>JAKSZU010000006.1:210533710-211746210 GCA_026018925.1 Tupaia tana
TGTGCCCAAAATCCCACGATGAGGATATGGAGAAGGGATTGTGGCATGGCCATCTCTCCTGTAGGGTGATTTCTTACTTTCTGTCTCTCTGGTGAGCACATGTGCCCGATAGCAAAAATCTCTCTTAAAAAAAAAATTTATTTTAAGGATCAGCAGATGGCATAATGGTTACATCGTTGGACTCCCACGGAGTTGATGCGGTTTGAATCCTTGACCTGGCAGCTTAAAACTCACACCGGGTGCCTGTACGTGCATGTTCAAAATCCCAAGAGGAGAGAGAATTGCAGTGTGCTCATCTCCTCTGGGGGGCAATTTCTTGCTTTCTGTTTCTCCATCTCTCCAACGAGCACATGTGCCCTATGGCAAAAATCTCTCTTAAAAAAAAAGAATTTTTTATTTTATTTTATTATTATTTTTTAGGTTTTTTTTTTTGTGTGTATGATAGGATACTCACCAGAGAGATACAAATAGAGAGACGTGAGAGAAAAAGTGAGAAATCACCCCCCCCCCCCCCCGGGGGGATGCCACCAAATCTCTTTTTCATTCTCCTCCTGGGATGTTCGGCATGCACGCACATGCGCCCAGCATGATTTTCAAGCCACCAGGTCCTGGATGCGAACTGTGGTCAGCCATGTGGGAGTTCAACACCTTAATAACCATGCCATGACCTGCTGGTCCTATGCCTGGCATGTTTTACGAGCTGCCAGAGAGCTGGGATTTGAATCACAGTCAGTCCTGTGGGTTCTGGCTCTCTTAGCCACTAGGCTATGGACTAGCCCATTTTTTTTAAGGCAGGGTCTCCTGTGTCACCATCCTCCTGCCTCCACCTCCCAGCTGGGACTGCAGGGAGGCACCACCACACCCAGCTCTTTTTCAGACAGTATTCTGCTGTATTGCCCAGGCCAGTCTCCAACTCAAGATTCTCCTGCCTCAGCCTCTGTGTGGCTGGGTTACAGGTGCACACCACCATACCTGGCCTTTAGGTTGGACCTCCTATTCTGGGCCTCCAGTCGGGCTTCCCGGGGTCCAGACCGTGGAGCCCAGCATCTCAGCAGCATGTGCCACTGTGGTTGGGCAGTTTCTTTTCTTTATTGAACAAATAATTTTCTTGTTAAAAATTAAAATATTATAGGTAAGGCTAAAGTCCATTCCTCATCACACTGCTCTGCCTTCTTAGAAGCAACCACCACCAGGGATACGTAGATGCATGCATGCCTGTGCATTTCATTTGTAGGTACCTGTAGACGTTTCTGAGCTGGGCTGTTTCGTTTAGCATATGCTCCTTTATAGGAAGCACGCCAATGTATCACGCTGAAAATGTTCCACAACTTGTTTGATTCCTCAGTGGCATGTCTCAAAGCTACTGCTGAGGTTAGTTCGTAGAGAACCACCTCATTCCAACCACTGCTCGTAAGACAACGGCAGAGTCTGTTTTGCCATTCCCTCTTGATGGGCGTGGAGGTTGCATCCCCGTCTCATCTTCACAGTTAGACATAGCATCCTGGTGCCAGCAGGTGACATTGTGGTTAAGGTGCTGGACTCCCACATGGCTGACTGCAGTCTGAGTCTTGGACTTGGCGGTTTGCTTTCTCACTTCCTCTTTCTCTCTCTCTCTCTGTTCAAATTAATAATAATAATAATAAATAAATAAATAAATAAATAGTTCTTTTTAAAAAGAAAGAAAGGAAGAAATAGGGCCCCAAAGAACACCTTCCTGTATGCCCCCTTGCACACCTGTGGGAGTGTTTCTGCAAGTCTGTATCCGGAGGGGGAATTGTTGGCTGCTCTTCACTTCAAATGCTACTGTATCTGCAAGGCTGCTTATCAGATGGCTTTGTCATGGTATAACTTCACCCACTGTGCAAAATACTTTTTCTTTTAAAAAATTAGGGGACCAGCAGTTAGCATAATGGCTAGGTCGCTGGACTCCCATGTAGTTGACCACAGTTCGCGTCTTGGACCTGGCGGCTTGAACTCATGCCGGGGGCATGTGCGTGCGTGCCCAAGATCCCAAGAGGAGAATGGAGGAGAAGGGATTGCAGTGTGGCCATCCTCCCTGGGGGGTGATTTCTCGCTTTCTGTCTCTCTGTCTCTCTCTGTCTGGCGATCACACATGCCCTATAGCAAAAAACAAAACAAAACAAAAAAACACCTCTTCAAATAAATAAATAAATAAATAAATAAAATTAGCACCCAGCTCTACAACAGGTCTCTCACAATCTGAGGCATGTGTGTTCTTCATGTTGTCCCCTCTCTCTGGTGGCAGTGGGCAGCCTCTCAGGAAGGAGAGGTGAGCAGGCCAGAAAGGAAATGGTCTCACCACCAAGGCGCCAGCACCAGCCTGGGCTCTCCTGGGTCATTTGGCTTGTTTTGGAAGTCGGGTTAGGAGCGAGTTGCTTCTCCTGGTTCGCCCTCCTTTCCCCCAGCCCCCTCCCCATCGCCCTAGAGACCATGCCTGCTCTAAGAACAAATAGCACCGCAGCCAAGCTGCCTAAAATAATCGGGGTCACGTGATCTGGAGGCAGCTCCCAGCAGAAAACAGGCAAATATTGTCAAATGCCTTCTGCCAAACACTTTCCAGCATCCTCGGTCACGAGGGTTAGTAAATCCCAGCTCGCTGGGGATGGTGAGCGCTGCTGGAATCCCCGCTGCACAATACCCTCTATTCATGCGAGAATTTCGAAATGGAAAGCAGCCTGGCCCGCCATCCCCACCTTCTGCTGCCAGCACATGTCCTGTCTGGGCCCCGCCCTCGCACACCCCCTTTGCCGCCCTCACCCCAAGTACCTTGTGCACCTTCAGGGTAGGGACATTTTTCCTTTTAGTGATTTGCAGAAGTGTGCCTTTTCCCAAAAGGAAGATAATAAAAGATCAGTTTGACACTTTCCTGGTAGAATGAGGAGCATTTTCCCCTCTTTGGGAAAAATAAAAATGAGGCCTAGGGTGGTTGAGGAGCTATCAGTATTTTAAATGAATATGAAACAAAATCAGGTGAATGTTTCTCTTTAAAATGTTCTTGGTGGGCTGGCAGGTGGCGTGGTGGTTAAGGGTGTTGGACTCCCACATTGCCAACCATGGTTCGAGTACCGGACCTGGTGGCTTGCTTTTTCACTTTCTCTCTCTCTCTCTCTCTCTCTCTCTCTCTCTCTCTCTCTCTCTCTCTCTCTCTCTCTCTCCCCTTCCCTCCCTCCCTCCCTCCCTCCCTCTCTCTCTCCCTCCCTCCCTCCCTCCCTCCCTCCCTCCTTCCTTCTGTCCTTCTCTGGTCAAATTTAAATAAATAAATAAAGTTAAAATAAATGCCCTTGGAGAAGGGCCAGCAGGTGGCTTGGTAACTAACACTCCAAATTCCCACATGGCTGATCATGATTCAAGTCCTGGACTCGGTGGCTTGAAATTCACACTGGGCGGATTTGCGTGCATGCCCAAAATCCCAAAAGAAGAATGGAAGAGAAGAGATTGTGGTGTGGCCATCCCTCGGGGGTGATTTCCTACTTTTCCTCTCTGTCTCTCTCTGGTGAGTGCATGAACCCTATGGCAAAAACAAAAAACAAATGTTCTTGGAGGTCATAGGTAGGAAACTGGATTTGGCACTGTTGCCGAGAAGCATGTTAAAGTTTGGGTCAGATCATGGCTCCTAGACCAGACTCATGGGCTGTAAGCAGTACCTGATATTTTGCTCCCATTTCTGACTTAACTCTTTAAAAAATATTTTAAAAGTTTATTTCATTTATTCATGATAGAGAATATTTGTGTGCACACATGAGAGAGAGAGAAGTACCCTCAACAGAGCCTCATCACACCACAGTCCCCTTCCCCCGGCGCTCCAGCTTGTTAGGGTGTGGGGCATGCCTGAATGTGAACACACACACCCTGCAGGTTTCAGGTCAGCCAGGCCAGGAATCCAAACGCACAGCTGGCCACGTGGCTTCCAGCACTGCACTCTGGTGCGGGCTGCTGACTGCACCACGGAGGCTGGGCCTCCGACTTGATGCTTTGCTCAACATTGATGTGACATCATTTGCTTTATAAGACGAGTTAGGTCACCTGGTTCCCGAAGGGGAGGCTGAACGTTCGTAGCTCGGGCTGCAGTTAGAGGTGCTAGCTAATGCTGCCAGGGGCCACTGTGTCCTGCTGGAAGACCTCAGCTCCAGATGGGAGAGGTGATGAATAGGAGAGGACGAAGGCCATCAATGTCTCACAGAATGAGATGCTAGCTCGGAGAGCTGGGTTCCTACTTTAAAAAGAAAGAAAAAAAAATGTTTTCACTGTGGGTAAAGTTATGAAATGGTAAAGCCCTTCAAATGGGCAGTTATCCAAGCCCATTAGCATACTAAGTGTGTACACCCAGCAATTCTGTTTCTTGATACCAACACAGAAACACTCCCACAGATTTGCAAGGGGACACATAGGCGGGGCCCTACTTGTCATGGCGGAGTGAAGTGGAGGTGACTGGAAAGGGGAGGAGAGGGAAAGGGAAGATGGAGGGGATGGGTGGTGGTGAGGATGGTGTCAAAGCCATCTCAGCTGCCACCAGAGCCCTGGGCTTCCAACTGCTAACCCCTGCCCTGACAGAAGTGTTGACCACAGCACAGAACTTGTGACTCCACTTTAAACACTGCGTGGTTCTTGTCCAAAAAAAAAAAAAAAAAAGAGGACTAGAATGGCCAAAAACTGAGCAGAGGGGTTCTAGAACCTGCATCAGCCCAGACCTTCCTGGAACACTGAACGTTGACTTGGCGGGTTCCAGACTAAACAGAGGAGAAAGGCCGAGATTGCTCTGCGGTTCTAGAGGGCAGAAATGAATCCCTGATTCAGGCCATTGCTCGGCAGGGGCCGCGTTTACAGGTTCAGCAGATGCCAGCGGTGTGCAGGCCTGTCGGAGGATGCCACCGGGTGTCCCTGGCAAGCTCATTTAGTCCCCAGGAAAACCTCATGGAATAGGCAGTACCGTTACCTGTATTTGAAGAGGAGGAAACCAGGGCAAAGACTAAACAGAACCGAAGGTCATGGTCTCACACTACCCAAGTGGGGGACATGCCTGACTCCTGAGAGCCCCTCGTCAAAGAGGAGCCGTGCCAGCCCAGGTCCTGGAGGAATATCAGGGTCCACCTCAGCCCGGTTCTGCCTCTCTGCCCTGCGAACAAAGCATGGGCTGAACTGTTGTGTCAGATAACAGACATTTTTTTTAAATGCGTTTCTTTTGTTCTGTTTGAGCCTTTTGTAGAATCAGCCCTAGGACTCACCGGAACCACTGTGAGCCAGACCCACTATTTCCTGCTTGTTAGTTGTTTGAGGGGATTTCCTTCGCTCCTGTCTTCCTTGTAGTAAACTGTCTGCTTCTTCAAGGCAGGGGCAGGAGCTGGATCTTGTAGCTGGTGACTGTGTTTCCGAGTGCCTGGCACATAGTAGGTGCTCAATAAACATATGCTGACTGATCAGACAAATGAGTAGCAGTCCCCAGCACACAGTGAGCGCTTAGAGCCACCATACCCAAGTTCATACTCCACAGCTGGCATTTCCCAGCTGAGTGACTTTGGACAAGCCACTTCACCTCCCTGGCCCCCGCCAGAGACAGCGTCGCCCCTCTGGTGGAGGTAGTGAGAGCAGCTACAAACACCAAGTGGGCGCTTGAACACAGAAATGTCTAAGTGATTAGCAGATGAGCTGGGTGGGCATTAAACAGCATCTCATGGAAGAGAAATCTGAACTGAGCCCTGGTTGAGGGGATCATCTCCTGTGGCAGGGAGACCTTGGAACTTGTGTAGGGTGGGTCATGGCAAGGTGCATTTGAGGAGTGGTAAACAGTGCTGTTGGCTGTGTCAGAGAGCAGGGCGGAAGGAGGCTGGAAAAGTAGCCAGAGCTCCAAAACTGAGGGCTTAGACACAGAGGGAAGGAATCTGGACTTGCGTGGGAAAGCCAGGGGCAGATACTTAAGGGTTGCGACTACAGTCTTTTTTTAAAGAATAATTAAATTAAATTAAATTCATTATTATTATTATTATTATTTTAATTTGCTATAGGGCACATGCATTCACCAGAGAAAGAATAAGACAGCAAGCTGCCAGGTCTGGGACTTGAACTATGATCAGCCATATGGGAGTCCAGTGCCTTAACCACCATGCTACTTGCTGGCTCTGGAATACATACAGTCTTCTTGTGATTGCTTAGAAAGTTGTATTTTTGTTTTGTTTTTCCCACATAGTTTACAGTGTCAGGTTTCTGAGATAACTACAGTGGTAAGTTATTATATTCAGTAATTTAAAAAATCCTGTTGTCTGTTCTTTTATATATATATATATATATATATATATATATATATACACACACACACACACACACATATACACATATACTGTATATATATATATATATATATACACACACACTGTTCTTTTATATATAATATATAGTTTTATATATATATAGTTTTATATATATATATGTGTGTGTGTGTGTGTGTGTATATATATATATATATATATATATATAGTTTTATATATATAGTTTTTACTATAGGGTGTGTGCACTAGCCAGAGAGAGACAAAAAGAGAGAGAGAAAGAAAGTAAGAAATCACCCCTAGGGGAATGGCCACACCACAATCTCTTCTCCATTCTCCTTTTGGGATTTTGGGCACGCATACACACGCACCCTAAGGTGGCACCAGGTTTAGGACTTGAACTGCTCAGCCAGCTGTGTGGGAGCCAGCTGTCTTAGCCACCATGCCACCTGGCTGGCCTCCATTGTCTTTTCTTTCAGTAAAATAAAAGTTTGTTTTAGATATGTCTTCAACAACTTGAGAAGTGGGCACTTTGAGCCAACAGCCCACCTGTAAGAAATCTAGGCTTCACACAAGAGCAGAGGGTTACGACAGGTGCTGGAACATGGCTCTTCATTGTAAAGTGCTGATCCAAAGCTTCCTCCGCGCCAGGGGAGGCCGCATGTGGAAAGCCGGTAGGGCAGCCGTCTTCAGAATGTACACCTTAGATAATGACTCATGTTAGCCAGCAGCCCGAGTTCATTATCTCTCCATAATAGGTTCGGCTCAATTCAAATATGATCAAGTTGTTAAATAGACACTAAGAAAATGGAAGAAGTGGGCATTTTTTTTTTTTATGATCATTAAAAAAAGATCCAGGTATAATGGCACATTGTTCACCATGTCAGACTAATGATGTCCTGTAAAGGAGAGGAGGAAAAAGGAAAATTTCATCAGATATGAAGAGAAATAATTAACCGCCTTTCTTCCTGCCATGCCTTGTTCAGGGGAGCGGACGTTCCAATTAGCAACTTGGGTACACACACAGACCCTCCGGATTTTGTGAGGGGGATCAGGGAAAGGTATCCTGATGCCATTCCTGTAGAAATCCCTCAAGCATCAAAGATGCCCTTCCATGCCAATTAGGCCTGTTTGTTCACGGAGCTTATTGAAATGCTTCATAGTCATAAGCCACCCCGATACTCCGAGGCCCAGACGCTCCAGTAAGAGAAACAAAATGTGATTTAGGAGGCTCCGGCCTTTGACAGGTGACTGCTTCATTAGCTCAGCTGTGTGAACTGTGACTTACACCATCTGATTGGAATAGTTGATTGCTGCTATGGCTTCATTTAATGTGAAGTATTTTAACTACGATTTCAAGTTTTATTCTTTTTTTTTTTTTTTTTTTGAGGGGAGAGATGTTTGCTTTAGGGCGTGTGTACTCACCACAAAGATGGAGAGAGAAAGAAAGTGAGAGATCACTCCGCAGGGGCGATGGCCATGCTGCAATCCCTTCTCCTTCACACCCTTCTCAGGATTTGGGGCACACATGCACACACACCCAGTGTGAATTTCAAGCCACTGGGTCTGGGACTCAAACCACTGTAGACCATGTAAGAGTCTAGTGCCTTAACCACTATGCCACCTGCTGGCCTCCACTCTTATATTTTATCCTTGACTTCTCGGCCAGATGTAGTGAGCACAAAAGCCACAAAAGCTGCACATGGAAACTGAGGCACGAGGAGCGGAAGTAAAGTAACTAATGAGTGAAGGAGTCAGAAATTTCCCTGGAGACTGTGTTCTCTTTCTTTCTTTCTTTCCTTCTTTCTTTCCTTCCTCCCTCCCTCCCTCCCTCCCTCCCTCCCTTCTCTCTCTCTCTCTCTCTCTCTCTCTTTCTTTCTTTCTTTTTTTAAATGGCACAGAGCATGTGCACTCACCAAAGAGAGAGAGAGAGTGAAAGAGAGAGAGAGAGCATCCCTGATGTGGTGTGGTCATGCCACAATCCTTTCTGTCCATTCCTTCTCCTGTCAGGAAGCTGGGCATGCACACGCGCATACACCTAGCACATTTCTCAAGCCACAAGGGCCCAGGTTCAGAATGTGTTCGCCTACGTGGGATCCAGCTCTTTAACTACTGAGCTATGGGAATGGCCAACACCTGTGTTCTTTTTTTCTTTTTCTTTTCCTTTTTAAAAATTTGCCAGAGGGCACGTACACTTGTCAGAGAGAGACAAAGAGAGAGAAAAAAAAAAATTAAGAAAGCACCCCCGCCCCGCCCCTCATGGGGCATGGTCTACAAATGTTATTATCCCTTTGTCAGTATAAAGGATCACATATACGATGAATTCTGAATGGTTTGGAATGCATATCTATTGAATTTGTCCATGGCTGCAATCCCTTCTCCCTCCTTCTGATGTTTTGAGCATGCACACACGTGCATTCAGTGTGCTTTTGAAGCTACCGAGTCCAAGACGCGAAACACACAGTTGGCCTGTGGGATCCAGCCTCCTTAACCACTGTGCCTCTGGCTGGCCCACCTGTGTCCTTTAACACCACTTGTGGATGCATTGTCTTCCCCTTAACTTGCCCCTGCTTCTGCATTTCTTTTCTTTTCTTTCTTTCTTTTTTTTTTTTTTTGAACTGCATTTTATTTTATTTATTTTTTCCAGTGTTTTAAATAACATTTTTATGGAAATGTAAATATTTGTGGAAAGATGCACAGATCAACGAGTTGTTATGAAATAAAACACCCCTGAACTCACCACCCAGGTCATGAAAGAGAAGCTTTTCTGCACCCTGGAAGGCTCCTTCACCCCTTCTCCTACACCTTTTCAAAATTATTTGCAAAAATTGTTTTTTATTATTATCATAATCTTGTTTATATTACATTGAATCACATATATCTTTGCAATGTATTACATTTCTCCGTCTGCATATCTAATCATGAACAACGGAGCCCTCATCCATCCACTCGGCCCAGTAATGAGCCTGAGTGCTTGCCCTGCTTGTCCCCGCCCTCCTCACATCTGTCATCATGAGACCCTTGCCCTAAATGCTATCTCCGCCCCCATGGCCACTACTTTAACGCATGCGCCATCGTTGCTTCCCTAACCTAGTGTAGTAGCTCCGAACTGGTCTCATTTGTTCCTTCAGTCATTCAACAGATATGAGTTCATCAGTCACGATTTGCCAGGTCTTGCTAATCCACCTTCTACCCACCACGGAGGCAGTTTTCTTTCCAAAAATTAAACTGGTCACGCCGCTCCCGTGCTTAGGAAGACCTAGTTGTCCCTCTCTCGTTGTAAAGGGTCACATATATGATGAATTCTGAATGGTTTGAAATGGACATCTATTGAATCTGCCAATCTGTCCATGGATTTTTCTGGCCAAAATAAATTTTAGGAAATGATTCGCAAAAATAGGTAAAAAGGGACACTTTGCTCCTCCCCACAGCTTATACGCAAAGTTCCACATTGTTCACGTGTATGAATTAGACTGGAAAACATCCCACAGTACAATGGTCTGAGGTGAGGAAGTCCAACCACTAGAAGGAAATTGCTGACCGGAACTCCCAGGATTCAAAGATGAAACCTATGGGACTTGAGGTTTTCTGTTGTTTATTTTTAACACTCTTTTATACTTCCAATTCATTAGTGGCAAGTGGAACATAGTATGTTTTAGTTATTGTTTTTAGTGATGAGTTTTTAGTAATTTTTTAAAATTTATTATTATTTTCAGTTTGCTATAGGGCATGTGCACTTGCTGGAGAGAGAAAAAGAGTGGGGGGGAGAGAGAGAGAAAGTGAGAAATCATCTCTCGGGCAGATGGCCATGCTCCGCTCGGTCCCTTCTCTCAGGACTTCGGGCATGCACACTCACACACCTGGCGTGATTCTCAAGTTGTAAGTCTGGGACTCAAACCGTGCAGTCATCCATGTAGAATCCAGTACCTGAGCCCCCATGCCACCTGCTGGCCCTGTTGATGAGATTATTATTAGTCTTATAGCCTCCTAGAAACACTTGGGTCTTCCTGCTTCTGAGTCTTCATTTTTTCAATTCTGAGTACCACGCCACTGCCTTCTTCTGAAGATGACATTTTAACAGTAGCTCCCACTCCGGGGGTCATTGAAATTCTTGTGCCAAGCCATATTCCTTTGTGGCATCACAGATTCTCTGCACACTCCCAGAGTTCTTTCCTTTCAGACACCTCACGAGCAGAACTCTCCACTCAGAGCGCTGTCTCCAGCCTCCATGGCACGTTTCCCTTCCATTCTTGCCGTTCCTCTTGCTTGGCCCTACCTCCATCTCCCATGGTTTGGAATGAGACAGGCTCTCCTACTTACTAGTCACATGACCATAAGCAAATGAGTTCCACTCTCTGTGTCTCGGTTTCCTAATCTGAACAGTAGGCGTTAAGACCTACCTCAGAAGGCTACTGTGAGGACCTAATGCCCGGCACCCAGCAAGAGCTCAGCCAGCACTAGCTGATGCCGGTGTCTGTCGTTACAAACTCCAACCCCAGTAACTCCATGAAACCTGAGTTATCGCCTGTCATCTGCACGCGGATCTCTTCCCCTTCTGCTGCTCCGTGGTCAGGGGCTTATAGCACTGAAGGTTCCTGTTTCTCCCCCAAGTAGACTGCAAAAATGAACTGGGACACAGAGTGTGTCTTGTGCCAACACAAGCGCCAGACGAGAAACAGAAAGCAGACGGGGGTGTAAGAAAAAGAGGGAGGAGTGAGGGCTCTGGCCACCTCCGGGGCACATGGAACTCTGGCCAATTGTTTCATACGGGAATATGGTTCAGCTTTGCCAGAGCTCCACTTTTTCAAAAGAAGCCAGATCCAGATTCTTATGTGAAATGTCCTGAATTTTAAAAGTTGGACCAACACGATTAAGGCCAAACAAAGCATGCCTGTGAGACCCCAGTGTGTGAATGCTGTCTTTTTCAGATGGCCCTACAAGTTACGTGTAAGCCAGTTACTAGAACCTCTGACCTCACATTTAAGTAGAAACAATACCGAGAAAGGTTAGGGGTCCAGGCTAACCTCACAGGCTGATTTTTATTCATACCAGACCTGAAGTTTAGGACAGCGCCAAGGACCTATTCTCTCTCTGAAACTATTTTCCCATAGGAACGCAGCTAGAGTTCCAGTTTATGATGCTGGGTACACATACACTAGAATACAAGCCCTGGCAGGACAGGCACTTGGCTTCATTCATCACTGTTTGCTTCATGTCTAGAACACTGCCTGGCACTCAGTCACTATTTGTTGAATGAAAGATTACCCATGTAGAGACCAGCAGGGAGTGTAGTAGCTAAGGCATTGGACTCCCACCTAGATGACCGCAGTTCGAGTCTCAGACCCGGTGGCTTAAAACACACTGGGCACATGCGCACACATGCCGAAAATCCCAAGAGGAGAATGGAGGAGAAGGTATTACAACGTGGCCATCTGCCCTGATGGGGATTTCTCACTGTCTATCTCTCTTTCTCTTTCTCTCCAGAGAGTGTACCCTCCATATACCAACAATCTTTCAAAAAAAATAAAATGACTACCTGCATTTTAACCATCTGTCTACCATTATTAATCTGTTCACTGTATGCAAACACATACCATACCATCTTGTCCACATGAAATCTCCAGCATGTGGCAGGTGATGTGAGATTAATAAACATTTGTTGTATAAATAAATGACTAAATAATGTATCTATCAGTTATTGAGCACCTACTGTGTGCCAAAGAATATGCAGAACTACGAGAATGCAGAAGTGACTCAAACACCATCCTGGCTTCAGAAACTGGGTCACCTAGAAAGGATGACATAGCTATTTTCCGAAACATTTCTAAAAAGCCATCAGAAATTACACAGATTTCCCCCTTCCCCGAAGAGGAGGGAGTGGACGAGATGAGCTGGGACCGTTCAGCACCAGGCTCCGTCACCTACCTGAGTGTCCCTAGGTTGTAGTCATCTGTGGGGTTTGAATGTGAAGTGATTGAACTGGTTTTCTTTCTCAGTCACATGTTGGAATGCGCTGAATGAGCAGTGCCCTTTCCAGTGGGCACCTCGGGTGGCTGTGTCCTCATTCCACTTTGGTTACAACAGCGCCGGGCCACTTCTTTGGCAAGTGCTCTCAAAGAGAGCTTGAAGCTGCTTGAAGACATCTATTTCATTGCTTGAGAATCGTGCCTTATTTTTTAGCACCCCCGCCCATGTTTTAGAGAAAAGGGTAATTCTAGAATGTATCCCCCAAAATTGGCTGCCAGTGACTTTGGGTTGTTTCCTATAGTCAAAGGAGATGACCACAGGAGACTCGTTTCCGTTGGTGAATTTATTGAGCAATGTATGTCCAAAGCTTCAAAGGCCAGGACCCGAGGACAGTTTCCCAGTTGTCCCATGTTGGACCTGTTTTGTTAGAAGAGGTGTTTAACCTTCTAGCTTTCCCATAGCAACAGAGGCAGAATTCACTCAGACGCCTGAGTCCTGATGTTCAGGATAAAGAATTCAAAACAGAACAAAACTAGATGGGCCAGCTCTGTGACTTGGAAGTTGAGGGAGCCAAATCCCACCTGGTCATCTGCATGGTTGGATGTGGGAAGAAAAAAATTCCTATAGTAAAGTTTTAAATATTTGAGAATTGGGCCAGCCCCATTCATGTGGTGGTTAAGGCAGCTGAATCCCATATGATTGACCGCACAGTTCGCGTCCTAGACCTGGCAGCTTGAGAAACACAGTGGACACCTGTGTGTATGAGCCCAAAATCCTGAAAGGAGGAAGAGATGGAGGAGAAGGGATTTCAGCATGACCATTCCTCATGAGGGGTGTTTCCTCTCTTCCCCTCTCTCTGTCTCTCTCCAGTGCGTGAATTTGCACTCTGGCAAATTTATTTTCTTTAATGTTTGAAAAATATAGTACAATGAAGTCTTAAGAATGATTAATTTTAATTTTATTATTTTATTATTATTACTATTTTAAATTTGCAATATGGCACATGCACTCACTAGAGAGAGACGGAGAGTGAGAGAGAGAGGGAAAATGAGAATGCAAGTCATCATGTCTGGGACTCAAACCACAATTGGCCACATGGGAGTTCAGTACTTTAACCAACACGCCACCTGCTGGCCTTTGTACAGTGAAGTGTTTAAATTCCATTCCTTAGTCACCCGTTTCCTCCTGTCGCATATCTGTTCAGTATTGTGTGTGTGTGTGTGTATATATATATATATATATATATATATATATAATGTACATATAGTCTCCCCACTTTTGTATTTGCATAGTACAACACTTCGTTTACTTTTTCCACCTTGCTTTTACCTCTTCAGTGTAGCATCCTTCAAAAATTATTTTATATCTCATTGCCTTTCACATGTGTATTTACTTAGTCTTCAACTGGTGACATTTAGTTATATCAACCCATGCTGTATATGTGTCTATTTGTGGGATGAATTTCACAGAGTCAGATGCTGGGTCAGAGGATATGAACACTTTTACATTGTCAGATTGCTATGGCGGTGGTTCTATCAGCTTCTCGGTACACCAGAAATGCAAAATTGTACTAGTTTGCCCACATCCTTACCAATATAATATGGTATCAGTGTTTATGCTCTTCATCAGTCTGATAGGTTAAATGTAGTATTTCAGTATGGTTTTAATTTGCATTTCTATTAAGAGTATAGGTACGCAGTTTTACAGGTATTTATAAACCATTTGTATTTCTTTTTTTTTTTCTTTTTTTGGAGAGGTTTTTGCTATAGGGCGTGTGCGCTCGCCAGACAGACAGAGAGAGAGAGAGAGACAGAAAGCGAGAGGTCACCCCCCAGGGGGCATGGCCACACCGCAATCCTTTCTCCTCTCGGGATCTTGGGCATGCACGCACACGTGCCCAGTGTGAATTTAAGCCACCGAGTCTGGGACTCATACCGCGGTCGACTACGTGGAGTCCAGCAACATAGCCATTACGCTAACTGCTGGTCCCAAACCATTTGTATTTCTTTTTGAGTGAACTCCTTTCTTTATACATAAAAAATTGGTTTCTTTTTCCTCTTGATTTATAAAAGCTCTTTATATGCTAGGGAAATTTGCTTTGTCTATCACACCAATTGCAGGTATTGTTTCCCCAGATTGTCATTTTAATTTTAATTATGATAGAATTATTTTGTTTTGCTATGCAGACAGTATTATATTTTTACTTGGTTGAGTTTATTCATTTTTTTTCTTTGTGACTTCTGAATTTTTGAGTCATAACTAGAAAGCCTTGAAGCCTGGCTGAGTGGGAATTCCTAAGACCCTGTATAGTTTTGGAGTTTAGGGGCACCTGATTCTCACCTGCCAGGCCAGAGAAGAGGGCCATTGAATATGGACTGGAAAAGTGAACTGGGTCATAACCCAAAGGGGTCAGGAATCTGATCCAGCTGGTCTACTAACTCTGTGCACGACCTTGGGCAGCTTACTTTGTCTTCTTGGGCCAGTTTCCCCTTCTGTTCACAGGAAGAGAATTATTTCTAAGGTCTACCAGCTCCAAAGAAAAGCTAAAAAAGAGCAAGCCCCTGTCCGTTGGGGCAGGTAGCGCATCTTTTGCTGATCCAACGTCTATTTCCCTAGGCTGGAGGAGAACTACGAGATCGCAGAAGGGGTCTGCATTCCCCGCAGCGCCCTCTACATGCACTACCTGGATTTCTGTGAGAAGAACGACACCCAACCTGTCAACGCTGCTAGCTTTGGGAAGGTGAGTTCAGCCTCGCCAGGCTCCCTAGCCCCCAACAACCACCAGTTGAAGTCACGGATGAACATTTTTTAAAGTTGTTCTTTTAATTAGTAAAATATTTTGGCAATTTTGCTGTAAAAAAAAAAATTAAGCAATTAGGAAAGTAATACCGAGTCAAATACCAATAGAAAGTATAATTGGTCCTCTGCATCTGCAGATTCAGTTTCAGCAGATTCAATAACTGGGGATAGAAAATGTTGCACTGTTGCTGATGGCCTGTGGTTAGGTTGATGATGATTCCCTCTGGAAGGACTTTTTTTTTTTGTCACTTTTCCCTAAAAAAAACACAATATAACAACTATTTGCATAGCACTTACCTTTAGTTAGGCAATATAAGTAATATAGAGACGAGTTAAAGTATACAGGAGGATGCATGTAGGTTAAATACAAATAAATACAAATACCACACCCTTTTATATAAGAGACTTAAGCATGTGTAGATTTCATATCCACAGGGAGTCCTGGAATCTATCCCCCATGGATACCCAGAGTTGACTGTATTACCCAAGCATTTAGTATTACTTTGTTGTAAAAGTTTGAAGTAATCCAGGCATGGTATAAAGTAAAAAGTGAATAGCCCCCTTGAATTCCCTCAGTTCTTAATTTGCGCAGAGTAACTTCCTTGAGGGGTCATGATTGCACGTACAAGGTGCTGTCTCCATGTCAGTAGGTGGGACAGGCCAACTGCTTGGCTTAGTAATGGGAATCCTGGGAGAAACTGAGAAGTGGTCCTGAATCATCACGTCAGAAATTTTGGAGGTCTCGGCTGGGAGTGGTCCTTTTTTGTAGTATCTCCACAAGCCTGACTGTTTTCAGTTCATCTAATGATAAAATGTATTTCACACTTGGGTCTGTGTCCACGACGCCATTGTTAGCACTGACCATTCCTGTGTTATAGGCTAAGGAATACTGTTGGAGCATTCTTTAAGACTGATCATTTATTTATTTGATGCCTTAAAAATCTAGATTTTACACCAAGAAAGACCCAATTTAACTTAAGTTGATGCATCTCCACTCTTTCTCATTTTATTAGCTTCTTTTTACTATGTATGTTTTTTGTTTTGTTTTGTTTTGTTTTACTGCATCTGCTAACAAAGAAAAGTAGGTAGGCTTGTTCCGTACGACTGTTTTTCTCTAGTTTTTGGAGTTTAGGCATATCAAGGATCGGAATGGCAGAACGAGGTCAGGGTGTAAGTTTCAGGAATTCCCATTTTGGAACTGCAGCACATAAACCATCAGCAGGAAAGAAAAACTGAAGAGCAGTGTCAGGCTTGAGCCAACCCTGGAGAGTCCAAAAACGGAGTGGTTGAGAATTGGCTCCGTTCATGATGTGGGAAGATGTTCCACAGGGACTTAGGGGTGGAGTAATGTCTTTATGGTGCATTAATGCTATTTCTTCAGAGTAAACAACAACAACAAAAATTAATGTCAGTGGAGAAACCACCTTCGTTATTTCATTCATTCTTTCCTTCAGTCCCTCAGTGTTGGCTTAAGCTGGCTGTGTGTCTAGGCAGTGGGAATGGGGGTCCGGAGAGGGATCTATGGGTCAGCAGAAAATCATAACGTGTTTTTCTATGCAAAAATGCACCACGACTTTTCAGATAACCCAGTAGAATGGGCTCTACCACAGAGGGATTCCCAGTCGAAGGAGCGAGACTATGGCCCGTCAGCACCCCATGAATGTGTGGGATACCAGAGCTTTGTCCGACGTCTGTGGTCCTGGAACATTCAGTCATGTTTACACACTCCCTTGCCATGACCACAGCGAAGACGGGTGGAGGGACGACTGGGTAAACCAGAAGACCAGGAATCCTGATTTTCCTGGACTTCCCATTTAACGTCCTTGAGCCTTAGCTGCTGCTATTGTAAGGGTCAAGTGAGATGATGCTGGGTTTACTCAGTCACCCAGCACCTACCCTGAGCCACTGCCATCGTTGTTGTTGTGCATTCTCTGAGATTTGCAGACACGAAGAACTGCTTGTGTTTTTGCTTCAAGCAAGCAAGCAAGCAAAAACCCTCACCATTTTTAGAACTTTTCTATTTGTCTGTGTAAGGATATTTTTTTCTCAGCTTGGGGTTTCCTTCGCCTGATGATCTAGGTAAAAATCAAGTCTGCTCAGGTCCCTTAGCACCCCAATTCCATTTCCATTGAAAATCACAAGTCTGCCCCAGGATTTTCGCATATCCCAAGGTGGCTGCATTCTCAGTGTCACCCTGACTTGGAACTCTTCCTTTTGCACATGCCACCTCTCTCTCCCCCTGTGTTCTTGTGTATGGCTGTTTAACATAACGTTAAACCAAATTAAAAACCCGGTCACTTCGGACCCTCACTAGCCACGTGACGAGAGGCTACCATATTGGACCCTGCAGAATGGAACATTTTCATCATCACGGAGTTCTGTCACAGAGCCCCATTTCGGACCACGGTAAACCAGGGAGAAGCTCAGCATTCTCTTCGCTTTTCACAAGACAGCCCACAGAAAGTCTGTGATCCGAGTAGACTGAAGTTTACAGGAGGGGTTTACACCCAAATGGGGTCTGATGGGACAGACATCCTCCATCTCAAAATGCTTCTTAGACTCCCCACTGCAGTGGAGGCTTCCTGGCCCTTCCTTCCCTGCCCGCTCCCTGCCAGTGGCAGACCTTTTCCACTCTGCCGTCTCCATTTCCGCCTCTTCCACCTCCCTTCATCCCTCGTTCTCTCCCCCCTCCTTTCTGTGACAGTCCCCACCAAATGTCCTCTTTCCTTGGATCCTTGGTTTCTACTGACATCTGCACCCATATCAACATCTGACTTATCCCAAATGGACTTTTGAAATATTTTTCCAAACAATAAACTTCCTCCCTAAGGAGAATTACAGTGACGACTGCTTCCAAAATAGTCATTAAAAAAAAACACACACACACACTTGGGACCAGCAGTTAGCTTAATGGCTATGTCGCTGGACTCCCATATAGTCGATCGCACTTTGAGTCCCAGACTGCGATGGGACTTAAACTAATGCCGGGCACATGTGCATGCGTGCCCAAGATCCTGAGAGGAGAATGGAGGAGAAGGGATTGTGGTGTGGCCACCCCCCGCCCCCGGGGGGGGGGGGTGATTTCTTGCTTTCTGTCTCTGTCTGTCTGGCGAGCGCACATGCCCTATGGCAAAAACCTCTCCAAAAAACAAACAAACAAAAACACCTAAACTCTGTCTTATCTTCAGTCCAAAAAGCGAGGAAATATTCTAATGGTATTAAAAGCAGAAATGCAAATGCTCTTTGCAGTCACCTTGCTGCTGATTTCAAATGCATCGGGAATTGGAGCGGTCCTTCCAGCCACAGAGTACAGAGGCGCCCGCCGAGGGTTTCCATGCTGAGCTTGTTGAATTGAAATCTCAGACACATTTGCCCTTCCCGAGGGCTCCAGCAGGCTGCAGCTGCCCTCTCCTTGAGAGAAAGGGACTAATTGTTCTGCGAAACCTTGGGTTGTCATTGTGGACAGTCTTCCTCTGAGTATGTGCATCCAAACTTATGATTCATCTATGAACTTTTAACTCAGAGCAGGCGAGGTTCAATATTTCAGCTAAGTGTGTAGAGAAAAAAGACATCGGTAGTTGTTTCCACCCACCTTGTGGGTGGGCTGTGGTGAGACATCATCACCGAAGCCATTGCGCAGGGCGGGCTGGCTGGCCTTCTGTTCTTGATCAAGTAGATGGCAACAACTGCTTCGCTGCAAGACCTGAAATCTAAGTCCTCTTTCTAAGTCTGCACTGGCTCCATAAGCGTGGCTGCTAGAGACATATTGACTTCGGTTCCCGGAATTCACTGAGGAAGGGTAGAGAGTGCTGAAGCTTCTGGCCAAACTGGTCCTGTGCGTCTGCTGTTGGTGAGGTAACAAAAGCTCACCCATCACGAAGTCCTGAAACTGTTCTGCACTCCCACTGCTGGAGCTTTAGACCGGAATCATCCTTCACCAGGAGACCGTGCCTACGAGAGCATTTTTGACTGTTCCACCAATGGAGGAAATCGTTGTCGAGAACTGGTCCCACTCTATCCCACCTCCTGTATTTCCTTTCCCTGCTTTCCTTTTCTTAAGGAATTATTTATTTAATTTTATCAGTTATTATTATTTTCATTTGCTATAGGGCACCCATGTTCTCCAGAGAGAGATGAAGGTGGATGTGTGGAATGAGAAAGCAAGTTGCCAGGTCTAAGACTCGAACTATGACTAGCCATGTGAGAGTCCCAGCACCTTAACCACTGTGCCACCTGCTGGTCCTGCTTTATTTTTCTTTATAGCATTTGTCACTATTTGAACTATCCCACATGTATGAGTAGGATTCAAAAAGTTCATGGGAAACGGAATCAACCTGTGAGTTTATTTTGGTGCAAAATTTTTGAGATCTGTGCATAGTTTTTTTCATAGTACTCATTTACCTTGAACTTTTTTTTTTTTTGAGAGGTTTTCGCTATAGGGCGCGTGTGCTTGCCAGACAGACAGAGAGAGACATAGAGACAGAAGCGAGAAATCACCCCCCGGGGGGGATGGTCACGCCACAATCCCTTCTCCTCCATTCTCCTCTCAGGATCTTGGGCACGCACGCACACACGCCCGGCGTGAGTTTTAAGCCACCAGGTCCAGGACGTGAACCGCGGTCGACTACGTGGGAGTCCAGCGACATAACCATTGCGCTAACTGCTGGTTCCCTACCTTGAACTTTTTGATGACCCCCCCCATGTATTTTTGTATTTTATATGTCTATAAATATATATGTCATATAGATAGCTTTCTCTGATGTTACTCTAGGGTCTCCAGGTGAGGAAAAAAAAAAAACAATGTAACATGTTAGGTACAGGGGGGGCCGACAGGTGGCATGGTGCTTAAGCACTGGACTCCCACATGGCCGACCGCAGTTTGAGTCCTGGACCTGGCGGCTTGCTTTCTCGCTTTCTTTCTCTCTCTCTCTCTCTGTTTCTCTCTGATCAAATTAAAAATAAAGTAAGTTAAATAAAACAATTCTTTTTAAAAAAATGTATTAGGGGAAGCCAGCAGGTGGCATGGTGGTTAAGGCACTGGACACTCCCACATGACCAACCACGGTTCAAGTCCTAGACCTGGTGACTTGCTTTCTCACTTCAACCTCACATCTCAGTCAGGGCTTCTCCATCCCTGGGCCTCAGAATTTGCTCTGGGGAAGGCAAGCAGGTGACATAGTGGTTGGAGCATTGGATTCCCAGGTAGTTGACCATGGTTTGATTCCTGGCTCCAGGGGCTTAAGATATGCTGTACACATGTGCATGTGTGCCCAAAATCTCAAGAGGAGAATAGAGGAGAAGGGATTGCAGTGGGGCCATCCCCCCGGGGGAGGGGGGGTGATTTCTTACTGTCTCCATCTTTCCAGTGAGCATGTGTGCTCTATAGCAAGTCTCTCAACAACAACAACAAAAAAAAAAGAAAGAGAGAAAGAAAGAAAGAAAGAAAGAAAGAAAGAAAGAAAGAAAGAAAGAAAGAGAAAGAGAGAGAAGAAAGGAAGGAATTTGCTCTGGGAAAGAGAGGGGCCAGCCCTTTTGCCTCTTTTGGCTCCCCCAGGATTGCAGGAGGGAGATGGTGGACGAGGGGTGGCTCAAGGAAAGGCAACGAGAACTGATGCTCTGGGGGACTCCTCCTCTCAGTGCCCTCTGCTATGGCTGTCACCCATCGGTGGGGAGAGAGGGTGTCACTGTGCGTTTTGGGCAGCCTTGTGGCTCTCTGTCCACAGGGGCTGAGGAGAGGTGCTCTCTGGCCGATCTCTGGTCATGCCTGGTCACAGGCCGCTGTGGCCACTCAGGTGACCGAGGACTTCCCTGTGGTTCCACTCTCCTGTTGGAGGATCTTGGCCAGCTCATGCTCAAAGTGGTACACCCCGATCCTCAGTGATGCCCGGAGGAGCACCTACATGCACAGCCGGCCTGGCACATGCACAGGCTGACCTCATAGGGCTTTCTGTGTACCTGACGCTGTTCTCGCTCTATATCAGTCAACCTCTTCTAAGCCTCCACACAGCGCATGCGTAGGTTCTGTTATTATTCTCCATTTCATGGATGGGTATATTAAGTCCTAGAGAAGTAGGTGACTTGCCCGAGTCACATGGTCAGCAAGTGGTACATTTAGGATGTGAACCTGGGAAGTCTGACCCCAGAGTCCATGTCCTTAAGCATTTCATTTACACCTACCCTCGTAGTTAGGGTAGGTGTATGCGTGGAGGCAGGTTCTGTGCAAACACTTGTCCTGTTTGACTCCGGTGTGCTTATTGGTAGTCACCTGGTGACCTCCTGAGGATGGAATCTGGGCAAGAAGCCTGGGCCTGTCTGTATCTCAGTGGTCAGGGGCGCTCGTCATTGTAGCTAGGAAATGTCCCCTCGAATCTTTCCATCTGTTCCAGGCACAGTGAACCCCTGCCATGATTTCCCATGTTAGTTCCTCCCCAGCACTTAGATCCACCCAGCTGTTTGATATTCATTTATCTCATGTCCCTCATAGATCCAGCCCTGAACTGGAGGATGAGATGCAGAGTAAAGAAGACTGCCCTCCAGGGCAGGGCCCTGCAGACATACGCACAAGAGTTAACTGCAGAGCCAGTCGGCAAATGTGCTTCCAGCGCTAAGAACACACAGGCTTGGAGGAATGTGCCTCCTTAGCAGCAGGGTGGAGGTGCAGCCTGGGAACTAGGCTGGTCCTAGAAAAACCCCAGATACTGAGTATCCCCCGACACGGAAACGAGTGTTTTAACTCACCCAAAACACCTTTCTTCTGCGTTTCCACTGGTCTTTTGAAACTTGAAGATAAAAACCCTACCTGCACAAAGATGGAGTAGCGCTGTGTTCAGCCAACAAGCAGAGTCTCTTTCACTTAGAAATAGGTTGCTTTCCAAGGATGTGTAAGATGCATTTGGGCAGTTGTGAAGGTCCAAGGATGTCTTCCTCGACACGGGCATTGTGCCTTTCGTGTTGCATCTAAGGAGTCACCCTCGCCCTAGATCATCTTGGTTTTCTCCTACGTTATCTTCTGGAAGTTTTATTATTTTGCATCTTACATTTATGTCTATGATTCATTTTGAATTAATTTTTATGAAGGGTGCTAGGTCAGTGTCTAGAGTCTTTTTCTTTCTTTTCTTTTTTTAACATGTGGATGGCCGGTTGTTCTAACACCATTTGTTGTCTACTCCACTGAATTGACTTTGCTCCTTTGTCAAAGATAAGTTGCCTATGTTTATGTGGGTCTCTTTCTGGCTCCTTTATTCTGTTTAGATCTACTGATCTATTATTTTGCCAATACTGTGCTATCTTGATATTAGCGTAGCATTGTAGTTAGTGTCAAGGTAGTATCCATCTTCCAGCTTTGTTCTTCTCCTTTAATATCGTGCTGGCTCTTCTGGGCCTTTTGCCTTTCCATATAAACTTTAGAATAACTTTGTTATATCCACAGAATAACTTGCTGAGATTTGACTGGGAACTGGATTATAGTGACTGAATTGGGAAGGATCGATACCTTGACAATACTGGGTTTTCCTATCTATGAACATGGAATATTTCTCCATTTATTTTGTTCTTCTTTGAGATCTTTTATCAGAGTTTTGTATTTCTCTTCATACATATACATATTTTGTTAGATCTATACATAAGTATTGGGACCAGCAGGTGCTGTAATGGTTACATCACTGGACTTCCATGTAATCGACCATGGTTTGACTCCTGGACCCAGTGGCTTAAAACTCACGCCAGGCAAGTGTGCGTGCATGCCCAACATCCTGAGAGAATGGAGGAGAAGGGATTGTGGCGTGGCCACCCTCCACCACCCCGGGGGGAGTGATTTCTCACTTTCTGTCTCTCCAGTGAACACACGTGCTCTATAGCAAAAATCTCTCTAAAATTTTTTTTGACATAAGTACTTTATTTTTGGTGGTGCTAATATACATAGTATTGTATCCTTTAACTTCAACTTTTATTTTTTCATTGCTGGTATATAGAAAAGTGATTGATTTCTACATATTAACCTAATATCCCAAAAGCTTGCTATAATTACTTAATAGTTTCAGGAGGTTTGTTTTTGTTTGATCATATATTTTGGAATGTTTATATGACTTTTTCATGTCATCTATAAACAAAGATAGCTTTATTTCTTCCTTGTCAATCTGTATACATTTTATTTCCTTTGCTTGTCTTATTACATATCTAGTACTCCCAGTATGATTTTGAAAAGGGATAGTGAGAGGGGACATCCTTGGTTTATTCCAGATCTTGATGGGAGAGCCTCAAGTTTCCTCACCATTAAGTTTAATATTATATGTGGATTTTTCTTACATATTTGTTAACAAGTTAAGGAACTTCTCTCTACGCTTAGTTTGCAAGGAGGTTTACTTTTTGTTTTTGCTTTTATCATGAATGAGTGTTGAATTTTGTCAAATGCTTTTTCTGCATCTATTCCTTACTTATTTGTTTGAAAGAAAAAGACAGAGAGAGAGAGACAGGCACCGCCAACAGTCTTCGTCCCCTACAAGATCCTCAGGCCATTCTCAGCCAATCTGGATCATGGGCACGTGCCTGCACCCAGTCAGCTTAGGGAGGTGCTTTTCCCCCCTTAGCCTGGGTGGAGTCCTATCAATTTTATGACACCCTTCAAAGTACTAGCTTTTGATTTTGCTTTTTCCTATTACTTTTTAAATTTTTGATTTCATTAATTTTTATTCTAATTTCTATTATTTCTCTTCTTCTGCTTGCTTTGGATTTAATTTGTTCTTTTAAAAATAATAGCCAAGGTGAAAATTTAGATTAGTGATTTTAGATCTTCTTTCTTTCTTTTTCTTTGAGATTTTTTTGCTATAAGGCATGTGTACTCGCTGAAGAGACAGAGACAGAGAGCAAGAAATCACCCCCCAGGGGAGATGGTCACGCCACAATACCTTCTCCTTCATTCTCCTCTCAGGATTTTGGGCATGTGTGCACACACACCCAGTGTGAGTTTTAAGCCGCCGGGTCCGGGATTCGAACTGTGGTCAACTACATGAGAGTCCAGCAACATAACCATTATGCCATCTGCTGGTCCCGTATCTTCCTTCTTTCTAATACATGCATTCAATGATACAGATTTTTCTCTAAGCACTGCTTTTGCTGCATCTTATTTTGATGTTATGTTTTCATTTTTATTTGGTTCAAAATATTTAAGAATTTCTCTTGCAATTTCTCCTTTGCCCCATATACTATTTAGAAGCGTGTTGTTTTAGTTCCACATATTTTTTTCTCAGTTATCTTTTGTAATGATTTCTAGTTTTATTCTAGTGTAGCCTGAGAGCAAGCTTTATATGATTTCAATTCTTTTAATTTTGTTTAGTTGTGTCCTATGACCCCCACATTCTGGATCATAAAACACATATCTCTGTTACATACGAGTCTGAGAAGAATGTGTATCCTGCTGTCATTGGACGTAGTTTATAAATGTTGATTACACGCATGATTCATGGTATCCTTACTTAAAGATCTTCTGTCTGGTGGATCTGTTCTTTTCTTTTCTTTTCTTTTCTTTTCTTTTCTTTTCTTTTCTTTTTTGAGAGGTTTTTGCTATAGGGTGCATGCACTCGCCAGAAAGACAGAGAGAGACAGAAAGTGAGAAATCACACCCCAGAGGGGATGGCCACGCCGTAAATCCCTTCTCCTCCATTCTCCTCTCAGGATCTTGGGCACACACGCACGTGTGACCGGCGTGAGTTTAAGCCACCAGGTCCAGGACTCAAACCGCGGTCGACTACGTGGGAATCCAACGACATAGCCATTACACCTAAC
The DNA here is from genome assembly GCA_026018925.1 of Tupaia tana. Taxonomy (NCBI): domain Eukaryota; kingdom Metazoa; phylum Chordata; class Mammalia; order Scandentia; family Tupaiidae; genus Tupaia; species Tupaia tana. The sequence goes on from JAKSZU010000006.1 coordinate 210,558,535, forward strand.
TGCTGGTCCCCCATGGATCTGTTCATTTCTGATAGAGGAGTATTGCAGTTTCCAACATGATAGTAGCTTCCTCAGTTTCTCCTCACAGTTCTATTAGCTTTTGCCTCGTGTAACTTGATGCTCTGTTGCTGGGTGCAGACATGTCCAGAATAGTTGCTTTTGCTGACTTGACCCTTTTATCATTGCGTAATGCCTTTCTTTGTCCCTGATAACTTTCCTAGCTTTGAAGTCTGCTCTGGCTGAAATTAATATAACTATTCCTGCTTCTTTTGCTTAGTGTTAGAATATTATAATTTTCTCCATCTATTTATTTTTAATCTATTTGTGTCTTTATGTTTAAACAGTGTTTTTCTATAGTAGTTGGGTCTTTGATCCACTCTGATCCTCTCTCTTTCTAATTTTTGCTAAAAGGTGCTTGTACCGGGAACCAGCAGTTAGTGTAATGGCTATGTCGCTGGACTCCCACGTAGTCGACCGTGGTTCGCGTCCCGGACCCGGTGGCTTAAACTCACACCGGGCGCATGTGCGTGCATGCCCAAGATCCCGAGAGGAGAATGGAGGAGAAGGGATTGCAGCGTGACCATCCCCCTGGAGGGTAATTTCTCGCTTTCTGTCTCTATGTCTCTCTCTGTCTATCTGGCGAGCGCACGCGCCCCTATAGCGAAAATCTCTCTAAAAAAAAAAAAAGGTGCTTGCACTCACTGGAGAGAGACAGAAAGAGAGAGGCACCTGCCATGGGCATGGTCATGTCATAATCCCTTCTCCTCCACTTTTTCCTCCTTGGGGGATTTTGGACACACACACAGGAATGCCTAGTATATTTCGCATCTGCCAGGTCCCGGACCTCAAACCGCACAGTCAGCCATGTGGGACCCAGCCACCTTAACCACCCAGACACAGGCTGCCCCCAAGCTGTCTTCTAATTGGTGCATTTAGACCATTGATGTTCAAAGTGATTAGTAATATAAACTCATAGAACTCATATGTATCATATTTGTTATTGTTTTCTATTCATTGCTCTAATTTTTTGTTTCTATTTTTGTCTTCCACTCTTTTCCGTCCATTGTGATTTCAAATGGGCATTTCATTTCATTCCATTCTTTTTTTGGAGAGGTTTTTTGCTATAGGGGCGCGTGCACTCGAGAAAGAGACAGAGAGACAGAAAGCGAGAAATCACCCCCCTGGGGGGGGGGGGATGGCCATGCCTCAATCCCCTTCTCCTCCATTCTCCTCTCGGGATCTTGGGCACACATGCACACGCACCCAGCGTGAATTTAAGCCACTGGGTCCAGGACTTGAACCGTGGTGGACTACATGGGAGTTCAGCAACATAGCCATTACGCTAACTGCTGGTCCCAATTCTTCTTTTTTTTAAAGAAGATTTTTGCTATAGGGTGTCAGTGCTCACCAGAGAGACAGAGAGAGGCAGAGATACAGAAATCAAGAAATTCACCCCCTGAGAGGGGATGGCCATCAATGTTCAGCAACCCCTTCTCCTCCACTCTCCTTTTGGGATCTTGGACATGCATGCACACACACCCAACATGAGTTTTAAGTTGCTAGGTCCAGGACTCAAACTGTGGGTTCATTACGCGGGAATCCAACAATGTAACCATTATGTCATCTGCTGGCCCTTGATTCCATTCTTTTTTTTTTGGAGAGGTTTTTTGCTATAGGGCACGTGTGCTCGCCAGACAGACAGAGAGAGACATAGAGTCAGAAAGCGAGAAATAACCCCCCAGGGGGGATGGTCACACCGCAATCCCTTCTCCTCCATTCTCCTCTTGGGATCTTGGGCACACATGCACACGCGCCTGGCGTGAGTTTTAAGCCACCGGGTCCGGGACGCGAACCGCGGTCGACTACGTGGGAGTCCCAGCGACATAGCCATTACGCTAACTGCTGGTTCCCCTTGATTTCCATTCTTTAAAAAAAAAAAAAAAAAAAACTTAAAAAAAATTTTGTTATCGTTGTCATTATTTTTTTTATTTACTTATTTATTTTGAAGTTGACCAGAGAGAGAGAAGGAAAGTGAAAAAGCAAACCTGCCAGGTCTGGGACTCAAACTGCGGTCAACCACATGGGAGTCTAGCCACCTTAACCACCACGCCACCTACTGGCTCCTAAAAAAAGTTTTTAAGTGGTTACCCTAAAGTTTAGGATATACATTTACAATTAATTCAAGTCCACTTTCTTTTTTTTTTTTTTTTAAGAATATATTATTTAACTTTTATTTATTTATTTAAATTTAACAGAGAGGAACAGAGCAAGAAAGCAAGAGAGAGGGAAAGTGAGAAAGCAAGCTGCCAGGTTTAGAACTCAAACCGAGGTCAGCCAAGTGGAAGTCCAGCGTCCTTAGCCACCACACCACCTGCAGTCCCTATCGAGTCCAGTTTCAAATATACCATACCACTTCATGAGTAGTGCAAGCACCTTATAATAAAATAATCCTCATTCTCTCTTCTCGTGTATCATTGCTGTCATTCATTTCACTTATGTATAAGCCTATAGAAGTGTGTATATATATATACATAGTTGCTATTATTATTTTGGACAGACTATCAAATGTTAGATCATTTAAGAACCAAAAAATAGGTTTTTATTTTCCCTTCACTTATTCCTTCTCTGATGCTCATCCTTTCTGTATACAGCTATGGGTTTCTGACTTATATTAATTTCCTTCTCTGTAAGAATTTCTTTTCAGATTTCTTGCAAGTCAGGTCTACTGGAAAGAAATTCCCTTAGTTGTTGGTCTGAGAAAGTCTTTATTTCTCCTTCACCTTTGAAGGATTACTCTACAGTGTGCAGATGCAGGTGGTGGGAACTGGACCTGGTTCCACTCCGGATCTCTGCTGCGGTCAGAACGTGACTCCCTTTACTCACCTGTCCTTCTGTCTAATCTTGAGGCCAGTCGTTTGTCCTTTGCCCTCACTTCTCCTACAGATTCAAGGGGAGTTATTGATTTTTCAGTTTGTCCAGTTTTTTACTTGTTGTTAGAATGGAGTGATGACTTCCAAGCTCTTTACTTACAGAACCAGAAACTGGAAGTTGAGATGTTATTTTTAATCCATTTAAATATGAAAGGATTGACTTTGTGATCTATGTTGTTGATATCAGATTTATGGTCAATGCAAAGAAGCTAAATACTGGAACCTTCTTTATAAAGAAAACCCTGGGGGCCCACAGGAGACGTAGTGGTTAAAGGTGATGGATTCCCACATGACCGACCAGTTTGAGTTCTGGACTCGGCAGCTTGAAATACATTGGGCGCGTGTGTGTGTGTGTGCCCAAAGTCCCAAGAGAGGAATGGAGGAGAAGGGATTGCGGCTTGGCCATTCCTCCTGGGTGGTGATTTCTCATGTGCTGTCTCTCTGCCTCTCCAGTGAATGCATATGCCCTAATGGCAAAAATCTCTTAAAAAAAAAAGAAAGAAAGAAAGAAAGAAGGAAGGAAGGAAGGAAGGAAGGAAGGAAGGAAGGAAGGAAGGAAGGAAGGAAGAAAACCCTGGGTAGAAATCAAAAGGTGTATCAGTTTGGAATACTATTCCATTTTACCTGTGGAGCTACGAGTAAAAGATGCCCTCTTCATTCCTAAACAGTGGCTTAAATAAATAGTGATCTTATTTTTCATAGACACTAAGCCTAAAGAAGGTAGTCCCAGCTGCAATGGGGTGGGTCCACTGCAGCAGAAACCAGGTTCCTTCTTTGTTTATGCCCGGCCACCCCCTAACATATGGCTTCTAGTTTCTATGCCACCTCGCGGTCCACAATGGGCGGCTGGACTCCAAAGGCTATATTCCACGCAGGAAGCAAAAAACCGGGGGTGGGGGGGTAAGGAGAGAAAGGCCAAGTCAGTTTTTCTTTAGGAGCTTTCTCAGAGCCTACCCCAGTGGATTATCCCTCATTTCTCATTGGCTGCCCTGGGCTGTCAGGGAGACAGGAAAATATAGTCTATTGTCTCCTAGAATAAAAAATTGGGCTTCGGTTAGAAAGAGGAAAAGGTAGGAAATTAGCCAGTTTATCCACATAAGGGCACCCCACATACCCATGCATCCCTGTACGTGTTACAACTACGAAGAGGAACCCAGGATCTTGAAAGAGAATAGGGTCTACTCTAGAATTAGGAACTGGGACGAAGTAGCATGGGTGGCACAGTGTGACCATTTATAACTGTGTGAGAATGCCGTGATTTATGGCCAGTCATTTATTGAAAGTTTTAGGAAAAAGCAGATTCGTGGATAGATACTAGACAGTTACGGCATAAAACTAAAAATATGGAGAGGCCACTAGCCTCAGAAATATACCTCCCCTGAAGGTCGATTAAGGTTGCAGGTTCCTCAGTTCTATTCACTTAAGTCTGTAGAAATACAACCAGACCAGGGTAGGATAATTCATTAATACTGACCAATTACTACAGTTCACTGTGTATGAGTTGGATTTTATCAAGGAGGATTACAGGTGTGTTGGCGCAAGCTTCTCACTTTCCAGGCAAGCAAATAGAGATTGTGTGGTTTTCCCAGGTCCGCGTGTTTACTGGCAGGGCTGGGTTCCTGGGAGCTGAATGGGTGGCAGAGAAGCAGGAGGAATAGGAAGAGGTAGGGCGAACAGAGAAAGGGCCCCTGGGGAGACAGATGGAGGAATTAAATTTACTTCCCTCCTGCCCTTTTCCAATGAGGACTTGGGATCATCGGCAGTTCCGTCTGTGAGTGGCTTGTCCTTGACTGTTCAGCTCCTCCCTCCCTGCTGGCTCAACTCGAGCAGGGCAAGAAAAGCCAGGTGTGCTCTGGGGACCTGGGCTTCAGCAACTGCACAGACTAGAACAAAGGCAAGGATAAAGATTCTCCTTGAACCAGCCTGTGACGCGAAGGTGAAGGTGCTGGATTCCACATGGCTGATGGTATGGTTCAAGTCCCAGACCCGGCAACCTGAAAATCACACCAGGCACATGTGTATGCGTGCCCAAAATCCTGAGAGAAGGGAGGAGGAGGGACTGCAATGTGGCCATCCTCCTCTGGAAAGGTGATTTCTCTCTGTCTCTCCCTTTCTCTCTCTCTGGCGAGTGCACATAACCATTATAGCAATTTTTTTAAAAAGTTCCCCCTTATTTTACATCACAGCCCTCTTCCTTGTGTGCCCCTCTAATCTGCCCACCACTGCCTCTCACTCCAACCGGGAGCAACACGGCAGAAGATGGCATCTCTGGGATCCTGCCCAGCGATGGTCTTTGCTCCAGTTTTCAAAGGAAGGGAATTAGGCACATGGGTAGAATTTCCTTCTACTTTAAATTCTTGCATGTTTTTTCTTAACTTTTCAAATCTGCTGTGGAGTGTCCACATCAGAATACCCAATTTCAGGGGACCAGCAGGTGGCGTGGTGGTTAAGGCACTGGACACTCCCACACGGCTGACAGCAGTTCGAGTCCAGGAGCTGGTGGCTTGCTTTCTCACTTTCTCTCTCTCTCTCTCTCTCTGTTCTCTCTCTGGTCAAATTAAAAATGAGTGAATGAATAAATGAAAATTAAATAAAATTATTCTTTAAAAAATAAAAAAGAATACCCAATTTCACAACCAGGTTGCATATTTAATTATTTTACGGCTGGTTAGTATAGTACAGTGTAAAACATCAATTGTTTGGGTTTGAATCCCAGCTCTACCATTTACCAATTGTGTGAGCTCAGATAATTCTTTAATAACTCTAGACCTTAGTTTCCTCATTTGTAAAATGGAATAATGATGGCAACCACCTGGAGAATTTTTAAATGACTGTAATAAAGCTACTTTTCATGCCTGGTAAATATAAAAACTCAATGCATGTTAATTATATTAAAAAGAGAAAGAAAGAAAAAGAAAAGAAAAGAGAAAGAAAGAGAGGGGCCGGCAGATGGTTTGGTGGTTAAGGGTACTGGACTCCCACATGGCCAGCTGTGGTTCAAGTCCCAGACCTGGTGGCTTGCTTTCTCACTTTCCGTCCCTCCGTCTCTCTCTCTCTCTCTCTCTCTCTCCTCTCTCTCTCTCTCTCTCTCTTTCATTCTGTCCCTCTATAGTCAAATTAAAATAAGTAAATAAACTAATAAAAATTAAATAAATTTTTTTAAAAAAAAAAGAAAAAAGAAAGAGAAAGATTGATTGATTTTCTATTTGAAGCAGGGAGAGGCACACTTTTTAAACAGTTTCAGGATGAGTATTCCAGAACCTGTCTGTGCTCACCCATGTTACTTTAGTACAACAATACTTTATGACTTTAAGACAGCATTAAAAAAAATTTTTTGTAGGACCGGCAGGTGGCATAGTGGTTAAGGGCACTGGACTCCCACAAGGTCGACAACGGTTCATGTCCTGGACCTGGTGGCTTGCTTTCTCTCTTTCTCTCTCTCTCTCTTTCTCCATCCCTCTCTGGTCAAATTAAAATTTAAAAAGTTAAAAAAAATTCTTTAAAAAATGTAACTTAAAAATATATAATTTTTTGCTCTCGGGTGCATGTGTTGGCTAATGAGAGAGGGAAGAAAGAAAAAGAGAGAGGAGGAGAAAGAAAGTAAGAAAGCACCCCTCAGGAGGGGTGGCCGTACCACAGTCCCTTCTCTGTTCTCAAGATTTGGGGCACACGCCCCACATGTACCTGGCATGTTTTACAAACCGTCAGATCGGGACTCAGACCACACTGTGGGTCACGGATCCCTCAACCACCGTGCCACTGGCTGGCCTAATAAGGCACGTTTTTAATGTAGCACCCCCAGCATATCAATATTCCACTTCTCAGTGCTGTTCCTTCGGAATAATTTTGAGAACAATTGTTCTAAAAATGTCCTACATCTCACATGCTGCCATCACCACCCTCACCTTCTCTTATTATCATCTTCAGGATTTTTCCATTTTTGACTTAACCTGTGCCTTACATAACTCGCCTCATCCCAGCTAAGTCAGTGTGATGACTGTCCTTGCTCGGGCACTCGTGAGGAATGATCCGGTCGGCATGAGGGTAACGCTGGGTCTCCGCAGACATTTCTGGACTTGTCGTTTCCATCCCTCCCCCCCCCTCAAGGGAAAACAGATTCACGATGATCTCTCTAGCCCTGGGGTTTTTCAGGAATCCTTAGGCACGATTTGACATTCCACTGCTATCTCATTGCACTCGATATGAATTTCTTGTAGAAAATCTGAAATTTCTGGGATCAGCAGTTGGCTTAATGGCTATGTCACTGGACTCCCATGTAGCCGACCATGGTTCAAGTCCTGGACCACCGGCTTAAACTCACACTGGGTACGTGTGCATGCGTGTCCAAGATCCCAGGAGGAGAAGGGATTGCGGTGTGGCCATCCCCCCTGGGGGCTGATTTCTTGCTTCCTATCTCTCTGTCTCTCTTTGTCTTTCTGGCAAGCACATACGCTTTGCAGCAAAAACCTCTCCAAAAAAAAAAGAAAATCTGAAATTTCTCTTGGGGAATTTCCTATGGAACATTCTCTAACTGCTTCTACCCAACTTGGTGCACACATACAAAAATTATATATACATATATTTTATACATATCTAAATTAGGTCGTTGGAAAAGTCATGACACATTTTTAGATGTAAATGTGTGACAGTGAAATCCCTTTTGCCCACTTCTTTCCCTAAACAGCGCTCTCTCACGTGTGCATCTATCCCATGTGTGTGTATACATATGTGTATGTATGTAACCATAATACTTGGTTATAAAACAGGAATTTGTCCTTCTTGCTATTTGAAAAGCTCCACTTTACCCACACCTGCGTGACTCCTGAAGTGAGCCCCGCCGCTCTCCCTTTTAAGCCGTTCTCAGCGTACTTGACTCTGGACACATGGGTTTGTCTCCTCTGAGACGCGGGAGGCTGTGTACGTACCCACCGCAGCGGGGTTCCTTGTAGATCACTTCTACCTGGTGGCAGACCTTTACCTGCTGAGGGTAGGTGGAATTTTTGGAAATAACCAAAAGCTCGAGCTTCGAGATCAGGCAGGTCAGGACCACCGGACTCGGGCCCCAAATCAAAGGCTGTCTGTGGAACGAGACGGAGCGGTTTCCTGCATGGCTGTGACGGTGTTTCTCTTTATTTCATTCATGAGCGTGAGAGACAGAGGGAGAGAGAGACAGAGAGAGGGAGAGATAAGCGCTGTCATCGGGCTCTCATACCGTGACCTCCCCAGGAGTCAGACTCATCTGCACACATGCCCGGCTGTCCGGGTTAGGCAGGGAATCGAACCGCAAGCCAGAGTCTCCTGAACAGCAGGATACCACTGCACCGCCGCCTGGTCCTGGAGGCATCCCTGGAGGCAATACCGAGAGGGGACATTGGGCGCTCATGCACAATTAGTGGACGCCTTGCCAGCTCCTGTGTGCATTTTCTGTCCAAGAGAGAAAAGGAGAGACAGGGGGACCAGATTCTTGCTGCTTCTCCCGGTCAGAGTCTGTGAATCCAAAAGATCTCACCCCACCGTCGATTCCCAGCTCCTCATCTATCAAATGGGGCTCACCATCCTCTCTTCCGTGCTGCTCTCAAGATCAAATTCAATGCCGGGTATAAAACACCTCATTTAGGCTCGGTGCCTAGGTGGGTGCCAGCTTCTCTTTTCACTCTCCCTCCCTCGTCTTAAAGTAGGGCAATTGTTTGAGCATGTCATTTCAGGGATGCTTGCCGAAAACACACCTGTGCTTTTTCTTTAAAAACGGCACCCCCCAAATTATGTGAGGGTATCCTGCATGCTGGGTTACCTTCAACCTGGACCGTGCTGCATGGGGAGACCAGACGAGGAGACGAGTAACAGGAAAACTACCACCAACCAAAGCACCCCGGCAGCTCCAGAGCGAGTTGTCCGGAGTCTCTCAGTGCCCACCCCCAGCCCCGTGGAGCCCCCAGCTCTGTCTGCCCAGGCTGAAAGAGAGAAGGGTGGGATTCATGAGTAATTAAAGGGAATTTGGAAGGCTGGGATGTTGCGGAATGTTAGATCAGTAGCTAGAACAGCATGTGGTGTTCTTTAGGCAGGCTTCATTGAATCCATACAAAAAAAGAAAGAGGGGCTGCCTGCCCGTCTGCTCATTTATCAAACAGCGAAGCTCAACTTTCACAGCTCCACAAAAGTGTTTTACTGTTTGCTGAGTCTTGCTCCAGAAATTAAAAGCTCAACAGCCTTAGCGGGGCTGAACCAACCCTGCATTTTGAGAATCAAACTAAATGGTGCTGGGCTTTCAGATTCAGGGACCAGTTGATTATTTGGTGAAAAGAGAGGAGAATAATTTGTAATTTGCAGCCTATAAGAAACACTTAAAAAAAAAAAAATGCCAAACCCCCTTCCCACAGGTTTTTGTTGTGGCCGCAGGGAGGGGGTGCTCTCTGCAGAGGCCCATTCTTTGCTCAGAGTGGGAAAAGTCTTGACCTCCATTTGGGCAGAAAGGGATGCGGCCCAGTAGTGCCTCCACCCACCCCACCCCCAACTCCGAGCAAACTTCCTTTCCTCTTACTTCTTTATTTGAAATTGCCTTTCTCTGTCCTTGGAGGAAGAGGAGAGTATTTGGCCATCCAATCGTTTTAGGTAAAAGAATTCTCGCAAACAGAACCCCATGTCCTAACCACACAAGTACACTGCTTGGGAACGCATGATGGACCACGAGAGCCTGAAAACGGGATTGAAGGGGGAATCCTCTTAAAATCCATAAAAGGATGGAGGATAGCGTTAGCTGAGTCCGAAGAGGAGGGGCTGGGGGAGGGTGGTGACTAGAGGGGAGATAGCATGGGAGGCCGGGAGGGGTGTTAACAGAGGCGGACCCTCTGCTCCAGCCCCCACCCTGGCGCCTGGTCCCTCCCCTCCAGCCAGTGGGACTGTGAAAGCCTGTTGTAGCTGAGCTCTGGCCCCCCACCCTCGTCCTACTCCTGGCTGGTGAAAGCCCCAGAGACACGCCTGGTCCCTGTTCTCTGACTCCTCTGCCCCTGCCTCAGGCCTCTGGGGTAAGCTGAGCCAGCATTACTACCCCATCTGATAGAGAAAGAAACCAGACAATCAGAGGAAAGAAAGCGCAAAAGGTCTTTTTTCTTGATTTTTCAATTTAGCACGTTTTAAATATTATTTTTTAAGTTTATTCTTCTATGAGCAAGAGAGAGAAAAATGAAACAGAGAGACAGGCATCCCCAACAGGGTCCTTCATGCTGTGACCCAGCCTCAGCCAGCCCTGGGCCACAGGTGTGTGGGCCTGGCAGTCCACCCCCAGCTCAGCTGGACATAGGTCGTGGGCACACGTGAGCCCGATATGCTTCGGGAGGTCTCCAGACAGCAACCTGGAACTCTCCCGTGTGGGTCAGCTTTGCAGCGCATTTCACAGCCCTAGCCCATTTTTTTTTAATGTATTAAGATCCTTTTATGAAAAGAAATCTGACAGTATGTCTTGAGAACATAATGTTCCCCCAACAACCTTTCTTTCCTTCCTCCCTCCCTTCCTTCCTTCCTTCCTTCCTTCCTTCCTTCCTTTCTTTTTTTTTTTCAGAGAGAGTGTGTACATGAGAGGGAAGGAGGGAGGGAGAGAGCCTCCTAGGCTTAGCCAGGGCACAGATGTAACGAGCCCAGCTGTTTAGGTAGGGCCGAGAACTGAACCTGGATTTCCGGTACAGCCTCGGCCATCACACAGCACTGCGGCTTCCACCGGAGCCGCCGTGTGGGCCTGTTCCTCCCCTTTGTTCAAGCACCTTCACATTCGAGAGATGGTTATGAAAGGGCCAAAACCCCAAACAAAATATCCACAGTGAGAAATAAGAACCAGCCCGGCCTGGTGGCACAGTTGATGGCAAATTGAAAACGCAGTGCTAGGAGCCACACGATCAGTCGCGGGTTTGGATCCCTGAGTCGGCCTGGAAACAGTCCAAGCACAGGTGCACGTATCTAGGGTCCCGATGAGCTGGAGGGCTGGGCAGGGGCACCGCGGCACATAGCACCTACCGAGGGTGCTTCTCTCCCTCTCTCTCACGTGCAAGTGTGAATAAAATAGACCTTGACAAACTTAAAAAATAAAAGTCATGGGCCAGCAGTTGGCGTAATGGCTATGTCGCTGGACTCCCATGTAGCCAACCGTGGTTTGAGTCCCGGACCCGATGGCTTAAACTCACGCAGGGCGCGTGTGCGTGCGTGCCCAAGATCCCGAGAGGAGAATGGAGGAGAAGGGATTGCGGCGTGGCCATCCCCCCTGGGAGGTGATTTCTTGCTTTCTGTCTCTCTGTCTCTCTCTGTCTGGCTGGCGAGCGCACGCGCCCTATAGCGAAAACCTCTAAAAAAAAAAAAGAAAAAGAAAAAAAAGAAAAGTCATTACATACACAGATATGGCTTATAGTAGTATTTATATCTTTTATTTTATTAATTTTTTTGAAAATTTGCCAGAGGGTCATGTGCTCACAAGAGAGAGAGAGAGAGGGAGAGGGTGAAAAGCACCCCCAATGGGTATGGTCATAACATAATCCCTACTCTTCCATTGCTCCAACTTGTGGGGATTTGGGGTACTTGCACACATGCACCCAGATTATTTTTCAAGGCACCAGGGCCAGGATTTGAACAGGGAGGTCAGTCATGTCAGATTTAGCTCCCTTAACCAGCAGGCCACAGTGCCAGCCCAGCATCACGTATAATTAACTCAACAGTGGAAACAACTTGACTGGCCAATGAAAGAGGAGCAATCCATTCAGTCTTTCTGTCATTTACTGAGTCGATCAGTTCATGTCCTGAGCCCCATTACCTCCTCTGTGGACCTGCAGTAGCCTTCTAACCACTTTTCCTGCACCCCCACCCCAGCCTGCCCCCTGCAGTCAATTCTCTGCACTGTAGACAGAGCGATCCTTTTGAAAGGTTAATCAGATCTTCCCCACTCTCCTCCCTGACGCTGTCTAATGTCATCCCTTCCCACTTAGAATAAAAGCAGCGTGGAACCAGCAGATGGCGTAATGGTTATGTCACTGGCTGACCATGGTTCAAGTCCTGGACTGGGCAGCTTAAAACTCACACTGGGCCCATGTGCGTGCCTGCCAAAATCCTGACAGGGGAATGGAGAAGGGATTGAAGTGTGGCCATCCATCCTGGAGGGTGATTTCTTGCTTTCTGTCTGTCTCTGTCTCTCCAGCAAGCGCATGCACCCATAGCAAAAATCTCTCTCTAAAAAAAAGAAAAGAATAAAAGCAAAGTGCTTCCGAAGGCCTACTATGCCTCATCCACGCCCCCAGCTCCCAGCCCGTCCCTACCGCTCTGCGCGTGGCCTCCTTGTTCTCCCAGCAGTAGGTCGAGTAAGCTCCCACCCCACAGCCTTTGCGTCAGCCATTCCCTCTTCCTGCCGTAGTCTTCCCTCAGGTATCTGCCAGGTTCACTTTCTTACTTCCTTTAAGTCACCACTCAAATGCCGCATCATAACTGAGTCCTTATCACCCTAAACAAAATGTCATCCCTGTCTCCACAGTCCCTGTTCCCCTCACCTGCCTTTTTCCGTTCCCCTCTGTAGCACTCTTCCGATATAATCTCCACGGGCGTTTTCCTTCTTTCATTGCGTCTTCTCACACTAGAATATAAGCTTCTTAAACGAAGGCTGTTTCCGACGGGCTTCGTGGTTGTGTCCCTCAGTGCCTGGCAAGATGTCCAGCCTGTGGTAGGAGTTGATAGTTGTTGAGTGAGTCCAAACTATGTGCCTTTAGCCAACCTGTGGTGGGTATGAGAGTTGCAGCTTGCTGAACATGGGGGAGACCAGTGGAAAATGAGGCCGGAAATCAAGTATGCTGAGTGAGGACGTCACAGGGCTGGGCACATCACTGACCATTCATACAGATTCGAGGAGGGGGTGAGATGGTCTGGAGCGATGTCGTTCAGAGGATACAAGATTTCAGTTACAGGGACCAGAAGTTAGCATAATGGCTATGTTGCTGGACTTCCACGTAGTCGATCATGGTTCGAGTCCCGGACCCGGCAGCTTAAACTCATGCCGGGCACGTGTGCATGCGTGCCCAAGATCCCGAGAGGAGAATGGAGGAGAAGGGATTGTGGTGTGGCCATCCCCCCTGGGGGGTGATTTCTCGCTTTCTGTCTCTCTGTCTCTCTCTGTCTTTCTGGCGAGCGCACGCGCCCTATCCCAAAAATAACCTCTCCAAAAAAAAATTTTTTTTTCAATTACACAGGAGGAATAAATTCAAGAGATATATTGCACAGCATGGTGATTATAGTTAATAACAATGTAACGTGTACTTGCAAATTGCTAAAAGAGTGCATTTGAAGTGTTCTCACCACAAAAAATAAGTATGTGAGGCAATTCATATGCTAATTAGTTCAATTTAGCCACAATGTATACATATTTCAAAACGCTATACAGGATAAATGTATATTGTTTTTATTCATAAATTTAAAAATTATTACTTAAAAAAAAGATTTTATGGACTCTGTGTCTATGAGCACCACACAAGTGGCCCCGGGAAGATTCCTGGGGGGAAATGAGGTGCAGGTTGAGATTTGAAGGAAAAGTAGACATAGGGCAAAGGGCATGGAGAAAAAGCTTCGGGCAACAAGAACGTCCACAGTAAGAGAGAGCACAGTGTGTTCCTGAAACCTGATGGAAGTTCTATGTAGCGAGGCTGGCAGGTGGCGTGGTAGTTAAAGACGCTGGACTCCCACATGGCAGGCCCCGGTTCAAGTCCTAGACCTGGTGGCTTGCTTTCTCACTTTCCCTCTCTCTCTGTCTGATCAAACTGGAAAATAATAATAATAATAATGATAACAATAATAAAGTTAGATAAAATAATTTTTTTTAAAAAAAGAAGGTCTATGTGGCTAGAGCAGAAGGTATGGGAGAGGGTGGTGAGGAGGCAGAAGACAGGTGAACTAGAATGAAGGAAGGGCCAATCAGGCAGGGCTTTTCTTTGTGGAGAAGTAGTCGTGGTGGGACATGAGTGGGAGCAGGGCAAACGAGAAGACCATTGCAGCAACCCAGGTGTGAGACCGTGGTCCTGGCCTGGCGAACATGGAACAGTGTGGGTAGAAAGGATATATTCAAGATGGAGGTGGAGGCAACTTGGCCACAGACAGAAGCGGTAAATGCCATCATGGTTTGGAGAAGGAAGAGTTTTGACCTGGTCAGGGAAAGGCTCAAGGGGGAATGGCGTGCATGCTGGGTGGTGGGTAGGTGGATAGGAGGGTGGTGAGGGCACCATGATGAAGAGGAAGACTTGCAATACAGGTGCAGGAATGCAGGCCTGGGAAAGGCTAAGAGAATTGTGCAACACCAAGGAGCCCGATTTGGATAGAACCCCACACTCGATCCATTTTGCTTTATGTTTTTATTAAGCAGAAGTAGCAGTAGATCACAGAGGCCCTCCCAGGCCAGCCTAAAGAGCTGCATTTTTATCCAGAGTAGGCAGTGAGAAGGGACCCAGCATTTTGTTTGTTTGTTTTTTCAGAGGTTTTTGGCTATAGGGCACATATGCTCGCCAGAAAGACAGAGACAGAGGGACAGAAAGTGAGAATTCACCCCCCAGGGGGGATTATCACACTGTGATTCTTTCGGAATCCCGTGAAGGGATGCATAAGTGAAATTGATCACTGAATTCCCAGGCCCCATGCCATGACTCTGTAATTCCTCAAGATCGTGGTGGAGAATTACAAGCACACTGACTGTACCTTTCATTGCCTCATCGAGGTAGAATAGACGGCTCCAGAAGGCTGGTCCTCTGGCACGTCTGGAGACCAGAGTCTGCAACCCCCTAGGGTGGTTTTTCTTTCTTTCTTTTTTTTTTTAGACAGAGATTTTCTCTATTGGGCGTGTGTGCTTGCCAGAGAGAGAGAGAGAGAGAGAGAGAGAGAGAGAGAGAGAGAGAGAGAGAGATGCACAGAGATAGAAAGTAAGAAATCACCCCCAGGGGGGATGGTCATGCCACAATCCCTTCTCCTCCATTCTCCTCTCAGGATCTTGGGCATGCATGCACACATTCCTGGCGTGAGTTTTAAGCCATCGGGTCCAGGACTCAATCTGCAGTCAACTACGTGGGAGTTCAGTGACATAGCCATTGTGCCACCTGCTGGTCCCTCCCCTTAGGGCATTTAGCCTAGGGCCAGGCATCAGAGGCTTTGCCTATTTGTTTGGTGGATGTGTGTGGGATTCCATTTAGAAAAATTTCAGAACTTGGACCCATCTGTTAAATCAAGTGATAATAAGGCTTAGCAATAAAACAAAACTGCGCTGCTTTCTTTTATTATCTATATATTGTTTCTAGAAAACAGCACATGATTTATTTTCTAAAAAGTAAGTGAAAACAACCACTGTAACATTCTGGTAGGTTTTTTGTACTTCTTTCAAGATTATCTTGATCTTCCTTTATCAGTTAGAAATATTTCTGGGCTGGCAGGTGGTGTAGTGGTTAGGGCACTGAACTCCCACATGACGGACCGAAGTTCAAGTCCTGGAGCTGGAGGCTTTCTCTCTCACTTGTCCCCTCTCTTGCTTTGTCCCTCTCTGGTCAAATTATAAAAATAAAAATAAATAAATAAAGTTAAATAAAACAATTCTTTAATAAATGAAATATTTCTAATAATAAAATCCTTTTCTATTTGCAAAAAAAAGTTGATGTACTATACAGTTATTATACAAAACCATTTGTTCTACCTTAACAATCCCACTACCTTAACAAATATCCATTTCATTTTTCTGTGTTCCTTACTCACTCCTATATTTGTACTAGCATAAATTATAGCCACAGCATACACACAGTTCGAGGTCTGCTGTTTTATTGAACATGATGTCATAAGCATTTTTCATGTTGTGACCTAGTTTTTGTCACCATAACTTTTACTGGCTGCACGAATTCTGCTGATTATATATGCTGTCATGTATTTAGCCAGTTCCCTATCATTGGATATTTATGTTGTTTCTAATTTTTCTCATTAGTAACCTCAAACTTACCTTTTTCATATTTTAGATCAATTTCTTAGGGTTAATAGGTTAACAAAAGTATGAGTATTTTGTAGCTCTTGATATATATTGTAAAAATGCTTTTGAGAAGGGTTACACTAATAAATGTCAGCAATCTGAGTATTCTCATTTTGAAAAATTTTGAAATCATTATTATTATTTTAATTTGCTAGGGGGTGCATGCACTCACCAGAGACAGACAGAGAGAGGGAAAGTGAGGAAGCATCCCCATGGGAGATGACCACACTGCAACCCCCTCTCCTCCATTCTTCTTTTGGGATTTGGGCATGTATGCACACGGCCCCGGCATGTTTTCAAGTGGCTGCATCCAGGACTTATCCAGCCACCTCAACCTCCGGGCTGGCCCAGAGTGTTCTAGTTTTACTACAGCCTTGACAACACAGAATACCTCGCTTTCAAGATGTCTGTTAACATCAGAGGGTGAGACATGGTGCCTTCCTGTTGTGCTCATTTGCATAAAAGAGACTTTCCAGACAGAAACACGGGAAAATCTTAGCGTTTCCTAGGCAACTAGCATATATTTATCTTTTCACACTGTAACTCTTGTAACTCTATGGTATTGCTGTCTTTACTTGCATGGCTCGGAAACTTAGAACCAAAACCATAATCTACTTTTTTAAAAAAAGAATTATTTATATTTATTTAATTTTGTTATTATTTTTTTAATTTGACCAGAGAGAGACAAAGAGAGAAAAAGAAAGTGAGAAAGCAAGTTGCCAGGTCCGGGATTGGAACTGTGGTCGGCCCTGTGGTAGTTCAGCACCTTAACCACCATGCCACCTGCTGGCCCCATAATCTACTTTTAACCAACCTGAAGAATTCCCTGGCTCCGTCTTTATGCTCTCTGTATTTGCCCTCTTTCTCTGTCAGCATACTTGTACTTCTGTAGTATGGTACCTTCATGAACAACTGCTTGAAAACCTGGCTCTGAAACCAGTCATAAGACAGAAGTCTGGAGAATTTGGCCAGGGGTTAATATAAACCCAAGTTGATGAGGCACTAAGCTTCGACAAAGTCTTAGACTGCCTTAGGAGCAAAGTGTTCAAAGAGCACTGTCACTAGCCCCATCTCAAATGTTGCATTTAACTCAGGTCACAGCTCAAGAGGGACATAGGCCTAGTATCTCTTAAAGGCAGTTTATCAGGAATTAGGGTTAAAGAAACAAGGATAAGTTGTCTACAAAAGTGATACCCTTAAATAATTCAGAGAATTATTGTATTGCTATAGTATTTTAAAACCCTTTTTACTTCCAAACGTCATTCTGTGATGTTATTGCATTATATTCTCTAAAGATCCTTGTGAACCGTCTCTTTTTTCACCCATTCTCAGATGAGGAAATGCCACCCCTTTCATCCAGAGAGAGTCAGTTCTCTGACACAGAAACGGTCAGTCTCATGGTCCCCATTGCAGGTTCTCAATTTCTCTTTAATGTACCCATTTTCCTCCAACCCTCTGATGCCAATTTAGGTGAGACCAATATCCCACCTGTGGTCCTCCCCATCCCACCAATTAGGGGAGGACCACATAGCCCCCTAGGTTCTCAGACATCCCTCAAAGGCACAGAGAGGTCACACAGTATGTCCGAGCTCGAACACCTCACAGGGTCACAGTTCATGCTTGTGGAGTGAATGAGGCAAGTGTCACAAGAGTACTGGTGTGCATACAAGAGGGTAGGAATGGGTCCATAGTGATCCAGCCCACGTCTAGAGAGAGCACTCAAGGTTCACGTCCTGCCTGTGGGAAATCAGCAACTGCATCTCTTCTCCCGAGGACAGTGCTCAGGCTCGTGTTCTCTGACATTCACACCTGCTCGGTGCAGTCCTAGAAAGGAAGGGCGTCTAGGAGAATTTGATCAGACTTAAAAGGAAAACTTCCTGGAAGGAAAAGTAACGAGTTACCGGGACAGTCGGTGGTAATAACGGGCAATGTTTACTGAGTGCTTACTCATCCGGGCACTGCTGCAAGTTATTTACATACATTTACTTTTAAAATGTTCACCAGAATGCTCAAAGTTAGAATTGCTATCATTCATGTTTTACCAAAGGGGAAACTGAGTCACTTGCATGTTAAATAGCTTGCCCAAGGGCACCCAGCCTAACAAATGGCTGAGCTTGGATCTAACCGAGGTAGTCCAGCGTGAACGTTCCTGTGCACAGCCCCTACCTCTACCACCTCTCCACAAACACCATCTTTGGAAACACCAAGGAAAGAGGGCCCTCGGCCATGTTTTCACCCTGGGAGATGGTTTCTCCTCCCAGACTTTTTGCGAATCTCTGTGACTGTCCTGGGCAAGAGCAGTTGCATCCTCTACTCTGCAGCCAGGCAAAAGATGCCGGGCAGGGGCCAGGGCTTCCTCCCTTCATTTGATGGATATGGATTGATTTTTTGGTGTGTGCCAAACCCTGTGTGAAGTCCTTGTTCTCAGGTACCGCGTACTCCAGTAGGAGGAGACCTAGCCCACACTCTCAGAGACGTGCACCGTACCGTTTCAGATGGTGCTAAGTGGTGAGCAGACATGAAGCTGGCTCCGTGATGGCCAGGGACTGCCTCTGCTGCTCTAGCTTGGCTGGCAAGAGAAGGCCTCTGGGCAGGGGAACATGGACCAGAGGTCTGAATGGTTTAGAAAGAGCCAATCTTATAAAGATCTGGGTGAAGCTGCTTTCCCAGCAGTGGGAACTGCAGTACAAAGGCCTCCTCGTGAGGAACAAGCCTGGTGTGTTAGAATTATAACAACAACAACAACAACAAAAAAAAAACAACCAGTGGCCCATGTGGGGGGATCTGCTGAGTAAGGGTGAGACCTGCAGGGGAGGAAGGGCAGGAGGTAAGCAGGGACAAGTCCCAGAAGCTGAAGGAGGGCTCTAGTGCCAGCGATGATGGAAGTCATGGAGGACTTTGAGCAGAGGTGTCGCACATCTGAGACTGACTGGCTCTGCCTCCTTTGTGAGTGGGCAGGGGAAGCACAGTGTCATCACCTGAGATCCCTTCAGGAGCCAGCGCCCCGCAGTCATCCAAGAGTTCCCCGCCCGTCTCTCCAACCCCAGTAGTCTCCTCCGGGGTCTTGACAAGCTCCTACGAAGGCATTCAGCCCCGGATCTGCAGCGTCCTCCCTTCCTCGGGTCGCCGCGTGTAGAACTTAGTCACTGCGCTCTCAGCTTTTCCCAACGGGTAACTGATTCTTGTGTTGACTTACAGATCATAAGGCAGCAGTTTCCTCAGTTAACCACCAGAAGACTCGGGACCCGAGGACAGTCCAAGTAAGCACCGGACAGCTATGCCACCCGCAGAGTGTGTGTCCCTGAGCCTCGAGGCAGGCTGGACCCTAGGCCTATCATCTTGAGCTCTGTCCACAGGCCTGGAGGGAACATGAAGGCACTTTGTGACAGTCGGGCCCCCTCCCTTAGAAACCCTGAAAGAGAGAAAGCCCCCACACCTAGGACCATGAGGCCCAGCTGCTTTAAGCAATCAATCTGATGCCACCCTGTTTTTAGACTTTTTTTTTTTAACATAGTCTTGGGCCTCACCTGAAGGAGCACCTATGGCTTCTTGGGCGACCTCCAGGTTATTTGGACTGTTTGGCTGAGCGAGCTCTTGGTAGTACCCAGTCAGCTTGCGTGGGAGATGGGCAGAAAGGGCCAGCTCTGGTGTGGCACGCAAGGACCCACTGCTTCCCATTCATCAGTGCCACCGACCACCTGACCAATACTCGCTTCTCACTTTCTGTATCAGATAATATGGTGCCAGGTGCTGGGAACACAGGAGCAAACCAATCACAGCCTTCCTGGAGCACACATTCAGGTGGGGGAGACAGAAGAAGAGAGTCAGGTTGTGACAAAGACGGTTCTAGTACAGAGTCACAAAAGGAGGTGGCCAGGGTAGGCCTCTCTGAGGAGGTGACATTTAAGCAAAGACCTGAGGAGTGAGCAGGAGGAATGGACACCCTTTTCCTAGGTGTGCAGCTCAGGTCTCATTAGAACCTCTATGTGTAAGACTTGAGTCTAAGGATGTTTCATAAATTGTTGGACGAGTGGCTGGATAGTGGTGCCGTCCGTGAGGCTGGCCCATGGGCGAAGGTTCCAGGCTCGCACCTGGAGACCTTCCTGAGTGTACTGGGCACCAACATGCCCATGAGCTTGGGCTGACTGAGGCTGGGGTTGGGTGGTAGCATCCGGGCTCTGTTGGAAGTACTGTCTCTCTGTTTTCTGTCTGTCTGTCTCTGTCTGTCTCTCTTGTTCATGGAATAAACAAATAAATAAATATTTTACAATTGTAGGTTATAAACAGGTGTTCCATAGAAAAGGAAGGTGGCTGTGTACGTCTGATAAATACTGAGTTAAACGGCCTCCTTTAAGGCAAGACTTCTCAGAACATTTATTTTGCTAATGTACACAGTGACTCCACTAGAGGGTGCCTTATTTTGCAACATTTCTAAGCATTTTTTAATGTGTAGCTGCAGGTTCTTTTTTTTTTTTTTAAGTTTATTTATTCCATGAGCAAAAGAGAAAGAGAGACAGAGAGACAACCCCCCCAACATGATGCTGACACTGGCCTTCAGCCAGCCCCAGGTTATGGGCATGGACATGCCCGGCGTACTCAGAGAGGTCTCTGGATGCAAACCCGAAACCGTTCCATGTGGGTCAGTCTCGTAGAGCATTACATTTTTCCACGGAGCCACCATCTGACCTCTATTTTGAAATATTTTGACCAAGTCAGCATAGTGACCTATAAAACACTGAAACGTTCAAAAATAAATAAATATAAAGCAAAAAAACTTCAACCATATGGGGCTTATATGACTTGTCTATAAGGATGTTTCGAAAGGAAATCTAGTGACCAGCAGTTAGTGTAATGGCTATGTCACTGGACTCCCATGTAGTCAACCGCAGTTTGAGTCCCGGACCTGGTGGCTTAAACTCACGCCAGGCACGTGTGCGTGCGTGCCCAAGATCCCGAGAGGAGAATGGAGGAGAAGGGATTGTGGCATGGCCGTCCCCCCTGGGGGGGTGATTTCTTGCTTTCTGTCTCTCTGTCTCTCTCTGTGTTTGTGGCGAGCGCACTCGCCCTATAGTGGACACCTCTCAAAAAAAAAAAAAAAAAAAAAGGAAATCTAATAACTGTTACCTTCCGCACAACTTCCACCCCCCCCCCCCCCGGACCCCTCCTGCTGCCCGCCAGCTCCTGTCACCCTTGGGCAGCACATTTACATTCCCTCTAAGGATGGGTTTGACTTTGGAACCCAGTCAGAGGAAGAACATGGATGACCAAACTGGGAAAAATCTTTTTCGGTAAAGTTTGGAAAACAAAGAGGCTAATTTTTTGTGAGGCTCAGAAACTCAAATTTCCAAAGAAACTTCCAGAAGATTTTTGAACAACAGATATCTTGGAATAGCTTCCTAATAATTTTCCAAGATTACTACCCTGAAAAACAAACCTCGTTTACATTGAGAAATTCTGGTATTTGTTTTCAAATGAGGTTTCAGCATTGGTGAGATTACAGAGTACAAGAGCCAAACCCTTCCTTGTTTACTGGTGGGCACACAAAGGGCAATTTGAAATGTTGGTTGAACAGATGAGTGGATGGATGGAGTGACGCCGAATGGATAAAACCATTGATTTTTCTTCTGCTCATCATCTTTGGTGAATCACTGGCTCCAATACATTGCTGCCCATCTCTTAGAAATAGTAAAGGTAAATAGCAAACACAGAGAGTAAAGAGAGTAAAGGCAGAACAGAGAAGTTTTCCATCCTACAAAAACTTGGAGAAAGTTTATGTTTGTCCAACTGTGTGAATCGTTTATTTTTTTTTTTTCTCCTTAACCTAGAGGTTGGCAATCTGAGAGCCTGTTTCACCACCACCACCCCTTTAACCGAGAGGCTGGTAAACACCTTCTTTCAAAAGTTCACATCATGGGGATCAGCAGTTAGCGTAATGGCTACGTCGCTGGACTCCCACGTAGTCGACCGCGGTTCGAGTCCCAGACGCGGTGGCTTAACCTCACGCCGGGCACGTGTGCGTGCATGCCCAAGATCCCGAGAGGAGAATGGAGGAGAAGGGATTGCGGCGTGGCCATCCCCCCTGGGGGGTGATTTCTTGCTTTCTTTCTCTCTGTCTCTCTCTGTCTGTCTGGTGAGCGCACGCGCCCTATAGCAAAAAACTCTCAAAAAAAAAAAAAGTTCACATCATCAAATGTGTTATGTCCCCTCTATAAAAGGTCCTTCAAGGTTGACCACACCTTCAAGCCATCGAAAGACAGTAAGCTCTAGTCTCCACCCTGTAACTTCACCTCAGAGAGAGGCTCCCTCAGCAGATTTACCACAGAAGAAATGTGGGGAGCTGGTTAGTGAAGAGTGTGTTAATGTGAACTGAAATAGAAAAGGCGACAAGGGATCCGAGGAATAGCAATGCTGCCGTTGCCAGTTTCCACAACACGCACTCTGAATGATCAAGAAGCGGTCTGGCTTAATGTATTATGACACTGTTCATTTTAGGAAATTGCAAACTTTTAAAAGTTAGGGAGGCATGTCCTAACTGCCTTCCCACCTGAAAGGTGTTTCTGGAGCTGCTGGAACTCAGCCCCACCCCCGCCCCACCCCCACGCCCACGCCCACGCCCACCCCCACCTGGAGAGTGCCTTTCAGAAGGAAAGGCAGTTATGACAGTTGGGAAGTAGAAGGCCCAGAAGGCAGATATTAGCTCAACACAAAGAACTTTCTGATAACTACACAGACTTAAGATGGACTGGGCAGCCTTCGGAGGGTCTGAGTTCTTCATCCCACAAGGCATTCAGATAGACGAGAGATGCCCACTGAGCAGAAACTTCACAGAATGGTATCGGAGTAAGGGGGGTTGGAGCAGGGAGGGTAGATGTGTTCTGTCCTTCCCTGTGCACGTCTTTCCTAACCCCAAATCCTCTCTCCTTTGTGTTACTTTGTGGCTAGCGTTGTAGCTCCATGGGTAGAGAAGTAGTTAATACGCCGTGGGACATTCCTGAGTGCGAGAACCATGAATTACTTAACATTAGTGCTGACCTGGGCCTGCGCGAATCCCCTCTAGACCTACCAAATCAGAATCTTTGGGGGTGGGGCCCAGGAGTTTGTATTTTAATATGTTTGTGGGTGATTCTTATTAGTAGCAAAATTGGAGAATCCCCAGCCTAGGGGTTAAAAGTACATTAGAGGTTCAGATCCTGCCTCTACTACTCACTGGGTGATAATGGGTAGGTTACTTAAGTTCTCGAGGCCTAGTTGCCTTGTCTAGAAAATGGGGACAATAGTGTTAGCTCCATAGGGATTTTGTGAGATTAAATCATGTGTGTCAAGTGCTTAGCACAAGAGATCTCTAAGTGACGTGCTTCAGAATTGCCATGCTTCTCTTGGTGCTGATTCCGGTGCCCCCGTTCCCAGATGTTCTCAATCAGTAGGTCCTGGGAAGGGACCTAGGAATCTGTGTTTTTATTAAGCAGTATAACTGATTCTGACAAACCTCAGAGCCTGTAGAATGACCATGCAGTGTTTTCTGTTGGTATAGCATAGTGGCTCTGTAGCCAAACAGACCTGTTTGTTCTTCCTTCCCTAAGTAGCTATATGAACTTGAGCAAATTACTTAAGTTTTCTTGCCTCTATTTTCTCATCTGTAGAAAGACCGTAAGAATCCCCATTTCAAGGGTTACTTTACAAGCTAATGGATATGAAGCATTTTGCAAAGGGCCCAGCACTTTGCAAGCACTCACTAGATTGTTAGCTAAAATCCAAATGAAATGCACTTGCACCCCTCATTAGTCTTAACTGAAAACAGTGCCATTATTAAGCCCATGTCGTGTTAATAAAAATTCTGGCATTTTTTTTATATTCGGTATCAACGGGAGCACCGAATTTATTTTTTTTTAAATATGTTTCTTTGAGACTACCAAAGATTAAGAAAAGCATAGGCCCAGTGAATTTTGTTGGTACAGTTGACAGTTGTAAACACAGCCTTCTGTTGGGACCCCGAAGTGCTATGCCCTGGGGTCACATTTGGCTAGACATAAAAGATCAAGTACAGATGGAAAATTTTTCAACCCCTCTCTGCTTTGCAAAGTATTTGACTTAACGTTTTCTGTAGGAGGCAATTTTAGTTATTTTTACCTGCCTGATTGATGGCTGGCAACATGGAACTTTGGTTTAATTCTAGATTTCAGAGCGATCTAGCCTTATAGGAGAGTTAACTCTTCTAGTCCCAGATGAGATGGACTCAACCAGCCTTGGCCTTAGGCAACCCCCCCCTTTCTAACCCAGGAAGCCCCGCCTAATGATGGTGCATGTGGGTCATTCTCTCTCTCTCTCTCCTCTCTCTCTGTGGTCCAGGTATCATTACTATGGCATCGCGGTGAAGGAAAGTTCCCAATATTATGATGTGATGTATTCTAAGAAAGGAGCTGCCTGGGTGAGCGAGACGGGCAAAAAAGAAGTGAGCAAACAGACAGTGGCATATTCACCGCGGTCCAAACTCGGAACGTTGCTGCCCGAGTTTCCAAATGTCAAAGACCTCAATCTGCCAGCCAGCCTGCCTGAGGAGAAGGTACCCATACCTGAAGTGACTGTGGGGGTGCAAGGGGCATTCTCTCTTTCTGTCTCTCTCATACACACACACACACACACACACACTTTTGTTGCAAAACAGTGAGTTTTAAAATACAGAGGGACCAACAGATGGTGTAATGGTTACATTACTGGACTCCCACATAGTTGGCCATCGTTTGAGTCCCAGGCCCAGCAGTTTAAAATTCACCCTGAGCATGTGTGTGTGCATGCCCAAAATCCTGAGAGAAGAACTGCAGTGTAGCCATCCCCCCGGGGGGTGCTTTCTCCTTTCTGTCTCTGTCCCTCTCTGCCTCTCTGGTGGGCACACAAGCCCTATAACAAAAAAAAAAAAAAAACTCTAAAAAAATAAATAAAGACAGAAATCTGAACAAAGTATATAAGCTATAATGATAATGTGCCAGTATGGGTTTATAAATGACAAATGTACCATACTAACATGATTTTTTTTTTCTTTTAAGAGAGATTTTTGTTATAGGACGCATGTGCTTGCTGGAGAGACAGAGAGACAGAGAGTGAGGAACCGCGCCCTCGCTCACACTAGGAGCTGGATGGCTGGAGACGGAGGCGTGAGTCCTGCTTTCAGGAAGCTTATTGTCAAGCAGGGAGAAAATGCTTGTCTGAGCCACCTTACCTTGATACAAAATGCGTGTCTATGTCCCGAAACAAGAAATACAAACATATACCTGTGAAAGACATTTTAAATCTAAGAACCTTTATTTTTTTTAAATCTTTAATTTTTCTTGGAATTTCTTTGTCAGAAAAACACCATAGCTTTAAAATTCTTAGATAAGTAGAGCGAGAGATGATGGAGGATTTTTTTTCCCACTAAGCGAGTTCCAGAGAATTTCCAAATGTCTTAAGAATGATTTTGGCAGAAACACTTCTTTCAAATGGACACTAAGCTCTAACTTTTTGGTACCTTGGGCAATGAGGATGGTTTATTTCAATAAGTGCTACTGAGTTCTACGTGCCTGACCTTGTGGTAGGTCCTGGATACGTGACCTGGAATAATAAGCCATTTAAAATGTTTATTTTAATGTCTTTTATGCAGTCAATAACTCTACATCAC
The DNA here is from genome assembly GCA_026018925.1 of Tupaia tana. Lineage (NCBI taxonomy): Eukaryota > Metazoa > Chordata > Mammalia > Scandentia > Tupaiidae > Tupaia > Tupaia tana. Next base: position 210,584,126 of record JAKSZU010000006.1, read on the forward strand.
TTAGCTTGTAAAGTGAATTTACCCAACGTGAATACACGTCACTCCAGTCCAGCTGAGGGTACTCTACACATTATCATTAACAGATGATCAACCATTTCTGTGTCCCATAAATGTCTTGCCTCTCTGTTTTTCTCTGTAATATGCCATTTTAATTGTCCTAGAGCACGCGGTGGCAGGGGGTGGGAGACAGGGCTAGAAAGAGAAACCAGTGTCTTCCATACCGCAAGCGCATGCGCTGACGGAGGAACACACGCAGGTGCCCTCTGAGCACAGGGGGAGCTGGGGCCAGAGAACACCAGCCGATGGAAATTAGTCTCCTTTGCACCTTGCAGGATGAGTAGGTGTTAGACAAGTTCCGTTCCCCTAAGAAGAAATACATGATTTGAAATGGCGGTTTCCAGGGCAGCAGCAGAGTGTGGTAACCTATGCCTTTGTCGTTGATCCCCCCCCCCCCGCCCCCACCCCCGCAGGTTTCTACCTTTATCATGATGTACAGAACACACTGTCAGAGAATACTGGACACTGTCATCAGAGCCAACTTTGACGAGGTAGGTAACAAGTGTTGAGCTGTGAACACGCAGTGTTAAAATATTATAACACTAGCTCCTTGTTCCTGAGCTCCTACCCGGGGCCAGGCCTGGCGTGCGGAAGCCCCAGACACTCATGCGTTCACCCAGTCCTCACGGGAGCCTGTGAAGCAGCTACTGGTATTAGCCCATGTCACAGATCTCACGTGCATGGGCTCTGCCTGAACTGCACTCGTGAACCGCATCCTCCCTGTTGGCACACCAGGAAGGCCACTTGGCCAGTGTATCATCATGCCTAGAATTAAACATTCAGAGAAGCTAAAGAAAACTTGCTAATATTTTGGATTTAATTTTTTTCCCTAACACTCATCCACTTGAGACCATTTGGAGTTGGTTAAGTTCCAGTCCATATTTCCATATCCTACCAGGGGGGCCATCTTTAAATACAAGGTAAAAAGTCCATTTTATTTGTTCTTTAAAGTATTGCAATTAAAGAATGGAGAGGAGGAAATGAAAGAAGACCGAAGCACAATAACCAATAATAAAGTTACATAACTTTTTTTATTTTTATGAGGGCAGATAATTTGAGCTCTGAAAGGGCTATAAAAAAGCAGTAGTCATTGGTGGGAAAGATCCTGCAGGTTTCGTTTGTGTGTGTTTTGGGGGAGGAGGGTGCTGACGGGGGTGGAGGGTACAAAAATGGCGGACGGTTTGAAATGCTTTCCTCCCGTGTTTCTCTACCTTTCCCAGCACTGCCGTCTTTCCCAGCCACGAGCATTGACTGAGCACTTAAACCATCACGTGGCTCACAGACACAGCTCCAGGAGACGGCAGTGTGGGGGGAGAGCAGAACTAGGCTTTCTTCTTTTGACTTTTAGCCACTAAGTTTCTAAAATGTTCTTTAAACTTTTCCGAATTACTTGAGCAACTATTTCAGTGAGTTAATATTTTAAAGAAAGAAAAGTCATTGCTATCTCTCAAAATATGGTTTGGATATGTCCTACATATTCCAAGGATCACTGCTTACGGTGAATACTGACTCACGGTTGGTTGAGACAGTTCTAGCTGCTATAAGAAATAATCTTGTATATCTTAACACACTAGAACTTGTTTCTTTACTTATGTCACAATCCAGTGTGGATACTCTTGGTGGGGTGGTTTGAGGCCCCAGACTCCTTTCACCTGTGATTATACCCTTCCCTAGAGGCTTGGAATCTTCTCTGTCCAGCTGATGGGTGAGGAAATGGACTCCACAGTAGACATACCCTCTTCTTAACCTTGTCAGGCTAGAAATAAAATGCGTCCCTTTTTCCCTGTTCCCCTGGCAAGATCTGGTCCCATGGCTCCACCTTGATGCCACAGGGCTGGGGCGCAAGATCCCTCATTGGGAAGCAGCTCATGCTACGAGAGAAGAGCAGCCTGAATCTCAGATGGACCATTGTCCCCTCTCTGCCACAGCTACTAAGAACAAAACTAGCGACAGTCCTCCCTGATACTCATGTATAGCTGTAGTTGTCACTAAACCCACTCTTATTAGTTCATTTTACATACTTCACTTAATTCCAGCACTTCCTGAGCACCTAATGGTGCCACACACTACCAGTGACATAAGACACAACCTAGAGGGGGGAAAGTCACATAAGCTAGCAGTTAGGATGCAGAAGATTAGGATAGAGACCCAGAAACTTTGAGAGAGGAGGGATCTAATGGGAAAAGTGCAGACATGGAGTCCCAGGCTTGAATTCAAGACCTGGCCCTATTTGTTCACGTTTGTCTCTCCTACTACAATGCAAGCCTTCAAGGGCAGGGACCTTACTTGTCTGTCTGGTTCAGTACTGTACCCTGGCCAGCCATACTCCTAGTTGTTGGGTGTACGTGTGAATGCATGGATGCATGGCTAGATGAACAGAGGGACATACAGACCAACATGTAAAAATACCACTGACTGATAGCATTGTCAAGCAAGTGCAAAGAACACTAATCTGCATGCAGGGAGGTCCCTGTGAAGTCTCTAGACCACATTGCACAGTGAGCTACAAAGTCCCATACTCTTGTGTTTGAGTCCCAAATCCACCATCTGAGCCTCAGTTTCTTTTGTTGTAAAATGGAGATAATCATACCTCACTATAAAATTGTGATGTACATGGAATCGTGCATGTGAAGTGTCTGAGTCTGTAATAGAACAGAATAAATACTTTGATAGTTATATTATTTAGCTCTTCCCAATATCATAACAATTAAGTACCTCTGACTGCATGTCATCAGATGTGTTTTCACAAGTACCAATACATTATGAAATAAAAATGGACATGGAAAAGAAATGGAAAATTTGTATATTCTTAAAGAAATTATCTCCTGGTTCTTCACTGAGCCAAGAGAAAAGGACTGAGCATGCAGGAGATTAAAATAGATAACCCAGAAAACCTGCTGTAGATAATCACTTTCAATCATTTGCCTCTGATTCTTTCACTATTTATGCTTGCAAGGATTAAGGAGAACTTATGAGAATTCTCCTTCTGTCTAATAATAAGCTTTCATTTGTTAAATGCCTACACGATGGCATTTCACCCTGCTAACAGGTAGGCATCATTATCTCCATCCTACAAAAGCTGGTAACTCTCATATTTATACATTTAACCCTGAACTCCAGATTCAATTGACTTAACATCTAGCTTAATACAGCCAAATCAGAGCTCTTAATTTTCTGCCCCAAATCTGTTTTGCCCAAGTCTTAGATGGCTTCGACTTTTCACCCAATTGCTGAAAACACAAATCTTAATTCTTCCCTTTCCCTCAGCCTTCCTGTCCAGTCCATCGGGAGGTACTGTCAGCTCTATCGTCCATGTCTGTCTGTTTCACATCTAACTACCAAATCTCAGCCTGTCTTTATCTGCTATTGTGTCACTTACAGAAATACCCAAGGCTGGTTGTTGTATAGAATGGAAATTTCTTTGACTCATAATTCTGGTGGCTGCAAAGTCCAAAGGCATGCCGCTAACATCAGGCTGGCTATTGTCACAACACGGCCAACAGACGCAGAGAGAATGGTGGGCAATGCAGAGAGACCTGGGGGGCAGCCAACTTCTTTTATAAAAACCTGCTCTCTTTTTTGCTATAGGGCGCGTGCGCTCACCAGAAAGACAGAGAGAGACAGAGAGATAGAAAGCGAGAAATCATCCCCCAGAGGGGATGGCCATTCCGCAATCCCTTCTCCTCCATTCTTTCTCGGGATCTTGGGCATGCACGCACACGTGCCCGGCATGAGTTTAAGCCACCGGGTCTGGGACTCGAACTGCGGCCGACTACGTGGAAGTCCAGCGACATAGCCATTACGCTAACTGCTGGTCCCTAAAAACCTGCTGTCTTGATTACAACCCTTCTCTGAGTCTGGTGAGACATCATTAATTCATTCATGAGACTCTCAGTCTCATGATCCAGTCACTGCCCACTGGGTCTCACCACTTCCCAACACCATTGCACGGGGGACCAAATTCCACAACATGAACCTTTGGGGGATAAACCATTATCTAAACCATAGCACAGCTCTTGATATTTATGCTATTCTTTTTCATTCCCTTCCTTCTCATGCAAAGGAACTGGTATCATTGGACATTAAATGACCTAAAATACAAAAAATAGAAAGGAAGGTTAAAACTGTTTAATACCGCTTCGACAAAAGCTACTCAGGAAATGAGGGCTGATCAGTACTCCCTGTGCAGCTTGAATAGGCTCAAAACACAGATGCTTGCTAAAGACACTGATTTTCCACAGATTTGTTTTAACCTACACAGCAGCTGATCTTTTCCAGACTTTCTGTGAGAAACTGACTGCTCACTTTAAAAAGGGGTCGGGCTGCATGCAGAAAAACCCAAAGCAAGTTAATTAAGAATTTACTAACTCAGAGGGATCAATTGGACAGAGGTTCTTACTAAGAGTTGGAAGAGCAGGTAGGGTGTTCCAGGACCTGGCCTAGGGTCAATGCCCAGGGATGAGATCAGGGGACAACAGAGGATCCTCTGTAGGGCAAGCACCTTGTCCAAGGGTGGTGGACATCTCAAGGCCAAGCCAGGCCAGTAGTCAGCCACCAGCTGTCTCAACAACAGAACAAGAAGCTTTGACAGGTGAGCAGAGCTACAGTGGAGATCCTGGCTGAGTGACACTTAGCAGTTTCCACAGAAGTACCTCAAACACTCAGGGCAGTATGTTGCCTTCCTGGGCCTAGTGGTGAGAGTGCCTTCATGATATAATAATAGCTAAACTTTTTAAGAATTGTTCTATTTTAACTGTATTTATTTATTTAAATTTAAGCAGAAAGGTACTGAGTGAGTGAGAGAGGGAAAGTGAGAAAGCAAGCCACCAGGTCCAGGCTCAAACTATGGTCAGCCATGTGGGAGTCCAGCACCCTTAACCACCACACCACCTGCTGGCCTAATAATAGCTAAACATTGACAAGCATCTATTATGTGTCAGGCACTAAAAATACTTTTTAGGAATCTTTACTAGAACATATGTAGTAAGTACTACTTTTTTTGTTTTGTTTTGTTTTTTTGAGAGGTTTTTGCTATAGGGCGTGTGCACTTGCCAGAAAGACAGAGAGAGACAGGGAGACAGAAAGCAAGTAATCACCCCCAGGGGGGGATGGCCACGCCACATCCCTTATCCTCCATTCTCTCGGGATCTTGGGCATGCACGCATACATGCCCGGCGTGAGTTTAAGCCAATGGGTCTGAGACTAGAACCATGGTCAACTACATGGGAGTCCAGCGACATAGCCATTATGCTAACTGCTGGTCCCAGTAAGTACTACTTTTATCTCCATTCCACAGATAAGTAAACTGAGCTTAGAGATATATCCCAGTTGGTAGTAGAACCAAGAATAGGAAACCTGGAATTCAGTCTTTACTCACCAAGATTTTCTTTGCTTTAATTTTTGATCTGGATGAAAACTCTGCAGTATATTCCTTGTCATGGAATAAAAACAGGACTGTAACTTAAGTCTAACAATTTACAGACCTGACTTCGTTCACCACTTTGATCATGCTTTCGGCAATTACCATTTCTCCCCTAGAAAGTCAGAGGGGAATGCCTTTCTCCCCATTCCCTGTCCCCTCAGACTCCCATTCAGTGCTTACACTGGGAGGTCCAGACAGGTTATGAGTATGAGGGAGGTCTGTCCATGGGAGGCTGTGCTCGGCACCAGGCTAGAGTCAAAGCAGAGCTCCTCCTCCTCTCATGAAAATGTAACTCTACTCCTGGGAGGGGCCTGAAAGACGCTGCAGGGAAAGAAGCTGGGCAAGGACAGAAGCCCAGGGAGAGACTCAGGCTTTAGAAATGAGGCAGAAGCTCAGTTACCACATAAAGAACAAACGAGCTGCAAGGCCGATGGGTAGGACTCAGGTAGGCAGAGTATCCCATCCATTCCCTTGCTGTCTGGCTTTGGACAATCAACTTACTATCTTTACAAGTGAGAATAATGATCCTGTAGTGTTTTTATGAGTATTAAATGAGAGAACCCATGAGAAGTACCTGGCATATAGTAGGCCCTCAATAAGGAAGCCCAATGGCAAAAGTCATACCAGCTCCAAAAATTAGATTAGAGAGACTAAATGATCACCCACTTTGGATCAGGATTGATTTGAGGATCCAGGGATGTGGGCCATGCTACATGTAGGGCTCAAGGGTACCCATCTGCAGGAGAAAGAAGGCTATGCACAAGTCAGGCCTATTCTAATTTCTAAAACTTTGGAATGGTGTGTTTTCTAGGTCCAAGATGGGCTGCTCTTCAATGCGAGCTGACATCAAGATATTTCCGAATGTTATTGTAATATATACATGAGTTTCCCAACTTACTATTTCCCTCCCCTTACTTATTTTGCCCTGCCCCTCCACTCCCCATCCTGCTCTCTGTCCAACCTATAACTCACTCACTGAAAGACAGGGAGTTGGGGAACCTTCGAGGGGTTCTCTGCTTTGGCCATTCATGCTGCCGTTCATTCACCAACAACAGGCCAGGGTGCTCAGCATCATCGTGTTAATAATGACAGGTGCATTTGAAGAGCCCATTAGTTTCCTGTTCTATACTAGTGGTTTGAACATAAAAAGTTTGGACCAGACCCATGGCCTGGTGTTTAGGGTTGCTAGAGCCCACATGGCTGACTGAGTGGTTTGAATCCTGGACTTAGCAGATTGAAAAACATACCAGCCATGTGTGTGTATGTGCCCAAAGTCCCAAAAGGAGGAAGAGACGGAAGAGAAGAAATTGTGGTGTGTATCTCTCATTCTCTGGTGAGCCACATGCCCTCTGGTAAAATTTCTTAAGAATTATTTATTTAATTTTATTCATTTATTTTTATTATTCAGTTTGACCAGAGAGAGAGAGGGAGAGTGAGAAAACAAGTTTCCAGGTCTGGGACTCAACTGTGGCCAGCCATATGGGAGTTCAGCACCTTAACCATCATAACACCTGTCAGCCCTCCTCTGGTAAATTTTTTAAAACATTTTTTAAATCTTTATTTATATATTACGTTTTTTTTTTTTTTTTAATGTTGCTGTAGGGCACATGTGCTCGCTAGAGAGAGACAGAGAGAAAGAGAGAGAGAGAAGGAACGTGAGAGAGCAAGCCACCAGGTCCAGGACTCAAAAAATTCAAAATGAAATGCACCTCCCTCCCTCATTAGTCTTAATTGAAAACATTGCCCCTGAGGCACCAGCAGGCTCACGGAATACTGAGTACCTGTGCTCTGGCCTTTTCAAAAACAATCCCCCACCTCCCATGCTTAAACGCTTCCCAGTCCACAGTAGGCGTTGAAGGAGCTGAAGGAATAATGTGTTATTCCTCCTGTCCTGGGCAGAGGAGACCCCAGGCTGCCGGGTCAGGAGGTTCTCCTGCAGTGGGCATGCCACACCCATGGGTGGCGGGAGTGGGGCATACCCCTGCACCATGCCAGGCTGGGGACAGCTGCTGTGCAGCCTGGGAAGTAGATGACAGCCCTGCAGACGGGGCTGGCCTCGGTGGGGCTCCAAACTTCTGTCGGGAGGACCCTGTGTAATCTCGTGATTGATTCTTCTCTCTGTGGGTTGATACAGGTTCAAAGCTTTCTTCTGCACTTTTGGCAAGGCATGCCGCCCCACATGCTGCCCGTGCTGGGCTCCTCCACGGTGGTGAACATTGTCGGCGTGTGCGACTCCATCCTCTACAAAGCGATCTCCGGGGTGCTGATGCCCACCGTGCTGCAGGCACTACCTGACAGGTGCGCATGCTGTTCTCACCTCCCTTGGGCCAGCCTTTGGCCCCGATTGCTCCCACATCTCTTTCCTTGGTTAGAACTATGCGCTCTCCAAAGGCCTCCCTTTTAACAACTATCATAACAATATTGCATTTCTTTTTTTCTTTTTTTTTTGCATTTCTTAATAGAAATAAAATTTTGTATTTTGAACCTTTCACGTGTTCAAAATTCAAAAGCTATAATCTGTATCCAGTGAAAAGTCTCCACCCACCACCATTCCCCAGGTGCCCACGTCTACTCTCCAGAGCATTAAATAGCATCATTTTCTTAGGGAGTCCATCCAGAATCCAGATCTGCTATGCATGTGTAATCTACACATGCGATATAGACCCTTTTCTCTCTTACTGAAATGGTGACCCACTCTGCACACTTTTCTGTGTTTTGCTTTAAAAGAAAGCAACTTAATCTTGAATAGTAAGATGGACAGCTGCCGTGCCCTTCTGAAAGTGCGTGCCACCATGCTCTTTGCTGCCCTCTGCCTGGGGGGCTGAGAACATGAACCACCTCAAGGGTGGCTCACGAAGAGGGATGGGAAGGAAGTCCAAAGATTGGTTCTCTGGCTCTCTCCATATGAGGTCACCTGGGACCTGCAGTGTCCCTTCACGGGGCTCTACTCCCTTCCCGCAGTCTCTCTCCTTCCAGGTTGTCCTTTGGGTACGTACAGGGTGGGTGAGAGCCCAGCTGCTTCTAGCCCCAGGCTGCAGCAGTCTCCCCACAGGTTCCTAGATGCCTGCCTGCACCTTATGACCTTTCCCTTGTAAATAAACCCTCCCACTTGGAGTGACATTGGTTTCCTGATGGACCTCTTACAGAGAGCATTCCACATCTGACTATAAATAACATTTTTCTTTTTCCAACTTTTTCCAAGAGTCCCACTGTAAGGACGAGTTACTAATCTCGTCCTACAAACGATGGTGTGATGAGTGACTTACACGCTGTACCTTGTTTTACTTGGTGGAGTGTATTAGTGTGCTGTGGCTGCTGTGACAAATTACTGCAAACTGGGTGGCTTGAAACAACGGAAATTCACTCTGCCTTATAGGTTCCTCTATGCCTGCCCACATCTTTATGATTTGTGTCTTGTAAATAAGCTGGAAGCCCCAACTCAAGGGGTTGGCTGGGCTAGTTCCTTACTGAGACTCTGAGAGAGACTCTGCCCCGTACCTCTCCTAGTTCCTGCTGGCTGCCCGCCATCCTGGGTGTTCTTGGCTTGCAGATGCATCACTCCACTCTCTGCCTCCATCTTCACAGCGCCTCCTGCTCTGTGTGTCTTTCTGCCTCCTCCTATTCTCACACAGGGACACCTACCAGGCCAGGCAGTGGCATGGTGGTTAAGGTGGTGGGATCCCACATGGTCAACTGTGCAGTTTGAGGAAAGACACTGGACATGTGTGCATGGCCAGAATCATGAAAGGAGGGCGAAATGGAGAAGAGATTGTGGTGTGACCATTCCCCACAGGGCATGCTTTCCCCCTTTCGCTGTCTTTCTACAGCAGGTGCATGCGCTCCCTGGCAAAATAGGAAAAAAGAAAAGGACACCTGTCATTGGATTTAGGGCTCACCTGGTAACTCCAGACTGATCTCAGCTGGGGGTCTTTAACTTCACATCTACAAAGATCCTTTTTTCAAATAAGTTCATTTTCACCTGTTCTGGGTGGGTATATCTTTCGGGGAACCACTACTCATCCCACTACATGGAGTATATGTGTAGGATCAATAGCTAGAGGGCTGAATTCCTGGTTCAGAAGATAAGTGACAAACGTTCCTGAGTGAAGTTTTAATTTGCATCTGTTTTAAAGAAAAAAACAGAATTGAATATCTGCATATATGTAAGAGTCGTTCTTTTCTGTGAACTTCCTGTTCTTTACCTGTTTTCCATTTGGTGGTTGATCTTTTTCTCATTGACTTTAGAGCCTCTTTATTCTTTAGGAATATTAATTATCCAAGGTGCCATATATTCCCTCCTCTTGTTTTTATGTCTTCTCATATGGAAGATTTTATTTATGTAGTTGAATTTGTCAATCTTTGTTTTATGGCATCTAAATTTTAAAAGAATTGTTTATTTCATTTTATTTATTCATTTGTTTATTTAAATTTGACCAGAGAGAGACACAAATAGAGAGAGAGAGGGAAAGTGAGAAAGTAAGCCACCAGATCTAGGACTCACATTGTAGCCAGCCATGTGGTAATGTCCAGTGCCTAACCACCTGCTGATCCCCCAATGACTTCTAAATTTTTGTGTCATCGTTTAAAAAGTCTTTCCCAGGACCAGCAGTTAGCGTAATGGCTATGTTGCTGGGCTCCCATGTAGTAGACCGGGGTTCGAGGCCTGGACCCGGTGGCTTAAACTCACGCCGGGCGCGTGTGCGTGCGTGCCCAAGATCCCAAGAGGAGAATGGAGGAGAAGGGATTGCAGCGTGGCCATCCCCCCTGGGAGGGGGGGGGGGTGATTTCTCGCTTTCTGTCTCTCTGTCTCTCTCTGTCTTTCTGGTGAGCACACGTACTCTATAGCAAAACTCTCTCTCAAAAAAAAAAGTCTTTCCCACTCCAATTATAATATTTTCCCCATGGTTTATCTCCATCTCTTTACTATTTAATGTTTTTGATTTTTCACTCAATTTGAAATTCATCCTGGTATCCGATGTGAAGGATGGTTTCATTTTTTTTCCCAGCAGCTCTCCTGCTGCCCCAGTGTTATGGGTTTTTTTTTTTTTTTTTTTTTTGAGAATTATTTTATTTAACTTTTTTTTCAGGTTTTAAAACTTTTTATTTGCATATTTTAAAATTTCTGCATCCCAATAATTAAAATTATTTGAACAAAAATATAGCACTCTGATTAAACTGCATTTTCCAGCCTGCAAGACACTATGGACCAACTTGGTTTTTTTGTTTTGTTTGTAGAGAAATTTTTGCTAAAGGGCATGTGTGCTCACTGGGGAGACAGACAGGCAAAATGTGGGAAATCACCCTCCCAGGAAGATAGCCATGCCACAGTCCCTCCTCCTCCATTCTCCTCTCAGGATTTTGGGCATACATGCATGCACACCCAGCGTGAGTTTTAGGCTGCAAGGTCCAAGACCCGAACCCCAGTAGACTACATGGGGGTCCAGGGATGTAACCGTTATGCCATCTGCTGGTCCTGAGACTTTTTAAAGATTACACAGTGATCTTTGACTTACCTAGCCAATGCCTTTTCCATGAACCAGGAAGGCAGAGTGATTCCAATGGTCAGGGTCCATCTGACAGCCAGCTTTTCAGTTTTACATGTTCATTCATCTCTCACACGTTTGGTGCCTTGTGTCTGCCTAGCCCTATGCTCGGTCAAGCGGGGGAAAAAAGACTTGGCTCTAAAAGTTCTCATTTACAACCTTGGGCAGGCTCTGGTCAGGGCATAGCTCTCACATCACTAGTTCAGACCCACCCCTTTCTTTCCAGAAAACTATGTTTGAATTCAAGTGAATAGGTGACACTATTATAGATAACCATGAATCATACACTCTTATTTATAGGAAAGGTCAACCATTCTCAAACTTGGGCTTTTTATTTCTTCCAAGGTGACCTTGACACTGGTTATTAATAACACTTGGGTTGGCCAGCAGGTGGCATGGTGGTTAAGGCCTGGACTCCCACATGGCCGACCACAGTTTAAGTCTCGGACCTGATAGCTTGCTTTCATGCTTTCCCTTTCTCGCTTTGTGCGTTTCTCTCTGGTCAAATTTAAAATAATAATAATAATAATAATAATAATAATAAATGGAATTAAATAAATTTTTAAAAACCAATTGGGGGACGGGAACCAGCAGTTAGCGTAATGGCTATGTCGCTGGACTCCCACGTAGTCAACCGTGGTTCGCGTCTCGGACCCGGTGGCTTACAACTCACGCCGGGCGCGTGTGCGTGCATGCCCAAGATCCCGAGAGGAGAATGGAGGAGAAGGGATTGCGGCGTGACCATCCCCCCTGGGGGGTGATTTCTCGCTTTCTGTCTCTATGTCTCTCTCTGTCTGTCTGGCGAGCGCACGCGCCCTATAGCGAAAAACCTCTCAAAAAAAAAAAAAAAAAAAACCAATTGGGGGACCAGCAGTTGGCGTAATGGCTATGTCACTGGACTCCCATGTAGTCGACCGTGTTTTGAGTCCCTACCCAGTGGCTTAAACTCATGCCGGGCGTATGTGCATGCGTGCCCAAGATCCTAAGAGGAGAATGGAGGAGAAGGGATTGCGGCATGGCCATCCCCCCGGGGGGTGATTTCCCACTTTCTGTCTTTCTGCCTCTCTCTGTCTTTCTGGCAAGCGCATGCACCCTATAGCAAAAACCTCTCAAAAAAAAAAAAAATATGTATACATACCAATTGGTTTAACATAAATGTGAGAGAGAATTAAGTGCAGAGGGAAGATAAGATGTCAGAGAAGCAAAGAAAATTCTGAAAATCAAGCCTGAGATGCCAAAAAAATAGCCATGTCCCTGACAGGAAAGAAGGCACTGGAGGCAGGGAGAAACAAAAGTACACAGTGTGGGCACTTTTGTTAAAGCACAGGAGGATAATGACTGTGTGGGGAGGATAACGACCTGCTGGCATGGTTGTTAAGGCACTGGACACTCCCATATGGCCCACCACAGTTCAAGTCCTGGTCCTGGTGGCTTGCTTTCTCATTTTCCCTCTCTCTCTCTGTATGTATCTCTCTCTGGTCAAGTTAAAATAAATGAACTAATAAATAAAATTAAATAAATAATTCTTTTTTAAAAAGTTGTATGTCAGACAGGACCGGTCTTGAATCTTGGTTCCATGACTTACTGCCTCTCCTTGGACAGATAAAAACTTCTCTGAGCTTTATGTTCTCACCACTCTGCTGGGACTAACAATAGCACCTACTTCACAGGGTTGAGGTGTGGAATAAATAAAGCATGTGCGAAGTGTTCAGTGCTTGGCACATTGCACTCATTAAAAGGTAACCGTGATTAGCACCACTGTCGATGTTTTAATAGCACCACGGTTGGAGGTCATTCAGGGAGTTGTAAGGATGGAGTTAAGATGCAGAAGAAGCGCTAACGCCACTAAAGCCAAAGCTATAGATGTGAGAGGACAAGTGAGTCACTACAAGTGCAGGGGATGGCCTGATGTCCCTGCCTGGGGAAGGAGACAGGAGGAAGAAGGAGAGCTAAGGAAGATCAGGCTGCAGATGTATACTCAAGGATGAAAGGGTCAAGAGAGGATGATGGGCCAGACAATGGCATAGCAGTAATGCAACTGGACCCACCTGGGCAAGGTCCTGGGTTCATGTCCTGGGACCTCTCTGAACACACTGAGTGCATTGGTACATGCTCATGACCCAGGCGGGTCAAGGCTGAGGTGGGTTATGGTGTGAGGATCCTGTTAGTGGTATATTTCAAATAGCATAGTCAATGGTTGAGAAAACCCTCGAGGTTGGTGAAGGAGGAAGTCATGTTGTAGTGTAGTAATGATTTTGGTTTCTATCCTAAGAATAGCATAGAAACGGGACCAGCAGTTGGTGTAAGGGCTATGTTACTGGACTCCCATGTAGTCGACCACGGTTCAAGTCCCGGACCCGGTGCCTTAAACTCACGCCGGGCGTGTGTGCATGCATTCCCAGAATCCCAAGAGGAGAATGGCGGAGAAGGTATTGCGGCATGGCCATCCCAATGGGGGACGATTTCTCGCTTTGTGTTTCTCTGTCTATGTCTTTCTGGCGAGTGCACGCGCCCTATAGCAAAAACCTTTCAAAAAAATAAATAAAAGAAAGAAAAAAGAATAGCATAGAAGCATTAAGGGGTTTTAATCAGATGATGAAATAGATCAGAATTGCAATATTTCAGAAAAGTCCTTCTCACAATGTGGAAGATAGGATGGAGGTGGGAAGGTAGGTAGGGTAGTGTGACTTTTTGGAAGCTAATGTAATTGCCCAGGTGAGAGAAGGTGGCAGACTAAACTAGAGAGAGAAGTGGATGAGCTTGAGTGGTAACTTAGAAGTAAAATTTGCAATACATGGTAATGGAAGGAGAGACCATTTCTGTCCAGATAGTGTATACAAAACTAGGCACATTAGGGCCAACCCCATAGGTTAGCAGTGAAGGAAGCTGGATCCCACACATTTGAATCTTGGGCGTGGTGGCTTGAAAATCACACCAAGCACCTGTGCATGTGTGCCTCAAAGTCCCGACAGCGTATAGAAGGGATTATGGCAAGACTACACCCACTGGGGGGATGCTTTCTCCCTCTCCTTCTCCCTTTCTCTGCTTCTCTCTGGTGAGCGCATGTGTGTTCTGGCAATTTAAAAAAGAAAACAAAAACAAACTAGATGCACTAAAAGATGAACAATCAGACATTATAAGCCTCAAGATGTGATGTCACATACAGCATAGGGGCCACCTGTGAAGTTTTCTTGCCTAAAAAGTTGTTACTGAATTTAATCAAGTGTTTAAATCTAACAGCCAGATTATAGGAAGCACACTGGACAGATGAATAGATTGAGTGACGCTGTAAGGAAGAAATAACCAAATCAGAGTGTGGAACATTCCAGGGAACAAATAAGATGATACTGCCAGTAAAACAATAGCACCAAAAGAAAAGAAAAAAGAAAGAAATTTAAGAAAAGAGCAAGACAGTGTTCTATTGCATAAAATATATACAATGTGTGGAGCTTGTTCTAGCTCCTGATTCCAACAAATTAAAAGGTGTCCTTGAGGGGCCGACAGGTGACATGGTGGTTAAGGATGCTGGACTCCCACATGGCTGACCGTGGTTCGAGTCCTGGACCTGGCAACTTGCTTTCTCACTTTCCCTCTCTCTCATTCTGTCACTCTGGTCAAATTTAATAAATAAATTAAAATGTTAAATAAAATAATTCTTTTTTTTTTTTTAGAAAAAGGTGTCCTTGAGAGAAACAGAAATTTGAATACAGACTGAGCTTTAGATGATACTAAGGAATTACTTTCATTCTGTTAGGTATACTAATGGTGTAAAGGCTTTGCTATTTTTTTTTAATTGACACAAATGTTGTGCATATTTATGGAGTACAACATGATTTTCCAACATATGAATATAATGCGTAATGATTAAATAATACAATAATTAGCCTATTCAGCTTCTCAAACATTTGCCATGATTTTGTGTTGAGAACATTCAAAATCATCCTCTCCTTTAATTATTTGGATATGTACAGTAAATTATTGTTAACCTTAGTTATCCTCCTTTACTACAGAATTCTAGAACTTCTTCCTCTAATCAAAGTGTAATTTTTTGACCTGTAAACCAACATCTTTCTATCCCTCACTTCCCCCTACCCTTCCCAGCCTCTGGTAACCACTATTTTACATTCTAATTCTATGAGACCAACTCTTTTAGTTTCCACATGAGTGAACACATGTGATTTCTCTCTTCCTGTCCTCCAGGCTTTTCCATGTTACCTTGAAAACCTCATTTTTTAAAATGGCTTAATAGTATTCCATTGTATATAAATACCACCTTTCCTTTACTCATTCATGTATCGAGGGCCACTTGGGTTGCTTCCCTATCCTGGCTACTGTGAATAGTGCTGCGGTAACCACGGGCGTGCAGACATCTCTACCACACACTGACAACTTCCTCTCCTTGGACATGTGCCTAGTAGCAGGATTGCTGGATCATACAGCAGCTCTGTTTTTAGTGTTTTGAGGTAACTTCACACCATTGTTCATAATAGCTGTACTAACACCATCAGTGTAAGAGTTCCCCTTTCTCTGTCTTCTTGCCAACATTTGATATTTTTTGTTTTTTTGACGATAATCCTTTCTAACGGGGATGAGAGGATGTTTCATTGTGGCTTCAGTTTGCATTTCCCTGATGATTAATGGTGTTGATCATTTTTCATGTACTATTGGGCCATTTGTATATCTTCTTTTTTTTTCTTTTTTTTTGTTTTTTGTTTTTAAAAGAATTATTTTATTTAACTTTATTTATTTATTTATTTTAATTTGACCAGAGAGGGAGGGGAAGAGAGAGAGAGAGAGAAAATGAGTAAGAAAGCCACCAGGTCTGGGATTCGAACCATGGTTGGCCATGTGGGAGTCCAGTGCCCTTAACCACCATGCCACCTTCCGGCCCCCTGTATATCTTCTTTTGAAAAATGATTATTCAGATTATTTGCCCACTTAAAAAATTGAATTATTTAGTTTTTTGCTCTTCAATTGTTTGAGTTCCTAGTATATTCTGCTTAGTAATTCCATGTTGGATGTATGTCATATAATTTGCAAATATTAGGTTGTTGGGAAAGTCATGACATATTTTTTCTTTTTTAAAAAAAGAATTATTTTATTTAACTTTATTTAATTTGACTATAGAGGGACAGAGTGAGAGAAGAAGAGAGAGAGAGAGGAAAAGTGAGAAAGCAAGCCACCAGGTCAGGGACTCAAACTGCAGTCAGCCATGTGGGAGTCCAGTGGCCTTAACCACCACGCCACCTTCTGGCCCCATGACATATTTTTTCTATGCAAAAATATATCATGACTTTCACCACAACCCAGTTCTTTCTTCAACTCTGTAGGTTGTCTCTTCATACCGCTTATTGCTTTATTTGCTGTGCAGAAGTTTTTTAGTTTGATGTAATCCCATTTATCTACTTTTGCTTTTGTGGCACATGTTTTTAAGGTCTTTTCCAAAAACTTTTTGCTCTAATGGTATAAAGATTTTAAGTGTGTAGGCATGTATGTGTGTATGTGTGTGGGTATGTTGAATGTGTAAAAACTCATACATACATATTTAAACTTTGTAAGTTGGAAATGCACATCGTTTTTAGGAATGAATGACATTTTGAATTTGTTTAAAATACTCCAGAAAAAGTGGTATGCAGTAAATTAAACTGGAAAAAAATTGCTAATTGTTGAAGCTGGATCATGGATACTTGGAGATTCGTTATTCCATTCTCACTATCATGGAGTATTTTTCAAAACAAAAAGTTGGAAACAAAAATTCACAAAAAGCAGAGCTCATACTGAAATGGAGGACACATGAGAAAAGAACCAAGTCTCAGGGGAAATCGCAAGTTCAGTTTGGATGTCTTGAGTTGCACATGCCTTTGGGGCTTCTACCTCGAGGTGTCATATATGTTGCTGGTCCTCAGAAAGACCTCTGCACTGAGAGAGATGTAAGAGTGAGTGTATTTGGTGACTGAAGCTACGGCATGGAGAAATTACTTATGGAAGGAATAAAGCTTTATGGGAAGTGGGCCCAGGACTAGACTTGAATAACTGATCCATACAATGGCCAAGTAGAGGCCTGTGAGCTTTGTGACTGCAGAGAAGGAAAAGAATGAGGGGTCACAGATGCCAAGGGAAACAAGTGTTTCCAGAAGCAGTGCACGGGTAACCAAACCGAATGCTGCCAAGATGTCAAGCAAGATTAGGATCAAAATGAGACTAATAGGTTTGGTATCGTGGGTGGAGGCTGCTGCTTCCATGCTGGGTGAGAGCTATTTGGGCTGAGGGACAGGAGTGACGTGAGAAGTGAATGCCAAGTGAAGAAAAGACAGAGTCTGGACAACTCTGAAGTATGTCTATGAGAAGGGAGAAGTTAGCTTGAGGAGACAGAGCTGAGGAAATTAAATTTTTATTTTATTTTATTTTGATTTCTTTAAAAAAAAAACATTTATTCATTTATTTAAATCTTTATTTGTTGTGATTTTCAAGCCACTGGGTCGAGAACTTGAACCATGGTTGGCCATGTGGGAATCCAGTGCCTTAATTACTGTCACTTGCTGGCCCATATTTTGCTTAATTTCTTAAGGTTAGACATTACTAAATATATATATATGTACACACACATATATATATGTACATATATATGTGTGTGTGCGCATATATATATTCAGTATAAATATATATATATATGAAGAATATTTTATTTAAATTTATTTATTTATATATTTTTAAAATTTGACCAAAGAGGGACTGAGTGAGCAAGAGAGAGAAAGTGAGAAAGCAAGCTGCCAGGTCTGGGACTCAAACCACGGTTCAGCCATGTGGGAGTCCAGCGCCCTTAACCACTGCACTACCTGTTGGCCCCTATTGAATATACTTAAATGAGAGGAATGATTCAGTAGAGGGGAAAAAGTTGAATAGTCGGGAAGAGAGATGGGAACATAAGGTTCCTGAGAACACAGTGGGGGATGAGCTGAAGGTTAGTTTTGGGACAAGAGGTAGGCTCACTCCTTGCTTTCAGTAAGCAGGAGGAAATGATCCATGCAGGTAGCAGAATGTTGTTCCTGTGTAGTTTTATTTCTCTGAGAAGTAGGAGGTGATGCCACCAGCTGCGGGCGGGAGGGAATTTGTAGGATTGGAGGTGTGAGGGTCTTAGGGAAGGCTGGAGGTAGTCATGGAAAAAGGAAGCATGAATGACCAGAGAAAATGGTAGGATTGTCCAGAGGGGTGGAGGTTGGTAACCACGGTCTGACAGGAGTCAGTGAAGGATTCAATCAGGGCAAGGTAGGCAGTGTTGGTGGAAGGCAAGGATGATGTGAATGACCAACATGGGGAGAGGTCCCTGTGTCTAGCACAACTAGAAGACTTCCTGGAGGAATCTGGACCTAGGGCAATGAGCAGATGATTCTGATGGTGAGAGCTTGAAAACAGTGGTCTTTTCAGCTCCAGTTTTCCATCTCTTATTGCAGTCCACTGCCTCCCTCAATGTTTCACCCATTCCCCACTTCCTGTCCCAAAAGGGTCCTTCACTGCCCCAGTCTAACATGGCTTCAAGACCCCTATCTGTGTTGCTTACCAATTTAAAAATATGCTTCTCAGTTCCTGATGGCAAGTATTCTAGCTTGGTAAGC
Source organism: Tupaia tana (assembly GCA_026018925.1). NCBI lineage: Eukaryota > Metazoa > Chordata > Mammalia > Scandentia > Tupaiidae > Tupaia > Tupaia tana. Next base: position 210,602,761 of record JAKSZU010000006.1, read on the forward strand.
TGAGTGGCAGGCACAGTGGTACGCTACAGATGAGACTCCTGCCTGGCAGGGGGGCTCAGACAAAACTGGGTTTGACCACAGAGGAGAGGAGACCAACTGCAAAGTGGCTTTCTCAGGCCCATGGCCCACTGTCTTCTCCCCTCACACAAGGCAACAACATAAAGCATCACATTTTGCCTGTAGAAAGAGTTCCGGATGCTGCCTAGCCTGGCAGTGAGTTTTCCCACACAATCCCTTCCCAGATCACCAGCCCTCGGCCGAGCTTGGGCTCCAGCGCTTTCTCTGAGGTTGCTGCTATGAGTAGTACCTAGCGGTAGCAGCCAAAACACACTTAGGGGAAATAACCTCTAGAGGCCTACTGGGAGCTCTGAGTGACACATGAAACACTGAAAATGCATCATCTCTCCTTCTAGCTTAACTCAGGTGATTCGAAAGTTTGCCAAGCAGTTGGATGAGTGGCTAAAAGTGGCTCTCCACGACCTCCCAGAAAATTTGCGAAACATCAAGTTTGAACGTAAGTACTGAGTCTGGGAACAGGATGGAGAGTAACATTTCAGCGCCAAACATTTCCATAGATGGTTAATAAAATAACAAAAATAGCAGCTACCATTTACTCTTTGCCTTCAAAACACCAGGTATTGTGCTAAGCACTCAACATGTATGAACATATTTAATCCTCATAAAATGTTTGCTACGGGTGGCACACTGCCCCGTTTACAGACACGGAGTCAGGCTTAGGTCGTGATTAGCAGAGACTCGGGATCTGCTCCCAGGTTTCTGTCTATGTATCGCCAAAGTTTCTGCCCATGGCCACCACACTCAGTCTTCTCAGGTGATCCTCACGCCACCCATCCCATGTAGGAGACAGTATTCCCATTCTGCAGAGGAGCCTCAGAGAGGCGAAGAAACTCCCTCCCAAAAGCCACACAGTCACGCAGCTGGTAAGCAGGGAGTAGCAGTCAAACTTAGGTCTGTCTGACCTCAAATTCCTGTGATGTCCTTGAAGCTCCTGCCCAGAAATGGTGGTGGTAGGAGACAGAGAGCGGCTTAAGGGCTTCCCAGAGTCTCTGCCTAATTCTTAAGCCAAATTAATATTTCTCCTACAGGGACCGGGGCTGTGAATTTGTTCTTGGCTGAGCATCACCGCTCGCTTCCTGGTGTTAGTGTTGCTGGCAAAAACGGGTTCTCTTTTCCTGTCTCGCTGTGTCTGTGTTTGTGGGAAGACGCATGTGCAGCTCATTTGTTGTCGTTAAACAAAGACGGAATGATTCTAAGCAAAACAAAGTTTTAAAATATATGTCTCTTAAAGCCCCATCTGAATACAGCTTGCTGTTCTAACCCGAAAGAAGTGCCAGCTAGGAATAGAAGGAGATCAAATTACCTCTCTCCCCGGGCGCAGGGAGTCCTTTCAGACGTGCTTTGAGGCTGCCTGCGGTGCCCATCACCTATTGATAAAGCCCGCTTTATTTCACGGCTCTCAGTTCTTTTCTTTTCTCAAGCACTAAATTCCGCATCACAAAGTTAAAGAAAAAGTAATTAAGGAGAAGGATTAACGATTGATCGGCCTGGAAAATTAGAAGTTCACCTGCCCCCTCCCATCCCCATTCCTCCACCCCACATGCTATTTTTCAAATCAATCTGGCTCTGACTACAAATTAGAATAATCCCGGGGAAATTTCTGACTATGTTTTTGACGAGTTCAGAAATTAATGAGAAGAATGCCCCGCACCCACTTTTAATTACACGGACAAAACAAACCTGTTCAAAGTGGGCAGCGAGGTTTGTTGGACCTTCCACCTGTGCCTGCCTGGAGGAAGTTGCTCCTCCTGGGGAGTCTGGAAGTGTATTTTGAGAATGTGCAACAGCACTCCAAAGAACTCTAAGAATGAAGACGGGGCAGGCACACGTCTTGTCTGTGTCAAACTCCACGGATATAAGATCATTCCACTTCAAATGACCGGGCTATTATGTACACAGAGGAAACGAGAGATTTTCCTAATTGCAGGATCCTCAAATTATGCAAATACGTTCCCCAGACCTGGAGATCACTTGGTAAAAATGACAGATTATGAATGCCAAGCTATATTCGAGGTGGAGCCGAGGTTGCACCCTAGAAGCACACCCCCGCACCACACACCGCTGAGGCTCAATCACGGCTTCCTATTAGACACACTAGTTTTTAAAAGGGCTTCTTCAAAGCTTCCTCTTGATTCCTGCAATTATTTATGGGGAGAAGTGATTGAGCTTGCAATTAGCAAAATGAAAGACGAGTAAATAATTGCTTTTACTTACGGTTGATTAGCACCCTCATTTCTCACACCTGTGAGTGTGGCGAGGGCACGACTTTGAAATATGCGCCCCAGATATCACCATTAGGAAACAGTCGTTTGGAACCCAAATGGGAGAACAAAGACTCCTACGCGGGGTTGCCAGTGGGCGCAAAAAAAAAAAAAAAAAAAAAAAAAAGGGCTTGAGCAATGAGACAGATTTCACGTAAAATAAGGAAGCTGCTTTTTTTGCCCCTGGGAAATCCAAGGTAGGGTCATAAAGCATGCAGATATTTCCAACTAACTCTTTTCTTCTTGCAGTGTCGAGAAGATTTTCCCAAATTCTGAGACGGCAAACATCACTAAATCATCTCTGCCAGGTAGCTGTCCTCTGTTGTGTGTTTTAAGCACTGCCGAGCATTGCCAGCAAGGGAGCGGGTCCACAAACACAGCTTTCTGCAGGATCTGTGAGGGTCACAGGACTTCTCACTATTGTGTGTTTTTTAAAGAATTATTTATTTCATTTTGTTTATTCTTCTTCTTCAATTTGACCAGAGAGAGAGAGGTAGTGTGAGAAAGCAAGCTGCCAGGTCCAGGATTCGAACTGAGGCCAGCCCTGTGGGAATCTGGCACCTTCAGAGCCACGCCAACTGCCGGCCCCTCACTATTATTTTTCATTTCTATGGATAACGAATGGGCGAAATAGGTTCAACTAGTATACAGAATCATTTCTGGCATCGGTTGCCCCTTAACGTTTCAGATATGTTCAAAGTCTACAATTCCATGTTTCTCTTAGGTTAGTTGAGGGCCTTCAACCACTATTGACATTTTAGAGCAGATAATTCTTTTTTTGTGGGGAGATGTTTGTACAACATCCCTGGACAGTGCCCACTAGATGCCAATAGAGTACCACCCCCCTCCACCTCCCACGCCTGTGGTGACAATCAAGAATGACAGTGTCAGGGACCAGCAGTTAGTGTAATGGCTATGTCGCTGGACTCCCACATAGTTGACCGCGGTTCGAGTCCCGGACCTGGTGGCTTAAACTCACGCTGGGCGCGTGTGCGTGCATGCCCAAGATCCCGAGAGGAGAATGGAGGAGAAGGGATTGCGGCGTGGCCATCCCCTCTGGGGGGTGATTTTTCGCTTTCTATCTCTCTGTCTCTCTCTGTCTGTCTGGCGAGCGCACATGCCCTATAGCAAAAACCTCTCAAAAAAAAAAAAAAGAATGACAGTGTCAGTCTCAGGGGAAAAAATTTGCAACTATTGAGTCAAATGATTCGATCAGAGCTATGTAGTATATTAAATATTCCCCAATTTTGTTTACTTTTTAGAGCTACGTTCTCTCTAGCACACAAATGATATATGCTTACTATAAAACTTCAAATATAATAGTGCATAAAGTGAAAGTGGAAGACCCACTCTCAATGGTTGTCATTTCAGGGCACATAACTTTCCGTTCCTAGTGCGTCATCAGGAAAGCAAGCTTTCCTAGACACGCACACAGAGCAAGTCAGACCTCATACTCCCAACTGAACACGCATCCCAAATATACACAGACCCAAGATTCACATATCCAGGGGCTTTCAGATACACCAAGTAAGCAAGCCACTTGGCATTCACATCTCAGCCATTTGGTTCTGCAACACCTGTTGAGCAACCTACTGTGTGCCGAGGCTCCCTGTCCTTAACAGGGGAAACAAACAAACAAACAAAACAAGAAAGTAAACAAAAATAAAACATTTAAAGTGATAAGTGTTCTGAAAGAAACAAAATGGAAATAGAAAATAAGAAGGCACTAGGATCCTCTTTCTTTAGAGTGGCCATGAGCCCCTCCCTGTGAGTGTGACATTTAAGTTGGACCACACGTAATACAGCGGGTGGCTGGGCCAGGTGGGGGAAGACTGTTCCAGCCAGTGGGAACACCCTGTGTGAAGGCCCTGTGGTGTCGACACGATCATTGCAAAGAACACTGACCTGAAGAACGGTAGCCACTCGTATGGAGCTCTGGCTCCCTACACTGTACTGTGCTTTTCAAACATTATTTCAAGGAATCCCTAACATTAGCCCTCCTTATGAGATAGGTACCATTGACATCTCCATTACAGATCAAGAAACTGAGGTTAATCTGCTAGCCTGGCCCAAATGACTTAGCTGGTCAGCAGTAAGGTCAGCAGGACTTGAATGAGGCGTGTTTGAATACAGAACATCTGTTTTTGTTTGTTTGTTTTTCTGAGTTTGCTGTATGGCACATGTATTCACCAGAAAGACAGAGAGGGAAAAAGAGAAAACATCCCCCAAGGGGGTATGACTACACCACAGTCCCTTTTCCTCCATTTTCCTCTTGGAATTTTGGGCACATGTGCACACATGCCCAGAGTGTTTTTCAAACTGCTGCATCTGGGACTCAATTGCACAGTTGGTCAGGTGGGATCCAGTAGCTTTAACTACCACGTCACTGGCTGGCCTCTCAGAACACCCGACTTTTTTTTTTTTAAGTATTATTTTATTTTAATTCAATTAATTAATTAATTTGTTTGTTTTCATTTGACCAGAGAGGGACAGAGAGAGAGAGAGAGAGAGAAAGTGAGAAAGCAAGCCACCAGGTCCGGGTCTCGAACTGCAATTGGCTGTGTGGGAGTCCAACGCCCTTAACCACTAGGCCACCTGCCAGCCCCAGAACACCTGACTTTTACACTTAGTTGTTTTCCTTATCCTTGGAGACTGACTTCATTTATTTATGTAATCTAGGCCTCTCTGATCTTCAGATAGCTCTACAATTATTTAAGATGTTATTTGTGTTTAGATAGTCTGGGTGTAATGAGATTGTCAGAAGTCACCTTTGCCTGGAAATGCATAAGCATTAGACTTACAATGACCTTGTGCATTTAAATCTTTTGTAAATGCTATTAAAAGACATTTTGGAAACAGTAAAGGAAATAATCCTGGATATGTTTTTCTTTGCTTTTACCAGCATTGTTTTAACTTGTATTAAGTTCACTAATGAGGGCAGCTGAGGAAGCCACAGTTTAAAAGAGAATTTTGTACACCCATATGGACACATGCGCATGAATAAACTACTGAGTCTTAGGGTGTAGTTTCCCTTTTCCTCCATCTGAAGTATTCATATTTGTCTTAATCCTTCCTGTTTCATTTAAAAAACAAACAACAACAAAAAAAAAAAAAAAAAAAAAAAAAAAAAAAAAACAGGGAAAACAGTGAACCAGAGCCTAATGCTTCAGAATGCATTTAGGGTAGCGGGAGCATTCCTAAATCTGAGTGTTGCTTCTCAGGCACAGGAAGGATGAGCAGGCACAGAGCTCCAGCCCTTAGGTGCCATCCAAGAGCTGACAGATGTCTGGGCTCATCCCATTGTTTCATGGGGTCAAGACCAACAGGGTTGAGAACAGCCGGGTTTGGTCTGACCAAGGCCACCTTGGTAGTTTCTTGTAGAGGAAGAGAGACATGAGGAGAGAGCCTTGGGAGAAACAGCACAAGGATCTTCTGAGTTACGGAGTCATCTGCTGTTTTTCTGATATTGAGTTTTCCTGAATTTCAAAGCAGTTTGCAAAATACCACAAGCAGATCCACTAAAAAGGCATACCAGGCAATAAAGTGAAGGGGTTCTAACCCAACAGCCCATGAGCTAATGAGCTGCTTGCACTGGATTACAGGCCTCTCGAACAGTGATCCACAGTGCAGACATCACATTCCAAATGCTGGAGGACTGGAGGAACGTGGACCTGAACAGCATCACCAAGCAAACCCTTTATACCATGGAGGACTCTCGCGATGAACATCGGAAACTCATCATCCAGTGTAAGATGTCCCACCAGGGATCGGTCCTTGTGTTTATGGTTTTAAGAGAGACAGAAAACACCTCGCTGAGTGTTTAAGCGGCATTCCCTCCCACTCTTCCTGGGTCCCATGCTCTTCTTGTGCCTGTTAAGTGGGCCGGCCCAGGTAGAAGGACTCAGTATGAAGACTCAAGTCAGCATTGTTGTGAGAAAGTTCTCTGCCACAGCCGGCAGCACATGTCACCATGCAAAGGGCCCGTATGTGGCCCCAAATGCCAGGCACAGTTCATGGAGGTGGCATAAAAAGGGGAACCAGGGACCAGCAGATGGTATAATGGTTACATCACTGGACTCCCATGTAGTTGACTATGGTTCGAGTCCTGGACCCAATGGCTTAGAATTCATACCAGGCGAGTGTGTGCGTGCATGCCCAAAATCTAAGAGAAGAATGGAGGAGAAAGGGTTGTGAAGTGGCCATTCACCCTGGGAAATCTCCTGGGTAGGGAGATTTCTCACTCTCTGTCTCTCCAATGAGTGCATGTGCCCTATAGCAAAAATCTCTCTCTCAAAAAAATGGGGGAACTGGGACCAGCAGTTGGCGTAATGGCTGTCGCTGGATTCCCGTGTAGTTGACCACAGTTCGAGTCCTGGACCTGATGGCTTAAACTCACGCCAGGCTCATGTGCGTGCATGCCCAAGATCCCAAGGAAAATGGAGAAGGGATTCCGGTGTGGCCACTCCCCCCCCCCCCCCAAGGGCATGATTTCTCACTTTCTGTCTCTCTGTCTCTCTGTCTTTCTGGTGAGCTCACGCTTCAAAAAAAAAAAAAAGTATAAAAAAATGGGGAACCCAAGCTTATTGGCCCTCTGAACACACATCCCAGAGTCAGCCGGATATGCTACCTGCTTTTCAGTGGAGGGTCATTTGAGCCAGCCACCTATTGGCAGGTGAACCTTTCAGTTACAGCCGATGTGTTTGACAAGAGGGTGGATGATGATTTTCTTTCTGTGAACATATGTGCATGCTTGTGTGGACAAAGACTTCCAACACACAGACCGCAGGTAGACGGCTCCAACGATCGCCCCAATGTGGGCGGGTCATTGGTATCAAAGCAAAGCAGCAGAGAGGGCCACGGAACACCATCTTAGCACATCTCTGCTATTCCTCAGATGTCCATCCCAGTCCACCATGTAGGACATCCCCACAGTCCAGGGGCCCTGGACTCATCAGAATCTCCAGGCCACCTTCTATACCGTGGTCAGCCTTCGTTTTCCAGGCCTCTGGGGAGAAGGGAACACGAGAGCAAGAAGGAAGAGCTGGCACTTCTTCCAGCAGGTCTCAGAGAGACAAGTGCCAAGAGTGTTGGGGGAGAGGGCCGGTTATGACACATGGCACCGGCCCCTTCAGTTCCAGTAGTGGCATCATCAGAGAGATACAGAGGACCATCTGAAAGCCTCAGACCCCTCAGATTTCCAGAACATGCCTTCTGCACTGTTGTCTTCAGAGAACTGCCTTCAGTCACCCAGTCTAAGCTAGTGGAGCTTCTAAACAAAGTTTCCTAAGACACTCCTGTAGAGATTGCTTTGCCATGAAACTCTTCCTTTTCTTTTTTTTAGAGCGATATTTGCGATAGGGCATGTGCGCTCGCCAGAGAGACAGAGAGAGACAGAGAGACAGAAAGCAAGAAATCACCCCCCCCCCCCGGGGGGAGATGGCCACGCCGCAATCCCTTCTCCTCCATTCTCCTCTCGGGATCTTGGGCACACACGTACACACGCCCAGCATGAGTTTAAGCCACCAGGTCCGGGACTCGAACCCCAGTCGACTGCATGAGAGTCCAGCGACATAGCCATTACACTAACTGCTGGTCCCCGCCATTAAACTCTTTTTTTTAAAAAGAATTATTTCTTTTTATTTTATTTATTCATTCATTTATTTGAATTTGACCAGAGAAAGACAGAGAGAGAGAGCGGGAAAGTGAGAAAGGAAGCCACCAGGTTCGAGACTTGAACCTTGGTCGGCCATGTGGGAGTGTGTCCAGCGCCTCCACCACCACACCACCTGCTGGTCCCCATCATTAAACTCTTTCAAAAGCAAATGGAGCAGTTGTAATGACTGACCATGTAGACCCTTCCAAGGTATTTCCTGGGCCACCCTAGAGTTCAAGCTCAACTGAGGTGCTTATTTGTTACTCCACAGCTGCCCTCAGCCCACTTTCCCCCCTGCTAAGAACCTAGAAACCATCACTAAATAGCAACTTAGCTTATCACCTGTGTATTCTATGGCAGGTCCAGTGTAGTGTTAGTGGTAAATCAGAAGCCGAGCAAGTAATTTACAAATCCCTTGCAGCTTACCCAAGTGGGTAATGCCTTGTGACGCAGTGCTGGGAAGGGAGGATTGAGGACAGGTACCAAGCCTGAGGAGGAGGCCCTAGATCACAGGCATCGCCTCTGCACCTCCCAAGTGGACAGCTGGGTGAGCTGGGCCAGAGGTCAGTCTGCACAGGACGAGGGGCAGCTACGAGCTGCACTCCCACTTCCTCACAGTCACTGAACAAGTCCACAGACTCTTGCTCTAGGGGTTGCCATCCCATCCACGGTAGAGATCCTGGCTGGGAATGCGTGGCTTTCCTCCCATTTAAATCGTGCACGTTTGGGACCAGCAGATGGAGTAATGGCTACGTCGCTGGACTCCCATGTGGTCGACCACAGTTTGAGTCCCAGACCTGGTAGCTTAAACTCACACCGGGCGCGTGTGCATGCGTGCCCAAGATCCTGAGAGGAGAATGAAGGAGAAGGGATTGCAGCGTGGCCATCCCCCCTGTGGGGGTGATTTCTCGCTTTCTGTCTCTCTGTCTCTCTCTGTCTTTCTGGCGAGCGCACGCACCCTATAGCAAAAACCTCTCCAAAAACATTTTTTTTTAAATACAGTAAATAAAATAAAGCATATACGTTGGTTCTTGAACAGGCCGGTCAGAAGGAGAGTCGAAGGATGTTGTGGGAAGAACTTGGAGCTGGGATGCCCCACTAGATGCAGATTCTAAGATCTAGATGCCCAAGATCTAGATTCGAACCTTGGCTGCGGTGCACTGTGACCTTGGTTTCCATCTCTGTAAAATGAGAATAACGTGGAGGGGCTACACGTACTTCCGACGGTGTAGCTCTACTGCAGGGGAATGGCTAGGAGTCAGGCTGTGTGGGAACCTTGCTTCTGCTGGTCACTAGCTGTTTGCTCATTTGTGAAACGAGCATGGTAATAATAATGACACCTGCTACCTTGGGTTGTTCATCCTTACATCCAGCAAGTATTTGACCACCTACTCCACACCGGGCACGGCTCTAAGTGTGGGGAAAGTGACCAAGACAGTCCTGCCCTGACGACATGCACATTCTTGGGGGTTGTCTTAAGGGTAAGTGAGGAGCACGTTCACGTGAAGTATTTAGAAGCGAGCCCGGTGTGTTAACAGAAGCTATTAGCATTTTCATTACCCCACTGCCGTTGGCGCATCATTGACTGAAGCACCAGAGCTCAGGTACACAGTGGTGTGAAGACCAGGAGAGCCCCAGGGACCGGGTTCCAGTCCCTGCCCTGTCACCAACTCATCCTCTGACCTTGAAGGGATTATTCAGCCTCATTAAGATGTAGTACCTTGTCTATAAAATAAGCCAGATTAAGTAACTTGACCTTGAAAGCCCATTTTCTCAGCCCGGCTATGGTGGTGCAGGGGGTAGGCTCCATTGCTCAACATTGAAGCCACATGACAAGGCCCGGGGATCGGATCGCAGTTCCACCTGAACTTTCTGGGTGTGCCTGCAGTTGCACCCATGATCCTGACTGGCTGGGAGGATCACAGCATGACAAGACCTTGTCAGGGGTCCCTGTCACCCCCTTCCCCTGCAATCAATCAATCAATCAATCAATCAATCAATCAATAAACTGTAAAGCCTATTCTCATTCTAAAGTTTTACATTCTTTCTTAAAAATGATTTATTTATTCGTTCATTTTATTTTAATTTGACCGGAGAGAGACATGCAGAGAGAGAGAAAGAGGGAAAGTGAGAAAGCAAGCCACCAGGTCCAGGATTCAAACCATGGTTGGCCACATAGAAGTGTCCAGCCCCTTCACCACCACGCCATCTGCTGGTCTCCTAAAGCTTTACATTCTTCTGGTCTTAGCTTACCTCTGTAGCCGTCATCAGCTAAGTAGAAGAGAGCCAAGTGGCTAGTCCTCTGAAAGAGGAGAACGAAAAGTAACCCAATGAAAATAAGAGACATATCGAGCTCTGCATATAAAATCATGCAGTATGTGATGAAAAGAGAAGTTTCAAATCGGAGATCACCGCCGTTTTCTGTAGCGCTTCCTAGATTATGCAGTACTTGCTCATTCAGTTCTCTGACTTGAGGCTGAAGGCCGGGTGGGAAAGTGATAGGAGTCTCCTCTTACTAATGAGGAAACCGAGGGGGCAGAGAGAGTGCTTCATTTACTCAGCACGCATTTATGACGCACTTCCCATATGCCGAGAGCCAAGAGGCTGGTGAGGCGGCTCGCCCAGCACAGTAGGGCTGTGGTCCTGAAACTGGAATTCTCAAATGTGCCCTCCCACTGGCCGAGAGCAAGACAGTGGCAGTGCCGGCAGTGCCGCTGCCCACTCGCTCAAGCCAGCATGTGTTGGATGACAGCCATAGTCACTGTGTTAGATAAAGACTGCAGACAAAGAACTAGAGGGCAGGAGCCAGCAGACGGAGTAATGGTCATGTTGCTGAACTCCCACGTGGACAACCGCTGTTCGAGGCCTGGACTCTGAGGCTTAAAACCCACACTGGGTGCATGTGCGTGCATGTCCAAAATCCAGAGGGGAGAGGAGAGGAGGAGGGATTGCAGCATAGCCATCCTCCCTGGGGGGTAATTTCTCACTTTCAGTCTCTTAGTCTCTCTTTGTCTCTCTGGTGAGTACACACCCTATAGTAAAAATCTCTAAAAAAAAAAAAGAAAAAGAACTAGCGGACAGACACATTCACCCCAACTACAACATGGTGTTATTATTAGTGATATAAAAAAGGACAAAATATGGATAATCGAAGTGCCAAGAGTACAGAAGAGGAGGGATAGTTCTGCTGGCCTAGAGCACAGAGAGGGTTAAACGAATTTCATACAAGCGACACTGCAGCTCGACCACGGAGAGCCAACCAGTCCAAGGAATGAGAACTGTCTGAGCAAAGGACTAAGGCGATGAAAAAGCAGGGCTTCTGGGGGGAGTGGCAAGCTATATAGGAGAGTTCAGAGCATTCATAGGCAAGGAAGATGAGCCCGAAGGGTAGGAAAGCTTTAAATGCCCTGCTAAGATTTTGGACTTTTATTTAGTTTTATTTAGTTTTGTGTTATTCAAAGTTTCATTCTTTTGTTTTTCAAAGATGTATCTCTATCTAAACCCACCTGCCCTGATGTGCTTTTTGACAGTGTATCAGGAGTTTGACCACCTTTTGGAAGAGCAGTCTCCCATTGAGTCTTATATAGAGTGGCTGGATACCATGGTGGACCGATGTGTTGTGAAGGTTGGTAAGCTGGCGCCGAAGGGACAAGTTGGGTCTTCAGCTTCTCACTGGCATTTGTGAACACTTGGCTAACACAGGGCCCTACACTGAATTGTCTGAGCACTCCTCAGCAGATACGGAGTCCTAGAGTTTGGAGGAGAGGCCTGCTCCCATCCCCAGGAGGTGAAGGGGGTGGGAGGCATGACTCCCGAGTCTCCCATCTCCGGTTTAACCAGGGCAGCATCCCTTTTATCTGTTGTGCACATTGAGTGTGCATAAGCCTTCACCTTTTGATGTGTATTTTTGCTGCTTAGCCCTAAAAGTTGAACACCTCTGCTCCATGGTATTGAACATGGACACCCTTAAGCCTTCCTGTCATTTTGTGAAAAGCAGTAAGCAACAAAAGGTCAGTCTGACCACCATTAAAGGCGTTCGCTTTCTCATAGGTGGCTGCGAAGAGACCAGGGTCTCTGCGGAAAGTGGCCCAGCAGTTCCTTTTGATGTGGTCCTGTTTTGGCACAAGGGTGATCCGGGACATGACGTTGCATAGTGCCCCCAGCTTCGGTAAGGCCACCCCAGTCCTCCCTCCTCCAACGTACTTTTTCTCTGGGGTCTGCGCGTTGACTCCACCTCTGTGGAGTGGGCCATGCGCTGACTTACTGTCTCTGAGACTACAAAGGTCATCACCTGAAACACTTATTCTGGGGTGGACATGACATTGTCAGGATTTCTAGGGAGAAAGATGACATTGCATGCAAAAGATAGAGTATCTAGTCAGAAAATGAGAGTTTGGCACACAGATGGTATGACCTGAGTCTGAAGAAGAATCCACAGGAGTGGCTCTGCCCCCCTTTTACCAGCTGTCCCCCGTGACGTGTGGCTCTCACAAGACTATTTTGTGGAATTCTCCATTTGTGAGTTTCCCAAATCTGGGCACATAAAGGAACCTCTGAGTTTGAACTTTTGCAGATGGTTTGATTGACACTCTAGTAGATAAAGTTTTCTTTAAAAATGTACTCCAGTCGAAGCCAGCACGTGGTATGGTGAGAGTGCTGGATCCCGTATGGCCAACGATGCGGTTCAAGTCCCAGACCTGATGGCATACACAACATGCCAGGCACATGTGAGTGTGTGCCCAAAATCCTGAGAGAAAATGGAGGAGAAGGGATTGTGGTGTGGCCATCCCCCTGGGGAATGATTTCTCATTTTCCCTCTTTCTCTCTCTCCAGTGTGCACATATGCCCTATGGCAAATAAATTAAAAAAAAAAAAAAAGTCTCATCTCTGGAAAAGGGCATTTGCATTCATTTCACCTTTTGTTTTATTGACCCCTTGCTTTTCATCGACTCCAGGAGACATCCCCACCCCAAATCCTCATCTATTGCTTTCTAGTATAACAAGGCTCGAACTCTCTGCCCAGAGGTGCTGATAGTCTCTCCAGGCAGAAGCCCAATCACCAACCTGGGGTGAATGCTATGCTACCACGGAGGACAGTTTTCTCTCTTTCACCAGAAAGAATGGAGTATGCATTGACTCCAGGTCATCATTAGCAGACCGAGGTGGGGCTCGATGGCATTATTTGGACATTTTAAATCCTGAAACACTTTGGCCTCAGTTTTCTAGGCATTTGGCAAAGGACTATTGGTAAATTTTCTGGGTAATTGCTTCAGTTCTCTAGTTTACTTTCTCATTATCTGCAGTTAAGCCCATCAGCTCTAGGGGTTTTGCTCTGGGTTTAATTTGACACTTTTTCCATCTAGCTTTTTATGGCCTTGTCACCATTTTCCAGTTGTGCCATACAACGAAGGGACTGTGGTGAAATAAAAGGCACTATTTTTCCTAAACAGCTCTGTCCATGAAAGACGGTGTTTACCCACTCGGGCAAGCGTTTTGTCGTGGATCCCTTTCATCTCGGCATTGGAAGGTTCTCCGGACCTGCCTGCACCATGGCTACAGATGGAAATTCTCTTTGAGCTGTCTGTGGAAAGGCTCTGGTGACGGCTACCTGGCCAGTGCCATCCGGCACGACATTCTGACAATTTCCAGTTCAGCATGGTTAGCGTTAGCATAGTTAGCTACGTTACCCCATGGCTCTGGAAAATCATTCATGAAAAATTGCTTCAGTTTAAGCAAGACAGTTGAAAAAGCATTCGAGATGTTTTCTCATTTCTTTGAAATCAAAGCATCAATAATATCACACGCCAAGGACGCATGCGTAGAACGAGCTCCCTCCGTTTGCTTTATTCCTTATTCTTCGTTTCACCGATTCTAAAACTGTGTAGCGAGTACCTTCCGTCAAACAAGGGAAATGGTTCTCTTGGCAGTGTTCTTTGAAATCCATTTGTTTTGACTGACTTAACAGTTAACGTGAAAAGGGAACTCTGGACACTAGAACACTTAGGATTTTGGAATGGGTTCAGTTTATTATTAAGAAATATGGTTCCTTAAAACGTGCTTACTATTTCTGACCCACACACTGTTTTAAGACATGCTGGAAACCAGAGAAATGGCAAAACAAACAAACAAAAACAAACCCACAAATCTCTTAGAAAAGGAAAGCAAGAGATATTAGCCCAATTTAACTTTTCTAAGTATTATTTCAACCCATGAAGGGTTGAAAAATACACCAAGTCTGTCTGAACTGGTCCAGCTCATCTGACTCATTGTTGAGTTTTGTAGCTTGGGGTGACAGGCAAGTTGAAAGAATTTGCGGCAGACAAAAGCCCAGCTCCCCCTTTCTGCCTGTATATGTCAAAGACCCAGTTGGTGGTTGTGTTTGGGTCATGTGTTCCCTGTATGAAAACAGCTAATTAGGAAAAAGAGCCCTCTGTTCCTCGGCCCCCTCCCCCAGCCGCGGGGACCGGCTCTGTATATCTTATAACTCCCACATGGTCCTTGTCGCTCTGAAGGGGCCCGGGGTTTGTGTGTCAGCGTAGCAGGCTGACATTACAATGCTCGTGTGGACTATCACAATGATCCCGTGGGGGACTCGATCACCTCTTCCTAGAAGACCCTCTTTCAAAGGTAGTTGACTCCTTTCTTCTCCTTAATTCCTTTTCACTCTTTTCTCCCTAATTCCTTTTCACTGAAAGAGCCTATGCTGTGAACTAAAGTAGCCAGACTTTCTCGCTTTGCTGTAAGCAGCGGTTTCTAGCAAAATTAGTCTGCGAAGGTAAGTTAGCAGGCAATGCACTTTCTTTCTGTCTTTTATTTTTAGAGATTTTTGCTATAGGGTGTGTATGCTTGCCAGAGAGACAGAGACAGAAAGGAAATCACTCCCCAGGGGGGACCAGTCATGCCATAATCCGTTCTCCTCCATTCTCCTCTCAGGATTTTGGGCATGCATGCACGTGCACCTGGCATGAGTTTCAAGCCCCTGGGTCTGGGATTTGAACCGCAGTCGGTCATGTGGGAGTCCAGCAACGTAACCATCACGCTACCTGCTGTCAGTCTATTTCTGAAGATGCCAGGTCTGGGACTTGAACCACTCAGTCATGTGGGATCCCGCTGCTTTAACCACCATGCCAGTGGCTGGCCCCAGTGATAATTATTACAACACACATTTAAGAAGCACATACTACATTTAATTCTCACATTAACTCTATGAAACGGAGCATGGTACCTTTCTACAGAAGCGAAAGGGAGCTTGGAGGATTTCCTTGGCCGGGATCAACAAGGCAAGTGCTAGAACTCTCAAAATCAAAGCCTGACCACAAGCCTGTGCGTGTTTAGTTGTCACAGTTGAGACAAATACTCTGGGCTCAGATGCATGGCAGGAAAGCGCTAGACAAGTTTCCTTAATCCATGCTGATGGGTTTCTTTTTTAAGTCATATTCACAGATTAAAAGATTTAAAGTTGTGAGAGAAAAGAATAATAATTAGACTGCCATAAGTGATAACAGATGCCAGAAGACAATGAAGTAATATCTTTTAAATGCTGAGAACAAAAAACTATTAAGTTGTCATGAAAGTCATGACGTATTTTTCTATGCAAAAACGTATCATGATGTTCATGGGTGAGACTGAAATAAAGATACATTCAGTTATCCAAAGACTAAGAGAATTAGCACCCACAAATCTTCACATTAAAAAAATATGGGGGCCAGCAGGTGGTGGTTAAGGCGCCAGACTTCCACATGGCCAGCTAAGGTTTGAGTCCTAGAACTGGCGGCTTGCTTTCTCACTTTCTCTCTCACCGCCCCCCGCCCCCCGTGAGCGTACATGTCCTATAGCAAATTTTAAAAAATAATAGTAATAATGATAAATAAAACTAAATAAATAATTCTTAAAAAAATAATAACCAAAAATGTGTGTAAGCGAGGCTAGCAGCTGGTGTAGTGGATGAGGTGCTAGACTCCCACATGGCCTACTACAGTTTGAGTCCTGGACTCAGCAGTTTGGAAATCACTCCGGACACGTGCGTGTGAGTGTGTGTGTGTGTGTGTGTGTGTGTGGTGTGTGTGCGCACGCACTCCAAATCCCAAGAGAATGGAGGTGAGGGGATTGTGGTGTGACTATCCCCCCGGTGGGTGATTTCTCATTTTCCCTCTTTCTGTCTCCAGGGGTCACATGTCCCCTATGGAAAAAAGAAGTATAAGTTATATGTAAAACATAAATGAATTTTGTGTTTAGAAATGGGTCCCTTTCCCGTGTCTCATTATATTCCAGAATTAAAAAAAAAAAAAAGGAATTCAAACTCTGAAATAATTTCTTGTATCAAGTATTTTGGATAAGGGATATTCAACCTGTATATGTATATAAATTCAATGGAATTCCAGTTTAAATCTTAGTATATTTTTTCCTTTGATTTTTTTTTTTGGAGAGGTTTTCGATATAGGGCGTGTGCGCTCGCCAGACAGAGAGAGACAGAGACACAGAAAGCGAGAAATCACCCCCAAGAGGGGATGGCCACGCCGCAATCCCTTCTCCTCCATTCTCTTCTCGGATCTTGGGCACACACGCACACGCGCCCGGCGTGAGTTTTATGCCACCGGGTCCGGGATGCGAACCTCGGTGGACTCTGTGGGAGTCCAGCGACATAGCCATTACGCTAACTGCTGGTTCCCTGATTTTTGACAATCTGTTTAAAATTCATATGGAAAAGCAAACGACCCAGAATAGTAAAGACATTCTGAAGGTAGAGTAGTATAGGGACTTGATTACCTGATCCTGATTTATTTTAAAGTAAGACAATGTGGTATTCTAAGAGCATTAGACAAAGTAACAGAACAGGGGCCAGCGGGTGGCATGGTGGTTACGGGCGCTGGACTCCCATATGACCAACCACGGTTTGAGTCCCGGACCTGGTGGCTTACTTTCTCACTTTCCCTTTCTTTCTCTCTGTCCCTCTCTGGTCAAATTAAAATAAGTAAATAAAATAAATAAATAAATAAAGTAATAAAGTAATAAATAAATAAATAAATAAATAAAGTAATTCCTAAAAAAAAAAAAAAAGAAGAAGAAGAAGAAAGATGCCCAAGACAGACTGACAGGAAACTTGTCTTCACTTCCTCAGATGCTTGTTCTCTTGTCTATAAAGTGAGAGGGTTGTATAGATAATTTATGTGACAGATATGGCATTAACAATCATGACAACAGGGCCAGCAGGTGACGCTGTGGTTAAGGTACTGGATGTAAGACACTGAAGACGGCTGACTGCAGTTTGAGTCCCGGACACAGCAGCACAAACTGGCACATGTGTGTGCATGCCTAAAATCCCAGGAGGATAGAGAAGGGATTGTGGCATGGCTATCCCCCCAGGAGGTGATTTCTTACTTTCCCTCTCACTGTCTGTCCCCAGTGAACACACACGCACTATGGCAAAAACTAAAAAAAAAAAAATAAACAAGAACAAAAACACAAAGTAAGACAATGTGGTTTTCTAGTAGTATTAGACAAAGAAACAGAACAAAGATGCCTAAGACAGACATGAAACTTTCCTTCACTTCCTCAGACGCTTGTTCTCTTGTCTATAAAGTAAGAGAGTTGGCTAGATGATTTATGTGATAACCATGGCCTTAAAAATCATGAAAGGGGGCTTCTCTTCCTTTCTCTGCCATCATGGTGTGAGCGGTCCCCTCGGCTCTTCGCCATGTCTTCTCACAAGACTTTCAGAATCAAGCGGTTTCTGGCCAAAAAACAGAAACAAAATCGTCCTATTCCCCAGTGGATTAGAATGAAAACTGGTAATAAAATCAGGTACAACTCCAAGAGGAGACACTGGAGAAGAACCAAGCTGGGTCTATGAGGAACTGGACAAGAGATGGCCCACATATTTATGCTGTACCAAGGTCACTATGGTCACCATTGACTGGACACTTGTGTTTATTGGGAAAAAAATGCTTCACCTTGTCTCTAAGTTCTGCATTGGTGGGTTGGTTCAGTAATAAATATGTGAGACCTTTAAAAAAAAATCATGACAGGGGGACCAGCAGGTGGCGTGGTGGTAAAGGCGCTGGGCACTCCCACACGGCCAACCACGGTGCGAGTCCTGGACCTGGTGGCTTGCTTTCTCACTTCCTCTCTCTCTTTCTCTCCCTCTGTCTCTGGTCAAATTAAAATAAATGAATGAATAAATAAAATTAAGTAAATAATTCTTTTTAAAAATTATGAAAGGTTTTGTCAAACATTTTAGGATAAATCAACAAAATTAGACCCGTTTCCTACAACTTTTGAAAGGGAACATATAAGTGGAAAAAGCAAAACCAAAACCAAAAATAGACCTCCCATATTTTAGGAGGAAAATAGGAAATTATATTTGGAATAGGAAATTATATCTTTAAAATACAAATGAAGGACAAATCATAAAGACAATGTATCCCAAATTGACAATGTCCATATTTTAAATTTGTTTAACAAGTATAGCAAAAACAGAGTTAAAACATAAAAGCCACAGAAAGGGAGAATATATTTTTGCAACGCATTTAACTATCAAAGGATTAAAAACCAAAATATATAGTAAACTTCTCTAAATAAGTTTTTAAAAAGAATTATTTGTTATTTGTTATTTTTTTAAATTTGACCAGAGAGAGAGAAAAAAGTGAGAAAGCAAACCACCATATCCGGGACTCAAACCACAGTCAGCCATGTGGGAATCCAGTCCACAACCACCACACCAGCTGCTGAGCCCTCTAAATTAATTTTTCAAAGACGCATACTCCAGTATAAAAATGAACAAATTATATGAATAAGTAATTCACAAATGAAAAAATTCGAATGGACAATAATCATGTGAAAAGATGTACACATCTGTAGTAATTCAGGTAATGCAAAATTTTAATGATGATAATGTTCCCACCCTTGAGACTGGCAAATATTACATTTCATACACCACTAGTAAGAACCTAAAAATTTGAAGTGAGTAATTGGCACTGTCTTATGAGACTGAGGATGTGGATTCCCTTGACCCAGGAATTCTACTTCTGGTCCTAGATACAATTAAACAGATGTGAAAATACTTACGCAGCCAGTTTCCAATAATAGAAAAAGTGTCAACAACATGAATTCCGTCTACAAGATAATGGATAAATAAATTGTGGTATTTTCAAACAATAAACATTAAACTGGAGCTAGTTATATCAACGCAGAAAGATGGAAAACAAAAGTGTCAAAGGCAAGTTGTAGGGTGCTGTGTTAAGTATTATACCATTTATATCAAGTTTGAAAACAGAAAACGTCACTTTACATTATTTATAAATACATAAATGTATATATAGTAGGGGTACAAAGCAAGAAACAGATGTAAACATTAAACAGATTCAGGCCCGGCTGTAGTGACACAGTCAGTAGTGCACTGCCATACAATGTGGAAGCCACATGGGAGGCCCAGGTGCAGATCCTGGGTTGACCTGAACTTGCTGAGCATATGCATGCCTGTCATCATGGCTGGCTGGAAGGCTGTGGGGAGGAACAGTGGCATGGTGAGACCCTGTCAAAGGTACCCATCTTTCTGTCTCTTTCTCTTATCTCTGTCTCTCATGAAATAAATAAACTTTAAAAAAAAATCAAGATAGTGATTACCTCCAGGGATGAACTGAAGGAGGCTGAGAAACAGAATTATAGAAGGGAACCCAGAGGGTTTTATCTTCAGGTTTTTTTTTAATTTTTTTTAAAGAGTTAGTTATTTAATTTGATTTATTATTGTTATTATTTTAGGTTTTTTAAATCTGATTTGAATATAGTATAGTGTTAAGATATTATAAAGCAGGGGCTGGCAGGTGGCCCCAACCAACACTTTCCCTGGAGTACTGGCCTGTAAGCCAGCTCTGGTGTTTTCTAACTGTGTGGTTTTCTGACTGCAAGGTTCTTCACCTCATCACATCTTTGTTTCCTTGTCTGTACAATAGAAGGACTGTAGAAATGATTTCCAAGGTGTCTGCCTCTGCTGAAACTGCTAGACCAAACCCAATTTTTCTCATACAGGACTTTACATTCTAATTTATTTCACATTGTGCTTCTCTGGATTCCCACATAGACAACCATAGTTCAAGTCCTAGACCTAGCAGCTTGCTTTTTCACTTTCTCTCTCTCTCTCTCTCTCTCTCTCTCTCTCTCGCTCTGTCCCTCTCTGGTCAAATAAAATAAAGTTAAATAAAGTAATTATTTTTAAAAAGATATTATAAAGCTGGATGGCTAAAATGTGTACTGGTATTCATTTTCTTAAACATTCACTTATTTATTATGATTTTTAAGCTGCCAGGTCCAGGACTTGAACTACAGTCAACCATGTGGGAATCCAGTGCCTTAACCGCCATGCCACCTGCTGGCCCCTCATATTTATTTTTAAAGTCTCTATACTTTTATATCTGAGTGAAATTTTTTATAAAATAAAAGAAATGCTTTGATTCCACAAAATGCAGTCAACTGTGTTACTATATAACAAAGACAACACAAAAATCTTTTGTATCCCAATACCTTTCTCCAGAAGAGGTTCTGCGCTTCCTAGCTCTGTGACTTTAGGCAAATTATTTAAACCCTTTGAGCCTCATTTCCCCAGGTATTAGCTGAAGATGAAAGCACTTTCTCCTTAGTGTTGCTGGAGAGTTAAAACATCTTAGGACGGTACACATGGACATGGTCAGGGCTGGCTCTTTTGATTCGTTCATCTGGCAGGTATTCACTGAGCCTTTACTGTGTGTCTGGCACTGTTCTGGACACTGGCTAGAAAGCAGTAGTCAAGACAGTGAAATCTCTGATGAAGTTAAACGTATGGTATAGTAGATGCGTATGCGTGCGAAGGAAAGAAATAATTGCCTCTTCCCTCATATCTTTGCACTCTCTCGCTTTCTCTTGTTTTCCTCTCTATTTGCACTGTCCCTGTGGCTAGGACACCCTGGCACTGAACTGTTTACTGCTCGATAAGCTTTTTTTTTTTTTTTTTTTTTTTAAGAATTATTTATTTATTTAATTCCAAGCCACCAGGTCCAGGACTCAAACCACGGTCGGCCATGGGGGTCCAGCGCCTTTAACTACCATTCCACCTGCAGGCCCTGTTCATTAATCTTAATGATTGATTTCTGCTTACTAAGGACGCTGCCGCTTTTGTGGAGTCAGGACTGAGCTTTACACCGCCTTTGTTGACAGAGCACTTAGCACAATAGCAAGAAGGTAGCAGTAGCTCCACAAGCTCCTGTGGTTTGAAGAAGCACGACTGAAAATGAACAGACCAGCTGCGTAACTGAGCCATTAATGGAGAGAGCTTGAAGCTAATGCCAGTCTCCTAAGGCCTCTGAAAAAGCAAACTGCTGGGAAATGGGAATGAGAGGAAGAGATTCTTCTTCTTGTAGGGAAGTGAGGGAGAAATTTTGGACATTCATAGGACAACAGCACATCCACATGGAGATTCCCTTGAGGGCTTGGAAACAGGGAACTAGAAATAAAGGCTTTTCCCCTCTCTCTGACTCTGGCATCCACAAGGCTTTGATTCCAGCAAACCTTCACTGATCGCCTACCACAGGTGTGCATTCCGCCGTCCATAGCGGCAGCATGACATGCAAAAAAGATGGTTTTGATATAATGTATGGTAATGTAACATAGAGAGTGGGATAGAGGGAAGAAACACTTAACCGCTCTTGGGACCAGCAGTTGGCGTAATGGCTATGTCGCTGGACTCCCATGTAGTCGACCGCGGTTCGAGTCCTGGACCCAGTGGCTTAAACTCACACCGGGTGCGTGTGCGTGTGTGCCCAAGATCCCGAGAGGTGAATGGAGGAGAAGAGATTGTGGTGTGGCCATCCCACCTGGGGGGCGGTTTCTCACTTTCTGTCTCCTCTGTCTTTCTGGCGAGTGCACATGCCTTATAGCAAAAACCTATCAAAAAAAAAAAAAAAAGAAAAAGAAAAAGAAAAAGAAAGAAAGAAAAAGAAACACTTAACAGACCAAAAAATGTGAATTTCTCTGTTGAAAAAGTATATATCGTACACATCATGATGGGAACTTTATGTAAAATGTGAAATTAATCTGGAAAAAAAAAAGGAGGAAAAAAAATAAAAGAAGGAATACAGTATCGAGTTACATGGATACCACATGGCTGACTGAGTGGTTCAATTTCCAGACCTGGGGGCTTGAAAAACACACCAGGCTTGTGTGAGTGTGTGTGTGTGTGTGTGTGTGTGTGTGTGTGTGCGCGCCCAAAACCCCAAGAGGAGGATGGAGGGAAAGGGCTTGCTTGCAGCATGGTCTTCCCCCCTGGGAGCGGGGGTGCTTCCTCACTTTCTCTCACTCTCTCTCACTGTCTCTCTCTGTCCCACACACCCTGTAGCAAATGAAAATATACGTATATATCATCTGTGAATTGTGTCATCTTATACAAGTAGTTGACCTGCAAAATAGAAATTGAACCACCTTATAGGGTGGTTGTAGGAATTAAATTAGAGAATGTAGGACTTTGAGCACAGAGATGAGCACATGGAAAAAATACTTCTAAATGATCATTCACATTCCCTTCCTTGAAATAGTCTACCTAAATTGAAACTAAAAAGTACTACTTAAAAATACCAAATCTTGGGACCAGCAGTTAGTGTAATGGCTATGTCGCTGGACTCCCATGTAGTCGACTGTGGTTCGTGTCCCGGACCCGGTGGCTTAAAACTCACGCCGGGCACGTGTGCATGCGTGCCCAAGATCCCAAGAGGAGAATGGAGGAGAAGGGATTGTGGCGTGGCCATCCCCCCTTGGGGGGTGATTTCTCGCTTTCTATCTCTCTGTCTGTCTCTGTCTGGCTGGCTAGCGCACGCGCCCTATAGCAAAAAAAAAAAAAAAAAAAAAAAATCTTTTCCATTCAATTGGAATTTTGAGCACACACACACACTTGCCCAGCATGTTTCTCAACCCACCAGATCTGAGACCCTTGACGGCCATGTGGGATCTGGTTGCCTTAACGACACGCCATCAGCTGGCCCAATTCAATACTTTTTTTAAGAGCCATGTGCTAAATGAGATCTCAGAAACAGCTAAGGACGTAATTCAGTTGTTGCAAATTGAACCTTCCCATTCTGCTCCTAGAATAATGTCAGTACATTGCCACATGTCAATGTATACCAGAAGGCAAGTCCATGCTGTGAAATACTGAATGTCCGGCTGGGGAAATAAGATATGCCTGTGGGGGACATAAAAAATGAGACTCTCTGTCAATAGATGCCAGAGTGAGGGATGCTCAGACCAGGATGAGGTCAGCATGTGTGTGAGAGTTCAGAAGCATTTGGATGGATAGCTCAGGGGTGCCATTTTTGATAGGATCAAATTAATGGCGAGAGCCTAAGGAAGATTCACTTGTGACAGACCGTGAATGACATTGACCATTATGCCAAGCACTAGGCTAGACTGAGGATCCAGCAGAGACCACGAGGCGACCATAACTGAGTGGAGAGATGACTCTTGAGCAGATCGCTAGGGCGCAGTGTGATACGTGCTGTTGACCAAGCACAAGGGCACACCTGAGGTGACATGACCTGCCCTTCTGTTTGACCTTCTCTCACCAGGGTCTTTTCATCTCATTCACTTGATGTTTGATGACTACGTGCTCTACCTATTAGAATCTCTGCACTGTCAGGAGCGAGCCAACGAGCTCATGCGAGCCATGAAGGGAGAAGGAAGCACGGGTAAGCCGGCATTTCTCTGGGAATTGCACCATGTGGCTATATGATTTCTCTACTTACTCCTGTGCCCTGTGTGTCTTTAACTTTGTATCCCGAAACATTTACTGGGTCGTCGGAAAAGTCATGATGCATTTTTGCATAGAACAACACAACAGTCATGATGAGTTGATCGAAGGGTGTGAAACTGTTCTTTTTCCCCTTCAGAGAAGGCACGAATATACATGGGAATTGTCTTAAGTTCCGTGGTGGTGAGGGGAAACCATGAGGATTTTAAACGGGGAAGTGAATGACACAGATTAGAAAGAATATTTCAATTTGTAAAGACTCTTAAAAATAACTTGCCTTGGGACCAGCAGGTGGCATAATGGCTACGTCGCTGGACTCCCATGTAGTCGACTGTGGTTCGAGTCCCGGACCTGGTGGCTTAAACTCACACTGGGTGTGTGTATGTATGTGCCCAAGATCCCAAGAGGAGAATGAAGGAGAAGGGATTGCAGCATGGCCATCCCTCCCGGGTGGTGATTTCTCGCTTTCTGTCTCTCTGTCTATCTCTATCTTTCTGGCGAGCACACACACCCTATAGCAAAAACCTCTCCAAAAAAAGAAAAAAAAATGACTTGCCTTGCCATTGGGCTCTAAGAACTCACCCTATCTCTATCCACAGCAGAAGTCCGAGAGGAGATTATTTTGACAGAGGCTGCCCCACCAACCCCTTCACCAGTGCCGTCATTTTCTCCAGCAAAATCTGCCACGTCTGTGGAAGTGCCACCTCCCTCCTCGCCTGTCAGCAACCCTTCCCCTGAATACACTGGCCTCAGCACTACAGGTAATGAAAAGTCCCTCAAAAGCTTTGGGTGGGGGGAGCCAGCAGTTAGCGTAATGGCTATGTCGCTGGACTCCCACGTAGTCGACCGCGGTTTGCATCCCGGACCCGGTGGCTTAAAACTCACGCCGGGCGCGTGTGCGTGCGTGCCCAAGATCCCGAGAGGAGAATGGAGGAGAAGGGATTGCGGCGTGGCCATCCCCCCTGGGGGGTGATTTCTCGCTTTCTGTCTCTATGTCTCTCTCTGTCTGTCTGGCAAGCGCACGCACCCTATAGCGAAAAAACCTCTCAAAAAAAAAAAAAAAAAAAAAGCTTTGGGTGGGGAGTTCATCTTTAAAGTAAATACTTTCTGGAAAAAATTCTTCCCCCAATCTCAGAAATCCAGTGCCAACACCTGAGTATCATCTTCCTGGCTTTCTGGATGACTTGCAGGTATTCACTTTCTCATTGGTACTTAGTCTGTATGCCCCTGTTTTCAAGTTGGCAGATTGAGCACATGATAAAATCTCCACTCCTGGACTGACTCCATGGCTTGGTGGTTAAGGCAGCTGGATTCCACATGGCTGACTGCATGGTTTGAATAGCAGCCCCAGTGGCTTGAAAAACACACTGACCATGTGTGCATGCATGCCCACAATCCCAGCAGGGGGGAGAAAGAGAGGAGAAGAGAATGGGGGATGATCATGCCTTATTGGAGGTTCTTTCTCTCTCTCTCTCTCTCTCTCTCTTTCTCTCTCTCTCTCTCTCTCTCTCTCTCTCTCTTTCTCTCTGGTAAGTACACATGCCCTCTGGCAAATTAACAAAAAAACCTCTCCACCCCCAACACAAAACCAAAATGATGAAAATGATGGTTCAGGGGACCAGCAGGTGGCATAGTGGTTAAGGTGCAGAACACTCCCACATGGCTGACCACAGTTCAAGTCCTGGACCTGGTGGCTTGCTTTCTCACTTTCTCTTTCTCTCTCTCTCTGTGCCTGTCTCTCTCTCTCTGGTTAAATTAAAATAAACGAATGAATAAGTAAAAATGAAATAAGTTTTTTTGTAATTATTTAATTTTATTTATTCATTCATTTATTTTAATTTGACCAGAGAGAGATACACAGAGAGAGAGAGGGAAAGTGAGAAAGCAAGCCACCAGGTCCGGTACTCGAACCGTGGTTGACCATGTGGGAGTGTCTAGCACCTTGGCCACCACGCCACCCGCTGGTCCCCAAAATGAAATAAATTTTTAAAAAATGACGGGTCAAATAAATTGATACACAGTCATTCTTGGAAACAAGAAAGGGAACTCTCTAGGAACCGAAGGCTGGGTGGCATGCTAAAGAGGGAGGCAGACAGGAACCATATGCTAAGCCATGGCAACCATGAGTGAGGCAGGGCTGAGAGCAGAGTTGGTCCCGAGCCAAGCCAGGGCTGCCCAGCACGTGACACATGTGAGGCCGCTCTGATGGGAGACCACCCCCACCCAAGATGGCATGGAATTCGAAGATTAATTTACAACCAAGAAGCACACAAGCCTGCATACATACCCAAAAGAATTGAAAGCAGAGACCCGAAGGGGGATATTTGTACATCAATGTCATTGTAGCCCTATTCACAATAACCAAAAGATGGAAACACCCCATCTGTCCACTGAGGGGTGAATGGATAAACAAATTCTG
Organism: Tupaia tana; assembly: GCA_026018925.1. Lineage (NCBI taxonomy): Eukaryota > Metazoa > Chordata > Mammalia > Scandentia > Tupaiidae > Tupaia > Tupaia tana. The sequence goes on from JAKSZU010000006.1 coordinate 210,628,935, forward strand.
CTATATACATACGATGGAATATTATTTGGCATTAAGAAAAGGATGAAATTCTGACACATGCCACAACATGGATGAATCGCAAAGTGAAATAAACCAGACATTGGGACCAGCAGATGGCATAATGTTTGTGTCACTGGAGTCCTATACAGTCAATCATGGTTTGAGTCCCAGACCCAGTGGCTTAAAACTCACACTGGCGTGTGTGCGTGCATGCCCAAAATCCCGAGAGGAGAATGGAGGAGTAGGGATTGTGGCATGCCCATCCCCCGGGAGGTGATTCTCACTTTCTGTCCCTCTGGCAAGCACACACGCCCTATAGCAAAAATCTCCTTATTGGGAAAAAAAAAAGAGGAAAAAAAAATAAGCCAGACACAAAAGGACAAATATTAAATGATTCCACTTATATGTGGGGTCTTCAAAAGGTTCATGGGGGGCCAGCCTGTGGCCTGTTGGTTAAGGTGACTTGATTCCACATGGCTGACCATGTGGTTCAAGTCCTGGACCTGGCAGCTCAAAAAAGATGCTGGGTGCACATGCATGCATACCCAAAATCCTGAAAGGAGGGAGAAGTGGAGGAGAGGGATTGTGCTATGACAGTGCCCTGTGGAGTGTGCATTCTTGCTTTCCTCCTATCTCTGTCTCTCTTGGGTGAGTGTACATGCTCTCTGGCAACATTTTTAAAAAGTTAATGGAAAATGCTTATTATGAAGAAACTATGCATGGATCTCAAAATTCTCTAGCACCAAAATAATTCATACTTTCAGCCCATTTTTCCATAGAGACAGAGTAGAATGGTAGTTTTCTGGGTCTATGTCCCAGCTATCTGGGAGGCCAAGGCAGGAGGATCACAAGTTCAAGACCAGGCTGCAAACATAGCCAGAACTTGTCTCTTAAAAAGACAACCAAACAAAAAAGCAGGAAAGAAAAAAGTTTAAAACGGTAAATTTTATGTATATTTTGTTACAATTAAAAAAATCACCCAAGCATCTGTGGAAGCCCAATCCCATGACAGAAACAACAAACTTAAGAAAAAGGAGAGTTGGGGACCAGGAGATCGTATGGTGATTAAGGCACTAGGCCCCCAAAGGACTGATCATGGTTCAAGTCCCAAACCCAGAGGCTTGAAAATCATGCCAGACATATGTGCGTGTGTGCCCAAAGTACCAGGAGGAAAAAGAAGGAGAAGGGACTGTGGCATGGCCATCCATGATTTTTCTTTCCTTCTCACTCTCTGTCTCTCTCTCTATCAAGTGCATGCACCCGATGGCAAAAACCTTAAAAAAAAAAAAAAAAAGAAAAGAAAAGAAAGAAAAGAAAAGGAGGGGGAAACCAGTAGATGACATAATGGTTATATCACTGGACTCCCATGTAGTTGATCATGGTTCGAGTCCCAGACTTGCAGCTTAAAACATGCCAGGCACGTGTACATGCATGCCCAAAGTCCTGAGAGGAAAATGGAGGAGAAGGGATTGTTGTGTGGCTGTCCCCCCTGGGGGTGATTTCTCACTTTCTGTCTCTGGTTAGAGCACATGCTCTATAGCAAAAAAAAAAAAAAAAAAAAAAAAAAGAAAGAAAAGGAAGAATTTATATCCAGGGAGTTGAACTTAATAAGACAATCTTAAAGTAACTGTTGAGAACTGAAAAGAAGAAATTATACCCACAAGAGTCAACAAAGATCTTCAAAAGGAAATGTATAATTGTTAAAATTTTAATAGGTGGGTTGACTAGAACATTAGATCCAATTGAAAGAAAATCAGTGAACTGAAAGACTGAATTGAGAATCCTTTTTTAAAAAGATTCATTATTTAACTTTATTTATTTATTTTAAATTTTGACCAGAGAGGTACAGGGTGAGAGGGAGGTGGTGGATAGGAGTAAGAAAGCAGGCTGCCAGTTCCAGGACTCGAACCACAGTCAGTCATGAGGGAGTCCAGCATTCTTAACCACCACACCACCTGCTAGTCTCCTGCCCTGAACTGAGAATTCTCTAATGTGACACAAAGAAAGAAAGACAGGTTAAGTATATAAGCAATGCTAGGAGAAAAACCTGATCTATCCAGAAATTTCAATATTAATTCAGTAAGTGTCCTGGGGGTGGGGGAAATGGTGTAAGTATAGTAACAGTGGCTGACAGGTTAACAGAAAGGAAAAAAGGCGAGATTCCTCTGAAAGGTGTCATTGACTACTGTACTGAATAAATGGAAAAAAGAAAAAACTCACCTGTATGCCCGCTGAAGAAAATGAAAGATAAAAGTAATCTTAGTTCCCCAAAAGAAAACACGATAACTTCTGAAGCAGAGAGAATCAGCCTGATGACAAATTTCTCATCAGCAACACTAGATTCAATATTGGAAAGTATTTTGGGGACCAGCAGATAGCGTAATGGTTATGTCGTTGGACTCCCATGTAGTCGACCTTGGTTCGAGTCCTGGACCCGGTGGCTTAAATTCACACCAGGTGTGTGTGCGTGCATGCCCAAGATCCCGAGAGGAGAATGGAGAAGGGATTGTGGCATGGCCATCCCCACCCCCCGGGGGGAGTGTGATTGCTTGCTTTCTGTTTCTCTGTCTTTCTCTATCTGGTGAGCACATATACCTTAAAGCAAAAATCTCTCTAAAAAAAAAAAAGATGTAGATATATATGGAGTTAATACAACAGAACCATATTTTGAGCCAGAAACAGTACTTCAGGGTGCTCAGAGGAGGCTCTCTCTTTTTTTATTTTGAGAGAGATTTGTGCTGTAGGGTGCATGCACTCACCAGAGAGACAGAGAAAGAGATAGGAAGTGAGAAATCACCCCCTGGGGGATGGCCACACCACAATACCTTCTCATCCATTCTACTCTTGGGATTTTTGGGCACACATGCACATACGCCTGGCGTGGGTTTCAAGCCACCAGGTCCTGGACTCGAATTGTGATCAGGCATGTGGGAGTCCAGAGACACATAACTGTTATGCCATCTACTGATCCCCAGAGGAGGCTCTCTCTAATTCTCCCATTTGGAAACATGTTCCCTCAATATGTGGTTCTACCATACCCTAGGGCAGTGGTTCTCAGAGGGATCCACAGACGAGCAGTGTCAGCATGTCCAGGGAGCAGATGAGACATGCTTGCCCTCCTGCAGACCTACTGACTTAGAAACTGTTGGAGTGGGGACCAGGGATCTTGTTCAGCGAGCCGGCAGGTGACTGTGGTACTCACCAGTTTGAAGACCACTGCCTTAAGGCTTTGTCAAGCCTGCAGCAAAAATGAAAAGAGGGTATGGAGGAGGAAACTCACTTCCTTAAGAGCCCTGGCTGAAGGTAGTGCATGTCATTTCTACTTACATCCCATCAGCGAGGACTTAGTCACACGGTCTCATGTAATTTCATGAAGGCTGGGAAATGTACCCAGGCAGGGAAGAGGCAGCAGATTTGGAGAGGCAACTGGCATTCCTATCGCACCTCCCAGGTTCGGTTGTTTAGCCACAAACGTAGACTGATCTGTTCCCACCGTGCTCATGCCCCAAGGTTCAGGCCTACGCCACCTCTCCACAGTGACTCAAACTGTCACCTGTCTTCAGACTTCCTCCGTCCACTCTCATGCCGCTGGCGAGGCTTGCTTTGGTGAAGCTGTGTCTCTCAAAGCCCTGGGATTAAGAACCCCGCAGCCTTATTCATGCTAAAGCCTTCAAGAGCTCTCATTCCCCACCACACTGTTGCTCCTTCCCCAGCGCTTTTCCCTTCATCCTCTGCTGGGCCAAACCCTGTTCATCTTTAGTGTTTCCCTTACCCTTGATGATAGACTCTTCCTCCAGACCCTTACATCATGGGCTTATATCCAAGGCAGACTCTTAACGGCTCTGCTCAGATATGACCCAGCATGGGTTATATCCAAGTTGTACTTAGAATAGGACTGTTTTCAGAAGACACTGGAAACTATGATTACATTTTTTTCAAGGACTAAATAAAGAGGGTCAGATTGCCCCACCAAGCATGTCTTTTATTGTTCATTCATTTATTCACACATCCTTTCATTTATTCAACACATTTTTTAAAGAATTATTTAATTTTATGTATTCATTCATTTATTTTAATTTGACCAGAGAGAGAGAGACAGAAAGAGAGGGAGAGGAAGCGAGAAAGCAAGCCACCAGGTCCAGGACTCGAACCACGGTAGGCCATGTGGAAGTGTCCAATGCCTTAACCACCATGCCACCTATCTGCTATACACTTCCAGATAGCCAGAGATGTGGTGGTGAACAAGATAATTATGGTCCCTGTCCCCTGGGAGTTTATGCTTAGAAATGAGGGTTCCAGTGAGCAGACCCGCAGTTGTACTATTAAGTGCTGAGTTGGAGAAGGTCAGGGAGTTATGGGAACACAAAGGAAGGCCTTCAATCCTCTTTGAGGGCTGAGAAGGCCGAAGATGGAAAGGGAGATATTCCAGATAAAAGAAGCAGCTAGTCTGGAGGTGCCTGCTTGCTTTTACAGTGCCAACTGAGTCAGTGGCCCTCTCTCAGGGGTGGCTGTGGACACTGGATTACTCACAGTTTTGAAATGCTGAATCGTCAGCCCATGGCATTTCGATCAAGCTTTGATTTCACTTTGGGTAACACAGCTGAAGAGAATCCTCTTCTCTGGAAATCTAAATCTGAGCATCCCCATATCTGTGGACATATTCACAGATACACCTCAAGTCTTCCTTTGTTTTCTACCATGAGGATGTTGGGTGTGAACAGGCTTGCACCTCCCTCCCATTTTCTCTCCATTGAGAGTTGTTTAGAAGGCGCAGGAAGAGGAATTAGAAAAGAACAACTTGTTCACCGAAAATCAAAAGGGAAGAGAGGAGTTAAACACTATTCATAGATCCCCAGTACTCAGGAGACCGTCTAAGATCGGAATTCTTGGACAACTGTCCTCTGAGCTTCACGCCTCCTCAGGAAGGAGCTAGGGCAGTCAGGGCAGACGAAAGCCGTTTAACTGAGTCACGCTGCCCACAAAGCCCTGCCACCAAGGGAGACGCGCACGGACGTCTGTAAGTGATAAGATCCTCACTTCTGAGATGAACAGGGCAAGTGTGCAGCGGAAAGGGTTCTGCAGTGTGAAGCTGAAACAATGTGGGGGCCGCGTTCCTTACAGCGTAGCAACACACCAAATGAGGAGACTCTGAGAAAACAGGAAGGTGGGAAAAGTGCCAAGGAAAAATGTCTAGAATCATCTCAACGTTCTCATCCAGCTAGGGAGCCTGCCTGGCTTTCTTCATAGCCATTTGAAGGCCTCAAGGTATGGCAGGTGTGATAGTCAAGGTCACAGGAAGATCATAAATGCATTGAGAGATTTCTGTACAATATGTTCAGGAGTCATAAAAGTAGCTTCTTAGAAATACAAATGTGAAACAGGTTCTGTTCAGACGATTGCAAGCTTTGAAGATTTTGGCACATTCCAGCTTTGTTCTCAGATATCTCCAGGGGGTATTAAAAATGTCATCCTAGATAAAACTATGGATAATATTTTTCTCAAGTACCACTTTTTAAACACCCCACTGCTAAATTAGACTGGCTCTTGGCAGGCATGTGGGTCAGGGTCTTAGAGAAAGCATAATAAATATCATCTCCTGATAATATATACAGTCTTACAGACATATTATAAAGCACAAATTATTAATCCATGATATCCACCTAAACATTAGGAAATAGATTATTATAGACTTCTTTTAAGTTTGACAGGTTGTGCACACTGTCATTAAATAGTATCATAAATTGGAAAACAATGATGTAAATCTTATGCATTTGCCATGTTCCTTTTTTTTTAAATTAACCTAGCACATGGTTTTCATGCCCAGTTTATTTCTAATTTGAAATGATTGCTGATTTACAGACCATCTACTTTCCAGAAAGTTTCTGAAGTAGTTTATAATAAATAAAACAGGAAAATGAATTTTTAAAAAGGGTCTAAACCAGGATCCAGAAGCAAAAGATGAAGAAAAGGTGGAGGCAAATTAAACAAAATGACTGTTGGCTAAAAAAGTTTATTAAAACCTCAAACAAAATTGCATGTCATCTAGGCATTTTGTTAGGTTTCTAGCACATTCTGAATATCACTGATCAGATGATAAAGTATGAACAGGTTCAACTTGCTAAAAGTCAAGGCCAATCAGATACCTGTATCACTTCAACAAATCAATGTCTCACTTTAGAAGGACACTTCCCCATTTTTCAGCTATGAAAAAGAGAACAATATTATGTCTGCTTGGTGAGAACAACGAGAAGATTATTTGTTGCACTTAACCTTTTGGTATGGTCCAAGGACCAGGAATCACAAGGCAGTACACACAGTGAGTGAGGCACCAGAAAAACAGCTGCTCCATGTACTGTATCAGTGTCTAGTCCCATGTCCGTACTTACACATATTTCTTTTTTTTTTTTTCTTTTTTCTTTTTTTGGAGAGGTTTTTGCTATAGGGCGCGTGCGCTCGCCAGACAGACAGAGAGAGACAGAGAGATAGAAAGCAGGAAATCACCCCCCAGGGGGGATGGCCACGCCGCAATCCCTTCTCCTCCATTCTCCTCTTGGGATCCTGGGCACGCACGCACACGCGCCCGGCGTGAGTTTAAGCCGCCGGGTCCGGGACTCGAACCGCGGTCGACTACGTGGGAGTCCAGCGACATAGCCATTACGCTAACTGCTGGTCCCCACATATTTCTTTTTTTAAAGAGATATTTTTGCTCTAGGGCACGTGGGCTTGCTAGAGAGACAGAGAGAGATATAGAGACAGAAAGGGAGAAATCACTCCCTCCCCCCCCCCCCCCCCCCCAGAGAAAATGGCTATGCCACAATCCCTTCTCCTTCATTCTCCTCTCAGGGTCTTGGACTCACTCACACACACACACACACACACACACACACACACACGGTGTGAGATTTCTTGTGTTTTGTTTTGTTTTGAATTTTATTTAACTTTATTTATTATTATTATTTTAATTGGACCAGAGAGAGAGAAAGAAAGCAAGAAAGTGAGCTGCCAGATCCAGGACTCAAACTACGGTCAGCCATGTGGGAGTCCAGTACCCTTAACCATCAAGCCACCTGTGGGCCTCCCGGTGTGAGTTTTAAGCCCCTGGCTCTGGGACTCGAACCACGGTTGAGTATGTGGGAGTCCAGCAATGTAATCATTATGCCATCTGCTGGTCCTCATACTTGCAGTCCTCATACTTACACATATTTCTAAATATGTCTTTCAAGAGTGTATTTACAAATTATTTTGTAAAAACAGGGGTGGGGAGAAAGGGTTTATTAAAGCCTATGGCAATGCCCTAATAGGGGATTGGTTCAATCTGTCCATTTCCAAATTCCCCAAGGTAAAATTTGAGCCCATAGTTTTCCTCCAGCTTGGTGGGATTGCGGCCTTCCTCCACAGCTGGCAAGGTTCAGAAACCTTAACTCTCTTCAGAGAAAACTGGCTCCTCTCCTAATCAGGGACATGATGGGTAGTGTCAAGCCTCTCAGTCCATTTAACACGATATTGGGCCGTAATTCTTTAATGTCATTTAAAGCAAAATGCCAAGCTCCTACTCTGTGCGGGTTGGACCACTGAAGGGTTCTAAAAACCTCATTTATGATGTCATTTCAAGTATTCCCTCCTTTGGTAATGACAATAAAAGTTAACTATTACACTCATGTTTTCAACTTCCCACCATGGGTTCCCTGCAACACAAAACCAGCAAATTAAATCATTGAGATGTTAGGGTGCCTAATGAAATAAAGACACATTCCCCATCAATGACCCCGACTGTAGAACATCTGGCCTGCCCAGCTGCGTTTTCTCTACATCAGTTGAGGATGTAACAAAGATAACCGACCTCTAGTCTTTCCAAGTAACAAAAGCCCAGTTATTCTGAAGGCAGCTAAACTGAGTGGGCTTCGGTGTCCACTCGCCCTGCCCCAGAGCCTGTGATGACTCATTTGTAGAAGCTCAGAGTTGTCACTGCCAGGGAATTCCTCCTCCTCCCATCTCTGATGCTTCCTTTCTTTCTCTCTCTCTTTTTTTTTAATAATTATTTATTTTATTTATTTTAATTTGACCAGACACACACACACACACACACACACACACACACACACACCCGATGCTTCCTTTTCTTTAAAGGAATAGAATCAGGAAAAATAAGCCAGGATAGAGAAACAGTTGTTTAATTCACCCTTTGACCTTATACTATCAAATCTTGGCTTGGTGTTAGAACCTTGGATCTGTATTCTGTGCCTAATCCGTACCATATCCTGGGACTACAGAAGTGGAAAAAAATATACACTTAGTGACTGCCCTCACAGTACTTACATTCTAGTGGGTAAGAGTCAATACAGATGGGCTGGCAGGTGGTGTGGTAGTTAGGGTGCTGGACTCCTACATGGCCAACTGCAGTTTGAGTCCCCGACCTGGTGGCTTGCTTTCTAACTTTCTCTCTCTTTCTCTTTCTCTCTCTCTCTCTCTCTCTGTGTCTTTCAAATTAAATAATAATAAAGTTAAATTTTTAAAAATCATTTAAAAAAAAGAAGAGTCAATACAGAAGTAAACCACTAGGTAAATACACAATTTGAAATGGTGAAATGAGGGACCAGCAGATAGTGTGGTGGTTAAGGACACTAGACTCCCACATGGACAACCGTGGTTCGAGTCTTAGACCTGACAGCTTGCTTTCTCAGTTTCCTTCTCTCTCTCTCTCTGTCCCTCTCTGGTATGTATGTATGTATAAATAAATTAAATTAAATTAAATTAAATAATCTTTAAAAAAAAAAAAAAAAGGTGAAATGAGTGTGCTGTGAAAGAGTATAAAATGGGAACCTCCCTCAGGAGGTAGTCAGAAAATGTCTCTCAAGGAGGTGACGTTTATCTGGGCCTTAATTGTCATGAGGAACTAGCCACACAAGGATTGCGCAGGGGAAAAGAACATTCTCAGCAGTGGGAAACCGCACGTGCCCAGGCCTACAGCAGAAAAGAGCCTGACACAGCGAGGGGTGAATACCGTGCGGCACAGAGCAGGACAGGAAGTCACAGAGATAGGAGAGACTAGGCCATGAATCAAGTTTTCTGGGAACTGATTTGTTTGCTGTCCCTGGTCAGTTTTGTCCATCGGAATTTGGTCATGGAACTGTTGGTAAGATGTAACGCAAACAGATGACATGGCCAGCTTCAGTAGGTATTCCCCTTAAGCACAGCTACCCTAAAGATGGATGATAGCTGGGCCAACAGGTAGTGTGTGTAAGGTGCTGGACTTCCACATGGCTGGCTGTGGTTCAAGTCCTAGACCTGGTGGTTTACTTTCTCATTTTTCCTCTCTCTCTGTGTCTTTCTCTGGTCCAATGCACATGCCCTGGAGCAAATTTGGGGAAAAAATAGATAATAAATAAAATTAAATAGAAATAATTATCTTTAAAAATCATGTCAAAAGGGAACCAGTAGTTAGCGTAATGGCTATGTCGCTGGACTCCCACATAGTTGATCGCAGTTTGCGTCCCAGACCTGGTGGCTTAAAACTCACGCCGGGCACGTGTGCATGTGTGCCCAAGATCCCAAGAGGAGTATGGAGGAAAAGGGATTGCGGCGTGGCCACCCCCCTGGGGCGGTGATTTCTCGCTTTCTGTCTCTATGTCTCTCTCTGTCTGTCTGGCGAGCGCACGCGCCCTATAGCGAAAACCTCTCAAAAAAAAAAAAAAATCATGTCAAAACAAAACAAAACATGCCAGACATATGGGTATGTGTGCCAAAATTCTAAGAGAAGAATGGAGGAGAAGGGATTGCAGTATGGCCATTTCCTCCAGGAGTGATTTCTCACTTTCCCTCTTGCTGTCTTTCTTTGGGAAGTGCATGCACCCTATGGCAAAAACCTTAAAAAAAAAAAAAAAAGAAGAAGAAGAAGAAGAAGAAGAAGAAGAAGAAGAAGAAGAAGAAGAAGATAATAGCTAATGGAATACATGTAGACACAGGTAGCTATAGATACATGATCTTTTTTTTCCCGTCTCAGTCTTTTTTTGTTTTTTAAGAATTATTTATTTAATTTTATTTATTATCATTATTCTTCAATTTTGACCAGAGAGAGATATAGAGAGATATAAAGATAAGCCACCAGGTCTGGGACTTGAGCCCTGGTCAGCCCTGTGGGAATCCAGCACCTTAACTACCACGCCACCTGCCACCCCTCCCTGTCTTAGTCTTGAAGTTTACAGGAAACGTTTGTTTAGTACCAAAGACTGTCAGGCAATACTGTTCAAATAGCACTTTCCGTGGTGAAGAAATGCTTTTATCTCAGCTGTCCAAAATAGTAGCCACAAGCCTCATGTGGCTATTGATCATTTAGAATGTGGCTAGTGCAGTGAACTGAATCCTTAACTGTATTCAGTCTTAATTTAAATTTAAACAGCCACATGTGGCTACTGGCTACTGTACTGGGCAGGGCAGCTCTACGATTCTGACGAAAGGTGTAAGGGGTAGCTGAAAGCCAGAGCCACATCTGCGGTGGTTCACGGAATCATTACGGGAAACAGTTGAAGCGATTTAGTCCGAGATCTGAAGAGAGCATAACCAGGTAGCCTGGGAAGCCGTCTAAATTGTCACAGGTCTGTAGCAGAAACACAACTTCTGGTTTTTAATGGACCTTGACGTGGAGGGTGCGCTCCCGGAGACAGCACGTTACCGTCTTGCTACTCAGAGTGTGGTCTGTGAACCAACAGCATTGTCGTCATTCAGAAGCTTATTGTACATGTCCCCTGCCGACCTACTGAATTGGATTCTCTATTTTAACAAGATTTCATTATTCAAATGCACACTCCAGTGCGAGAAGCATTGTCGTGAAAAGGCTTTGGAGTTGGGCAGATCTGTGTTCAAATCCCAACTTTGTCACTTGGCCGTGCAAGTCATTTTATCTCTTGGGACCTCAGTTTTGTCATATGAAAAAAGAGTAATAATTCTATGTACCTGCAAAGGTGGCTGTGAAAATAGAACAATGCACAACAAGAAAGTAACATGAGGTCTGGTTGACGTTGGACCAGACATTCATTTATCAACAAATCATTATTGATTTTCTATTCTTTCTTTTTTTTCCTAGAGACAGCAATGCCATTTTCTTTCATTTCATTTTATTTGTTTATTGGTATTCTTCAAGTTGACCAGAGAGAGAGAGAGAGAGAGAGAGAGAAAGGGAGAATGAGAAAGCAAGCCACTAAGTCTAGGACTTGAACCTCGGTTGGCCATATGGGAGTCCAGCACCTTAACCACCACGCCACCTGCCGGCCTGGATTGTCTATTATAGTCTAAGCACCCTTCCTGTCCTGGGTTAAACCCCCTTCCAAAAGAAAATAAAGCAAAACAAAAAGACCGTGCAGAAGAAGAGTGCTTTGCTGGGCACGAACAGGGAAGAAAGTGATCCCCTCTAGCAGTTTCAGTCCTGTGTCAACAACTGCCCCTCTTGAGATCTTTGCAGGATTCTCTTTAATGTCTATCCCTAGATATTAACTTGGGATGTGAGAATGTGGGGGAGGAGGGAGGAATAATCCGAGAAAAACTCGGGAACAGACAGATCAGGAATGTTTGTTATTGTTTTACCGACAAATCAAAAGCGTCAGCGCTGCCTTGAAAACTAGGCATTGCTATTGACCGCATGGATTTTTCTTTTATTAGTTCCCTTTAAAAAAGCAGCAGCAGCAATTCCCACTGGAGGTCCCACTGGTAGGCAAGGGAATGCCAGGGGTGTTCTGTTCTGCTCCCCAGGCAAAAAGGGTTTCTCACCCAAGCCAGTAGGTGTTAATCTGCTTACGCCTGCCTGAGTGGCCGCGTTAGATTGCTGGCACATGGCCATTTAGGGGTTTTGTTCCCCAGACCACGGGGGCCCATTTTCCCAAAAGCTCCACTAGCTTTTTGTTTGGTAACGTCTATTTCTAGCAGCGTGTACTCCTGCAACAACAAATTCAATGGAACAAAAATGTACTGAACACCTACTATTTGGCAGAGCTTCTGTTGGGGATACAGAGATGAATAAGGAACAGTTGCTGTGCTCCAGGGGCTCATGCAAAAGTAACTGCTTCGTGCTCTCAGGTGGTGGCTGGGACCCTCATGTCTTCCGATTGCGTGGGGAAAGAAGCCTTTGGCTTCCTTGGCTGCCCCTTTAAATATCCGCTGGCAAGGCTGTGCCCTTCTGAGCCCCGCCTCCCAGGGCTGGAAGGGTTAATTATGTGTTTGTCGTGTCTGGTTCATTGAGCTCCCACCCCCTTCTAGTTCCAACTCAAATTGTAAACTATTTTGTGTATTTAGGTAATGTGTTCCTTTTAAGAGAGGTAGTATATGTTAATTACAGAAAAATACACATAAGCAAAAATAAAATGAAAATTTGGGTCAGCGGGTGGTGTGGTGGTTAAGGCCGTTGGATGCCACATGGCCAATAGTACGGTCTGAATCCCAGACCAGCAGGTTGAAAAATACGTTGGGTGTGTATGCTTGCGTGCCCAAAATCCTGAGGAAGAAAGGGGAGGAGAAGGGGTTGCAGCCTGACTCTTCCCCATCCCCACTGGGGATGCTTTCTCACTTTCTCTCTCTGCCTCTGGGAGCACACATGCCCTCTGGCAAATTAAAAAATAATAACAAAAAAGTAAAGAAAGAGAAAAATCTAAAAATCATTCTCCATCTCATTACTCAGAGATAATCTGTTTTAGTAAAAGTTGGTATTTAAAAAAAAAATTTGTAACAGTGGGGCCGGCGGGTGGCATGGTGGGTAAGACACTCTCCCACATGGCCGACCACGATTCGAGTCCTGGACCTGGTGGCTTGCTTCCTCACTTTCCTTCTTTCTGTGTCTGTCTGTCTCTGGTCAAATGAAAATAAGTGAATGAATAAATAAAATTAAATAATTTTTAAAACAAAATTGTAACAGTAATATAATTGCACACAAAGTTTACAACAAAGGAAGGTGATAGTACTTCATCTTAATCTAATCAGATGAGATGTGATCATTTTGGGGTTTCCCTTCTGATCTTGGAGTTCCTATAAATGTTGCCTAACATGTAGCCTGCTGAAGTCATTATTTTGGGGGGGGGGGATAGGGGAGAAGAACATGGTGTAGATGTGCAAAACGGTTTTTTTTTTTTTTTTTTTTTGAGAGAGAGAGAGAGAGATTTTTGCTATTGGGTGCATGCACTTGCGGAGAGATAGAGACAGAAAGCGAGAAATCACCTCCCAGAGGGGATGGCCATGCCACAATCTCTTTTTTAGTCTTCTCTCAGGATTTTGCTCCCCCCCACACACACACACACATACACATACCCAGCGTGAGTTTCAAGCTGCCGGGTCTGGGAATTGAACCACGGTCAGCCAGGTGGAAGTTCAGTGACATAACCATTACATCATCTGCTGATCCCCAAAGTAATACTTTTCATGTTATTTCTGAATAAAGACACTAGTAATTTTATAGAAAAATATGTCTCACAGTTTGCTGTAAATGATTAAATTATTATTGATATTCATATATTTCATCCCTTGGTGACAGAATCTGGCTCAAGAAACTTGCCTTCTTTCTTGAGATCTAAAATGAGATATTTAAAAATACAATTATGTGTGGCTTGAAGATATAGATCTTTTCTGAGAAATGTGTCCTTAGGCAATTTCATCGTTGTGTGAACATCACAGAGCTTGCTTACACAGATGTAGACAGCACAGCCCACTGCACACCTGGGCTGTGTCCTGTATTGCCTGTTATAATCTCACGGTCTGTCGTTGACCTCAGTGGCATTACCGGTGCATGACTACATCTACTTTAAGAATGGCTTGGGGTCCAGGCAGACAGTGGCACCTTGGTGAAACGCAGATTGAGGCAATCCCAAATGAGAAGGCTCATGGTCCAGAGACCTCCCCGAACGTCACCAGTGCCCACGATCCAAAGCTGGCTGAAGTCTTCAGGTGGATCGAAGCATGGATGCCCTGTTAGGGATGTTCTCTCTCTCTCTCATGCACTCGCTCATGGGAAAAACATAAACAAAAAAACAAAACTAAGAATATCTGAATTCATAACAAGCAGTGGATTAGTATCATTAAAAGCCTACTATGTGGGAGCAACAGATGGCATTATAGTTACGTTGCTTGACTCCCACATAATCAACTGCAGTTCGAGTCCTGGACCCAGTGGCTTAAAACACACTGAGCACGTGTGCATGCATGCCCAAAATTCCGAAAGGAGAATGGAGGAGAAGGGGTTGCAGCATGGCCATCCCCCCACCCCACCCCCGAGAGAGATTTCTCACTTTCTGTCTCTATCTCTTTAGCGATCGTAAACACCCTATAGCAAAAATGTCTCTAAAGAAAAAAAAAAATAGCCTACCATGTACCATATATTATATCTGACATATATTATGACAGATAATCCTCACAGCAGTTCTGCAAGCTAGATACTATTATTATCCCTCTTTTAAGACGCTGAAACAAAAGGCTCTAAGTTTAAGAGGTTTAGCTAATATTTTAGAGTCAGTACACCACAAATCAGGACCCAGAGCAAAGAGACATGATGGAACAGAGTGGAAAGTGTGTGGCAGATGTGGGTTCAGGGTCCCATTGGGCTACTCACTCAGCCTGGGACCTTAGCCAAACTGTTTAATATTCTAAGTTTCCCGGGAACTGGACTGTTCTGTAATGCCTTGAGCCTGCAGTTAGTGTTGACATAAGGAACAATCCTAAGAATCAAGACGGAGCCCATCAGAAGGGTGTTTGCTGAGGACATGTTGAACAGTTCACAGTTGTCTTCTTTATGAGGGCATCTGAACCAATCTGCTGTTTGATCTGGATTCCAAGGACAACGTATTCCTGAGCAATGTGTTTACCATCCTACGGCTCTTAACCGATCATCTTTTCTTTTTAGCATTGGCTCCTGGAAAACTCAGAGCCAAGTTTAAGGCCCACATGTAGAGGAAGAATTTTTTTTTTTTTTTTTTTTTTTTTGAGAGGTTTTTGCTATAGGGCGGTCATGCTCGCCAGACAGAGAGAGACAGAGAGACAGAAAGTGAGAAATCACCCCCAAGGGGCGATGGCCACGGCGCAGTCCCTTCTCCTCCATTCTTCTCTCAGGATCTTGGGCACACACGCACACGCACCCGGTGTGAGTTTTAAGCCACTGAGTCTGGAACTCGAACTGCAGTAGACTACATGGGAGTCCGGCAACACAGCCATTATGCTAACTGCTGGTCCCTAGAGGAAGAATTTAGACTTTTAGGATAGGCATGTTTTGCTTTATTCCTGATTGTGCTTTTGCCTCTATTGTTTTTCTTTTTTTTTACTCCCATTTTCACAAATCTTCTTGAATCTTCAGTATTTCTTTTTTTTTTTTTTAAGAATTATCTATTTAATTCCATGTGTTGTTATTATTTTTAATTTGATCAGAGAGAGACAGAGGGAGAGAGGGAAAGGGAAAGCGAGAAAGCAAGCCGCCAGGTCCGGTACTCAAACTGTGGTCAGCCGCGTGGGAATCCAGCGCCTTTGACCACCATGCCACCTTCAGTATTTCTACACGCTACTTTGAATTTTTTCAGATATAATCCTCATTTCCTTATCTATGGACTGGAAATGTTTCTCCTAAGGGTGTCTGTAAAGCACTTAGCTCAGTGCTTAGACTACAGTAGACACTCAATAAATGGTATCTCCTTTCATGCTCTTAGAATGAATCTTTGTCACTTCATTAAAAAAAGGACATATTTGCATTTCAAAAGATTCTTCGATTTACAAAAGGGCTTCACCACAGGGTTTTTTGTTTGTTTTTAATAATAAACCAATGTATCTATTTATTAACATAGTTAAGGTCTAGATTTTAATGTTTTATTTTTTGAGTTTGCTACAGGATACATGTGCTCACCAGAGAGAGACAGAGAGGGAGGAAGCACTTTCGAACGAAACATGGCTATGCCACTATCCTTCTCCTCCATTTCTCCAACCAGTTGGGAGATAGGGAACGCACACACACCCAATGGGTTTCTCAGTCCTCTAGGGCCGAGATTTGAACTGTTTGACCATGTGGGATTCGGCTCCCTCAACAGCTACGCACAGAGCTGGCCCAACCGATATTTTTAAAATAGGATTCTGTTTCCACATTCCTTTAAGAGTGTTCTTTACTGAGTCTCCATCAACATAATTGACACAGTGCTGATGCACCAACTCTGCTTCCTCCTGGCATGGAATGGACTGAACTTTTTAATTTTTCTTTTTTTTAAGTTTTGCTATAGGGAGCATGCACTCACCAGAAAGAGATAGGGAGAGAAAGAAAGTGTGAAATCACCCCCAAGGGGGATGGTCATGCCGCAATCCCTTCTGCTCCGTTCTCCTCTTGGGATTCTGGGCACCCATGCACACATGGCCCAGCATGTCTCTCAAGCCACTGGGTTCAAAACTCAAACCGCACAGTCCACCATGTGGGATCCAGCTGCCTTAACCACTGTGCCACCTGGCTAACCTCTGAACGTCTAAAATAAAAACCTTCCCTGTATTTTCCCAGAGGAATGTTAGGATAGAAATAGTCTGCCACAGATGATTCAGTGTGAGAAGACCAAGTTTCCTCTTTACTTCACCTTAAAAATGGCCTCTCTTGGGACCAGCAGTTGGCGTAATGGCTATGTCGCTGGACTCCCACGTAGTCGACTGCAGTTCGAGTCCCGGACCCGTTGGTTTAAAACTCACACCGGGCGCATGTGCATGCGTGCCCAAGATCCTAAAGGAGAATGGAGGAGAAGGGATTGTGGCGTGGCCATCCCCCCGGGGGGGGGGGGGTGATTTCTCACTTTCTATCTCTCTGTCTCTCTCTGTCTTTCTAGCGAACACATGCGCCCTATAGCAAAAACCTCTCCAAAAAAAAAAATGGTCTGTCTTAACCAATTCTTCAGTTGTCCATGTGCCTGAAAGGGGACGTTGCATCCTAGTCCCTCTACCTTCTAGAACAGGCTGTTATTTCCAATATGTTAACATACTTTAAAATTTATCAGAAATCAATTGTCCAATGAGTTTATTATTGCTATTAGTGATGTCTTCAATTGTCTTTTTTCTTTTTTCCTTTTCATTCTAACCATCTCATAAAATTCTAAGCCTCCTGAGGGCTTTTCATTTTGTTAGGTTTTTTCCCTAGTGTCTACTGCTTTCAAGGTATCCAATTAAAAAGCAAATAAGTGGAATTAATGATATGTATGGACTAGGTCACCATCCAGGTCACTGTCTAATAATCTTCAAAAAGGCCTGGCCAGGCCAAGCCCAATAATCTACTTAAGTTTGCTTAAAGCACTTTGTTGGATCCTTAGCACCTGTTGAGTGTTGAAAAATTAATCTGGGGACCAGCAGTTAGCGTAATGGCTATGTCGCTGGACTCCCACATAGTCGACTGCAGTTCGAGTCCTAGACCCGGTGGCTTAAACTCACGCCGGGCGTGTGTGCGTGCGTGCCCAAGATCCCAAGAAGAGAATGGAGGAGAAGGGATTGCGGCGTGGCCATCCCCCCTGGGGGGTGATTTCTCGCTTTCTGTCTCTCTGTCTCTCTCTGTCTGTCTGTCTGGCGAGCACACGCGCCCTATAGCAAAAAACTCTCCAAAAAAGAAAAAAAAAAACAGTTTATCTGCAGTTCCTGTCTGGGCTACCTTTGACCTCCTACAAGTTTTGCTTTGTCCTCCCTTCCTCCCATCCTTCTTTCTTTTCCTCCTATCTTCCTTTCCTTTTTTTTTTTTTTTTCTTTTTCATCTTTAATTTCTCATTGTCTCTCTTGGTCACCAGCCTCTCTGCTCTAAGCTCTGGAGACTTAACAGTGGGCAGTATAGACAAGGCCCCTGTCCTCATGGAGCTCACACTCTGGTGGGGATAAGTGTTCATCAGATCACCTTCCCTGAGGGGGTGTAGGATTACAAGCCACAGCAGGCACCATGAAGGCCCACCATGCAGTGAGAGAACTGACCCAGTTTGGGGCGAGGAGACAGCTCTACGGGTTGAGACAGGAAGAATAAGTGGATACAGAGGAAAGCGTGAGGACACCAAGCAGTAGAAATAGCATGTGCAAAGGCCCTGAGGTATTGGGAATCTTGGTTCTCTGGGGAAGAATGAAAGCTACCGTGACTGGACCAGACGGAACAAAGACAGTGGGTGAGAGACGCCTCTGGCGAGGCCAGCAGAGCCAGAGACATCTGTGTCGTAAAGATTTTGCCCTTCAGCTGAAAAGCAAATGGGAAGCCACTGAAGCGTTCTAAGGAAGAACTGTGTGGGTGACACACGCGTGTTCCTTTGTCTCTGCAGGAGCGATGCAGTCATACACGTGGTCTCTGACCTACACGGTGACGACGGCTGCTGGGTCCCCAGCTGAAAACCCCCAGCAGCTGCCCTGTATGAGAAGCGCTCACGGGCCTTCTTCCTCCGTCACACACAGAATACCAGTTTACCCGCACAGAGAGGAGCACGGGTAGGTGACTTCCCCGGGTGCTGCCTTCCCCTTAAATCTGACTTGAAGAGGGTGTCTGAGCGGCCGTGTCAGTTCTCAGGGTGCTCGGCACCACGCCGCGTGTCGGTCTCACGTAATCCCTGCACCAGCAGGTGAGGTCGGTGACGAGGTGTTAGTGACCCCGTCGTACAGAGGAGGAAGTTGAGACGTGGCTGATGAACTTCAATTCCCCAAAGCCACACACGCAGCTGGCAAGTGGGGGGCCCAGACTGAACATCTGTCTAAAGCCTGTGTTCTTCGCTCTTTACTCTTTAAAGCCTCAGCTGAAAACCCCCCTTCAGCAGTGCCCTGGGTGGCTCTGTGAGCCTTACAAAGCCTCACAGTAGGTGCGCGTCTTTTTGACTCTGTGGAGAGGAGGGCTTCCTCACCGAGGGCCAGAGCTCCCTGGAAAGCTGCGGTTTGCTCAAGGCTCATGGAATGCCTGTGGGGTCCAGTAGTGCTTTCTAATCTGGATAAATACATCTTTTGCCTTGCCCCTATTTTTTCGAATCTGTGTGGTGATGGTGCTGTGATGAATAAACAACAAACCCATCCGAAGGCGTTACTACCTAAATCGTAGTCTCTTTTTGCCAGTGTGTGTTGTCTTTATCGAAAGATACTAGCCTTACGGTGTCTAATGAGCAGAGCTCTGCAAACCACCTATGGTGTTAATAAGAGATGCTACCAGGACCAGCAGATGGTGTAATGGTTACATTGCTGGACTCCCACGTATTCAACCATGGTTCAAGTCCCAGACCCAGTGACTTAAAACTCATGCTGGACACGTGTGCGTGCATGTCTAAAATCCCGAGAGGAAGACCAAGAAGGGATTGTGGTGTGGCCATCCCCCCTGGGAAGTGATTTCTCGCTTTCCATCTCTCTGTCTCTCCAGCGAGTGCACACACCGTGTAGCAAAAAAAAACTCACACCAGGTGCGTGTGTGTGCATGCCCAAAATTCCAAGAGGAGAATGGAATGCAGTGTGGCCATCCACCCCCCCGGGGGTGATTTCTCACTTTTTTTCTCTCTGTCTCTTTGGGGAATGCATGTACCTTATAGCAAAAATCTCTCTCTAAAAAAAAAGAAAAAAAAAAGAGAGAGAGAAAAAATAAATAAATAAGAGATGCTATCTGCGGCCACCTACAGACTGGTTCCAGCAGACCACCTGTGGGATGAGAGGGGAGGACCTCTGGGTCCCTCCTCATGGTGACCAGCACAGTGCTGCAAGGCGGTGACAGGGAGCTGGGCTCAGATCTGGAGGCTGGCATACTTTCCCACAGGTTCAGGTGTCCCTGGGACAGCCATTATTCCTCAGAGAGCCTCTTCTAGTATCTTCTCACACATTTAGAATGGACTCTGAAGAAAAATTTCAGAGAGCTTTTGGATTCCGCGGGAATGGCAGAATAGGACGGTCACAGGTCAGCATGTGTGCTGTAAGGATGCGACTAAGCAGGACAGTGATAATCACAGGCTGGGCTTACGCTGGCCTTCTGTTTTATAGCACGGCTTCACCCCTGCGATCCTCAGAATAACCACGTGCAGCATTTTTACAAACGTAAGAAGCAGGGTTGTGAGTAGCCCAAGGTCACCTGGCTGGGCAGTGGTGGAGGCTGACTTAGAACCGGGGCCTGATGCCTGCTCGCATGCAATGGCGCTTTCCCCGAGGACAGAACTACAGAAACACGCTCAGTCCTTCCCCAGCAGAGGCCCGAGCAACGCAAAAACTTAAGTCCCAAAGTAATCCCTTGTGGGTTTTGTTCTTCTTCTTTTTTATATTTTTTCCCCTACCTATTTGACTTCAGGATATATTATGGGGCTTTTTAACACAACAGGAGAAGAGGTTTCCATCATTAATTATGTTTTGCTCAGAGCTGGCTTTCACTCCCTGAGGGCTTGCCGGGTGGTAAGGGAGGCAGCCTGAGTCGTGCTGTGGGAGAAAAGAATCAACCTGGGGTTTTAAACTCATCACAACAAGGCCACAGAGCAGAGATGGTAAGAATCCAAAACAAGGAAATGATGATGGTGATGGGGGGGAGGGGGGATAGAGAAAAAGAAGAACAAACAGTAGAAAGAATGGATGAGGTGGATTTTTAAAGGTGTCAAGCAGATTTGTTCTCCCTGCTATTACTCACACGATTCCATGTGCATTTTAGATACACGGGAAGCTATAACTATGGGAGCTATGGCAACCAGCATCCTCCCCCGATGCAGAGCCAGTATCCGGCCCTCCCCCACGATGCAGCCATCTCGGGGCCACTCCACTACTCCCCTTACCACAGGAGCTCTGCACAGGTGAGTTGGAGGTCCTGCTTGCTTGCCCAAGCATGGATATGTCTGCAGCCAAGTCCAGTCATGTAACACAGTTAATAAGCACCTTCTGTATATGGCGTGCCCAGCCTCTCTGTCCCCAGGGAGAGAAGAGTCATTAGTGTCATTTCTACCCACTTGCGCTTGGCCCACGGTGGGTGCTCCATCAGCTTCTTGCTTTGCTTTCCCTCACGAGTCTCAATGTCCAACTGACTTCTTCAGTTCCGTCTTCTCTGTGATCTTGCTTAGGTCAGGATCCAGTCAGTCGCATGTCTGTTGCCCTTTTCTGGGCAGCCAGCCCTCACACGCAGCCCTAGGTCTCCCCTCTCTTGGGTAGACTTTCGTGAGGTCACACTGCAGCATCATTCTGTCTGGTCTCAGTCTCCCATGTCGGTTTCCTTTTCCGGGCCTCCCCCCCCCACACACACACACTTAATCTTAACCAGAAGAATCTTCCTGAATTGGACCCTTTTTCAGGTCCGCCTCTGATCACCCACCTCCTCTGGCATGTCACTACCAAACCAAGTTGGCCCTCCATGGCCTATGGTGAACGGAATGGTGGTTGCACCTGTAACACCACAGTGCTGGGCACTCTGCTTGTCTGAGACTCTTGTCTGTGTATTGGCCCCAAACACAAATGGTGGCCAACCCCATTCAACTCCACATCCTAAATGGCTCTCAACCCCTGCTGTTCCTGCCTCAGCTCGGGTTTTGATTATTCGAACCCAAATGATGACAGAAGTCTTCCTGGTGGTCTCTGTGTCTCTAAAATTCTGGTCTGTTCCCTACACCACAGCTAGAGGACTCTTTTGGGGAAAAACCCAATGAATGTGACACTTCTCCTCTTTGATGCAGCATCACTTTCAGGGTCAAATTCAATTCCTTGGCATGTCCCTGAAGACTTGCTGCCTTTCTGACCTACCTGCCTGCCTCTTTCCCAGCCAGGCCAGCCCACGAGCAGTTGGCCGGCATGTGGGCATGTGCTGCGTTCCTCGGTGCCTTTGCAGACGTGGCTCCCTCTGGCTGGGAGACTCTCCCCTAGCCTCGTCTGCTTGTTGTTCAGGACAAGCATCTTGTTGTCTTTGTGGTATTTCCTGACAGTACCCCTTCTTTCCTCTAGGACCTTGACAGCTGCCCCTTTCTGGGCCTGTCTCAGTGGTACTTCTCATACCCTGTATCACGTTTTTGCCCTAAAGTAGATTTGCTTCCTTTGGACTGCCACAGGAGCCCCCTAGCACCTGGAGGCAAAGATTAAGTCTAGTATCTGTGGTCGCAGCACATGGCGCCTATCAAAAAAGCAGCCAATTTCCCAAAAAGTTGCTGCGTGCTGGGCTCTGCACCAAGCACTTTCTGTATCCTCTCAATAGCCCTGCCAAAGAATAACTTGCCTGAGGATTTGGGTCAGGCAGCGTGACCCCTGCCCAAGCTCTTACATACCACCCCGTGCTACCCGTCACGCAGACATTCACTGCGTACTGAGCAGATGAGTATGAGGGAGGCACCCTCAGCGTGAACACCACCATGGTGGCCCAAACCCCCACATCCATTCTGCAGGCACAGGAAGCCACAGTTCTGTTTTGCACCAGGGAGTGGCAAGATTGGAGCTATGCCTAAGACAGGGCATAGCTGTCTCAGGTCCCCCATAGGATGGACTGGAAAGGGGCACTGTGGAAGCAGGGGGCCGTGCGCCAAAGTGTTTGCAGCAGTCTAGGCGAGAGACAGCAGGACTGAAGCTGGGGGGTGGAGGCTGCAGTGACTTGCCTCCGAGGGAGGACACGGAGGAGAGTGTGTGCACAAACACGGGCACTCTGGGCAAACAGGCGTCTGTTTTGATTTCCACCTGCAATACCACGGGGAGCCCTGGTTTAATCCCCAGACAAGCCGAGAGGTTGATTCCACTGAATCATCACCTGGGGCATTCATTATCGGTCTCCGACTGCGTCACACAGAGGTGCCAGCTCCTTAGGTGCTGCCTCCCTCGGGAGTACAGCCCGTGCCCCTCAGTGGGATCCGCCAAATGGCTCAGAAGTGCTGCTACAGCCTGGGTCACACGGAGCACCCTCCAAGCAGCTCGTCTGTTCTTTCATTCATTCATTCCTCAATGGTTGCTGGGTGCCTACTATGTGCAAGCACTGTCCTGAGCCTCTGGGAATGCAGTCCAGCAGACAGAAGCATGCCCGCTTTGGGAGGCCACATCACCAAGCCACAGCTCCCGGCCTTATCTTCCCTCTTTCCTTACTCCTGCCCCCTCAGGAAATTTCAGGAGCTGGCTTTCTGGGGTGATATTTTTAAAGCCATTGCTGTAAAGAGAGGCCAAGGTCTCTTCCAGGCCCTTGCAGTCCCCAAAGATAGGTCTGGGGCATCCGCTCTGGAAGCCACAACGTCTCCAGCTGAAATACTATCACGTGACAGCTGGTCTTAATAGATGGGCCTAAGGAATAAATGAAGGCCGGTGGAGGAGCCCTGAGAAACCAGTGAGAGGGTGTGAGAGGCCACAGGGTCTTTGGCCAGCCTCGTCACCACCATGCCTTGTGACCCTTAGATGCGGGCCTCTGATGCCCCCCACCCCCAACATGCACACACATGTCTGCACTTCACGGTTTATGCTTTAGTCTCCATCTGTAAAGTAGGATGGGGAGAAGTTAATTATATCACATCTCGACCCAGGTTGAAGGACGAGGTCGGTGTTCAAAATGCTCTCCTGGGGAAGGTACTGTTTCAAGGCAAAGTATCCTCTGTTTAGTGTTCCATTAACATTTATACATCAAGCACTGTTCTAGGTACAGTGGATGCATGGATTCATTTAATTCCTGTAACAACCTCAAGAGGAAGGCATTTTTCCCCCAGCTTTTCTTCCTTTTTTTTTTTTTTAGATTTATTTATTTGTTTATTCAATTCCATTTGCTGTTATTATTTTTCTATTTGATCAGAGAGAGACAGAGAGAGAGAGAAAGGGAAAGCGAGAAAGCAAGCCACCAGGTCCGGGACTTGAACCATGGTGGGCCATATGGGAATCCAGTGCCTGATCACCACACCACCTGCCTCTTTCCCCCAGTTTTTAAAAATGAAGTGACAGCCTCAGAAGCTGACATGCCCCGTGTCATGCACCCATAAGCAGCAAAGCAGACCCAAATCCATTCTCTGACTCTCAGCTCCAGTCCCAAGCCAGCAACACTGAATACCACTGTATTTTAGAGGGTGGAAGGTAAATTCAAGAGGTTACTGATACTATTTTCAGTATGTTTCAAGTTAGCAAAGAGAAAAAGTACACACCCAAGATACCTTATTCCTTTCCTTTATTGGTTCCCTGGTTTAAAGCTGAGCATACAGGAGAAAATCCACTACGGGGGTAATTCGTTTCAGCTTTCCAGAGCAGAGGTCAAGCTTTTCAGTTCTAGGTCATGGAATATCACACTTCACTAGATCAGACTCACTAGGAAAAAGGTCAGTCTGAACTGAAGAAAAATCACAAATGTATGATATCGTTAAAGGACTGCAACTGGTTGTCAGTAAGAGTAACTGAAAGAAACTACTGCTAATAAATACCTGCTAGATTTGCCTTTAAAAACTAATATATATGTGAAGGGCAGTAACTGTATCACATCCCAGCATCCATATGCTCAAAATATATATATATATTTTTTTAGTTTTGTTACAGGACATATGAGAGCTCAACAGAGGGAATGGGGGGGGGCTTAGAAATCCTTCCCTGGGGTATGGCCATGCTGCAACCCTTTCTCTTCTAATTTCTTTGGGGATTGGGGGCATGCATGCCCATATGCCTGGCATGACTTTTAAGCTGCCTGGTCTGGGAATCAGTGAGCCATGTGAGACCCAGTACTTCAACCTCCACGCTATCTACTGGCCTCTGTTCAAAATAATATTTAGCCATTCGTTTCTGAAATATTGGGCCACTGGAAAAGTCATGACATATTTTTCTGGTTTTCTATGCAAAAATGCATCGCGACTTTTCTGATAACCCAATAGAACACACCTCTGTGCCCTTGCTTATACTTCTTATTTGCAGGACAGGTGCTTTGCAGGGCTGGGATAAACTTCCCAGCCCTGCTTGAATTCTTATAATTTTGTTTTTGTTTTTGTTTTTAAGAGATTTTTGCTAGGGGCACGTGCACATACCATAGAGGCAGAAAGTGGGACATCATCCCCCAGGGGAGATGGCCATGCTGCAATCCCTTCTCCTCCATTCTCCTCTCAGAATTTTGGGCATGCACTCACATACACACACCCAGTGTGAGTTTAAGCCACCGGGACTCAAACCATAGTCCCATACATGGGAATCCAGTGACATAACCATTATGTCATCTGCTGGTCCCAATTCTTATAACTTCTGAACTAGTCAGTTCAGAATGAATGAGGCTTCAAAGTGTAAGGTTTGCATTATTTTAGAAAAACACACTTTTGCAACTATGCTGTACTCATTTACATCAAAATAACTGAACCAGTGGGATGGTGTCACTGGCCCTTCCTGAGTTCTCCATTCCCATGTCCATCCAGAACGAAAAAACAAACTAGACCAAAACACAGGGATACAATGTATTTCTGAGCCCCATTCAATACATGTTCCTCAAATTTCTACCTTGTCAGCAGTCACGAATATAAACTGGGGCCTTTGAGTTCAAAGTCACTTGACCAACCCAACTGGAGGGCTAGGAATATACTTACAGTGGACTTGAAAGCTGTTCCCTTTTCTCACCTGAATGGCCAAGGCCCAGCCTTGACAGCCAATCATTACCTGGCCCAGGCCAGCCAAGGGTAGGTGGGAGCTACAGAGTTTGCTTAGGGTACTCTACTTTCGGATACCATCTTGGGCTAAAGAGAAAAAAGTAATCGCTCATCCACATGTTGTATGACCTGTGACTACAGAGCCAGGTACCCCGATTTACTCATCTGAGATGTGGGGATAATTATAGTACCTATTTCACAGGGTTGTTGTGAGGGTCAAGTGAGGTAATAAGAGTTAGAAATGGGTCTAGGGCCCAGCAGGTGGTGTGGTGATTAAGGCGCTGGACTCTCACATGGCCGATTACAGTTCGAATCCTGGACCTGGTAGCTTATTCTTGCTTTCTCACTTTCTCTTTCTCTCTCTCTCTGTCTCTCTCTGGTGAACACATGTGCCCTATAGCAAATAAAAGAATAATAATAAATAAAATTAAATAATAATTTTAAAAGAACAGGACCTTGCTCGTAGTGAGTACATTTGTAAGTATTATTACCCATTGTAATGTTTCCCTTATAATATGATTACATTTAGTGTAATTATTAGGTCGTCAGAAAAGTCATGATATATTTTTCTATTTTTCTGTGCGAAAATGTGTCATGACCTTCCTGATGACCCAATATATAATTAACTGTCTCCCTCACTACTAGCTCTGTGAAGGCAAGAACCAGGTCCTTTTTCTCTCATCATTGTATTCCCAGGGCCCAGCACAGAGTTTGACCCTTAGCGAGTGCTCAGTAAATACTTGTCAACAAAACGAATGCATGAATGAATGGATCCTTACTCTGGTACTAAGTCGCGTGACCTCGGTGAGGCCATTTCCCTTCTCTTGACCCCAGTCCTATCATCTACAAAACCAGAGGTGGGGCCAGATGGTCTGTCACTAGGCTCTTCCTATCATTAATGGAGCATGACCCTGTGATTCTAAAAAGGACATTAATAAATAGTTAACACATTGTGAGAACTTATCACTCAATTAATCCCAGCCCTAAAAGCTCAGCTGATGTGGACTCTCTTGACAACAGTTTCGGGGAGGGGGCTACATCCCCATCCAGCAGAAGCTAAGAGGAAGCCTGTTTGGGGCGGGCCCATGGGCTGTACGTTGGTGCAGTGAGAGCCGCCTTTCATAGGAAAACAGTTTGTGCTCCTGACTGGGCCACCTTTCACCCCGTGCTCCAGTAGTAGCCCGTTTAGTAACGGTCAGGGATAAAGGGCCCATTCTTCCCTTTCCATGTGTAGGAAAGTCAGCCCTTGGTGTGGGGAGTCATTTCTAAAAATAGAACTTCCTAAAATGGTTCCAAAGAGGCCAAAAGTCAATCCCAGATGGGCTTAAGCCACAGCCACTTGATGGGACCTTTGACTATAGGCACACACACATATGCATGCACATACACACACACACACACACACACACACACACACACACACGAACGTGCCCACAAGCTCCTCTCACACATCCCCGTCATGGGGTGACTTGGATCCATTTTAAAATCAGTAGTGACAGTGTGTAATTTGACCCAGAGAATGGTAACTTCCTGTTATGGGCCCTCAACAAAAAGAGCCTTTATTCCAGGCAGAGATCTCTAGACCGCAGAGTTTGTGCCCAGCATGCTTAAGGCCCCTGCGTGAAACCGGATGTGAGTGTGAAAGGTGAGGTGGGTGCCATAGGCCAGCCTCTGCCACTCCCACCAGACAAAATAGAAGCTTCATTGGTCATGTCAAGCGCCAGCCAAGGCAGCGGGCACTTGAGCCATCTCGTCTTTCAATGGCCTCTTCACCACAGGGAAAACGAGTCACTGACTCATTTGCAATTAGCTGACCTAACAGGACAGAATTTTCCATGCCAGAGTCCGTGGTAACAGAATTTTATTGTCACATTGGAGATATTTTGAGCTGGTCTCATTTCCAGGCAATTACTCTTTTGAATCTATGACACAACTTCTGGGCACAGCTGTGTCGAGGGTCCTTGACTGGGCACAAAAGCCACACTCTCTTGGCTTCTGTGGGAAGGAACTCCAAGGCCATACTGTGACATTTTACCTACACAAGCCACATCAAGTGAGGACTCTGTAAGAACCAGTAAGCTGAGGCCAGGTCACAATCCTAAGCCCCTGTGCCCTTTGAGGAGGAAAGAGCTTAATGAGGGAACAGTGTCACAGAGAAAGGTGAAAGGGCTGGCTTCCAAAGCAGAGTGCTGTCCTTCTCCATTAATTCAGTAATGGCGCGTCAGCGTAGTGTGGGTCAGTCAGCTGGATAACAGGGAAAAGGCGCTACCCAGGGCCTGGCTTCTCAGGCCTACTCTCCCTCAGCTCACTGTGTGATTTCGGGCGGGACACTGCACACTGTTCTCATCTGTACAGCACAGGCTCGGATGTCGGCAGCCCTCACCTAGGCTCTTTCTAGTGCTAATATCCCAGTGTCTATTCACCAAATACAGCACCTGCTAGGTGCCAGCTACCCTACCAGACGTGGAGAATCTGGTGGTGAACACGGCAAAGCTCCACCAGGCACGTATGGCTACAGGCCAGTGGAAGGAGACAGCTGCCGGAGGGCAGGACGATGAGGTCCTGAGAGATGGAAGGCGGAGTGTTTAGCTTCTTGAGATCGGATGTCCAGAAGTCTCCTTGAACTCAGAGCTGAAGAATGATAAAAGGGCAGGTGTGCCAGGAGCCCAGTTAGGAGTATAAAGAAGGGTTCTAGTCAGAGGGAACAGGGAAGACAAAGTTCCCTGAGAGAGGGACCAGCTGGGTATGCCCCTGTGCCAGGGAGAGCACCTTGAAGTGAGGTGATGTGCCCACTTGAGAGAACCTAGGGGATATAAGGAAGGATATAGGACCTTGTTAAAGATTAGAGACTTTGTTTTTGTTTTTGTTTTGTTTATTTGCATCTGCTTGCCAGAGAGAGGGAGGGAAAGGGAGAAATCATCCCCCAGGGAGAATGGCCATGCTGCAATACCTACTCCTCTATTCTCTCCTCTTGGGATTTTGGGCATGCATCCATGTGCCCAGGGTGATTTTCAAACTGCCAGGTCTGGGGCTCATACCATGGTTTACCACATGGGAGTCCAGTGCCATAACCAACACGCCATCTTCTGGCACCCAAAAATTAGAGACCGGTTTGTAATAATCTTCCCTTCTTTCTTTCTTTCCTTCCTTTCTTTCTTTCTTCCTTCCTTTTTTTTTTGGGGGGGGGGGAGAGGTTTTCGCTATAGGGCACGTGCACTCACCAGACAGACAGAGAGAGACATAGAGAGAAAGCAAGAAATCACCCCCCAGGGGGGATGTCCATGCTGCAATCCCTTCTCCTCCATTCTCCTCTCGGGATCTTGGGCACGCACGCACGTGCGCCCGGCGTGAGTTTTAAGCCACCGGGTCCAGGATGCGAACTGCGGTCGACTATGTGGGAGTCCAGTGACATAGCCATTACGCTAACTGCTGGTTCCCCCTTTCTTTCTTTTTGAGAGAGATTTTTGCTATAGGGCCCGTGTGCTCACCAGAGAGACAGAGAGAGGCAAAGAGACAGAAAGCAAGAAATCACCCCCCAGGGGGATGGCCATGCCACAATCTCTTCTCCATCCTCCTCTTGGGATCTTGGGCACGAACGCCCACACGCCTGGCATAAGTTTTTTAAGCCACTGGGTCCAGGACTCAAACCACGGTCAACTACGTGGGAATCCAGCAATGTAACCATTACACCATCTGCTGGTCCCCCCAATACTTTGTAATACTGTTTAATACACATTCAGGGGATCTTGTTTTCTTCGGCAGGATGCAATTTTACTACGGTTTCTTTGGGGCTTACAGTAGGTCCTAATATTTGGAATTCTACTGCTCGGACCTGAGGGCCTGTCCTCACTGCCACACAAACAGCATCTTCAGGCTTCTGTAATGCACAGCACATGGGGACGCGGCAGTGTTTCTGATCTGATTTGGAATTAAGAAAGCCTTGGCATACTGTCCATGGTCTCCTTGGCAACAGCCCTCAGTGCCTTCTCCCCGGAGTTCCCAGACACCACCTACGCCCTTCTCCCTCTTTCCTAACTGTTCTTTTGACTGGGAAGTGGCTGTATTTTGCTATGTAAGGCATGCTGTCCTATGTGGAAGGGAAAAAACCCTCACTGCTAGAATTTGGATCCCTTTTTCTTTACCTCTGAATTGCTGGTTCTCTTTGTATGCTTCAAGACTAAGAGCCTTCGCCTGCTCCCCTTGGGCTCCCGCTCCAAGAAGCCTGAGCCGTTAGTTCCCTTTGGCCACCTAGACTCCAAGGAGCAGCCATTGTTGTCATAACCCCTTCTCTCTGCTGTCTAGGCTTCAGCCTGTCTGTCTCCCTCACAGGAGGCAGCCTCCCACCTAATCCCTTGGGGCTCCACTCTCCAACTGTCAGGGAAGACAGATGGGGAGCAGAAGAATTCGTGCATTCACACACACACACACACACACACACACACACTCCTCTTCGCTGTTCTTGCCATCCTCGTTGATTGGCTCCTGTCCCTGTTGGGGTAGTCCTCAGCGCAGCCAGGAAATCTTTGTGCTAACTGGCCTGCAAACTGGGAGCTTTCAAAGGGAGCCCATAGCTCCTCCCCTTCCTCCCCTTGGATCATTCTAAAAGGGGCTTATTTGCATAGCTGTCTTGGTAACAGAAAAGAATGTAAAGGAAGAAGCACTTCAGAGGCACTTCTTTTACTCCTAAATCTTTCTAGAACTGCTTCCCCTGTTCTCGGAGCCACTAACACCTGTTGTTCTGACCTGCACAAAAGCAGCCCTCTCCGGCCCTCTCCGTTGGCTTATCTTGACTCTTTCCTGCACATTCACATGAAGCCCAATAATTCACCATTTCCTACTCATGCATCTTCCAGGACGTCAGTGAATGCGAAACAAAAAGAAAGATGTTCTTTGAATGATAAGCATTAATAATAACCTTTGAGGCTGTTGACTTGCTTTCTTTTCAAAAGCCTGCTTTTAGGCTGTAGTTCATAATTCAACTGTAAAATGCTATTTTTAATAATGTCTTTGTATTTTACTTGGGAGCATTTTCCACTTGGGTTGATGGAGTAGGGCCTGTCTCACCTCCATAACTAATGATAAAACTCACAACTACCCATCCATACATCAGTATTTATCTGGACATCTCTTACTACCACATGCACATGCGCACCCATGTCTATATTTCCAGTGGGGCTCTTTCCCCTTTTGGGAGTGACTTCACCAAATATTCCAGGGTAGGCGCACAGAGCCAGTGTTACTGCATGAGTAGACACCAGCCTGTCTCTGAAATCCTCTGTATCCTACCTGTCGATTTCTTCTCTCTACCATGGTTCAGTCTTGTAGAAGCTCATCGATAACTCCCATTGATAGCATCTTAAGAAATTGAACTTAAAACTGTGAATGTGACTGCAAATGTATACCTGCAACTTCAAGCTAATTTTAACTTTGCGGAATTTCTTTCCCTCCACCAAGTACCCTTTTAATAGCCCCACTTCCCGGATGGAACCTTGTTTGATGAGCAGTACTCCCAGACTGCACCCTACCCCAGTCACTCCCCGATGGCCAGAGGTGCCCACAGCCAACACGTGCTACGCAAGCCCGTCTGTGCATTCCACGAGGTATGGAAACTCTAGTGACATGTACACACCCCTGACCACGCGCAGGAATTCTGAGTACGAGCACATGCAACACTTTCCTGGCTTTGCTTACATCAACGGAGAGGCCTCCACAGGATGGGCTAAGTGACTGCTATCATAGGAATCCATATTTAATATTAATAATAATAATTAATAATAATAATAATAATAAGCCCAACACCCATCCCCCCAGAAGAGTTTTTATCTCTCTACGTTGTAACTCATGGGCTATTGCTAGGTGTCCATTTTGCTAATGAATGTGAGGATGGGATTCAATGTGGGATGAATAAACTTTAGTTCAGAAACAGGACTTACTAAAAGTCAGTGGGATTGGGTTCCTGTAGCCAAGCCAGACTTGACTGTTTCTTTATAGAGCACTATCTCGGGCAGGCCAGTCCGTGCCTTTTCCCTCTGTTCCATGGCTTTGCTTCGCGTTGGCAACCACTCCCAGTAAGCTACTTATTTTCCTGTTGACAAAAGCTCTTTAGTCTTGAAGGATGGATACCAGACATGGAATCTGGTTTGTGTTCTTGGATGGGCTCATAATTTACTGAGAGCATTCCCCTTGCCACCTGTCTGTCATCTGACCGTACAATGAACAGCCCTCAGACACGTCCCACCCGTCCCTTCTTCCTGGTGGTGTCATCACCGCTTCCTGGAGCACCGGGTCTAAACGGAGGTGTCTGGAAAGTCGAGATTCCCTGTTACACTCACATCCGCCACAGTACCTGCATTGTCTTGGAATGTAAGCACTGTCTTGAGGGAAGGAAGAGGCCTGTTCTGTATTGCCTTAAGTTGATTGAGGTTTGTAGGGGACGGGTTCTTCTACACACAAGGATTTGTCCTAAGTTTGCACAATGGCTAGCGTCAAAAGGCAGGAGAGTGTTTTTTTTTTTTTTAAGTTCTATGAGAATGTGGATGCGTGGCATAGAGTAGTATCTCACTCAGGCCTGCTGTATTCACTTTGTGAAACTGGATGGACCAAACGTTGACTCACCAAGCACCAAGTGTGACAAGGACTTTCACGGTTCCTTCGTAAGACTATAATAATTTCCGACACTTTGATAGAAAAAAAAAAAATTCAAAGCTGTGCCTTTGAGCCTATACTATACTGTGTATGTGTGGAAATAAAAATGTATTGTACTTTTGGAAAATGTTTTTCGTAGGCTTTTTTTTTTTTCCTGTCAGGTTTGTAGCAATTTGTGAGGTTTGTTAGAGATTAACATAGGTTTTCTTTCTGTATCATAAAATGCACCAGGCAATTATGGTGGACCTATTACCCTATGGGTAAGAAATAAATGGAAATATGACATCGGATGTTTTAGCAACTGTTCTGTAAATAAAATCTTTGATCACACCACTCAGTGTGATAATCATGTCTACAGCTAAAATGGAAATAGTTTTATCTGTACAGTTGTGCAAGATATGAATGGTTTCACACTCAAATAAAAAGTATTGAAATGACCTGCCTTCTTCCTTTTCATTTTCTATGATCTGTGTGTGTGTGTGTGTGTGTGTGTGTGTGTGTGTTAACACTTAAAATGTAAGTAGGCAGAATAAAACTATGTGGTCTCATCTGACTGTGCTTATCTGGTTCCCCATATGAAAATCATTAAAACTTGGATAGGCCACACATCCTGTCCTTGAATAATGATTAAGTAAGCAAGCCTACCTGAGGTTTGCAGGGGACGAGTTCTTCTACACACCAGGATTTGTCCTACGTGTACATACATGGCTAATGTCAGTAAAGGCCTTTCAGCTCTTACAGGGAATATTACTCCTCAATACCACCATCAATAAGAAGTCCCCTGATAGTTCATTATGCTTTATTGATTACTGGGTTTAAAGATATTTCAAGTGCAGGGCCTTAAATGCTAATAAATAACAGAACAGTAGCATTACTGAATACTTAATAAGTACTAATAAATTCTTCTCCAACACTGTATCTTTTTTTAAAAAAAATAATTATTTCATGTAATTTTATTTATTTATTTTTAATTTGACCAGAGATGGGCAGAGTGAGAGAGAGACAGAGAGAGAGGGAAAGTGAGAAAGCAAGCCGCCAGATCTGAAATTCGAACCACAGTCAGCTATGTGGCAGTCTAGCCCCCTGAACCACCACAGCAACTACCGCCCCTCTAACACTGTATTTTGATTATGGGGCTGAGAGAAGTGGAATACAGAAGCAAGATGATTATATTTTGCCCAAATGTTAAGAGTCTAGAACCTATGAAAGATTCAGAGCCAGATTTCCAGAAATGGCAATAGTGATTATATTAACTAAAAGGCATGAGAACTTGACAACTCAATTTGCATGTTGAAAGATTTATTTTTAAAGTCGAGTTCTTACTTTATTATATAACATCTATGCCTGAAAAATCACTTAAAGATGGAAATTATTTATATATTACCATAGCATCGCCTTAAATATTATTTAGCTACGTTGTTCTACAAAGTGAAACTGTATGTTGGATTTCACTCTCTGATGGTTTGATCTTTCACCCACAATCCATTAGTTGCCTTAATATGAGGAAAGTGAGGGAGAAGGAGAGTAAAATTTTAGACTTGATTGCTATAAAAAATAAACCTGAGACTGACCAGACCTGAGGCTCTCTTAACAATTCAAAGCTAGCATTCCACAAATGAGACGTTGTAATAAGTTTGACTTCTGACCTTCAAAGCACAAAAAATTAAATAATTCCTCAATTCTTTAGCCAAGTAGCAGCAGCACATAAAAAATAAAACCTATTTACAAGTAACAGTCATGAGTTCATTAACTGCACAAGTCTTTAGATAAAAATTGTCACAGCAGAGGCCTGAGGTCTAGATAGGTAGATCTCTACAGTAACTTTGCAAGAAAACCTATGCCTCCTTATCACAGCACAACCAAGACCCAAGAGTCCTCAGCACGGCCACGAAGATGGCAGCTTTATGTAAAGGCAAGGGATCTCTCCGGGGCACAAAGGGCCTATCTCTTGGGAACTGAGAGTTCTGCCTGTGTTCCCCATTCCTTAAACCTTCAACTTCAGAACTGGGAAGGCTCTCACTAAGGAAAGGCAACAGCTGCTGTGAGCACATGACTGAAATGCACCTTCTCTCCCTCTAATGGTTCCCAGCCAGTCACCAGAATGGGATCAGGCAAGGTTGGCAGCTGGGAGTGAGGCCAGTAACTTGTCAGAGGAAGAACAGAGGAGTCTTGGCAATAAAGGGACACTCCCCTCTTAGGACTCTCTTTGAAAAGGACTCTGCCAGCTTGAAACTGACTGAAGTCATGAATAACAGCCAGGATGGCTCACCCACGTTGCAGGCCTGCGGTGACCTCAGCAACCATCCTGCTGTGTCCTTTGTCAGGCCTCTAGTATACCCTAGGTTGAGAGAGAAAGAGAGACTGTGGCCACTCTGAGACCTCAAGCCAAGTCCAGAATTCCAAGTGTTTGCCATTGAGTAAGCCCAACCTAAATAGGTGAGAGACTGAGGTTGTGGAAAGAGCCACAGTGTGTCCACCATGTGACCTTGGCAGGGTCACCTCCCCAGTCTGGACTTCAAGCAGACTTGTTACATGATGGTGACACTCTAAATTAGAGTCTCTGTGCTGATGGAGCAGGGCTGGCAGATCTGGGTGATCTCAGGGAAACAACAG
Organism: Tupaia tana; assembly: GCA_026018925.1. NCBI lineage: Eukaryota > Metazoa > Chordata > Mammalia > Scandentia > Tupaiidae > Tupaia > Tupaia tana. The sequence goes on from JAKSZU010000006.1 coordinate 210,663,689, forward strand.
GCTGGACTGGCAGCTGGACAACGGTGCAGGGAGGTTGCTACAAAAGAGAAGGCAGTGGCTTCACCAGCTGGTGCTAACACAGACTGGGATCTAGCTCGTAACCGTAGCCCATATAGTGACACTTCCATGGATGTCACCAAGCACAGCTCCACCTGCTTCCGCCCATCCAGCCCACCCTCTCTTACAGGACTCTAGATAGTCAACTTCTGCAACTCCCCCCTTCACAACTGGCCTTAATATTTGCTTTAAAATGAGAGAAATCTGGACAAAGAAAGAAAGAAAAGAGAACAAAACAAAACAGGCTATTTGTCCCAACTTCTTGAACCTCTTAGAGGCAGACTTCCATGATATTTTGGAACAAATTGTGGGAAGGGGGATAGTAAGATACTCCTTTTATTACAGGGGAAGTGGTATGGGGGGGGGGGTGAGTTAGTTAGGTCTCCTGAAGCCCAGGGGAAAGCTCTCTGAAACTTAGTGTATAGAATCCATGCTTAGGTGAGAGCCTCCAGTATGCAAATCATCATCATTGGAAGCTTAAAAAAACCCTAGTTCAAGTCCCAGACCTGGCAGCTTGCTTTCTCACTTTCTCTCTCTCACTCTCTCTTTCTCCGCCCTTCTCCCTTTCTCGCTCTACCTCTCTCTGGTCAAATTAAAATAAAGTTAAATAAAATAATTCTTTTTAAAAAAGAATTATCATTTTTCAATTGTGACCAGTGAGAGAGACAGAGACAGAGACAGAGAGCAAGCCACCAGGGAGTTGAACAATGATTGGCCAGGTGGGAGTCTAGCGTTTTTAACCACAATGCCACCTGCTGCCCCCATAAATAAAATATTCTTAAAAAAAAAAAAAAAAAGGCTTTAAAGTGAAGTAGAACTGAGGTCAAATCCTGGTTCCACTCAAGATTGGGACCAGCAAATGTTATAATAGTTAGGTCGCTGGACTCCAACATAGTCGACAGCATTTTGCATCCTGGACCTGGCAGCTTAAAACTCATGCCAGGCACATGTGCATGCATGCCCAAGATCCCAAGAGGAAAATGGAGGAGAAGGGGTTGGGCATGGCCATCCCCTCTGGGAGGTGATTTCTCGCTGTCTCTCTGGCGCGTATACACGCCCTATAGCAAAAATCTCCCTAGGGGGAAAAAAAATTTACAAAAAAAAAAAAAAAAAATGCCATAGAAAAGATCTTCCTGTTCTAAGGAGGATATTGGACTTTGGTGGTTCTCTCCCTCAGCTGCCCATTAAAGTCATCTGGTCAACTTTTTAAAAATATTGACGTGGTGGGACCAGCAGATGGCGTAATGGCTACGTCACTGGACTCCCATGTGGTCGACTGCAGTTCGAGTCCCAGACCAAGTAGCTTAAACACACGCCAGGTGCGTGTGCACGTGTGCCCAAGATCCTGAGAGGAGAATGGAGGAGAAGGGATTGCGGTGTGGCCATCCTTCCTGGGGGGTGACTTCTCACTTTCCGTCTGTCTGTCTTGCTGGCAAGTGCGTGCACCCTATAGCAAAAACCTTTCAAAAAAAAAAAAAAAAAAAAAAAAACTGATATGGGTTGGGCTAGCCCCATAGCCTAGTGATTAAAGGAACTAGACACCATATGGCCAATTGTGTGTGTGTGTATGTGTGTGTGTGTTTTGAAAAGTTTTTGCCTTAGGGCGTGTGTGCTTGCCCAGAGAGAGACAGAGATAGTGAAAGGCAAAGTGAGAAATTACCCCCTGGGGGAATGGCCATCCTGCAATGCCTTCTTCTCCATTCTCCTCCCAGGATTTGGACACATGCACACGTGCCTGGCATGATTTTCAAGTCACCAAGTCTGAGACTCGAACCGTGGTTGGCCATGTGGGAATCTAGCAACATAACTGCTATGCCATCAGCTGGCCCCAGCAAATTGCATTTTAAATACCAGCCCTGGCAGCTTGAGAAACATGCCAGGCATGAGTGTGCGCATACCCAAAATCCTGAAAGAAGGGAAAAAATAAGCGAAGGGATTGCAGCATGACCACACCCCATAGGAGGGTCCTTTCTCCCCACCCCACCCCCACCCCCTGTCTCTCTCTAGTGAGCACACACATTCTCCTGCAATTAGGAAAAATAAATAAAACTACTGATGTGGAGGTCCCGCCCACAGGGAATAACTGACCTGGAATATGACCCAGGCATCAGTTGTATTATTTGTGCTATAGGGCATATGCGTTTGCCAGAGAGAGAGAGAAAGTGAGAAATCACCTCCCTGGGGGATGGCCTTGCTGTAAATCCCTTCTCCTCCAGTCTCCTCTCGAGATTTTGGGCAGGCATGCACACATGGAAGGAAGACGTGTGGACCATGTGGGATCCTGCACCTTAACCTCCACGCCACCTGCATGCCTCCAGGCACCGGTATTTTTTAAGCTCATTCTGATATTCAAGGTTGATAAACAAGACCCCTTCCACTTTGAAGTTCTAAGATTCCCTGAGCATGTGCGCACCCCCAAGTTTCTTCTTTTTCAGGGTTCCAATCCTCCAGAGAGGAAAACAGCGCCCAATAAGATGGTAATCTACACTGTTTCCAGTTTTCCTTTTGCTGACAAACCTTCCCCTAACTGCTGTTTTGCTCGTCCTTCAGCCACCCCACCTCCCTGCCACTTTGCCGCCTGCCCTTCTAACCTGGAACTTCTCTGCTTCAGTTCTTTGGCAGCCTCCCAAGTTAAGCCAGCTTGGACACAGTCAGTCCTTGGGGCTTCCTCTTCTTCCAGGAGGTCAGAACCTTTTGTGCTTCAGCAGCCTCCTCCCTGCAGCTCTCCCCCCATTCTTTCTCCTGTACCTCAACCCCCCCCACCAGTCCTCTCACCCCCATATTTTCCTGCCACTGGTGTAGGTGGGAAGGAAGACGTGGGCCCCAAGAGTTGAAGGAAGAGCGGTTGCTAGGAAAGGAGTGTGGGTGAAGAGAGAGGGTGGGCGGGAGAAATAGGGCTCCCCAGTTCTACGCCTCCCTTTCTCATCATAAATGCCTCAAGAGCTAAAAACCAGTTGTGTGAGATCTATTATGAAAAATAATGAGGTCTGACTGTGACAGCAGGGGTGAGAGAAAGCCTCAGAAACAGCTGCAGCGCTGATACTTGGTATTTATAATAGTCTCCCGATAGAAAAGCCCTTGAGAGAAATTTAAGAGTGAATTCTCAAGGAACTGCCAAACTGTGCCCCTACGAGGGATGAAATCCAACACATCCCGGCCCGTTCCAACCTCTCAAACCATAAACTGCATCATGTCTTCTTAAGAACTAAAATGCAGTCACGGCAGGACAGCCTTTAAAGGAGGTGTCTGCAACGCTGGCCTCACCTCTCACTGAGTAACATGTGCCCCATTTCTGAGACTGATCTGCCTTAATTCTTGGAGGTGCCCACGTCCTGGACTCTTGGGCACCTTAGACACACCGTTCCCATTTCTCACAGCCACCCTGCAATGTCAATGGTAAGATCTTTCTGTTTCTAGGGGAAGAAACAGCGGCTCTGAGCAGGTGAATGCCTTGCCCAAGGTCACACGGTTTAGGAGGTAGGGCTGAGTTTCGAAAACTGCTCCGGGGATCATCTCTGCTCTGTCTACTATAACACGCCATTCCTCCTGTTGTTCCCACCAAACCCCTACCCCACCCCCCCTCGGCTAAGCGGCTTTGCAGTTTTTAAATCACCCTTGGCCATGGTCATAGAACCTACTGGGGTCAAAGAGCATTTCAGAAGCTCTTGGGAAATTTCTGTGCTCGCTAAATGAAGGCAGTTTCTAAGTTGGGCACCAGATCGTCCCTGGCACCCGAGGTGGCATTCCACTCACTGTACGTTGACAGCAGAGTAGCCTTCCTCGATCCTTTCCCAAGATAAATACAAACCAAAACATGATCAAGGCCCAAGATTTAGTCATTCTGTAGAGAAGCGGGGAACAAAAGAAAATCAATAATAATGTAAAACAAAACAAAACAAAACACCAGGTCACAGGAGGATTTTTATTACCAGGCTGGAAAAAAAAATAAAGCTCTGCAGGAGAGGCGCAATGAGCCAAGCATTCACTAGAATGAAGTCATTGGCATGGGGGAGGGGAGGAAGGGGGGCACTGGCTACCTCTTGCTGTTAAGGTCACTACCCTTTGACAGAGGTGGCCTCTGACCTTAACAACCCTACAATTCTGTTTTGACTGACCCTGAAACCCATGAAATTCAGATGTAGGCACTACCCAAAAGTTGAGATAAAGCTGACTAATATGGGAAAAGCTCCTGGTATGTGCCCCCAGCTGAAAGGAGCTGGCAGTTCTTTGGCGGTAGATGCAATTTATTCTGTCCTCCTCCTTTCAGGGAAATGCTAATCCTTCATAGGCAACTGGAGGGGAAGACTAAAATGTGTTGATGATGAATGACAATAATCCTTTGTCCACCGCCACCTCCTCCTAGGGCTGAACCTTAAGAGTTTAATCAAATGTTGGTAAGTAAATTAATGCTTTACTGCAAAAGGAGGTGGTGGGAAGAAGGCTGGTGAGAATATATTTCCACTGACATGTGATTCTCAATAAACTTAATTGCAAAGGCATTTATATGGGGGTATAGAAAGAGTGTTTTAGATTCCTTATTTACACACACACACACACACACACACACACACACACAGAGTCACTATCCCAAAACTGCCTTATGTCAGTGTTAAAGGTGTTAACTTCAAAGCTTAAGACCAAAGCAGTCTGTTTGAAAACAGTAGCTGTGGGCCAACAGGTGGCATAGAGGTGAAGGCACTGGGTCCCCCCCCCCCCACCCCCACCCCCGTGGCCCACAGCGTGGTTCGAGACCCAGGTCTTGTGGCTTGAAAATCATGCCAGCTGTGTGTGTGTGCGTGTGTGTGTGTGTGTGTGTGTGTGTGTGTGCCCAAAATCCTGAGAGGAGAATGGAGAAGGGACTGTGGTATGGCCATCCCCCTTGGAAGGTGATTTCTTATTTTCCCTCTCTGTGTCTTTCTCTGGTGAACATACACTCCCTATAGCAAAAACAAAAACAAACAAAAACAAAAATCCCACACAAATAAAAAAACTAGCGGCAGCAGCAGCAACAACAAATACTCATGCATTTGTGCATCCATAGGAATAACATGACTTTTTTTTAAGAATTATTTTATTGAATATACATATATACACACACACACACACACATATATATATACACATATATATATGTACATATATATATATATATATATATATATATATATATAAAAATTTTTAAAATTTGACCAGAGAGGGGGGGAGAGAGAGAGAGAGAGAGAGAGAGAAGGAAAGTGAGAAAACAAGCCACCAGGCCCAGAACTCAAATCATGGTTGGCCATGTGGGAGTCTAGCACTCTTAACCACCTTGCCACCTGCTGGCCCTCAGGAATGATACGACTTTTTGCCCTGTATCGTCACAACATCCTTGTAAGGAAGGTTCATTTTTCATTCAGTTCAGCTAACACTTAATACTCCATGCCAGGTCTGCAGTGCTGGCCACTTTGACAGCCATCTCTTTTAACCCTTGCAGTATCCTGCAAAGTAGGTATAATTATACTCTTTACAGCTGAGAAAATCAGTGCTCAGAAAGGGTAAGTGGGTTATCCCTGAACACACAGAGACAAAGTAAAAATTCCAAGTAGAATGCTTTGGCTTTCATGATATCCCGTTAGATACAAAGACTCAGTTGCCAGAAAGGTTTCAAGGAATTTGACAAACAATCAGCTTCTGAGACCCATGCAGTGAACTAAGACCAAAAACCAGGTTTTCCAGGCTGGAGGGGGAAAAAAAAAAAAAAAAAAAACTCTGCAGGGAAGTCCAGGTTCTTTTGCCACATTACAACATTGGCATCCAAACCGCTGGGTTTTCCCAAGAGGTGTTTGGATGGGATTCCAAGTCAGCGAGATGCAAATAGTTCTGACCCACATTCCAACTCTTGGATAAACAAAACCTCCTAAAGGGCAGAGCCCATTTCATGTGCTTAATTTGAGATCCCCACTGTGAATAGTCAATATTAGACGACTATAGGTACATTTGCCAAGAACTAAGAGCGTGGGCTCAAATTTTTAAAATTGTTTTTTATTATTATCATTTTAAAATTTGCTATATAGGACACATGTGCTCACCACAGAGAGACAGAAAGTGAGAAAGCAAACCATAGCCGTGTGGGAGTCCAGTGCCTCAACCACCACACCACCTGCTGGTCCCCCGCATAGGCTCAATTTTAGCAATCAGGATACTGGGAAAATGACTATGGAACCTCATAAAGTTGCTGAAAGACTGAATCAAATAGCCATACTTTAAAAAATGAATTATTTTATTTAATTTTATTATGATGTTTAAAATCTGACCAGAGAGAGACAGAGAAAGGGAAAGTGAGAAAGCAAACTGCCAGGTCTGGGACTCAAACCATAGTCGGCCATGTGGGAGTCCAGCACCCCAACTATGCCTCCTGCTGGCCCCTAATCATATTTTCTAAGAGTTATAAAAAAAAACCTTAGTACCAGCAGATGGCATAATGGTTATGATTCTGGACTCCCCCATGGCCAACCATGGTTCAAGTCCTAGACGAGTCGGCTTGAAATTCACAGCATACATGCATGCATGCCCAAAATTTTGAGAAGAAAATAGAAGAGAAGGGACTGCAGTTGTGGCCATCCCTTCTGGGTGGGGATTTCTTGCTTTTTGTCTCTGTCTCTCCAGCGAGCATACATGCTCTATAGAAAAAAATCTCTCTCTCAAACAAAAACAAAAACAAAGACAAAACCTTGAAACCATCTATTCACTCTAGTTTTATAAATGAGATCCAGACATAGAAAACATATGCATGGGACCAGCAGTTAGCGTAATGGCTATGTCGCTGGACTCCCCTGTAGTCGACCACGGTTCGAGTCCTAGACCTAGTGGCTTAAACTCACGCCGGGTGTGTGTGCGTGCATGCCCAAGATCCCGAGAGGAGAATGGAGGAGAAGAGATTGCGGCGTGGTCATCCCCCCTGGGGGGGTGATTTCTCGCTTTCTGTCTGTCTGTCTCTCTCTGTCTTTCTGGCAAGCGCACGCGCCTTATAGCAAAAACCTCTTGAGGGAAAAAAAAAAAACATATATATATATATATATATATATATATATATATATACATATATGCATAAGGATCTGAAGCTAGTCAGCAGCAGACCCTCTCCTGTTTGATTTTACATCATATGGCATTATAAGGCAATATTTTGAGGAGTTTAAACTCTTTGTAAACCGAAGTTTAATTGGCTGGTTATAGAGTTATCACTGATTCTGAAACATTTCTCAGATTTTTTTTTCCTTATCTCATTTTAGTCCCACTAACCAAATTGGCCTGTAAGAAATATCCATTGCTGGTTTTCAAATTCAGCCAATTGGATGTTATTTCTCAATAGGCCTTGAGTTAAATTTGGTCTCTTGTTCTTTTTTCACAGCATTTCCACCCCTCAGAATTTGAGTGCTGTTCAAGCTCTCCCCATCATACGTTTTTTCTTTTTCTTAAAGTTGGTTTTTTTTTGTTTGTTTGTTTGTTTGTTTTTGTTTTTTTGGGTTTTTTTTTTGCCATAGGGCATGTGTGCTCACCAGACAAAGAGAGGGAGAGAGAGAGACATGAGAGAGAGAGAAAGTGAGAAATCATACACGGGGATGGGGGTGGTGAAGAAATGGCCACGCCATGGTCCTTTCTCTTCCATTTTCCTCCTGGTTTTTTTTTTTTCTTTTTTAGAATTATTTTATTTTATTTATTTCAATTTGCCCAGAGAGGGGGAGAGAGGAGAGAGAGAGAGAGAGAAAGGAGAGAGAGAGAGAGAGGAGAGAGAGAGAGAGAGAGAGAGAAGAGAGAGAGAGAGAGAGAGAGAGAGAAAGAGAAAGAGAAAGAGAGAGAGAGAGAGAGAGAGAGAGGAGAGGAGAGGAGAGGAAAGTGAGAAAGCAAACTGCCAGGTCCGGGACTCACACCACTGTTGGCCATGTGGGAGTCCAGCACCCTTAACCACCATGCCACCTGCTGGCCCCCTCCTCCTGGGATTTTGGATATGCATGTACAAACACACACGTGCGTGAGTGTGGGCCCCTGCCTCTAGCTGCCAAGTCCGGAACTCGAACTGCACTCGACCATGTGCGAGTCCAGCACCTTAACCTCCACACCACCTGCTGGCCACCATTCATTTTTCTTCTCTCTCTCTCTCTCTCTCTCTCTTTTTTAACATTTTGTTTCCTTTTATTGTGCCAAAGGACACATGTGTATGAGTGTATGAGAGAGAGAGAGAGAGAGAGAGAGAGAGAGAGAGAGAGCAGAACCCCCCAATGGGGCTTGGTCACACCACAGTCCTTTTCCTCCAATCCATTCTCTTTGTAGCTCTCCTCCAAGAGGGCATCTCTGATTACTCCCCTTCCCAATAATGTTTCTCTTGCTTTGAATATACACAGTGTTATGCTTAATTTGTCTCTTTATGGCATTAAAAATTATTTGTTTGGGGCTGGCAGGTGGCATGGTGGTTGAAGGTGCTGGCTCCCACATGGCTGACTACGGTTCAAGTCCTGGACCTATCTAGCGGCCGGCTTTCTCACTACCCCTCTCCTCTCACTCTGTTCCTCTCTGGTCAAATTAAAAAGAAATGAATAAATAAAGTTAAAATGAAATAATTTTTTAAAAAGATTATTGTCTGTTTCTTAGGGACAAGATCACTTATTTCAACTTGTTCTTTTTTTAATTTTTTAAATTTTTTTTATTTTTTAAAACAACAGCCTCAGGCATTTTTTAAAAAAGAATTACTTATTTTATTTAATGTATTTTAATTTGACCAGAGAGAGAGAGATACAGAGAGGGAGAGGAAGCGAGAAAGCAAGCCACCAGATTCAGGATTTGAACTCTGGTCATCCATGTGGGAGTATCCAGCACCTTAACCACCACACCACCTGCTGGTACCCTCAACTTGTTATTTTTTATGATGTCTAAGACAATGTTGTGCTTCAGTGAGCACTGAATATTTAAGGAACAAACTATGTTAATTAGCTTTGCTACCAAAGGGGCATTTCATTCATGTAGGAAGTGAAAATAATAACTTTTAGGGGCCAGCAGGCAGTATGGTAGTTAAGGCGCTGGACTCCTACACGGTTTGAGTCCTGGACCTGGAAGTTTGCTTTCTCACTTTCTCTTTCTCTCTCTGTCTCTTTTCAAAATAAAAATTACTAATACATCAAATAAATTATTCTAAAAAAAAAGAACCTTACATCTTGCCAGGTTCTTCTGATATGTCAAAGACTAATAAGTTACATGCACTTGGTTTGGCAGTCTACCAAAAAACTAGTTTGTGGTTGATAGTTTATCAAAATATTAGTCCAATGGTTCTCGATCCTGGCTGCTCAGTTAAATCAACTGGAAAGCTTTTAAAACTACCAATACCCAGGCCTCGTCACAGATCAACTAAATCAGAATCTTTGCAGGTATGCCCAAGCAATAACTTGCACATATCATATTAATATTTGATTTGCACATATTTATTTGTACAACCCCACTCTAATTAATATTAATAGATATCTATAGAGAGTAAGCCTGCTAAAATGTGTTTTTATTGTTGTTCTCAGAATCATAAAATTTTAGGACCAAGAACTAAAGTAGGATCTGGATCAATCCCTTTATTTTATGGCTGAGACATTGTGGTTTAAAGGATGTTGAGTGGCCTCACATAGTGTGATAGTGGTTGCTGAGTGACAAGTTATATCTTGAATTATTGAAATGCTTTGAATTCCAATTCTGGTTTTTTCTTTCCCCTAAAATTTATTCATTTGATTTCTTCCATGAATGAGAAAGTCAGAGAAGATAGCACACCCAACAGGGTCCTGATGCTGCTCTCCACCCCCAGCCACAGCCAGTCCTCGATCATGGATACCAGCATGCCTGGCGTAACTAGAACCTTCCACCGTGGGTCAGCCTTATAAAGGGTCACATTCTACCTCTGCATCACCATGCAGCTCCTGAACTCCAATTCTGGAGCTGTAGCAACTAGACTGAACAGTTTCATTTCTAAATTTCTGCTTTCTTCTAAAGAAAATATATAAAATGTGCAGTATGTGCAAGAGTTGGATTTTAAAAGCTGATAGCACCTTGGGGCCAGCAGGTTGCATAGTGGTTAGGACGCTGGACTCCCACATGGCCCACTGCAGTTCGAGTCTCGGACCTAGGGGCTCTCTCGCTCGCTCTCGCTCTCTCTCTCTCTCTCTCTCTCCCAGGTCAAAATTGAATAATTCAAAGAGTTATAAAAATAAAAAACCTGTTAGCACCAGGTACTTCTTAAAGACCTTCAATCTGGCACATTCCAACTAGCCCATTGTCATGGCAAGAGGAAATGCCACAGCAGGATATATCAAAGTCCAAAATAAATGACTGGTATTTATTTGCAGGCTTTTTCATTGGCTCTAACCTGGAAGTCTATAACATTGTATGTTATCAGAGCACAGAGCACTACCAGCCTTTAACTATACCACTTATTAGCAAACTGAATTGCTTATGAGCATGTTAACACCATGACCTTCCCTTTTTCTCTGTTAAAAAAAAAAAAGATAGTGCTTGTCCTATTGACCTTGCATTTCTCAACTATTATAAAAATTAAATTAGATCATCTGTGTGGAGACAGTTTGGGAATAATAAAGCAATATACTTACTTATATATTATTTATATTGCTACCTTTCAGAGCAATGGCTTTTGGGTAAATATTCGCTGCTTTGATTATCCAGGCCCTAAATCCTAATTCCTTGGTACCATGCCACCTAGGAATCAACAAGAACTGGAGGTAGTGCCTGACTAGAGACTCTAGTCACTGAGAGTATCAGATAACTGACATTCAGGGAAGTAACGTGATGTAGTAACCCAGGATTTAGCTAGGCTCTAGTCCCAGAGTCTGCTTTTACATACTGACTTTGGACAAGTCATTGAGTTTTTCTGGGACCAGACTCTCATCAGTTGTCAAAAGATAACTTGATTCCGAAATCAGAATGTTATAAAATCAGAATGTTAACATTTAATTAAAATTAGTAAGAACAGTTTCCCAAGCCATTACTTCATGTAGTTTTTCGCATTTAAAAAAATCTCTTTTTAGAACTAAAGGCGAAACAACCTGCTTCTGGAAAACTGACATTTCAAAGATGTGTAAGACCCCCTTTAAACAAAACAGCTCTACTGAGATACTTCATGCTTGCTAATAATCACTCCATATACTCTTGCTCTAAAAATAGACATATGGCTACCCAAAAGCACTTAATATAGAACTGGACAGAGTAGGCTTCCAAGTACATTTGGGGTCTAAGTTAGTGTTACTTAACTCATCTGACCCTGCTTCCTTATCTATAAATGGAACAGTACCTTCCTCAATGAGCCTTTGAGATAATGTATATTAAAATGTTTTGTCATCTGTTAAAAATAATTGTAAGATATTACTATTACCTTAAGAATGTAGTTAACTACCTCATGGCATTCCTTAGAAGTCTGCTTTTTTGAGAGATGGTAAAATCTGACGACAGACATAGCACCTACTCTGATGCCTGGCTTAACAAACATGCTCAATAAATATCTGTTGCCTGAAAAAACACAATCCACAGAAACGAGACCAAAAACTCCACGAGTTTCCGTGTTTGCTTTTAATCTCCAAATTCCCAGTGTTTACCACAATATCTTGCACAACATACAAAAAAAATCAATTATCAGATGAGTAAATTTTATTTTTTTAAGTTTTTTTTAGTTTTTGTGCCATGCTGTAATCCCTTCTCCTTCTTTTTTTTTTTTTTTTTTTTTTTTTTGAGAGGTTTTCACTATAAGGGCGCGTGCACTTGCCAGAAAGACAGAGACAGAGAAACAGAAAGCGAGAAATCACTCCCCAGGTGAGATGGCCACGCCGTTCTCCTCCATTCTCCTCTCAGTATCTTGGGCACGCATGCACAAGTGCCTGGCATGAGTTTAAGTCACTGGGTCTGGGACTTGAACTGTGGTCGACTACATGGGAGTTCAGTGACATAGCTATTACACTAACTGCTGTTTCCTCTTCTTTGATATTTTAGGCGCATGTCTGGCCTGAATTTTCAAGCCTTCCGTTCTGGGATGCCAACCATGTTCATGGGGAAGTCCAGCACCTTAACCATCAGGCTACCTGCTGGTCCCTAGGTAAGTAAATTTTCATCCCCTCTAGCTCCTTTTTTTTTTTTTTTAAGATTTATTTAATTTTGTTATTATTATTTTTTAATTTGACCAGAAGGACAGAGAGAAAGAGAGGGAAAGAGAGAGAAAGGGAAAGTGAGAAAGCAAGCCACCAGGTCCAGGACTTGAACTGTGGTTGGCCATGTGGAAGTCCCGCAGGAGTCCACCGGGCCACCTGCCGACCCCCATCTCCTCTAGTTCCTCTTTAGCACAACTCAAGAGGGGAGAGGCCAGCAAGGTCAGCATCAAAGGTGATTACTGGTAAAGGCTGGTTGAAGTGGAAATCTGGAAATTACTTGGAGAATCCATCCACTCTACCAAAAGTTTGGGAGTGCAGAGCATGGGCTGTGAGTTCAAATTCCGTTTTCAAAATCTGCAATTTTCATAAATCAAACCTGTCCAGTATATAGTTCCCAAATGTATGTTGGATGAATTTGTGAGAAATCAACTGAGCTAACACAGATGAAGCATGTGAGTGCCTTGCACAACGGCAGACTCCATCACCACTCCCACCCCTGCTCTAAGAGTATTACTACATTTCCTGGTGGATGGAGGGCTGTTGTCTTTGGGGAAAAAAATCTGGATTCAAATCTTGATTTCCCATTCACTGGCTATGCAACTTAGGACAAATTCCTTACTCGCGTTTCTTTTGGTTCCACCGAATGTGTTGTGAAAATCAAAGGCTATAAGGAAACTACCTAACACAGTCGGGAGACCCAAAGGCACAAGATACAGGGCGGCAATTATTAGTAAGGCAAAAAAACTCGCCGAGTTCTCTGTTATCTGGATAACTGGCTCCAAATTCCCACATCCCCGCAGCTGAACATGTAACATCACTGCAAACAAGGGAGGAAGGAATTTCAGAAGCCTAAACCGCTAAGCAAGAAAAGAGGGAATTAAGCCAGTGCTTGACAGCTCCCATCGAGGGGTGGCAGTTTCCGCGATGGTCAGTCAGTCCCACCAAACTGCTGGAGCAGGACAGTCGGCGGCGTAAGGGACAAAACCGAGGCACAGCTGACGCTTAGACCCTCCCCCTAACGGTCTCCCCTCCGCTGGCCTCAGAGAAGACGCCGGACTCTGGTTTCCGGCCCTCGCAAGACTACAGTTCCCATCATGCCTTGGGGGGGAAGCCTTTTCCGCTGGATGACTACTAATCCCGACATGCCATTCGGCACTCCAATAAATTGGGTGGCAGCGTGGGCTCGCCCCGTTGCATGCAGGGAATAGTAGTCCGGCTACCTGCTGGCTCATAGATGGGCGGGGAAGAGCCGAGTCGCTCTCATCCGCTGAGAATGATTCACAGAGGAGGGTCGGCAGCAAAGAACAGTTGTGTTTGTGAAAGCCCACTCAAAAGACTGGCGTCCTCACAGAGGGAGGGACAGGCAGGAGCGCAAGCAGGGCTTCGCGCCCGGCCCCGCCTCAGGCCGCTCGCCAGGCCTTGACCAAGTCCTGGGCCTTGCCGGGGGCGGCCTCGAGGCGCCGGTTGCTGGGGGAGCCGTGACGTCGCGGGGTGAAAGTTGAGGGGCGGTGACGTCGGGCCTGTCCGGGCGGAGGCTGGCGGCTTGGAGGCAGGAGGGAGGGAGGGAAGGAGGGAAGGAAGGAAGCTGGGAAGGAGCGAGCGAGCGGGGGCGCGAGGCGTTTACCTGGAGGCAGCGGCTTGGGCGCGCAGAGCGGCCGCTGCTCCCCCGCACCTGCGGCCATGGATGAGGAGCGCGCCCTCTACATCGTCCGGGCAGGCGAAGCGGGGGCTATCGAGCGGGTCCTGAGGGATTACAGCGACAAGGTAAAGAGCCCTGGCCCTGGGCATGCGGTATCGCACCCCAGGGCCGCCCTCCGGGTTTGCACAGCGCATCCCCCCCACCCCGTCTCATTCCGGGGATGCGCATTGCACTCCCCCGAAAACGTTTCCGGCTTGGGCATGCGTGTTTGTGCCCCCAGTCTTTCACATCCATGCATCCTGCATCCCCCCCGCCCCCACTCTAGCGCCCACTCCCCGGATTCCCGGCCCTGCAGCCTGTCCTACGGTCCTCCCAAGCGTGCAAGTCACACCCCTGGAATCCGTAGATGTGTGTCTGTGCCCCGTGCCCCACTCTAGGATGCATGAATGCATGCAAGGCTTCCTCACCTGTGTAGTATAAAAATACGTGCTTCTCTGTATGAACACGGCCCTTGACATGCAAGAAATGTGTTAGGAACGATGGCAGTTCTTTATGTGCCTGTAACACTGTGTGACAGTTTAAAAGGCGTTGATATGTCATTTATGGTCTTCTTTGATTCTCAGAATATATTATGTAGGGTAGATGGTATCATCCTCCCCATTTTATAGATGAGGAAACCGAGGTGCAAAGAAGTGAAATTATGCCCAAGGTCATGGACATAACTGTTGTAAGTGGGTGGAGAATCTAACTCCTAATAATACCTGTTATTTGTATTGCATTAACAGCTTTCCTATCCATTATCTCATTTAATCTTGACAGCAGCTCTGTAAGGTATTATCTCCGTTTTGCAATTGAGACTCTAGATCTCTTAAGTAACTTGCCCAAGGTCATACTAGGAAGCGGTTATCCAACCTAAGTCTTCAAATTATCCATTCATTGTTCCTTCACTTTACAACTCTGCAATAAGATGGTATCTTGTTATAAATCCCAGTCACTTCTCTGAATCTCTCTCCATGAACCGTTAGCTCTCCATTACTTGGAAAGCCTTCTAGGAATTTCGAATGATTGTTTCAAAAGGTAGCATACCACACCTTTATTCTTCAGTTTAGAAGGCTGCTTTATAGGAATGGCTGACTACTCCCTTCTGTGAATACACACCCAACACCAAGATGTCACACCCTGGATGTAACATCTTTTTTTTTTTCCCTTTGTTTTTGCCTTCTGTCATAATCTCCCCTTTTGTGTTTGCTATGGCCCACAACTGTACTTCCATACACTTTACATCATTGAACTGTCAGTATGCTATTTCTGTCCTGTATGAAAGGATCCAAAAAGAAGATAGAGCCTCTTTATGAAGAGTCTTTATTCCCATTTAATCTTCCCAACAACATTAAAGAGACTAGTGGTATTCCCTGTTTCACAAATGACAAATCTTAGGATAATAGTGTAGTGGCAGGTTCACACAATCACTGAGAGATGAGGCTGAGATTTGAATCTAGATTTTCCCAACTTCAAGTCATGACTTCTTCCTATAGTACTGTGCAGCTTTCTTTGGGAGGTTGCTTAAGTTCTATTTATGTCATAGCTCCATCACTTTCTATTAATTATTTTTTAAAGAATTATTTTATTTAACTTTATTTACTTTAATTTGACCAGCAACGGACAGAGAGAGAGAGAGGGAGGGAAAGCGAGAAACCACACTGCAAGGTCCGGGACTCGAACCGTGGTGGAATGTGTGGGAGTCCAGTGCCCTTAGCCACCATGCCACCCACTGGCCACATCTTTCTATTAATTCTTTACTATCTGCCTCATTTAGGAGAAACTCATTTCACACATAAGTGTACACATTGTGGAGATTATATTCATTTGATTTATTTTTGTTTTCCAGAAGCTATGTAAGCCAGCTACAAACTAATTTTCAAAAGAAAGAAGTACAACAGAGAATTTGACTATTGTGTTGAATCAACTAGTGTTTATTTAGTACTTACTGTATGCCAGGTGCCCAAACAATAAAGAAGGGACTTTTCTCCTATAAGAGAGACTTTCCTCCCTCTCCTATAAGAGAGGGCAGGGGGAAACCTTCTAACTGGCTTTTAACGCTCTTTCAATATTCTCCTTCCCTTCATGGCTAAACTAATTATAATTTGACTCTAGATTTGCATCCTCCAATTTATTTCTTCCTCTATCTCTTTGCAGGTTAGTTTCCATTTACCACTCCTGGTCAAGTACTGTATGAGCTTAAATGATGACATCTACATCTCCGCTTTTCATATAGGCATGTCTTTAAAGTTGTTATGCCCACTGTGTATTATTTGAGGGGATATCCTGAAAAGCTTAGGAAGATTCCTAAGTACTTGTACTTTTGTGGCTCAGCCTGAGAATGCTCTGGCTTAGTGTGAACCAGGGCAGTTAGCTCTTTCAGAAGAAACATCTAATGTTTAATGCTGATATAGTACAAAGAAAATAGTTGAGCTTTATGGTGCAGTGAGCCCTTACCCCTCAAGGGGAGAGTTTAGGGGAAAATGAATAGGAAGGAGAAGTAAGATTGCAGTGGTCAGGCAATAAGATCAGGGAATTCTGTGAAATTAAATGGGCTTAACTCTATGGTGTATAGAGTCTGAAACCTGAAAAAGTAACTGAATATCATGTACTTAAATTTCCTTATCTGGATTTGAGAAATGTTTGGGTAAGTGGTGATTATGGGACTTTGAGTTCAACCAAGAGAGAAATGCGTGATGTATAGAGTGATTGGTTCATTCTTTGGGAGAGGAGTGGGCAGGTTCTTTATGCTACATTTTTTGTCTAATAAAGTCAGTCTTTGAAACGAGACAGTCAAGTATAATGGAAGAAGGTTGGATTTGGTATCATATAATCCTTGGTTCAAATCCCATCTCCACCACTTATTATCTTCATGACTGGATAAGTTATTTTGAAACTTGAGCCTCAGTTACTTTATATAAAATAGATAATATCACTATTCTCTTAGGTTATTGTGAGATTAAATTAAATGAAGTATAGTGCCAAACACTGAATACAATGCACTTAAAGAGTTAAGAGGCAGTCACTCAGTAAGTTATAGTTATAGTGATCAAGGTACTCAAGAGGTCATGTGGCCAGAATACTGGCTGTAGAGCCACACTGGTTACTTAACCTTTCTGAGCCTTAGTTTCCTCAACTGCCAAATGGGGATAATTATAGCACCTATATCATAGTATTGTAGTTAGGATGAAATGAATTGTATGTGTAAAGAACTTAGAATAGTCCCCTACTGAAGGAACACCCCTTATCTGTTAGCATTAAACAAAAAAGCTGGAATTAAAATTGTGGCACTAAATGGGGATCAGCAGGTGGCGTGGTGGTTAAGGTGCTGGACACCCCCATACGACTGACCATGGTTAAGTCCTGGACCTGGCAGCTTGTTTTCTTACTTTCCCTCTTTTTTGGGGGGAGGGGGAGAGGTTTTTGCTATAGGGCGTGTGTGCTCGCCAGAAAGACAGAGAGAGACAGAGAGACAGAAAGCGAGAAACCACCCCCCAGGGGGGATGGCCACGCCGCAGTCCCTTCTCCTCCATTCTCCTCTCGGGATCTTGGGCACTCACGCACACGTGCCTGGCGTGAGTTTAAGCCACTGGATCCGGGAATTGAACTGCGGTCAACTACATGGGCGTCCAGCGACATAGCCGTTCTGATAACTGCTGGTCCCTCACTTTCCCTCTTTCTCTCTGTGTGTCTCTATCTGTTCAAACTAAAAATAGATGCATGAATAAATAAATAATTTTAAAATTAAAAAAAATTGTGGCACTAAATTGACAAAGCACAATATGAAAATTTGGGAATATAGAAGTGGAGAATTCTTTATCAGATATGCTTAGAGTTATTTGAATATTGTGTGTACATAATGAGACATTATTTATACTCAAGTATAAACACAAAATTCATTTATGTTTTATATATACATTTTATATATATATATATGTAGCCTTGAACTAATTTTATACAGTATTTTTGTATTGCAGTAGCTTTGTTTTATTTTTTTCTTTTTAAATTTGCTATAGGGCGCATGTGCTTGCCAATTACTCCATTTTCAGAGCCAAAGCACATATGTAAAGGGTTTTGTTCTAGGGCAAAGTTAGGATTTTCACCATTTGGACTGGTGCATCTGGTTAAGCCATAGGCAAAAAGCCTTCAGTCTGAAAACTGAACAACTCTCTATTCTATATTAAATTACACTTCTAATTTGAATTTCATACAGTCTTTTTACCCAGTTACTTCATTCCCAGAGTTAAGTCACATATGTAACGGGTTTGTTCTTGGGGAAAGTTGGGATATTCCCTTTTTAGGCTTCAACACTGGATAAGCCATAGGTGAAAAGGCTTCATTACGAGAACTAAAGAGACAGAAGGAAAGTGAGACAGCACCCTCGGGGGGATGGCCATGCCGCAATCTCTCTTCTTCCGTTCTCCTCTCAGGATTTTGAGCATGCACGCACACAGGCACAGCTAGTGTGTTTTTCAGGCCAACAGACGTGGACTCAAACAGTGCAGTGGACCATGTGAGATCTAACTGCTTTAACCACGATGCCCCTGGCTGGTCCCTGTATTGCAGCATTTTGACTGAGACCTATCACGTAAGGTTGGGTGTAGAATTTTCCACTTGTGGTGTGATGTGATGGCATTCATAAAGTTTTGCATTTTGAAACATTTGGATTTTGGGTTTTCAAATTAGGGATAGTCTAACTATACTCCATCCTCCCCCCTTTATTTATTTTTTTTTTTTATTCATGATAGAGCACATGTGAGAGAGAGAGAAAAATGAGCACCCTCCACTGTGTCTGGTCATACCACTATCTCCT
The DNA here is from genome assembly GCA_026018925.1 of Tupaia tana. NCBI lineage: Eukaryota > Metazoa > Chordata > Mammalia > Scandentia > Tupaiidae > Tupaia > Tupaia tana. Next base: position 210,682,395 of record JAKSZU010000006.1, read on the forward strand.
TTTGTCAGTTCTCTTTTAGATCTTGGGCATTCAAATTAGTGCCTACTGCACTCTGGGCTGACTGCATCAGGGACTTACACCATAGTCACCATGGCGGGGGTCTGACCTCTGCCTAATACCAGGGAGGAGATCCCAGTATTCTATTATTTCTCCTTCCCCCCTTACACTTTATTTTTGTTTAAGTTTATTTATTTCTTTTATAAGAGTGGGGAGAGTGAGAGAGAGAGACTGGCACCCCAACAGTGTCTTCACACCACAAGCCTACCCCTAACCTCAGCAAGCCCAGATAATAGGTGGGTGCACCTGGTGTGCACAGGGAGACCTCAGGATGCAAACCTGGAACCTTCCGATGTGGCTTCAAGATTGTGGATCATTCGGTTATAACTAGCCGACCCTTGCCCTTGTATTTTTTTTCCCAAGAATTATTTAGCTTTATTTATTTATTTTAATTTGACCAGAGAGGGACAGAGTGCGAGAGTGAGAGAGGGAAAGTGAGAAAGCAAGCCTTCAGGTCTGGGATGTGAACCGCAGTCAGCTGTGTGGGAGTCCATTGCTCCTAACCATCGTGCCACCTGCTGACCCCGCCCATTGTGTTTCTTAATGGGTAGCAAAATACTTTGTACCATATTCAAAACAACAGTTACCTATCTGGCCCCTGTTGCAAACAACATGTAGTTTGTACTGTGTCATATACACTCCCATTTTCAAGCCACCACTTTTTTTTTTTTTTTTAAGAATTGTTTGTTTAATTTGACTAGAGAGAAAGAGAGGGAGAGAGAAGGTGAGAAAGCAAGGAGCCAGGTCCAGGACTCAAATTGTAGTCAGCCATGTGGGAATCCAGCACCTCAACTACCAGGCCACCCGGTGGCCCTCCAAGCCTTCTTGCTTCATTAATTGACCCTTGTTATTTTGGGGGAAGGGAAGATCTGTCTATTCCAGAAAGAAAGCATCCTTTCTACTTGTAAAAGGCATAATGCAAGTTGACTCAGCATAGGAAAGTTGGTTTTTTTTCCCTAATATGAAGAATGGGTGCTTTTTACTTCTCTCAATTCACCTATTAGCATTTATTGAGTGCCTGTTATGTACTCTATATTATCCTAAGCACTTTCACATGTCATGTCATGTCATTTAATTGTCTTTTATTCAAACTTAGGAAGGAGATGGAAGTATCCCCCTCCACTACCACCTTTTTAGTGTAGAAAGGCTCAAGAGCACAGAGCTAGAAAGTAGCAAACCAGGTCTTCAGATTCCATAGCCAGGACTCCTTTTGCAGGACTGTGTTGCCTTATTCTGCCTATTTTATGGTTTTGGCATTTAAGAGAAAGTTTTTCAGGAATGGTATACTACTTTCTCTGACTGTTGCTGGGCCCTGATCACCTCCTCTGCAGTTTAGAATGAACTGTTAATTTGGGGAAGTATGTATTGTTATGCATATGCAGGCTCCTGCTCCTCCTTCAGGGCCTGGTCCATAACAGATTTAGTAGAAATTGATTATGAGAGATTAATGATCATATAATCAACAACAAACAGTGATTACGGACCCGGAGGTGCATAATAGTAATCATGATTCCTTCAGTCATGGGATGTTTATGTAGATTAGAAGAGACCTCAAAGATAATTTGGCCCAACTCTTTCATGTGAGAGGTAAAGAAACTGAGGCCTAGAATCATCAACTCTGATGGTAACCAGTGAAGTCATGGCTGCTGCAGAGGCCAGTGGACATATAACTACTTTATAGCATGTCCAGCAGGATTTAATTTTGGAAGTGTGGCAAGTTTATGGCCAAATGAAAGATAAAAGTTATTTAATATGCAATTAGGTAGGTCTTCAAGAGTAGTCCTCATAAGAGAGGAAAACCACACTCATAGCAGTGAAGTCTTCATTTATTTGCTGGAAGAACCTGATCGATGGAGACGTGATAGTGGGACAGTTCTAGAAATAGAGCCTCTACATTTGAATAGAACATATAAATATCAGGGACCATGTAAGAGGATTCTTTTGCTTTCCACTTTTGAGGTTGAGCTGTGACTCTTAGAGTTCACTCTGTGGGTGTTTGCAGAGGAGCATGTTTAGTGGGCTGCTCCTTTATTATACTTTGTTCTTATTTCCAGATGGGGTTATATAATCTGCTACTGGTTTTTAGTTCTACAAGAGATTTCTGTTCATGAAACACAGGACAAAAGACACCACCCAGATTTATTCCCTTGTTTTGGTGCTGTTTGAGGTTGGTGCTGTTTTAAGTATATCTTTAGAAATCCGTGAAAAACTCCTATCTAGTAGGTCAGTATTTGGCCAGATACCACATCATGTGCTGTGAAATAATAACAATAGTGGCCATTTATTTAATATATATTTTTTTATTTCTTAAAGTTTTACTAAAGGGAGTTTGAGCTTGCTAGAGAGACAGAAAGGTACAGGAGAAAGAACCCCACCCTCACCCTACATGGGGACTATTCACGTCACAATCCCCTCTTCCATTTCATCTTTATTCTGACATTTTGGGCACATGCATGCACATGACCAGTGTGGTTTTGTTCCAAGCCTCCTGGTCCAGGACTCAAATCACATGGTTGCCTACATGAGATCCTACTACTTTAGCCACCAGGCTGTGGGCTGGCCCAGTGATGGGCATTTATTGTGCAAGGTGCTATACAAAGGTTAAGAAAAATGTGAAGGGTAGTACAGTTGAATAACTTGACCACGGTTCCACTTTCAATAAGCAGCAAAGCTGTATTCAAACTCAAGGTTGTCTGACACCTAAGGTTTTCAGAGACTGTTATTTAACTTTATTTATTTACCTTTATTTTTATTTGACTGGAGAGGGACAGTGAGAGAGAGAGAGAGAGAGAGAGAGGGAGGGAAAGTGAGAAAGCAAGCCTCCAGGTCCAGAACTCGAACTGTGGTTGGCCATGTGGGAGTCCAGCACTCTTAACCACCATGCCATCTGCTGGCCCCCAGAGACTGTTATTTATAAGTATAAAACTTCCAGTGGGGGCCAGCTAGGTGGTGTGATGGTTAAGATGGCTGGATCTTACATGGCCAACTGCACTGTTCAAGCACCACACCTGGCGGCTTGAAAAACACCAGTGTGGGTGCTTGTGTGCCCAGAATCCTGAGAGGAGAATGGAGGGGAAGGGATTGCGAGGGATTGTGGTGTGGTACTTTCTCTCTTCATCTCCTTTCTCTGTCTCTCTGACAAGTGCATTGCACCCTATACCAAATAGGGTGGGAGTCCACAAATGAGTCTGGTGTGTCACAGGGCTGCTGGAGCTTGCTAGTCTCTAAATTAAACAGTTTTACTCTTTAATTTATTACTCTTTAATTTATATTTGACTTGTTGCTCTTGTTCCTCTGGAAATGAAACATAGAGGCTAGGTGGTTGACAGTTGTCTAACAGTTCTAGATGAACATTTACAGCCAGAAATGATAGTTTCCCTTTTCCCTGTTCAGCTTAGAAAGGGGAGAGAATAAGGGTTTAGGAGTACTGAATAGGTAATATATTATCTAAGTTGGATAAAAGGAGCCAGTCAGCCCTATAAAAACCAGCATCCGTTTGAGTCAAACAATCTTAGAGGGTTGAGTTTCTGAACAGATTGGCGCTGTCGGAATTCTGTTTATAGTTTTATGTGCTAGTATTGGGTCATTGGAAAAGTCATGGTGTATTTTTTTCTATTTATCTATGCAAAAATGTGTCATGACTTTTCTAACGACCCAATGTGTTTTGTTTTCTTTCTTTCTTTTTTCTTTTTAAATAGATTTTTGCTATTGGATGTGTGCACTTGCCGGAAAGACAAAGAGAGACAGGGAGGTGAGAAATCACCCCTTAGGAGGAATGGCCACACCACGGTCCCTTCTCCTCCATTCTCTCTCTCTCTTTTTTTTCTTTCTTTTTTTTTTTTTTTTTTTTTTTTGCTATAGGGAGCGTGCGCTCGCCAGACAGAGAGAGACAGAGAGACAGAAAGTGAGAAATCACCCCCCAGGGGTGATGGCCACGCCGCAATCCCTTCTCCTCCATTCTCCTCTCAGGATCTTGGGCACGCACGCACATGCGCCCAGCGTGAGTTTAAGCCACAGGGTCCAGGACTCAAACCGCGGTCGGCTACATGGGAGTCCAAGTGACATAGCCATTACGCTAACTGCTGGTCCCCTCCTCCATTCTCCTCCTGGGATTTTGGGCATGAACTCACATGGTGAGAGTTTTTGTTTCTTTTTTTTAAGAATTATTTTAGGGACCAGCAGATGGCATAATGGATATGTCACTGGACTCCCATGTATTTGATTGCGGTTCGAGTCCCAGACCTGGTGGCTTAAACACAACGCCAGGCACATGTGCGTGCGTGCCCAAGATCCCGAGAGGAGAATGGAGAAGTGATTGCAATGTGGCCATCCCCCCCTAGGTGGTGATTTCTCTCTTTCTGTCTCTCTGTCTCTCTTATCTTTCTGGCAAGCACACATGCCCTATAGCAAAAACCTCGCAAAAAATAAAAAAAAGAATTATTTTATTTAACTTTATTTATTTATTTTGATTTGACCAGAGAGGGACAGAGTGAGAGAGAAAGAGAGAGGGAAAGTGAGAAAGCAAGCCACCAGATCCAGGACTTGAACCACAGTCAGCCATGTGGAAGTCCAGCGCCCTTAACCACCATGCACCTGCTGGCCGCCTGGCAAGAGTTTTAAGCTGTTTGGTCCTAGACTCAAATGACGGTTGACTATGGGAGTCCAGTGATGTAACCGTTATGCCATCTCTTGGCCTCCCAAAAGATATTTTTATAACTTATTGAGTGTCTTTCCTAAAGACAATTTCTTTTTCCGTCTCCTCACCATAAATTTCAAGAAAGAGTTTAGGGGAACTGTTATATTAATAACCAGGTACATATATTCCAGATAATTTACAAAATTAATATTTCACATATAATGGCAAAAAACAAACTTTCTTCGTTTCAAGCTACAGTTATTTTTTTCTTGTTTATCTCTAATCTTTACTGAACTTTACAATTTTAGCCTGATGTCTGCTGCTGCTTTATTTCAAATTTTTATTTATTTATTTATTTATTTATTTATTTATTTATTTATGCTATAGGGTACATGTGCTCACAGGAGAGAGACACAGAGAAAGAGAGATAAAGTAAGAAATCACACCCCAGGGGGGTGGTCATACCATACCGCAGTCCCTTTTTCTCCATTCTCCTCTCAGGATTTTGGGCATGCACATACACACACTTGGAGTGTTTTTCAAGTTCGCAGGTCAGGGACTCACACCACACATTTGGCTGTGTGGGATCCAGCCACCTTAACCTCCATTCCACCTGCTGGCCCTGGTACTGCTTTATCTTTAGTGTTAGTTTTTTACTAAAATAGATCTGTACATTTCTAAGTTTCGCTTTCAGATTTACAACTCGTCTCTCCTTCCTTTCTCCCCTTTCTTTCTTCATTCCCTTCTTTCTTTATTCATCATTCTTTATCCTTTATTTTTTGCAGTTTTTCCTTTTTATTGTAAAAGTAATAGACCAACAGTGAATCATTTTTTAAAAATAACATTCTATCTGATATGTTCAATACAATATTATTACTTTCACATTTCATCAGTCTCCTGTTAGATATTTAGTTTGTCTCTTTTTTCTTCCACAATATTAGATAACACTGTAACGAATATACTTATATGTATAATTTTTCTTTCCATCTGGATGATTTCATTAGGATAAATTCCTGGGAGTAGGAGTTCTAGGTTAAAGGGTATGAATATTTTTATCGCTTCTAATATGTGTTGCCAAATCACTTTCCCTTTTAAGGTTTGTGTCAGTTTATACTGCCATAAGCAATATAGCGTCTGGATTATTGATGCCTGTTTCTCCTATGGTTTTACATCTTCAGTCTTTTTCTCCTTTGACCTAGCTTGTGAGCTACTACCCAAAATATTCTTCCAGAATGCTGTTCATACCTTTCTCATAGTCTTCCCTGGTTACCTTCCATTTATCTGCCAGCTCAGGCATAAATTTTTAAGTCCAGGCTTTACCTACCACCAGACTTCATTCATTTTAATTGATTAGTATCCTTGTTTAGGGCAGCCTCTTTGTTTTCATTGAATGGCCATTATTTCTTATTTCTTACCTGTAATTCTTCCTTTTGATCATTTCTTACATTCAGAACTGCTTCTCTGCCAACATTTCTCCATCTCATTTAGTTTCAAAAATTGTTTATTCTATAAAACTGTCAATGCAGACACACGTGAATTGATTATATCTTTAGTATTTGGTGTACCTAACTTAAAGTGAGTGGCCATATTTGTCAGGTACCCAGTTAGAGAAATACGAAGGAAAGGTAGAAACAAGTTTAGGAGTTTTTGTTTTTGTTTTTAAGAAGGCTTAGAATTTATAAGAACTTGGATTTCCTTATTAAACTTAAGAGGAAAATGAGGAATTCTGTGTTCTGTTTTTTGTTTTTTTTTTTTTCTATTTGGGGGGTGTAATGCTAGCATTCTATGACAGTGGGCAAGCCAATTTTTCTTCCATTCTCCTCTACTTTAGCTACAGAGTGGAAAATAGAGTGCACCAATCATTTCAAGAGTATCATGACATTTTCTCCCCTTCCTATTACTATTATTTTTTAAAAGAATTATTTGTTTATTTTAAAAATTTATTATTATTATTATTATTATTATTTAATTTGACCAGAGAAAGTGAGAGAACAAGGTGCCAGCTCCGGGACTCAAACTGTTGTCAGCCATGTGGGAATCCAGCACCTTAACTACTATGCTGCCTGCCTGCCCCCCTTCCTATTTTTTTTTAATCAATATTCTTAGCATATCTATTAAACCCTAACATATACTGAATATTTACTATGTGCCAGACACCAATCTGGTGTATTGTGTGCCTTAGACCTTTTAACCCTCACAATCACCCTATGAACTAGGTAACCCTGTTTTCAGATGAGCAGCTCAGTTATTTTCTTGCTCAAGTTCACAGCTAGTAAGTGGCAGAGCCATGATTTAAACACATTCTTATAGAAGTACTTTTCTGAATTACCAACTATCAGGTCTCTTCTATATCTAGTTTTCTGATGATTTCTTATTATATATGGAAAAGAAACTATAAACTCCTCAGCACCATCGGAAGACCTTCCATGTCTCAATCGAATCTACTTTTCCATTCTTTTCTTCCCCCTGTCCTAATATGTGTCCTATGTTCCAGTCTCAGAGCTGCTTATTTCACAAATACATCATAGAGGTTCACATAGCTAAGCCTTTTTTTGTCCCTAAAATGCTGTTCATTTGCATCCTGGCAAACATCCCTCAAGATCCAGCTCAAATGCTTTATTCTCTATGAAAGCATTCCACATTTTCTTGGGCAGTTAGTGGTTTGCTTCTCTATGCTTCCTTGAATATAGTTCTACTGTAGTATTTTCAAACTGCTTTGTAATTATTTGCTTACATGCCTGTCTTTCTTACTTTATGAAGAATAATGAGATATGAGAAGGTAACATTTTTACAGGCACGTTATCATGTGTTTTTAAACATAGCCAAAATTTAAAATGAGCGTATTTAAAATGACATTGTTTCCCTTTTTTCCCCCCTCAGCATAGGGCTACTTTCAAATTTGAAACAACAGATGAAGATAAAAGAAAGGTAAGCCTTAGTGTTATTCTGTGTGTATGTTTTATTCGTGGGAGTTTCTAAGCTGTGGTCTTGTTTTCATCTGATGATTGTTGATTCGTTTTTAGTTTTCCTTTAGTTTGTAATTTAGGAACCCCGAGAAGAAAGCTAGGTGCCAGGTTGACAATGGATTACACACAAGTCTTTCCTATGCCATGCCTGAATTGCATCAATCTAATAATGGAGGGAAAAGCATTCAGAGGGAACTCTTTCCCTAGTTCTTTCAGCCCCCCCCCCCCCCCAAGGTGTACTTCATTTGGAGGCAGGACTTAAGGATGCCTGCTTTCTGTTGGGGTAGGTTAAGTTTTGGGAAAGCAGTTGGTTATGCTGCTACTCCTCAACTACATGTCCTTCTCCATACTGTGATTTATGTTATTAGCAGTTGTCTAGATCATTGGCTTTCCAGGCATAGAGGAAAATGGAGTAAAGAGACTCACTAATAGAGGAGTTATTATAAAAGAGGTTTTATCGGCTATATGACCATGTAATGTTATGTTTGCCTGTTGGGGTTTCTATGGTAGTTTTACTTGATTGAAACATGACTCTAGTGAAGATAAGCTCACTAGTTCTGCCTTTGTGTTTCGCTGGGGCTCTATATATCTGTTCCTGACCTCACAAATGCCAAGACAGCATAAAAGTATATGGCTGGAGGCCAGCAGGTAGTGTGTGATTAGGGTGATGGACACTCCCATGTGGCTGACCACGATTCAAGTCCCGGACCTGGTGGCTTGCTTTCTCACTTTCCTTCTTTCTGTGTATCTGTCTTTCTCTGATCAAATTAAAATAAGTGAATGAATAAACAAAAATAAATAATTATTTTTTTAAAAAAACCATTTGGCTGAATTGGGGTAGCTTAAATCTAGTATTTTATTGCTAGTGGGTTGATGACACCTTGAAATAATCTTTCCATTCACCTTTATTCACCTTGACTCCCACATCTAATATCTATGTCTTGCTCATTTTATCTCTTAAGATTCCTTCAGTCCATTTTCTTCTTAATCCCTGCCCTAATTGATGACTCATCAGTTTTCCTAGCTGTTTTTTCATTTCCCAGTTATGTGCCTGCCATTCAAGTTGATTGTCTATAATTCTTTTTTTTTTTTTGAAAGGTTTTCGCTATAGGGCGCGTGCGCTCGCCCGACAGACAGAGACAGACAGAAAGCGAGAAATCACCCCCCAGGGGGGATGGCCACGCCGCAATCCCTTCTCCTCCATTCTCCTCTCGGGATCTTGGACACGCACGCACACGCGCCCGGCGTGAGTTTTAAGCCACGGGGTCCGGGACGTGAACTGCGGTTGACTACGTGGGAGTCCAGCAACATAGCCATTACGCTAACTGCTGGTCCCTATAATTCTTTATTTTTTTTTTAAGAATTATTTTATTTGGGACCAGCAGGTGGCATGGTGGTTAAGGGTACTGGCCAACCATGGTTTGAGTCCTGAACCTGGCAGCTTGCTTTCTCACTTTTTCTCTCTCTCACTCTGTCCATCTCTGGTCAAATTAAAATAATTAATTAATTAATTAATTAATTATAAAAATACCTCTCTCTCAAAAAAAGAATTATTTTATTTAACTTTATTTATTTATTTTAATTTGACCAGAGAGGGAGAGAACAAGAGAGAGGAGGAAAGTGAGAAAGCAAGCTACCAGGTCTGGGACTCGAAACAGTCAGCTATGTGGGAGTCCAGTGCCCTCAACCACCATGCCACCTGCCAGCCCCTATAATTCTTTTTAAAAATAATTATTTAATTTTATTTATTATTATTATTATTAAAATTTTGACCAGAGAAATTTTGATCATTTTGATGAAAAGTGAGAAAGCAAGCTGCCAGATCTGGAACTTGAACAGCAGTCAGCTACGTGGGAGTCTAGCACCTTAACCACCACACCACCTGCTGGCCCCTGATTATCTATAATTCCAGCAATCTGTCTATGTCATTCTCAGCCTTAAAATCCTTGGTGATTTTTGCTTCAGAATAAAGCCAAGGTTTTTTTTGTTGTTGTTGTTTGTTTGTTTGTTTGTTGTTGTTGTTTTCCAAGAAGGCTCATGCTTTTCCCAGAGCAGGAGGAGTGGAGGAGTTGGGGGAAAAGCACTCCTCAATGGAGTGTGGAGAGACTACAGTCCCGTCTCCATTTCTCTATCCTGTGGGATTTTATCCGGTTTGGATTTGGGCATGCACACTCATGAGTTCAGCATGTTTTCAAGCTGCCAGAGCCAGGATTCAAACTTCACAGTAAGCCGTGTGGGATCCAGTTCCCTTGACCACTAAGACCATAGAGCCAACCCTAGTACAAGCTTCTTAGTGTGACATGCTAGGTTCTTCCTGATCTGATCTCTACCTACTTTTGCAGCCTGTTTGTTCTCTTTCCTGTATTTCATGTTATAGCAATTTAAAAATGCTTCCAGTTACACATACATATACGACCCTTCTGTTTTTTTACTTTAAGAATTATTATTTATTTTTATTTATTATTATTATTTTAATTTGATCAGAGAGAAACAGAGAGAGAGAGAAGAGAAAGTGAAAAAGCAAGCCTCCAGTTGTGGAACCTGAACCATGGGCAGCCATGTTAGAAGTCCAGCACCTAACCACCACTCCACCTGCTGCCCTCCCTTGTTTTTTAATTCCTACCTTTGCATGTATTGTTTTCTACCTAGAATGCCCTCTCCTTCTTGTACATCTCTTCTTTTCACCTGTTTAATTACCACTTACCTCAGGGACACTACCTTTAGCAAGCCTCTGACAGTCTGGTTAGGATGCGCCTCTTAGTATTCCCATCCATATAAATCCTAAAATAATACTTATACCTTGTTTCTTTTTTTTTTTTCTTTTTTCTTGCTGCTACAGTGCACATGCATTTGCTGGAGAGAAATAGAGAGAGAGAGAGAGAGAGAAAGTGCACTCATTAAAGGGGGATGGGTACACTGCAGTCCCTTCTCCATTCCCCTCAGGAGACTTAACCCTAACCCATTTGGCCATTTGGGATCCAGCCTTGTTCACCACCACTCCACCAGCTGGCACCTTGTTTCTTTCTTTTTTAAAAAAATTTTTTTTGGCTATAGGGTGTACACACTTGATACAGAGAAACAGAGACAGAGAGAAAGTGAGGGAGCATGGCCACACTGAATCCTTTTTCCACTCTCCCCTTGGGATTTTGGGCATGTGCAACATGCCCAAGTGTGTTTTTTAGGCCTCCAGATCTGGCACTCAAACCGCACAGTGGGCCATGTGGGATCCAGTGCCTTTACCATCATGCCACCTGCTGGCCTGGCCCCTTGTTTCTCAATTATATATTTGCATCTCTCCACGTTAGACCCTGAGAACTCCTGAAGATAGTTTTCTTTTAAAAGAATTATTTTATTTAACTTAATATATTATTATTATTGTTATTTTCCAGTTTGATCAGAGAGAGACTGAGAAAGAGAGGGAAAGTGAGAACGCAAGCCATCAGGTCTGGGACTTGAACCATAGTCAGCCATGTGGAAGTCCAGCACCTTTAACCACTACATTACGTGCCCGCCTCCTGAAGATAGTTATTTATCTTTATGTCCTATATTAAAGTGCCCAGCCAATAATAGGCGCTCAGAAAGCATATTTATTGAATGAGTGGCTGTGAAATATAAACTTTGGAGATTAAAGATTTAACCCTGACTTTCTTTTAGATTTGAACAATATAAACAAGACTAGAAAACCTTTTAGAACGAAGATACTCAATCAGAGTTGTGATCTTTGGGGAGCTTTTTCAAAATAGACCTGCCCAGGCCCAGCCCCTTATCTACTGAGCCAGATTTGGGAGGTGAGCTTCAGGCATGTATATTTTTATAGATGTTCTTCAGGAAGTACTCATACATTTGATGGGAGTACAAAATGGCACAGATCCCTATGGAGAAGAAACTGACGATATCTACCAAAATTATAGATGCATTGCACCCTTTGACCAAGCAGTGTCACTTTTAGGAATCTTTTCTATAGATAGATTGAACCCAAATAAATAAGAGTTATTCATTGAATATTGTACGTAGTGGCAAAAGATTGGAAGCTAAGTGTCCAGCCATTAGGGAGTGCCTGAAGAAACTATGGCACATTTACATACTGGAATTCTATAATGTAATTAAAAGAAAGATGCTGTTATATGCTAATAGGGGAGAGAGTTAATTGGAAAAAAAAGAGGCAAGATGTTAAAAAGATAGACCTGGGACCAGCAAGTGGCATGGTAGTTAAGGCACTAGATCCCACATGGCAATTGGGCAGTTAGTCCCAGACCCAGTAGCTTGAAAAGCATGCTGGGCGCATGTGCATATATACTGAAAATCCTAAGAAGAGCGAGGAGAAAGGATTGCAGTGTGGCCATCTCCCCTGAGGGGATGATTTCTCACTTTCCCTCTTGCTTTGTCTCTTTCTGGCAGGCACATATGTTCTATGGCAAAAATCTGAAAGGTAAAAAAAAAAGACTCAGTGATAGGTATTCAGTCCAGGATGACAACTGCTATTAAGTTTTGCTGGAACAATCCATAATACATTTGTAGATTTCATAGACTCTACTTTAGGAATTTAATTTGACCAGGATTTTACATAGGAATCTGACTTTAGATTGTTTGGTAATGCTTTTAGTAGTAAAAATAAGTACATTAAGGCAGACTTTCCCACTCCATGTAAATTTCAGTTGAAATGCAGAAATTCTCCACACCATTATTAATAAAAACATGTTATTTATTTCTTGTAGGGTAGTAAATAAAAACGAAACATTTTCAGAATATTCCTTGACTTAAATTTCTAGAGAGGGTAACTACTGTACTAGTTCCTATTCTCAGTTACAGTGTATAGATTTCTGCTTCCTGGGAGGTCTGTTACACACAAATGTCATTAGGGACCTAACTAGGTAATCTTCATTAATGGGAAAACATTGGCAAACATCTATTTCCGTCTCCAAGGGTTAAAACCATTAGTTACTCTCATGCCTAAGGGCCCTTTTTAGACTTTGACATCAAGTCTTAGACAGCTCAAAACGATCTACATCCTAGCAGCTTTTTAATTTCTCAGTATAGAGTCACATAGAATAGTAGACATTTCTCCACATTAAACCCAATGTAGGGAACCAGCAGTTAGCGTAATGGCTATGTCGCTGGACTCCCACGTAGTCGACCGCGGTTCGCGTCTCGGACCCGGTGGCTTACAACTCACGCCGGGCGCGTGTGCGTGCGTGCCCAAGATCCCGAGAGGAGAATGGAGGAGAAGGGATTGCGGCGTGACCATCCCCCCTGGGGGGTGATTTCTCGCTTTCTGTCTCTCTGTCTCTCTCTGTCTGTCTGGCGAGCGCACGCGCCCTATAGCGAAAAACCTCTCAAAAAAAAAAAAAAAAAAAAAAAAAAACCCAATGTAAAAATATAAGGAACTCAAATTACTGCCCAATTTGTTTTCCTGCCCTAGTTCTTTTTCTTTTTCCTAAATGTCTCTGGAGCCTTCTTCCAGCAACTTCTTGGTAACAGCAGCCATAAACTATAGTGCTCTTTGATAAGCAGAATACCTTTCTCATGTAAAAGAAACCTTTGTGACACCAAAGAAGTAAGTGTAAGGGAACAGTGGTCTTTAGAAAACAAAACTTGATTTAACGGAGCTTTTTGGGAGGTGATTATAACTTAATCCTTAGCCATAATTTCTGATGCTTACATAGTGTTTTGCATTTTTACAAAGGTTTGCTTCCCATCATTAATGCTGTAAGTATAGTGAGACTACCATCATTTTTTTTTTTTAATGTATTTATTATTACCAAAGAGAGACAGAGCATGAGTGAGAGTGAGTGAGCGAGAGGGTACAAAGCAAGCTGCCAGGTCCGGGACTCAAACCGCAGCTGGCCATGTGGGAGTCCAGCGCCCCTAACCACCACTCCACTTGCTGGTCCCCCATCACCCTTTTTTATGGATAAGAAGACAGGCTTGCATAAATGGTGTCTTGCTAACATTCACACCACTAGTAAGTGGTAGAGCCTCAAAGTGCACACTCTGCTCCATAGCTACCTCCTAGTACCTTTTAAGGTATATTTTAGAAGCCTTTAAATTATGATGCTCTATCTTGTTTTATCGTTTATTTCTTAGCTTGAGAACTATTTGAGGCAACTAGACTTAAGTTAGGAGATAGCAAAGGGAATTATCAACTAGAGTGCTTACATTTTTCTAGAGAAGTTAAGTCACATACAGCTGCTAACGTTTTTGCAAATAATGCAAATAGTTTCAGGTGTATATGGATCATTGTGTATTTAGATCTAAATACCTGTGCTTATTGAAGCATTTGATTTACATCCTCTATCTAAATTGGTAGACTGATTATTTGTGAGCACATAAACAAATATATGCAAATATGTAGGATGGTGAGAGAAAATATGATAAGTAATCTGAAATTTCACACCTTAAGGAAATAAAAGCTCTTAAATTTGAGGTCTCAAAATTGACCTCAAAACCAATAAAGAGTACTAATTGTAGTAAATGTTAAAAAAGATATGTCATGGGGCTGGCAGGTGGTGCAGTGGTTAAGGCACTGGACTCCAACATGGCCAAACATGGTTGAGTCCCAGACCTGCAGCTTGCTCTCTCACTTTCCCTTTCTCTGTATCTCTCTCTGGTGAGTGCATGTGTCCTATAGCAAATTAAAAAATAATAATAATAAAATTATTTTTTATTATTTTAATTTTCTGTATAATCAATCATTATATATCACTACAGCTAAATAATTATTTTTTAAAGAATTATTTATTTTATTTCATTTATTCATTCATTTATTTTAATTTGACCAGAGAGAGAGAAACAGAGAAGGAAAATAAGAAAGCAAGCCACCAGGTCCAGGACTCGAACCATGGTTGGCCATGTGGGAGTGTCCAGCACCTTAACCACCACGCCACCTGCTGGTCCCCCTAAATAATTCTTTAAAAACAGAGAAAGAAAAAGACATATAAAACGAGTAAGAGAATTGCAGTTTTGGTCACCCAGGTAGCATGTCTGAGTTGCAGACCCAGTGGCTTAAAAAGCATGCTGGGCATATGTGCATGTGTGCCTGCCTAAAATTCTGAGAGGAGAATGGAGAAGATGGGACTGTGACACAGCCATTGCCCCTGTGGGTGATTTCTCATTTTTCCTCTTTGTCTCTTTCTTTTTCCAGCCAGCACATGTGCTATAGCAAACTAAAAAAAGATACTGTAGCTCAGCCCAGCCACTGTCTACATACTAAGACATTGTGCACTGTGCTCCATAGGCTGGGACCACATTGGAATCTTGTGCCTATAATTCCAGTGACTCAGGAGGCTGAACTAGATGATTAGGACACAGTGAGACCCTATCTTTTTCTTTTTCTTTTTAAGTATAGGGCATGTGTGTTTGCCGGATAGAGAGAGAGAGAGAGAGTGAGAGGGAAAGTGAGAAATCACCCTCTGGGGCCATAGCCATGCCACAGACCCTTCTCCTCTGTTCTCTTGGGATTTGGGGCATGCACGTACACATGCCTAGCGTTTCAAGCCACTGGATCTGGGACTTAAACCATGGTCAACCATGTCGGAGTCCAGCACCTTTAATCATCATGCCATCTGCTGGCCCCAAGGCCCCATCTTTAAAACAAAACAAAACAAAAATGCAGCTCTTTAACCTGTAAGATAGACTTGAACTTTGTCAAGTCTGGAAAATTTCATTTGTTGTTTAAGGTAAGTCTTTGTTTTATAGTAATTTTTTCTCAAAAGAGTGAAATTTAAAATAGTCAGATTGCAAACTTTAGAAAAAAATTTTACCAGAGGGAGCATATACTAGCCAGAGAGAAACAGAAAGAGAGGGAGGGAAAGTGAGAAGCACCTCTAATAGGACATGGTCCTTCTACATTCCCTTCTCCATTTCTTCCTCCTTTTGGGATTTTGGGCATGCAAGCGATGTGCCTGACATGTTTTTCAAGCTGCCAGGTCCAGACTTCAATCATACCTTTGGCCATCCAGCTGCCTTAACTATCACACCACTGACTGGTCCCTCAAATGTATTTTTTATTGCCTTCTAGCTCACACAATTAATATTCCTGCAAAGGAATAGGATAATTGCCACTTTGAGATCTAGAGCTGAGGACAAGAACTCTGACTTATCTTTGTATTTTTAGCCCCCAACCCTGACTTGGTACAACATAGGCATCCATAGCAAACACCTGTTAGGTTAATAAAGGGAGCTTAGAGATTGAGTGGGATTTCTGTTTTATGTTCTCTTACCTATACCTCAGGATCTCAAGTGCATCTTCTAATGTTGTTCTCTGAAAAAGTAGGATACCAAAGTATGTATATAGTACAGTCACAAGCACATAAAACTAATAAAAAGTATACAAATCAATTACTAACAGGAAATTCACTACATGGTGGCTGCTTATTATTACTATGGATAATATTTTTCTTTTTCTGCATTTTAAACTATTCTATTAGATTATAATGATACAAGAATATTGTATAAACATAAAACATTACACATTTGTTTTTTGATAGTGTGATTGGTGGTATATGCAAAGAGCAAATACCTTTTTTTCAAATTATTGTTTTCTCTAAAATTGGCCTTTTCCTTTTAATTTTTTAAGAATTTCCTGAGAGTTCATGCATGGGCTTGTTGGAGAGGGAGGGAAAGCACCCACTAATGGAGTGTGGTCACACCACAATCCCTTCTCCATTTCTCCAAACTGTTGGGATTGTGGGCATGCTTGCACATGTAGCTGGCAAGTTTTTTAAAACGCCAGGATTGGACCACAGCTGGCCATGTGGGATCCTGCTTTCTTCAATACTAGCCTACAAATCCTGTCCTAAAATTTGATGCCTTGATTATCTTGCATATTCCTTTTTGGGGAACATAAAAAAAGTTACTACGTTTGGAGTAATATTATGTACAGAGTCAGTTTATCAACATAATATATGTAGAAGAACACAAAAGTTCATTCTGCTATGTAAAAAAAAAATTTTTTTCCCCGCTTTTCCCTCTATCTTAGATGTACTTGGGCTATTAGGGATCTCTGTAATATACAATTTTTTTTTCAATGATTTGTATGTGCCACTCTCTGTGTTTTGCCTTTGTTCTTAAGTTGGCTATTTGCCAATGGTATTTGGTTCGGCACTTTTCTCAGGTACAGATGCATCTTGAGGATTGCCATTGTGGATTATAGAAAATGAATGGATTGGGGGACTAGCAGGTGGCGTGGTGGTTAAAGGTGCTGGATTCCCACATGGCTGACCACAGGTTGAGTCCCAGACCTGCCTGCTTGCTTTCTCACTTTTCCTTTCTCTCTGTCTCTGTATCTGTCTGGTCAAAGTAAAAAATAAGAATAACAAACAATTAAATAAATAATGTTTTTTTTTTTAAAGAAAATTAAATTTTTAAAAAAGAAAATGAATGGATCGGTACCAGCAGATGGCATAATGGTTACATTGCTATACTCCTACATAGTCAACTGCAGTTTGAGTCCTGGACCTGGCTGCTTAAAACTCACGTCGTGAGCATGTGTGTGCATGCCCAAAATCCCAAGAGGAATGGGGGAGAAGGGATTGTGACATGACCACCCACCCTGGAGGATGATTTCTTACTGTTTCTCTGTTTCTCTCTGTCTCTCTAGCGAGCACACACACCGTACAGCAAAAATCTCTCTAAAAAAGGGAAAAAGAAAATGAATAGATCAATTCTATATTAGATCCTAGGAAAATGTGCTAGGATAGAGCCATCAATCCTAGGCTATGGATCCATGCTTGGAAATAGTTTGGATGCGGATGCTTATTCTGAAAGCTCTTTACACTTACTTTGGTCATTTCAAATTGTCAAACTCCAATTTTTTTTTTTAAAGAATTATTAAACTTTGGGACCAGCAGGTAGTGTGGTGGTAAAGGCGCTGGATACTCCCACATGACTGACCATGGTTCAAGTCCTGGACCTGGCGGCTTGCTTTCTCACTTTCTCTCTCTCTCTGTGTCTCTCTATGGTCAAATTAAAAATAAATCAATAAATAAAATTAAATAATTCTAAAAAAAAGAATTATTAAAAAAAGAATTATTTTTTAAAAAAAGAATTATTAAACTTTGTTTATTTAGTTACTTTTTAATCTGACTAGAGAGGGACAGAGTGAGAGAGAGAGAGAGAGAAGAGAGAGTGAGAAAGCAAGCAGCCAGGTCTGGGACTTGAACTGTCGTTGGCCCTGATGGGAGTCCAGCACCCCTAACCACTGCACCACCTGCCAACCCCTCAAACTCTAATTTTTATTAACATAAAGTAAGTTTTGTATGCCTGGCAAATTTGACTCAAAATTAATTTGATGTCTTTTTGGGAGAGAATATTTTGATATATACTATAACTACAGTTCTCAGAAATTAATAACTTTAAAGATAAAAGTTCCTTTCCAATTACAGTCTTATAGGACAGGAGTAATACCTCACAGTAATTAAAAATAAACAATTAAAAAAAAGAATTATTTATTTAATTCCATTTGTTGCTGTTGTTATATTTATTTATTTGTTTCATATATTTATTTATTTATTTTGGAGAGATTTTTGCTATAGGGCCCTTGCACTCACCAGACAGAGACAGAGAGACAGAAAGCAAGAAATCACCCCCCAGGGGGATGGTCACGCCGCAATCCGTTCTCCTCCATTCTCCTCTTGGGATCTTGGGCACGCACACACATGCGCTTGGCGTGAGTTTTAAGCCACCAGGTCTGGGACACGAACCACTGTCAACTACATGGGAGTCCAGCAACATAGCCATTACGCTACCTGCTGGTCCCTATTTTTTTGAACTTTTTAAATTTAAACTTTTTAAAATTTTATTTCAAGTTCTTTTATACATTCATTCAAGTTACTTAGCTTGTAAAGTGAATATTCCAACATGTGTACATTTCTCACCGGTCCAATTGATAATACTATAAAGTTATCTTCAACAGATATTTGACCAGAGAGAGACAGAGAAAGGGAAAGTGAGAAAGCAAGCTGCTGGGTCTGGGACTTGAACCGTGATCAGGTATGTGAGAATCCAGTACCTTTAATCACCACATCACCTACTGGTCTCCAAATTAAACAATTTAAACTTCGTTCAGAACTCCACTTTTCCTTTCAGATGTTTTGCCAAGGCATTGAAAGACTAAATCTAAGGAGAAAGGACAGAATAGTCTCTCTGACTTAGTAAATCATAGGTGTGACAGTCTATATGTGATCTTAAGATTACTTTTTAGGATTTCTGTAAGGGATGATAAGATAGTTTTTTTTTATTTTTTATTTTTTTATTTTAGGTACATTTTCTTTCTTTTTAATCGCCTGAGGATTCTTACTAGAGAGACAGAAAGTTACCCCAATGGGGTATGGTCATATACCACAATTCTTTTTCCTCCATTTCTCTATCCCATCAGGATTTAGGGCATGCACGCACACGTATCTGGAGAGTCTTTCAAGCTACTCAGACCAGGATTTGTACCACAGTTGGCCATGTGGGATCCCGTGCCCAGTGAGCAGCACTTAACCATTGTACGTGGGACCAGACCAGTGTATATTTTCTTATATACAGATTTTATCAAGAAGTTCCACTTCCAGTCAAGATAGTGTGAAGAGCTCTATATATCTGTTCCCCAATGAAACTGGTAAAAGTTATTTTAAAAGTCCCTGGAAATCGTGCCAAGGGCATATAGTCAATGAAGAAACATTTATTCAGGAAAAGCTACAGAAATGCAATAAGAAAAGTGAAAGTCTGTGCTATTTGAACCAGGATCTATCCTCTTCCTCTCCTCTCTTATCTAAATGGGGTAAAAGTCTTCAAATTGGTCCAGGGAATTCAGGGCTCCCTTTTCTTCCAGCTTCCAGCTGATGGGCTGTTTTCTTGGGAGGGACGGACCATCAGAATTTCTCATCCTGCCTCTACTTGTTACAGAGGCTAAATTCTTTATGAGTACATTTTAAAGGTAGGAGCTCCTTTCATTCAGCCTTTGCTTTTAGAATAGAGGCCGTACCTTCTGTGTGACAGTGCTGAGAGTATTGGGGTTGCAATGTCCTGGCTAGTGGGACATGGTACCACCTCAGGAAAGGGCAAACGAGAACTGGGGCTGTTGCACACCTGTCTCAATTGAACTCAGTTTTTTTGTTTTGTTTTGAGAGAGGTTTTTGCTATAGGACGTATGCACTCACCAGAGAGGCAGAAAGCGAGAAATCACCCTCTGGAGGGACGGCCATGCCACAATCCCTTTTCCTTCATTCTCCTCTTCTTGGACACACACGCACATGTGTCCAGCATGAGGCTTACGCCACTGGGTCTAGAACTTAAACCATGGTCGACTGTGTGAGAGTCCAGCTGCATAATCATTACACAATCTGCTGGTCCCTTGAACTCAGCTCTTAAAGGAGGGATGCCACCTAGAGAGAAGCATGCATTGTCCTTGCCTCCAGCATCAGAGCCAGGGCTTAGAAATTTTGCCCTGGGGGACCAGCAGATGATGTAATAGTTTCGTCCGTGGGCTCCCCTGTAGTTGACTGCAGTTCAAGTCCTGGACCCGGCAGCTTAAAGTCTCACCAGCCATGTGTGCATGTGTGCCCGAGATCCTGAAAGGAGAATGGAGGAGAAGGGATTGTAGTGTGGCCATCCCCCTGGCGGGGAGAGGGGGAATGGTTTCTCACTTTCTGTTTCACTTTCCATCTCACTTTCTGTCTCTCTGTCCCTCTCTGTCTTTCTGGTGAGTGCACATGTCCTATAGCAAAAACCTCTCTTAAAAAAGAAAAGAAATTTTGCCTTGGGAAGAAGCAGGGTGTATAGCAGAGAGCTCTGAATGTCTCCTCAAAGGAGTTGATGTCATTTGCAATAGAGTGTAGAGATGTTCATGTCTAAGGGAGCAGAACATAGTGATTGGCAGTTGGGAGACTGACAGATTCACTGGAAATATAGGCTGACTAAAGCCAGATAGTTTGTTAGAGGGAAAGAGATAGCTGGGAGGAGCCTTCTTCTGGTCATAATAGATCATAAGATCTCAAATACTAGCCTCAGGAACTATCCCTTCAAAACAACTCTAAAAGACTGGGTAAGTTTGTAGAGCAATTTTTGCTTTAGTATGTTGTTGAAGACAGTAGATCAAATCAGGGGCAATAAATAGAGCTTAACAGCTGGGTGTGGTCAGGAAAAGAGAAAATCAAAAAGGGGCCTGCCAAAGCTATTGCCATCTATGGTAATGTATGGGCATGGCCAAGGGTGCTCTCTCTGAGTTGGCAACATCAGGGTTACAGGGAGAAAGAAATAATTTAGCCAGTCACTAAACAAATGAACAAGCAAATCACAATCACTAGTCCTGGAACCTGGGTGTGTGTGGGGTGTGTGTGTGTGTGTGGGGGTGGTGGTAGTACCTAGAGTTGCTATAGTATTATTTAATATTTCTAGGAAAGGATGACCTAAACACAGAAAAACAAAAACGGGTACTAGGAAGTGCCTGTGTGTGACCAGATGTTGGATTTAACGAATATTAATATTTAAAGTAGCCCTTTAATGTAAATTCAGAGAACTAAAGGAAACCATGATTTTTTTACAAAAATTTATTTAATTGTATTTGTTACTATTTTTAAATTTGACCAGAGAGACATAAAGAGAGAGGGAGAGAGAGAAGGAGAGGGAGAAGAAAAGTGAGAAAGCAAGCCACCAGGTCCAGGATTCAAACTGTGATTGGCCATGTGGGAGTCCAGCACCCTAACCACCATGCCACGTACCAGCCCTGGGAAACTGGGATTAAAGAAGTGACAGAAATTATGACAATGTCATATCAAATGGAGACTATCAATAGAGAACATTTTTTAGAATTTTTTAATTTCATTTATTATTATTATTATTATTATTATTATTATTATTATTTTAATTTTGCTATAGGACACACATGCTCACCAGAGAAAGAGAGAAAAAAAAGTGAGAAAGCAAGCCACCAAGTCCAAAACTCAAACCGCAGTTGGCCATGTGGGAGTCCAGGGCCCTAACTACCATGCCACCTGTTGGCCCCAAGAAATTTTTTTTAAAAAGAGCCAAATGAGGGGCCGGCAACTGGCATGGAGGTTAAGGCACCTGGGTCCCACATGGCTGACTCTCTGGTTTGAGTCCTAGACCAGGTAGCTTGAAAAATTACTCTGGGTTCCTGTGTGCATGCGCCCGAAGTCCCAAGAAGAGAAGGGAGAAGGGATTGCAGCATGGCCTTCCCTCCTTGGGGTGATTTCTCACATTGTCTGGCTTTCTCTATTGCTCTCACTTTCTCTCTCTCTCTGGCTCTTGCTATATGCCCTCTAGCAAAAGCTGAAAAACAAACAAACAAAAGGAAAAGAGCCAAATGGAAATTCTGGAGTTGAAAAGAAAAAGTTTAGAAGCTGAATGAAATTAATTGCTTAAATGAAAGGGTTTAGCAGTAGGTTTGAACCTGCACAGGAAAGAATAAGCAAACTTGAAGATGGACCAGTAAGAGAGTATGCAAGGTGGAAAACAGAAAAATGAAGGACCCAGAAGATAGCACAAAGGTGAAATGTGACCCTCATAAAGCATACTCATACGAGAAGGCTGCCGGTTTGCATGCTGGGATTTCCGTGTGCATTCTAGTTGCATATGTGCCCATGATCCAGGACTGGCCAAGGTTGGGGTGGATCATACATCAGGATTCTTGTCAGAGGTATTGTATCTCTCTCTCTCTCATGGACTGAATGAATAAGCTTTTTTTAAAAAAAAATAAAATAAAGAGAACTTCAGAGAAATGCAAGATAACTTTTATACACCAATACATGCATAAATGGGAGTACCAGGAGAGGGTAGAGTTAGAAGAAGAATACAGATTTGAAGAAATAATGGTGAGGCCAGCCCATGGTCTAGCATGGTCTAGAAATGGAGGAGAAGGAATAACAGTGATATGGGTGGGTGGGAGGTTCTTTCTCACTTTCTCTCTAGTAAGCCCTGTATCCCTGGCCAAAAAATAAAAATAAAAAAATTGTGGAGGGGAGTGGTTTTTGTAATAGGGCACATGCGCTTGCCAGAAAGAGACAAAGAGACAGAAAGCGAGAAATCACCACCCCAGGGGGATGGCCACGCTGCAATCCCTTCTCCATTCTCTTCTCAGGATCTTGGGCACGCACGCACACACGCCCAGAGTGAATTTAAGCCACTGGGTCCAGGACTCAAACCACGGTCAATTACATGGGAGTCCAGCGACATAGCCATTATGCCAACTGCTGGTCCCTCCCTGGTAAAATTAATAATAATAATAATAATAATAAAAAGAAGACATAATGACTGAAAACTTTCCAAATTTTTGGAAGCCTGTACATCCAGGAAGTTCATTAAGCTCAGAGATATCTACAAATAGTTACATCATAGAAAAATATGCTAAACGCCAGAGACAAAGAGAATATCTTGAAAGAAGCAATGAAGAAAATAACATCACTTTCAGGGGAACCTTAATAATAAAACTTAGATGAAATTATAACAGACACAGAATAGCCAAAACAATCTTGAAAGAAAGAACACATGTGGAGGATGCAGAATTTCTGATTTCAAGATGTACTGCAAAGCAACACTAGTCAAGACAGTTGTTACTGGCATAGTATTGGCATAGGATAAAAATAGGTATTAAAAAACAGTGCTGTGACTAGACTAAAAAAGTAAGATAATAGCAGGTATTGACAAGAATGTGGAGAAATCATAACCCCCATACACTGCTGGTAGGAATATAAAATGTTGCAACCAATTTGAAAAATAGCCTTACTTGTTTCTCAGGAGGTTAGCCACACTCTAGCCATTGTACTCCAAGGTATCTGTATCCAAGAATAATAGAAATATATGTCCACACAAAAACTTACAACTGTTCACAGCAGTATTATTCCTAATAGCCAAAAGTGAAACAACCCAAGTGTCCACCACCTGTTTGAATTGATAAATGAAATGTGTTATGAAATGCTGTTTGACCATGAAAAGGAATAAAGTAACTAATACATACTATGACATGGGTAAACCTTGAAAACATTATGCTAAGTAAAAGAAGCCAGATCCAGAAGGCCACATATCATATGATTCCATTAATGTGAAATGTCTGGAATAGGCAGATTGGTGGTGACAGAAAGATTAGTGGTTGCCAGAAGCTAGGAGAGGGGAGTTGAGTTACTGATAATGTGTATTGGGTTACTTTTGGGGGTGATGAGGATGTTCTAAAATTAGTGATGATAGTTACATGAGTATAATTATACTAAAAACCAGTGCATTTTACTCTTTTAAAGTTCATGATATGTAAAGTACACCTCAATCAAGCTGTCTTAAAAATAATAGATACTGGGGCTGACAGGTGGTGTGGTGGTTAAGGGCGCTGGACTCCTACATGGCCAACCATGGTTTGAATCCTGGACCTGGTGGCTTGCTTTTTCACTTTCTCTCTCTCACTCGCTCTTGCTCTCACTCTGTCCCTCTCTGGTCAAATTAAAAAATAAATAAATAAATAAAGTTAATAAATAAAGTAATTCTTAAAAAAAATACTAGATACCATAACTACATGCCTTCACCATTCCAAGCACTGTATGCATATTAATATTTAATTCTCACAACAAAGCCATAAAGTAGGTACTGTTTCTTTGATTATCTTACAGTGGAGGAAACAAAGGCACACAAAGAAATTACTTGCTTAAGGGACCAGCAGGTGACGTGGTGGTT
Source organism: Tupaia tana (assembly GCA_026018925.1). NCBI lineage: Eukaryota > Metazoa > Chordata > Mammalia > Scandentia > Tupaiidae > Tupaia > Tupaia tana. The sequence goes on from JAKSZU010000006.1 coordinate 210,706,716, forward strand.
AAGGAGCTGGACACTCCCACATAGCCAACCAGGGTTCGAGTCCTGAATCTGGTGGCTTGTTTTCTCACTTCCTCTCTCTCTCACTCTCACCCTCAGTCTCTCTCTGGTCAAATTTAAAAAAAAAAATCAATGAATGAATAAATAAATAATTATTTAAAAAAAAAAAAAGAAATTATGTGCTTAAACTAATGAAGAAGGAGGCCACGACTGAAACTTAGGCAGACTGGTTCCACAGCCCATGTGCTACACTATACTGCCACTCATTAATTATTGGGGTGAACCTTTGTGTAGCTTATGAGTCAGTTCTATTCATTTTTGTTTTAGGCATCCAAAATGTGAGACTTGAGGAAGAACATAAATTTTGGACATTGAACTAATCGTCAGGATTTTCAGGAAACAGGAGAGCATAGTTTTGAATGTAAATGACTGAAAAGGATAACTAGTGCAGATGTCCCTGTCAGCTCATCCCATACACTCGACCTATAGGATTTATACATATTACACATTATTTTGATATCACAGTTTGATTTTTGGGCCAAAATGTAAGATTTCTTCTTGGCAGTTAGCACTTATCTTCCTTACACAATTTATATGCTAAGGAAATGGAGAATTTGTACATCTTGGATTAATGGAAACTCTTAGGGACCTAAAAGAGTCTTTGGCTGACCGTACATTTCCAGTGTTCCCAACGTCACCATTTAGAGATGAAAACTTGAGAGATTAACTTACCCAAAGTCACAATTACTTTTTTTTCCTTTTTTTCTTCTTTTTTTTTAGAGGGGGGGGGAGAGGTTTTTGCTATAGGGTGCGTGCGCTCGCCAGAAAGTCAGAAAGAGAGACAGAGAGACCGAAAGCGAGAAATCACCCCTTAGGGGGGATGGCCACACTGCAGTCCCTTCTCCTCCATTCTCCTCTCGGGATCTTGGACACGCACGCACACGCGCCCAGTGTGAATTTTAAGCCACCGGGTCTGGGACTCGAACTGTGGTCGACTACATGGGAGTCCAGCAACATAGCCATTACGTTAACTGCTGGTCCCCCAAAGTCACAATTACTGAGTAAAAGAGCTAGAACTCAAGTCAGGTCTTCTGTCTCCTTTTCTGCCTTCAATGAAAATCTATATAGGGCTCGTCCTCAAGTGTAGTAAGGGACTCAGAATATCTTCCAATACAATTCTTCCTTCTAAGATACCCTACACTGCAGGACCACTGACTGAATACTTTCAGTAATAGGAAGCTCACACCAGCTACTCTGCTTTTGGATAGCTCTCACAGTTAGAAAGCTTTTCCTTATATGACCTCTGAATCTACTTTGATTTTCCTAGTTTATTGATTTCCCTCTCCGCCACTATCAGTCTGTCATTTCACTTATCTTCTTTCCTCCTTTCTGCCACTTGGTCCCTATCATTTTTATCCTCCTTCTGCCCAGCACATTTATCAAAAAACTCTCTAGCTAAATTTCCTAAAGTTTATTTCTTCAAGTGTGTGTTAAGGTTTTTGCCATAGGGTGCATGCGCTCCCTAGAGTGGAGCTACATAGAGACAATGAGAGGGAAAGTGAGAAATCACCACCCCCCCCGGGGGGATGGCCTTCCTGCAGTCCCTTCTCATCCATTCTCCCTTTGGGATTTGGGCCCACACATGTATGCACCCAGTGAGATTTTCAAGCCTCCAGGTTCAGGACTTGAACTGCTGTTGGCAGTACGGTAGTCCAGCACCTTAACCACCATACAACCTGCTGATCTCTCTTCAATGTGTTTTAATACACAGCTTAAATGGCTATATATTGAAAGAGAGCATTCTTTATTCATTTTTATATATGTTTAGTCTCCCTAATAGAGTCATGTTCTTTCATGTATCTTATAGCTCACTAATCTAAAATAGAGGGCTTGCCACTTAGAATTTGTTTCTCTTGAATAATTTTCATGCACTTGAATCTTAAATTGTGAGCATTTTTTGCCTGTATCACGGCTCTGTACACTAGTGCTCAGTAATAGACACTGCACAATCTAAGTAGATGGTTACATGATCTATAGAATTAATACAAAATTGCAGTGTTATGTTTATAACATCACTTCCTTCTCTTAAATAGCTAAGGGCAAGTATATATAAAAACTTCTTAGCCATATTTTGCTTGTGTAGAATGCTATCTGTTGGCGTTTATTTATCTGTTTGTTCATCTGCCTATTTTTATGATGTATTGTGCATTAGCCTTCTACTCTACCCTAGCCACTTTGCTAGAGGGTTGTGTTTTTTTTGTTTGTTTTGTTTGTTTGTTTGTTTTTGCTAGAGGGTTGTGTTTTAGGGGTTTGTTTCCTTTTATTTTTTATTTTTTATTTTTTTTTAAAGACAGGGTGTTGCTATGTCAAGATCAAGATCTTTCTGCATCAGCTTTATGAATAGCTGGGAACACAGAAGTACCCGCTATCAGTCAGGGTCTCACTATATTGCCCAGACTATCCCTGAGCTCAAGATCCTCCTGCTTAAGCCTCCAGAGTCACAGGGATTATAGATATACACCTTCAGGTTGAACTGAGAATTAAGGCCAGGCCGCCCTTAGCAACGCTTGCCACCATAGCTGGGCCTAGAGATTTTTTAGTATATCATCTCATTTCATATTTATAAGCCTAGTTCTTGTCCCTATTTTTATACATAAGGAAATGAAGCTGAAGCGATTTCAAGAAATTTGCCCACGGTCACATAGCCACAAAGGGCAGAGCTATCATTTGAGTCTGTGTGCTTTCTTTACTTCAGTTATACTGCTTCCTATTAAGTAGTATACAATAAGACACTTCAGTACCTTATGTTTTTTCAGATGCTATGTTAAATAATTAAGCCCGTGAGATAAATATATTTCTGTCTTACAGATGAGGAAATTTAGCTTCAGAGAGATTATTAAGTAGATTGTTACAGATCCAAGTTCAGAAAATACTAGAACTAAGGCATAAGAAGAATCAATATTTGATTCTCTTTCTGTTCTCTTATACTACCAATGTGCCTTGAAAGATCTCTTAAAATTGCACAACTGTCCCATTGACACAACTGAACTTCCCTCTTATCCATGGTCTCAGTTGTCTTAGTGTGCTCAGACCATCAAAACAAAATATCATAAACTGGATGACTTAAAGAAATCTATTTCTCAGGGCCAGCAGGTGGCGTGGTGGTTAAAGGCACTGGACTTTCACGTGGCCAACTGTGATTCGAGTCCCTGACTTGGTGGCTGGCTTTGTCACTTTCTCTTTCTCTGTCCCTCTCTGGTCAAATTTAAATAAATAGCTGTGTTTTTTTGTTTGTTTTTCTTTTCTTTTTTGGGAGGATTTTGCTATAGGGCGCGTACGCTGGCCAGAAAGAGACAGAGAGACAGAAAGCGAGAAATCACTCCCTGGGGGCGGGAATCACCCCCTCAGGGGGATGGCCAGCTGCAATCCATTCTTCTCCGTTCTCCTCTTGGAATCTTGGAAACGCATGCACACGTGCCCAGCGTGAGTTTAAGCCACGGATCCAGGACTCAAACCGCGGTCGACTACATGGGAGTTCAGTGACATAACCATTGTGCCAACTGCTGACCCATCAAATTTATTTAAGTAAATGTTAAAAAAAAAATCTATTTCTCACAATTCTAGAGGCTGGGATGTCTAAGATCAAGGTGCCAGCAAGATAGATTTCATGCTGACGCCTATTGGCTTGTGGGTTGCTGTCGTCTCACTTTGTGCTCATATAACCTTTTTTCCTTTTTTTTAAAGTTAATTTATTTGACCTTCTTCCTTCCATGTTACTTTATTTATTTCTTCCAAGAGCAGAAGAGACACAAAGAGTGAGAGTGAGCATCCCTCACAAGGTCTCAGTGTGATCTACCCCCAGCCTTTAGCCAGCATTGGATCATGGGCACATGTGCGCCCAATATATGCAGGGAGGTCTCCAGACTTGAACCAGGAACCTTCTTCCTATGTGGGATATACTCATAGAGAATCATATTTAACCATTGTACCTCTGTCTGGCCCCGTGACCTTTTTGTATATGCTTACATGAAAATAAAACAAGCTCTCTGTGTCTCTTATAAGGGTGCTAGTCCTACCAGGCCAGAGGTCACCCTCATGACCCCATCTAAATCTGTTTAACTCCCAAAGTCTCTTTTCTAAATACCATTACATTGTGGGGCCTCAACGTAAGTGTATATCCATCCATCACCTTGTCATCAGAATCCTTGACTATCATCTAGTATGCCTGGCTGGGCTAGTAGAGCTGAGAACCAGGAATTCAAAGACAGAGGAACTAGGTCACAGTGAGTAATTGAGTGTTGTAGGATGGATTTTACTTTTGGAGACAAAAGTAAGGAAACTCCAAAGAGATTGTACAGAGGAATGACCTTGATAAAAAAGGCAAGAAAGGGCTCTTGAGCTCCTTGGGATCGGGATCTGTATCACCCACCAGGATATGAGGTATATGTTGTGACATTGTCCATTTTCCAGCTTTTTTAGTATGCTACATAATCTATAGCTTATGCCAAGAATTCACTGAAGATTACATAAAATAATCTATCATTTTGTACATTCTAATGCAACAAATGAAGATTCTTCTGTATCTGCCAATACATTAACTTGAAAGACTTAAATACATTTTGTATAGGCAGTGGAGAAAAGGGCTTTCTACAAAAAAAAGACTTTTTAGTAAGAGAAACAGAATTCGCTGGTACTGTGTTTGAAGAGAAAAGTTTCAACATAACCTTTTCTGCCTTCAGTCAAGAAAGGAAGGACAGCTGATTGATTTTGTTAGTGTTCATTTACAACTAAACTGTCTTTCCCATCTGTTAATGAACTCTTGATGATGCAATATGTCTTTTAAAGATTGCTAATTAGCAAAGAAGTTTGGGCCAAACATTTCATTATTGTTACTCAGAACTTTCTCTTCAGTCTTTTTTTGGCAAGATCCCCATAATATAAAACATAGCTAGGAGGATTATGTTACTGAAAAATGTACATGTTCAAGAATGTATACTAGAGATGAAATTTAGGAAATGAGATGAAGCCTCTTTCACAGAGCTAGTATCCACTAAATAAAAGGTTAGAGTCACCATTCCCTCCCATGCTGTAAACAAGGAAAAAAACCCAAAGTGGAGATGCATAATATTAAACTAAGTATTCATGGATCCAGTATGAATATTTTCTTAGAAAACCTCATCTTCATTAGTTTCTTAATACAGAAATTCCAAATTTGACCTCCAGAATTCTCTCTTACCTTTATTAAATGTATACTTTAAAATTTTGGCAACAAGTCATTAACTGTTCAGTATTTTTATACAATATTTGAATACATCTGTCCTGTGGAACTGACAGCATTCTTCAAACTACTAATTATGGTAGGCTTATTTTAGAATTTCATAACCCCCTTCCACCTCTCTCTCTTTTTCTATCTCTCATGTGTTGTATACAGAGGGCAAAAGTTTAGAACTATCAGATTTAGGTGGCTGACCTTCAACTCCAGTTAAGAACTAAAATTAGATCCCTGTGGAATATATACCCAATGACGGCCATCAGGGGAAAGTGTAGGCATAACCTTGAGAAGCCGGGAGTCATCAACCAAGGGAGCTGTGTTAACTGCAGAGATTCCTTTGACATCTCATTTTTTACCTTAACATGTTCATGTGGTATTTTTCAAGATTTATAATGCATTTTAGAAATCTTCTGTAGAAATTTCCCCCACATATAAATGTTTTAGTAGAATAGTGGCGTGAGAAGATAAACCAGGACAAATGTCACCTTAGAAGGCACTTAGTCTTAATGCATGGTATAGAAAGAGAAAAATAACATGCTCAGGATTACAATGAATGGGAACCAGTGATGTTATGATCTTTGGTTTACAGTGGAAATTATATTGGAATCAGATGACTTGGATTGATTCAGGCTTTCTACTTCTTAACTAAGTGTCTGTGTGCTATCACTTACCTAAGAATCATACATTAAGTGTTCAATAAGCATTTCTTAGATAGAGAAATATACATAGAAATTTTTTGTACACTGTAAAGCACATAAGCAAAAAGTATTACTGTAGTTATTAAAATTATGAAACCACCCATCCTGACACTACATTCATTGTTCTTTCTGTACTCCACTGCATTTCATGCTACAGACTCATTGAGTCTACACACACACACACACACACACACACTCTCTCTCTCTCTCTCTCTCTCTCACACACACACACACACACACACACACACATAATTTTTTTTTTTTTGAGAGGTTTTTGCTACAGGGCGCGTGCGCTCGCCAGAAAGAGAGACAGACAGAAAGCGAGAAATCACCCTCCCCAACGGGGGATGGCCACACTGCAATCCCTTCTCCTCCATTCTCCTCTTGGTATCTTGGGCATGCATGCACGCGCACCTGGCATTAGTTTAAGCTACTGGGTCCGGGATTCAAACCACGGTCCACTACATGGGAGTCCCGCGACATAGCCATTACGCCAACTGCTGGTCTTCACACATCATTATTTTTATTTATTTATTTAACCACAACATTTATTGCATGACTGTTAAAATCCTTCAGATGAACTGGATGCTGCTGCAGCTGCCTTCTTGGATTTAGGTGGTGTTCCTTCACAGAATCCATGCCATCTGCAGTATACAATTTTTTTTTTTTTTTTTGAGAGGTTTTTGCTATAGGGTGCTTGCGCTTGCCAGAAAGACAGAGAGAAACAGAGAGACAGAAAGCGAGAAATCATCCCCCAGGGGGGATGGCCATGCCATAGTCCCTTCTCCTCCATTCTCCTCTCAGGATCTTGGGCATGCACACACACGCGCCTGGCGTGAGTTTAAGCCACCAGGTCCAGGACTTGAGCTGCAGTCAACTACATGGGAGTCCAGCGACATAGCCATTACTCTAACTGCTGGTCCCTGCAGTATACAATTTTTAGATGCCTCATTCAACCAGTCCCAGTGATATTTGCCACAGGTTGACTTCTGAAGGTGGTAGACCTTGGAACCACCATCGTGGCCCAACGTGTGCATATTATTGAGAGGCTTTTCAAACAGTGACATTCCCTTCCTTACTTCACTTCTGTGGCTGAGACCAAAGAGATTGGGAGCAAAGGCACATTATTGCTAAATCAGGAGTCTTGTTTTTTTTTTGTTTTGTTTTGTTTTTTTAAGAGTTTTTGTTTGTTTGTTTGTTTTGCTGTAGGGTGCATGTAGTCTTTTTTTTTTATTATTATTTTGTTTCTGTTTTAAGAGAATTTTTTTTGCTATAGGGCGCATGCAGGAAATCACCCCCTGAGGCAATGGCCATGCCACAATCCCTTCTCTGTTCTCTTAGGATTTGGGGCCTGCACATACGCGTGCCTGGCATGAGTGTCAAGCCTTTGGGTTCGCAAAGTTGGCCATGTGGGAATCCAGCACCTTAACCACTGTGCCACCTGCTGGCCCCCAGGAATCACATTTACTATTGCATCCATTTAAAATTATGTTTACTAATACTTCATAGCAGTGTGGAAAAATACTTAAGGTAAATTTAAAAAGTCAGGAAATAGCTATATGCATACAATAGTTACAACTCTTATGTTAAACTAATATTTGTATTAACAGAATATCAAATAGATTGACTAATGATAGGGCCCTCTGTCCATTGCATATTCAATATGCCAGCAAGGGTAACTGTGGGTGTTTTTTTTTCCTTTTATTTTATTTCTTATTTTTTTAATTGTTGATGGGAGAGGGAGAGGGAAAATCACCCCCCAATAGGTCATGACACAGTCCGTTCTCCATTATTCCATCCTGTTGGGATTTGGGGCTGTGCACATGTGCCCAACTACCAAACCTGGTATTTGAACCATGTGGTCAGCCATGTGAGATCCAACTTCCTTAACCACGAGGCTGTGAGCCCAGCCCATTATGAATATTTTTTCTGTTTACTAGTTTAAATATTTATTTAATTTTGACAAATTGAGGATATTACCATGCACATAATTTTCAATAGAGAATTTTACATTTTTGGGTCTGTTAAGTGTTTCTTTCTTTTGCCCCTCCCACCAGACCACCACTACCTACTACACTCCCTTACAGACTTTGGTATCTACACTTATCTTTCATACCATCACCTCTTTAGATCTTTCCATTTCTGCCATAGAGGGCAGATATTTAGTATATATTGAGCAGGGCTATACAGTGTTTTTCAAAGTCTGGCTTACTTCACTTAGCAGTAGGTCTTCCATATTCAACCACTTTGAGTCGAGATAGTGTCTCATTGTTCCTTATGGCTGAATAGTACTCTGTGGTGTGTATGTGCCACAATTTTCAACCTAGTTATTAGTTCTTGGGAATAGTAGTTTTATTAATTTTTTTTTTAAATTGCCAGAGGGTGTGTGCACTGAATGGAGAGAGACAGAAAGGGAAAGTGAGAAAGCATACCTACCCTACCTCCCATGGGAAATCATCACACTGCAGTCTCTTCTCTTTCATCTCTCTGCTGTCAGGATTTTGGGCATGCAGGCAGACTCACCTGGCATGTTTCTCAAACTAATGAGTCAAGGACTCGAACCTTGCGAATCTACTGCCTTAATCACCAGGCCATGAGCTGTCTCAATTTATATTAATTTTATATTTTAAAGAGCATATATATTTAAGTAATTATAGCACCTAACCTACTGAACATATAGCTTATCCTAATGTGCCTTAAATATTCTTAAAACACTTACAGTAGCCTTTAGCTGAAAATCATTTAACAGCATATCTTAGAATAAAGTGGAATATATTAGTAGCCCAGGAAAAGAACGAAATTTGAAGCATAGTTTCTACTGGATGCATATCACTTTCACGTTATCGTACAGTCAGAAAATAGTTAAGTTGAACCATTGTAAGCTGGGAATTACCTGAGTGTTTTATAAACAGTCCTCACACTTGCTTTATGACTTTAACTCATTACTGAAAACTTGGCTTCTAAGTAAAAAGCTATTAAATCAGAAGATATCTCCATTCATTTTAATGGGAAAAAAGTTTCATCATTATTTATGATTTCCAAATAATTTTAACATTGAAAGTATCATTTGGGCAATAAAAACAAGCTTGTATAAATAACATACTTGGAAAGTAAATAAAAAGTTTATACGTAAAGTGTAATGTAACAATGGTTTATTGTATTTGCAGAAAAAGGAAGAGAGGACTTAATAGTAGCTGGTAGAAGAGAGGTGCAAAGGATTCGTTGTTTGGAAGGTGTTGAGAGTCAGGAGGTAGACTTTAAGGCAGATCATCTTTGGGAGTTCATAGTTACCTTACGCTTAAAAATAGTTATAGCATATCTAAGCCAGCAGCTGTGTTTCAGATGAAACATGGCCTCTGTTCTCAACTGTCCTGGAGGAGTGGGATATCTTAACAATTTACTGTATTAAAAGGCAAAAACAATTGCTTGTTGAAAGTACGGAGAGAATAAAGGAGGGGGAGTGACACCTCAGCTCTAACTAAGCTGAGTAGAGTCCTGGCAGACAGATACGATGGGAGAGCATACTGCACTGAAGGTACAGCAGGGGAAAGACTCAGGACATTTCATGGGTAGGGGACTGTGAAGAAGAAAGGGTGTGTGTGTGTGTGTGTGTGTGTGTGTGTGTGTGTGTGTTTGGGAGAGAGAGAGAGACACAGCAACAGGAAGGGATACTGGGCTTATTTCAGGTGCCTTGTGTGGCAAGTAGGAAGTTACAGAAGGTGTCTGAGAAGAACAGAGCATGTTTTAGGAAGAGTAAAATCAACTTTCAAAACAGTTATGGCACAGAAAAATACCATTAGGGCAAAAATATAGGGAAGTACAAGAACACTTTGAAACATGGAGGCAGTGTACCTTTAACTGATGGGGGAGTTGTAAGAGTGCTGCTGCTTCATTCCTTTTGCTTGGTGTACTTAGACAAAGCACAGCTTTTTTGATTTGTCCAAATATGGTATACAACTTATTTCTTATATTTTTAGTAGAAATGAATGTGTTAAGAAAGGATTAAATTTCACTTTTTATTTTACATGTGTTTTTTTTAAAGATTATAATACAAATAATTCATTGGTATTACTTTTCAAGAGAAAGTGTCACAAAAAGCTATCTAGCAGTCTTTATGTGAGGTAATTTTATAATAAGAAATAATATGTTCAAGAAAAACTGTCCTTTGAAACATTGACTGGTGGATGATCTCTTAGAAACTTTTGTTTACTTTTTTAAAGAATTATTTTATTATCATTATTATTAGATTTTAATTTGATGAGAGAAAGTGAGCAAGCAAACAAGCCACCAGTTCCAGGATTCAAACCGTGGTCAGGCATGTGGTAGTCCAGCACCTCAACCACCACACCACCTGCCGGCCCACCTCTTACAAGCTTTTGGATGGAGCAGCTTTAACTATAAATGTTTCAGGCACTTCTAATTTTTTTTCATGTCTTAGGTACCAGAAATTTCCCAATCCATTTAGTTTATATATATTCATAGCTACTCCAGTTTGTTATCGCAGTTTGCTCTTTTTCTTTCTTTTTTTCCTTATTTATTTTTCACTACCAGAGAATAAGTGCAATCACGAGAGGGAGGGAGGGAGGGAGGGAGAGAGAGAAAGCATCCCCCAATGGGACATGGTCAGGTCACAGTCCTCTCCATCCTACCAGTGTGTGGGGCATGCATGCACATGTACTGATATGTTTTCCAAATTGGTGGGGCTAGGATTTAAACCACAGTTGGCATGTGGAATCTAGTTCCCCATGCACGGTACTTAACCTCTGCATTTTTTTTTAAGCTGGTTTTTTTTATTTTTTTAATTTACTGTCTTAACTATTTTTTTTTCAAAGAATTATTTTATTTAACTTTATTTGTTTTAATTTTACCAAAGAGGGATAGAGTGAGAGAGAGGGAAAGTGAGAAAGGAAGACGCCAAGACCAGGACTCGAACTGCAGTTGGCCATGTGGGAGTCTGGTGCCCTTAACCACCACACAACACCACCTGCTGGTCTCCCGAAAGCTGATTTATTTATTCCATGAGAAAGGGAGGGAAGGGAGAGAAGACGGGTATCAACCAGGTGTTCATGATGTGGTGGACCCCTCGTCTTAGCCAGTCCCGATCATGGGCACACCTGTGTGTGCCTGGCTTATGGTATTTCCACCAGGTCATCATCTAGCCCCTCTTTCTTTTTCTCTTGAGTCTGAAGATAAGGAAGAAAGGGGCCATACTGTCCATAGATATTTTTCCCCATAATTCACATTAATTCTTGCAGCTAGTTATGTTCTTCATTGACCCACAAATTGAATGATCCACCTAAAGAGCCATACAAGTGACACTCAGACAGATGTAACCCCTAGAGGAACCTGATTTTTTTTAAAAGAATATATTATTGTAGTTGTTTGGTTTGTTGTAGTTGTATTGTTGTTTTGGTTTAGAAAGGAAGAAGGTAAAGACATCTGTGTACTAGTACATATGTAGAACTCTAAATACACATATATAATATCACTATTTTATAGTACCTAGTTTATTATGTATTTCCTTTTTTTTTTTGGAGAGGTTTTTTTTGTTATAGGGCGCGTGCGCTTGCCAGACAGAGAGAGAGAGACTGAGAGACAGAAAGTGAGAAATCACCCCCAGGGAGGATGGCCACGCTGCATTCCCTTCTCCTCCATTCTCCTCTCGGGATCTTGGGCACGCACGCACACTTGCCCGGCGCGAGTTTTAAGCCACCTGTCTGGGATGTGAACCGTGGTTGACTATGTGGGAGTCCAGCGACATAGCCATTACGCTAACTGCTGGTCCCTGTATTTCCTTTTTTAACTTCTTTTTTATTTATTATTGTCATTTTTCAATTTGACCAGAGAGAGAGAGAGGGAAAGTGAGAAAACAAGCTGCTAGGTCTGGGACTCAAACCATGGTCAGCCATGTGGGAGTCCAGCACCTTTGCCTTCATACCACCTGTCAGCCCTATTAAATATTTATTAAATAGGAAACTGAACGACTAGCAGATGGCATACTGGTTATGTCACTGGACTTCCATGTAGTCAACCACGGTTTGAGTCCTGGACCCAGTGGCTTGAAACTCATGTTGGCATGTGTGCCTGAAATCCCAAGAAGAGAATAGAGCAGAAGGGATTGTGGCGTGGCCATCCTCCCCCTTAGGGGGGGTGATTTTTTTCACTTTCTGTCTCTCTGCCTCTCTGGCAAGTGCACACACCCTGTAGCAAAAATCTTTCTTAAAGAAAAAAAAAAAAGAAGAAAAATAGGAAGGTAGATGATTTTCTTTTGAATGAAATTGTGTGGTAGCAAAGGTGATCTAACTCTACTCCCAGGAATATACCATAGATGAAGTAGTATATACAGTGTATTTTTGTGTCTTGAATGTGAAAGATTAGAGATTTTCCCAGCCCTGTGTATTTTATGCTTTTAAAGTTTTTGCCATAAGTTTTGTGCACTCACTGGAGCCAAAGAGACCATGAGAGGGAAAGTGAAAAATCCCCCTCTGGAGATTTTGCCACACTGCAATCCCTTCTCCAGTCTCTTGGGATTTGGGGCATGCACTTGCCCAGCCCTGTGTATTTTTTTTCCTTTTCTTTTTTCTTTTCTTCCTATTTTGAGAGTTTTTTTTGTTTGTTTTTTTGTTTGTTTTTTTGCTATAGGGCACTTGTACAAGACAGAGAGACAAAAAGCAAGAAATCATTCCCCGGGGGGGATGACCAGGTAGCGGTCTTTTCTCCTCTATTCTCCTTTTGGGATTTTGGTTTTGCACACACACGTGAGTTTCAAGCCACTGGGTCCAGGATTCAAGCTGCGGTCAACTGTGTGAGAGTCTAGCACCTTAACCACCTGCTGGCCCCACCCTGTCATTTTTTAAAAAATTAATTTCATAATCTTTTTAAAATGTTTTAATTTATTCATTTATTTTAATTTGACCAGAGAGAGACACAGAGAGAGAGAGAGAGAAGGAAAGTGAGAAAGCAAGCCACCAGGACCAGGACTCGAACCATGTTCGGACATGTGGGAGTATCCAGCGCCTTAACCATTGCACCACCTGCTGGTCCCCACCTACCCTGTCATTTTTAATAATGGTCATGTTATACTTTCTTCCACCTTAAACCACATTTGTTTTTTTTTTTTTTTTGAAATGCCTAGTATAGTTTTATTTTGGCAGTAGAAATATATGACACTCTAGAATGATGGCAATTCTTCATTTCAGGTAGTCTGAGCTCCTACCTGATAATATACAACTATTCCTACCCACTTTGTTTTTCTTCTTCTTTTTTTTCCCCCTTTTATTTTTTTTTTTCACTTCATTTTCTTCCATACATTTTATCACATTATTATTTGTCTTACAAAATGGATATTTCGACAGATGAACATTTCTCCCTAGTACTGTTGATAAAACTACGAAATATCTTCAACAGACCACATTCATTTTTTAAAAAATGTTTTAATAATAATTAAAAAATATTTTAGCTGACATTTTTAAAAAGTACCTTCTAGTTATCAGATATGGCAGGGGTATAACTGACATGAAATGTTTTAGCTTCTCAGGTGAAAGTGCCTTCCCACCTGTATGTAGAGAACATAGATTTTTTAAATGGGCATATTCATAGTTGTATGACTAAAATGTACTAAGAAGGTCCACATAGCCTGGGATTTCTGCCAAGATCATAAGGCTTACAGGTAGCCTCATTTTAAAGAATCAAAGTCCAATGATCGGTTAATAGAAACTTCATAAACTCTTATATTGGTCATATTTGTTGTTCCTATTATTTTTATAAAATGAAACTAGTCATTTTAAAATAGATTATGTGATTTTATAGAGAGACTATTGGGCTAGAAGGCAGGAACCCATTCTGTAGCTCTTACCATGCCACACAAATCCACTCTGCCCCATTGCAAGTAACTTAATCTCTCTGGCACTTAATTTCCGCATCTGAAAAGTGCACCAGATACAAGGTCTCTTTCAGTTCTGTTGTTCTTTGATTTAAAACAAATTATAAATAATTTCTAGACAGATTTTTTTTTTTTTTTTTGAGAAGTTTTTGCTATAGGGCACTAGTGCTCGCCAGAAAGACAGAGACAGAAAACGAGAAATCACCCCCAGGGGAGATAGCCACACCACAATCCCTTCTCCTTCATTCTCCTCTCGGGCTCTTGGGCATGCACGCACATGTTCCCCGTGTGAGTTTAAGTCACCAGGTCCAGGACTTGAACTGCAGTCGACCACACAGGAGTCCAGCAACATAGCCATAACGTCAACTGCTGGTCCCTAGATCTTTAACTGCTATTAAATACAATAGTAGAGGAGCTGGCAGGTGGTGTGGTGGTTAAGGGCGCTGGACTCCCACATGGTTGACCACGGTTCGAATCCTGGACCTAGCGGCTTGCTTTCTCACTCTCCTCTCTTTCTCTTTCTCTCTCTCTCTGTCTGCCCCTCTCTGGTCAAATTGAAAGGAAGGAAAGGAAGGAAGGAAGGAAAGTTAAATAAAATAATTCTTTAAAAAATATACACTGGTAAATAAACATTCCATTTTAAATTATTTGAACCAAATAATGATTTTGCTTACTCATTGTTGTTTTTCAGAAACTCTGTGAAGGCATATTTAAAGTCCTTGTAAAGGACATCCCAACAACATGTCAAGTGTCCTGCCTAGAAGTACTCCGCATTCTCTCCAGAGACAAAAAGGTTTTAGTTCCTGTAACAACTAAGGAAAACATGCAGATACTGCTGCGACTAGCCAAGCTAAATGAGTCGGATGATTCTTTGGAGAAGGCGTCAGAGTTCCCAGTTATTGTGGAGTCGTTGAAATGTCTGTGTAACATAGTGTTCAACAGTCAGATGGCACAGCAGCTCAGCCTGGAACTTAATCTTGCTGCGAAGCTTTGTAACCTCCTGAGAAAGTGCAAGGACCGAAAATTTATCAATGACATTAAGTGCTTTGACTTGCGCTTACTCTTCCTCCTGTCACTTTTGCACACCGACATCAGGTCACAATTGCGCTATGAGCTCCAGGGACTACCGCTGCTAACCCAGATTCTGGAAAGTGCCTTTAGCATCAAGTGGACCGATGAGTATGAATCGGCCATAGACCATAATGGACCTCCTCTCTCACCTCAGGAGACAGACTGTGCCATTGAGGCCCTCAAAGCTCTCTTCAATGTGACAGTAGACAGTTGGAAGGTGCATAAAGAGGTAAGGTTGAGAAGGATATTCTTATCCACCTAGAATGCAATTGGTCTAGGGCGTCCTTAAGCGATGCCTACAAGGGAAGAATGCTAAGTTGGGAAATGGAAAACATTAATTGATTCTACGATCCAAATATGTTTTTTAGCTGTTAGAACTCTTTCTATTTGTGTTAACACCTATCGGAAGCATAGGATGAAGATAATAAACTACTCTTTTGTAAGGTGCCAAATATAATTAGTTTTATGAGTTGTACTATTACTTATATTTTCATAAGAGTACCTCTTGCAGGAACAGGTTTAAATAAAATTTGAAAGGAAACAAAACAATGTGTTTGATAAAAGTGTAGACATTTTCCATTGCTGCCATCTTAAACAAAGGTTCAAATAAATTGAGCCAGTTGGAATTGATGAATCAGAATTAATGTCTGCCTGAAAGTAAAAGATGCTTTGGTTTTACTTATCATCCCAGTCTCCTAAGGTATTACTTTATACTGTGAGATAACTGTCAGACGTGTAGGACTATAACTAGATATCCCTGCGTTTACACAGTCCGGGGGAGAAAAAGCACAATTACACCAGAATGTGGGAAAGGTTACTTTCAACCAATTGATTTATTTCTGGATTAAGGATCATTTTCTGTGGCTCGGACCTTCCAGCAATCCAAAGTAAGGCAGATTTGATAGTTTGTATTTAAGTACCCACAAGAACAATATGTTTAAGAAGAAACTTAGTATGAGGAAGTCAACAATTTTAAGCCAAGCAGACGTAAATTCTTTCCCTCCCTTCTAAAATCTCAACATTTTACTTTTTTTCTCTTTATATAACCTTAAAGAACTGGTGAAATTCAGCCGCTGACTTTAAATAAAAGAGGTATTTTGATGCGAGAGCAAATGATCTTTTCTAACAATTGAGTTTAGGATTTAAGCTAACATTTTGTTGTGTCCATTTGAAATGGTTCTCACCATGAATATACCTGTGATTTTCCCAGCTGCCTGTTTTAAAAGGATTTATCTCAGTGCAGTGTTATAGTGGGAGTATGAAGGCATCCTAGTTCTAAAGTGCAAATAGGTCTATATTTTGAAACCAAATATTTGAAGATCATTCCTAACAGCTGTTTTAGATGACTGTAGTACGGTCAGTTTTTCCTGGGACTTGGCAGAAAAAGATGTGGGAAGCCCACATGCTCCATTTACACTTTGAAACTAAATATTTGGAAGTATTAACATGTTATATCTCTATGCTTATTTGGTACCTTCTATGGTTATTTTTCTTACACTGTTTATTTTGGTGTTTTTAAGTTCATTTAATTGCAAGCGATCCTCTGAGACTGTTGGTTTGCCGTTGTCAAAGCCTCTGTTATTTCAGTTATGCCCAAAATAGTAGCTCACACTGTTCAGATTCCTGACAAAAAAAAGAGTTTGTAATTCAGCTACTCATCAGTATTTTTACATGGGATGACATATACAAAAATCAGTAAATTTAGATTAGCCTTCATTAAGGTGCTTCAGTTGTATTAGTGAGGCTGGAAGAAGCTTTAGAAAATGTTGAAGTAGCAAATACTCATTCTGTGTAATAGAATGTTTGTTCTCTAAAAGATATGTAGTAAAGGAACAGTAGTCCTGGAACAGGTATCTCAGACCCATAATACCTATTTTTAATTGTGGATCAGTTGCTAAAACCATTATAAAATGCCCACAATTCATGTGACTGAGCTGTTATTGAAGTTTTCAGAAATTTAAGCAGTATTGAAAATAGGATTCTTGCCAACGCATTTAGACATGAATGTCTTCATGAATCTCTAAATTCAACTTTTACCAAACATTTTCTTTCATTCATTCAGTCAGCAAGTATTTATGGATGATCACTAGATACTATGCTGAGCATTGTCTAAGTTACTGGCACATAATAGGTATAGTCTTTGCCTCAATGAAACTTCAGTTTTGTGAATG
The DNA here is from genome assembly GCA_026018925.1 of Tupaia tana. Lineage (NCBI taxonomy): Eukaryota > Metazoa > Chordata > Mammalia > Scandentia > Tupaiidae > Tupaia > Tupaia tana. The sequence goes on from JAKSZU010000006.1 coordinate 210,723,807, forward strand.
TGATAGGTAATACATCAGTAAATAAATTTATATTTCAAATTATGTCATTAGGAGAGAAACTGTATTCGTTGAGAATGCTTAGTATTGTCAGAGAAGAGTTCCGTAGGTCTATCCTGAGATCTGAAGACTGAGAATAATTCAGCCATTTTAAGATGGGAGATGGGGGCTTGAACATTTTCTGGAAATTTAATAGCATGTCAAAAGACACAGAAACTAGAGCATAGAGTACTTTTTAGTGCATTACCCAAAACTCAGCATATGGAAAACTCTGTTGGAGCCAGCAGGGTAGGTATGCACATTACGGCATAGGACTCCCACATGGCTAATCTTGGTTCAAGTCCTGGGCCTGGCAGTTTGAATATCACACTAGGTACGTGTGTGTGTTTGTGTGTGTGTGTGTGTGTGTGTGTGTGTGTGTGTGTGTATGTGCCCAAAATCCTGAGAGGAGAATGGAGAAGGGATTATGGTGTGTCCATATCCCTGGGGGTGATTTTCTCACTTTTCTTCTCTTTGTCCCTCTCTAGTGAGCACATGAACCCTATAGCAAAAACCTAAAATAAACATAATTTTTAAAAGAAAGAATGAAAGAGAAATTCCCCATTGCAGTATAGAGAAGCCCATTTACCCAGATTTCAGTGTTTCCTTGATTGTCAAATGAAAGACATTTTACTTTAATAGAGCAAACACTTAAAGAATTAATACTTTAAAACAGAAAACTTATTGTACAGAAATATCTAACTTTAAAAATATCTAATATATTTTCCTTCCTATGAAAATAGTACATGCTCATTGTGAAAGATAATAGGAAAAAAGCATATAAGGAATAAACTCACTAATCAAATGATAAGTACTGTTTGCATTTTGATACATTGTTCTAATCAGTGTTCATTGTACAGTATCTAAACAAACATATACATTTTTTGCAAAAATGCAGTCATTTTATAATTTTAAGTTTTTTCCACAATAAATGTTCCTTTTTTTAATTGCCAGAGGGCATGTGCATTCACCAAAGAGAGAGAAACAGAGACAGAAAGAGAGAAAGGGAAGGTATCCCCCAGTGGGATGCGGTCATGTTGCCATTCCTTTTCCTCCATTTCTCCATCCTGTCAGGATTTGAGGAGTGCATGAACATGCACCCCTTGTATTTTTCTTGGCATTGGGGCCAAGATTTAAACCCCAATTGGCTATGTGGGTTCTGGCTCCCTTAACCACTACACTGTGGGGCTGTACCCAAAATAATTATTTTTGATGAATAGTTTTCAAAATGTGTTCCTTGAAACCGTAAAGTTCCTAGGAATGGCTTCCAGGTTCCCCACTCCTACTTTTTAAAAATACACCTTTGATTGTTGTTGCTATTGCTAGTGTCTCTCTTTTAATACAGGTTGTAACTAAGATTTCATTTGAGGGATGAAAAGGATTCTGCAACAAAAAATTTGACAACCACCTTCTAAGTTCTATTTATTAAAAGTGACAAATCCTTATAAAGGAAAACTGATTTTATGTTTAATTATGTTTGATGAAAAGGAGTTTGCAACCAAGAAAAAAATTTTTTACAACCACCTTCTATTTCCTATTTGTTAAAAGTGACAAATCCTTATAAAGAAATACTCATTGTATGTTTCAGTGTGTGTTTTCTTCCTAAGTATTAGGTTGTCAGGAAAGTCATGGTGTATTTTTCTGTTTTTCTATGTAAAAATGCATCACGACTTAACTGACAACTCAATATTTATCACCTTTAAGGAATCCCTTATTTGTAGGCACTTAGATTATTTGCAGTTGTGCCTTTTTAAAGAATTACTCATTTTAACTTTATTTATTCATTTATTTTAATTTGACCAGAGAGAGAGAGAAAGTGAATAAGCAAGCCACCAGGTCCAGAACTCAAATCATGGTCAGCCATGTGAGAGCATCCAGCCCCTGTTGTGAAATCTTTGTAGATGCATTCTTAAAATGGATGAGCCCAAGCATTTCAAAAGTTTAAAGTTTTTTATATATATTGTTAAGTCTACCTTCGGAGGACTATAGCTCTTTAAACCCTGGGCATTTCACTCTTAAAATTCTGTACGTGGCTTGGTGGTTGAGGTGCTGGATCCTATGTGGCCAACTCTGTACTTCCAGTTCCAGACCTGGTGGGTTGAAAGATATGCTGGGCGTGTGGGCAGATGTGCCCAAAATCCCAAGAGGAGAAGGGATTGTAACATAGCCTCTCCCTTGGAGGGTGTTTTCATACTTTCCCTCTCTCTGTCTCCAGCAATCACATGCACCCTATGACAAAAATCTAAACAAATAAATTATCTATACCTACTTAACAGCTTAATAGTTAGAGAAAATGCAGACATTTGATTTCAGTTTAAACTGTTTTAGTAGTTTATGGCTGCTTTCATTTATACTTCACTAAAAACAGAGAATTAATGACTAGATTTTTCTTGACGTTTAACACAGTGCCATTTTTTTTTTTTTTTTAATTCAGGTCTAACCTTTAAATTTTTGTATGTATGCTGATCCCATCAGTGAATTCCTTTCCATTCAACGGGAAGTGTGTGTAGCTGGCCTTATTTTCTCGTATGGAGTCTTTCTTTCCCTACTTTCTTTTCCCCCCACCTTCCTAAAGGTAGTATGTTTGAAGGTCAGATGATTCCTTTAGCAGGATATAAAGTCAGTTCTAGAAAAGTTCATTGAAGTAGTTTGTAAACTTTCCTAAATCTCTCTTTTGATGGAGGAGAGCATATTATCCTAGGGAACTCCTACCTAACACACATTTCCCTTCTCCAGTTTTTCCCATACATCAGTGCAATGTGATAAAGAAATACAAGGACAAGCAGACGTATTAGAGCCAGATACAACCAAGTGCAAACAGAGAAGCACAAGTAACTGAGTAGTCAAAGGATGCTATTTGAATGAGATAAAACAGTCACTGCCTATGAAAATTAATTGGGAATGTCATACTTTTTTTTAATAATTATTTATTTTTAAATTTCATTTGTTATTATTTTTTAATTTAACCAGACAGAGACAGAGAAAAAGGGAAAGCCAGGTCCAGGACTTGAACTGTTGGCGGCCATGTGGGAATCCAGCGCCTCTAACTACCATGCCATCTGCTAGTTCAAGGGAATGTCACATCATAACAGAAGAGATTAATTCCATGATTATTTTAAAGACTTTGAAGGAAATGTGAAAAAAGGATAGTACATTAATTTACATAAAAATAGAGCTTCAGGGCCAGCCTAGAAGCCTAGTGATTAAGGGACGGAAGTTCCACATGGCTGACCCTGGTGGCTTCAGAATCACACCAGGCAAATGTGTGTGTACATGGAGCCCAACATTCCAACAGGATGGAGCAATGGAGGAGAAGGGATTGCAACATGGCCATGCCCCACTAGGGGTACTTCCCCCCCCACCTCTGTTGAGCATAGGGCCCTATGGCAAACTTTTTTTTTTTTAAGAATTATTTTATTTAACTTGATTTATCTATTTATCTACCTATTTATTTATCTTAATTTGACTAGAGTGAGAGAGAGAAAGAAAGTGAGAAAGAAAGCCACCAGGTCTGGGATGCAAACTGCAGTGGGCCATGTAGAATCTAGGGCCTTAAACCCCACATTACCTGCTGACCCTGGCAAACACTTTTTTTTTAATTTTATTTATTTAGTCATTTATTTTTAATTGACAGAAGAAACAGAGAGAGAGAGAGAGAGAGAGAGAGAGAGAGGAGACACACAGAGAGAGAGAGGGGGGAAGTGAGAAAGCAAGCCACCAGGTCCAGGACTCAAACTGTGGTCAGCCATTTGGAAGTGTCCAGTGCCTTAACCACCACACCACCTGCTGGTCCCGCTGGCAGACATTTTTAAAAAATAATAATAATAAAGTTTCATGTTGTACAGTGTTTTCCTGCTGAATCATTTTTCAGCAGACACTTGTTGAGCATGTAACTTATGCTAGGCTCCGCCTTAGGCACATGAAATACAAGATAAAGCATCACTGCCCTTGAGGAGGTACCAGCGGTCTAATAGAGTAACTAAACTTATAAACACAGGGGGGTGCACAACTGTTTGTCACCTTGTTTACAGTTTTCTGTATGTTCTAAAATAATCACTTCAGCAGTATATAGCAGCTTCAAATGACATATATTCTAGATATTTGGGCTTTCTTCTAATGCATTGATTACATAGGCCAAAGTTTTGAATAAAAGGTTTGTGAAAATCGTTATCTTTACTATTTAAGTGAAATCTTCCACAATTTTTAAAGGAGGGAAGAAAGCAATAGTACAGTAGTATTGGGTCATTGGGAAAGTCATGACACGTTTTTGCATAGACAACCTAATAGAAGCTGTCAATCAAAGTGCAGGCTGTATAACGAGATCCTAAACAATGTTCTAATTTTTTTTTTTTTGAGAGGTTTTTGCTATAGGGCGTGTGCACTCACCAGAAAGACGGAGAGAGACACAAAGCGAGAAATCACCCCCCAGGGGGATGTTAGAAAGCTAAATCATAATGCAAGTAAACATCAGTTGTATAAGCTGTGTTCGTATAATGTTTTATGGAAAGAAGTTATATTTAATCCTTCAGGCATCTTCATCAGAAGCATTAACCGCATTTAACAAATGAGACACAAAATCATAGTTTAAATTATGGAAGATCACATAGCAAAATACCAACAGTAAGAAATAATATCCTGGTAGCAGGGTGGTAAAGGCAGCTGGATTCATCATGGCCGACTGTGCAGCTTGATTCTCAGACGCAGCAGCTTGTGAAACATGCCAGGTGTGTGAATGTGCATACCCAAAATCCCAAGAGGAGAAACGGAAAATGGATTGAAATATGGCCAACCCACATGGAGGGTACTTTCTTGCTTTCCCTCTCACCCTCTCTCTGGAAAGCATATATGCCCTCTAGCAAATTAAAATAATAATAATAATAATGTCCACTCTAACCTTTGTTAAGTAAGACTTCTTAAATGATATCACTCATCCAATAAAGATTTATTGAGACAGTGACTAATGGAATGAAAAGGCTGACAATAAACCTGCACATATACAGTCAACTGCTTTATGATGGAGATAATATTGTAATTCAGTAGGGAAATGATGGGCTTTTTAATAAATAATGTTCAGTGAATTGTATGGTTATGTGGAAAACAGTTAATTGGAATCCCTACCTTATGCGATAACACAAAAATCTGAGGTGAATCAGAGACCTAAATATTACAAGGTAGCATAACAAAGCTTATAGAAGACTTATCTCCATTACTTTATCTCAGATGAGTCAAACATTTCTTTTTTTTTTTTTTTTGGAGAGGTTTTTGCTCTAGGGCGCGTGCGCTCACCAGACAGACAGAGAGAGACAGAGAGATAGAAAGCGCAAAGTCACCCCCCAGGGGGGATGGTCACGCCGCAATCCTTTCTCCTTCATTCTCCTCCCAGGATCTTGGGCACGCACGCACACGCGCCCAGCGTGAATTTTAAGCCACTGGGTCCTGGATGCGAACCGCGGTTGACTACATGGGAGTCCAGCGACATAGCCATTACGCTAACTGCTGGTCCCGAGTCAAACATTTCTTAAAGAGGCAGATTACTAAAACAGGACAAAGTAAGGATCAACCATCAAGGAAAAATTGACAAATTAATCTTCATTAAAATGAGTTCAGGGCCAGCAGGTGGCATGAAGGTTAAGGTACTAGATCCCATATGGCCAACTGCATTATTCAAGTCTCAGACCGTGCAACTTGAAAATTGCACAGGGTATGTGTGCATGCATGTCCAAAATTCCAAAAGGAGGCTGAAAGAAGGGATTATGGCATGGTCATCCTCCTTGGGGGTGGGATTTTTCCCTCTGTCTGTCTGTCTGTCTCTCTGTTCAGGGAGTACACATGCCATATACTAAACCTCAAAACAAAACAAAAAAGAAAGAAAGAGTTCAGGCCCAGCTGCAATAGTGCAGGTGGTAAGGTGCTCTTCCTGAATGCTAGAGCAGCATGGAAAACCATAGATTGACTTGAAACATGCCAGATGTGGGCACACTAGGGGATCTTAGAAAGCTGGGCATGGGGGGGGCATCACAGCGAGATGAGACTATATTGAGGATATCAATTTTCTTTCACTTTCAGGAAATAAATTAGCTATTTTTTTTTCTATAGGGTGCATGTGCTTGCCAGAGAGAGACAGAAAGAGGGAAAGTGAGAAGTCACCCCTGTGGGTACATGCAGGTACCCAGCAGGAGTCTCAAGTCACTGGATCTGGGACTTGAACTGTGAAGCTAGCCATGTGGAATCCAGTTCCTTAACATCCATGACACCTGCCGGTTCCCTAAATAAACTTTTTTTAAAAATTGAGTTCATTGGGCCAGCCAGTGGCGTGGTGGTTAAAGGTGCTAGATTCCCACATGGTCAACCATGATTCAAGTCCGGACCTGATAGCTTGCTTTCTCACTTTACCTCCCTCTCTGTCTCTCTCTGATCAAACCGGAAAATAATAAATAAAGTTAAGGGACCAGCAGTTAGAATAATGGCTATGTTGCTGAACTCCCATATAGTCGACCGCAGGACTGGACCAGTGACTCACGCCAGGTGTGTGTGCGTGCGTGTCCAAAATCCCAAGAGGAGAACGGAGGAGAAGGGATTGCGGCATGGCCATCCTCCCTGGGGGGTGATTTCTCGCTTCCTGTCTCTCTGTCTGTCTCTGTCTTTCTGGCAAGCACACGCACCCTATAGCAAAAACCTCTCCAATAAATAAATAAAGCTAAATAAAAGTTTTTAAAAATAAAACAAATTCAGTTCATCAAAAGAAATAGTAAAGGTACAGGCCACCAAGTGGGAGAAGATATTTGCCTCATATATACAATAACAGACTGTCTATTCTGAATATATTAAGAAGTCATACAAATTTATAAAAATAAAGTCAGTCGGGGACCAGCAGGTGGTGTGGTGGTTAAGGTGTTGGACTTCCACGAGGCTGACTGTAGTTTGAGTCCCAGACCTGACAGCTTGCTTTCTCACTACTCTTTCTCACTCTCTGGTCAAATTAAAAAAATAATTACAACAAATTGAATTAAATAAATTAATAATTTTTTTTAAAGTCAGTCACCCTGACAGAAGACAGGCTAAAGCCCAGTAGCTGTGGCACAAGTGGTAGGGTACCACTGCAGGAGACTGAGGCATCACTTGAGGCTTGCATTTGGTACCTGGACCAAAGCTGGGGGTGTGTGCCTGTACTCCTGGCTAACCTGAGCTTGAGCAGGAAGATTGTGGCTTGGCGGACCTGTCTAAAATACTTATCTCCCTACCTCTCCCTTTATCTCTCTTTCTGAGTTTTTTTTGTTGTTGTTGTTTTTTGTTTTTTGTTTTTTGTTTTTTTTTTTTATTAAAGAAAAGAAAAACAAAATGCTTGAATGAGAATTTTGGTGACGAGTTATCCAAATGACCAATAAGCATGAAAAAATGTTTAACTTCATCAGGAAAACGTATACTATCAATGAAGGAAAAAAATGACTGCATACCCAGGAGAATGACTAAAAATAAAAAGGCTGACAGTATCAAGTGTCAGGGCAGCTATAGAACAACTAATGGGAGTGTAAGTTGGTATAAACACTTTGAAACACTGTTTAACAATCCCTTCTGAAGCTTCACATGTACTTATACCCTGTGGCCCAGCATCTCTTCTTTTGAATATATTTCCAATAGATAGATACCAAATGACTTGCGAAAGGTATGTTCAAAGCAGTACTGTTCAGAACAACCCAAGCTATAAACAGACCAAGTGTCCATCAAGAGTAGGATGGAAGGCCAGCAGGTGGCAAAGTCATTAGGGCACTGGACTTCCACATGGCTGACTATAGTTTGATTCCCAGACCTGGCGGCTTGCTTTCTTACTCTCTTTCTGTCTCCCTCCAATGAGCATACATGCCTTATAGCAAATTTTTTTTTTTTTTTGAGAGGTTTTTCGCTATAGGGCGCGTGCGCTCGCCAGACAGAGAGAGACATAGAGACAGAAAGCGAGAAATCACCCCCCAGGGGGGATGGTCACGCCGCAATCCCTTCTCCTCCATTCTCCTCTCGGGATCTTGGGCACGCACGCACACGCGCCCGGCGTGAGTTGCAAGCCACCGGGTCCGAGACGCGAACCGCGGTCGACTACGTGGGAGTCCAGCGACATAGCCATTACGCTAACTGCTGGTTCCCAAATTTTTAAGTAATAATAAATAAAATTAAATTAAAAAAGGATTAGGATGGGTAGGTAAATTGTGCTGTATTTATGCAATGGAATACTATACTGTACTACTTCCCTAATCTATCTGTGGTGAAAAAACAGATTTTTTTCCCACTTCTCAGAATGAAACTCTTGTATGATATAGCATTACACAAAATGTCATATTGCTCAGGAAGTTTGTAAATGTTTACAAATTCCTTTTGTACTCAATGGTAGTGCAGATGAGTGACAAGCAGGAATAGACCAACAGTGCTCTATATCAGAAACTACTGAATAGCACTGCTCTCAAGCAAAGACAAAGAGTAAACTGTAAATAAATATCACAATTAGACACAAAATGGTCTGTATTTTATCATTCCATAAAGTTCATTGATGGCAAAAAAAATCACCAACCTGTGATGTTAGAAATTAGGATTACTCTTGAGGAACAAAAGATAGTCATTTGAAGGGCACATGAGGAGAGTTCTGGAATTCTTAATCTTCTCAATGCATGATTTTTATACTGGTTATATGGTTATGCTCATTTTATGAAAATTTAGCTGTACACTTAAAATTAAGACATTTTTCTGTTTACGTATGTTATACTCTACATTAAAAATTATTGATCACCTATTAAGTGCATGTCCTCTAGATTAGTGGAGGAAATGAAGTACATGCAAGTAAATAACTGTGAAATTACAAATTATGATTTTATTTAAGAAATCTTAATACAAGATAGAGGATCACGAAGGGAGGAATCTACTTAGATAATGTGGTCAAAGAAGGGGCTTCTGTAAGAAAACATTTTAACTAAAAACTAGAAGATGAGAAGGAATCAGTGATAACAAACAGCAGAAGCAATAATCCAGAATTTCGGCAGTTGTTTTAAATAGTGAAGTGGAGAGAATTTAGTGGATGTAGGGTAAAAGAGGGCATTGCAAGCACAGGGTACAATTTGGGAATTGGTATAAAAACTGGAAAAGGAGGAAGTGGGAGAGAAAGTAGGATTTTGGTTTACAAATGCCAGTGATGGGAAGACCAAATAGATAGTTTTGTAAGAAGCTTGTTGACATCAGGAGGAGAAGAAAAAGATTGTTTTCTGGAATAAAGGAATAAAGGAAAATTTCTTTTTAAAGGAAATACATTCCCCAGTTAATTTTCAAAACCAAGGAAAATATGATTTTATTAGGAGTTAAGTAATGGAGGAGTTTCACTTGGGTTTTAGCATGCTTCGTGAAATTTGAGGTAAGTAAAAGTATATAGCTGCTCTGAACTTTACAAGTCCACATATATATTTTTCAATAAATACCATGAATGTATTTTCTCTTTTTTATCATTATTATTATTATATTTTTGCTATAGGGCATGTGCACTCAACAGAAAGAGACAGAGACAGAGAGGGAAAGTAAGAAATCAGCTCGGGGTGGGGTGGGTGGTCACACCAAAATCCCTTCTTTTCTAGTGTTTTCTCGGGATTTTGGACAGGCATGCACACACGCCCTATGTGATTTTTCAAGCCTCTGGGTTGGGTATTCAAACTGTACAGTTGATCATGTGGGATCCACTTGCCTTAAGCTCTACACCATCTGTTTGCCCCTGATTTTCTTCCTAACATTTGCCTTCCTCTAGTTTACTTTATGGACTTCTACACCATCTGTTGGCCCCCTGATTTTTTTAAATAACATTTGCTTTCCTCTAGTTTATTGTAAGAATATAGTACGTAATACATATAATATACAATATATGTGTTAACCAACTATTAATTTTATCAGTAACGCTTCATAAGATCACTAGTAAGCTATTAGTAGTTAAGGTTTGGGGGAGTCAAGTTATGTGTGAAATTTTGACTGTGTGAGATTAGCACCCCTAACCCTCATGTTCTTCAAGGGTCTAAGAGAATTTTCATTCAAGCATTTAAAGATGGATGGCTAATAGACCAGCATTCATTCCAACCCTGCCAGTCTTAGGGTCTTTGGTTTTTCCTGGCTTTTCTGATTTTTACCTCCACAGTTATCACTAGTTTCAGCTCCATCTTACTTTTTGTTTCCTTCCTCCCTCACCTTCCTCCTCACCTTCAAATTATTTTGGAAAGTTTTAAAGCACATTTACGCATGTCATTTTCTAACTTTAACAGAGCCTCATGTTTATCAAGATACATGTGGGGAAACTGAGCTGCAGAGAAGCTGTTTATGTCTTGTTTAAGGTCATAGCCTAGACTCTTGACTTCAAGTACAGTGCTTTTCTGTGATCCCAGTGAGACCTCATTGCTTCCAAATTTACACATGATGGTGTTATATTTAAAATATTATGTACATTATGAATATTGAATGCGTGCCCTATTGTTTACTAGGTTTTATGGGAGATGTCTTCCTAGAGTGTCTGTGTGAGTTATATATATGAACATAGAACATATTATGTATAACATGGGGATATATTTTACTTTACCTGGACTTGAAATCAATTATATAACTAAGAAACGTTAGAATATTTTAGTAGCTTTTGGAGTAATTGGAGCGTTCCCATAGTTTGACATCCCCAGGCTCTCTATCATAATTCTAATTTCATGTGTCTTCTTAATTACTTAAAACCTGAAGGAAGAAAAATATGACCTTGATGCAGATGATTAAAGAAATTGCAGTGGGCCAAAGTCTCACTAAAAGTGAAGAGATAATAATGAAGAAAAATTATTTATTCACAGATAATTTTCTATGCTTCGCCTTCTTCCTTCTAACTCCCTATGTCTCTGATACCATTGCCAGTGAGTAAATGTTAGAAAAGTAGGAGGAGGAACCAGCAGGCAGCATGGTGGTTAAGACTGGACACTCCCACATGGGCAGCCGTGGTTCAAGTCCTGGACCTAGTGGCTTGCTTTCTCACTTTCTCTCTCTCCGTGTGAGTGTCTGGTCAAATTAAAATAAATGAATGAATAAATAAAATTAAATAAAGAGTTCTTTAAAAAAAAAAAAAAAGGAGGAAATAAAAGTTAAATCATTTGTTTTCTATGACTTGCTGGCAGTTCTAAGGGGACTAGACCAAGAAAATTGATTAACCTGAAGTTGGTGAATTCATTGCTTTTGAAAGTTAAAAGACATTTTTATTAAAGATGCACAACCAACTCCTAAAAAACTAATAGCATGCATCTGTTAAAAATTTTATAATGACTACCAAACTGGAATGGTATACCATATACCATATGTATGTATGTTTTAAGGTAATAACTGTTACTGTATACCATATTATTTATTTATTTAAATTTGCTATAGGGCACATGCATTCACCAGAGAGAGAGAGAGAGAGAAAGTGGAAAAGTAAGCCACCAGGTCCAGGACTTCAACCACAGTCGGCCATGTGAGTCTAGCTCAACTTTACTATTATTGGCCCCTATAGCATACTATTTAAGTATACCAACAAAATAATCAAGGCTTTTTGGAAATTAAAAAAATATTAAAGACCGAAAACAAAAATAGGCTTCTGTGATGCTACAGAAGTGCCGTGGTTGCAGTAGCGAAACCACTTAGCTAACTACAGTTCAGATCCCCAACCCAGGTGACGTGAAATACGCTGAGTAAATACATGCAGGCTCAAGATCCTGATAAGCTAGGGGGAGGAAGAAGGGAGTTATGGTGTAATGAAACCCTGTTGAGGGTGCTTCTCTCTCTTTTTTCCCTCTTAATTCAATACCTTTCTCTTTCTGTTGTATATGTGGTCTCCATCATGAATAATTTTTAAAAACTTATTAAAAAAACAAAAGAAGATATAGGTGAGCCAGCCCATGGCCTGGTGGTTAAAAGTGGCCAGGTCCCATTTGGCCAGCCATGCAGTTTGAGTTCTGGGCCCAGCTGCTTGAGAAACACCCTGGGTGCATATATGTACATGTCCAGTATCCAAAAGAAGGGAGATGGGGAGAAGATGGGATGATGGTGTGACCATACCTTATGGGGCGGGGGGGGGGGGGGGGGGAGGTGGTGCCTTTTTTTTTTTTCCTCCATCTCCTTTCTCTCTTTCTCTCTCTCCAGTGAGCACACACACACCCTGGCAAATTAGAAAAATGATACAAATAAAGGACAGTAGCTATCCATTAGCAACTGTTGACCAGTTATTTCTGGAGGTGGTTGTGACTTTTCATATGCAGTATGACTATTTACTCAGTATTGCCTGCAGAATTTTTCCCAGAATATCCTATTGTCTACAACTATGGTATAATACGGATTGTTTTAGGGGGCAGGTGATGTAGTGATGCACCAGGCTCCTTTGTTAAGGCATTGAACTCCCAATTTTCCTCTCTTTTTATTTGCCATAGAGTGATTCTCATCAGTTTCGTGTTATGGCAGCTGTCCTTCGCCATTGTTTACTAATTGTAGGCCCAACTGAAGATAAAACAGAAGAGCTGCACAGGTGGGTAACCTCTGTATTAATATCTCATTGAAAGCATCATTTCTTGTTTTTTTTTAATATACAATTTTAATTGTTTATTGTAGACACAAGAAAGTGAAAATATTACAGTAAACCAGATAACTTGTAGGTCAGAAATCATTATTATGAAAATCATGGGAAATTTTCATTGTCTCCTTTAACTTTGTTACATTGAACCCTAGCAAAACAAAGAATTTGGTATTTGCATTCAGTGTTAAAACACAGAACAATAATAACAGCACATGGTTATTGAACACTTAACTGTGTAGCATTGTGCTAAGTGCTTTATGAAGATTAACTTCTTTTATAATAGTCATCACTACCTTATAAGGTAGGTACTGCAATTTTTTACCTTTCAATATAGGAGGAAATTGAGATAGAGACATAGAAACATCAATTTCTCCAAGATCATATTTCCCTGATAAGTAGAAGAACTGAGATTTGAACCCTGTTTTTAAGAACTACACTTAACTAATATTCTCACTAATTTCAGGAGTATTTACCAAAAAGTACAACCTAAGCAATGATATTTTAAAAACAAAAGTATGTAAGAATTGCATCAGTGTGTAGTATTAAAATATATATAATACATTAAAAATTGTTAAAATTTTGTGGCTTCTCTGTTAATGGACTGCTGCTAAAATTTATTTCCTAAGGACAACTGAATTTTTCCAGTCTTCTTACTTTCTATTCTAGATCAGATTTATAGTAATGAGACTTCTGACTTGTAGTGTTCTTTCTTATAAGAATACAAGTGGCATTTTAAACAATTCAGATAAATATAGATTTGCAAGGAGATAATTTTGGTATCAATTCTGCTTTACAAAGACTTAAACATGGGGTTCTTAATAGTAGAAGTTACCTTTTGAGCACCTAAAACATTTTACTTTCAATACTTTGTTTTAAATAAAACCTTATAGAAACATAGGGTATAAAATGAAAATACTGGGCCAGTAGGTGGCATGTAGATTAAAGCTGTAGATCCCACATGGCCAACTTCACAGTTTGAGTCCTGGGCCCATTGGCTTGAAAAATCATACCCGGTGCATGTGCATGGGTGCCCAAAATCCTGGGAGGAGACTGGAGAAGAAGGTGTGGTGTGGCCATCCTCCCTGCCCTGGGAGGGGATGAAGAATGATTTTTCACTATATTCCTTCCCCCACCTTGGCAAAAACACACATCCTATAGAAAAAACTGGGGGGGGAAATCCTTTATTATTATTTTTTTAAGAATTGTTTTATTTAAGTTTATTTTATTATTACCATTTTTTCATTTGACAAGAGAGAAGGAAAGTGAGAAAGCAAGCCACCAGGTCTGGAATTCAAAACATGGTCAGCCATGTGGGAGTCCAGTGCCTTAACCATCATGCCACCTACTGGCCCCCCTTTCTTATTTTCCAATCAAACCTATATAATTTTAGTATGATGATCAGTTTAGTATTTGATATTGAAATGAGTTTGTAAATTATCTTTATGTATTCTCTACACTTATGTAAACATTCAAAAGATTGTTCTCTTCATGATTAATAAATATAGTTCTTGAGCCAGCCTCATGGCCTAATGGTTAAGGAAGTCAGACCCCTTGACCACCTGTGCAGTTCGAATCCCAACCCTGGTGGCTTGAAAAACATGCCAGGCACATGTGAGTGCATGCCCCAGATCACAAGGGGTTGGAGAACTGGAGGAGAAAGGATTTTGGTGTGACTATGCCCCACTGAAGGAAGCTTTCTCCCTTTCCCTCTGTCTCTCTGGTCAGGGGGCACACCCTTTGGCCAAACTTTAAAAAAGTGTAGTTTTGGGGACCAGCAGTTAGCATAATGGCTATGTCGCTGGACTCCCACGTAGTCGACCGCGGTTCGTATCCCGGACCCGGTGGCTTAAAACTCACGCCGGGCGCATGTGCGTGCATGCCCAAGATCCCAAGAGAAGAATGGAGGAGAAGGGATTGCGGCGTGGCCATCCCCCCTGGGGGGTGATTTCTCTCTTTCTGTCTCTCTGTCTCTCTCTGTCTGGCGAGCGCATGCGCCCTATAGCAAAAAAAAAAAACTCTAAAAAAAAAAAAAAAGTGTAGTTTTGGGACCAGCAGTTAGCATAATGGCTATGTTGCTGAACTCCCATGTAGTCGACCACGGTTCGAGTCCCGGACCTGGTGGCTTAAACTCATGCCGGGCGCGTGTGCGTGCATGCCCAAGATCCCGAGAGGAGAATGGAGGAGAAGGGATTGCAGCGTGACCATCCCCCCGGGGGGTGATTTCTCGCTTTCTGTCTCTCTGGTGAGCGCATGAGCCCTATAGCAAAAAACCTCTCTTAAAAAAAAAAAGTGTACTTTTTTTCTCAACTACAGATTAAATATCCCTTTAGTTTTCTTGGGATTGTGCCTTTAAAAATAATTCGACTAACTTTAATAATTCATATCCTAAAAAGATTTCGTTAAGCATTTGACTCACTGTAAGTTTTTTTCATAATCAAGAGACAGTAGAAATCTAAGCACTAAAACTAAAAAGAAGTAAATTGATGTTTTTGGAAATCAGACATCACAAATTAAATATTAGTCCTGCAAGACTGAGGAGAAAATATTTTGACAAGAATTGTTATACTAGTCACAAATACATTACTGAAGATTTCTTTGAAGAATGAATTTAATATCTTAACAGAGCACCCAATATTTGTTAAAAGATGGAGAAAGTAAATAGATGTTTTTAAACAATTTTTTTAAAAAGTAATCAGATTTGTTAATTTTCCTCTGTGATACTTGATTTTTTGTTTGAATTTGCTCTGATCTTAAAAATCACTTTGATAATACAGAGCATGCCTCAGGCCTGTGATTCTACCTGGCTGCAAGGCTGAGGAGAAGATCACAGCATCAAGACACTGTCAAGGGACCCTACCAGTGTCCGTCTCTGTCTCTGTCTCTCTCAGGAAGGAAATAAATAAACTTGAAAAAAAAGTTATTCTGATAAAAATATATTAGCTTCACTATAAATAAGGACTATCCCTAGAGCCGCAGACAGGATTTATGAGTATTTCTCAGAGGCTTTTCTGAGAGATTGAGGTTGCTGCTGACTTAACAGTTCAGCTGAAATGATCCTGCATGTCTCTTTAATCAGAATTAAAGTGATCAGTATCATTTTGAGCAGTAATGACTCTAGGCTAATCCATTTAAATACAGAGAAAACTGCACCAAGCACAGGAGACTATTTTAGGAACCTTTGTAGAATTATGTCTGGTAAATTCTACTCCTCTGTAGTGACCTGGAAAACAATTTATGTGAATATATATTTAAGACATAAATAAAGGATTTATTTATTTTTTATTATTTTATTTTCTTATTTTTTGGAGAGATTTTCACTATAGGGCGCGTGCGCTCGCCAGACAGACAGAGGAAGACATAGAGACAGAAAGCGAGAAATCACCCCCCAGGGGGGATGGTCACGTCGCAATCCCTTCTCCTCCATTATCCTCTCGGGATCTTGGGCACACACGCACACGCGCCCGGTGTGAGTTTCAAGCCACCGGGTCCGGGACGCGAACCGCGGTCGACTTATGTGGGAGTCCAGTGACATAGCCATTACGCTAACTGCTGGTTCCCAATAAAGAATTTTAAAAGTAATCTCTCTCTCTCTCTCTCTCTCTCTCTCTCTCTCTCTCTCTCTCTCTCTCTCTCAGACAGTGTCTTGCTGTCTTTGCTCACCACCCTGCTTTCATCTCTCAGCTGGGCCTATAGGCATATGCCACCATGCTTGGCATCCTTGTAAAAAATCATTTTACTGTATAGGCAAAGATTTTTCTGGGTGGTTGTTGTTTTAATAATTACTTATTTAATTTTATTTGTCATTATTATTTTTAATTTGGTACAGGACACATGTGCTGACCAGATAGAGAGGGGGGAGGGGAAAGTGAAAAAGCAAGCTACCAGGTCCAGGACTCAAACTGTGGTCAGCCATATGGGAGTCAAGCACCTTAATCACCACACCAGCTGCTGACCTTCTGGCTTTTCTATTCTGTTTCATTGGTCAGTATGTCTTTAGGCTAGTACCACACAGTTCTGATTACCATAGCTTTGTAGTAAGTTTCGAAATCAGGAAATATGAGTCCTCTTCCTCCTTTCTTTTTCAAGATTATTTTGGTAGTTGGTGGTCTCTTGAGATTCTGTGTGAATTTTAGGATCAGTTTTTCTATTTCTACAAAAAAAATATAATTGGGATTTTGGTATAGGGATTGCATTAAGTCTGTAGAATGGTTTGAGTAATACTGATATCTTGACAATATTAAGTCATGGAAGACTTTTTTTGGGTGGGGGGGATATTTTGAGTTTAACTTTTTTTTTTTTAATTTAACTTTGTTTATTTTAGTTTGACCAAAGGCGGGGGGTGGGGGGGGGGGGGGGGAGAAAGCAAGCTGCCAGGTCCAGGACTTGAACCGTGGTCGAACAAGTGGGAGTGCAGCACTCTTAACCACCATGCCACCTACTGCCTCCCATGGGAGACTTTTAATAAATTTTTTAAATTGGTGATTTCATTTGTGTATATATTGAGTACTTCTGTGTATTAGGCACTATGTTGAGCTTAGGACAACAAAAATTAATGCAGTACCCTCTCGGTTCTCCAAGGCTCACCAGTTAGTGGGGAGAGCAAACTCGGAAGTACATAAGTACAGTTGTGTTTTGTGAATGTTGTATCAGACATGACCAGACTTAAACAGATTTATGTAGGTTTACAGAAAAAGAGTTTACTTGACCTGGAGAGATCAGCAGAAGAGTTTTGTTTTGTTGCTGTAATTAGAACTGTTTTGTTTTGTTTTGTTTTGTTTTTGAAGAGGTTTTTACCTTAGGGCCTATTTACTTGCCAGAGAGACAGAGACAGAAAGAGGGGAAGTAAGAAATCATCCCCCAAGGGGTGGCCAACCCCAATCCCTTCTCCATTCCCTTCTTGGGATCTTAGGCACACACGCATGTGTGCCTGGCATGAGTTTTAAGTCACCAGGGCTGGGACTCAAACCACACACGACCATGTGGGAATCTGATAACATAACCACTACACCATCTGCTGGCCCCAACTCTTAGCTTTTTAAACTGAGTCTCTGTGTAACAGTTAGCTAAGTGAATGGATATTTTTGCAACTGTAGCTCAACACTGTGGTAGTTGCTGTAAGGACTCTGTAGTATATACTACTTAGGATCATAATGACTAAGTGGGGAGACATAAATATTAGGAAAGTGAAATAATAATCAAAGAGGAGAACAGAAAACTAACACAAGATAGTTTTTGAGTAGTTTCTCAGTGAAATAATTATTCAAATAATAATTGCTAATAGAATTTAAAGGACAAGGTCACCGTGCTCTAGCTGATGAGGAAAGTCTTCCTTATACATAATAACTCATAACTAACTTCTCCATAGATCTGGTTGGATTGTCCCTCTTTTTCTTTATGATATGGCAAACAAGGGACTCTGCCATTTACTTGTCCTTTGCTTGTCCCACTGTTTCATGTATTATTTAATTCCAGTTTCATTGCAGTAATTATTAAGGCAATTTGCCATTTTACAAGATTTAGCTTAGGGACCAGCAGATGGCATAACGATTGCTTCACTGGGCTCCCATGTAGTCGACTACATTCGAGTCCCGGACCCAGTGACCTAAAACTTACGTCGGGCATGTGTGCCTGCGTGCCCAAGATCCCAAGAGGGGAATGGAAGAGAAAGGATTGTGGCGTGGCCATCCCCCCATGGAGGGTGATTTCTTACTTTCTGTCTCTCTGTCTTTCTCTGTCTCTTCGGTAAGTGCACATGCCCTATAGCAAAAATCTCTCTCTCTCAAAAAAAAATAATAATGTAAACCCACTTAAGCGGGTGTATGTAAATTGTAATATGACCAATAAAGAATGCAAATACTTGACCAAGAAGAAGGACATAATTGCTGGGACCAGCAGTTGGCATAATGGCTATGTCGCTAGACTCCCATGTAGTCAACCACAGTTTGAGTCCTGGACCCGGTGGCTGGAACTCTTGCCAGGTACGTGTGCATGAGTGCCCAAGATCCTAGGAGGATAATGGAGGAGAAGGGATTGCAGCATGGCCATCCCCCTTGGGGGAGTGATTTCTCGCTTTCTGTCTGTGTGTCTGTCTCTCTTTCCTTTCTGGCAAGCGCACACGCCTTATAGCAAAAACTTCTCAAAAAAAAAAAAAAAAAAAAAGGAAATAATTGCTGCCCTTTCCACAATATGAGATTTCAACTTTTCCTCGGGATACTTTGATATGTTTGTGACAAGAGAAGTTCCGATGTATAGTTCAAATATGGGAACCAGTGTCCATTCTTTAATTAAATATAAGTAAAGCTTAATTTATTTTTATTTTTATTTAGATAAAAATAAGTAAAGATAGCACTTCTGTTTTCTTCCCACACCCTAGTGGA
This sequence comes from Tupaia tana, assembly GCA_026018925.1. Classification (NCBI taxonomy): domain Eukaryota; kingdom Metazoa; phylum Chordata; class Mammalia; order Scandentia; family Tupaiidae; genus Tupaia; species Tupaia tana. The sequence continues at coordinate 210,742,806 of JAKSZU010000006.1, forward strand.
TCATCTATGAATCTCCAGGGTTAAGTGTACCACTTTGCAAACTTGTATTTACTGTTTCCATGATACTACCCTTATTTATTCTTCTACTCACTGTAAAACCTCACTTCTACTCTGTTTGCTCACTTGCTCATACAACTCTGGTTTAAGGTAATCAGTAAGCTATCAACCATGACATATGAGACGCCTCATAATACCTCCACTCCATTCCACACATGCATATATAGACCTTTTTGGGCTTATTACCAACTAAGGTCCTTCCGTTATAGAGGCTTTACCCTGTTCTTTGGCTTAGGGACCTGTTTGTGGTTCCCTTTAAGTACTGTAATCTCCCATTCCTCCGTATAGTCATATAACAGACTATGTCTTCTATTCTAAAGCTTCTTAATAGTTGCCATTTGTTATGTCCCAGGTAGAGTGCTTTGTATTCCTCTTTTCATTTGATATTCACATCAGCCTGGTAAGTGAGTTTATTTCCCTTCGTTTTAGAGATAGGACACCAAGTCCTAAAAGAAGTCAGATAATCTGCCTAAGGCACACTTTTAGTAAGAGGCAACCTAGCATTTAACTCAGTGCTCTACAAAATATATTATGCTGCCTTCCTTAGGAAAAGGGTCTGTTTTGTTTATTTTTGTGTACTCGGCACCTAGCACAAGACATAGTGAATATTTATTGAATTAAAAAGTGCAGTTTGAGCTAATCTGAAAAAATGAAAACTTCTAAGTAGAAAACACAGACAAATACAGAAATGAGACTGTGTCTGTTGTGAATTTAGTAAACAAGGACTGGGGAAGCATAAGTTCAAAAGGTACTTCAGCGACTAGCCGATGGCATAATAGTTTTATCACTGGACTCTCACATAGTTGACTGCAATTTGAGTCCCAGATCCATGGCTTAAAACTCACACTGGGCACATATGTGTGGATGCCCAAAATCCTGAGAGAATAATGGAGAAGGGGTTGCAGTGTGGCCATTCCCCGTGAGGGGTGATTTCTTGCTTTCTGTCTCTCTGTCTCTGATCAGCGCATGTGTCCAATAGCAAAAATCTCTCTCTAAGAAAAAAAAGGACATCAGTGAAAGTAGCATTTGAGGGACTTTGCATCCACAACCTACCCAAAGCTTTCTTGACCCCTCTTTCTCTGCTGCTGCTCTAGTCTTCTCTTACTCTTTGTAGCAAAAGTCCTCTGAGAATCTACTGTCTGGTTTCTTTGCTGTTCTTTTGAATCTGATCTACTGAGGCTTTAGCCCTACTACTCTGCCAGAATAGTTATCGTTACAGTCACAAGTGACCTTTTTAAAAAATATGTATTTACTTATTATTATTGCTTTTTAATTTGATGAGCAAAAGAGAAAGTAAAAGAGCAAGCCTCTAGGTCCAAGACTCGAACCATGGTCGCACATGTGGGTCCAGCACCTTAACTACCATGCCACCTACTGGCCCCAAGTCACAAGTGACTTCTATATTGCTAAATCCAGTGGACATTTCTCAGTCATCATTTTACTTTACCTTCAACATCATTTGACACAGGTGTTCAATGCATTCTTTGGACACCACATTACCTTGGTTTTCTTCCTATCTCACTGGTTTTGGATTATCCTTCTGTTCTTCAGCCTCTGGATGACAGAGTGCTCCGGGCTTAGCTTGTGTTTGTGTGTCCAAGATCCCAGGAGAAGAATGGAGGAGAAGGATTGCAGTGTGGCCATTCCGTCCTCAGGGGGTGATTTCTCACTTTCCCTCTCACTGTCTGTCTCTCTCTGGCAAGCACACATGTCCTAAGGCAAAACCTTTTCAAAAAATAATAACAATAATTACTGGATTGAGTTAGATTAAATAAAACTTAGATATTTATTTGCCTATAGAGATCTTTCATAGATCTTCTTTGCCTGCATCATTTCAGAGTTAGTACTACTTTCTTTTCAATACCACAGTAATATAACCTGCTTATAGACTGAATTAATATTCTAGCACCTTGACCTAACTTTGAACTATCAACTATTAAAATAAAAAAAAAAAACTAAACAAAAAAAAAACCCCACTTTATCAGGGTATGACTGATGTACAGAAAACTGTACATATATAATATATACAACTTGATGAGGTTGGAATTAAGTGCATATCTGTGAGACACCAATCAAGGTCATAAAGTTTTCTATCACCTCCAAAAGTCTCCTGTACTTTCTTCCTCTCTCCTCTCTCACTTTCATTTTCTTTCAGGGGTTGGAGAGAGGGGTATAAAAATTCCTTAATAGCAAAGCAGTTTTGAGCAAGAATAACAAAGCTAGAGGTATCACGTTACTGATTGCATAATATATCACAAAGCTACAGTAACCAAAACAGTATGGTACTGGCATAAAAAGATAAATACACCGGGACCAGCAGTTAGCATAATGGCTATGTCGCTGGACTCCCACGTAGTCGACCGCGGTCCACGTCCCGAACCCGGTGGCTTAAACTCACGCCGGGCGTGTGTGCTTGCATGCCCAAGATCCCGAGAGGAGAATGGAGGAGAAGGGATTGCGGTGTGGCCATCCCCCCTGGGGGGTGATTTCTCACTTTATGTCTCTCTGTCTCTCTCTGTCTGTCTGGCGAGCGCAGGCGCCCTATAGCAAAAATCTCTCCAAAAAAAAAGATAAATACACCAATAGAGCAGAACAAAAAGCCCAGAAATAAACCCATACACATACAGCCAACCCTTCCTTATCAAGGGTGCCAAAAATATACAGTGGGGAAAGAAATGTTCCCAAAATATTGTTGGGAAAACTGGATTTCAGCATGTAAAAGAATGAAATTGGACTTTATGTCACACCACGCAGAAAAATCAATTCAAAAAGTCAAATGTAAATTCTGAAATAATAAAACTCTTAGAGGAAAGCTTAGGGGAAAAGCTTGTGACGTTGATTTTGGCAGTCATTTCTTGTGTATGATACCAAAGCATAGGCAATGAAAGCAAAAATAATGTGAGATTACATCAGACAAAAAGCTTCTTCACAACAAAGGAAAAAGTCAATAAAATGAGAGGGCAGCTATGGAGCGGGAGATATTTGTAAATCGTGTCTAGTAAGAGGTTAATATCCAGGGCCAGCAGGTGACCTGGTGGTTAGGGCATTGGATTCCCACATGGACCTGGTGGCTTGAGAATAACACCAGCACGTGTACATACATACCCAAAATCCTGAGGGGGTAATGGAGAAGGGTTTACAGCATTGCCATCCCCCCAGGGAGTTACTTCTCACTTTCCTCCTTTCTCTGTCTCTCTCTCTCTGGCAAATGTATGTACTCTATGGCAAAAAAGAAAAGAAAGTTAAACTATATAAAGAACTTTTCATTAAATAGCAAGAAACAATCCAATTTTTTTAAATTAGCAAAGGACTTGAATAGACATTTCACCAAAGACATACAAATGTCCAATAGGTATATGAAAGCATCAAGGAAATACAAATTAAAACCACAGTAATATATTACCTCATTCCTGTTATAATGGTTATTATTTAAAAAGGGGGAGTGCAACCAGTGGCATGGTAGTTAAGGCACGGCCTCATGGCTGACAGTGTGGTTCAATTTCTGGACCCAGCAACTTGAAAAACACTCTTGAGTACATGTAGGTGATTGCCCACAAGCCCCAAAAGAGGGAGAAATAGTGGAGAAGGGATTGCAGCATGACCATTCCCTATGGGTTATGATTTCTTACTTTCCCTCTCTCTGTCTCTGATGACTACACACCCATTCTAGAATTTTTTTTTTTTTTTTAAAGGTAACAAGTACTGATGAGGTTTTGGAGAAAAGGGAACTTTTCTACACTGTTGGTGGGAATGTAAATTAGTACAACCATTATAGAAAACAGATGGAGGTTTCTTAAAATTTTTAAATAGAATTACTATTTGATCCGACAGTTCCACATGTGGGTATATATGTGAAGGAAATAAAATAATTATGTCAAAGAGTAACTTGCATTCCGATGTTCATTACATCTCTATTCATAATAGCTAAGGTACAGAAACAACCTAAATCAATGTAATAATAGATTTTTTAAAAAGGGGCGTGTATATGCCTGTGTGCATAGATTTCAAAATTGTTTTGCACCAAAATAAACCCGTACTTTAATTCCATTTTCCGTGAACCTTTTGAGGTCTGCTTATCTGTATGTGTCTACATATATACATATACACACATATGTGCACACATACATGACGGAATGCCATTCAACCTTTAAAAAGAAAGAAATTCTGCCATTTGTAATAGCATGGGTGGTTGTGGAGGACATTGTGATAAGTGAAATAAAGCAGACACGAATAACAAATACTGCTTGATCTCATTTTTATGAGGAATCTAAAATAGTGAAACTCAGAGAAACAGGTCGTAGAATAGTGGTTACCAGAGGCTAATGGGGAGGGGAAATGAGGAAGTATCTGTCAAAAGGCAGTTTCAGTTATGTAAGATAAATAAGTTATAGAAATATACTGTACAACTTAGAACCTATAGTTAGCAATACTGTGTGCTTAAAAGTTGCTAAGGAGGGGCCAGTAGGTGATGTGAATGTTTAAGGTGCTAGAATCCCACATGGTTGACTGTGGTTCAAGCCCCAGATCTGACAGCTTGAAAATCACATTGAGTGTATGTGCATGCAGACCCAAAATCCCAGGAGGAGAATGAAAGAGAAAGGATTGCCGCATGGCCATCCTCCTTGGGGATGATTTCTCACTTTCCCTTTTCTGTCTCTCAGCTGAGCATGCCTACCCTATGGTAAGAAAACAAAACAAAGCAAAACAAACAGAAAAACTAAAAAAAAAAAAAAAAAAAAAAAAAAAAAAAGTTGCTAAGGAGAGGGCTAGACCCTTAGCACATTGTTTTAGCATACAGAGGAAGCCAGATCGCACATGGCTGCTTGAAAAACACTGGGTGTACATGCATGTTTCCAGGATCCTGATGAAAAATTAGTGGAAAAATGAATGCAGCATGTTCAGGACCTATTGGAGGAGCATGTTCTCTCTCTCTCTCTCTCTCTCTCTCTCTCTCTCTTTCTTTCTCTCGTATAAGTCTTAAGGTCTCTACTACAAAAGAAAATTATTTTTTAAAAGAATTATTTTATTTAACTTTATTTATTGATTTAATTTGACCAGAGGGGGACAGAGTGTGAGTGAGAAAAAGAAAGAAAGCAAGCCGCCGGGTCCAGGACTCGAACCACAGTCGGCCATGTACAAGTCCAGCGCCCTTAACCACCATGCCACCTGCCTGCCTCAATTATTATTTTTTGAGAGATTTTTTTTGCTGTAGGGTGCATGCATTCACCAGAGACACAGAGACAGACAGAGAGACAGAAAGCAAGAAAATCCCCAGAGGGAATGATCCCGCCTCACTTCCTTCTCCTCCAGTCTCCTCTCAGGATTTTGGGCATGCACACATTCACCCAGTGTGAGTTTGAAGTCAAGTGTGAGTTTGAAGCCACTGGGTCTAGGACTCAAACCATGGTTAACTACATGTGAGTCCAGCAGTGTAACCATTATGCCATCTGCTGGTCCCAAGAGAAAAAATATTTTAAATTTTAATACATAGAAATGGCAGAGGAAAATCTTTTGGAAAACTTAAGGTTTGTTTAAGTAGACTTTTCAGCCTTGAAAAAAGATATATGAACCCCAAATACAAAGAAGATACATTTGGGAACCAGCAGTTAGCATAATGGCTATATCGCTGGACTCCCACGTAGTCGACCGCGGTCCACGTCCCGGACTCTGTGGCTTAAAACTCACGCCGGGCGCGTGTGCGTGCGTGCCCAAGATCCGAGAGGAGAATGGAGGAGAAGGGATTGCGGCGTGACCATCCCCCCTGGGGGGGTGATTTCTCACTTTTGGTCTCTGTGTCTCTCTCTGTATGTCTGGCGAGCGCACACACCCTATAGTGAAAGCCTCTCCAAACAAAAAAAAAAAAAAAAAAAAAAAAAAGAAGATACATTTACATTTGTCCTAGAAGACTCCTTACGTGGAGCTACAGGCTATTATCATGCTCTTTGGATGTCATTTTGTGATTGATAGAGGACTAGATTTTAGATTGACACCCCCACCCCCGCCCAACAAGCAAGGCTTTAATCAGGACATTAAGCGGCTCTAAATAGGCCTTGGTTTTGAATCTGCATATCAGGAGGGGGCTGGGAGCATGAGCTAGAGGATGTCATGTCTCAGTGATTAATGATCTCTAAGAAGCTGGAAAAAGGGAGAGTAATATACACAGTATTTCTACCCCCTGGAGTAGGAATGCAAACACCATTGTGCAGATCTGTGTATAGTCACTGACTTCTGGTAGCTGGAGAATTTCATACACTCTTTTACCACAAATAAAACTGTCAGAGAAGTGACAGAGCCCAAAAAGTTGGCCTTCCTCACTTAAAAAGAATAACTCAAACATAGCGAGCCAGAAAATTAATTTGTAGTTGTTTGGAAACTGGTATAATAAGAAATGAGAAAATGAGGAATTTTCTTGAAAAGCGTACAACGTCTAAATATTTGTTAAATCAACCTCCACATTTGGTTTCTTAAATAAACTGAATTCCTGGAAACTGCCTTCTTTAAATGAATTTAAAGAGGAAACATCCCTTTGTAATGAAATGATCCGTTTTAAATTTGTCACTCTGGTCTCTATAGTAGATTCAGAGAATCATACGTCTGATGGACTTGCGAGCCTATGTTTAGGAAAGTAACTCTAATATTTCAGAATGGCTTTTATAGCTTTAGAAAGTATTTCTAAAGTATAGTTCTTTATTATTTTCTCGTATATGCCCAGTAAACCTGTAGTTACTTAATAGCAATTTCTAAACACTTAAGTCAGGAGTGAAATATTTTAAACTATAGACAAGGAATTATAAATACTTGTAAAAAATTTAAAAAGAGAAGTTTATGGAAAGCGCATTATATTTTAACCACCTTTGATTATTTGCAGATAATTGAAATTAGGGACTCATGTAATACAGTAATAGCAGTACCAATAGTATTTTATTTTGCTGAGGACAGCCAAATAATTCTTACTGGGAACTGTTTATTCACAGGGCTTATTAAATTATTTGTTTTGCTCTTGGTTCTTTTTTTTTTCCCCCCCTATTCATTACTACTTATTCCGTATTTATCTGATTTTTAACTGATTTCTTAGCAATTTTATTTTTCTATAATATGAAAAGAAAAGAAATATTCATTCTTTAAGAAATGGAACCACACACTTCAGAGCAAAGGAGAGAAAAATCTTTGTATCTTACTTTGTCTTTTTTATTTTATTTTTCTGTTTTTCTGTTATAGGATATCACTATCAATTAATTAAAAGGAATTACTCTGTTCTAAATTAAAGCACGATCAGATGGATTAAGCCCTGAATTTGGTTTCCAAGGGGCTGGACTTTTAAACTGCATTTGCAAGAGTTTATTTTTAGTCAAGATGTGGTTATTTTTAGATCTGTTTCTCTGTCACTAGGAAATGTAATGCCTGTCTTTCCATTGTTGTTTATCATGAAGTTCTGAGGCACAGGCATATAAGATCTAGTTAGCATAGACTACCTACCACCTCTCTCTTTAAATGAAAGAATGTGCAATAAAGCATAGAGGGACATATGTTCATTGAGAACATATCTAAAGTTTGAAATCGTTAGTGTCATTTTAATCTCTTATATACTGAGCAACAGAACAAGGTTTCTTGAGAATGCCAAAAATATTGTACAAGGTTTGGGTTCCCCCTACTGGTGTGCATCCCAGACTCATGAATTCATTAGTACATACTAGAAGGACCTAGAGATAGAGATTAGAAATAACTATGTTATTTAAAGAGACCTGATGTTGAGAGAGGGAGAAGCACCATTTCCCCTTTCCTGCAAGTGTCTTACCAAAAAATTAAGATGATGTAAAAATTGTATTTTCTACATGTAGAAAGAACAAGAACTTAATCCTTCAATATTTGGTTTTAAATGTTGTCTCTCTGATAAGCTGCTTATATGCAGTGCCTCTCAAATGCTTTATGTTGTAATCTAAGAAATAATAATACACCAGTGGATCCACAAAAGGATTTAAAATCCCAGGGAAAAAATGTAAAACTAGCATTTTTGTCATAATAAAATTGAAGAGCAGATGAAAGCTCACTAATTTTTGTTTTAATATTTCAGAAAATGACATGACATCATCTGATGGTGTCTGTCCATTTAACATCTGTTCTTTCTAATTTGTCATGTGTGTATTTGAAACTGTTCTTTACTTTCTATCTTAATAAATGCCAAGTAATATTAATGGCTTGTTATGAAAGAGAAAAATTTTAATTGACTCCTAAAAGTCTCTTCTGAACTTATTATGTTTGTATTTTAAAGGACTATTCCATCAAATTAAATTATTGTATTTTTAAATTGCTTTTTAGCAATGCAGTCAACCTTTTAAGCAATGTTCCGGTCTCTTGTTTGGATGTTCTCATTTGTCCATTAACCCATGAAGAAACAGCCCAAGAGGCAACAACTCTAGATGAACTGCCCAGTGAAAAAACAGCTGAGAAGGAAACAGTTTTGAAAAACAATACCATGGTGTACAATGGTATGAATATGGAAGCTATTCATGTTTTACTCAATTTTATGGAGAAGAGAATAGACAAGGTAAGATTGGTAAAATGGAAGCCTTGGGAAGATACTTATGAAGAATGTAAATGTGCCATGTGTATAAACACAACACAGAGCATGATTTTTAAATCTTAGCCTATTTTCATAGCTTACATATTGTGTAATTATACTTTGAAATGCATTTTATTATGTACTATATGATAAATTGCTGTTTAATGCTGAAAATTGTGTTCATACAACACCAACATTGTGCCTGAAAACAAAGGAAAATTTACTGTTACATGTAGGTACTTTGTAAGTTCTATAGGTAAAAATTATCCCCCCAGAATTTGATACTTTCCAATACCTAAAAGACATCTTTAAAAAAATTAAAAAGACATTTTAGTTGTCATTTCTTTATGTGTTCATTTTGTCTGACCTGTAACTTGTTTTGTCAGGTAACTATTGTTAAAGGCAACAAGGTAGCATACATTGATCACCAAAACGTTTGCCTCATTTAAGCCCATTGGCTAAGCCAGTGGGAATCCTAGAAAATTTAGAAAAACCCAGGAAGAAGGGGGGGGAGAGGAACCAGACATTAGTAAACATGAAACAGCTGATAAAATCGAAATATTGTTAGTAAAATTATTTTTAACATAGTTTGTAAGCTTTGATAATATAAAATGCACCCCTCACTCCCAGTATTAATATGCTATGTTACATGGAGGAAAATAATACTACTAGAAACTAAACTAATGGAGCATGTATGTTTTCTTTATAGGGAAGCAGCTATAGAGAGGGTCTAACTCCAGTTCTCAGCTTATTAACAGAATGTTCCCGAGCCCATCGAAACATCAGAAAATTTCTCAAAGATCAGGTAACTGCTTAAGGCATATAACATCTCAAAGTTAATCTCTTGTGTGTTCTTAAACATAGAGTTAATGAGTTGGGTTCTTTCATAATGGTTTTCTTTCAGAAAATCAGAAACTTAGAAAAGTTTATCTTTGGAGTCTTTCTAATCCAGAAATAGGTGAACTTGTATCTTATTTGAGTCATTCATTCATTTATTCAGTAAATGTTTATTGAAATCTACATTTGCTATGTTCTAAGAATTATTCTGCACATTGAATGACAGGTGAAGTCTTTGCACTTTGGGAGTTTATTTTTTAGTTGGGGGACAAAGTAAAAAAGTATGTATTGGGACCAGGAGATGGAGTAATGGCTATGTCGCGGGACTCCCATGTAGTAGACTGTGGTTCAAGTCCTGGACCTGGCAGCTTAAACTCACGCCGGGCGCTTGTGCGTGCATGCCCAAGATCCCGAGAGGAGAATGGAGGAGAAAGGATTGCAGCGTGGCCATCCCCCCTGGAGGGTGATTTCTCGCTTTCTGTGTCTTGGTCTCTCTCTGTCTTTCTGGCGAGTGCACGCGTCCTATAGCCAAAACCTCTCCAAAAAATGTAAACAAGTATATAATATAATGGCAGCCAGTAATGTTCTGTAGAAAGATAAAGCAGAAGAATAAGGGAAGGCCTCTCTTAGAAGAAGATTATTTGAGTAGAAAGTTGGATGTGTAAGAAAAATATCTCTGAGAATATCTAGAAGAGGAATGTACCAGAGAGAACAAGTTCAAAGATGAGAGGAGGGGGACGGGCAGGTGGTGTGGTAGTTAAGGCACTGGACTCCCACATGGCTGACACACTTTGAGTCCCAAACCTGGTGGCTTGCTTTCTCATTTTGCATTTCTGTCTCTCTCTGGTTAAATTTAAAAATAATAATAATAAAAAATAAAATAAATGAATAAGCCTTTAAAAAAAAAGAAAAAAATTTAAAAAGATGAAAGCCAGATGTTTTGGTATGCTAAGGAAAGGCAAGAAGGCCAGAAAACAATATGCAAAGGGAAAAGAGCTAGATGAAGTTAGAGGGGTAAACAGCCAGGTAACATAAGGCTGTATGGGACTTCTGATTCTCTTCTAAGTGAGATGAGACAAAATTGGAGTATTTTAAGGTGGGTGGAGTTGTGTGGTTTTATTTATATTTAAAGATACTCTGGCTACTATTTGTAGGATAGACTACAGTGGAACACCAGTGGGTACGGGAGGACCAGCCCAAAAGAGAACTGATGATGAAGCTTGGAGTAGGATGATAGTGGTTAGAGTTCATCCTTTGGGATGTGTTTTTAAAGTAGAATTCATAGAATGTTCTGATAGATTGGGATATAAGTTGAGAAAGAAAAAAAATTATAAAGGACGGCTTTTAAACTTTTAGACCGTATCTTAAACTTTAAGTGTAAGACTTTGACAGTAACAGAGATGGTCAGGCCACTAAAATCTCAATTTCAAACACCTTCTCTTAGTACGTTCAGTTTCATCCCCCTGAGGATTGTCAGTCTAACTTTTTTCACTGTCCTTCATTCTCACCTCATATCCTTATTTTTCTCCTTACCCAGGCTAGATTCCACCTGTAGTTCACACAATAGTCACTCCTTTCCATACGTCTTTAACCGGTACCTCTTACTCTCTCTCAATCATACTCATCTGGCAAAACCCAGCAGTCTACTTAATCCAATTTCTACCTACTCTGGGCCTCCACCAAACCTTGAACAGAGACAAAAGAAAGTAACACAACCACAGTGAGTAGTCTACCACCAAATCCAGGTGGTTCCCCAGCACTCTCCAAGATGACTGTTAACTTCTTTTTCTTCAAACCTGTAATACTTCCTTCACCTCTCTCTCACTATTGACCTTGTTTCCTATTTCACTAAGAAATTAAGAGGAAACTTACCTTTTCATCAGTGTCTACGGTGTTTACATCTGTACCATCATATCCTTTGTCTCTTCCAAGGCAATACTTTCCTGTCTCCATCTCCACTCCTTGAGTGATTCTCATTCAGGAATTATGGTTTTGAAAATCACTTACATGCTGATAACTCCTAAATTTTTATTTGTAACTTTCACCTATTCCTTCTTTTCTAGAGGTATATAAGGAACGGCATATTTATCTCCTCCCTTTGAATGTGTAGTAGTTAGCCTTACCTTTTTTTCGTGTTTGTTTGTTTGTTTGTTTTAATACAGATTTTTGCTATAAAGTATGTATGCTCGCCGGAGAGACAGAGATAGAAAGGAAGAAATCACCCTACAGGGGGATGGCCACACCTCAGTCCCTTTTCCTCCCTTCTCTTCTAGGGATTTTGGGCAGGTGTGCACACAACTCCTGGCATTAATTTCAAACCACCAGGTTGAGACTTGAACCACGGTAGGCCACATGGGAGTTCAGTGCCTTAATCACTATGCCACCTGCTGGCCCCATTATCTTAAATGTTATTATTTCCCAAACTGTTACCTTCATTGCCCATCCCCTGACCTTTTTCTTCCCCTTTTCTCTCCATTTCAGTATATTGTGTCACCATTCACCTCACTGTTCATTTACCACCATAGAGACTTTTTCCTAGTAAGTGAAGTAGGTTTCTTTTTCCCCAGCATATTTATAGTCAGAATTTACTAAGTACCCTTATAGAGCACATCAATAGATAGTGCTGATGAGGAGAGATTATAAAGTAGGGTATTGGGGCAGCAGATGGTGTAGTGCTTATGTTGCTGGACTTGGATAAGGCTGACCACTGTTCAAGTCCTGGACTTGGTAGTTTGAAACCTAGGCCAGGAGCATGTATGTGCAGACCCAAGATCCCAAGAGGAGCATGGAAAAGACAAGACTGTGGCATGACCATCCCCCCTGGGGAAGTGATTTCTCATTCTTCCTCTCAGTGTCTCTCTCTGTCTCTTGACAGCACATAGGCCCTAAGGCAAAAACCTCTTAGAAAAAAAAAAAAAGAAAAGAAAGTAGGGACTCTATCTGGCACCAGCTCTGTACCCGAGTGGTTAAGGGAGATAGGTCCCACATAACCCACCGTGGTTTGAATCCTGACTCTTGGTGGCTAGAAAACAAAATCCCAGCAGGATGGAGAAATGGAAGAGAATGGATTGTGGCATGACCACACCCCATTGGGGACACTCTCTCCCTCTCTCTCTCCATCTCTCGGTCTCTTTCTAGCAAGTGCACATGCCCTCTAAGGCAGATAATCCCGTTTGACCAACCATGCAGTTATAGTCCTGGACCCAGCAGTTTGAGAATCATTCCATGTGCATGTTTGTGCCTGCCCAAAATCACAAAGGGAGGGAGAGACAGGGGATAAGGGGTTGTAGACTGACCATACCCAATGGGGAGTGCTTTCTCCTCCCCTTCTCTCTGTCTCTCTCTGGCAAGTGCACACACTGTCGAGCACAAAAAAAGAAAAAAGTGATACCATAAAGTATGAATAATCCTTTAAGACCCAGTCATTAATTAATTAAGATCATTTTCAAGTTTGGAGTTGGTGAAGAATAATAAATGAAAATACTTTGTTTTCTATATTTTTTTTAATAGGATCTAGTTCAGTTAAACTGTATAGGTTTTACTGTCTCTAACTAGGACAGCCAGAAACACCTATTAGTTAAACAGCTTCTTTATATGAAGGCCTTAGACTATATACTATATAGGTAGAAAAGATTATGAGAGCTTCTCTTTGTCCTCAAGAAACACTGCAATATAGGTAAGTGAAACATGAGAAGTAAGAAGGTAACTAAAAAATAAGGTATAAGATGGAAATCGGCTTTTCTTCTGAGGAGAGTGCACTGTAGGCTGTGATGATCAAGAAAAGTAGAACTTGAAGCACTAAAAGAGTAGCTTTGATAATAATGTAAATGGAACCATGGTTAATTAAAGATTGTGTCATGTAGTGAGTATCTGATTAAATACAGCTCACACATATTCAAAAGGAATTGGTTTGAGAATCTGTTTTTGGGCAGATATTGTAGAAAGGAAAACAGATAACAGAAATTACTGACTCAGATTATATTAGTCTGGAGAGGCTTATAAGAGAAACTGGACAAAATCTGTCAAAGGTAAAATTTGTTGGAGCTTAATATTTGGGGCAAAATACATAGGCAGTTTGGGAGTGGTATATAATAGTAAGAGCAACAAAATACCATTAAAAAGTTGTTTTTAGGAACCCAGAACATAGTTACCCAAATTTTCTTGTGATAACCTCTGTTGGTAGATTCTGTACTCCAGGTACTATAGACTTATACTAGATGAAGTCACGTTTCATTCTTCTAGAAATGCAAGATGAATTCATATGGTTGGCTTAATCAAATAAGAATTTAATTTGTGATTACTTTGTACCTAGCATTGTACTCTACCTGGCTAGAGATATTGAAATAGGGATTCTGTAAGTACTTTGATTATATAACTCAGTTTTCTGAAATTTGACTTATATTTTTGTCTACAACTTTTTTTTTGTTAATTTTTCTTTTTTTTTAGTTTGCTGTAGGCTGCAGGTGCTTGCCAGAGAGAGAAAGAGAGGGGGAAGAATGAGAAATCACTCCCCGACCAGGGTGATAGCCAAACCATAATCCCTTCTCCATTCTCCTCTTAGGTTTTATTTGTGATTTTGTTTTATTTGTTCGTTTGTTTATTTGTTTTGTGTTAGGTTTGTATGTGCTTGCCAGAGAGAGACAGTGAAAGGCTAAGTGAGAAACTACCCACCAGGATAGACACACTGCAATTCTTTCTCTTCCTGGGATTCTGGAAATGCACGCACATGTACCCAGTGTGATTTTCAAGCCTCCAGGTCCAGGACTCAAACAGTGGTTGACCATATGGAAGTCCTGCACCTTAAGCACCATGCTGCCTGCTGGCCCTCCTCTCAGGATTTTGGGCACACACACACACACACACAGATGTACCCAGCATGTTTTTCAAGCTGTCAGTCCTGGACTTGAACAGCACAATTGGCTATGTGTGATCCAACCTCCTTAACCACCATGCCACTAGCTGGCCCTGTTTACAGCTTTCTATCCAGTGTCTCCAGTACACCCTGGTATGTGGTAGACACTCAATATAGAAAGAGAAAGAACAAAGAACGGCGGTTGAATAAATAAAAATATATATGTATATTAAGGGTCTGGCATATAATAGGTGCACAGTAAATTATTATTATTTGACTCTATCTTCCTTTCCTAGCATAGTGCCTAGTTTATAGAATTTACTTTAATTAAAAGTTAATAACAGTGGGACCAGCAGATGATATAATGGTTGCATTGCTGAATTCCCATGTAGTAAACCACAGTTCAAGTCCTGGACCCAATGGCCTAAAACCCACACCAGGTGTATGTGTGTATATGCCCAAACTCCTGAGAGAAGAATGGAGAAGGAATTGCGGTGTGGCCATCCCCCCAGGGGGTGATTGTCTTTCTGGCAACTGCAAGCCCCTATAGCAAAAATCTCTAAAAAATAAAGTTAATAAAAGTTACTAAAATTAATTCGTTTTTCCTTTGATTCCCTGATAGTTATTAAGTAACTATAATATGCAAGGCACTGGGAAGAGAGCAACAAATAGAACCAAGAAATCCCTGCCCCAGTGATACTCAGTCTTATGGATAGAAGTAGACAGTAAACAGATAAATAATATACTGTGTCAGGTGGTGGTAAGTTGTTACGATAAAGATTATAGCAGAGTTTGGGGTGGGGTGGTAAAAAAGAGAATGCTAGGCCAGCAGATGGCATGGTGGTTAAAGTGCCTGGGTTCCACATGGCCAGCTGTATGATTTTAGTCCTAGACCCAGTGGATTGAGGGACATGCTGGGCATGTGTGCATGCATGCCCAGAATCCCAGGAAGAGAATGGAGGAGAAAAGACTCTAGTGTGGCCATCAGGATGATTTCCCATTTCCCTTCCTCTCTCTCTCTCTCTCTCTCTCTCTCTCTCTCTCTCTCTTCCGCTCTCTCTCTCTCCCCCCCCTCTCCCCCCCCCGCACCCCCAGTGGGCACATGTGCCTTACAGAAAACAAATAAAAAGAGAGAGAAAGGATCGGGAGATGGCGTAATGGTTGTTGCTAGACTGCCACGTAGTCAACCGTGATTCAAGTCCTAGACCCAGTGGCTTAAAACTCAAGCTGGGCATGTGTGTGTGCCAAAAATCCCGAGAGGAGAATGGGAGAGAAGGGATTGTGGCGTGGCCATCTCCCCCGGGGGGTGGTTTCTTGCTTTCTGTTTGTTGCTTGCTCGCTCGCTCTCTCTCTCTCTCTCTCTCTCTTTCTCTCTCTCTGTCACTCTAGCAAGTGCACATACCCTATAACAAAAATCTCTTAAAAAAAAAAAGAGAGAGAGAGAGAGAGAATGCTAATCGTTAGTGATATAGTGTGGTCAGGAAATGTGTCCTAGAAGTGACATTTGAACAGAGACCTGAGGGAATAAAGGAGAGAGCTGTGAAGTTTCTAGAAAAGAATCTCTTCAGAGAGAACAATCAATGTAAAGACTAAGGCAAGAAAGTGTTGGACGTGCTCAGGGAGTTTCATTGAAGTCTGTGTGGCTGTACTGTGCAAGGAGAACAGTAGAAATGAAGTTAGAGAAGTAGCAAGAAGCCAGATAAGTGGAACCTTGTAAGAGTTATAAGGATATTGCTTTTTACTCTGAGTGAGATGGTAGCCTTGGAAACTGGATGGCTTTAAGAAGAGGAATGGCGTGATCTAACTTTCAAAGGGTCATGCTAACTGCTATGTAGAGAATAAACCAGAGAAAGACTGGGTGGAGCAGGGACCACACAAGAAGCTGTAGTATCAGTCCAGGTGAAAAATACTGGTAACATGGACTCGGTAATACTGAAAGAGGTTGTGAGAAGTGATTGGAGTATGTTAATATTTCCTTTTTAAAAAAAAGAATTATTAATTTAATTTTATTATTATTGTTTTTTTAATTTGCTATAGGGCACATGTGCTCACTAGAGAGAGAAGAGGGAAAGTGAGTCCAGCAACTTAACCACCAGGCCACCTGCTGGCCCCTTAAAGCAATAATTATTTAATTGTATTATTTTTTAATTAAAGAATTCTTTATTTAATGTTATTTATTACTTATTTTTAGTAATGTTTTAATATTTCAAAGGTGGAGCCAACATAATTTGCTGATGAATAGATGTGGGATGTGACTAAGGCATTGAGGGTATTTTCAAGGTTTTCTACTAAGCAGTTGGAAGAATGGACATACTATTTAATGACATGGAAAGTTCAGGATTGGGGAGAGCGTTGAGTCCCATTTAAGACATAAATTTGCAAAGTCTATAAAAGTCCAGAGGTTAGAGGCAAAGAGTAGAAGAGAATGGGGATGGAGAGTTACTATTGGATGTGTGTAAAATTTCATGTCTATAAAATGACTAAGTTCTAGAGATCTGCTATATAATATTGTGCCTATAGTTAATCATACTGTATTGTACACATGAAATTTTGTTGAGTTAAAAAAAAATGCAGAATTAAATGTTCTAGCAAGACTGAGTCATAATTTGCATTTTAACAAGATCCACAGGTGTTTGATGTGCACTTTACAATCTGAGAAGCACTAGCCTAAAGGTTAGCAGGGTGACTTAAGAACACTTTAATTTGCTCTGTGATCATCCTGTAAGTAGGGTGGTAGAAGCATATTTTGTATTATGGATATTATGTTGAATATTCCCTGTATAGATATACAAATTTATCATGATCTTTTTGTTTTGAGGTATTTGACACAGGGCGCATATGCTCAGCAGAGAGAGGGAAAGTGAGAAATCGTCCCCCAGGGGAACAGCACATTGCCATCCCTTCCCCATTCTCTCAGGATTTCGGGCATGCACACACAGGCATCTGGCGTGATTTTCAGACCGCCAGATCTGGGACTCTAACCATGGTCTGCCATGTGGAAACACAGCACCTTAACCACCATGCTACCTGCTGGCCCCTGATTTATCAGCCTTAAAAATTGTAATCATAAAAAAAATCATAATTTTAAAGGGGCAAAACAGTAGTGCAGCAATAAAACACAAAGCTCTGCAGTCAGCCCACCTGGGATGGTTCCGAGTTTGTTTCCAGACACCCTCCTCAGTATGCTAGGCATATGTGTGCCGATGATCCAGGACTGGCTGAGGCTGGGGGTGGATTGTGGCATCAAGACTCTATTGACGGCTCTTGCTCTCTCTCTTGCTGAGAAGAAATAAAGGAAAACTTGGGGACCAGCAGATGACATAATGGTTGTCGCTGGACTCACATGTAGTCAACCATGGTTCAAGTCCCGGATCCGGCAGCTTGAAAATCACACCAGGCACATGCGCGTGCATGCCCAAGATCCCAAGAGATGAGTGGAGGAGAAGGGTTGCAGCATGGCCATCACTCTTGGGGGGTGATTTCTCACTTTCTGTTTTTCTGTCTCTCCGATGAGTACACACACCCTGTAGCAAAATCCCTCTTTAAAAAAAGAAGAAGAAACTTAAAAAGAAAAATTATAACTTTAAAAAATGAAAGTTGGCCAGCCAGTGGCCTGGTGGTTAAGGCAACTGGATCCACATGGCCAACTGTACAGTTCAAGACCTGGACCCAGCAGCTTGAAAAATACCAGGCTCATGTGCATGCGTGCATACCCAAAATCTCAAAAGGAGAAGTAGGAGAGAAGGGATTGCAGCTGTCCATTCCCTATGGGGATGCTTTTAGCTCTCTGTGAGTGCACATGCCCTCTTACAAATTAAAAAATACTAATAATAACTTAAAAATTGGGTCCATTTTAACGTAATTACTGCCCATACTTTATTGTCATAGCCCTTTATAAAATCCTGTAATACATTACTTTTTGTAATTTAAAAAAAAAAAGTCTGAAGATCAGGGAAGAAATCAACATAAAGATATAGTTCAGGGAATCATCAGGATATAGAGGCTGTATAAAGCCATAGAACAGTGAAATCACCAGTAGAGTGAGTGAAAATAATGAATAAGAGTTGCCCAAAGATTCAACTCTTGCATATTCCAACATTCACAGAACAGGAAGAGAAAAGAGTCTATAAAATAGGGATGAAGGTCATGTTACTACCTCCTTATCAGGTTATTATCAGATTGAAAATAATATATGTGGCCCAGCCAAAGTGGTGTAGTTCATAGTGTACTGGACTGCAGTGCTGGAAGCTACATGACCCACTGCAAGTCTTGATCACTAGGTTGGCCTACAGATATGCCAGGAATGTCCTGGGAATACCCAGTGTCCAGAGAAGGTGGAGGGCTGCAGAAAGGAGACCAAGTGTGACAAGACCCTGTTAAGGGTGCCTTCTCTCTTTCTCATGTGCACATGCACATGCTCTCCATCATAAAATTATAATGTGTGTGGGACCAGCAGGTGGCATCTGGACACTCCCACATGGCTGACTTAGCACCTGGTGGCTTGCTTTCTCAGCAAATTAAAAATAAATGAATGAATAAATAAAATTTAAAAAAAAAAAAAAAAAAATTATAATGTGTGTATATCATTATAGACAATAGAAAGTACCCAATAACTAATAGCCATTTTTATTATGACATTAAACAACTAGAAAGCATAAATACAGATTTTTTTAGTAAATAATGAAAATGCTGCAGGACTTAAAAGAAAGTGAACATCAACATGACACAATGTTAAAGAAATCTCTGTGGAAGAAAGAAACTTGACTCAGACTTTAAAACAGATTTTGGTAGGGGCAAGTAGAAGCATTTCAGGTACAGAGATGAGTAAAAACAGAGTGTATTTGAAGATAGCATGGTGGTTCAAATGCCTCATTACAGGCATGAAATTATTTGAGATCTGTTTTTTTGTTGTTGTTCAATTCATTTTATTTGAAAGCTAACCTATATTTACTTTAAAAAAATATTTTTCTGCTTATAAAAAACTAAGCCCTGTAGACATTACACAACTGACCAGTTGCATGGTACCATCCTCATTTACTCTAGTACCCTCGATTGATGATGGTTTTTGCATTTGTGCCATCAGGTTTTACCACCATTGAGGGATGTGACTAATCGACCTGAAGTTGGCTCAACTGTGAGAAATAAGCTGGTGCGCCTCATGACACATGTTGACCTTGGAGTCAAGCAAATTGCTGCTGAATTCCTTTTTGTCCTTTGCAAAGAGAGAGGTAGGTTAAACTCTCTTTGCCCTCTGCTTTTACTCTTTTGGAGAGAAATTTTCTTTTTAGTAGTGGCCATCTTAATTCACTGTTTCCACAGCTTACTGTATCTGTCTGTTCTAGTCGAAGAACTGAGGAAATCATAAAAATTAATATTTGAAAGCATTACATATGCTTCTGAATTGAGACATGCAGAGACAGGTACATTACCAAACACATTCACATTTAAACTTTGCCTCCTGTATTCTCAACTCAAGACTTCTTAGTACTGATGGGGCAGGACCTGGAGCCATTCTGAAAAGACTGCTGAAGTAATTTAGGCATTGCTAGTTTGATAACCAGGCAGAGACCTGGATTAGTTCCCCTAGTTAATTCTTCTTAAAGTTAAAGCTATCATAGTTGAGATTTTTCACTAAGTTCTTCAGTTAATAAGTTGTTATTGATTGTAAGCTACATAATGTAGCAGAAGTACAAAAATAAGATAGGCCGGGACCAGCAGTTAGCATAATGGCTATGTCGCTGGACTCCCACGTCGTCGACCGTGGTTCGCGTCCCGGACCCGGTGGCTTAAAACTCACGCCAGGCGTGTGTGCGTGCGTGCCCAAGATCCCGAGAGGAGTGTGGAGGAGAAGGGATTGTGGTGTGGCCATCCCCCCTGGGGGGTGATTTCTCGCTTTCTGTCTCTCTGTCTGTCTCTGTCTGTCTGGCGAGCGCACGTGCCCTATAGCGAAAACCTCTCCAAAAAAATAAAAAATAAAATAAGATAGGTCCATTACCCTTGAGACAAGGGTAAGATAGTAGTAAAGACTAATTTTAACTATACTATTGGAGCCAGCAGGTGGCATGGTGGTTAAGGTGCTAGGCTCCCACATGGCCCACTGTGGTTTGAGTCTCAGACCTGGCAGCTTTCTTTCTCACTTTCCCTCTCTCTGTGGTGAGCACATGTGCCCTACAGCAAATTAAAAAGCAATAATAATAGTAATAATAATTTTAAAGTAAATTGATTTTTTTTTAAAGACATTCTAAAGTAACTATACTATAGTATATGTACTACTCTGTAAGTTTATATAAAGTGATTGTCTACTGGGATAGATTCAGCAATTAAAAATATTTTTTAGAGACCAGCAGATAGCATAATGGTTACATTGCTGGACTCCATCTAGTCAACTACGGTTCGAGTCTTAGACCTGGCGACTTAAAATTCATGCTGGGCATGTGTGTGTGCATGCCCAAGATCCCAAGAGGAGAATGGAGGAGAAAGAATTGCAGTGTAGCCATCCCCCCCGGGGGTGATTTCTCGCTTTCTGTCTCTGTGTATCTCTCCAATGAGCACATGCACCCTATAGCAAAATCTCTCAAAAAAGAATTTTTAAATTGTATAGATTATATCCTCTATAAAGGGCAAGTTCTCCAAACAAGAAACTTTGACTAAATTATTCAGATATTCTCACCTATTTATTTCTTCTTCACTAGTTTATAAATATACTAATATAAAATTCTGCCTAGGGGCCAGCAAGTGATATGGTGGTTAAGGTGTTGGACTCCCACATGGAGGTTTGACCCTAGACCTGGTGGCTTGAAAATTATGCTGGGTACTTGTGCATGCATGCCCAAAATCCTGAGAGGAGAATGGAGAAGGGATTGCAGTGTGGCCATCTCCCCTGGGGGGTGATTTCTTACTTTACCTTTCTCTGTCTCTTAAAATACACACACACACACACACACACACACACACGCACACACCTAAAAAAAATTCCATTTAGGCAGATTTTTTTAAAAATATTTTTTAAAAGTACCCCCTTTTTTAAAATGGGATAGAGAATTTAGAGATGAACGTTTTACTCACTTCTCTCAGAACCTTTTCTCAATTATATTCCTGTTTGTTTGTTTATTGAGAGACGTTTTTTTGCTATAGGGCACGTGAACTTGCCAGAGACAGAAAGCAAGAAATCACCCTTCAAGGGAGATAGCTTTATTGCAGTCCTCCTCCATTTTCTTTGGGATTTTGGGCATGGATGCACACACACCCAGTGTGAGTTTCAAAACACCTGGTCTGGAACTCGAACCAAGGTCAGCCATGTGGGAGTTCAATGATGTAACCCTTACGCCATCTCCTGGTCCCGTCAATTATATTCTTAAGCTTCATTTCAGACGTGTTGATTAAAGCATGTAAGTTCCTATTGAGATGGTAAATTAGCAACACAATATGATCATTATTAAAACTGGTGATAGCTATTTTAAACTGAGTGGTGTCTGCATGACATTTTGTAGAAAAATCTCATTTAATCTCATAAGGACACTTTAAGGGAAATATTACTTCAGTTTTATAAATGAAGCAATATTGGCACTTAAGAGCCTTTCAGTAACTTTCTAGAGTTAACACAGTTTCTTAGAGCAGGAGCCTGTATGTGAGGCCTGTCTTCTTTCCATTTTACCATATTTCCTCTTATAATAATTAGCTATTATTATAGACATTTGTCATTTTAAATTATCCACTTCTTTGATGGCTTTGAAAAATTTTAGTGTCTTGAAATGAAGTATTAGCATATGTCTTGTATATAGTTATCTATAAATATAGACTGAACTGAACCAATTTTTCTATGAGAAATGAGCTTTTTTAAAAAATGTAACTATATGGGGACCAGCAGGTGGTGTGGTGGTTAAGGCACTGGGCACTCCCACATAGCTGACCGTGGTTCAAGGCCTGTACCTGGTGGCTTGCTTTCTCACTTTCCCTCTCTCTGTTTCTCCCTCTCTCTGTATATCTCTCTCTGGTCAAATTAAAATAAATTAGTGAATAAATAAAATTTTAAAATAATTCTTTTTTAAAAAAATAATTATATGTGTGTATCTATATATAAATCTAAAGCACACATGTATATCATATATATCTGATCATTAAAAATGTTTACCAAAATACTATGCATTGTTACCTTGTAGTAAGATTAATAGTAGTTTGTTTTTGTGTATATATTTTTCTTTTTATAAAAAAGAATTATTTAATTATATATATATATATTTTTTTTTTCTTAATTTGCTGTAGGGCATGTGTGTTCACAAGAGAGAGAGGGAGTGAGAAAGCAAGGTGCCAGGTCCAGGACTTGAACTGCAATCAGTCATGTGGGAGTCCAGTGCCTTAACCACCATGCCACCTGCTGGCCCCATTTTTTTTTTCAAGTTTTTTTTTTTTTCTTTTATGATTTTTCTACAGCAAACATGCATTTCTTACATACTTTTTAAAAAGTTTTAAGGGGGAGGGAGTTACTTTCTTCAACCTATGTACAATACTTACACCACTGTCTTTCATACTTTAACATCTTTTTTTGTTTTTTGAGAGACTTTTTGCTATAGGGTGCATATGCTTGCCAGAGAGAGAGAGACAGAGAGACAGAAAGCGAGAAATCACCCCCCGGGGGGGATGGCCACAGTGCAATCTCTCTCCTCCACTCTCCTCTCGGGATCTTGGGCACGCACACACACATGCCCAGCGTGAGTTTTAAGCCACCAGGTCCGGGACTCGAACCGCAGTCGATTACATGGGAGTCCAGTGACATAGCCACTACACTAACTGCTGGGCCCAACATCTTGAAAAATAAATCTCTTTTTCATATATCATACTACCCACTCAGTCTTCAACTTTCTATGGGTCAGGCCTTCTGCTAACATCCCCTACCCTGCCCCCTAGATTCCACTGAAAATGCTTTCAGAAAGGTTATACATTACCTAATTTTAAAAGGCAATGGAAATTTTTGAGTCTTCATTTTACTACATGTCTCATAACAGTTAACACTACTGACCACTCTATTTCTGTGTTATCACACACTTCTAGATGTCCTTTGACCTTTCTGTTCATTCTTTTAAGTCTCATTTGCTAACTCTACCTCTGTCTGTGTTTAATTTTTGCTATTCCCTAAAGTTGTCTTCTCGCCCCTTTCTCACTTTACATCGATCCCTGAGTAATCGCATCCTCTTTCTTGGCATCTCCTTCAAACTATTTGCTGAATAGGTCCCCACATCTGTGTACCTCTAGTCCAGCCTTTCTTCTGAACCTGCTTATATCTTTCCACCTGCTTTGTGCCATTTTCACTTATCTCTATTTTCAATGCTTTTGACAGTTGTTATGTCCTACCTATTTATTTGTTGAACTTACGTTCTAGACATCAAGTTTCTGCAGGCAAGAGATCATGTCTTACTCACCCTTAGATCTTCAGTGCTTAACAATGTACTTTACAGTTAGTAGGTACTCCATTAACAGTTTTTTAAGAATTACTTTATTTAATTTTATTTATTAGTATTATTTTTTTAGTTAGACCAGAGAGAGAAAGAGAGGGAAAGTGAGAAAGCAAGCTGTCATATCTGGGACTCGAACTGCGGTCGAGCACCTTAACTACCATGCCACCTACCAGCCCCCATAGACATTTAATAAAAGAGCAACATTTGTTCTGTCTTTAAATTCAGTTTAATAAATACACTATCTTGTGTATTTCTCCACATAAAGGAACATTTTCAGTACACTATGGTCAGCACCCTAAGCTAGGACTGTGCCAAGAATTACAGCAACCTGAAAAAGAGAATGACTAGGGGGATCAGAGAAGGTCTTCGCAGAAGATGTCAAGAGAAATGGGAACTAGCCTTGGTATGTACAGAAAAGAGACTCCTGGAAGAAATCTACTGTGAGAAATCTACAATGTGGGAGACAAGTTGGAAAAGACAGGCTAGAAAATGAAGAGTCCTTTAGGCCTCATTTTGGAATTTTAGATTAACCTTTAGAGGAGACAGTAGAGGTTTTATCCAGAAGAGTGATAAAAATCGTGTTTTTGCTTTAAGACATGTTGGGTAGTTGTTGGAACAAGTAGTGGAGGGATATAAGGTTGGAAATTAGCATGCTACTGGGTTGTCAGAAAAGTCACGATGTATTTTTCTCTGCAAAATGTCCATGACTTTTGCGACAACCTAACAGAGGAAGCTACTACCATAAATTTCTGAGAGTTCCAGTATTGGACTAAAAAGAGAAGGATTTACACAGAGAAGGGGGAGTGAATGGTCTCCAGGTAGAGCTTAGTTCTGCTGTTGTTTCTTCTTGGTAAAAATCAGAAACTCTTGGGACCAGCAGTTAGCGTAATGGCTATGTCGCTGGACTCCCACATAGTCGACCGTGGTTCGAGTCCCGGACCCGGCGGCTTAAACTCACGCCGGGCGCGTGTGCGTGCGTGCCCAAGATCCCGAGAGGAGAATGGAGGAGAAGGGATTGCGGCGTGACCATCCCCCCTGGGGGGTGATTTCCTGCTTTCTATCTCTCTGTCTCTCTCTGTCTGTCTGGCGAGCGCACGCGCCCTATAGCAAAAACCTCTCCAAAAAAAGAAAAAAAAAAAAAATCAGAAACTCTTTTGCTTTTATGCTTCACAGAGTGTGGTAAAAGCCCACGTTTATATGAGCATTAACACTGTGACTACTGGTGCAGTTCTGACTTTGCACAGTCTGCTGTGGTCACTTTTCTTCTGATCATAGTGCCTTCTGGCACCTTGATATGATAACGGTAGAATATTTCATGCATCTTCTGACTGCTGAATACTGTCATTACAAAGCATTTTTGCCTAACTACATGGATGATTACTATGACAAATAACAAATATGTTTGTTTCCCTTTTTTGTTTTAAAAGATCACCAGAAAAATCTTTTGTTTGACTTAGCAGCTCACTTCAGCATCCAAATTCAGTCTTTCTTTTACTACTTTCTCAGTACTAAATAGGAATTCATATGTGTATTTGAAAATAGACTGAAAGCAGCTAGAAACATCCCACCAGTGCCCACTGTGAGGATTTTGTATCCATATGTCTCCCTTTCTCTCTACCCCCATTTTTAAGTATTTTCTATTAATGAAATTCATTTGATTTTTAAATTGTTGGCTATGTTGCTTTATCTATTATGAAAGCAAGGTATGTCTTAAATCTTCTTTGTAGCCCACATTGTCTGCTAGAGTTGTCACAAAATGTTTGTTCCAGTGAAAGAGCAGTAAATACTATTTTCATGAAAGTCCCAGGGATTTTTATTAACTAGCTCTCAGAGGGATTATTTTTGCATAAAGAAAGAAGTTATTTGGCATTCTATTTACTTTTATAACCTTTATGTTGCTTTTCTTTTCTTTTAATAAGGGAGAGAGAAATATTTTTGACAGGCTCTCCCCACGTTGTGATCTTCCCACCCCAACTACCCAGTTAGCTAGCATTCCAGGCATATGGTGCCCTGTGCCTGGAGTGTTTAGGGTGGTCCAGGATACCTGGGCCTTCTGTGTGGGTCATATTGTGCCGGGCACCCTAACCTTTGCCACCACTGCTGGGCCAACCTTTGTGTTCTTAAACTATGTATTTTAATCTTTAGCCATTTTGTATCTTTATTGTTGTTATTTTGTTTTTTAAGTATATTAATTTAAATTCATTTTAAGTATATTCATTGATATTCATTTATTCATATCTTAATTTAGACTATCAGCATTTCAGTGAACTTTTTTTTTCTAGAACTACTGATTGCCCTTATTTATTTTTTGTTTGTTTTTTAGATTTTTAAAAAGAATTATTTATTTATTTTATTTTATTTGTTATTATTATTTTATTTTGACCAGAGAGAGAGACAGAAAGGGAAAGTGAGAAAGCAAGCCACCAGGTCTGGGGCTTGAACTGTGGTTGGCCATGTAGGAATCCAGCACCTTAACCACCACGACACTAGTTGGCCCCTGGTTTTTAGATTTTTGCCATAGGGCAAGTGTGCTCACTGAAGAGAGACAGAGAAAGGGAAAGCAAGAAATCATGTGCTAGGAGGTATGGCCATGCCACATCCCCTTTTCTTCCATTCTTCTTTTGAAATTTTGGGCACTGTGTTTGGAACTCAAACCACATGGTCATATGGGATCCAGCACCTTAAATACAATGCCCTCTGCTGGCCCCAAAACATCCTTACCAGTTATAAGCCTCACCGGTAATGCTTGGCAGCGAGAGCACTGGTGCTATGTGGATTTAGATCTATGATCTTTTGTCCTCGGTGAATTTGTGTCTGACCTTGTTATTTAGGTCATGTTGGACCTCCATGAATATTAAGAATACCTATATAGTTTCCAGACAGTGGCACCCCAGCAAAACAGTTCTTTATAAGGCAGTCTCACATAGGAAGAGTCTCTGTTTAGATCCAGAGACCTCCTTGAGTACACCAAGTACACTCTAGCCTGAGATCTAGACCTGGGGCTGGGGGTAGATTACAGTGTCAAAACCCTGGGGTTGGTCACATGTGTTCTCTCTCTTCCTGCCTCTATCTCTCTCACTTGTGGAAGAAACAAACTTT
The DNA here is from genome assembly GCA_026018925.1 of Tupaia tana. Lineage (NCBI taxonomy): Eukaryota > Metazoa > Chordata > Mammalia > Scandentia > Tupaiidae > Tupaia > Tupaia tana. Next base: position 210,769,663 of record JAKSZU010000006.1, read on the forward strand.
ATAAAAAGAACACCCCTGTGCAGTGATCATTCATTTTTTTCCCTAATAACTCATTAAGGATTCACTGATTTATCTAAATGACTACATCTTGGAAGGCACTGATGACAAGAGGGAGCATATTGGATTTATTCAGAGGGCTTTCAAGTTGCACCACCATGATCTCTCATTGAATTCTAATATCTTTTCTAATTCCCACTGAGAAGTATTACCAGAGAGACCATAGTTACCAATAATTTACCATTAAAAAAAAGAAAAAGAAAGGTTGGGACCAGCGCGTGGTGTTGCGGTTCAGGAGGTTGGATCCCACATGGGATCCCACTGCACAGTTTGAGTCCTGGACTTGGAAGCTTATGAAACATGCTGTATAGGTGCATGTCCAAAATCCTGAAAGGAAGGAGAGGTGGAGAAGGGATTGTGGCATGACCATTCCCCCTAAGGGATGCTTTCTCATTTCCTCCAACTCCAGTGAGCACATGTGCCCTCTGACAATTTTTTTTAAATGGTTGAAAATGACTAGTTTAAATTTTATTTAATCTATTTCTATTATTAATCATATGTCCTTTTGTACAGATTCCACCAGTTCACTATATTCTTTTTTAACTACTTGTTTTTATTGCCAACTAGAGGGTGGTACCCTCTAGTTCAAGCATTTGAAAATGGAACCAACAACTCTGTCCTGTGATATGCATCCTACATCCTGTCCATGCCCTTTATGATTTCATACTCTTACATACACCTTTTCTTCCCCACACTTTCCCAGCCTGCTGCTCCTTGCAGGTCCCCAAAGTCATTTGAATTGTACTTCTCTGAATCTTCTTCATCTTTGTCTTTTCTGAAATAATTTGAATTATAATAGTATTTCAGATGTAGATTTTACTATGACTTTATACAATGCATAGATAAGGGAATGCTTTATGGTTTGTTTCCTCAAGTTATCTTTAGGATGATAACTTTATCAACATTCTGTTGAAAGTAATTTTTGCCAGTTTTTATGTTCTAATTCAATATTCTGTTGTTTATCCTGAAATTGTACCTAAGGAAAAGGAAGCATTCTTTTTTGTTTTCTCCCTTTCTCCTCCAGCTTTACTGGAATAGTTTAAAATTACATTTCTATTTTCTAGGACTTCAGTTGCTTTTTCCATCTGACTTTTAAAAACTGATTATAGCAAATGAAACACAGTTGCCTAAGTGATATAGTATACAAAAATAACATCTTAAGGAAGCATTCTTAGATAGAGTCACCAGTTATTGCTTAATATCTTCCTTAAAGGTGTTTAGAAACCACCAAAATTAAATACATACGTACATACACATATACCTACCTACCTGCCTTTAAAGTTCCCTTGCAAAAGTTTTATGTGTCTGCTCTTTTATAGATACCACCTTACACTGTTGGCAGGGTAATACATATAGAAGGACTACACTAAAATCATCATAGGGTTGTTTTTATTAACTAAGTTGATTCTAAAATGATCGTTTTACCCAATATTACCATGGAGAAAGAATGAATGTTTACTTTGTGTACTAGATGTTTTTTCTCTGAGCACTTCGCATATATCAACTTGTGGAGTAGATAGTCATTCCAGTTCTACATATTAGAAAACCAAGGTAGGACTATAAAATATCTTACCCAGGATCAACTAGCTAATAAATGGCAGAGCCATTATTGAAATTCAGCCAGTCTAACTTGAGTCTACCTTTTCAGTGGGCTTCATGTGCTTACATATTGTTGCTGACTTTCAAAAAGCAGTAAGTTAGCAGTCTGTTCTATTTGTTAACATCTTTAAGTTTTACTCTTTCCCTCCAATTCTTACAAAGACTAAATAAAATACTTTATATCAAGTTTCATATTGTTAAAATCCAAGTCTAACTTTCATTATCACTAGTATTTTTAGCATTATTTCTCTAAAACTGGAACGTTTTTCTGAGAGAGATTTTTGCTATAGGGTGCATGTGCTCGCCTGAGAGACAGAGAAAGACAGGGAGACAGAAAGCTAAAAATCGACCCCCCAGGGGGATGGCCACCGTAGTCTCTTTTCTTCCATTCTCCTTTTGAGATTTTGGGCATGCATGCACGTGTGCCCGGCATGAATTTTAAGCCACCGAGTCTGGTACTTGAACTGTGGTTGACTACGTAGGAGTCCAGTGACATAACCATTACACCATCTGCTGGTCCCAAAACTGGAATTTTCTTTAAGTTTTACCATAGTACACGTGCACTTGCCAGAGAGAAGAGAGCAAGAGAGAGAAAGTGTGAAAGCACCCTTAAATCCCATCTCTTCCATTCTCCACTTGGGATTTTGGGTGCACACACACACACGCATATAACCTATGTATTTTTCAAGGCAGCAAGCCTAGGACTCAAATCACACAGTTGGCCACATGGGATTCAGCAACCTTAACCTCCATGCCACCTGTTAGCCACTAAAACTGGATTTATAAAAAGTGAGATTTAAAATCAGAAGCATAAAACATAACCCTTACCTGTGCCTCGTGGTCACAGAAGCACCACTTCTACCACAAGTGTGTCTAAAACAGCTCTGTTTGAACTTTTGATCTTTAAAAGAGACTCTTAGCCCTCAGGACCTAGAGGAGAATTTGTAGGTAATTAAGTATAACAGTACTTAACACTTAACACTTTGAAAACCTCTCCACTTAAAGGTGTACTGCCATAACTTGCATCGCCAGCCTCCTTGTGCTTATGAGTGGTTGGTGATGGTTCCCACCCAGGGAGTCCTGTCTAAAATCCTATTCTGTTTTCACAGTGGATAGCCTGCTGAAATACACTGGCTATGGGAATGCTGCGGGACTTTTGGCGGCCAGGGGCCTTTTGGCTGGAGGAAGAGGAGATAATTGGTACTCAGAGGACGAGGACACAGACACTGAAGAATACAAAAATGCAAAACCAAAGTATAGTATCAAATGTTCTTATTTTTTTTTTAACCTAACTATGGCTGTGCCTTGATTGGTTCTTTGCTCTTCACTTCCTTTGTCTTTCATTTTCCCAAGTATTTCTTTTCTCTAGTGAATTTGGAGCTTTCTATTTAAATATGTTTTGCTAGGCAGTGTCATTGCTAATGCCTTAGAGAGCGCCTTCAAGTGATTGAGGAGGGATAATATTCCAAGAAATGGTCTGCCACATAATATTTTCAGCATGATCATTATCCTCTCCTAAGTATGAAATGCTGACATCTTTAGAGATTTATCATCATATACTGAGAAAGTATCATTACTTACTGTTTTACCTTCTTTCCATAAATGGAGGTTTTATAAGGGATAACAAAGACCAAGTATTTAAGTTGGCTGTTTGATAATTCAGTCCTCCTCCAAAGTCAAAATGTAGGTCCATACATTCTGGTCTTCCTTACAAGTCAATAAAAAATGGAAGAAGGCACATTATTAGGGGAAAAAAAAAAAAGTCTTGTTCCACAGTGAATTTTAATCAAACACTTAAGCAATCATCTTTTAACAGATGCATTAGTGCAATGGATAAGCAGGCCAGAGATTCTATGAAGTCTTCTCTGAGTCAGTCAGTGCTTAGAAATTAAAGACACTAATTCTTTTCTTTTATCTCAAGACAAACCAACTCTCCTTCCTTTGAGTGCCCTCTCCTTCCTTCTATTCTTCCCCATCTTTTTCATCCCTTTCTCAACTCCAATCCCAAATAAATTTTATAATTTCCAATTCTTAGGGGTTATTTCAGCTCAGTTTTTTTCTGGGTTTCATTAATGAACATAAAAAAAGTGTGCCCCTTCCCTTTTGCCATTATCATTGATGTTGATATGCTGTTTTTTACTGACAGTCTTAAGGAGTGTGATGTAGATAATATAATAGATGATCCAGAATAGAAAATCATTATTTGCAGAAATAGTTCCTTTTTAAAAATATAGATCATGGTCTCTTGACAAAAAGCAGTAGGTTATCAGAGGGTTAAAGAAAAAGAACCTATCCCCATTCAGACAGGGTGTATATGGCCTGTTTCTTGGCAAATCAGGTCTGACCAGTACTTTCAGCATCCTCAATCTATCAGCCTTAGCAAGATCTTAGAGAGTGTATTCTAGAGTAAGAGGATTTGGAAAGAAAAAGTCTAGCAATAACCATAAACAACACACTCTCAAGACTGTCATCATTTAGATGTTACAAATTGGGTATCTCTAACAAGTATTTGAAGCTGAAATAGAAGAATCACACTTCTTTTCCCAATTATAGACATTTTCATTCTAAGTTAGTCTTCCTTGCCATCGATTTTTGCATTCCATAAACTATACTAATATTTTATATCTCTTCATTTGAGACATTAAAATATGCTACTTAATTGAAAAGTCTTATATATTTTAATAAAGATGGGAGTTATAGTAGGCATTTCTTGTATCCTAGGGTAACTAAAGATAGAAGACTCAAGAGTACTCATGAATGGTTGATATCTTTGCATCTCATTATGTATTGTTGATTTAGTTTGGTCCATGACTTCTATAATGGTAATGGTCACATACCTAACAAGCACTGAAATACTACTCTGTATAACAAGAAGTAACTCAGAGAAAACAAGAACTCTGGGTCTCTCCCAGTAGTATGGAAAAAAGAATTGTGCTATATTATGGAAGTGGTAGTAGTTTTCAGGAGAGCACCTTTTGTTTGAATCAATAACTTTGATGTTTGATATTATCTTGGCTCTGTCTGTACTTAAGGCCTTACATCCCTAATTGGAATCTTCTTCGGTCTTTTGTATTGATAGTTGTTGGCTTATACTATTAAGAGGAATGATGTGTTCTCTGGTCAGTAATCACCATGGTGAAATGGTATTGTGCTTCTTCTTAAGATCATTAGAAATATGTGTGTTTTAAATATCATAATCACATCTTTCCCCTTCAGGTAGATTTGTGTTTTTCTCTTAAATCTTCCCTCTTTAAGGTAAAAAAGTATGGTGAGATATACTTTAAAATACTTCTGTAAGAGGCCAGCAGGTGGCATGGTGGTTAAGGCGCTGGGTCCCACATGGTCGACTGAGGTTTGAGCCCCAAACTGGCAGCTTGAAAATCACGTTGGGCACATGTGCATGCATGCCCAAAATCCTGAAGGAGAATCGAGGAGGAGGGATTGTGGTGTGGCCATCCCCTGGGGAATAATTTCTCACTTTCCATCTCTCTTTCTCAGTCTCTCTCAGGCTAGCACATGTGCCTATGGCAAAATCCTAAAAATAAATAAATAAATAATAATTTTTAAAAATTAACTTCAAATGGTCCCTGTGGAAGTGATGGTGAGCAAAATGACCCTTTTTACTCTGGGAGAGTGATCCATAGACCGCAAAGAACATTTTCCCTAAAAATTGGTAGGAAACTTGTTGCCAATCTAATCAAGTTTGTAAAGTCAGCATCTGAAAGGATTTCTTATTCTCCTACCCCCATCACCCTTCCCTAGCCAGAGTTCCCAGGATCCCAGTCAGCTTTTCCTACAGTTCATTTATTCACAACAGTTGCTCATATTGGCAGAAGCAGAGAAATTACACTTAACCCAGTTGGCTCTAGTCCCGTCGTCAAAAATATAAGTGGGTTCTGATTAATGCACCAAGGTAACCTGTAATCCTTTACTGGAATCTGAAACAGAGAATTGTGTGGAGCTTACATTCAGACTATGGGAGACAGTTAATATCACAACAATCCTTTTTGTGTCAAAATAAATGTATTTAATGGACTGGAAATGGCACTCTGCAATTAGCACACTTAACAAAATGTACTCATAGGGTCAAGTTACATACCACATAGGTTTTCGGTAAATGTCTAGCCAGGCTTTAAAAGTTTTCAGATAAACTTTGGTCCTGTATCAAAGGGAAACCAAATTTCTAAATTCTAACTTTTATACTTTTTTTTTTTTTAATTTCTTTTGAGCCTGGAGACCCCTTGACTCTATGGGTAATAGACCTGACTGATATGGTTTGTACATCATTCTGCACAGCAATTGAAGTGTGTGTGTCTAATGACATTTGGCTCATTTTAGACAAATGTCTTCCAGTCAGGTTCACAGGCATCTAGGGGTCCAAAGAGGTAGCTTTAAAGGTCTGTTTTATGGAAGGGTAGGAGGAGACGATGGCCCAAAGTGGCCATAACTCTACGATACCTCTTTATGTTCTTAATACTCTACACCAGTTCATAATCACATCTGAAAGCTTACAGTCATATACCAAGCAAAGCCAGGGGTGTTTCCTTCTTGGCAGTGCTTTTCTCAGTTGTAGTGGAAGCTGTGTAGATAGTTTAAGTACAACACAAGATACTTTTATTTCAAAGATCTTGTTGTACTGCTTAAGTCCCACTTAATGAAGTTGTTTCATTAAAACGGGACTATATAAATTATTTTTTGTTGCGTGTGTGTGTGTGTTTCCAGAGATTTTTGCTATAGGGCACGTTTGCTCTCCAGAGGGAGAGAGACAAAGTGAGAAATCAGTCCTGGGGGTGGGCGGAGGGGTGTGGCCATGCCACAGTCCCTTCTCCTCCATTTTCCTCTCAGGATTTTGGGCATGCACACACAGCATCTGGCATGAATTTCAAGATTCCAGGTCTGGGACTCAAACCATGGTCACCCATGTGGAAGTCCAGTAACCACTACACCACCTGCTGGACCCTAAATAATTTGTTTTTAATGTATTTTTCAAGTAAGTGAACCAGCAGTCAAGACTTGGAGATTTTTCTCTTTGGACAGTTTTGGCTGTAATAGTGTATTTATGCATAATGGGATTTAACTATAATGCATTTTTAGGAACTAGAATTGATTACTGTAAGCAGTCATGAAACACATCTAAATTCAGATCTCTGAAAGAGTTGAATAAAATTATTACTACCTCTGCCTTGTATATTGTAACCAAAAATTTACCAGCCTTTGTGATATTCATAATCACATTAATTTTGCACTTTCTAAATTTTATTCTCGAATTTTTCTTTGGTATTATAATTTGGGCTAGAGGCCAGATTATTAGCAGTCTTTGCCCCAGTTTTCATTTCCTTGAGATCCACATAGTTTTTTATATTTTTTATTTCAAGGATATGATTCTTAAATCAGGGCTACCCTAAGAAACATTTTTAAAGCACTATAATTTAAAAAGCTTTTTGTTGTTGTTGTTGCTTTGGTATAATTTGGTATTCATGTATGTATCTTTTTTTTTTTTTTTTTTTTTTTTTTTGAGAGGTTTTCGCTATAGGGTGCGTGCACTCGCCAGGCAGACAGAGAGAGACATAGAGACAGAAAGCGAGAAATCACCCCCCAGGGGGGATGTCCACGCCGCAGTCCCTTCTCCATTCTCCTCTCAGGATCTTGGGCACGCACGCACACGTTCCCGGCGTGAGTTTTAAGCCACCGGGTCCTGGACGCGAACCGCAGTCGACTACATGGGAGTCCAGCGACATAGCCATTACGCTAACTGCTGGTTCCCTCATGTATGTATCTTTACACAGTGTATCTATGTTTATAGGGCCAATACATGATAAATAATAAATATTTGGAGCTGGCAGGTGGCATGGTGGCTAAGAGTGCTGGACTCCCACAAGGCTGATCACGGTTTGAGACCCGGACCTTGCGGCTTGCTTTCTCATTTTCCTTCTCTCTCTCTCTGCCCTTCTCTGGTCTAATTAATTAATTAATTAACAAAGTTAATAAAAAATAATTCTTTAAAAATAATAAATATTTTATAAAGAATTGAAAGAATGACACTCTGTTTCTCTAGTTCTTTTTTTTTTTTTTTTTTTTTGGAGAGGTTTTTGCTATAGGGCGCGTGCGCTCGCCAGACAGAGAGATACAGAGAGACAGAAAGCGAGAAATCACCCCCCAGGAGGGATGGCCACACCGCAATCCCTTCTCCTCCATTCTCCTCTCGGGATCCTGGGCACGCACGCACACACGCCCGGCGTGAGTTTAAGCCACCGGGTCCGGGACTCAAACCACGGTCAACTACATGGGAATCCAGCGACATAGCCATTACACTAACTGCTGGTCCCTTCTCTAGTTCTTTTTGTTGCTAATATAATGCAGAAATCTTGTGGTTTTGTAATTTATCCTACTTCTTTAATATAGAGTCAGTGTTACATTTATACAGTAATTATCAAAATACTTGAGACATTTTCGGGAATCTGAACTGAAGTATCTTCTGAAAATATTTTATATCTGAATTCTATGATAGCAGACTCCACAAAGCACAACACCTAGATGTTGCATGGCCTCTTTAGTTAATAGGATTATACATGCATCTCTCCATGGTTAAGATTTACCTCAACAGAGTAGCCCCCTTCCAGAATCATCAGAGGCCTTCTGTATTGCTTATTCCTTGGCAAGTGACTCACTTGTGCTAGTAACAGCTGATATTTACTGAATGCTTACTGCTCTAAGAACGGTACAAGTACTGTCTAACTTAATCTTAACAACCACCCTTTAAGGTAAGATTTTACCCATTTTACAGATAAGGAAACTAAAACTCAATGAAGTCAAGTAACTTGTCCAGGGCAACTTGTGCATAAGTGGTGAGATGGCTTGACTCTAGACTTAGTGGTTTGGGGGAATTATATTGTTTTTTTGAGGTAGGCAAAACAAGTTTTATTGTGCTCTTCACCCTGCCTTTTTGAGAGTAAAATGTATGAAAAAATTTATTATTTTAACTGATTTTAAGTGTACAGATCTGTGGTATTAAGTGCATTCACACTGTGCGTGAACTCTCACCACCACCTTTATCCAGAACTTTTTCATCTTCCCCAGTGAAACTCTATACCCCTTCCCCTTCCATCTAGCTCCTGGTAACCACCATCCTACTTTCTGTCTCTGTAGAATGTAGGAATCTCGTGCAAGTGGAATCATATACAGTACCCTTTTGTGACTGGCTAATTTCATTTAGAATATTCTTCAAAACTCATTCATATTGTATAATGTATAAAAATGCCCTTCCTTTCTAGGGCTGAATAATATTCCATTTGTATATACCATACTGTGTTCGCCCATTCATCCATCAGTGGACCCTTGGGTTGCTTCCACCTTTTGGCATTGTGAATGCTGCTGCTGAAACGGGTAAACCAGTATATGTTCAAGTCCCTGCTTTCAGAATTGCTGGGTCATATAGTAAGTTCTATGCTTAATTTTTTGAGGAACCTGTCATAACATTTTACAGAGCAGATACACCATTTTACATTCCTACCAGCAGTGCACAAGCATGTCCTTTTATCCCTATCCTCACAGTACTTGTTATTTTCTGGGGCTTTGTATGTGAATGTGTGTGTTTGCACTAATAGCCATCCTAATGGTTTGAAGTGAGAGCTTGTGTTTTAACTCCTATATTCTGCCTGTGAACCAATCAAAGAGATAGATGAGTTTGCCTTTCAAATAGCTCCCCTGTTCTCAGAGCATCTATTATCTTTCTTTGATGTAACCAAAATAGAAAACAAAAGAAATAAAATGGATCTCTATATACTCTGATATCCCTGAAAACACAAGACTTCTATTTGATTCATTCTAACTCAGTAAGTATTCACGTATATCTGTCAGGTAGTTCTGGCTGTCTTTATAATACATAATAATTCACCTCTGCTGATATCAACGCTACCACTCTGGTCCAAGCTAAAATTTTCTCACACACTATTCATCATACATAGCCTTCTAACTGGGCTCGTTACTTCTGCCTATGTCCCTTTTCATTCTCTTCTGAACTCAGAAGTCCGTGTGATCCTTGTAAGTAAGTGAAATCCAGCTGCTAACCTGGAGGTGAGGTGGTGGGATCCCACATGGCCAACCACATGGTTGAGTCTCAGACTCAGAATCTTAAAAAATGCACTGAGTGTGTATACGTGCATGTTCAAAATCCCCAAAACAGGTAGAGATGGAGGAGAAGGGATTCCAGCATCACCATTCCTCATGGGGAATGCTTTTTTCACTTTCCTTGTCTCTTTCTCCCTGGTGAGTACATGCACACTCTGACAATTGTTTTTTTTTAAAAAAGAAAGAATATGTTGGGGCCAGCAGGTGGCATGGTGGTTAAAGGCACTGAACTCCCATATGGCCGACCATGGTTCAAGTCCCAGACCTGGTGGCTTGCTTTCTCACTTTCCCTCTCTCTCTCTCTGTCTCTCTCTGATCAAACTGGAAAATAGTAATAATAATAAACTTAAATAAAAAATAATTCTTAAAATTAAAAAAAAAAAAGAAAAAAAAAAAGACTATGTCAACTGTTCAAAATTCTACAGGGGCTAAAATCCAGAGTTCTCACAGTGGTACATGTGTGTCTTTTTTGAAGACCTTTGTCTTAACTCTTCCTGCCTGGTCTGCCTCTCCTCTAGGTAGCCACTGTATCTCATTCCTTCACTTCCTTCAAGTCTTTACTCAAGTATCACCTCTTCAGTGTTCAGCCTGTTCTGTCCCTTATTGACAGTTGCAACACACCTGCCATCACTGTTCCACTTATCCTTCCTTACATTGCTCTTTTTTCTCATATCACTTACAACCTTCTAATATACCATATAGCTTATTCATTAAATCTGTTTTTCCTCAAGATGTCCCCAGACATCATTAATTTGTATCTGTAAGTTATTGTCATAAATATCACCTGTATTTTTGATACATGTGAAATTGCAACTGAAATGTATTTTGTCAATGTTTTCTGAATTAACTAAATAAAGTCTTTGTTGGGGGGAGGGAGAATAACTTAGACTATAAGGAAAAAAAATTAAAGGTTGTCTTCATTTTGCTGGGGGGATTAGGGAAATGTCCCCTAGAATAGTGCCTTGTACACAGTAGGCACTAAGTAAATTTTTGTTGAACAAATTAATTTTTTGCATCAGTCAGCCCTTTACTATTAGTATACCCACAATGGTTGAGTTTTCTACCCCTGTCAAACTCCCCTGTCAAATTAGGGAGTGGAAGCCAAGGAATGAAATTCAAGAAGATCAAAATATGGTACATTTTAATTCTGTTCTCTGTATTTGGGTGGGGAGGGGAGGAAGAAGAACCAAAGATTCTAAGATTTTTTTTTTTTCCTGAAAGAAAATTTTAACTTCAATTCCTATATAAAACCTCCTTGCCCACCTAGCCTTCCTTCTTCTCTGGTCTGGACTTCACAAAATGCCTTTTTCTAAGGCAGGCAGAATGAGAGGGAAAGTGAGAAATCACCCTCCCTTCGGGGGGGGGGGGAGGGGGAGGGCACACCACAATTCCTTCTTTTCCATTCTCCTCTGGAATCTTGGGGACTCATACACACTCACCAGGTGTGATTTTGAAGCCACCAGGTCCAGGACTTGAACCACAGTCAGCCATGTGAGAGTCTAGGGACATAACTGCTGTGCCATCAGCTGGTCCCTAGATCCCCTTCTTTAATGGGAATGCTTTGAGGAAAATTTAAACCACACTTTTTAGAGGTTGAAGTTAATTTTCATATGACTGAGAAAACTTTTAATGGCTCTTGTGTTATTGATGTTAGCCAAAAGTAGCAACAATTTGAAGAGCAAAATACTTGAAATACATTTCAACTATTATTCGTGTGTTCATTTGCTCGTACCTTTTTAGTATGTCTTAATTCTTTGTCTCTAGGCCTGTAGCTGTTGTCAGTTCATATAGTATACTTATGTAATACACCATTCATGGTGAAATACCACAGGAGAGTTTAAACACTTCTTAGAACCTAATTAGAAGGCCTAAATAAGCATAGGATTGGAATGCTGGGAAGATGAGAGAGGAGCAGAGACAAAGTGGGAGAAATCATGATAAGTATAATTACTCAAAGAAATACCCACCACAGTTAGTATCCCTAAAACACTTCCTGGAACAAAATAAAAGTAACCCCAACATTTTATAGTATTAAGATCCTGAAACTTGTAACTTTAAGTCTCAGACAGTACTTCTTAAGATTGTAAAGGTGTATTTGTTTAACTGAAAATAATTTATTTCGTGAAACTTTACATTATTGTTATCATGGTGATGGTGGTTTTTCCTCTCTGGATAGGAAACTCTAGCTTGAAGGGAGGAGCAGGAGGAGAGATGGCATCATCTGCCTTCTGCAATAGTACATTGGCCTTTTTTCCCAAAAGAGAGTGGTGCTGAACACCTCGATTGTATTTCTGTGGCTTAAGTTTATATTCTCCTGAGCAGCAAGAGGGAAAATGTATTCTTAAAGAAAAAAAAAAAGTGAAACTTGAATCCTTGGAGTAACGTTGGGGGTTTAGGAGTGTGGTTTTGAATTATTTATTCCATGGGTAAAGGATACATTCTTATTCTGTAAGAATGAATTTCTGACTGCTGCTTTTATGCTCAGATAGCAAAGGATTTTGTTATTTGCTAATTTCAGAGCAAGTTGTTAAATCATTTTAGCATCCAAGGGACTTGAGGTCAGCTTATGAAAAACAAACATTTTCACTAAGCTCTCAAGAGAACCAGGAAAAGAATCAAATGTGTCCTAATCCAGGAATGCGTATTCTGACTTTGTATGTAACGATACACACAGTACCACAGAGGTTACCATTGTTGTCTTCCTGACACGTTTTTTCCCTGAGGCACATGACGGCTTGTGCAGTGTCATTATACCCTGAAACAGTCTATAGATTTGACTTAAAATCGTTATCTCCAGTGAATTTGAGGGAAAAAGCCTTCTTTCAAGAGGCAAATGAGCATGAGCTACATAGTTACTACACCTGCCTTTCCTTATACATTCTCTAACCTGATTTCCTGTTCTGCTTGGGAATTAGTATATCTATAATGCATACCTTTATTTATAAGACTAGTTGTTTTTCTAATTTAGCAGGTGGCAGAGGAAAAGAGAAACAAGTGAAAAGAGATGTGTTGTCATATGCCTGAACAGATGATGGATGGTGGAATTGCATTTTCAGTGGGGAATAAGGATATATCTCCATAGTTCTCAGAAGCCATGTCTGGGTCCTCTATGTTCTAGACTTTTGGGAAGTAAGATGAACCATCCTGCAGTTTTATAGATGGACTCTTAACTAGAGGCTTTCTCTCTTTTTTATGAACACTTGGGAAAGAAGAAATTGTAGCACACAATGAGTTTTTGAAGCAGATGCTCTAGTCCAGTAGTTCTTTGTTTTTTGGAGAGGTTTTTGCTATAGGGCACATGGGCTCGCCAGACAGACAGAGACAGAAGGCGAGAAATCACCCCCTAGCGGGGATGGCCACGCTGCAATCCTTTCTCCTCCATTCTCCTCTCAGGATCTTGGACACGCACGCACACGAACCTGGCATGAGTTTAAGCCACCGGATCCGGGACTCTAACCACAGTCAGCTACATGGGAGTCCAGTGACATAGCCATTACGCTAACTGCTGGTCCCAAGTCCAGTAGTTCTTAACTACATTGTGTATCAGAATCACCGGAAACCCTTCCAAAAAAAAAAAAAAGTACACACACATGGACACACAGACAGATTTAGTAGGTCTAAGGTGAGGCCCAAACGTTTTCTTTTTTCTTTTCTTTCTTTTTTTGGAGAGGTTTTTGCTATAGGACATGTGTGCTTGCCAGAAAGAGACAGAAAGAGAGAAAGCGAGAAATCACCCCCGAGGGGGGATGGCCACACCGCAGTCCCTTCTCCTCCATTCTCCCCTTGGGATCTTGGGCACGCACACACACGCACCTGGCATGAGTTTAAAACACCGGGTCTGGGACTCAAACCGCACTCAACTACATAGGAGTCCAGTGACATAGCCATTACGTCATCTGCTGGTCCCCCAAACATTTTCTTTAGCTTTCTAAGCAGTTCTAATGTACAGCCGAGGCTAAGAATCAGTGACATGCCTGTAGATTTTCAGGTTGCTCCAGAGTTCCTGGAAGTGCCTTAGTGTCTACCTTAAGAGCAAGTAGGTGGGGGACAAATAAAAGGGGCTTGGCTATCCCTAACCTCTCTTCTACTTAAGCAGAAGAAGCGGGGGGAGTGTTTTAATATGTTTTATCACATTTGGCTTCCAAAGGGAGGGAAATTTTTGAAAGATTATTTATATAATTTTATTTATTTACTTATTAATTGTTGAATTTGCTATAGGACAAATTTCAGGGACAGAAAGGGAAAGTGAGAAAGCAAGCCGCCAGGTCCAAGACTTGAACCGCATTGGACAAGTTGGAGTCCAGTGCCTTAACCACCATAACACCTACTGGCCCGGAAAAAAAAAAAGTTTTTAACTATGGCTACAGACATAGATTTTATGTAAGAATTGCAAGACGTTCTTGGTTGTTGTTTTTGTTTTTAATAGACATTTTTGCCATGAGGCTTGTATGCTCGCCAGAAAGACAAAGAAAGTGAGGAATCAACCCCCAGCGGGGATAGCCATGCCATTGCAATCCCTTCTCCTCCATTCTCTTGTCGGGATTTTGGGCACGGATGCACAGCAGGTTAAGTCGCCAGGTCCAGGACTCAAACTGCGGTCTACTACATGGAAGTCCAGTGACATAACCATTACGCCATCTGCTTCTCCTTCAAGCAAGGTTTTAAATCATGTTTTCAAGGATGGCAAGCACTGAGTACTTGTACAAGAAGCTGTAGACTGTGTAGCTTCTAGGTATGTAGAAAAAGAAAAGGAAATCTAAGAAAAATAGATAATAGTATATAGTGAGTAGTTTTTATGAGAAAAGTCCTGGTCAGTAAAGAAAGTAATTTGCCCAAGCAAAAGTGTCAAGCAGGGGTTTCAGGCTAGCCACCAGAGAATCTAATTGATTGTGATTTCTTTGTTTTGGACCATGTGATTTTTTTCCCCCTTTTAATTTAGACTGGCACTATTTTCAGTTTACCACTGTCTCCAACACTCCAGGTTGTTTATGCTTGATCCACTCACTCGTTCATTTGCTTATCCTAAAGGCCAGGCCCCTAAAAACATTGCGTTTATAGATTCAGGAAAGTAATATATGAGCAATTTGCAATTTGCAGGGATATGTTATTTAGTCATTAAAAACAAACAATCTGTACTTAGCTGATATAAGATACTATAATGTCTCATCTGTTTCTCCAGAAAAATGTTTTCAGTTACAGATATTTAGCAGCCATTGAACAAATTACTATCTTTTATTTCTCTCTTGGGGGAAGGAGGTGGAGTAGTACAGCTTTTATCTACAAGAATAGTTTGCTTGTTAATAGAACTTTATACAAAGCTTATGGAAAGGTATTAATTTAAAGTACTGTATTAAATCTATTTCCAGAATGACAAGGTGGTCTATTTATCTTTTGGTAGGCAAGATTTCATTCCTTTCTTTATTTAGGTCAGATCAACTCTAATTACAGTTGTTCTTCAGCATTATCTTTTATTATTTAAACATTCATTGCCCTCTCTGGTCTCACTAATGGACTAATTTCCTGAAGTTATAAATTGGCATGCTTTCATTTCCAGATTGCAGCCTCTCTGTCATCATTTTTCCAGTTTTTTTTTTTTTTTTACATATTTGTTTTATGCTGTATCACAAAATGGATTTCATCATTTCTCCTCTAAAATGATTTGTCCCCTTATAATTAATGAAAAAGTTGTGCATCCAAGGATATTTATCCTGACGGCACCAATCAAATTGTCTATTTTTAAAAATCAACCATGCTTTAAAAAATAAAAGTTGGCAAGTCAATTTTAGGGTTTTTTTTTTTTTAAACAATAACCTAATAGCCTATTTCCCAAAGCAAATTACTAGGGAAAGTCAATTTTTTTTACAAAGTCCTATAATAGTTCCATAAAATTATTACTGAAATTATTGCCATTTTTTTTTGGCTATTATACTCTTTCTTATTATAATTTAAAACTTGGACCAGAAAAGTATAGAAAGAGCATAATTTTAAAACATACAGCATAACTTTTTTTTCTTTTTGTAGCATTAATCTTATCACTGGTCATTTAGAGGAACCAATGCCAAACCCCATAGATGAAATGACAGAAGAACAAAAAGAATATGAAGCCATGAAACTTGTCAACATGCTTGATAAACTTTCCAGGTATTGTATTCCCATCCATTTTTTTGCTTGGTTTCTAAAAATGTTCTATTTCTTTGTCTCTCAACACTGAGAGTTACCATAGAACAGCAACTCTGGAAATCCATGTTGATTGGAATAGGGTGGCCCAGGCAGCAGTAGTTCAGATCTCTCTTGACTACCATGGTTTTTCTACATGTGCCGCTTTTGGATGTGCATTCTTAAACATTTAAACTCTCAAAGATAAGATCATAACTACAAGATCACTGTAAAATATCACTATAATATTTAACCAACTAACCTCCCTGTCTTCAAAAAGATACTATACATTAGGTTCAATGATTTTGCTGCTTGTATTTTTGTTTTAGTCTGTTTTAGTTTTTGTTCCAAATCATGGTGCTTTTTTTTTTTCTTTCCATTTTTGATGTGCAAGCTTGCAATTCTGCCTTTTTGGGTTGCTGCTGAAACCAAGAATTCTAAAATGCCACACGCATCCAACAGGAAAAAGTGAAAAGAGATAGCTCAAATGAAGGATTTGCTGAAAGCAGGCGCTTGGATTAATTAGAGGCTCTAAAAAAAATTTCCCCTTCCCCTCTTGCTTCACACCTCTTTCCCCTTCCAAAAATAACTAGTTTTGAAAATCAAATCAAGTATACACTAATCAACAGTTAGTCTTTTGGAGAAGTTATTAGAAAATAATTCCTTTCATACTTGGCTGAATTGCTCTGTTTTCCAGTCATATGTTGAGTCACTGTCTCCTTTAAACCATCTTGAGTGAGTGCTTCTGTGTGTTAGTGGCAGCTGCCACTTACAGGTCAATTTCTTCTAGTCATCTGCTTTTTCACAGTAACTACATAAAAGCTAGTATTGCTCTGTCAAGAAAAGTGGCAGTTGGAATGGGAAAGCAAGAAAGCTAACCATGAAAGAAAAATAGAACAAAGAAATAAGGAGGGGTTAAGGGCACAACAGAAATCTTAGAGTAGAAAATGGACAAGAAAAAAGGGTGAAATGGGGAGTGTGAGAAGGATGGGTATTTAGACAGTCTGCTGTCTGAGCTTTTTCAGATGATGCTGGTAATGCTGTAGAGGTTGCTTGGAAGTAGGTAGCTTTTTAGTCTATAAGACCAGTTTAACTACAACTCTGACTTCTAGTTAGTCCTTTTAAATCTTCATTTTCCCCCAAAAGATAGGATTTACAGCTGACTGTGTTCACAAATATTTTTTAATTGCTGCCAGGGTACATGCGTGTATACAAGACAGAGAGGGTATCCCCAATGGGACATAGTCACACTGTAGTCCTTTTTCTCTGTTTCTCCATCCTTTCAAAATTTTGGGCACACACACACATGAGCCTAGCATGTTTCTCAAGCCCAGACCAGGATTGGACCATAGTCAGCCATATGGGATCCAGTTCACTGTGCACAAGGCTTAATTGCCACACTATAGGGCCTGCCTTGCTAACAGTCTTTAAAAGACATATTGCCTGTTTGCAAATTATATTCTCCATACCTTTGTATAGAATATAAATGTTCCTTTCCTGAAGGAATTAACAGACACAGAGAAGATACCAAGAGGACAAACATAGGAGGCAGCAGAATAACGAGTTCTAAGTGAATATATAAGAATAAAATATGTGCTTGACTACTTCTAGAAGGATCTAATGTACTCATACCCTTATATTAGCTACAATAGTTAGGATAATACCGACAGAATCCATCTGGTGGATTGGAAAGGGAAGTGTTAGGAAGGACCTGAGGGAACCATTATTTACTATGTTAAGATGATAAACCACCTAACTTGCGTAAATTTCCTATTCTGGCCAGAAAGAGGAGTTTTTCATGTCTAACACTGATGCTATTCCAAGGCCCATCTATCATCAACAAGTAAATTCCACTCTAGGAAAATGGAAGATGTAGGAGAGAAGACGGGGGAAAGAATTACCTAAGACAAGCAGTGTAATTCAGTTACTTTTTCTGTCACAGGCACAAAAGACAAAGGTACCAGTTCCTTCTCTTTTTAATCTCAGGGGAACCCATGTATTCTAGATGCTGCCAACAAATAAATACACAAACATCAAATCTGAAATACCCAAGCTTCTACCTGATTTAAACTATGCCTAAGCTTCAAAGAAGATACATACGTATATAGAAACACCCAGCAGATGCCCAGCTCAGTCTGAAGGTGGTTACTGATACTTTGCATGTGTAAAGCAGAGCAGATATGTCTTGTGTTGACTTCGATGGTACCAGTTTTGTCATTAAAGTTGAAGCAAAGGGCAACCTTGAGAATAGTCCTAAGTCACATAGAGATTTTGCATGGCGTGTGGTGGGTTTTTTACATTGTCTGCCTCTGTGTGCTTTCTAACATTTGCTCCAGTAACAATGACAAAACCGTATGAAGAGCAGCAGTGGGCATTCCAAAGCAGGAATGCAAAGAATGAAGCCATTCTTTATGCATCTTACATGTTTGTTTTACTGTATTTCTCCTTAGTCTTAAGTTTCTTCTCACTTTTCACCTTTTTTTTTTTTTTTTTTTTTTTTGAGGTATATAGGATACCATAAAAGCAAGTAGGTTAAATTCAGTATAGTTCAAGGGACATTTCCAAAGCAATTGTTCTGTGCCAGGACACTGTGCTAGGAAGCTGAAGGAGATTCAGGTATTCAGGTGTGAATGTGACAGCCTTTGCCCTTGAAAACTCACATTCTAGTGGTGAAGAAAACTATAATCTATTCTAGAATACAAAGGAGGAGGAAACAGTGACAAAATGAGGTCTGTGTTGACCTGTAAACACCCAGGAAAAGGAGCAGTTCATTCTGTCTGGATGGTCCAGGGAGCATTTCACAGGGAAAGTGGTGGCATTCACGCTGATCTTTGAAATTTGAGAGGTATTTAATAGAAAAATGACCATTCAATGTGGAGGAAAATTTATTCTTGTTAATAAGTCTTTGGTATTCATATGCTGCATCTTTCTACCAAAGAACTTAGGTTATCTTATCATTACTTGATTAACCTATGTTAACAGATTTATCACTGGGAGAAGCAAAGACCAAAGAATTGCTCAAAACATTTCCAAGCTTATGATTCATAATACATTTTCTTTTAACAGTTTACAAAATCTTTCACATACGTTCTTTCTAGCTTCATAATAAAATGAAACTTAGGAGCTCATTTTCCAGAACTCAAGACTTGCTCTGTCTCCTGTGCTGCCATGTTTTATCTGTTACAGTGTCTGTCATCAGACCACTCCCTAGTCATCCTCTCAGCATTGTACTAGTGGTTAGTTCCCTCAGCTGTCACTCTAGGATGTTCTGCATTCAGCTGGGTCTTTATTGTGCTAAGAATGTGCTGTAGCTTTGTCTGGTTAACTTTCCTTCTAAAGATTAAATCATTTTTTCCTTGAATTGAAAGGCATGTGAGTCAAGAATAGGGTTGGAGGTGATGTGGCCAATGAATGGACACTAGACACTTCCTTTTTTCCATTCATAGGAGAGCAGATGTGAAGGACCTGCACCAGGATGGTGGTTAGCAACAGTGGCCCGTGCCAAAGCACTTACCAAAGTGATGACTAAGGTTGGTCATGCCAAATACTGTTACTGAGCCTGGTGTAGGATATAGACGTTAATCATTACCAAAATTTTAAAACCACCAGTATAAAAATTAAAATCACATTTCCGTTTTGTCTCCATGATGGTCATAACCATTGCCTCAAGGGACTTGCCGCCTTAGCAACTTTATCTCAACTAGATTTCCAAGGACACTGGAGAGATCAGTGCTCAAATACTTTATTCCCATTAAATACCAGCTGACTTAGCAGTATTCCAAGTAATTTTTTGTTGTTTGGTTTTTTTAGGTATAAGGATTGTATTTGTGACAGATGTATATAAGGAGATAAGGGGATTGGGAGTGCACCTGGAGGTCTTAAGAGTTTGAGAATAATCTCAGCCTATAAATCCCATCATGTCTAGCTAGTACAGTGCCTTGTACCCTGTGGTTTCCCCAGTGTGTGATGATAAAATAATGAAAACAGCTGATCTCCAAATCTGAAGGACAGTTGTTTGCTCTATAAGAAAGTCTCCATGCTTTAAGCCTTTAAAGTGTACTTTTGTCAATTCTGTTTCTTGACTAGATGTTATATAATTCAGGGCTGAAGAGGAATTCCTATAAAGTACTTTGGGTCATTGACTAATGTTGGGGCACATAATTCCTTTAATACAGAATGATAATTGTAATATTTATCTAACATAAGCATTAGGCCTGAGGTACAAGATCATAGAAAGTGTCATTTGATATTTTTAATGTGAGAGCAGAAGTGGAAAAGAGTACGAATTTACCTGCCTGTCCACCTTCTCTTTCCTTCTCTAACTTGGGGGCGAGGGGTTGGGGAGAAGCCCTTGCAGCTCAGAAGTTTAGAATGGGGATTGTGTGTGGTTACACAAGTCCAGTGTGGCTAATACAATTGCATTTGCCTTAGCTACAGCATACAACTCATGTATGATAGTGCCTCCTTCTGAAAAAGGGAGAGAGCATTGATTGTGTTAAGCTTAAACTAACCAAGGGAAATAATATTTCAGGTTATAGTTTTGTTATCTCTAATCCCCTTTAGTTCTTTAATTGAAACCAGAACTGATTAATCCTGTATTCCACCTCTGCCCTATTACTGTTTAACAAGGTATATTGCCTTTTTGCTTATATATAGTCTACCATAAAAAAAAAACTATGTTTTAAAAATACACATTTATATAAATAAATAATTGTTCTACCGTTTCTTTTTGTCATCCACTACTTAGCTAATAATTCTGATTTTTAAAATAATTTTTTTATCGCCAGCTGTTGTGTACTATTTGGGACATGGCTTTTTTAATAAATGCAGGCACCAAATATAGGAATCGTTTCCTT
Organism: Tupaia tana; assembly: GCA_026018925.1. Taxonomy (NCBI): domain Eukaryota; kingdom Metazoa; phylum Chordata; class Mammalia; order Scandentia; family Tupaiidae; genus Tupaia; species Tupaia tana. The sequence continues at coordinate 210,790,458 of JAKSZU010000006.1, forward strand.
GATTCCAAAATTATTCTTGAAATTTACTAAGGCTTCCACAGGTAATTTATGACCAAAAAGTAAATACATGTTTCCGTATAAATCACAACTGATTACACCCACTTTTGTAATGAGTTAGTCAAGAAAATATTTTCCAGAAACATTTCAGAAACATTATACAGTTTTTAAAGCATTGTAAGAGGAAGGAAAATATAAAGATCTTAATTGTTTCCATCAGAAAATCCTTTAGAGCTGCATTGTCCAGTGTGGTCACCACTAGCTGTATACTATTAAGCACTTGAAATGTAGTTAGTCCAAATTGGAATTTAAGTGTAAAATACTCAACAGATTTCAAAGTCTTAGTAAGAACCAAAAAAAAAAAAAAAAAGAAGAAGAAGGAATGTGAAATATCTCATTAATTGTTTAGTACAAATTATAGATTGAAATGTTTTTATACATTGGGTTAAATAAAGTATATTTTTTAAATTAATTTTACTTACTCTTTTTCAATGTGGTACTAGAACATATACAGCTTACATTGTGGTTTCCATTATGTCCTGTTAGACAGCGTGTTCTACATTATTAAAATGCACTGTTGGGACCAGCAGTTTGCGTAATGGCTATATCGCTGGATTCCCATGTAGTCGACCACGGTTCGGGTCTTGGGCCCAGTGGCTTAAACTCACTCCGGGCGCATGTGCGTGCATGCCCAAGATCCCGAGAGAAGAATAGGAGAGAAGGGATTGCGGCATGGCCGTTCTCCCTGGGGGGTGATTTCTCACTTTCTGTCTCTCTGTCTCTCTCTGTCTTTCTGGTGAGCACACGTGCCCTATAGCAAAAACATCTCAAAATTAAAAAAAAAAAAAATACTGTAAAGTTGCTCAGAAATTCAAATTAAGGGCTCCTTGGATTCTGTGAACTAATATACCCTTTAAGTTGCAGAGAATTAATATGAGAAGCTCGATATCTCCAGGTTATAAAGTATCCTGCCACTTGCTAGACACCTCTAAGTATAGGATGTCATGTAGCCCTAGTATGGTGTGTTGGTTATCATGTTCTTCAGATCTGTAGTAGAAATGACTATGAGTTCCTAGTTAATGCACTAGCTGGAATTCAGGCCATTGACTAAGAGAAACATTTAATAATATCCACGAGCTGTTTGCTGTCTTAGTTACTACCCTCATCCTTTAAGTCTTCCTAATTTGGAAGAACACATAAAAACTGCTTTTTAAATAATATCAGTCAGCATGCTGATTTCTTAGTAATATGTATTCTGTTCATTGGGACAACAGGGTAGAAGAGTTCTACAAGTAAATTGCTAAGAAACAATAAGGAGTACCATCACTTAAGACTAAGTCTAAATTTTGTCCTTTCAGCACTACTGCTAACCTCCTTCTCTATATATTCTCAACCATGCCGTTTAATGTGAAGCAGGTGGCAAATTTTTAGAAGCTTTGCATGCAGTCTTCTAACAGGAATGAGGACAATAATAAGAGACTAATATTTACATAGTGCTTTAAGGTTTTGAAAAGTGGCTTCCCCATACATTATATCCATCCATCTTTAAACCAGCCCTGTGAATTAGATGGGAAAAGAAGTATTTTATTGGGGAATAAATGCACCAAAAGTTATGTGACTGACCTAAGATCAGGCATATAGTTAATAACATGCTATTTTGAGAAATTACCAACAGCTATTAAAAGTTTGTCAGTCTGATTATTTATAAATAAGACATTCTAAATTCTAAGTAAATGCAACCACAAAAAAAAAAAAAAAAAAAAAAAAACAGATGGTAAGCATGTTTACCATAGAAGATGTAAGATCTGGAGAACATGCATTCCTGCTCTTTCATTCTGTAGTTGAGCTCTTCTCAAATGTGAGGTCACATGTTAAAATACATAGCTTATATTTTTAATAAAATAATAGCTTATGAGGGAACCAATAAAATATTTATAATGCTATGTTAATACAAGGTTTTTAAATTGTTTTTAAAAAGAGAACAGATATGAATAGATGTGATCACATTAACAAACCTAGCTTTCAAAAGGCCTTCCTGTGGAGCTGTTTAGACAATTCCCAGTTCCCTTTACGAAGTGGAAGGAAATGTCTTGGGAATGATATTTTTTATGCTGTATATTTTATTTTCCCAACTGTACTGTCCCAAAGCACAGTGAGGACTGAGGGTTCTCTATCATTTTTGAAAGATGTAACCTAACAACCTCACGTTTGCTATGGAAAAGCCACCATACCCTCTTGCCTGCTGGGTTAGTGGCCTAACGGAAGAACAGTAGAAGCAGTCGACACTAGGAAGCATTATATGAAAGATGGAGGGAAAGATGAAGAAAAGGGGTCCAAGCGCAAAGGACACTTTTAATTTCTAACTGAACATATTAGCCAGCCCCTAAGGTTAAAATACTATTTCTTTGAGAGAAGAGGGTTAAAAACATTTGTAAGAATAGCACAAGTTATTGGAAAATCCATTGTGCTTCAGTGGATTATGAACTATTTCAGAGATGCTGACACCTCAATACGTTGCACTCAGACTCAGTTATAGCGAAGATAGCTTCTTTCTTGAGGCTATGACAGGCTTCCTGTAGTCGGCATTTCTAGGAAAAAAAAAAAGCTCTATGTTAATTAAAGTACTTTATTTATATACCAGTTTCTCATCCCGTCTTTCAAATATGAAAAGGAATTAAATATGAAATGACTAATTTAAAATGTCAGAGTTCGTTTTTCCAAGCCAACCTTACATTAAGAGCAGGAATCTCTGTGCCAAAGAAATGGTTCCCAATTATCCTGTCTTGGGTTTTGTTATGCATTGTACGGAAGTCAACAAAACAACTATGTAACAGAACCTGCCTAAATAGCAGCCACCCTCATTAAAAACAGAGAATTAATCAGGGGGTGATTGAAGGAAGCGATGCCTCATAGGTTCCCCCCTTTCCTCTTTTCTAATCATAGAACAAAATATGTTACATAAAAGGATCGGAACTATTATTCAGTACTCAATTAGAGGGAGGTGAATAGGTCTCTAACATGCTGTTTTATCAAAAGAGCAGACTGGTGTTTGCATGACTGTTGTTTCATTACAGACCCTGTCATTAATTCCATGTGTCAATACTGCCCTGTAGTACACAGAGCAGACAAGAAAGAAGAGCCCTTGAAAACAAGGGAATGATTTTTGAGTCGTTATCAAGCTAAGTGGCAAGCGGGAAGCTGAAACTCGTATAGGTAAATTCGAAGGGACTCTTGGGAGATCTGCAAGTGGGAAACAAGAATGCATTTTACCAACTGCTTAATTACGTCCTGTTTTTCAACAAGTACACTTGAATTGAATGCTTTGTATTGCACAGAAACGTGTGCGACAGGCAAGAGTATTCTCTTGCTTCCAGGTCAAGTAAGATGTTTTATACCCATACACATCTGACCTGTTCTATAATGTGCAATTGGGTATGTCAGTATCTGAGCCCCAATACTGCACTGTCATTATGGGGCAAAGAGTCACATAGGAACCAGAAGCCCTAAAAAGCAGGACCTTCTCTAAGGTTCTGAGAAATTATCTAAGCCCAGGCATCCCAGAGTACCATACTTACAGGGAAATGGTGGCTCAGGAAAATGTTAATATATTTGGAAAAAATAAAAACAGACAAGAAAATTTTAAATATGGTATAAATCCCATAATCTCCCACCCCTAGATCTTTAATAAATTATATTTTTGGTTTTTATTAGCCGTCCCAAGGGTTAGGCTGGGGCAAAACAGGGTTTCCTCTTTTGGACGTGCTTTATCTGTGTCCTCTTGCCTGGCCAAGCCCTTATAGATTATGATTCCTTATCGTTTAGTAAGATCAAATTTCTAAATGATGTTTCGTTCCAGTTGAACATTCTTGGAGGCTTATCTCTTCCCTGGCCAGATGCCGGATCAGATGAGAAGCCCGCCATGATACTGTCACAGTGCCTAGAATGGGCTCTTTATCCAGTAGACATCACTGTACTTTTTGATGATAACGAGGGCAGTCTTAACTTGTGTTAAGGCCTGTGTATAGCATTGAAGGTAAGTATGAAGGAGTTGTTGCTATGTGAATATCTTAATCCTGATACACACATTTTAATATATAGTATCTCCAATTTACCATGATATACATATATCTGACATCTAGCCATCCTTTTTCAATAGGACCTTTTTCAATTGAGGACCAGTAGGTCTTCATAAAATGGCCTGTTTAGTGAGGGCCATAATTGGATCCTTCTTTGTAACACTTGCCATTGCTTTGATTTACCTTTATTAATCATTTTTAATCATTTCTGGTAGTTTTGCAAAAAGGATTTGTGTTCGTGGTGTATGTCAGTGACAGAAAGGAAACTGTATTTGACTCTGAGGTTTAGACTATTTTGATTAGAAATAGAAGCTTAACAATAATGACTTTGAGTGTCTTAAAAATCAAAAAGATTTTTAAATAGAACAAAATTATTTAGTAGCCTAATACTTAGACTCTTGAAATTATTAAAGAATATTGGGGATCATCTTGTCCAACCCCTCACTTTATAGATGGGGAGACTTAAGCCCAGAGAGGCAAATGACTTGCCCAAGGACACCTAGCAAGTTAGTGGAAGATATGAGGCTAGGAGCCAGATTTCCTGATGCCCTTTGTATAGAAGCCAAGTCTATCCAGTTAGTAGTTGGGAATTCCAGGCTGTACAGTAAAAAGGGGAGCTGACTTCTGTTGACCTGTCAGAATGTCTGATGGCATTGACTCCGCAGGGAAATGATCATGGTCATAATAATGAGAATGATTCCTGAAAAATGGTCTCTACATTCTCCATTATGCTATGACCCATGTTCTGTATTCTTTCAATAAGCGTTTATTATGCACCTACCTTGTGCTCCATCCTGACCTCGATAGTTGCACATCACAGCCAGAGAAGACATGGCCTCTGCCCTCGAGTTGCTCATAGTGTAGCTGAGAATGAGGTATCCCTGGAAAACATGATGTAGAATTTCCTGTGGAATGTTCATACCTTTCCTAACTCTGTAAATTTTGTTAAAAGTGGTGAATCTTTGGCCCAAGGATTTAGCTTTCTCTTGGTGGTTTAGTTTTTTGGAGTCCCATAAGACAGCGTACCTTTTCTCTCTGTAAGAGTATGAGATAATATCAAATGCAACTAAATTTAGATCGCAAACACTTGTTAAGGATCTGCTGTCTGCAAGGCACTGTGCTAGACACATAGGGATATGAAAAGTGATTAAAACAGAACATACTTTCTGATATTTTAGAACAATATTGTTTCTAGCTTTTAAACTTTGTTATGCCAATTATTTCTAATAAATATTCTTAAATGTGGGGGCTCTTGAAATAGAAGGCAAAATATCTGTACTCAAATCCAGACTTGTCAGCCTAGGATTCAAGGTCTCCATTCAAATCCTTTCTCGAACCCCCTATCTCTTTTGAGCTTTCTTTTTCCTTTACTGCAGCCGAGCCAACCTGCTTGCCAATCCCTGCACACAACTAACTCTTGCTTCTGTGCTTCTGCTTGACTAATTCTGCTTCTGAGATGCCTTCTTCCCCGTGAATCCATGTCCATCACTGCCATTACAGTCTGGCCCCGAGTCCTGCAAAGAAGCCTGTGGTCAGCGTCCCTGTCTCCCTTTGTGTCCCTCCCACTTGTGCACAGCCCATACGAATGGTGAAGGAACATTTCTGTGGTGTTCATTAAAGTTTCCCATTCTCTGTCCACATCTTGCTGATCTAGATGCAATAGGTTGTAAACGAAACAACCCAATATAATCAAGTCATTTACTAAACTTTTAGGAGTGACTTTCTAAATCAAAGATTGCATTTTGGTATTTGTGGGCTGCTAGTTATAAGATAGAGAAGAAAAAAATCAGAAAAGTTAGGATGGAAACATAGTAAAAATGAGCCTGTGGGCCATAAGAAAAATCAGTTACACATCTGTAAACCAGCCTCTCTACTCCCAGACGGAGTAAGAAATCTCCTTTAAACACATTTCAAATACAGTTAGGGGGTGTATTGATGAACTGTCCGATTTAGGGAAAGCAGAACTCTGCCTGTTAATCATCTCGAACTTGTCAATCTGCTATTCTGTAATTCTTTCAATACTGTTCAGTGTGTGTGTGTTTTATCTTCTGAACTGACTTAAAAATGCTTCTTGAGGACAGGGACCATGTCTTTTATTTCTTCTGCATATTCTTCTCCCACTGATTCCTAACTAACATGGGGAAACCTTTTGTAAAGCACGTAAGAGACAGAAACTGCAACCTGTGGGTTCCATCTACATTCCAGCCATTATACTACAGATTTATACATGTAGCCTTCTACCTCATGTCAGCTTCACTAGTGAGGTGGCCCTTTACACAGAAGGCAATTGAAATCGAGACAGTCTCAAGGTCTTTTAGCCAGTTGAGTGGTGGATCCAGAATCAGAGCACAGGCCTATCTGACTCTGAAACCTAGGAGCACTTTTTACTATACCACAGTTATATTAATGTTCGAGTCCTGTGCAATTCACAGAACTCTTTGATCTACACCATTATTATGATTACTATCACTACTGCTACTGTTACTCCTCATCTCATTGCTAGGAAATAGGTAGAGCTAGTATTATAATAACCCCCATTTCACAGATGGGGAAACAGACTCAGAGACTTGCCCAAGATCACACAACTGGTAAGTGAAAGAATCAGGACGTCTGATAGACTTCCTGACTCCAGATCGTTTTGTTCTTTCCATGACATCATATTGCTGCCTTAATTCATTTGCACGAATGCATGATTGATTACATGGCCAGTTTTCACTGATGCCTTTCCAACAAGAATGTCAGTTAGTCCAGGCATTGCATGGAACCATGTGGGAAAGAAAATGATTTATAACTTCAGAGGGGCTTCCATTTTAATGGAGAGGTGATACAGAGCATCCAAAAACTAATTGCTTGAAGAATAGTTCACAAGTGAAAACTCAGATATGGGGCCTTTCGTTCCATAAGTGAATTCCCTAATTTAGCCACAAAACTAGTATAATATCTTTAATGATTTCTTTTGTAAAATTGGATTAGGGAGTAAGAATGAAACTAATAGATTTGACTTGAAAATATTCCACCTGGTTACATGAGAAAGTGCTTAGGTATTTCATATAAGTTACTGTCCCTCTATTCCCATCCACCAATCCTGCTTATATCTATCCCTACATTTTTTAGCCTGTACCCCTCCTCATTGTGCCCTTAGTTCACCAAACCCTTTTTTGACCCCTTTTTTTTTTTTTTTTTGGAGAGGTTTTTGCTATAGGGCACGTGCACTCACCAGAAAGACAGACAGAGACAGAGAGACAGAAAGTGAGAAATCACCCCCTAGCGGGGATGGCCACGCCACAATCCCTCCTCCTCCATTCTCCTCTTGGGATCTTGGGCATGCACACACACGTGCCCGGCGTGAGTTTAAGCCACCGGGTCCAGGACTCGAACCCTGGTCAACTACATGGGAGCCCAGCGACATAGCCATTACACTAACTGCTGGTCCCAACCCTTTTGACCTTTAAACTTATCCCTCAGTGTTTCATTCCAGGAAGTTGTCCCCCTTCTCCCTTTGCATCAGTTACTAGTATGCAGTACCTAATATCACAAAGTCCTTCAGCACAGTCAGTTAGAACTAGAAGACGTATGTTATAAATGCGTAGGGTTCATGTCAGTGCTAGAGAGAAGTTTTTGTGGAAACAGATTGTTTCAGTCCTCACTGAACATATCTACCTGATTGTCACGCAGGCACCTCAGTCTCTTCATGTCCTGAAAGATGTAGCATCTCCCCACCAAATCTGTTCTTGTGTTCTGATTACAGAGAGCAGTGTTACTGTCCACTTAGTCATCTGAGCTGAACCCATAGGGATGTTCTATTCCTGGTCTCCTACACCAACCCTTGCCCTTCCAGTGGGTGATCAGATCTACCTCAGATATGTTGCCTTTTCTTTCCCCAACCTAAGCCTCAGTCCAGCTTTCTGTCTTTCCTACACACTGTTACGATGACCTCCTGATGGCTTGTGTCTCTGCCACCTGCTTCAGTGTGTCCATCACACTGTTGCCAGAAATACTTTCTTATAAGACATACCTAGTCCGACACTCTGCAGGGGAAAATCTAATCTCCCAACTTTCACATTTAAGACACTTGAATATTGGATTCCAAACGACCCTTGCAGTCTTACCTCCTGCCACTCCTGCATTGAGCCTCACCACTCTCCAACTTGTGCCCTTTTCCAGCTACACAAGGGCACAGAGAGAGAAAAGATGCACTGACACAGTCAAGAAGACTTCCAAACCACACAAGTCAGTGAGACAAGGAGTCAGTCTGTATAAAGAACACTGTATACAGTTCTCTTTGGCCTAAAATGTTCTGTGCCCTCTGCCAGGCAGAGGGGTGTCCCTGTCCATGCTCGCCAGGTAATTTGGTCAATACTTCAGGTCAGGAGCTACCACAGTTCTTTGTTCCTAATTCTTATAGCATTTACCCCATCATGGCCTAAGTTATTTTTCCTGTATTTGTTTTACCTGCTCCTCAAGGGCAACAGCTACCCCCGTGTACAGTCTTCCTTTTCTTCTCAATATATGACCTAGTTCCTGTCACATAGATATTGAACAGATATTGAACAGATGAAGCCAGTGTGCACCTCCAGTGTAGTTAGGGCAGTTAGCCCAGGTATGGCATGTGTCAAAGAGCAGTAGGCTGGGACTCTGGGATTCAGAAGACCCAGATCCAACTCTCCCACTACGTAAGTGACCTTGGGGAAGTCACTCAGTCTCCCTAACCAAAGAAGGAGGTTGGACTAAATGATCTCTGAGGCCCCTTTCAGCTTTAGGTGTTATGATTCTGGCCCACTTCTTCATTAGGAAACACTTTTCCTACCTCCTGACATTCAGGATCCTCAACTTCGTTGTTGGATGTGGAATCAGCCATCCGCATTTCCCAAACAGATTTTTCTAACTCTTGGGAGTAGTGTTCTGATACTAGCCAGAGCTGCTGATTAGGCTCTTGTGGCTTATCCAATGACCACTGAGCTGTTCTCGTCCCTCCCCAGGAGGTTTCACTGTGCCTGTAACACCATCACACTGTTGTGTGGCTGTCCCTTCCCAGGAGGGAGCCTTCTTTGTGCTAGCCTGAGGAGACCGGGGAGAGGAAGTTCTATTATTTCCCTTCACTCCAAATCCCACGGACATTACAGCTGCTGGCATGTGGGTTCTTGGTTATAGATGTGTTTTCAGGAGGTGATGCCTGTTTCTGTAAGAAATACATTTTAAGCAGCTCATGGGCCCTCAAGGGGCTACTCTTAAGTACACTGCTGACCTTTTGGGGGTGGGAGGAGGCCTAGAGTTAGCAGCTCAACAGGTTCATTTCTCATAATCTCCATGTAATAAATAAGAGCCTATGAAAAGATTAAATAAATCTTTCCTAATGCTTTTTGATTGGCTTAATCAATAATTAATCATCTTTTAGATGAGGCTGTAACTCTTGGAGTAGATATAATTGGATTAACTGAAAAGAGGCAGTTGGGGAGCTTTGAAGAGATTAAAACGGCCGTCAATCCCATAATTAAGCTGCCACAAACAAAAGCAGTGGTGTTTTTAAAAAGAAGGAAAGAAATTGAGAGAGAGAGAGAGAAAGAAGGAAAGAAAAGTTTGAGAAGGCCAGCTGATTTGAAGTGAATCAGCAAGTACTTATGTATCACTGGAGAGTGTGAAGGCAAAATGAAATCCGACAGATTTATTCCACTGAGTGAAGTGCATACATATCAAATCAGCCACTTAATTGTGTGCCTCGCCCACTGGGGCAGGTGAAATTTTGGTAGCTTTAACTTCACTAAAACAAAACGAATCCACAAAGGGGGGGGGGGGGGGAGTTAATTATTCAAAACAGAGGAGACCTGCTCCTTGTCCTGAGCCCATTTAGACCTTGACTTTTCATAGTTTTAATTGGCTTAGTAGGTTTGGCCTGTGTGAATGAAGTCTTTTATCTCCCTCTTTTTCTTTCCATGCCCCTTTCATCTTTGCTATTACAAACACACAGAGAGAGCTGGGGGGAAAATACTTTGGTTTTTAAAGACTTTCTTTTTTAAAGGATGTGGATTGGGGTGGGGGAGGGGTGTGTGTGTGATGCTGGTGAATACTTTTTTTCTCTCTTTTATCTCTTTTTCCAGAGAGGAGTTGCTTAAACCAATGGGACTAAAACCTGATGGGACAATAACGCCTTTGGAGGAAGCACTCAACCAATACCCTGTCATCGAAGAAACCAGCTCCGACACAGACTAAAAGCATCACCTGCTCAACTCTCAATATTGCTTTTATCAGCATCTTTTCTCTGTAGCTCCAGGGGAATCTTTTCTCTAAAACATTTATGCCCTTGCTTTGGCTAGAAACACATTAACTGGTTTACTCATTGAGAATCCAGCATATTTAAGAGGTGATCCTGTGTTTTTTGCAATATTGAGGCATTCATACAGAGCTGCAGTTAGATGGAGTTACAGGGGCTAGAAGTAGGAAGAAAAAATCATTCCATCTCATCAGAATGGAATGGAAGGACTTTGTTCTATAAAGCAGCCCTGGTTGAATCTAGCAATCCTGTTTGCCAAGATTCTTAGCAGAAGATTTAGCGATGTCCTTCCTCACACTTGTGCAAACTGCCCCTTCTGAATCTCCAGCCACTGGAGGCATGGAAGAAGCAGAGTGAGTTGGTAAACAAGGGTGGAGGCAATGACTCTCTAAAGCAGGACTGACTACATGGAAGCCAGGCAGCTGCCCCAGACCCGAACGCCTAGCCCCATTCTTCATTTCAGTTTTGTATCGATATATAGAAACACACACAAACACACACAGAGCCCCAGACTTACAAACTGATGACACTCTAAATGTTTGTTGGTCACTTAACTTCAACATCAGAATACATTTCTCCCTACAAAGAGTTATAAATGATGGTTTAGTTCCCAGGCAGCTACAAATGCCTATTTATTCCCTCAAGTACCTGAACACTAGTACCGTAGAACTGAACCACCATCTGTACACTGCATGGGGAGCATGCATTCTGAGGGCTACCTTGGGGTGCCAGAACACACACATCCTCTATCTCACCAGACGGAATAGGGACTCCCTGGGTATAGGAGTTCTTTCGTGGCCTCTGCTGGGGCCGGGGAGTCAGCAGCACCTATCTGTATATATAGGTCATTCATACATCATGTTTTAAATTGGGGACTGTATGTGTGCTTGTGTGTGTGTGCTACCTTTCCACCATATGTGATCAGTTTAATGGTAACTTTATTTATTTAAAAGACAAGAAACACAAATAGCTACTATTAAACTGATGGAGGTTGTTTATTTTTACTGTTAGAATTGGTCATTCTATGAAGTGAAAACTGAATCATGCAGTAGACAGTGGGCCTAGCTGATCAGTGGCTACAGTTGAAAGGGGTTGGTTTCCTTATATATGTATGTATGTATGTACGTGTATGTATATACATACACACACATATATACACACACATAGATAATGTGCTTAACCACTGCCTTTTAAAAGTTGAAATAAAACATTGGGGTTGATTCAATTTAGCCATTGGTGCGTGTTTCTTTGAAGATACGTGGGCTAAACTATCGCACAGTTGATGCTTATTTAAAATGCTTTTACATCCTTAGATCACTTATCATCATCATAACCTTTATAAGGATAGGTAAAGTATGTGGATGTTAGTAAAAATGCCACTTATCCGAAAGTTACTTCTCTGGCAAAGCAACAACAAAGAAATTAAGTTTTAAAAGGCCTATGATCTGGCAGAAGAAATGACACAAAATTTAACAGTTTACTCATGAGAGAGATCTTCAAGAATATCACTCTTAGCCACTTTGCTAAGATCTGTGTACATTTCCAACATGTTTAGTTATCAGGCTTCCAAGCCCCCCAGGAGGAAAAAAAAAAAAAAAAAAAAAGGCAAAGCAGGAGGTGGCTAGATTGAAGATAGGCATACTGGAAGCAGCAAAAAAAAAAAAAAAAAAAAAAAAAAAAAAAAAAAAACCTGAAAACTAGGAAGCAAGATGGGAAGAGTAAAAATAACTGTCCCAGGAAAGCAAGTCTGAGAGCGAGACTGTTTACCAAAGCTACTCTACGTGACCCAGAAAATAGGTAGGCAGCAGTATGGCCTATAGACCAGTTCCCATCAAGGTGACCCTGACTTTCTTTCAAAGATTAAGTTAAATCCAGAATACTTCATAAAAGACTGGGAAGAATATGATATATTAATAGGATTTTCATCCAAAATAGTTGAGCGAGAGGTAGATAACCCATGCTTTAAACAATAGCAAATAAAATGAAACGGCCATTCGTAATATTAGACTAAATGAAAAAGCTTAGAAAAAAGAATTTAAGTATTTTTGTTATTTTGTTCTACAAATGCATTTTTAAAGTATTTTTATAATTTCTACAATCAAATAGCTTTGGCATGAGTGTCAGCTTGCCTAAATGAAGACACGTTTAATGAAATACCATTTTACTGCCTTTCTGCAGAGTGTTTGGACAGTCCTGTGTAAGTAGCTGTACTTCTGCTTCCAGTGAATTGTTTCATTTTGTGTTTCTCTGTGCTAGGCAGTGAGCTTTGTTTTTGAAGAGAGAATGTGCAGGGATGAGTGTCACCCCATCCTGTGTAAGGAAAGAACTAACGTTTGTCGAGCGCGTACGTTGTGCTGGGCTTTTCGTGTATGTCATCTCGCCTAATTCACCATCTCTCATGTCATAGATCCTCTCTAGAAAGCTTCTGGAAGTTACCCACAGCCCGGCAGAGTCCAACTCTGACCACTCCTTTCCCTTTTTTACTGCACACCTGGGCCCACACGGGTCTCCTTAGGGCTTTGAAATGCAGGGAACTGAGTGGGGGAAGGGGAGGGTGGTCATTCTCAGGCCATTTTTAAGCAATAACCTTTTCAGCAGAACTGCTAGTGGGGAGGTGACCTGGAGTAGAAGTGCAAGCAGGAAACTTCCTCGCCCAACACTGGATTTCAGATGAAGGCCTGGAATCCTTGAGGACAGGTCAGAGACCAGGGCTGCAGGCTGCCCCCCCTGCAGCGGGGATGATCAGAATTCACTGGCCACCCACCTTTGCAGGTCCCTCTGCCCACCTCCCTCCTGACCCTCGAAGCGGTATGGAGGAGTGTGTCCTGAAATAAGGTATTTGAGTTGCTGCTTTAGAGGAACATTCCCCTGACATCTGTGACTGTCCCCTTGCTCGGTGGTCCTGGAAAGCAGGCAGGGCAGACGCAGCTCTCCCTCCTTTATGAGTAAGGATGCAGGCGAGGCGGTACCAGTGACTCTGAACACCCCCTTCGTACCCCGTCAGTCCTGCCGCCTCCCAGGACCAAGTTTCACCTGTATCAACTTCCGTTTTCCCTCCGACTATAAAAGTAATATATGTTCATTGTGGAAAGTTTGGAAAAATACAGAAAATAATAAAATTAATAACTTACCCCAAATCCCACCCTGACATAATCACTGTTAATGTTTTAGTGTATTTAGTGTATTCCCTTCCTGTATTTTTTCTATGCATATATAATTTATTTTACTACAAGATTGGGATCATGCTGTATTTACAGATTTGTATCCTGCTCTCTTCTATAACATTGTGAGCATTTTCCCATGTCAATAAATATTCTTCAAAACGTAATGGCTATATGATACTCCATTAAATGAACTATGGCAAACACTGCCAATTGCTTCCTGACAGAGAGGGCCCCGTGACCTACATGACTTCCCTCCCCACTCCCCACCCCCCATCCCACTCCTCCCTTTTTGGGAGGCAGTGTGAGCCTTGGCAGCACCAAAGAGCAGCAGGGACTAGGAATGGCACCGGAAGAGCAGACTTGCTCTGCCAGACAGTGTCGGCCTCCGAAGCCTCAGCGGTACAGGCCGTAACAGCTAGGTGAAGCGCCCAGATAAGCGATGGCTTTTGTCAAGGAGAGCCCTTTGAAGGTAGCTAGAGAGGCAGACGCCTGCACGGTGGCAGATACTAACTACGTTCAGTGTGTCATCTAGTTACTGGCATTTCTCGGAGATAATTCACAGCAATTCCCAAGGTGGAAGGGGGTTCACAAGGATCGAGGTGACATCACTCTTTGAGGGGAAGCAAGGTGACACTTGTCAGAACTCTTGAGTATGTGAGTGAGCACAGTATGGAGAAGGAACAAATGAATAATATTCCAGGAACAAATCATGACGGGCGGGGGTGGGATTGGTAATAGCTGCGAGAAGACTTGGAGAAGAGTTGGGGAAGGGAAGAGGTTTATAGAGAGGACTCTGATCCATTCTGCTGAGCCCATGTACCAGGTCTTAAAGAAACATCAGAGCAGCAGTTAGCGTAATGGCTATGTCGCTGGACTCCCAAAAACAAAAAATCCCGAAAGATCTGACATTGTGATTTCTCGCTTTCTGTCTCTATGTCTCTGTCTGTCTGGCGATATAGTGAAAAACCTCTCCACATCAGAGCAATCTTTAAAAAAAAAGCTCATTGTGGAGATCACCTGCCACACAGTCTTCCGACTAGGACTGCCAGCACACCTGCACAGCTGGCCTTTGTTTTTAGATAGGGTCTCATATGTTCAGAGAAGCTTTTTGTTTTTTTTTCATTAAAGTGAAAAATTACCCCCCGAGGAGGATGGCTGCACTACAATCCATTCTTCTCCAGGGATCTTGGGCACTCAACACACACACGCTAGCATGATTTTTCAAGCCACTAGGTCTGGGGCTCTAGCCACAGTCGGCCATGTGGGAATGGAGCAACGTAACCCCTATGCCATCTGCCATCTCTTTAGGAAGCCTTTCTTAAAGAGGGAGGGATGAAAAACAAGTCTCCACGCCTTGAACATACCTCTCCTGTGCATCTTCAATGGTGTTAGCATCCTCCGGAGAACTGAGCAGAGAGTCGCTGGAGTCATTTCTGAGTTCTCTGGTTCAGGTGAACCCTGGCTGAGAAAGCTGTCCTAAAGAAAAGATCAAAATTATTCTCCAAGTCTTCTGGAGTCAAGAGTTGTGGGGGTTTGGGTTTTTAATGCTACACAGTGAAGATCCTAAGCCATAGTTTCACTGTATCCAGGTCTCGTAGACCTTCACCTTTTGTGCACCAAACATCATCATAATAGCTGCAAATATTTATTGAACAATTGCTGTGCCAAACACTGGCTAAGCAATTTACATGCACTTTTCTTTCTCTTGCTAATTTTTAAATTTTTTCTTATTTTTACATTCAATCACTATATATCTTTACAACATACAAAATGAATTTTCCCAATGCGAATACACTGTTAGTCCAGTCAACGATATTACCATACACATTATCATCAACAGATAATTTTCCATTTCCATTAATGTTTTGCTTTTATTCCCCTTGATTCCCTCCCACCCCCACCCCCCACCCCCCCACTTTCCCCCTCCTCACACACTGTCTCTAGTATCCACAGTTGCTTTCCATGCTTTTATACCTTCCAGTCTTTCAGTTTCTGCCATGGAGTACATGCACATTCTAATTTGTAATTTTTTTTAAGAATTATTTTTTATTTAACTTTATTCATTTTCTTTTTTGATCAGAGAAAGAGGGAGAGAGAGGAAAAGTGAGGAACCAAGCTGCCAGGTCTGGGATTCAAACCGTGGTCAGTCACGTGGGAGTCCAGCACCCCTAGACAACACTCTACCTGCTGGCTTCGCACGTTCTAATTTACTCTTTGTCACAGTCTTACAACAGCTCCCACTGTTTGGATGAGAAAACAAAGATGTTGAGTCCTGTGTGTAAGGCACACGGCCTTGGCTTATTTGCTATACATACTGCAAAATTTGAACTCATGTTTGTCTGATGCTGAAATCCATGTAAATACTGTGCTGCTTATGTACTGCTTTTTTTAACTGGAAAGTTGCAATGAAGATTGACTTGGAAGAAAAAAATGCCAAGAGACTGAAATGTGAAAGCCAGAATTGGGAAGATAATCGGAACACATTTTTCTCACTTCATCTCCCTATCTACTATTCTTTGTCTCCCATACAGGACCTAGTATCAGAAAAAGGCCATATTCATAAGGACCTAGTCCATACTAGTTTGTCTAGTAAACAACTATTGGTTATCAGCCATGTGCCAGGTACTGCTCAAGGGGCTTGGGGACACAGATGACCGAAAGTCCCTATCCTCACAGTGTCATAGCCTGAGAAGTCCATAACCACAGTCCGAACTGTTCCAGGATGCCAGGAGCAGTATGGCTAACTGACCAGGAGGAGTACGGGGGTGAACAGCAGCTGCATCAGTGCCTTTCGAACTTAGCCAGGTACGGGAGAAAGGCTGCCTGCTCCAACAGAACTGGCTTGAACAAAAGCTCAGGGCAAAAAGGAACATGATGTCTTCACAGAGCACAGAGGTTGAGTGCGACAGACCCGAGGTAGCTCAGCCTTAAATTGGGACACAGGACTGGCAGTATTTCAGACAAGGAAAAGACACAAAATATCACTCTGGCTGCAGGATAGGGAATGGATTGGAGAAGATGGTCCACCAAGGGACCAGACAAATGTGTCCCATCAGTGTATGTGAAGGCGGGCAGACCAGGACTAAGGGATGGCTCCCGGAAACACTCAGAAGCTGTAATCAACAATCTGGGCCTGGAGAAAAGCAAGAAAGATCTCATTCAAACTCGAGCACTAGAATGCTTCGGGGCATAAAACACGAGCTCCCAGTTCTGGACTAAGCACCTTGAGTTTAGGAGCAGGAACACGCAGCTGAGATTATTACAGGAGTCTGCAAATCTGTATGGTCGCTTTTTGGCTCTCTGAGTAGCACCACGGCGGTTGGCAAGAATAAGCGTCTTTCGAAAGGTGGCCAAAAGGGAGCCAAGAAGAAAGTGGTTGATCCATTTTCTAAAAAAGATTGGTATGACGTGAAAGCACCTGCTATGTTCAACATAAGACAGGTTGGGAAGACACTAGTTACCAGGACTCAAGGAACCAAAATTGCGTCCGACAGCCTTAAGGGCCGTGTGTTTGAAGTGAGCCTTGCAGATCTGCAGAATGACAGTCGCATTTAGGAAATTCAAGCTAATACTGAGGACGTTCAGGGCAAAAACTGCCTAACTTCCATGGTATGGATCTCACCCGTGACAAAATGTGTTCCATGGTCAAAAAATGGCAGACCATGGGAACCAGCAGTTAGCGTAATGGCTGTGTCACTGGACTCCCACGTAGTCGACCGCAGTTTGCGTCCAGGACCCGGTGGCTTAAAACTCACGCCGGGCGCGTGTGCGTGCGTGCCCAAGATCCCGAGAGGAGAATGGAGGAGAAGGGATTGTGGCGTGACCATCCCCCCTGGGGGGTGATTTCTCACTTTCTGTCTCTCTGTCTCTGTCTGTCTGGCGAGCACACGCACCCTATAGCAAAAAATCTCTCGAAAAAATTAAAAAGTAAAAAAAAATGGCAGACCATGATTGAAACTCCTGTCGATGTCAAGACTCCCAATGCTTATTTGCTTCGTCGCTTCTGTGCTGGGTTTACTAAAAAACGCAACAATCCGATACGGAAGACCTCTTATCCCCAGCATCAGCAGGTCCACCAAATCCAGAAGAAGATGATGGAAATCATGACCCGGGAGGTGCAGACAGGTGACTTGAAAGAAGTGGTCAATAAACTGATTCCAGACAGCACTGGAAAGACATAGAAGTGGCTTGCCAGTCCATCTACCCTCTCCATGATGTCTTCGTCAGAAAAGTCAAAATGCTGAAGAAGCCCAGGTTTGGATTGGGAAAACTCATGGAGCTTCCTGGTGAAGGCAGTAGCTCTGGAAAAGCGACTGGGGATGAGACGGGCGCCAAAGTTGAACGAGTTGATGGACATGAACCACCAGTCCAAGAATCTGTTCAAAGTTCAGACTTTGAATAGTGACAAAAAGTCCTATTTGTGATCATAAAAATAATAATGCTATGTATGGTCACTGAGCTTCACTTCCATGCTGAGTAAACCGTGCCTTGGACGTGCAAGTCCTGTGCTACAAATGCTGCGTATCTACGTGCTGCTGGGATGAATAAACAGCCATTACTAGCATTACTGAATTCTTCGTATCTTTGTGTCCATCTGTATTTTCTCAGGCAAAATATAGGATAAACATCTATCCTGGGAAAAGGAGAGCCTCAGAAGTTCAGACTTAAAAAAAAATTCTCGTCATTGAAAAGACAGAAACTTTAGTAGCAAGTATCAGAAACTCGAATTGAACTAGAGGAACAGAGGCATCTTTGGCAAAAAGGGGAGATGAACAGCCCACCTGTGGAAAGGATGGAGCTGTAGCAGGACCTCAGCCACGACTGAGACCTGAGCCTTCTTACGTTGCAGAGAGAGAAAGGTATTATAAGACCTGTGTTTGGGGCCGTCCTGATAGTACCTTGCAGGCAACTGTGGTGGGTGTGTTTACACCAGGGGAATTGGGGAACGACGAGTCAGGGCCTTTCCCTGGAGAGCCGATCAGACGTTTACCAGCAGTCACTGATGTGCCCTGCAGTACACCCCAGAATGGCTTGGGAATCAGAGGTCCTGGGTACATCTGAGAGTGGGAGTGTGGGTAGGTTTAAAATAAGGAGGTTCCTTACGTGCGCACACAGGGAATTCCTACTCTACGTGTCCCCCCGCCGCCACCACCCCCGTATTAGCTAGGAGTTTTCCTGAGAAGGGGTTCAGTCAAAGAGCTCTGGACCTAAGGACTCCGGCACAGAGTTCTTCACTGAAATCAAGGATGGAGTACCAGACGTGACATTGAATCGGCCTGACTCAGCCTCCCTCCCTCCTCAGCTCTGAGTGCTGGCAGCCAGGACTGTTCTAGCTGGGAGAACAAGCCCAAAAGAAGGGGTCTAAAGAAGCTAAATCTGAAATTCCTCTAATAAAATAGCTAGATCTCAGTCCTTACACTCAGGAGGCCACCACTCATTAACAAGGTTGCAGGGCCAGCAGGTGTCGTCCCTGGCCACGGAACGTCTGCCAGCGTCATGGCCCACGCGAGCCCCCCTATTCCTCACAGCAGTGCAGTGTGGGGGCACTTTCTGCGCTCATCTGTGGTGCAGAGGGGTGTGTGAACAGAGCTGGGACCCGGTAAAGGCAGGAGTCACCTCCTGGAATTCCACATCCAGGTTCTTTTCCCACGTAGCTGGTCCCCAGGAGTGGATAACTCAGCTTGCACTGGAAGCTTGGTCCTATTTCTGAGGTCTGAGTCCTCCCCTCCAGGCCTGCCTCCCTCCCCTGAGGCGGAGCTGGTTCAGGCCTTGCAAGGGGAGGGAGCCCAGTGTGTGAGCTGCAAAGGGGTGGGCAGCGAGGGGACCGCTGTGGGGCATCTGCTCCAAGCAGGGTGCGTCTCACTCTGCCACTTCTAGTCTCTTGCCATAGTCTTACCTTTCAAATAGCAGAGAAGGGGACAGCAGGTGGTGTGGAGGCCAAAGCACTGAGTCCCACGTGGCCAACTGTGCAGTTCGAATCCTGGACCCAGCGGCTTGAAAAACACACCAGGCACATGTGTGTGCATGCCCCAAATTCCAAGAGAATGGAGGAGAAGGGATTTCAGGTGACCATCCCTCTGGAGTATGATTTTTTCACTTTCCCTTCCTCCTCCTCTCCCTCCCTCTGTCGAGTACACATGCCCTATAGCAAGTACGCTAAAATAAATAAATAGTGGAGGGGATGTCACTTTCCTCTCCCCAACCTCATGCCCTCTGCAGCTGCTCAGACCCAGCCGTCTCAGACACACGCCAGGTAGCCTCTGGGCAGCCGGCCACCTCTGGGAGTCCTCAGGGCTGGGAAAACCGCCCCGCGCTGAAAGCCCAGACCCCAAGCCTCCTCGCTTAAACCTCCTGAAACAGGAGGGCAGGGTGAAACCGCCAGCTAGCGCTAGCGCGGGGGACTGCCCCTCGGCCCGGCACGCTTGCTTCACACGTTCTCCACTGTAAAGAGCAGAGAGGGGGAGATGGAGCCTGTGGGCGGCCGGAGATCCCCCCTTCCTGTTTTTCTTGGCGTCGATTAGCATAATTTAAAAGGCAAAGGGAAAAAACCTGATATTTGTGTGGCTGCTTTTGGGCTTTGAACTTTTCCATCCTTTGGGGCTGACTATGGCCAAGTGACCCATATTTAAAAAGCACTGACAATAAAATGATGCGTGTTCTTTTGTGCCATCGGCTTCCCTGATGAAAAGCAAAAATGTTTTAAAATTGTCCCTCTTTGTCGGTGGTAATGGCTGCGCTATGCTTCAGCTCGTCCCCCTGTGGGCTCAGAAAGGGAGGGTAATAAAGGGCACAGCTGTAGACACTTTATGGCCTGCTGGGGGTAGAAGCGGGGAGGGCGGTGGAGGCAAGAACCAGATTGACTGTGTGTCAACAAATGCAGCTGGGAAAAGAGAACGCTCCCAAAGACCTCTGCAACTTCAAGTCCCAGATAAATGATGTTCCTGTTTGGAAAGGAGAGAAAGAAATGGAGGTGAAATTCAATAAAGCCTGGCTGAAAAGAGCAGGGCTCCAAAGGCTTTTCTCTGCAGCTAGGCAGCTCCCAAGAGAAATGAGCGAACGTGGCCCTGGGCGAGGGGGGAGTGCAGCCCAGGGTGCCCACGAAGGCCGCCCAGTCCCTGCCTGCCCCACCGCCCCGGCATCACTGTAGGCCAGGCATGGCCCAGCAGGCTCAGGGGCGCCTCACCAAGGGAGGATGGGATGGTCTGGTTGGAAGAAATGCCCCCGGAAACTCCAGCCCGGTTATGGGGTCCTGTTGGCCTTTAGGGGGCCACCCTCCTGTGTGAGTGGAAGAGACGCTTTCCTTCCCAGGAACCCCGCAAGCAAAGCCGAGTTTTCTGAGCACACGAGCTTGCCACAGAGGGTAGGCAATAACTCGAAAGCAAATTCTATCTGTCAGGAAGCAAGGAACAGAAACCTCCACACAGTCTGGCTTACTTAAGAAGGGAACTCACAGGACCAGCAAATGGCATAGCAGTTACATCGCTGAACTCCCACGTAGTAGACTGCAGTTTGAGCCCTGGACCCGGTGGCTTGAAAATCACACCGGGCACGCGTGCGTGCGTGCCCAAAATCCTGAGAGGAGAATGGAGAAGGGATTGTGGCGTGGCCATCCCCCCCTAGGGAATGATTTCTTGTTTTCTATCTCTCTGTCTCTGTCCCTCTAGTGAGCGCACACACTCTGCAGCAAAAATCTTTCAAAAAATAAATAAATAAAATGTTAAAAAGAAGAAAACTCAGGATCTCACAGAACTGAAGTCCAGGCCAGTCCTGGTGGTGCAGAACCTGTGGTCCTGGCTGGCTGAGGTTGGGGCTGGGTTAGGGTGTGAGGGCCCTATTGGGGAAGTCTCTCTCTCTCTCTCTCTCAAGAAATAAGTTTTTTAAAAAATTGAAAATAAAAACTGGAGTCAGCAAATGGCATAGTAGTTAAGGCACTGGACTCCCACATGGACAACCGTGGTTTGAGTCCCAGACCTGGAGGCTTGAAAATCATGCTGGGCACATGTGAGTATGTACCCAAAATCCCAACAGGAGAATGAGAAGAGAAGGGATTGTGGTGTTTGAGTAGGATTAGTGACACCAAAAGTGGAAAAGCCCACTCCAGTAAATCACTGCACACAGGCTTATTGTAGAGTAAACTCGGGGGTCAGCCCATGGTCTGGTGGTTAAGGCAGCTAGATCCCACATGGCCCAATGCGCAGTTCAAGTACTAGACCTGGCAACCTGAAAAACGTGTGTGTGCGCGCGCGCGTCTGCGTGTATGCCCAATATCTCAAAAGGCAGGAGAAATGGAGAAGAGATTGTGGCATGACCACACCCTACTGAGATACTTTTTCACTCTCCTTCTACCCCTACCATGAACACAAGCACCCTCGGGCAAATTAAAAATAATAGTAAGGGGACCAGCAGTTAGTGTAATGGCTATGTCGCTGGACTCCCACGTAGTCGACCGCGGTTCGAGTCCCAGACCCGGCGACTTAAACTCACGCCGGGCGCGTGTGCGTGCATGCCCAAGACCCGAGAGGAGAATGGAGGAGAAGGGATTGCGGCGTGGCCATCCCCCCTGGGGGGTGATTTCCTGCTTTCTATCTCTCTGTCTCTCTCTGTCTGTCTGGCAAGCGCACACGCCCTATAGCAAAAACCTCTCCAAAAAAAAAAAGTAAAAAAAAATAATAGTAAGGCTGGGACCAGCAGGTGGCGTGGTGGTTAAGACACTGGACACTCCCACAAGGCTGATCACGGTTCGAGTCCTGGACCTGGTGGCTTGCTTTCTCACCTTCCCTCTTTCTCTCTGTCTCCCTATCACTGTGTGTCTCTCTCTGGTCAAATTAAAAAAAATAATAAAAATGAATAAATAAAATTCAATAAATAATTTTTAAAAATAATAGTAAGGTAAACTCACATGCTAGAAAGGGTCAGGTAGATGGTGACCCCAAGGCCTCTCAGCCTCAACCCCATGTTTTTCCCCTGGGAACCCTGTCTTCCATGTGGGCTGGGCGCTGGGCTCCATGGGCAGGGCTGGGGCATTACCACACCCCATACTCCATATGCTGCTCCGGAAGAAAACTGGGACGTTTAAGGGAACTGTTAGGGGCTACACCTCGGCTGGGAACGTGTGCACCCGAACGCCCAGAATCAAGCTCTCTAAACCACAGCCAGCTGGTCAAGGAGGGAAAACAGCTAATGATACTGCATGGGCAGGGCATGGAGAGAGGGCAGATAACATGCCAGTCTTGGGGCCAGCAGGTGGCATGGAGGTTAAGGCGCTGGATCCCACATGGCCAACTGCATGGGCTGAGTCTCAGACCAGGCAGCTTAAAAATCATGCCACGGCATGGCCATCAACCCTGGAGGAGGATTTCTCACCTTCCCTCTCCCTCTCTCTCTGTCTCTCTCTCTCTCTCTCTCTGATGAACATACACACCCTCTGGCAGTTAAAAAGAAAAAAACAGGGGCCAGCAGGTGGCGTGATGATTAAGGGTGCTGGACTCCCACATGGCCGACTGTGGTTCAAGTCCTGGACCTGGCAGCTTGCTTTCTTACTTTCTCTCTCTTTCTCCTTCTCTGGTCAAATTAAAAATAAATAAAGTTAAACAAGATAATTCTTTTTAAAAAAAGAAAGAAACATATATCTAGCAATTGTGGAACCTGAAGGCTGTCCAGAAATACTTGGGAAACACCAGCATTTCTGCACCCCAGGAGTGAAGGGAGTCTGGGGGCTACCTCACAGGGAGCCTAGAAAGGAAGCCATGCTCACTGAGGGGAAGGAGGACTTCAGGAGGGGAGTCCTTGACCAGAGACTCCCAGACCAAGGGGAGCCCTGACTGCCTGCAGGGCTGAGGTGGGCTGTGCTGATGTGGTTAAGCTGGGCACTGTGTTTCTGGAACCCGTTTTCTTACGGGATTCTGTATTTGAGATTACGAAGAGGAAGGTGGAACTAGGAGCTGCCATTACTTTCAGAGCGTCTCTGTGGTTGCATGGAGAACGGATAGATGCAGAGGTGCCACTCGGTTCCAGCATGCTGCTCTCCACCCTCCACCTCTGCTCCACACCCTCGGCACCGACCCAGAGGCCATTCCTGTGCTCCCATTGCACCACGAGTGGCTTGGCCTCGTCACCTTGCTCACTCCTCTGTTCCCCCAATTCTCCCCTCAGGACCCTTCCTTCTCAGGGCCTTCCCAAGGGGGCGGGGGATCCAGAAATAAGTTGCACTGTACTCTGTGCGTTAAGGCATCCCCCTCTGCTGGACAACTAGCTTGCTTCCTGTTTCAGTTTCTTGCTGTTCGGCGTCAGTGAACACCTCTGTAAAGACACCCCTGCATCTCTGATTACTTCCTTCGGGTAGGTTCCTAGAAGTGAGGTGAGTGGGTAACAAGGAACGCACTCGCCAAGGCGTGGGCTACATCCAGCCGGACTGCCTTCTAGTAAGTAACCCTGTACTTCCTGCTAAGGGACCATTTAGTTGATTAAATTTCTTCCTTTCTTTCCTCCCCTTTATTTACAATAGAGCACATGTGTGCACACGTGAGAGAGAAAGAGAGCCATGAGCACCCTCTGAGAGGTCTGGTCATACTGCAATCCCCTTCCTTCCGTCCTCCAGCCCATCGCATGCGTGTCAGCAATGTTTCAGGCTGACCAGACTGGGGATTCGAACTATGGTTGCCATGTGAGAGCTAGCGTCTCCTGAACGACAAATCACCGCCGTACCATGTAGCTGGCCCTGCAAACAATTTTCTTTTCTTTTTAATTGTCTGAGAGTGATGCATTTGTCAGAGCGAGAGAGACAGTGAGAAAGGGAGAAAGCACCCTCCAGTGGGCATGATCGTGTTGCTGTCCTTTTCCTCCATTCCTCCGTCCTGTCTGGATGGAGTGACCTCTTCTGTGAAGCTAAGAGCTGCGAGGAGAAAAAATTAGTGATTTTCTCCTCCCACGGTGCTTAACTTAGTCACTCAACTCTCCTTTTTTTTTTTTTTTAACATTGTTTATTTAATTTTATTTAGTATTATTTTTAAATTTGTTAACAGGCGTGTGTACTCACCAGAGAGAGAGACAGAGAGAGAGAGAGAGAGAGAGAGAGAGAGAGGGAAAGGTGGGAAAGAAAACCACCAGGTCTGGAACTCAAGTCACGATTGGCCATGTGGGAGTCCAGCACCTCAACCACCATGCCACCTGCCAGCCCCACTCAACTCTCTCTCTTTTTAAAAAGTATTTATTTGGGGACCAGCAGTTAGCGTAATGGCTATGTCGCTGAACTCCCATGTAGTCGACAGTGGTTCAAGTCCCGGACCCGGTGGCTTAAACTCACACCGGGCGCATGTGTGTGCATGCCCAAAATCCCGAGAGGAGAATGGAGGAGAAGGGATTGCGGCATGGCCATCCCCCCGGGGGGTGATTTCTCGCTTTCTGTCTCTCTGTCTCGCTCTGTCTACCTGGCGAGCGCATGCGCCCTATAGCAAAAACCTCTCCAAAAAAAATTTATTTATTTTATTTATCATTTCTTAATTTGACCAGAGAGGGACAGAGGGAAAAAGAAAAGTGAGAAAGCAAGCCACCAGGTCTGGGTACCGCAGTCAGCCATGTGGGAGTTTAGAGCTCTAACCATTAGGCCACCTGCCAGCCCCAACTCTCTTCTTATAAAATGCCAACAGTGCACCAGAATATGAGGATTACAACGACCAGATGTGTGTGAAGAGCTTAGACCAGGGAGAGCGCACAAAGCACTACCACAAAGCCAGTGACCTTGGGGACAACCCTGCCCACGATAAATATGCTGCTGGTGGGACCAGATGGTGGCGCTGCAGTATGCCACACTCCACAGTGCTGGGCCCGCGGGAAGGTCCTGAGTGCGTGTCCCCAGCCTCCCTGCGCATGCAGAGTGTGTTCCGGATCCTTGCTGGGTGAGGCTGGGGGTGGAGGACCCTTTTGGAGGTCTCTCTCTCCCCCTCTTCCTTTCTCTGAAGGAAGTAAAGAATGCTTAGGGGTTTTTTTTTTCTTTTTTTATTTCTTTTTCTTTCTTTCTTTCTTTTTTTTTTTTTTTTTTTTTTTTAAGATTTTTGCCATAGGGCACATCTGAGAGAAAGAAGGAAAGTGAGAAATCTCCCCCCACGGGGTGGGGGCAGTGACGGCCACACTGCAATCCCCTCCTCCGTTTTCCTATCAAGATTTCAGGCGCATGCACGTGAGCCTCAAGCCACAGGGTCTGAGACTGGATTCACGGAGTCGCCATGTGGGAGCTACTCCACCTGCTGGCCCTAAACAAATGGACCTACAAAAAAAAGATACAGATAGTGAATATCAGAGACGACTAAAATACAATCCATGTTAGCGTAATGGCTATGTCGCTGGACTCCCATGTAGTCGACCCAGGTTCGCGTCCCAGACCCGGTGGCTTAAAACTCACACCGGGATCGTGTGCGTGATTGCCCAAGATCCCAGGAGGAGAATGGAGGAGAAGAGATTGCGGCGTGGCCATCCCCCCTGGGGGGTGATTTCTCGCTTTCTGTCTCTCTGTCTCTCTCTGTATGGCGAGCGCATGCGCCCTATAGCAAAAACCTCTCCAAAACAAATACAATCCATGACCCAAGAAGCCCTGAGCTGCCCTGAGAAAGGCCCAGAGAAATTACAATACTGTGCAGGATGCTCTCGGGGCGAAAGCACAGGCAACGGGATCCCGCAGACAGGATTCTAGTGCGGCTGCACCATCCGTCTTGTTCAGCATGCCCGGCTCCTAGGTGGCCTTGCAGGATTCAGGTCTGGATCTGACGCTGAAGCTTCCAGAAGTCTACTGCAGTCCCGGGCGGCTCGCACAGTCCTGTTTCCCTTTCACAGCACTGCCGCAGTATGCTCGGGGTACGTTTACTGTCCGTCTCCCGGAATGTGAGGTCAGCGTCTTGAACACGACCGGCTTCTCGGGAAAGGTTCTGCAAGGTTTGCTGTTCAGTGTCCTAGGGCTAGCGGGACCACACCCAAGCCCCGCCCCCTCGCCGGGCCCCGCCCCCCTCGCCGGGCCCCGCCCCCCTCGCCGGGCCCCGCCCTCCTCGCCGGGCCCCGCCCTTTCCCTTGCCGGGGATTCGAAGTGGTGGCTGGCTGCTTCGGCCCTGGTGCCATCCTCTCCCCAGGCCGACACCCCTCTTCCCGCCTTCTCATCGCAGGAGGCCGGTCCGGAGCCAGCGGTCTGAGAAAAGACGGAGTTCCTCGAAATCTCTGACAGGGCGGCTCCCCAGGGCACCCCGAGGTCTGGGGGGGATAAAAGGTGACGCTGCCCCAGCAGCTCCAGCGAGCCGGTGCCCCACGGGGTGGCTGCCGAGAGAGGGAAGGGAAGCCCTGCCCGCTTACCACTGGGCTTTCTTAACTCATACTTGGGCCTCACCATGTTCCACAAGTCAGCCAAGTTTCTGGTGGGCCCGACTTGGGGGTGGTGTGAGCGCATGGGTGAGGGGTCTCCTCCCGGTAAGTTGTCAGGAGTGTCCCCGAGGTCTAAGACTCCAGTCGGAGAACAGCTCCCGCGGTGGGGCGGCCCCTCCCAACCAGGCCGCCCTCCACCTGGACGCTGGGCTTTAGGAAAATGTTCATTATTAACCGATGCAGAGCTCTTCTCTGCCTTCAGAACAAAAGCCAAATATTAAGTACGAGATTATAAGCATCTTTATTCATTTCTATTTCAAATCAATTCTTATGATTACGTAAATAGTATTTTTTAAATATTTAAACATCGGGCTGGTCTGGAGGCCTAATGGTTAAGGGAGCTACCCCCACATGGTGGCCGGTGAGGTTGGAATTCCAGCCCCAGTGGCCTGAAAAACAGGCTGTGTGTGGGTGGGCTGCCTAATCCCCACATGAGGGGAAATGGAGAAGGGGTTGCAGCATGACCATGCCTGCTGGGGGATGCTTTGTCCCTCTCCTCTCTAGTAAGCACGCATGCCCTCTGGTTCATAAACAAAAAGAATCAATAAATAAAATTAAGCATTAAGTTACTTTAAAAAGCAACTTGTACGTGTGAAAGCATTGCATAGGACTAAACATGTGTGCACATGGAAGTGTGTAAAGCCAATGAAATCTGTATTCAGTGGACTGTATCAATGTTCATTTCCTGATTGTGGTGTTTGTAATGTAATCATGTAAGTTTTTTTTTAAAGAATTACTTAATTTTATTCATTATTCTTATTTTAATTTGACTGGAGAGAAACAGAAAGGGAAAGTGAGAAAGCAGGTCGCCAGGTCGGGGCCTCAAACTGTGGTGGGCCATGTGGGAGTCTAGCGCCTTACCCAGCACGCCACCGCCAGCCCAGCAAGATGCTTTCTGTTTAATTTTATTTTGAACTTAATTTTCCTTTTTGCAGTTTATGTGAAGGGCTTGTCAGAGCAGGCAGGTGCCGGGGAGACGGTGCTGCGGTATGACGGACCAGTCCCGTGCAGCGTAGAAGGGAGAACTGGAGGTGATTTGGGTGCCTGCAGACGGTCCAGGCGGCAGGTACTGAAGGCAGCAGAAAACAGGCACCACTGGGCACTTTTCAATGTGGCAAAGAAGTACATTCTCTTCAGCATGATACTGCCCACAGGTGAACCCAAACCAAAGGGCCGACACCACCTCCAAATTCTCCGCTCCCTCTCAATTCAGGTGGATCGTGTGCGGTGACCGAGGAGGTCCCTGGGAAATTCTTCAAATGTATTTGGCTCTAGTCCGATGGATTCTGATTAAAAACCAGATTTTTCAATTTTTTTCCTTTTTTAGAGAGATTTTTGCTATAGGGCACGTGCACTCCCCGGAGAGACAGAAAGACAGAAAGTGAGAAGTCACCCCCCAGGGGAGATAGCCATGCCACAATCCTTTCTCCTCCATTCTCCTCTTGGGGTCTTGGACACACACACGCCCAGCATGAGTTTCAAGTGTCCGCGTCCACGACTCAAACCGTGGTCAGCCATGTGGGCGTCCAGTGACGTAACCATTATGCCATCTGCTGGTTCCAAAAAGCAGGTTTTTAATTTTTTTTTAAAAAAGGGAAAAAACTGAAGCAAAATGGAAGCCAGTACTGGGAAAGGCCCTCCCAGCCACACAAACATTCCCTACCCTTCCACAACACACACGCGTGGTAACTGGAAAGGTCCTGGTGGTGGTGACCGTGTTTGGAGGCTTGGTGACCAGGACTCAGGAAGCACAGTATCGGGTTTAGAAGACACGACACCACCTCTCGGGGCCTGAGGGCAGAGGAGAAGCGGAGCCTGGGCAGGCACAGAACCGTGCCAGAGCCCCTCCGGTCAGCGGATGAGGGCTCTAGGGCAGGCCCCAGCCCGGCGACTTCACAGCGGCCAGATGGTTCCTCAGAACCAGTGTCTGCAGTGTCCGCGAGGTGGGAGCCAGGACAGTCCTGAGGGCACAGCAGACACGTGCTCCCCTCCATCTGAGCAGCCCCCGGCAGGCTGGGTTGTGATAACAGGCCCGTCTCTGCCCCCTGGCTGGAAGGAGATAGTGGTAGAAGAGGAGTTACTGTGGAGAGTTCTTGGGAAAATCAGTAAACCTGCTTGGGTCAATAAAATGTGCCCAAGAGAAGCCCTCCACGTAAGCTTTATTATTAGTAGTAATATTATTGCTTAATTTTCTATAGGGCACATGCACTCCCCAGAGGGAGACTGAGAGAGAGAAAGCAAGCCACCAAGTCCAGGACTTGAACCGTGGTCAACCATATGGGAGTCCTTAGCTTTAACCACCATGCCACCTGCTGTCTCCTCAGCCCCCCCCCAAGCTTTTACAACACAAAAAACAGACATTCTGGTCCTGCCTTGGCATCCCTTCCAGCAATCACCTGCAGCTGATAAACACCTCTAAATTCCTGAGAAACCACCCCCACCAGACCTGAGTGTGCACTTTTCATTACACCCTCTCCTACAATTGAAACTTTTTTTTTTCTTTTTTTCCTTTTTTTTTAGGTTTTGCCATAGGGTGCATGTGCTTGTGGGGAGGAGACAGAGAAAAGGAAAGTGAGAAATAACGTCCCAGTGTGGGGTGGCCACACCACAATCCCTTCTCCTCTTGAGGTTTGGGGCACGCGTGCATGCACACCCACCATGTTTTTCAAGCCGCCGGGTCCAGGACTCTTACCACGGTTGACTATGTGAGAATCTAGCACCTTACGCACCACACCACCAACTGCTGCTCCCCAAGCCCATCAAAAGTAAAAAGAGACCCTCCTGGGGTCAGCAGATAGTGCAGTGGCTAGGGCACTGGACTCCCACATAGTCAACCATGGTAAGAGTCCTGGACCCAGAGGCTTGAAAATCATGCCAGGCATTTGTGCATGAGTGCCTATAATCCCAAGAGGAAAATGGAGGAAAAGGGATTGCAGCGTTGTCATCCCCCTGGGGGGTGATTTCGCATTATTTCTCTCTTGTTTCTCTCTTTCACCAGCAAGCTTACATGCCTGATGGAAAAAAAAAAAAAAAAAAAAAAAAAAAAAACACCTGAAAAACTAAAAAAAGACACTTCCTGTCAGTAAGCGCCAATCTGCTCAGGTCTCACCCGGGTACTCTCGCCTGAGCCCTACTCAGCCTCCTGCTCACATTTCCACCTCTGGTACATTCTTTTACCCTCTGCACGCCGGCCCCACTGCCCGCTGCAGTAACCTCCTGTCGCACCATGATTGTGGGGGGGGTTTTCTGTAGCGTTTCCCAACCTATCTTGACTGAAGCATCCCTAAGAGGTATTTATTTATATTTCCTTTTTATTATAGAGAGCACATATGTGAAAGAGAAAGAGAAAGAGGAGAAAGAAAGAGAGAGAAAGAGAAAGAGAGAGAGAGAGGAGAAAGAAAGAGAAAGAGAAAGAGAAGAAAGAGAAAGAGAAAGAGAAAGAGAAAGAGAAAGAGAAAGAGAAAGAGAAAGAGAAAGAGAAAGAGAAAAGAGAAGAGAGAGAAGCCCCCTCGGCAGGGCTTGCCACGCTGCCGTCTCCTTTCCCCAGCTCTCCGTGATCAGGGGTTCCCTGCAAGGCTCAGGGTGCCTGTAGGCCAACATGGGGATCCAGCCCAGGGCCGGCCGTGTGGCTTCCAGCCTGGCAGGGCACCTGCTTCGCTACTGTGCCACAGCAGCTGGTCTGATCCCAAAGATTTCTTGAATGAAAAGTGGGAGAGAGTCAATCTCTCGTCTGCAGAAAAGACAGGAGACACACAAAGTGCCGACGGCCATGCTTCCAGTCCAGTAGAGAAAGCTCATCTGAGAAAATGACCCCCACAAAGAGAGGCATGAAGGGAGACAGTGTGATGACAGAGATCCCTGATTCTCTGAGGCATATCGAACTCCTGTTTCTCACAGATATGTGAACCCAGAAAGCCCTGGGCTGCCTCTCAGACTAAAAAACTTATCAAAACACATTATGGAAGCCAGCAGGTGACATGGAGGTTGAGGTGCTGGACTCCCCTATGGCCGACTGCTGTTCCAGCCCTGAACCTGGCAGCTTGCTTTCTTGCTTTCTCTCTCTCTCTCTGTCCCCCTCTGTCTCTCTCTCTCTGGTGAGCGCACATACCTTATAGCAAATTAGAAATAATAATAATAGGGGCTGGCAGGTGACATGGTGGTTAAGGGTGCTGAACTCCCACAAGGCTGACTGTGGTTCGAGTCCCAGACCTAGCAGCTTGCTTTCTCACTTTCTCTCCCTCTCTCTCTCTCTCTCACACACACACACTGTCCCTCTCTGGTCAAATTAAAATAAATAAATAATAAAGTTAAATAAAAATAATCCTTAAAATAATAATATTATTAATTCTTAATAAAAAACATTATGTCTGAGATTAGAAGTCATGTTTTTAATTGCCAGAGGCGGCATGCACTCACTAGACGCAGAGAGAAATCACCTCCCCGAACCCCTTTCTGCTTGTCAGAGTCTGTTCACACTGCAACCCCTTCTCTTCCATTTCTCCATCCTGTCAGGACTTGGGGTTACACATGTACATGTACCTGGCATGTTTTCCAAGCCACGAGGATTCAAACTGCAGTCAGCCATGGGGGATCTGGCTCCCTTAAGCACTAGGCTGCTGGGCTGGCCCTAAAGAAGTCTTAAAAGCTTCCGGAATCAGAGCCAGAGTAAAATTCAGAGATCCAGTCCTCTGGTTATACCGACATCTAGGACAACTGGGACAGGGTGACCTGCCAAGTCACTCCAGGAATTTACAGAAGAACCTGAATGACAGATACCCAGCTACCCCCACCCCCAGGAGCCTATACCCCAAGGCTGACTTTGTCTGAGACTCCAGTTAGAAATTAACCAGTGAAGGGGCTGGCAAGTGACATGGTGGTTAAGGCACTGGACCCCCACATGGTTGACTACATTTCGAATCCCAGACCTGGCAGCTTGTTTTCTCACTCTCCCTCTCTCTCATTCTCTGGTCAAATTGAATAATAACAATAAAGAAATGAAATGAAATGAAATAATATATCTTAAAAAAGGAAAGAAACTGATCTGTTAAGATTTATTTCTGAGGAGGAACCAGCAGGTGATGTGGTGGTTAAAGTGCTGGACACTCCTACATGGTCGACCACAGTTCGAGTCCTGGACCTGGTGGCTTGTTTTCTCATTTTCTACACCCCTCCTCCCCGTCTTGCTCTGGTCAAATTAAAATAAAAAATGAATAAATAAAATGAAAATAATTCTTAAAAAAAAGATTTATTTCTGAAATTCTACATCAGGTCTCCTATTGATGAGGGTCTCAGCAGATTAAGTTTCCGGAGCAGGAGCAAAGCAGAAACTCATTTAGCAGTTGAAAAGGAGGTGGGAGTTTCTTACCTCTGTGGTAGGCAACTGCCCTTCAGGCCCCAGTGAGGTGGAACAAAGAGGAAAAGGAGCTGCCGGAAGCCATATGCAAATAAACCCCTTGGTGCTTGGAGGGGCGAGCAAGTGGGAACCGCCCAATCGTGGATGTGAGCACTGAACAGTCACCAAGCTTCCGGACCCTCATCTGAATCTTTGAAAAACTGGAATGAGCTGCGAAAGAGGCCTGGGTACCTACTGGGGTAACCCAGAGGGCTGCGGTTTTGGAAGCCGATCTCAAATCCCGGGCGTTGTGGAGTCTTCACATCCTAGCTGCAGCAGACCCTTTTGGGATGCTTGCATGGCCTACCCCTGCTTCCAGGAGCTGCCCCATCCCACCCATGCTCAGAGCCTTGGAGTAACACCAGTGCCCACAGGCCCTGGCCCCAGCTGAAGTGGCACAGACAGGGCTGAAGGGCAGACACTGCAGGACAGAGCAAGTGTGGCACAAGAGTGTCACAGGGAGTAACCCCAGCCCCAGGCTTCCAGGACCCTGTTCAAGGCTGGGCTGTATTGCCCTTCCTTTATTATTATTATTATTTTATTATTTGTATGTTGTCAGGAAAGTCATGATGTGTTTTTCTATGTAAAAAGGCATCATGACTTTCCCAACAACCCAATATTTTTGCTTAAGCCAGTCGAGTAGATTCTAATAATAATGAGTTTTTGAGTCACAAGATCACTCAAAAAATCTTTTTTTAAAGACTATTTTGAGGGACCAGCAGTTAGCGTAATGGCTAGGTCGCTGAACTCCCATGTAGTCGACCGTGGTTTGAGTCCCGTACCTTGGTGGCTTAAATTCATGCCGGGCGCGTGTGCGTATGTGCCCAAGATCCCGAGAGGAGAATGGAGGAGAAGGGATTGCGGCATGGCCATCCTCCCTGGGGGGTGATTTCTCGTTTTCTGTTTCTCTGTCTCTCTGTCTTTCTGGCAAGCACACGGGCCCTATAGCAAAAAAAAAAAAAAAAAAAAAATTGCCTCGAAAAAATGTTTTGAAAGAATTATTTTATTTAACTTTATTTATTTATTTAAACTTGATCAGAGAGGGTTAGAATGAGAGCGAGAGCAAGAGAGAGAGGGGAAGTGAGAAAGCAAGTCACCAGGTCCAGGACTCAAACCATGGTCAGCCATGTGGGAGTCCAGCACCTTCAAAGAACTCTTAGAACTCTTCAAAGGACATAGGAACCACTCCCCAGAAAAAGGCACATGTGCACACAACTGTACAAACAGCATCCTCTGTAGAAGGCCCCTGAAAGGGTCTGTATACCTCAGGTCCAGAACCCCTGGCCCAGAGGGAATTTAGGTCAAACCGCTGGAGGTTTTGTGACTATGACTCCACCTGGTGGGAGGTACAGGGAGACCCAAATTCAAATTCTAGTCCCCCTCCATAACAGTCTGAGAAGTGTGTTGGTTAAGACTGGATCTCACATGGCCCATTAGAGTTAGCTTGAAAAATACGTCAAGTGTGTGTGTGTGTGTGTGTGTGTGTGTGTGTGTGTCCAAAATCCCAAGAGGAAAATGAAAGAGAAGAGATTGCTGTGTGGTCATCCCCCTGGGAGTGATATCTCACATATCCTTTCTCTGTCTCTCTCCAGAGAGTAAAAGCCTCTATGAAAGAAATCTAAAGCAAAAAAGCCCACAAAGATGACGAGTGAATTATCACATACGTGCCTGTGCAGCCCCAAGCCAGCACTCCAGAAACTCTCTCAAACGTCTTTCTGATTGTGAACCACCCCTTCTCCGCCCCTTTCCCAAGTTTAATCACTTAGTCAAAAGGTGTTCACCGGAACCAGCAGTTAGCGTAATGGCTATGTCGCTGGACTCCCACGTAGTCGACCGTGGTTCGCGTCCCGGACCCGGTGGCTTAGAACTCATGCCGGGCGCGTGCGCATACGTGCCCAAGATCCCAAGAGGAGAATGGAGGAGAAGGGATTGCGGCGTGACCATCCCCCCTGGGGGGTGATTTCTCGCTTTCTATCTCTCTGTCTCTCTCTGTCTGTCTGGCGAGCGCACGCGCCCTATAGCGAAAACCTCTCCAAAAAAAAAAAAAAAAAGGTGTTCACACTTTTTTTGTGTTAAATTTGCTACTTCCATGAGTGAGAGAAACAGAGAAACAACACCTCTAACAGGGTGTCAACGCCATGACCCACCCCCAGCCTGAGCCAGCCCTGGCTCTGGGCCCTGCATGCCCGCCTACTCAGGGAGGCCTCTGAATACGAACTTGAAATCTTCCCAGGTGGGTCAGCCTCTGCAAGCATCACCACCATCCAGCACCCAAACCTTTCTAATAGTTTTACCATACCACTATACAACCTGAAAAGGTGATTTACTTTTGCTTACTTTCTTTTTTTTTTTTTTTTACTTTTTTCTTAACCATTTTTTAATTTTTAAATTTATTATTTTTTTATTTACATTTAATCACTGCATATCTTTACAGTGTACAACATGTTTTTTTCCCAGCATGGATACAGTGCTATTAGTCAAGTCAAATACATTACCATATACATCATCAACAGACAACTCCTTAGTTTTGTGTCTATTAAATGTTTTGTCTGTTTTTTCCCGATGCCCTCCTTCCCATCCCTATTATCTATCCCCTGATACCCATCCCCTTCTACACTGTCTTCATCTACACTCAGCCTCCCTACTGTCATACCTTCCAATCTTTCAGCTTCTGCTATAGAGTGCAGATATCCAGTATATCTTAAGTGGGGACTTCTATTTATATTCCTGAAAATGCGGCATTTAATTACGCCACCTTTGTAAGAACAATTTCTTTGAGAGCCCAAGACTTCACCAGAGAGTGAAGAGATATTAACAGAGAACCTTCTCCAAAATGCAGTCTCTCATGACAGGAGTAGTGCAAGAGACACTAAGATGGCAGCTCTTCAGAGCAGTGTGGTTACCTCCAGGGAGATGACCACACAGCAAGCCATGAGGAGAGCTCAAGGCCCAGCTGGGCAACCCCTAGCTGTTGGAGCGTGGCCAGCCAGGACTGCATGGCCTCCAGGCCTTCTTCCTCTTCCTCTGACGCAGTCATAGCCCCTGGAGTTCAGGCTCTGAAAAGGGCGTCAGTAACTTGACTAGGTGCTTTGCCCAAGGCCCCTGCCGTAATTTCAAACAGAATTTTGTCAATTTCCATTTCTGCCTCTTCCTCCATTTCTTCCTGATCATCCACACTTTCAAAAGTGTCCTCTAACATCTCTTCTATTCCAGCCTTCACCGTCTCTTTGGACAGCTCCTGCATGGCGGTCTGGATTTCTGGGATCTTCACAAGGCTCTCCATGGCCTTCATCACTTCTGTGCCCCTCTGCAGGAAGCCAGCCACTTGCAGGACAGCAAGCTGGTTCTTCATCCCCATGAGCTCCGAGTGTGGATGCAGAGAGCTTGCTCATGGTCTTCCATGACCTGATCATGTCTTTGGCCAGAACCACACAGACATCCTTCTGACCCCCTTGGCAGCAGATTTTTCACAGATTGTTTCACTTTCTCTTTTTCCCTTTGAATATCTCTTATTTGCCTGTCAATGATTCTCATTTCCTTTCTTATCTCCGATGACCATTCATTGACCAACTCTTTGGGTGGCTTGTGCTGGATTGTTTCCAATAGTCCCATGGCAAACTGAACTCGTCTTTTCTCTTCCTGCTTTCTGTTCCCTGCACCCAGGCAAGACATGGGCAGCCACCTGGGTAGAGCCACTGGAGAGGAAGGGAGTACAAACACCCAGAACTTTTGCTTCATTTTGAACTTTGTATAAATGGAAAGCCTAGTAGAGGTTCTTTGGGATCTGGTTTCTTTCCCTTAACCTTCTATCTGTGAGATTTCTCCTTGCTGTTGCATGTACCTGCAACAGCAAGTGAAGAGAGATTAGCAGAGAACCTTCTCCAAAATGCATTCATTTACATTGCTGTGTAGTGCTCCATTTTACAATATCAGGATTTATTTCTTCCTTCCACAACTGGTGGGCATTTGGGTTGCTCTGAGATTGGTGCACCTGCAAACAATGCTCCTGCGAATGTCCTAGGTATGCTTAGGCTCCCGTCTGTAGAATATTCACCCATGCGTGGGAACGCTGATGTTATTTCCCACAAAGGAGATAATAGTGAGTGCTTTTCCAGGTAGTATGTATCAGTTTGCACTCTCTACAGCAGTGTGCACAAGTTCTGGCTGTTCTTATCCTCTCTCCCTCCCTCATCTGTTTTCCAGAGGTCTCTAGGTTTTCTCAGACCCCACCTCAGTGGAAAAGGAGGTAGAGTTTTTGGTGCAGCTCTTGGGCCAAACCCTTGCACTCCTGATGGCTCCTGTGGCATCTTCAGGGCAACAAGCTCTGCAGCTCAGCTTCCCACCTCCGTGTCAGGCTGTTTCTTATTTTCTTTCCTCTTCCTTCCTTTCTTGATTTCTTTCTTTCTTTTCTTCTAATTTTTGCTAGAGGTGTGTATGCTTGCCGGAAAGAGACACACACAGAGAGAGAAGCAGAAAGAGAGAAAGTGTCCCTCATGGGGATGGCCATGCTGCAATCCCTTCTCTTTCATTCTCTCAGGATTTAGGGCACACATGCACCCACTCTCCATGTGTTTTTCAAGTCATTGGGTCTGGGACTCAAACCACATAATCAGCCATGTGGAATTTTGCTGCCTTGACCACTACATGCTCTCTCCATAAGTGGAATTCCCCAAACTTCTCAGTCAATGGCAAATTTGACAATCTCCCCATCAAAGCTCTGGGTATCTATGTACCAAATGCAGGATAGGAGAGAGATTCATGCAGTTTCTGGTCCCATCCTGCCCTCAGATGCCATGAGATGTCCCCATATCTTTTTCATATGTTGACTTTTATTGACAAAGCAGTAAGAACAGGTTTTTGCCTTTTTTTTTTTTTTTTTGGAGAGGTTTTTCGCTATAGGGCGCGTGCGCTCGCCAGACAGACAGAGAGAGACATAGAGACAGAAAGCGAGAAATCACCCCCCAGGGGGGATGGTCACGCCGCAATCCCTTCTCCTCCATTCTCCTCTCGGGATCCTGGGCACGCACGCACACGCGCCTGGTGTGAGTTGTAAGCCACCGGGTCCGAGACGCGAACCGCGGTCGACTACATGGGAGTCCAGCGACATAGCCATTACGCTAACTGCTGGTTCCCGGTTTTTGCATCTTGCAGTAACATGAAACCTGATTAAGACAGAAACAACTCAGTTCTTTCATCTTTTCAAAAATTATATTTATGAAGCCTCATTTACCACATATGTCTGCCTGGCTGCTTTCCTAGCCCCACCTTCCTTCAACTACAGGCCACATTTTCTCCCAGCTGCTACCTGGGCTTACAGGAAGCACAGCCTATAAGGTAAGAGAAGCTTAGGCCTTGGAGAGCAGGACCAGTGAAGACCCTCGGCCCAGACTTCACCCTCCTGCTCCCCAGACCTAGAAAAGGAGCCAGGTTAGAGCATCCTACTTATTCTTTCTTTCTCTCTCTCTTTCTCTCTATTTTTAATTTAAAAATTTTTAAAACTTCTTATCTCTCTGCCACTCTTTTTAATTCTTACCTTTCCCTTTCCCAATGGCCCCATAGGATAAGCCAGTCGGCAGCTATCTATATTTGAGTTCTGAGTTGGCCCCATTCATTTTTTGTCAAAAAATTTCTTTTCTTCTTTTGTTTTGGTCTTTCTTTAAATCTTTTTTAGTTCTCTCTTGTTTTCTTTTCCTTATCTTTTTACCTTTCTCACTTTTCTACTCAGCCTCCACAAAATCTAGGTGCTCAGTAGCCAAATATCTGAATACTTTTAGGGTTGGATTAATCCTCAATTTTCATTGAGTCAGTTGTGCAAAGGGAGAAAAATGGTACTGTTTAGAGACTGCCTATCACCTCCTCCTGCATTCCTCTGAAAGCTCAGATTTAACTCCAAAAACTAGGAAAAAGCAGATAATCCATCGGATGACCAGAAACCACCACAGAGCCACAAAGAAATATGAGAAACCAAGAAAATATCTTTCCTCTAAGGGAAAAGAATAACTCCTCTTTCTCCACAGACAATACAAAGGAACTCATGGAAATGTCAGATAGAGAATTTAAATTATTCATAGTGACAAAGGTAACAGAGATGCAAGAAAAGAGAGACAATGAACTCCAGAAGATGCAGGAGAAAAGAGATGAGTTCCAGGAGGTGAGGAAGTTCCTGTATGATCTGAAAGAGGAAATACACATCATAAAAAAGAATCAGATGAAATTGTTAGAGATGAAGGTTGTAATGCAGGAAATCAAAACCTCCCCTGAAAATATCCAAAGCAGATTAGATCATGCAGAAGACTGAATCTCAGGACATAGAATCTCTAACCTAGAAAAATTCACCAAAAAGACAGAAAATAACCCCCCAAAATGAGAATAACATATGAATAATACTAGATACCATTAAACCCCCAAACATATGAATTATCGGTATCCCAGAAAGTGAAGAAAATAATAAGGGCATTGGTAATCTGTTCCGTGAAATCCTGGAAGAAATCTTTCCATATCTTTTTTTTTTTTTTTTTTTTTTAGAGGTTTTTGCTATAGGGCGTGTGTGCTCGCCAGATAGACATAGAGACAGAAAGTGAGAAATCAGCCCCCCGGGGGGATGGCCATGCCGCAATCCCTTCTCCTCCGTTCTCCTCTCGGGATCTTGGGCACGCACGCACACACGCCCAGCGTGAGTTTTAAGCCACTGGGTCCAGGACTCAAACCACGGTCCACTACTTGGGAGTCCAGCAACATAGCCATTACGCTAACTGCTGGTCCCAGAAATCTTTCCATATTTTGAGAGGTGCTCAAATATCCAGACCCAAGAAATACAAAGGACCCCACACAGAATCAACCCAAGATCTTCCCCAAGGCACGTCATAGCCAGATTGACCAAAATCACAGAGACAAGATACTAAAATTGGCAAGAGAGAAACATCGAGTTACTTTCAAAAGTTACCATCAGGCTAATGTCAGACGTTTCATCAGAAACAATGCAAGCAAGGAAAGAATGGGAAAATATATTCGAAGTGTTAAGGGAAAAACAATTTCAACCAAGAATACTGTATCCGGCAAGATTATCTTTCATATGGCCAGAAAAACTCAAAACATTCTCAGATAAACAAAACCTGAAAGAATTTATCAACACTAGACCAGCTCTTCGTGAAGTGCTGAAGGGAGTGCTATACCAGGAAAATTAAAGACAGACAGAAATAAGAGAACAAGAAATGACCAAGAAAAAGACCAACCTAACGGTAGGGACAAGTTCAGAAATATCAGTAATAATGTTGAATGTTAACTTCCAGGATTTAAATGGAAAGATCAGACCACGGTAACCCTGCAAATTCAATAGAAGAGATATTAATTACATGAGTCTGAACTAGTGAAATAATATTTGACTTTAGATTAAAATTTAGATTACTGATTTTCTTCAATGCTTTGATTTCCATATTTAAGGATGTCTGTCTCCCCTTGAACTGTTGATAGGTGCATCTACCTACTATTTGAATTGAATCCTAACCTTTTTCCTGGCGTTAAGTCTTAAGCAAATTTCTCTTAACATTTTTAAAATTTTGATCTCTTAAAACTAAAACTGTTTTTCTTGAAATTAGAAAATGCATTAAAAATACCTATTAATATCTATTTAATGACTGCAGGAAACTATATAGCCCCAGCGAGGTACTGCTTTATAGTATGTTCACTTTATTCGCTGAGGTTTACACCTAGAGTCAGACATGTATTTTATATATATATTTATATAAATGAAACCTGTACTTGCTATTGAAAGTTTTTTTGTTTTTTTGGGTTTTTTTGAGAGGTTTTTGCTATAGGGCGCGTGCCCTCGCCAGACATACAGACAGAGAGATAGAAAGTGAGAAATCACCCCCCAGGGGGGATGGCCACGCCGCAATCCCTTCTCCTCCATTCTCCTCTCGGGATCCTGGGCACACACGCACATGCGCCCGACGTGAGTTTTAAGCCACCGGGTCGGGACGCGACTGCGGTTGACTACATGGGAGTCCAGCGACATAGCC
The DNA here is from genome assembly GCA_026018925.1 of Tupaia tana. NCBI lineage: Eukaryota > Metazoa > Chordata > Mammalia > Scandentia > Tupaiidae > Tupaia > Tupaia tana. The sequence continues at coordinate 210,830,774 of JAKSZU010000006.1, forward strand.
ACTATGCTAACTGCTTGTCCCTGCTATTGAAAGTTTTCAACTTAGTTAAGATCTTCAGAGAATCAATAAAGTGTGGGGGGGGAAAAAAGGCATGGAAAACAACTGTAGATACCAGAGACAGTGTGGGATAAGGGGGAGAACTGGCAGAGGCTGAGAGGCAGGGAATCAAGGAGGGGGGAGCAAAATATATAAGGAACAAGAAATAGAAAATTATCTATTGATGATAACATGTATGGTAAAATCCTTGATTGAGCAGATTTATGATGTATTCTGGATGGAAAAATCTCATTTTGTATACTGTATTGATGTACAATGAATGCCTCTAAGTAAATAAATAAAGAGAAGTTTAGGCCTTAGAATTAGAGCTGAGTTTGAATTCTGACTGTCCAAACTTGAAAAAGCTGTTTTACTTCCTTGAACTTCAGCATTTCCTCAACTATAATATGGGGGAGGGGAACAAAACAGTATCTCCATTACTTGGTTATTTTAAGAATCTTAAAAGATGAGGTCTATGGGGGGAAAAAAATCCAGCACAGAGCAGGTATAAATACATGAAGATTACTTCGATTTTAACCTCAGATTTCGAGAACAATCTTCTTTACAGTATTTTCTCTTGTTGTTTATACCGACTGTGGAATTCTTTCCGGAACATTCTGATATTTTGGTATTCAGGAGGCGTCTCCGGAACTGAGATCTCATGCTCTGGAGTCTGCTTTGGAATCTGGGGTCTTTGCATTTAGGACCTGAGCCCCAGGAGGGGTGGGCAGTGGCAGAGCCTGGGTGATTGTCCGGCAGAGGGGCTTCAGCACGTCCAGGGCTGAAGAATCCTGCTTTACAGTGACGGCTTCCCCAGGCAGGCGGCATTGTCCGCGCTACCCCACAGAGCCACAATTCAGGCCCCACTCTTGGCCCTGCCAAGCTCCCAGAGAGCTCTGGATGCTGGTGATCGGGCCCCTGTGCCAGCCGTGTGAAAAGAGGCCACTTTACATTGAGTACAAAGCATCAGCCAGTCTCATTCACGGTGCCCGGAACATGCTAAGCTCCGGACGTGGGGCTGGAAAGTAGCACTTCAGCCCAGACTCCCTTCCTTGCGGCCCCGCTGGCGAGGCTCTCACAGCCAGAGGAACACGCAGTGGCTTGTCTTTTCCACTCCTCCTCTCCCCAGATGTCAAGAGGGGTTGTTTTGGGAACAGCACGAGAAAAGCCCTATTCTCCTCGCTCCTCCTCACCTGCCAAGAAGTCCCGACCTGCAGGTGCCCGCAGTTCGAGGAGCTGCCAGAAAGCACCCACCCATTCACACTGGTTAAGAAGGCTCCTCCGTGCCAGGGCCAACCTTGGCAGCCCCATGAGCTGGTTCTCATTGGCAGCACCTGTCTGCCCAGGCCTGGAACCCTCTCCTGCCCCTGCTGCTTCACACAACCACAGGTGACCCCATGACAGGGCCTCCCTTGGAGCCCATGGTTCTTCTGACAAAACCCTGCTTGTTTTGGGACCAGCAGTTAGCGTAATGGCTATGTCGCTGGACTCCCACAGAGTCGACCGCGGTTCGAGTCCCTGACCTGGTGGCTTAAAAGTCACGCTGGGCGTGTGCGTGCGTGCCCAAGATCCCGAGAGGAGAATGGAGGAGAAGGGATTGCGGCGTGGCCATCTCCCCTGGGGGTGACTTCTCGCTTTCTCTCTCTCTGTCTCTCTTTGTCTGTCTGGCGAGCGCACGCGCCCTATAGCAATAACTTCTTAAAAAAAAAAAAAATAAAAAAACAAAAAAACACCCCTGCTTGTTTGAACCCCGAGTCTCCATGTGGACTCCAGCCCTGGAAATCAGGGATGCTGAGAGACAGATGAGACACTCCATGCACTGCGGGTATAGATGGAGAAGCTCTGAGGGAGGCTGAGAGGGAGCTCTGAGATATTGTCAGGTCCAGCGGATCTCAATCCATCCTGGCTGCACTTAGAATCATCTGGGGCACTTTAAAAAAATGAGATGCTGAGGGCCAGCAGGTGGTGTGGTAGTTAAGGTGCTGGACTCCGACATGGCCAACCAACATTCGAGTCCCAGACCCCGCAGCTTGAAAATCACTCCTGGTGCAGGTTCATGTGTGCCCAAAATCCCAAGAGGAGAATGAAGGAGAAGGGATTGTGGTGTGGCCATGCCCCTGGGGGTAATTTCTCACTTGCCCTCTCTCTGTCTCTCACCAGTGAGCATATGTGCCTTATGGCAAGAACCTGGGCTGTGGGGGAAAGAGAGATGCTGATTTAAATGCGGGATGGGAGGGAGAGCCCTTGGGGGAGCCTGAGTTGAGGGTTCCTAACCTGGTTCAACTCACATGCCTTACTGACAGAAAAACTGGAGTCCTAAGAAAAGGGACTTTGAGATGATTAATCTTGTCTAATCCATCCGTTTTACAGATGGAGAAACCGAAACCTAGTGAGGTTGAACAGACTGGCCCAGAGCTCCATAGTTATTAGTAAGGAGTATCTTTCAGCACTTTGAGCAGTTTGCCTTTTTTTTTTTTTTTTTTTTTTTTTTCTCAGTTTGCTACAAGACACATGTGACCAGAGAGAGAGAAAGAGGGAAAGCAAGAAATCACCCCCAGAACAGATGGCCACACACAATCCCTTCTCCTCCATTCTCCTCTTGGGATTTTGGGCAAGCATGCATACATGCCTGGTGTGATTTTCAAGCTGCTGGGTCTAGGACTCAAACTGCCTCGTTGGCCAGGTGGAATCCAGCCACCTTAACTTCCACACCACCTGCTGGCCCCAGCAGCTTGGGTTTTAATTGCTTCGAAATGGTTATATTTTTTTATTTTTTTTTTTTTTGAGTTTTGTTGTTGTTATAGGGCACATACTCTCACCAGAGAGACAGAGATAGAAAGTCAGAAATCACTCCCCAGGGGGTTGGCGACATCATAATCCCTTCTCCTCCATTCTCCTCTCGGGATCTTGGGCACGCACGTATGTGTGTCCAGTGTGAGTTTTAAACCACTGGGTCTGGGACTCGAACTATGGTGGACTACATGGGAGTCTAGTGATGTAATCATTATACCATCTGTTGGGGACCAGCAGATGGCGTGGTGGTTAAGGTGCTGGACACTCCCACATGGCTGACCATGGTTTGAGTCCCAAACCTGGTGGCTTGCTTTCTCACTTTCCCTCTCCCTCTCTCTCTCTCTCTCTCTCTCTCTCTCTCTGGTCAAATTAAAAAATAATAAATGAATAAATTAAAAAATTATAAAAAAAAGAAGAAATAGCCCCTTTAAAAAAATCATTATACCATCTGCTGATCCCAAAATGGTTCTATTTCTAGTATCTCTAGGTTTATTGCCATAGCACTGTGCTTTTAACCCATCGTGGTTCATCCTTATGCCCAGGCAAGAGGAGACCCTGCCCTAGTCTCCTTGAGTTACAGGGCTCCATTCTGGCCTTCTTCTGACTGTATCTTTTTTCAGGGACAAGAAATCCACAGAGGCAAAGGAACACACTCACCTGGAGCCTGTAACCTCCTCTGGGTACTGTGGACTCCAAAATATACCAAGTTCAGCTATAACAGGGCCTGTGCAGGCCTCTTCCCTCAGTCTAGCCTTCTGGAAAAAAGAAGTGCTGCTAGAAAGCGTGCCCTCTGCCTGAGCGGTGGCAGCTCTTCACCGAGGCACGGGGGTGTGTGCAGCATGGCCGTGCAGGCCGGTGTCCGCCCCCTCCTGGTGCAGGCTGGAACCTGCAGAGGAAAGAGCAGAGGAGCAGGCCTAGGCTGGGAGATGCCTCCTTCACACTCCGGGGAATCTACACATTTTAAATTCAGACATCGCCTTCTATGTTGTCATGCAGGCATGTTTGTCAAAATGGGTAGAGAGAATATACTGAACTGTTTGATTTACTCATTTTACCTACACAGGATGGGAGACAGACCTCCACTTGTACATTGGCCCTGCATGTTTTGAGGATGATCTGATTTTCAGCCTTAGGTCCCAGAGCTGGAGGTTTCATGATCTCTGATTTATGAGAGAGTCCCTCAGGCCTCCCGGAAGGACAAGGAGGGAAGCAGCCTCAAGGTGACCGCTGTGGGGCTCAGGGAGGGAGAGGTGGTTGTCAGCCTTTGTGCTGTGGTAAGCCGCCAGCCCTCGGGCTTGCATGAGAGCAGCACTAGTGCCTGGAGGGGGTCACGGGCTGTGCCTGTGGTGAAGAGAACACTTACAGTGTTGACGGGACATGGAGGCAGGGCGTGGTTGTTCCAAGCCCTGGCTGGTGAGCACCTCCCTCTTTTCTTCTTACAAGAGCTTCTTACAAAGTCCTTTTTTTAAATTCTAAAGTTATGGTGATCTTTTTTCTATTATGAAATTTTTTTCATTTACCTAAGTAATTCTAGATGTTTCTTTACAATGGCTGTATCTATCTACCTTCGCACCAGTTGTGTATGAAGGTTCCACTGTCCCCACACTTTTGTTGACTCTTTTTTTTTTTTTTGGAGAGGTTTTCGCTATAGGGCGCGTGCACTCACCAGACAGACAGAGAGAGACAGAGAGACAGAAAGCAAGAAATCACCCCCCAGGGGGGATGGTCACGCCGCAATCCCTTCTCCTCCATTCTCCTCTCGGGATCTTGGGCACGCACGCACACGCGCCCGGCGTGAGTTTTAAGCCACCGGCTCCGGGACGCAAACTGCGGTCGACTACGTGGGAGTCCAGCAACATAGCCATTACGCTAACTGCTGGTTCCACTTTTGTTGACTCTTGACATGATTCAGATTTCTAATTTTTGTCAGATTATCAATAGAAAAGTTACATCTCATGTTATAATTTACCGTTTTAAAAATTTCGAATGCCTTTGATTATCTAATCATACACCTTTTGATCAGCTCTAAACTCTCCCACTGATTGGTCATCAGCCCACCTTTCTCGAGGGTGAGGATAGCCGCGGAGAGTGAGAACCAGTGGGCTGTTCTCTGGATTTGTGGTGACATTGAATAGTGGCGAGACCCATGACACATTGGCCATCCCTCTTCACTCTTATCTCGCTGGGACCTTCTCGCCCCCTGTTCCGTTCCCACCATTCCTTCTGCGGGCCACAGAGTCAAGGCGTGTCCCCTCCCTCCCTGGATTTCTGCTAAATGCCATCTCATCAGTGACATAGTCTCTGATTTCTGCGTCTAAAGCAGAACTTTACCGTGACCTGTAATTTTTCTTCCTAGGACTTCCCACCACCTGATACTCCTATGGCCTACTAGGCGTTTCCTGGTTTGTCTACGTATTGTTTTCTTTCTGAGGTGCCACGAAAGCAAAGAAATGGGTTTGTTTGTTCACTGCTGTAGCTCGGGTGCACATAGTAGGCACTCAGTATTCTCATTTTTTGAGTTGAATACATTCTTATTAGTTTCTCCTACCAGACATAATGGCACAATACTTAAATGTAAACATTTGGACAGTTAGTATTTTCCTCAGGTTTTAGCCATGGGAAAACAGGTTACTATAGGAAGAGGCATTACAGAATGATAAGCCCACAAATAGGTGACTAACCCATTGACTGAGTGGCATTGCCTATGGAGAGTGAATCAGCTTCCCAGGCCGTCTGGTACCTTCTCCAGAGTGACTGGATCAATGTATTTCCAGACCTGTCTTTGAAAAAACATGGAAATATAAAGCTAAAACTGCCTTTCTTGAAATTAAAAAGTGTATTTTTTTAAAAAGAATTATTTTTATTTATTTATTTATTTCAATTTGACCTAAGAATGACAGAGAGTGAGAGTAAGAGAGAGAGAAAGTGAGAAAACAAGCCACCAGGTCCAGGACTCAAACCGCAGTTGGCCATGTGGAAGTCCAGCAGCCTTAACTACCAGCCACCTGCCGGCCCCTAAAAAGTGTATTAAAAACAAACAAACAAACATGAAAATGTGTCCTAAATGTGAGACTATTTTCCAGAATTCATATAGCACAAATCATTTTGGTTGTCTTATATTACTTCAGCTATCTTTAGTCCGAAATGCTAATTATTCCTTTATTTGCAAAAATAAAATTTTTCCATTAAAAAGATGATCAGTTTTCAGGCTTAAAATTTTAGTCCAACATAATGATAGACAATTAGAAAAGCTCCCGGTCACAGCTGCATACACTTTCTAAAAAACTGAACTCAGGTTGCCTTCTTCAAAATTTACGTACAGACACACACACACACACACACACACACACACACACACACACACTGTCATTAGGAGACACTGTGGCTAGAATTCAGCCACGTCTTTCTTAAAAAAGAAAAAAAAAATCAGTTGGAGTGCCAGTTGTATAGGCGCAGTCCTTTGTTTAAAAAAAAAAAAAAGTTTTAACTCCACAGAGGAAAAACTAACATTGTCACTAGGATATGAAGAAACCATGGTGAAGAACTAGCCAGAGCGAGGCCTGCAGAATGGCCCGCGGCATCTGCTCCGAAGGCCTTTATCAGCAGTCTTGTATGTTCTATTCAGGACTCTCAGAACGATTGTTGGCATGATGTAGACAAATTGACGCAAATTAGTTTAGCACGGGCTATGCAAAGTTTAAGCTTGTTGAGCAACACACGTGGACCACATAGCAACAGCTCTCAACACTATGCAAAAAGTGTTGGATGCAAAAGTACTAACTACCCTAAACTCTGGCCTTCCAGATTGGAAGCAGAATTCGCAAGTAACTGGTAGAAGCCAGGGGAGGCCACGGAGGGGAAGGGGGCAGGAAGCTGGCAATAGAGGCTGGAGCCCCCACGCTGACCCTGAAGGCCAGTGATGGTTGAGAAAAATGTCTCCTGAAAGTGCCGCTGGCTCTGCCTAAACCGCCTGCCTGTTATTTCATGGCCACAAATCCTCAAAGGACTGGCCCCAGAGATTAAGGGGATTCCGCCACTTTGCTCTTTACTTTTGGTTCAAATATCTCAAGACAATTCCTTTGGGGCTGGTGTCACACAGACCACCTAGAGGGACTCTCTAATTGTATTTACAGTAATTTAATTACAGCAGAGAGAGCTTCAGAAGGCAGGATTTACCAAGATCGATACTACGGGGACCACTGGCAGAGTTTTAATCTGTTAAATCAACAGAGAAATGGTAAATAAAAAAATAAATAAATAAAAAATAAAGCCACTCCAGAGTTTGGAAACCACTTTATGGATTTTTTTTTTCTTTTTCTTTTTCTTTTTTTTTCTTTTCTTTCTTTCTTTTTTTTTTTTTTTTTTTAGGGAAGACTAAGAGAGTGAAGGAGGCATTTTCCTAGAGTCCCTCTTCTGCTTATATTTTACCCTACACAGATAATTCTCTATCTGATCATACACACATAGTTTGGCAATTACAAATGTACCAAAGTTGTGTGTGTGTGTTTAATTAAAATATCCTTGTATGGTTATTCAAGAACTTGGTAGTGGCCTGTCCCTTGGCCTAGTGGTTAAGGGAGCCCTAGTCCACATGGCCAACTGTGTGATTAAAGTCCCAGATCCTGTGGCTTGAAAAACACGCTAGGCATGTGTGAGTGTGCATCCCAAATTCCAAAAGGATGGAGAAATTGAGAAGGGATTACAACATGACCACACCCCATTAGGGGTGCGTCTCTCCTTTTTATCTCTTTCTGTCTCTTTTGGTAAGAATACACATCCCTAAAAAAAAAAGTTTGGTAGCAAGTTCCTCTGGGGGGGTGGAAGAGGAGACCTGAGGTCAGTGTGGGAGGGAGACTTATTTTAACCTCATGTCCCATTCTCTTATATTGCTGGGTTTGTTTTCCCCGAAGATTTTTATGTAATATTTAAAATAGTTTTTCAATGTATCCATAAGGAAAATATTCCTGCAAATATTAAATCATCGAAGCCAGCAGCCCGTATACAATTCAGTGCATTTTAGATTGGCTTAACCAGTTACCCGGTCTTGGTTGGTGCCTTTTCCTTTGGGGTCCTCAGTTTTTCCATCTAAAATGGGAGAAGTAGACTAGCTTTTTCTGGAAGCCCTTTCTCCTTTATTTGGAAGATTTACTGACCAGAGTCTAAAAAGTGTGAGGGGGCCAGCTGGTGGCATGGTGGTGAAGGCAACTGGATCCCACATGGCCAACTGTGTAGTTCAAGTCTGGGACTCAGGGGCTTGGAAAATAGGCCAAGCGCATGTGCATGTGCACTCAAACTTACAGGAGAAGGGATTGCAGTGTGGCGGACCCCTGAGGAGTGCTTCGCTCGCGCTCTCTCTCTCTCTCTCTCTCTCTCTCTCTCTCTCCTAGGAGCACACGCACCCTACAGCAAATTCTTAAAAATAAATAAATAATTAAAACAGCGTGTAATGCTACTGCCATCTAGCAGTCCAAATGGGGCTGTGTAGATCTGTTTGTCTTGGGCATTTTGAAAGAGGTCTGAGGGTCATTATTCAAAACACGAAGACTCCATTGGCTATGTAGATATCCTACAGTTCCTAAATACTTTCTGAGCAAGGGAGGGTATAAATACATAAATGAATCCATAGACACTTAAAATGTAATTCCAAGCCTGGAATATTTGACTCATACAGTAAACCTATCTTTGCAGTTCAGTGGCCTCAAGGGTCGCGGATGATGTGCCAGGTTGCTCAGTACATATTACAGATGTTTACTGGGCACCTGCCATGTGTGCCGGGTATTATGCAAATGTGCTTGTGCTAGAAAAAAGGCATGGTTGTGGCATTTTGTAGTTCTGATCCTATAGCTCTGGAAGGAAAAAGACTGTGCCCTTTGGGAGGTGCAGTCCCAGGTGCTCTGTGCTTCTCCGGGAGGTAGCAGGAGCTCCCATCTCCTGACATATAGCAGGAAGTTAATAAATGTTTGTTTTTAATGACCGAAGGAATGAAAGAACGTGGATTTGAGCTCATGTTCCCTGCTGATGAGGACATTTTCTTCTCTGAGACTCTGCTTCCTAGTCTGTACAGCAGCAATCAGCCTTGTCCCTATTGAGAGGAGCCAGTGATATGACCAGACCCAATGCCATCTGGTAAATGCTTTAAAAGGGGGTGTAGTATGGGGAGCTCTCTCTGTTTTAAGGCTCACCCACCATTTACTATGTACAACTAAGAGATATGTTCTTTACTTCCCAAATTGATATTTTCATTTGCAAATCAGAAAATGTCTCTGCCAGACAGTCTAAGTTTACTTGACTAAAAGTGTTCTCTGCAAACTATGATTGCTTCTACTCACGGTCAATGAAACCAGAGATGGAGGCTGGAGAAGGGAGTTTAGAGTTTGCTTCTACAACCAGGTTGCAGGGAGCTCTTCAGCAAGCACCACTTAACTGTCTCAAAAGCTCAGCATGTGCTCAGTGTTCACAGACACCAGATATGAACACATGCAAATCATTCCTCATTACCATCCATCCAAACCAATTGCTTTCCTTTGGGATTATCTTGACTCTTGTTTTTCTTTAAACATCCACCCCTGGTTTCTCATCTGACGATTCCTCAATCAGACCTCCCCATGACCCAGCACTTGGTTAGATTGTTCTCATCAGAGGTCTTCCTTAATTTCAAAATGGCTGCAATCCTGCTAACCCTTAAGCCGGTCTGCTTCAAAAGGGATATTGCTGAAATAATGCAAATTCTGTGTGAAGTGCACACGGGAACCGTTTTCTCCCTTTCCTTCAACCCTGCCTTTTACTGGCGAGAGAAGAGGTCATGCTCTTTGTTCTTATTTCCTCTCCAGGTTTCCATATGTGTACATTGAAGGAGCTGAATTAGAAAACCTCGAAATCTTCCTTTGAAAACAGATTCTGATAGGGAAAGTAGGCCAAGGGTACCATGGCCAGCTCAACTGTCACGAAGAAACTGGGATATGCTGCCACCTGTTGGTCATGCATTCACTTATTTCAAATTTTAAGCAAAACTGAAGTTCAACATTTAAATAGTATTCATTATGCTCTAATGAATTTACGCACATATTTACAGTAGAATCTCATCACAGTGCCCAGGGCAAAAAGTATTTTCCTCAAATAATAAAAACAACGACACTTGCAGTCAACCAGTAGCAAGCGCTACGTGAAGTTTTTCCACTTTACTCCTCACAGCCTCTCAGTTCTTTGGCTCTCCCCACTGTAGTTTGAGGAAATTGATAGTCAATGATGTAAGGACTTGCCCAGGTCACACAGGTGCTGGCAGCAGAGACAGAGCTCAAACCCAGTAGTTTTTGATTAACAAAGATGCTCCCAGCACAGTGGTAATATGCAGTGTTGATTTTCATGCTTCTGATTTAAGAAGAACTTACCATCTTTTTGGAAAGTTTTTTTTTTTTTTTTTTTTTTTTTGGAGAGGTTTTTCGCTATAGGGCGCGTGCGCTCGCCAGACAGACAGAGAGAGACGTAGAGACAGAAAGCGAGAAATCACCCCCCAGGGGGGAATGGTCACGCCGCAATCCCTTCTCCTCCATTCTCCTCTCGGGATCTTGGGCACGCACACACACGCGCCCGGGGTGAGTTCTAAGCCACCGGGTCCAGGACGCGAACCGCGGTCGACTACGTGGGAGTCCAGCGACATAGCCATTACGCTAACTGCTGGTTCCCGGAAAGTTTTTAAATTACAAAGAAGAAAATGAAAGTAACCTGAAATCCTGTTACTAAAATGTTTTTTTGGTTTTTTTTTTTTTTTGGAGAGGTTTTTTGCTATAGGGCGCGTGCGCTCACCAGACAGACAGAGACATAGAGACAGAAAGCGAGAAATCACCCCCCAGAGGGGATGGTCACGCTGCAATCCCTTCTCCTCCATTCTCCTCTCGGGATCTTGGGCACGCACGCACACGCGCCCGGCGTGAGTTGTAAGCCACCGGGTCCAAGACGCGAACCGCGGTCGACTACGTGGGAGTCCAGCGACATAGCCATTACGCCAACTGCTGGTTCCCCTGTTACTAAAATGAAATCAGTGTTAACATTTTGTGCATACCTATCCAATATTTTCCTTTCTTTTAAAATTTTTATTTATTATTATTTATTTATTTACTATAGGGCACATGCAGTCATGAGTGAGAGAGAGAAAGTGAGAATGCAAGTTGCCAAGTCTGGGACTCAAATCACAATTGGCCATGCAGGAGTCCAGTGCCTTAACCACCACACCACCTATTGGCCCCTAATGGATGAGATTTTTTTTTTTTTTTTTTTTTTTTTTTTTTTTTTTTTTTAAAGGAGCCTTTTTGCCGCTGTGGTGCAGCCATTAGTATGCTCAGGGTTCAGAATAGGCTTGCCTGCAGCATTCTGTACTGTGGCAAAAAGATCTGGTCAGACCACAATGAACGTAGTGAAATTGACAATGTCAACTCCCATTGGCAGATCTGGGAGCTGTTCAAAGATGGGCTGATCATCTGCAAACCTGTGACCATCCATTCTTGGGCTCAATGCTGGAAGAACACCCTGGCCCACCAGAAGGACAGGTGTGTGGGCATAGGTAGGTGAAAGGGTGCAGCCAATGTCAGAATGCCAGAGAAGGTGACCTGGAGGAGGAGAGTGAGGACCTGCCTCCGCTGCTCAGGAGATACCGTGAGTCTAAGAAGACTGACCACCACACGTGTCACACCTGTACCGAAGGTGAAGGGGAATGCGTTCACGAGCAAGCGGGTTCTCATGGGGCACATTCACAGGCTGAAGGCAGACAAGGTCCCCAAGAAGCTCCTGGCTGACCAGGCAGAAACCTGCAGGTTTAAGGCCAAGGAAGCAAGTAAGTGTGAACAGCGCCTCCAGACCAAGAGGGAGGGGATCATGGGGATCCTAGCCAAAGAGGAAGAGACCAACAAATAAAGTGTCACTTCTCTTTTCTGTACATAGCAGCATTGACAATTATGCAGGTAACTATTCAAATAAAATGAGCTTTTATCTGCCAAAAGAAAAAAAAGAGAGAGAAAGAAAGAAAAAGAAAAAGAAAGAAAGAAAAAAGGCACAATCAGCATTCTTGCAAAGCCTATAGTCTGGAAGAAGAAACCAACAGATAATCACAATGAGATGATGATGTGCTCCAAAGCAAAAAATCATCCCAGGAGAACAGGTAACGAGGGAAGCTAGTTTCCACTAGCAGTACATGATACCAACACTCAGACACCCGTCTTTCCACACCCACACCAACTTCCCAATCAATTCTCAACTTCAAGGAAGTCATTCACTCATTCTCTTCCATTGCTCAGGTAGGTAGAGGGACAGGCCAGTTTGCCTTTGCCTAAACAGGCCAAAAAATAGAAACAACGTGCTGTTCTTCTCTTATTGCAGGCACCCCAGTACTGACAAGTGATTTTTCAGGACCTCCCTTCTCTTGGCCTAAGGGAAAAAAGCATTTTAGCACAAACCCTGCACCTTTACCCTCACCATTAAGGTTCTAGGTGTCTAAGGTGTCTAACCCCAGTTGTTGGGATTTTTTTCCCTTAAATATTTACTTATTTTAATTTATTTGTTGTTATTGTTATTTTTTTTTTCTTTTTTTGGAGAGGTTTTTGCTATAGGGCGCGTGCGCTCGCCAGACAGACAGAGAGAGACAGAGAGATAGAAAGCAGGAAATCACCCCCCGGGGGGGATGGCCACACCGCAATCCCTTCTCCTCCATTCTCCTCTCGGGATCTTGGGCACGCACGCACACGCGCCCGGCGTGAGTTTAAGCCGCCGGGTCCGGGACTAGAACCACGGTCGACTACGTGGGAGTCCAGCGACATAGCCATTACGCTAACTGCTGGTCCCTGTTATTTTTAATTTGACTAGAAAGATACAGAGAGAGAAAGGGATAGTGAGAAAGCAAGCTGCCAGGTCCAGGACTCAAACTGTGGTTGACCGAATGAAAGTCCAGTGCCTTGGGACCAGCAGTTAGCGTAATGGCTATGTCGCTGGACTCCCATGTAGTCGACCACGATTCGCGTCCCGGACCCGGGGGCTAAAAACTCACACTGGGCGCGTGTGTGTGCATGCCCAAGATCCCGAGAGGAGAATGGAGGAGAAGGGATTGCGGTGTGGCCATCCCCTCTCGGGGGTGATTTCTTGCTTTCTGTCTCTCTGTCTCTTTCTGTCTGTCTGGCAAGCGAACACGCCCTATAGCAAAAACCTCTCAAAAAAAAAGAAAGTCCAATGCCTTAACCACTGCACCATCTGCTGGTCCCAGGATCTCTTATTAGCTGAGTTCCTATTGTCAAGTCCTGAATGCAGGGAAAATCCCATTCAGCAATTGTCTCACTGGGTCTTAATCTTAACTACACATTAAAATGGCCTGATCTGGGCCAGTAGGTGGTGTGAAGGTTAAGACAGATGAATCTCAAATGGCCGATAGTGTGGTTCAAGTCCTGACCCAGCAGCTTGAAAGTTACCCCCAACACGTGAGTGTGTGTGCCCAAAATCCCAAGAGGAGAATGGAGAAGGGATTGCTGCTTGGTCATTCTTCCCCTGGGGTGTGATTTCTCACTTTCTCTCTTTCTGTATCTCTCTCTGGGGAGCACACATGTTCTATAGAAAAGAAGAAGATGATGAAAAGAAAAAGAGAAGAAGAAGAAAAGAAAAAGAGAAGAAGAAAAGAAGAAGAGAAGAAGAAAAGAAGAAAGGAATAGAGAAAAATCACCTGGGGCAGGACTCCCACGAGGTTGATTGCATTTTGAGTCTTGGATCTGGTGCTTGCTTTTTCATTCTCCCTCTCTTTCTCTCTCTCTGGTCAAATTGAATAATAATGATAAATAAGATTAAATAAATAATTGCATTTTTAAAAACAGAGAGAGTAAAATGAATACACTATAAAATAGCACCTAGCTAAGGCTATATATATATATATATATATATATATATATATATATATATATAATGTGGCCATTAAATAGGTATTTTTAAATATATTTTTTAATTTCACGAAAGACAGTTTTAGCTTTAATAAATCAAAATCAAAAATGTTAAGAGAACTTTGCTTAAGACTTAAAGCCAGGAAGCAGGTTAGGATTCTGTTCAAATAGTAGTTACTTGGCTCTGTTGACAATTCAAGAGAAGGAAAAAGCCCTTATCTCTGGACTACAAAACATAGAAAAGAGCAGTCTATTTAAGTCAAAAGCCATAAAATTCTATTTCATCAGCTAAGTCTCCTTTTTTTTTTTTTTATTTTTTGGAGAGGTTTTCGCTATAGGGTGCATGCGCTCGCCAGAAAGACAGAGAGAGACAGAGAGACAAAAAGCGAGAAATTACCCCCCAGGGGGGATGGCCATGCTGCAATCTCTTCTCCTCCATTCTCCTTTGGGGATCTTGGGCATGCACGCACATGTGCCCGGCGTGAGTTTAAGCCACTGGGTCCAGGACTCGAATCACGGTCAACTACGTGGGAGTCCAGCAACATAGCCATTACGCCAACTGCTGGTCCCCACCAGTTCAGTCTCATGTACTTAATCTAACTTCTGTTGTGGTCCAAGCTTTCCATTTAAATTCTGGAAGAAAATATTCAACTCTGGACTTGTCCCTACCATTAAGCTGGTCCTTTTGTTAGATTTTTTTTTTTTTTAACTTATTTCTGTGTGTCTGACTTTAGTTTTTCTGATAAAACACTCCCTTCAGAACTTCTTGGAGAACTGGTCTGGTGTTGGTAAATTCTTTCAGGTTTTGTTTATCCTAGAATGTTATTGTCTTCTCTTCCCATATGAAGGATAATCTTGCCAGATATAGTATTCTTGGTTGAAATTGTTTTTCACTCAACACTTTGAATATATTTTTTCCATTCTTTCCTTGCTTGCATTGTTTCCAGTGAGAGGTCCACTGTTAGCCTGATGGGATATCCTTTGTAGGTAACTTGTCGTTTCTCTCTTGCCAGTTTGAGTACCTTGTCTTTGTCTGTGGTTTTGGACAATCTGACTATAATGTGTCTTGGAGAAGATCTACTTGGGTTGATTCTATTTGGGGTCCTATGTATTTCTTAGATCTGGATCTTAGAATGCCTCCTTAGATTTGAAAAGTTTTCTTTCAGGATTTCATGGAATAGAATATCAATGCCCTTATTAGTCTCTTCACCTTCTAGGATACCAGTTATCCAGATGTTTGGATGTTTGATGGTATCTAGTATTTCTTGTATATTAGTCTCATTTTTGGGGACTATGTTCTCAGTCTTTGTGGTGGATTTTTTTAGGCCAGTGATTCTGTTTTCTACATCTGAGATGTGATCTTCTGTCTAATCTCGTCTGCTTTTAATACTTTCAAGGGAGGTCTTGATTTCCTGTATTACAACCTTCATTTCTTTGATTCTTTTTTGTGGTGTGTATTTCCTCTTTCAGATTGTACAAGAACTTCCTCACCTCCTGGAACTCCTCAGCTCTATTCTCCTGCCTCTTCTGGAGTTCATTGTCTCTCTTCTCTTGCATCTCTGTTAACTTTGTCACTGAATTTTCTAAATTATTTATCAGAAATTTCCATGATTTCCATTGAACTGTGGATGAAGTTATTCTTTTCCCTTGAAGGGAAAAGAGGTATTTTCTTGCTTTCCCATAATTCTTGTGACCTTGCGATGATTTCTAGTCATCTTATGGATGGTGCATTTCTTCCTAATTCTTGAAGTTCAATCTGAGCATTCAGGAGCATGCAGGAGGAGGTGATCTGCAATCTTTTTGCCATTCTGTTTTTATCCCTTTGTGTAGCAGATCCAGTGGGTATTGAGGAATATGTTAACCCCAATAGTATTTGGATGTTTGACGAAGGTTCCCTTAGATCCATCTAGACACTCAGTAAATGAAGATTGCTCATCAAAGTGATGAGGTGAAAGAAAAAGAATAAGGAAACAGAGAGAGAGAGAGAGAGAGAGAGAGAGAGAGAGAAGAAAAAAAAAAAAACAACCAAAAATTGATTTTAAAAAAAAAAGCAAAAAATAAAAACCACAAGCCCGCAAAATGACTAGTTCTCAGCAGCAATGGAGGAGTCTTTTTCTGAAGGCTTGCCCCTTGCCTCCCATAGAGGGAAGAAGGAAAGGGAATTATTAGAAAGATAAAAGAGGATCTGAAAGCCAAGAGAATACTTTACCTTAAAACATTTTTAAAAGGAAAAATTACAAAAAAATGAGAAGACAGAGAGAGGCAGAGAGAGACAGAGACAGAGAGAAGAATAGAGAGGCACCCTACCACTCGAGACTGGGGGCTGAAGACTGAATTATCTTCTAAAATCTATCTAAAATCTTCATTTCTCTTATTCCCTGAAATGACTAGCTCTCAGCAGCAATGGAGGAGTCTTCTTCTGGTCTCAGGGTTGTTTTTTTTTTTTTTTTTTTTGGAGAGGTTTTTGCTATAGGGCGCGTGCGCTCACCAGACAGACAGAGAGAGACAGAGAGATAGAAAGCAGGAAATCACCCCCCAGGGGGGATGGCCACGCCGCAATCCCTTCTCCTCCATTCTCCTCTCAGGATCTTGGGCACGCACGCACACGCGCCCAGCGTGAGTTTAAGCCGCCGGGTCCGGGACTCGAACCGCGGTTGACTACGTGGGAGTCCAGCGACATAGCCATTACGCTAACTGCTGGTCCCTGGTCTCAGGGTTTTTATAAAGCTACTAATATGTAAGGCATTCCCACACTAATCATGTCAATCTTGGTGTTTTTTTTTTTTTTTTTTAGGAATTATTTACTTGATTTTACTTATTATTATTTTTTAATTTGCTATAGGGCATGTGCACTCACCAGTGACAGAGAGAAAGGAGAAAGCAAGTTGTCAGGTTCAGGACTCGAACCACAGTCAGTCATGTGGGAGTCCAGCACTTAACTACTATGCCACCTGCTGGCCCAATCTTGGTATTTTCAGAAGCATTTAAAACTTGATACCTAGGGCCAGTGGGTGGCATGGTGGACTCCCACATAGCTGATTGTAGTTTGAGTCCTGGACCTGACGACTTATTTTTTCACTTTCCTCCCCCCACATGTGCATGCATGCACATGTGTGTACATGCCCTGTAGCAAATTGGAAATAATAATAATAACAATAAAATTAAATAAGTCTTAATTTAAAAAAAGGAAAACTTGTTACCTACATTTCCTCTCTTGCCCTCTTAAGGCTCCTTTCTTAGTTTCTTTCTTTATTTTTATTTTTAAATTTTTATAGCAACTGCCAAGATTCTTTTCTTAGTTTCTAAAGTGGCATGGTTCTAATTACCTGGTACCTCTCTGATCACTCCCATCTCTTTTGATGGATCTCTTTTATCCTCTTAGACCCTCCCTCCAAATGTAGGGGTTCCCTAAGGTTTCTTCATTGTCTCTATTTTCATACTTGTTTCCTTGCATCACATGTACCTCAGAGCTTCAACTACCTTTTTAGTCCCAGTCTCTACTTTAACCCAGACTTGTATTTTATTTTCCTGCTGGTCATCAATACCTGGGCATCTGATAAATCCTCCAGAATTGCTACTTTTACCTATAAAATGTCTTTGTCATACATTAATTTCCCAACACTGCTTTAACAAATGACCACAAACTTAGTGGCCTAAAACAACATCAATTTATTAACTTACAGTTCAAGAGGTCAGGAATTGAAAATTGATCTCACTGAATTAAAATCAAGGTGTCAGCAGGGCTACATTCCTTCTGGAGGCTCCAGAGAAAAACCTGATTGCTTGCCTTTTCCAGCTCCTAGAGGCCACTGCATTCTTCAGTTCCTGGCCCCTTCCAACCAAAAGCCAACAGTGTTTCTCCTGTCTCCCTCATCCCCACAATAACATAGGTTCACACAGGTAATCCAGTACAATTTCTCTATTTCAAGGTCTACTAATTAACAGTTTTTTTAAAAACTACTTATTTTTTTTTTTAACATATGTATTTATTTGTTGTGATTTTCAAACTGTCTGGTCCTGGACTCAAACTATGGTCAGCCATGTGAGAATCCAGCGCCTTAACCACAAGGCTAACTGTTGATCTGCTGATTAGCACCTTAATTCAACCTGTAACCTTAACTTCTCCATGCCATGTAACAGAACATATTCAGAGGTTCTGGATTTAGGATGTGGACAGGTTTGGGGGTCATTATCCTGCCTTCCATAGACAACTCTTCTTCCCAACTTCATTGCTTTTGTTCTAGTGCAGCCCCTCATTATTTCTCATCTAAATAATTGATAACAACTTCCTAATTGGTCTCTATTTTCTCTTTCACTTAAGCTATTCCATAGTGGGCCATAAAATCAGTCTTTCCAAGAATAGTTTAAATAATGCTATTAGTTTGTTCAAGTACTTTCAGCATTATCTCTATATAAAGTGCCCTGGTAATTTTTTGTAAAATAAATTTACTGATACTTTCCCTTTGCTTTCTTTCCTAATTCTATCTCCTTCCCTCCCTCCCAGGGATAACCACATCAAGAATTTTTGTGAGCATTAGCGTGCACAGATTTATGTATTTCCTACATATGTATCTATTATAATATGTAGAATGTCTGTAATACGCTTACAATTTTTTATATAAATGGTATCCCACTGTATCTTCCTATAATTTTCATTTGTAACTTCATTTGTTTTTGAGATCTCTACCTGTTCATACACAGAGAACTTTATGGAGTTAATTGAATGAATATGCTATATTTTAATTTTCAAATTTAGTTTGAATGGGTGATTTATTTATATGGTTCAGAAATGAATATGATATAAAATGATACATATTGAAGTCTTGTTCCATCTTTCTGTCTACCTTCTTTTTTTTTTTTTTTTTTTTTTTTTTAAGTTTTTGCTATAGGGTGTGTGTGCTCATCAGACAGACACAGAGAGGGAAAGTAAGACATCACTCCTCCAGGGAGGATGGTCATGTCACAGTCTCTCTTCCTTCAGTCTCGTCTCTGGATTTTAGGCACACCCACACATGCACACAACATGTTTTTCTAGCCACTGGGTCTAGAGCTGGAACTGTGCAGTCGACCATGTGGGATCCAGCCACCTTAACCACTATGCCCCCAGTGGGCCCCATCTACCTTATTTCTACTCCATCACTTATGAATTTCTAGATCATTCCAGCATTTTATTATGCAAACACAACATATATCCTTGTTTTTGACTCCTTTATTTTACAAACACGCTCAAATTCACCTTTTTGCATTTTAATTTTTTTTTTTTTTTTTTTTACTTAATGATATATTCTGCAATTACTAGGAAGTTGTGGGTTCCCAGTTCTATGAGAGATACAGGGACCTAAGTTCCTACAAATAGAGTGCCTCTGTGGCAGCAAGACCTCAGCTGGGAATGGCTGTGGACATGCCTTGGGAACCTCCACTGTGTAGAGGCTACGTAGTCAACCTCCTCATGGATGAAAGGAGGTACCTGCTTTCGAATTAAGCAATAGCAATATGCCAGGACCTACCACGTTTTCCTAGACTGTTGAGTTTGAAAAACACTGTCCAGAGCAAGAAAAAAGACATGGAACGATATCAAGCAAAGTTTGTGTACAGAAATTGGGAATATCCACACTTACTAATAGATGGAAGCAGGTCTTCAGAGTTCATACCATAACAAAAATAACTTCTAGAAGGTTTTCTTATGTCAAAGGTCTGAACCTACACAAGGGAGATATCACATGAGTCCAAAATTAGCCAACAGGCAATGACTCGAAATCATGTTAGAGAACTGGAAAATAGTATGAACTTATGTTGACTGATGAATAGGAAAAATTTAAGTAGCAACAATGTATTGATGGCCATTAAGTGTTGCCTCTTTAATAAAATGACTGTGTGACTGCAGATGGTAGATAATCTTTTTTTTTTTTAAGGATTTTTGCCATAGGGCATATGAACTTGCTGGAGAAAGATAGAGAGAAAGTGTGAAATCACCCCCCAGGGAGATGACCACAGTACGATACCTTCTCTTCCATTCTCCTCTTGGGATTTTGGGCATCCAAGCACATGAGCTTGGCATGTTTTTCAGACCACAAGATTGGGACTTGAAACTTGGAGTCAGCCAGGTGTGATCCAGCGCCTTAACTATCATGCCACCTACTGGCCCTGTTCATTTTTTTAAAGCAATTGAGTAGTATTCTCTTTGTGTGGATATACCATAGTTTGTTAATCACTTCTCTACAGAAGTGATGATGTAATCATGGTATAATAACCTTGTGACATCCATGTGTCATACATTTGCAAGTAGGTCCTCGATAAAAATTCCCAGCAATGGGATTGCTGGGTCAAAGGATAAATATATTTGTGTTAGATATTGCCAAATGACCCTCTGGAAGCTTATCATTGGCATTCCATCAGCACAAGGCAAGAAAGATGTTTTCACAAGTTCCAGCAGAGGGTCTTAGTGAATGGCTGGGTCTTTGCCAATCTGATAGAGGAGAAAGAGTATTTCACACAGCTTGTATTCACATTTCTCTTATTATGAATGAGGAGTGAAGGTAACCATCTTCCCATATGTCTAAGAAGCATTGGCCTTCTTCCTATCTTTCTTTGTCTTGGTCTTTCTTTAGGAGCTCTGTTCTTCGGAACTCTGAACTTTGCCCACTTTTTCTATTATGCTGTTTTCTTTCATCTTAATTTGTAGCAGTTTTTTTAACATAGCAATTTGATTAGAAGAACGATTTACTCATTTTGTCTATAATAGGACTAGCAAGTACTTCCTCCAACTTACTGTTTGTCTTTAATTATAGTTTCTTTTACTTGAAAAGGTTTTTTTTTTTTTAAAAAAAAAAAGTTAAAAATTCCTTAATTTTTTATTCCTGGTACCACTACCACAATTTACAGGGCAATATACCTGATGTAATGAAAAGAAAAAGAAAAAGAAAAAGCTACAACAGATAAAAGACCTCAGGAATGTACATCTAATTGACACTACATTGCATTAATCAATAGCTACACTTTTTGCAAACTGTGGCTATGACAGTCCTGGACAAGAAGGGTTTCCTGTTTAACCTGCAGTAACTTTTCTGACTATGGATCATCGTTCCTCCTGTGGCAGATTTTTACAGTCCCTCTAATGCATTTGGGACGACTGTCTCAAAGTAACCTGCAGCTTTCCTGACAACTCACTTTCTCTCCTGCTAAGAACTGTAGCCCTTTTCTGCTGTTTTTAGAACCTCCTGCTACCATATCCACCATTTCCACCACCAGATCTATAACCACCACCACAAGGACTGCCCGAGCTTCTTCCACCAAAACTGCCCCCTTTCATGGGTCCATAATTTGATTGCTGTTGTCCACTATGATTTCCAAAATCATTCTAGTTTCCACCACCACCGTAGTTACCACCGCCAAAATTTCCTCCTTCATTGTAATCCTCATATCCTCCACCACCACCACCATATCCACCGCCTTGGTTTCCATATCCTGGTCCACCACCACCATAGCCACCTCTACTACTATAACCAGGACCACCGCCATAGTTGCCACCATCACCTCCAAATCCATTATATCCATCATCACCTCCTCCATAACTACCTCTGCTGCCACCACCTCCACCACCATAGCCTCCTCTTCCACCAAAGTTTCCACCACGACCAAAATTACCTCCACCACCTCCAAAGTTTCCTCCACGACCCATAAAGTTGCCAGATCCACCTCCACGACCTCTTTGTGATCCAGCAGACTGCATCTCTTGTTTAGAAAGGGCCTTTTTCACTTCACAATTATGCCCATTAATAGTGTGGTATTTCTGAACAACAATTTTATCAACTGTATCATGATCATCAAAAGTTACAAAAGCAAATCTTCTCTTTTTCCCACTCTGTCGATCTTCCATAACTTCTATGGTTTCAATCTTGCCAAACCTTTCAAAGTAGTCTCTCAAATTATATTCTTCTGTATCTTCTTTAATACCACCAACAAAAATTTTCTTCACTGTTAGATGGGCACCAGCTGTTTCTAGAATCCTCTCTAGAAACAGCTCTCTTTGGTTCCACTACACGTCCATCAACTTTGTGTGGCCGAGCACACATTGCTGCATACACCTCTTCAACACAAGAGTAAGTCACAAAACCAAAGCCCCTGGAACGTTTTGTTTGGGGGTCTCTCATTACCACGCAGTCTATGAGTGTGCCCCATTTCTCAAAATGTTCTCTTAAACTATCATCTGTAGTTTCAAAGCTCAGGCCACCAATGAACAGTTTTCTCAACTGCTCCGGTTCCTTTGGATCATGACCCTCCATTTTGAGACCGGACTCACCTCTTCCAACTCGAGTTCAATATGGGCTTACTTGAAAAGGTTTAAAAAATACTTTTAGTCACATTTTAAAATGTTTTATGGCCCCTGAATTTTGAGTCACAGTTAGAAAGTCCTTCCCAAGCTCAAAGCTATACAAAATTTCAACCATATTTTCCTCCAATACTTTTGTGAAGAAAGAACCCAACTCTTTTTTTTTCTCTAAATGACTACCCAGTTGCAAAATGCTATTTATTGTTATTATTTTAGTTTAGTTTTTGCTATAGGGCACATGCACTCACCAGAGAGAGACAGAAAGAGACACTGAGAAGGAAAGTGAGAAATCACCCCCCCCCAGGGGGATGGGCATGCTGAAATCCCTTCTCCTCCGTTCTTCTCTTGGGATTTTGGGCACACACACACACACACACACACACACACACACACACAGACGTGCCCAGCATGACTGTCAAGTTGCTGGGTCTGGGACTTGAACTATGCAGCCAGCCATGTGGGATCCAGCGCCTTAACCTCTATGGCACCTGTTGGCCCTATTGCTACTATTACTTTAATTTGCATAGCCGGGGAGGGAGAGCGAGAGAGAGAGAAAAAGAGAGAGAGAGAGAGAGAGAGAGAGAGAGAGAGAGAGAGAGAGAGAGGAAAAGTGAGAAAGCATTTGGACGTGCACGCACACGCACCTGGTGCTCTCTTTAAGCCTCCTGGTCTGGAACTCAAACCATGCAGTTGCCACGTGGGATCCAGATGCCTTAACCATGCCAGTGGTTGGTTAGCAATGCTATTTAAAAAAGCATTCTTAACTCCACCAAACAGAGATACCATGTTTATCGTACAAAAAATTTCCATACATACCTGTCTTTTGTGGATTTTTAATGATAGACATTGGTCTGATTGACTATTAATTATTATCGATACCTCATAATCTGTTTAATATCCTCATTTCTTTTTTTGGAGCTGTATTGACTACTTTATTTTCAGTTTGTTTTCTATTTTTTAGGTTTTTGCCATAGAGTGCATGTGCTCGTCAGAGACAGAGAGAGGAAAAGCGAGAAGTCACCCACCGGGGAGAGTGGCACACTGCAATCTCTGCTCCTCCATTTTCCTCTCAGGACTCTGGGCACACATGCACATGCACCCTCAGGCCACGGAGTCCAGGACCCCAACTGCAGTTAGCCATATGGAAGTCTAGCACCTCAACTGCCACACTATCCACTGACCCCTCATTTTTAATTTCAGATGCAGTTTGCTTATATTAAAAAAAAAAAAAAAAAAAAAAAAAGGTTTCTCGGGGCCAGGAGGTGGCTTGGTGGTTAAGGGCTCTGGACTCCCACATGGCTGACCATGGTTTGAGTCCCAGACCTGGTGTCATGCTTTCTTACTTTTCTTCTCTCTCTCTCTCTCTCACTCTGTCCCTCTCTGGTCAAATTTAAACAAAGTCAAATAAAATAATTCTTAAAAAATGATTGCTATTATTATTGGGATCAAGTTAAAGAAATATGAATAGTTATTATTTTTTGATGTTCAAACTGCCCTATCTTTGCCAGTAAGAATGACTTTAACTTGACTCCTGAGTTTTTAGTTTTTTTAGTTTTTTGTTATAGAATGTGTGTGCTCACCAGAGACAGAGAAAAAGAGAGAGGGAAAGTGAGAAATTACCTCCCCAGGGGGGTGGTCATGCTGCAATCCCTTCTTCTCCTGGGATTGTGGGTACACAAGCACATGCACCTGGCATGTTTTACAAGCCACCAGGTACACGGCTCCAATCGCTCAGTCCTTTATATGGGATCCAGCTGTTTTAAGAACCACACCACCAGGGCCAGCAGGTGGGGTGGTACTTGAAGACGCTGGACTCCACATGGCTGACCATGGTTTAAGTCCCAGATCTGGTGGCTTGCTTTCTCACTTTACCTCTCTCTCTCTCTCTCTCTGTCATTCTCTGGTCAAATTAAAAATTAATAATAATTATTAAAATTATATAAGCTAATTCTTAAAAAAAAAAACACACCACCATCTGGCTCCTTAAATCCTTTAAAGTACACACACACACACACACACACACACACACATATATATAATTTAAAAATTCAGGAGCCATCTCCATGGCCAGGTGGTTGCGGCAGCCAGATCCTACATGGCCAACCATATGATTCAAGTCCTGACTAGTGGCTTGGAAAAAATGCTGGGAGCACATGTGTGTGTGCCCCAAATCCCAAAAGGAGAGACAGATGAAGGAGCACCCATGAGGAGTGCTTCCTCCCATTCTCTCTCTCCCTCTCTCTCTCCCCCTTTCCCTAAGCAAGCACATGTGCCCTCTGGTAAATTAAAAGAAAGAAAGAAAAAAAGTGTTGGCTCTGTGGCCTGGTAGGGCAGCCAAGTCCCACATGGCTGACCACCTTGTTGGAGTCCCAGCCCCAGTGGATTAAAAGACACAGCAGGCATGTGTGCCTGTGTGCCCAAGGTCCCGACACGGTGGAGAAATGGAGAAAAGGGGATTGTGGAATGCTCATGCCACGTGGGGGTGCTTTCTCTGCTCCCTCTCTCTGTATTTCTCTGTCTCTTTCTCTTGACAAGTTCACATACCTCTGGGGCCCCCCCCCAAAAAAAATTTTTAATTAAAAAAATTCAAACATACACAAAGTAGAAAGGACAGAACACATTTCTCCACGTACACATCAACCAGCTTTAATGATGATCAGATAATGGCCAGTCTTGTATTATCTATGCTCCCAGTCACCCCAGCCTGTAGATTATTCTGAGAAAAATTCCAAACATAATACTGTTTATAGATGTAACAGTAGGTACAATACTAAATTATAAGGATGTAGAAAATTGCCACAATATCACCATCATACCTAAAAAACTAATAATTTCTTTTGTTAAATATCCAGTCAGTGTTCAAATTTGCTTGAGTGTCTCAGAACATTTTCTTAGAGTTATTTTTAACTTTATTATTATTATTTTCCATTTTGATCAGAGAGAGACAGACAAAGTGAGAAAGTAAGCTACCAGGTCTGAGACTTGAAATGCCGACAGCCATGTGGGAGTCCAGTGCCTTTAACTACCACGCCACCTGCTGGCCGCCTTAGAACATTTCTTAACAGTGGTTTATTCAAAATGGGACACAGACAAGGAACATAACTTCTGCTGGCTGCTATGCCTCTGAAATCTCTTTTAATCTGTATGTCCCCCTTCTCTTTCTTTTTTTTCTCCTTGTTTGTATGTTAATGGGTGAGTCATTTTTTCCTATAGAACTTCCCAGCCTGGATTTGTCTATTATTGCCTCTATAGTTTTTCAAAATCTCTAGAGAAAGCTGGAGGTCTGAGCAGATTCTAGTTCGATTATGTAACAGAAATCTGCTTTTGTAGATCGAGGTGTGTACTTCTGTCAGGAAGCATTTCATACTCGTCTTTTTTTGTGTGATGTTAGTGACCATTGTTGGTAGATCTATTATTTCATTAATGGTTTGCTGAATGGCGATACTGACATTTTAACAATCCTTCTTTCATTAGCCAGGGTATTTCTATAAAGAGAAGGGTTTATTCATCAACTACTTGGTCACCCTGAGCTATAGTTCATATAAGAAGGAGATCAAATCCTTTATTCTTTCCCTTTTTTAATTTTTGGAGGAGCTGGTAGGTGGTGTGGTGGTTAAGGGCACTGGATTCCCATAAGGCCGACTATGGCTTGAGTCCTGGACCCAGTGGCTTGCTTTCTCACCTCTCTCTCTCTCTCTCTCTCTCTCTCTCTCTCTCTCTCTCATCTCTCTCTCTTTCTGTCTCTCTCACTCTGTCCCTCTCTGGTCAAATTAAAATAAATGAATAATAAAAAAAATTCTTAAAAAATTTTTGAAAAGATGATATGATTCTTTAGCAACTTCCCAAATGTCTATGAGTTTTTATGTTTGAATAACATTATAAATTCATGGATTTAATGCTATTTCATGTTTCACTCCACTGCACTTGTCTTTTTAACTTTAGATATAAGGCTTGTATGTGCTGGGCAGAGGCAGAGGCAGAGAGGGAAAGTGAGAAATCACCTCCCGAGGGGATGGCCATGCTGCATTCTCTTCTCCACTCTCCTCTCGGGATTTTGGGCACGCATGAACATGCACCCAGAGTGGTTTTCAAGCCGCTGGGTCTAAGACTCAGATCCGTGCAGTCAGCCATGTGGGATCCAGACATCTTAACCTCGATTCCATCTGCTGGCCTCTGCAGTTGCCATTTTTATTGACTCCGAAATTGTCCCATTTTTGGCCAGTGGAAGCCTCTGCAGGAGGATCTGGCTCCCAGATCCTTTGGACAGGATTCTAATAATCTTTGGTAAATTTGTAATCTCTTTTCTTTCTTGAAAGGTCACATATTACAATACATACTTTACCTTGCTTTTTTCACATAAGGGTACATTCTGGTAATCACTCCTGGTGGTAAACAGAGATCTTCATTCCTTTGCACTGGTGCCTGTATTCTATTGTGTGGATGCACCACAGTTTATTCACCTAGTCCCCTATTGATGGATATTTGGATGGTTTCCAATCTTTGGCCATTAGAAAGAGTCCTGCATGTATCTGTGTATATATCTTTCATGCTTTTTAAAAATAATTATTTTATTTAACTATATGTGTTATTATTATTATTTTCCAATTTAATCAGAGAGAGACAGAGAAAGAGAGAGAGGGAAAGTGAAAAACCAACCCACGGGACCTGCAGTTAGCCTAATGGCTATGTCGCTGGACTCCCATGTAGTCGACCATGGTTTGCGTCCTGGACCCGGTGGCTTAAAACTCCCGCCGGGCGTGTGTCCATGCGTACCCAAGATCCTGAGAGGAGAATGGAAGAGAAGGGATTGCGGCGTGGCCATCCTCCCTGGGGGGTGATTTCTCACTTTCTGTCTCTCTGTCTCTCTCTGTCTGTCTGGTGAGCGCACGTGCCTTATAGCAAAAACCTCTCCAAAAAAAAGAAAAAAAAAAAAAAAAAAACAAGCCACCAGGACCAGGTCCTGGTCCAGCCACCATGGTTGGCTATGTGGGAGTCCAGCACCTTTAACTACCACACTACCTGCTGGTCCCCCTTTTCATACTTTTTGCTGGTGAATCCTTGGGATAAATTCCTGGAAGTTGGATGTCTGGGTCAAAGAATATTTGCATATGAAATTTTGCTACATATCGCTAAGTTCTTCTCTACAAGGCTTACATCATTTCTGCATTTTTATTACCAATGTGTGAAAGCACCTGTTAACTACAGCCTGGTAAAAAAAAAGTCTACTTGTCAAACCCTTGGAATTTCACCAATCTGATATGTGGAAAATGTCACTTTATTATAAGCCAAGGTAAGACCATTTTCCAATGTCTCTGAATTTTTTTCTGTAAACTATTTACCCAATCTCTCTTGTTCATTTTTCTATAAAATTCTTAGCTTTCATATTTTATTTTTTTCTTTTAAAGATTTATTTATTTATGTAATTCCATTTGTTATTATTATTTTTTAATTTGACCAGAGAGAGACAGAGAAAGGGAAAGTGCGAAAGCAAACCGCCAGGTCCAGGACTAGAACTGTGATTGGCCATGTAGGAATCCAGTGCCTTCAACCACCACACCACCTGCTGGCCCGGCCTTCATATTTTCTATTTTTAGAAATATTCTACATATTAAGAACATTAACCCTTTTTGGTGTAAATTACAGGTAAAATGAAGTCTTATTGGTTGGCTCTAACCCAGTATGACTGATGTTTTTATAAAAAGAGATTAGGACACAGACACAGGGGGAAGCCCACCATCTACAAACAAAGTAGAAGAAGTCAACCAGACACCTAGAAGTCAATCTAGATTTCTAGCCTCCAAAATAATGAGAAAAATTAATTTCCATTTTTTAAACCACACGTGTGCATGTCCAAAATCCTGAGAGAAGAATGGAAGAGAAAGGATTGTGGTGTGGCCATCCCCCAGGAGGTGATTTCTCACTTTCCCTCTCTGTCTGTCTCTGTCTAGCATGCTCAGGCACCCCATAGCAAAAAAAAAAAAAAAAAAAAAAAAAGGGAAAGAAAAAAAACTTATCAGATTTATGCATCATTTATCTTGCTTCCTTCCAGGTTTTGAGGCATAGTTGAGAAATGTCTCACACTCTCAATAGAGAAATTCATCCTTCTAGAATTTGCATTGTTTCATTTTTCTACAATAACTTTTAACTTTAGAAAAGGTTTAGATTTACAGAAAAGTTGCAAAGATAGTATAGCATGTTCTTATATACCCCTTAGCCAGTTTACTGTGTGTGTATACACACACACACACACACACACACACACACACACACAGAGATTTTTTTTTTTTTGCTTTTTTTTTCTCGGGAGAGGTTTTTGCTATAGGGGAGTCCAGCGTGCTAACTGCTCGATTTTTTAAAAGAATTATTATATTTAACTTTATTTATTCAGACCAGACAGAGAGAGACAGAGAGATAGAAAGCAGGTCAAACTCACCCCCCATGTGGGGTCCAGCATGGCCATGTCAGCAATCCTGTATGCACTCACTCAGAAAGCAAGAAATCCCCCCGCCCCGGGGAGGGATCCATTTCTCCTCCATGAGATTTTGGATACACATGCACATGCATCAAGTGTGTTTTAAGCCGCTGGGTCCAGGATGCAAACTGCCGTTGACCATGTGTGAGTCTAGCACCTTAACCACTATGCCACCTGCTGGCCCCCAGTTTATCCTATGTGATAACATTTGATATTGCTGTGGTATATTTGTGAAAACTAAGGAACCAACACTATACACTGCTACCAACTAAACTCCATTCTTTAAACTTTACTGGGTTTACTCCTTATAGTGTGTTTCGGTCCCAGAATCTCAACCAGTATACCACATTACAACACCTTGTTATGTCTCTTTACCTGCCTCCAGGTTGTGACAGTTTCTCACATTTTTCCTTGTTTTTGATGTCCTTGGACATTTATAGGAGGTCACATATTTTGTAGACTATCCCTCCATCTGTCTGGTTCCCCTGTTGCCTGGTGTTTCCTTACATAGACTGAGGTTACAGGCGATCAGAGAAACACAGAGGAAGAGTGCCACTCTCAGTATGTCATATCGAGCATACATGATTACATCACA
The DNA here is from genome assembly GCA_026018925.1 of Tupaia tana. Classification (NCBI taxonomy): domain Eukaryota; kingdom Metazoa; phylum Chordata; class Mammalia; order Scandentia; family Tupaiidae; genus Tupaia; species Tupaia tana. Next base: position 210,859,906 of record JAKSZU010000006.1, read on the forward strand.
GCAATGCTTGTTCACCTCGATCACCTGGCTGAGGTAGTGTGCCAGGTCTTTGGACTTCCTGGAACCAAGGTGCTGCCTCTACATACCTGTGCTGGTTTGAGACCTGGAGACCACTTCCCAGGTGACTGGACTCAGCAGCAGGATGACAAAAACGTCTGCACTGAGAACCCGGACATCTTTCAATGCCCTTCCTCCTACTGCTGCTGGGTGGGATCTTCTGCCTGTAATCAAGCTTATCAGTGAGTATGTACTGAATTTTAAGTCTCTCCAGCAACGGAACACTTAAATATGATTAATGTGTGAAAAATGCAGGTTAGTGATCAGTTTATCTAGCTTATTAACTTGTTTTTCCTAAAACAGATTTTAGAAAGAATTTATTGGGGCTAGCAGGTGGTGTGGTGGTTAAGGTGCTGGAATCCCACATGGCCGACCGCAGTTTGAGTCCTGGACCTGGTGGCTTGAAAATCATGCCAGGTGTGTGCGTGTGTCTAAAATCCAGAGAGGAAAATGGAGGAGAAGGAATTCCGGTGTGGCCATGCCCCCTGGTTATTTCTCACTTTCCCTCTCTGTCTCTCTCTGGAGAGCACACATGCCCAATGACAAAAATCTTTAAAAAATAAAAAAAGAATTAATTTATTGATTCTACTCTTTAAAAAATCTTCTCTAAATTTTGGCTTTCATCTTTAGTTCTTCCTCCTATCTTTCCTTTGTTGTTCCTTTTCTAACTTTTGATACAGTTGCTTAATATATTATAGTTGCCTATTTATTGTTTTTGTAAGTATCCAATGCCATGTATTTCCATCTGTGCATTGCTTTGACTATATTTATGCACTGTTATGTCATCATTATTGCTGCTTTCTGGAAATACATGTTTGTATTTCCACTTTTGATACAACACTGCCAGAGTTTTAACATTTTCAGACAAAAGAACCTTTTTTTTTTTTTTTTTTGAGAGGTTTTTGCTATAGGGCGCGTGCGCTCGCCAGACAGAGAGAGGCAGAGAGACAGAAAGTGAGAAATCACCCCCCAGGGGGGATGGCCACGCCGCAATCCCTTCTCTTCCATTCTCCTCTCGGGATCTTGGGCACGCATGCACACGCGCCCAGCGTGAGTTTAAGCCACTGGGTCCAGGACTCGAACCGCGGTCGACTACATGGGAGTCCAGCGACAGCCATTATGCTAACTGCTGGTCCCAAGAACTTTTTTTTTTTTTTTTTTTTTTTAAAAAAGGAATTGTTCTATTTAGCTTTATTTATTTATTTATTTTTATTTGACCAGAGAGGGACAGAGAGAGAGAGAGGGAAAGTGAGAAAGCAAGCCGCCAGGCCTGAGACTCGAACAGTAGTCGGCCATATGGGAGTCCAGCACCCCAACCACCATGCCATCTGCCATCCCCGACAGAAGAACCATTTGGTAATTTTATTAATTGCTAGCTGTATAATATTGTTATCATAAAATGTTACCTGTATTAATTCTACTTTTTGGAATTTATTGAAAACTTTGTGGCCGGAACTATGACCAATTATTGTGAAGTGTCACAGGCTCTTGAAAAGAAGGCATATTCTTTGTTATCAGAGAACAGTGTCGCTTTATTATATACATGTTAAGGCATTCTATAGCCTTACTTACCTTTGTGTTCGAGTGTTGAGTTCAAGTATCCTTGGGCCAGCTGGTGGCATGGTGGTGAAGTCATTGAATCCTACTTGACCAATTGTATAGTTTGAGTCCTGGATCCAGTGGCTTGAAAAATGTGCTGGACATGTGTTTGTGCACGCCCAAAATCCCCAAAGGAGAAACGGGAGAAGGGCTTGCTGTGTGACTACCTCCCTTGGGGGTGTGCTTTCTCTTTTCCCTCTCTGCCTCTTTCCAGTGAGTGCACCTGCCCTATAGCAAATTAAAAAAAAAAAAAGTATACTCTTGCTTATTTATTTCTTCCATGAGCAAAAGAGTCAGAGACAGAGAGTAACAGTGCCACCAATAGGGTCTTGACACTGAGATCCACTCTCAGCCTTCAGCCAGCCCTGGATCATGGATGTGTGCCCCATGTACGCAGGGAGGTTTCCAGACTTCAGATGGCAATTTTGCCACGTGGGATTTTCTCCCAGAGGACGGCATTTTATCGCCGTGCCACCGTCTGCCCACTGCTTTACAACCTTTCAGAATTGGTTTGTTTCAGGGTGTCTTCCACAAACAACACAGAATGTGTTTTGCTTTTGGGGAAAAAATTACTGTCTTTTAAAGGTTGATTGGAAGATATGTCATAATATAGATAAACCTTAAAAACATTACGTTGAGTGAAAGAAGCCAGACACTAATAGCCACATATTGTGGTTTCACTTCCATGAAACTTCTAAAATAGCAAATTCACAGAGACAGAAACGGGCTACTGGTTGCCTCAGGCTGAGTGCATTAGGAAGTGGGGGAGTGACTACTAATGGGTACGGGGTTTCTTTTGGGGGGGTGACAAAAATGTTCTAAAATTAGATCATGGTGATGATGGTTACATAACTGAATACACACACACACACACACACACACACATATACACACACACAAACCCATTGAATTGTCTAATTTAAATACATAGTTCTGTATGTGAATTGTATCTAAATAATACTTTTTTTTAAAGTTTATATTTGGAGGAGAAGCCACGTGCTGCTGGTATTGCCGGGGTCAGTCAGGCTGCACTTGACAACTCGGCACCTCTCTCTCTCAGCCCCACCACCACTTCTAGTACTGGCTAGGCCCTTGCTAGGAAAACGATGGATTTTATATGTAAAAGTCTACCAGAACACTCCGCTCCTTGAGTCTCTGCTGTGAGAAATAGAAAACCTGGCCAATCTCCTCCAGGCTGGCCAGACTCCAAAACTCGGAAGACCCCGTATGCCTTGTCTTCTGTCACCTGGATTCCCACCAAGTGCAACAATCTTTGTTGTGCTTTTGGACCTGCACCAAAAGGACTGCATTTGTCTGTGCCTCTGAGACCCCCAGCACCCTTTCTTCTTCCTGGATCATTGTACTCCCAACCTGGGAGTCCTTATTCAGCCCCCACTGTGACAGGCTCTGACCCCACAGGCCATATCCCAGAGCTTCTCAGACCACATGGTACTCTCACAGATTCAGCTGCAACTGGTCTTGTAGGTCCATGGAGATCCATGTTTTTGAACCTGGTATCAGGAACGAGAAAGCAATATCCTGCTCCTAATATGCCACATGCATCTCCAAGGCCGTATCCCACTCATCTTCCTCCCAAGGACTATGGTAGTACCACCCATTTCAATGGAACTCTATCCCATTTAGAGCTTGGGGACCCCAGCACCATACACTGTTCACGGAGGGTCATATCCCAATCAGGACTGTAGCTTATTCACAATTATTTTCAAGGGCCTTTGATACCTCCCACCTAGTGGCCCCCATTCTTACCGTAGGCTTTTAGAGCTATGTGATTCATTTTGCTAAAAATACAAATCAGGTGGAACTAAGAAAGAAAAGTTTACTAATCAAAGCTCAAGTATTAAAACAAACACTGGTTCGGGAACTCAATAGGTGACATTTTGCTTTTTAAAAAATGTATGTATATACACACAGACCTGAATGTAAATATAAAATTAACTGGTTTTACTATTCTTTTTTTTTTTCTTTCTTGTGATTTATTATCTTTTATCTTGAATAAAGTCATAGAAAATTGTTTGGTTTAGCTCTCAGCAGCCCGCTCCTGAGCTCTGAGGAAGCTTGCATTCTTCTGGGCTACCCGATCTTTCTTCTGGGCAAGGAACATCTTGGGACGATTCCACCTCTTCTATTTAACTTCTTTCTTGGGTTTCTTTTCATAGACTGGGTTCTCTTGTATAGCAGTGTGAGCTTTCTTATACATCTCCTCCATCATGTCTGGAGTTACATTGTTCTTTATGTACTGAGAGAACTGTTTCTTGTAAGCACCTTCATCTTCTTCCATTAGGTAACGCATGTAGTCTGCAACGTTCTGGCCCATGATGTGCTTCCAATGGACTTCTGTATTAAATTCCTTGCTTTCAGAATCATAACCAGGGAATCGTTTGGTACTGTGAGGGATAGATAAGCCTCCATCCACCGCTCCCTTCAGGGCCCCAAAAACTTTACTGCCTTCTGGCAAGGCCTGCGTCCAAATAGCAGGTGAAGGCACCAAGTTGACCATCGATGCTTTCTACATTGTACTCATCTCCGGTCACTTCCACTTGACCTTCATAGATCTTGTCCACGCCAAACCTATTGAGAAACCTGTGGGCCAGCAGCAGGCCAGTACAATATGCTGCAGCATGACTTGTCAGGCCAACCTTCACACCGTATTTTGGTAGTTCGTGTGCATAAGCTGCGCAGACTATCATATCCCCTTCTATATGGGCATAAGCAATCTGACAAATGATATCTCTGTTAGTTACATGAACTATTATCCTGTATTTGGGTGTGTTGTACTTATTTTTATCCTGGATCACCAAGTGTTTCCGAGCATAGTAATCAGTTTTACCCTCTCATCATCTTCTAAATTTCACTTGGTATCTCTTAAAGTAGGCCTTATTCTTGACGACTTTAACAAATCCCATCCTGAGGAACAGTGACCAGCGACCGCAGCCGACCTGCAGGCCCACAAGCACACAGGGGGAAAAAAGCTGGTTTTACTATTCTTGGAGGACATTCATGAAACAATAATTCTTCCACCTTCCAGAATAGATATAATAGATATTATATATTTTTTCTGTTTTTCTGTGCAAAAATGTCATGACTTTTTTGACAACCCAATATATTTGGACCAATCAGATTAAAATGTAAATCATCCAAATGTGGAATTTACTTGCCTTTCAGTATGTTGAGTATTTTAATTTACTATATTGGATAGCCCCTTTATAGAATTTGCTTATGAGTTTACTATCTTAAAATATAAGATGATACGGATTATTGTTAGAATCTGCAACTTTATTGGCAAATTGTTTTGAGTATACTTCATAATCATTATTTCCCTGAATAAATGCACTTTTGGAAACAATCATGGTGCCATCATTTAAACAAATGACTGCTTTATCTGTAAGATAAATAAATGTGGTCCTATTGGAGTTATATTTTGGAATATTCATTTAAAATGGTCAGTAACTACTGTCAATGTTGAGTTCATTAGCCAGTGTTCATTTTTATTCCTGAGTTTTGATTAGTAAACATTTCTTACTTTTTGAGTTCTACTTGGTTTGTCTTTTTTAGTGAAATGGGTCACACAGCTCTAAAGCCCTATCACTTATGGAACCTAACATTAAAATAAAAATCTAGGGGTAGCAGGTGGTGTGATGGATGAGGCACTGGACTCCCACATGGCCAACCATAGTTTGAGTCCCGGACCTGGCAACTTGCTTTCTCACTTTCCCTCTCTCTCACTCTGTCTTTCTCTGATCAAATAAAAATAAAACAAAATATAAGTCAAATAAAATAATTTTTTTTTGGAGACTTTTTTTTTGTTGTTGTTGTTGTTGTTATAGGGTGCATATGCTCGCCAGAAAGACAGAGAGAGACAGAGAGACAGAAAGCAAGAAATCAACCCCCCAGGGGGGATGGCTACACTGCAATCCCTTCTCCTCCCTTCTCCTCTCGGGATCTTGGGCATGCATGCACACGCGCCTGGCGTGACTTTAAGCCACCAGGTCTGGGACTCAAACCATGGTCGACCACATGGGAGTCCAGCAACAAAGCCATTACACTGACTGCTGTTCCCAAGTAAAATAATTCTTTAAAATTTTTTTTAAAAAATCCAGGCCAACACATAGATATGCCAGTTACCTTACACTGGGGTAAGTTGCCAAGTCTGCCTCTAGATACAATATCTATGTAATATTCAAGTTTACTTAATGGCAACAAGTCAGTAACTGCTCTTCAGTGACAAGCGGTGGTGATCCCTTAATCCAGAAAAACAAAACAAAACAAAAAAATCTCATGACTTTTTATAATAAACTTGTTTCAGTAATAAATGCACTTTTAAAAACATCAATTTCTGGGAGCCAGCAGGTAACGTGATGGTTAAGGCACTGGATTCCCACGTGGCTGATCATGGTTCAAGTCTCTGACCTTGCAGCTTTCCTTCTTACTTTCCCTTTATCTCTCTCTGGTCAAATTAAAAAATAATTAGAAGATGAATAAATAAACTTAATAAATAATCCTTTAAAAAATCAATTTCTTACAAGTAAATATGACTTTTAGTGCATAAAGTTTTCTTTTGTATTGTTTCTTAAAAGTTGTGACTTTTAGTTAATTTTTAATGACAAACTTTGTGTAATTGTCTATTCAAGTAAAAATGACTAAAATATGAATTACAACATATGTTTGTGCTATGAACAGTAACATAAACAATCTGTTTGAGATGTTAGATTTTATCAACTACTATTGTATTTGTAAACAAAAACAAATGTTGTTTTGAAAAATCATTATACTCACGCCAGGCGTGTGTGCGTGAGTGCCCAAGATCCCAAGAGGAGAATGGAGGAGAAGGGATTGCAGCATGGCATCCCCTCTGGGGGTGATTTCTCACTTTCTGTCTCTCTGTCCCTCTGTGTCTTTCTGGTGAGCGCACACACCCCATAGCAAAAACTCTCCAATAAAAAAAAAGTCATTATAATTGGGAATAGACTATGGATGTGATACTTAGTATATATTTTTAAAGTTTATTACTATTTGCTTTTAGTTTGCTCACCAAAGAGAGACAGAGAGAAAGGGACAGTGAGAAATCACTCCACAGAGGAGATGGCCACGTTGTAATCTCTTCTCCTCCATTCTCCTCTTGGGATTCTGGGTATGCACACGTGTCTGGCATGTTTTCCAAGCTCCTGGGTCTGGGACTTGAACCACATAGATGGCCATGTGGGATCCAGATGTCTTAACCTCCATGCTACTTGCTGGCCCTTAGGTTTATTTTTATTTCTTCCACAAGGAAGGCACAGAGAAAGAGAGAGAGAGACAGAGAGAGTGAGAGAGAGCAGCATCCCAACAGAATCTTCCATGCCATGATCTACCCTACCTATCCTGAAGCGAGGGCATAAGTGTGTGTGTGTGCATGGCATGTGCAACAAGACCTCTGGACATGAACCTGGGACCTTCATCTGGGTCTAGCATCACAGAGCACTGCTGTGCCATCACTGCCAGCCCAATACTTAATACTTTAAAGATAAATTTGTTTTTATGTACTAAAATTTTTTCAAATATATTTTCATAGCTAAGAGAAAAGTTGATGGGACAGCAGACGGTGTAAAGGTTATGTCGCTGGACTCCCACATGGCCGACCGCAGTTCCAGTCCTAGACCCAATGGCTTGAAACTCATGGCAGGTGCATGTGCGTGCATGCCCAAACTCCTCACAGAAGAATTGAGCAGAAGTGATTGCAACATGGACATCTCCCCTGGGGGTGGGGGTGGGGGTGGGGGCTGATTTCTTGCTTTCCTTCTCTGTTTGTCTCTCTGGCATGTGCATTTGCCCTATAGCAAAATCTCTCTCTCTTTTTTAAAATCTTTCTCTTTTTGAAGAATTATTTATTTTATTTTACTTATTATTATTATTATTTAATTTGCTATAGGACACATGTGCTCACCAGAGAAAGACAGAAAGAGAGAGAAAGTGAGAAAGCAAGCTGCCAGGTCCACGACTTGAACGGTGGTTGGCCTGCAGGAGTCCAGAGCCTTAATCACAAAGCCACCTGCTGGCCCACAAAAATCTCTTAAAAATAAAAAGTTGAGTTCCCCCTTTCTTTTTTCTTTCTCTTCCCTTCTCTCTCTCCTTTAAAATTTGCTATAAGGCAAGTACACTTGCTAGAGACAGAGACAGAGAAAGAGAGAGAGAGAGAGAGAGAAGGTGAGAAAGTACCTCCCAAGGGGGATGGCCACGCTGTAATTTTTTTCTCTTCCATTCTCCTCTCAACTTTGGAATGCACGCACACATTCCCAGCATGATTTTCAAGCCACTGGGTCTGGAACTTGAACCACACAGTTGGCCACATAGGATAGAGCCTCCTTAGCCACCACATCACCAGCTGGCTACCCCCTTTCCTTCTGTTTGTTTACAATTGCATCCAGGGCCATTAAAAGAAGCGAGCAAGGTAGATGTACTAGTTAGAGCTCTCCAGAGAAACAGAACTGAACTGACAAGAGTAAATATATACATTGGGACCAGCAGTTGGTGCAATGGCTATGTCGCTGGACTCCCATGTAGTTGACCGCAGTTTGAGTCCTGGACCCAGTGGCTTAAACTCACACCAGAAGCGTGTGCATGCATGCCCAAGATCCCAAGAAGAGACTGGAGGAGAGGAGAAGGGACTGTGGCATGACCATCCCCCCTGGGGAGTGATCTCTTGCTTTCTGTCTCTGTCTCTCTCTGTCTTTCTGCTGAGTGCACGCACCCTATAGCAAAAACCTCTCCAAAAAACAAAAAAAAGACTAAATATATACATATAAAAGGAGGAATTTTTATAGGAATTATTTTACACAATTACAAGATGGAAAAGCCCTACAATTGGCTGTCTGCAAGCTGGTAAAAGAGCAATTTAGGTCTAAAACTGAAGGGGACTCTTGGGAGACTACAGGCCTGAGAACTCTTAGGAAGCCACTGGTATGAGTATAGAGTCCAAAGGATAAATAACTTGGAGACTATCTGGCTGGAGGGGTATGGAGACTATGAGTCTGCAGGAATAAGCACAGGCAGAAGCCAAGTCAAGAGTAGGGGTGGAGCACGCAGATGCTCAGTAGAACACAGCACGCACTCTCAGGAAAGGTCAAAAGGAGATAGAGAAAGTGAGAGAAAGAGAACAGAACCCCTACTTCCTGTTTGACCCTCCTTAGCACCCAACCAGTTGAATGGTACCCACCCACCTTCCTCAGTCCATTGACTCATACACCAGTCTTGTGTGGCAGCACTCTCACAGACACATCCAGAAACAATGTCTCATCAACCGTACAGGAATCCTTAAATCTAGCCAAGTCAACACCCAAATTTAGCCATCACAATAGGTTTCCACAGTAGAGTAGGAAGACAAGGCTGGGGGTAGATGTCCATGTGGCACGGGGGTGGCATGGGACTTAAAAACCCAAACTGAGTGAAGAGGATGTGTTGGTTCAGGAGAGTGGCTATTCCTGTAGTCCCGAAGTCTAGGTGGGATGGAAAAAGGGGCTGCGGTGATGATGAAAGACTGATTACACAGAGTGGGATTAATCAAACAAGTAAATCCTGTACATTAAAGACAATGGAAACTAGGCATCTCATTGCCCAAGGAGGGACATGCAAATATGGAAAAAGAGTCAGCAAAAATGAATTGTTTGGGGGCTAGCAGGTGCTGTGGTGGTTAAGGGCACTGGACTCCCACATGGTCGACTGCAGTTCACTTTCTGGTCAAATTAAAATAAACAAATAAATAATAAAGTTAAGTAATTTTTAAAAATGAACTGTGTTATGCTGACTCGGAATTAGAGAGATTGGTGGGAACTCTGTTTTTTTTTTTTGGAGAGGTTTTCGCCATAGGGCATGTGCGCTCAACCAGACAGACAGAGAGAGACATAGAAACAGAAAGTGAGAAATCACCCCCCAGGGGGGATGGTCACGCCGTAATCCCTTCTCCTCCATTCTCCTCTTGGGATCTTGGGCATGCATGCACACGCGCCTGGCGTGAGTTTTAAGCCACCAGGTCCGGGACGCGAACCGCAGTCGACTACGTGGGAGTCCAGCGACATAGCCATTACGCTAACTGCTGGTTCCCGGGAACTCTGTTTTTTACATAGAGATATACAAAAGTAAATATAATGTATGTGCATAACCTAATAGCAAATGAGTCTACTCATTGACAGATCTTAGTTTCTGGATACCATTATGCATTAAAAGGAGTTTTGTTCAAGATTTTCCTTGACTGGGGACCAGCAGTTAGCATAATGGCTACGTTGCTGGACTCCCATGTAATTGACCACGGTTCGAGTCCTGGACCTGGTGGCTTAAACTCACGCCGGGCGCGTGTGCATGTGTGCCCAAGATCCCAAGAGGAGAAGGGAGGAGAAGGGATTGCAGTGTGGCCATCCCCCCTGGCGGGGGGGTGGTGGTGATTTCTCGCTTTCTGTCTCTCTGTCTCTGTCTTTCTGGCGAGCATACGCACCCTAGAGCAAAAACCTCTCCAAAAATAAAAAATATTTTCCTTGACTGAATGAATGATTCAAGGATAGGATAGGGAGAGTATAAAATAAAGCTAGAACATCCTCTTGTTCCAGAAAGTTAGGAACTGCTCAGTTATAGGGACATATCAAAAGGACATAGAAACCGGGACCAGCAGTTAGCGTAATGGCTATGTCGCTGGGCTCCCATGTGGTCGACTGCGGTTCGTGTCCCGGACCCAGAGGCTTAAAACTCACGCCGGGTGTGTGTGCGTGCGTGCCCAAGATCCCGAGAGGAGAATGGAGGAGAGGGGATTGCGGCGTGGCCATCCTCCCTGGGGGGTGATTTCTCACTTCCTGTCTGTCTCTGTCTGTCTGGCGAGCGCACGTGCCCTAGAGCAAAAACCTCCCCCCCCCCCCAAAAAAAAAAGACATAGAACCCAACTTGAATGGGCTCTCACTAGCTAAATCTGGGCCAATTTCAGCATCAAAATAATGACAGTAATGGATTATAACCCACTGAATAAAATAGAACTCTGTGAGTATATATTAATTTAAATAAGTAAATAAATTGTCAATTTGATGAGAAATGGGAATACTTACAAATCTCACAGTATACAAAATATTCTACACAAAATACTTATTAATTACAAAGGAAAAAAGTAACATTAGTGCAGGTACCATCTTAAGTGATCAAAGTGAACATCATGAAACAGATTGAAATCATTTACCAAGTGATAGTTTGAAATCAGAAGAATATAGCATCACTTCTGTTATAATCCTGCTGTTCTGGTTTTTCTTTTTCTTTTTTTTTTTTTAGAGAGGTTTTTGCTATAGGGCATATGCACTTGCCAGAAAGATAGAGACAAAGAGATAGAAAGCGAGAAATCACCCCCCAGGGGAGATAGCCACGTTGCAATCCCTTCTCCTCTACTCTCCTCTGGGGATCTTGGGCACGCATACACACGCACACACACCCGGCGTGAGTTTAAGCCACCGGTTCTGGGACTCGAACCACAGTTGACTACAAGGGAGTCCAGTGACATAGCCATTATGCTAACTGCTGGTCCCTGTTCTGTTTTTCTTGATGTTTAACAAATCACCCCTAAAATTATGGTGAGTGAAGACCATTTAACATTCTCATTGATTCTGTGGGTCAGGATAAGTACAAAATGCCGCAGAGTGGCCATCTGTACTCCACAGTGTCTGAGATTTCAGCTAGGAAGACTATAACTTTTTTTTTTAAAGAATTATTTTATTTAACTTTATTTATTATTATTATCCTTGTTTTACAGTTTGATCAGAGAGACAGAGAGAAAGAGGAAGTGAGAAAGCAAGCCACCAGGTCCGAGACTTGAACCATAGTCGGCCATGTGGGAGTCCAGCGCCTTTAACCACTGTGCCACCTGCTGGCCCCGGAAGACTATAACTTTTAAGGATGACAGACATAGCTCTGTCCTTCTCTGGTCAAATTAAAATAAGCAAACAAATAAATAAAGTTAAATATTTCTTTAAAAATTAAAAGAATAAAAATAAATTAAATCTATTCTAGTGGGTGTGAAGTGGTATCTCTCAGTGTTTTTTATTTGCATTTCCCTAATAACTAATAATTTTGAGCTTATGTGCTTATTAGTTATTCATATATAATTTTTCGTTTGTTTGTTTTTAGCTTTTTGGTTTGCTATAGGATATGTGCACTTGCTGGAGACAGAAAAAGAGAGAAAGTGAGAAATCACCCCCCAGGAGGATGGCCACACCACAATCCCTACTTCATCTTCCTCTTGGAATTTTGGGCATGCACACACGTGTCTGGTGTGTTCTTAAAGCCTCTGGGTCTGGGACTCAAACTGCATGGCAGTCATGTGGGATTCAGCTGCCATAACCTCCATGCCACCTGCTGGTCTAGTCATTCATATAATTTTTAAAGCTTTTTTTGGGGGGAGGGTCAGGGGCAGAGGGTGTGTGTGCTCACCAGAGAAAGACAGAGGGAGAGGGGAAGGGAGAAAGCACTCTCCCTTAAGACAAATGGTCATGCTGCAATCCCTTTTCTTCTATTTCTCCCTTCTTTCAGGACATTGGACAAACGCTCACGCGCCTAGTGTGTTTTTCCAGCTATTGGGACTGGGACTTCAACTACATGGTCAGTCATGTGGGATCCAGCTCCCTTAACTGCCAAGCCATTGGCTAGTCCCATTTATCTTTATGTTTAAATGTTTATTAAATGTTTATTAAGATACAGTGTTCAGGGGCTGGCAGGTGGTGCAGTGGTTGCAGTGCTGGACTTCCACGTGGCTGACCATGGTTCAAGTCCTGGACCTGGTGACTTGCTTTCTCACTCTCCTTTTCTGTCTGTCTCTCTCTCATCAAAATTGAGAAATAATGATAATAAATAAAATTAAAAATAAATAAATCTTAAAAAAATACATAGTGCTCAGGCTGGCCCCATAGCCTAGTGGTTAAGGAAGTTGGAGCCCACATGACTGAACAGTTCAAATCCTGCCCAGGATATGAAAAACATACTGACTGCATGTGCCCCAAATCCCACTAGGATGGGGAAATAGAGGAGGGGGTTTGTGATGTAACCACTCCTCACTGGAGATGCTCTCCTTCTCTGTCTCACTCTGGCAAGCACACACATCCTCTGGCAATTAAAAAAAAATTTTTTTTTGCTCATTATCTTTTTAAAAAAAATTTAATTTCTTAATTTTTTAAATTAAATTAAATTTATTTATTACTATTATTAATTTGCTATAGGGCACATGTGCTCACCAGAGAGAGAAAGAGAGAGATAAGGAAAGTGAAAAAGTAAGCCCACCAGGTCTGGGACTCAAACCACAGTTGAATGTGGGAATCTAGCACCCCAACCACCACACCACCAGCTAGCCCCTATAATTTCTTATTTACATTTAATTATTGTACATCATTATGGCATACAATATGATTTTCTAAACATACCTGCAGTGTATGACAATCAAATCAAGGATATTACCATACACACCATTTTGAACAAAGAACCTTATAATCTTCTGTTAAATGCTTTTTTCCTCAGCCTCTTCCACTCCCCTTCATATAATCTCTGGTATCTATCCTTGCCCTCCCTACTATGTTTTCAGTGTTTTGCCATAGAGTGAGTACACTTGCTTCTACGCAAAAATGCATCAAGAGGACCAAAAGATCACAAAATTGTTATGTCACTGGACTTCCAAGTATTTGACTGCAGTTTGAATCCTAGACACAGTGGCTTAATATTCAGACTGGGCATGTTTGTGTGCCCAAGATCCCGAGAGGATAATGGAGGATAATGGATTCTGGTGTGGCCATCCCATCTAGGGGGTGACTTCTCTCCTTCTGTCTCTTTGGTGAGTGCATGCACCCTATAGCCAAAATTTCTCTTAAAAAAAAAAATGTGGGGCCAGCAGGTGGTGTGGTGGTTAAGAGCACTGGACTCCCACATGGCCAGCTTCGGTTAGAGTCCTGGACCTGGCGGCTTGCTTTCTCACTTTCTCTCTCACTCTGTACCTTTCTGGTCAAATTAAAATAAATAAATAAAGTTAAATAAAATAATTTTAAAAAATGCATCATGACTTTTCTGAAGACCTAGTATTATATCTTCAAACCTTTCAATTTCGGCCAGAGTACAGATACTCAGTATACACCGAGTGGGGATACACAATGTTTTTCTCTCACAGTTCAACTTATTTCATTTAGCATTAATTCTTCTATATTCTTACACTTTGAATCAAATGACCATTCTTTGTGGTTGAGTAGTATTCCATAGTGTACATGTACCACATTTTTTCATTCCAGTCATCAGTTGTTTGGACCTTAGTTTGATTCCATATGTTAGCAACTGTGAATAATGCTGCAAAAACATGGATGTACAGATGTCTTTCTGTTTTCTTGTCTTTTGGGTAATTTTGCTCATTTTTAAATTAAATTAGGTTGTTGGGGCTGGCAGGTGGCAGGGGGTTAAAGATGCTGGATTCCCACATGGCCAACCATGGTTCGAGTACTGTCCCTAGTGGCTTGCTTTCTCGCTTTCCCTCTCTCTCTTTCTCTCTCTGGCCAAATTAAAACATAATAATAACAAATGGAATTAAATAAATAAGTTAATTTTTAAAAATTAAATTAGGTTGTTTTATTACTGGATGAATTGTTTATGTATTCAGGATACAAGTCATTTATTAGATATATAATTTGCAAATATTTGTCCATAGTTTGTCTTTATTTTCTAATCGTTTATGAAGCGCGAAAGCTTTAAATTTTGATTAATTCCAGTTTATCAGTTTTTTTTCTCTTCTGGATTGAATTTTTGTATTGTGTTCAAGAACACTTTATCTAGGACCAACAGTCGGCGTAATGGCTATGTCGCTGGATTCCCATGTGGTTGACCACAGTTCGAGTCCTGGACTCGGCTTAAATTCACGCTGGGCGCGTGTGCGTGTGTGCCCAAGATCCGAGAGGAGAATGGAAGAGAAGGAATTGTGGTGTGGACTTCCTCCCTGGGGGATGATTTCTCATTTTCTGTCTCTCTGTCTCTCTCTGGCTTTCTGGCAAGCACACATGGAAGCAAGTGAAAGTGATGAGAGTGAATGGAATTAGAAAATATGTTTGATGATAGAGGTAAGAAAAGACAGTGTGTGAGTGAGAGGGGATGACCACACCACAATCCCTTCTCTACGGATTTTGGACTGCATGAACACATATCCAGCATGATTTTCAAGCCTCTGGATCCAGGACTTGAAAAGCACTGTTAGCAATGTGGGATCCAGGTATCTTAACCACCATGTCACCGACTGAACCAGATTCTGCTATACTGATCAACAATTTGGTTCTAGGCATCCATTTTCCTCTGCCACTGTGAGACTCTAACAGCCCCATCCCAGGCCTCAAAATCCTGAATAAAGCAGATTTTGTGCCTTCAGTTTCCCATAGCAATACAAAGAGCTACCATGTCTTGAGTACTTCCTCACTCTGTAGGTGAGCAGTTTAATGCAGGTTACTCAATTATCACACAATCTCAGGCGATGAGAACTATTAGCCCACACTTTTAAGATAAGGGAAAAGAGGCCCAGACAAGATAAGGAACTTCATCAAAGCAGCAGTCATGAATAAAACCGGTCTTGGGGCCAGCCCTGTAACCTAATGGTAGGGGGAGGGGGTAGATCCTACATGGCTGAAAGTAGTTCAAATTCTAGCCCTAGCAGCTTGAAAAACACATTGGGTATGTGTGTGTTCATGTCCTAAACCCCAACAGAGATAGAGAATTGGTGGAGATAGGATTGTGGCATGACTATGCCCCACTGAAGGTGCTTTCTTCCTGTCTCTCTATTGTGAGCCCACACACTGGCAATTTAAAAAAAAAGTCTAGGGGCCAGCAGTGGTGAGGTGGTTAAGGGCGCTGGACTACCACATGGCTGACTGCGGTTTGAGTTCTGGACCTGGTGGCTTGCTTTCTCGCTTTCCCTCTCTCTCTCCATGTCTATCTCTCTCACCCTGACCCTCTCTGGTCAAAATAAAATAAATAAAGTTAAATAATTATTTTTAAAAAAGGTCTAGATATATATGGCCTTTGAATCACCATACCATACTGACTAGTCATGTCACCTTGAAACTCAGGTTTAATCTACTTAAGCTTCAGAAAAAAAAATCAAGCCAGGCACATGTGCTGATGTGCCCAAAATCCAAGAGGAGAATTGAGAAGAGATTGCAGTATGGCCATCCCCTTTGGGAGGTGCTTTCTTTCTCTCTGTGTCTCTCTGGCCAGTGCACATTCCCTGTAGAAATAAGTAAAAAAAAAAAGGGGGGGGGGAGGAACCTGTTTTTTGGGCACCTTTTGAAGGGTGTCCTTTATGTTCACATTGAATGTGAGGCAACTATCCACCAATCCTTTATCAGAGTGTGAAGAAGTCACAATTTATCTCCCTAGATCTAAAACTACCAAGCTAAAATTGTTATCAGTCGTTGCTTGACCCACTTTCTTTCCTTGCTATGAGGGCACATCCTAACATGGTTCTAATTATTTATTTGTCAAGGGAATAATTAGCTTTTCAGAGCCTCTGTGCTAGTTAATAGTCCCAAAATACACCTCTACTCCCATTGCCCATTGCTTCTTTGAAGGATAGATTATAAGAGTCCATCTTCACTGATCCCCCCCCTTAACTTTTTATCACTGATAAGGATTATGTTGAGTGAGCTCTGCCATTATTCTGGGTGCTTTGTCCCAAGATGAAGTAGAGGAAGTTTATTGTTAGTCCCCTCCCAATTCCTAACATCTACACTGGATATGGGTCGAAAAATGATAATTTCTGTCAATTTATAAGTATCTTATTCAAATCCTTATAAAAGTAGGCATGGGCCAGCACATAGTGCAGTGGTTAGGTGTTGCACAGAGGAAGCTGGATCCCACATGGCTTACCAGGGTTCAAGTCTTGACTTTTGGCTGAAAGAACATTTAGTGGTGCATGCACAAGTGTGCACCCAGGATCATTACAGAAGAAACAAGGAAAAAGGACTGCAGCATGGCCAGGCCCTGGCAGGGGTGAGGTGGGGTCCTTTCTGTCTGTCTCATGGGTGTGTGTATAGTTGATCTCTGATATATATATATATATATATATATATATATATATATATATAGTTGGTGCTCAGTAATTATTAAAGATGACTTCCTGCATCTCCCTGCCCCGTAAGTGTTCTCCAGCCCACATCCATATTCATTTTTTTCTGCTGTCATTCAGTCTTCATGTTTTGACTATATATTTTGACATTTGCTTGTATTATCCTTTAAAAATTTGTAAATGATTAACATGCATATGTTTTGTCTTTCTCAAGAGTGTAAACCTCTTAAAGTTAAGATTTTATCTTGGGAACCAGCAGTTAGCGTAATGGCTATGTCGCTGGACTCCCACGTAGTCGACCGCGGTTCGCGTCTCGGACCCGGTGGCTTACAACTCACACCGGGCGCGTGTGCGTGCGTGCCCAAGATCCCGAGAGGAGAATGGAGGAGAAGGGATTGCGGCGTGACCATCCCCCCTGGGGGGTGATTTCTCGCTTTCTGTCTCTATGTCTCTCTCTGTCTGTCTGGCGAGCGCACGCGCCCTATAGCAAAAAACCTCTCCAAAAAAAAAAAAAAAAAAGTATAAAAAAAAAAAAAAGATTTTATCTTAACCTTTATCTTCTAGGACTAAACACATGGATGGTATAAAGAAATGCCTGTTTTTTTTTTTTTTTGCTATAGGGCGTGTGTGCTCGCCAGAAAGACAGAGACAGAAAGCGACAAATCACCTTCCAGGGGGATGGCCACACAGTGATCCCTTCTCTTCTCCTCTCAGGATCTTGGGCACGCTCACACACGCACCTGGCGTGAATTTAAGCCACCAGGGCCGGGACTTGAATCGCGGTCGACGATATGGGAGTCCAGCGACTTAGCCATTACGCCAACTGCTGGTCCCAGATTCTCCTGGTTTTAAGAAATAAAGACCACATTTCTCTCAAGTAATTAGGGAGACTATTGAAAAATAATTAAAGCTATTTAGCCCCAATGCAGAGCAGGACCTGGAGCAGAACAGGCTGTATCATATTTAGTGTTTCATCACTCTAGAAGTAGAACCAGGAGTAGATACCAGATTTAAACTGGGATAATCAAGTTACTTTATTGGTTTCTGTAGAAGTAAGGGCATTTGAGAGCAGAATGCAGCCAATAGTGGGCAATTAGACAAGACCATCACAGCAGATTGAACATCTTTAAACTCACATACTAACAGTCTTGTGAGTGCTGCTCACTAGAAGTTTAATAGGCTCCTCACTTTTAGATCACTCTTAATATTTATGATGCCATGTGGCCCTATCTCATCTATTTCAACATCCTTCTTTTTAAATTTAGGTTTATTATGATTTAATTTGAACATAACTGCTCTTTAATGTATGGTTCCATGAGTTTAGACGGATACATACACTGTGCAACATATATCCCAATCAAGATATGGAAGTTTCATCACCTACCAAATTCTCTCAAGCTCCTTTACAGTTGAACCCTTCCACCTTCCAGGCAACCATGCATGTTTCTTCTCCTCATGGTTTTGCTTTTTCAGGATGTTGCATACATGGAATCACATAGTATGGTGACTTTTACTTAGAATAATGCACTTGTGATTTATTTATATAGTGAGTAGGAGTTCATTCTTTTTATTGCGGAGTAGACTCCATTTATTCATGTATCCCATTTGCTTATCCATTCATTAACTGAAGGACACTTAAGGGTGTTTCCAGTTTGAGAATATAAAATATATATCTAGGTCTTTGTGTAAAGACATTCTTATTTATTTAGAGTAAATATCTAAAAAGTGGGATTGTCACATGGTAAGTATACATATAAGAAACTACTATACTGTTTTCCCTAGTATTTGAACCATTCTGTATTCCCACCATCATCTAAGGGTTTTAGCTGCTCCCCATTCTCAGCAGCATTTGGAATTATTTTTATCTCAACAAAGTAGTGCTCTTCACTGAGGTTCTAATTTGTACTTCCCTAATGACTAATAATGTTGAGCATTTTTTCATATACTTGCCATTTGTAAATCATCTTTGATCACTTATGTACATATTTTAAAATTGGTTAGTTGTAAAGAGTTCTTCATATATTCTGGATACAGTCATTTATCAGTTATGTTTTTCAAATTATTTTCTCCCAGTCTGTTGCTTGTCTTTTTTTTTTTTTTTTGCTATAGGGCGCATGTACTCGCCAGAAAGACAGAGAGAGCAAAGAGAGAAAGCGAGAAATCACCCTTCAGGGGGGATGGCCACACTGCAATCCCTTCTCCTCCATTCTCCTCTCAGCATCTTGGGCATGCATGCACATGCACCCGGCGTGACTTTAAGCAACCAGATCCGGGACTTGAACTGCGGTCAACTACATGGGAGCCCAGCCATTATGCTAACTGCTGGTCCCGTTTGTCCTTTCATTTTCTTAACAGCTGTCCAAAGAGTAGAAATTTTCATAAAATTGTAATTTTTATTTTATAGACTGTTTTGTGCGATAGCTAAGAAATCTCTGCCTAACCCAAGATCACAAAGATTTTCTTCTAAAAGTATTTCAATTTTTCATTTAAATCTATTATCCATTTTAGGTTATTTCGCAAGTAATGTGAGGTATGAGTTGATAAGTTAAAATGCTGTTCCCCAAAATGATGTCCAATTACCAGGTGTTTCTTTTCACTACCTTTTGATAAGATTCCACTTAGCATGAAAGGATCCACAAAAATGAAGGGGAAATTTCTAGTTTTGGTGTGACAATATTGTGGCTAGAGATGGAAGGGCGGTTTCCAGCTTTAGTAGTAAGAAAGGCCTAAGAATGCTTTCTACTACATAGAAATACATGGTATACAATTCAGAAAGAATTGCCAATGCTCTCCAGGCAAAGGTTACCAGAAACACACCTGAATTTGAGTAAATTTGGATTATTCACTGTAGCAAGGGAGAACATACACTATGGAGAACTATGGTCCATCCTAGCAAGAGTATGTTAGAAAGGACTTAATATTAAGATTTGGGCTTGTTAGGTGACTTGGTGGCAAGTTTAAGGAAGTGGGACTTTGTTTTGTGTTCTAAATTGGATACGGTCAGGAAGTAGGGGTAACTATAATTGGGTATCTTAATAAATCTTATCTAGAAGAAGGATTAGAATTAGGCTAAAGATGTAACTAGTAAAGAAGCAATAGTATTAGTTTGATATTTTCACTTCATGTATTCCCTTTGGTAGTTTGGAGAAAATTAATATTTTTGTCTTGGTTCAGATATAATTTGGAGTGATCTTATTTTTGTCCTGATCCACCATAATCATGGTGGATGATATGTTATCTATGTTTTCTGAAATTGTTTTTGTTCAGCAGAACACCAAAGCCTAGCTGTGCCACACCAGTTCTTAGCCACACATAGACCTAAGCTGATTGAAAGAAGCCATCTACTGGGACTGCTTTTCTCTTTCTCAGGTCATAGTGATTAAGAACTTGGATTCTATAAACTCAGACGATAGTGATTAAGAACTTGGTTTCGGGACCAGCAGTTGGCGTAATGGCTATGTCGCTGGACTCCCACATGGTCAACCATGGTTCGGGTCCCGGACCCGGTGGCTTGAAACTCACACTGGGCGCATGTGCGTGCGTGCCCAAGATCCTGAGGGGAGAGTAGAGGAGAGGGGATTGCGGCGTGGCCATCCCCCCGGGGGGTGATTTCTCGCTTTCTGTCTCTGTCTGTCTGTCTGTCTGGCAAGTGCATGCACCCTATAGCAAAAACCTCTTCCAAAAAAAAAAAAAAAAAAAAAAAAAAGAACTTAGTTTCTCTTTGATTCCAGGGTCTTCTCTTCACTAGTTATGAGATCTGGGGTAAATTATGTAACTTCTCTGTGCCTCGGTTTCTTCATATGACCATGGGGAATATAACATATCTATCTCATTGTATAGTTTGGAGAAAAACTATAAAAACTACTGGGGCAGGAAAAGAAAAATCAGGAATAATCTGGGTAATGCCAGGAAAAATAAAGAGCAGTAAGTGAGGATAGAAAAGCTCAATTATTTATTGGATGATAAAGCTGTCAACTGTCCAGCTCATTTCAAAGCACCAGCATAAGGCATTACATTCATGAAAACATGGTGAAGACAGAAAATGTGGACCAGTGATTTGTCATTTCAATGAGTACATATATAACATCGGGGAGAGTGGCTGACAACTGAACAATGAAAACTATTATTCTGCACATAATATAAGGTAGACTCATTTGTTGGGTAGAAGGTTGGACTGGATCCTTTCCACTCCAATGTACTAATAGCCTATACATAATTTATTCCTTGTTTTCATATTCCTGGCTTCTGGTTTACCTCTTTCTGGCCCTAACTCTTCGAACTATCCTACTTTGTTAAGCAATGTAACACCTAATTTGTTGTTTTTCTACAAGACAAAATCCTCTAAAAGCTAGAGAAAAATTCAACCATTTAAAACACTGGATAACTGATATATGCTGTATTGAGAATTTATTCCAGGGAGCAGACAGTGATGCAGCAGTAAAACGTGATACTCTGCAAGGTAATTCCACATGAGGAAGTTTTCAATTCAAGTCTGGAATCTCCCCTGAGTAACCTAGGTACATGCTTGCCTATGATCAGAAGCTGGCTAAAGGCTGGGGATGGATTGTGGCCATCAAGAGCTTGTTGGGGGTGTTATCTCTTTTGCTTATGGAAAAAATAAACTTTTTCAAAAAAGTATTTTCTTAGAAGAAAGTTATTGTCTGAAGGTACTAAGGGCTCATTACTTTAGGACATCATAAAATCTTCCAAAATAACATCCAGACAGTACATCATAAAATCTTTCAAAATAATGTCCAGAAATAAATGTGAAAGTTTCATTTTAATAATCTAAAAAAGGGATTTTGCAGAATGAGAATCAAGAACTAAGAGTTCAGGGGACCAGCAGTTAGCATAATAGCTATGTAGCCGAACTCCCATGTAGTCATCCAGGTTTGAGTCCTGGACCCAGTGGCTTAAACTCACACCGAGTGTGTGTGTGTGCATGCCCAAGATCCCAAGAGGAGAATGGAGAACAAGGGACTGCGGCATGGATATCCTCCCAGGGGGGTGATTTCTCACTTTCTGTCTCTGTCTTTCTGGCAAGCACACGCGCCCTATAGCAAAAACCTCTAAAAACACACACACACACACACATACACACACACACACAACTAAGAGTTCAGCCTATAAAATGAAGAATAGGGCCTGACTTCCTTGAAGCTCCTTCTGTTCAATCAAGATACTGCAAATCAAGATAGAAGCCATTCCATCTATTGAATTTTTCTTTTCTTTTTTTTTTTTTTTGAGAGGTTTTGCTATAGGGTGCATGTGCTCACCAAAAAGACAGAGACAGACAGAGAGACAGAATTCAAGAAATCACCCCCCAGGGGGATGGCCACAAACCCTTCTCCTCCATTCTCCTCTCAGGATCTTGGGCATGCATGCGCACACACATACCTGGCATGAGTTTAAGCCACCAGGTCCAGGACTCGAACAGCAGTGGACTACACAGGAGTCCGGCAACATAGCCATTATGCCAACTGCTAGTCCCATATCTACTGAATTTCATCTACAGAAGCTATTCCATCAAGATCACTGTATTTATCCTCAATTTAGACCTAGGAGTGAATGAGTACTGAGTGGTGCTATTCGTTTTTATAGGTAAGAAACTGAGATGGTAAGGTATGCCTAGAGTTGGATTTATAAGAAAAACATAGTACCTATAGTACCTATGCAGTTTCAGAAGGTTCTGGTGAACCACCAACATCTCAAAATAACTCCACTATATCTTAGTTGGCTGATGAAATATATTCAACCAATGCTTTGAAAACGGCTTTAAAACTGTGAAATCTCCCAGGAGTGACTACAACCTTGCTAGTCATTTATATTCTAAATAAGGTGAAGAAACAAAAGTATAATCATGCTCTTCATAATTTTGCCTAGAATTCAACCTTGAAAGGTCACTTTTTTTTTGAGAGAGTTTTGTTATAGGGTGCTTGCACTCACCAGAGAGAGACAGAGAGACAGAAAGTGAGAAATCATCCCCCATGGGGGATGGCCACACTGAAGTCCCTTCTCCTCCATTCTCCTCTTGGGATCTTGGGCACGTGCACACACACACACACACACACACACACGCCCGGTGTGAGTTTAAGCGACCGAGTCTGGAACTCGAACCGTGGTTGACTACATGGGAGTCCAGCAACATAGCCATTATGCCAACTGCTGGTCCCAAAAGGTGATAACAAGACAGGAGGTATTTATCCCCTCACAGGCTTGGTAAAAATAATCCACAAATTTTGATTATCTTCCAACTCTTTATGTTATTTTTCTTTTTAAACTCTGGAAAATTAAAGTATCTTGATAGTTTCAGCACAGTGGTGTAAATGAATTTCATTAGCTGATTTGATAAAGTAATGACTATGTTGAAATCATAAACTACTGTAATTTACCCCATTCCATTTAACACCTGGATCAGCACTGTCAACAGTAATTATTCAGTCCAACCACCATGATGATTCTGCATTTGAAAGAAAAAAAAATTTTGTTAGAATTTTTTTGTTTCATTTGTATGTTTTGACTTGCTAATTATATTGTGAAAGAAAAATCTCACATTTATACAGAACTTCGTAGTTCCTAAAGCCCTTTCACATTTACCATCTCTTTGATCCTCTCAAAAAAACCTATGAAGGATTACGGTCATCTTCATTTTGTAAGAGTGGAGTGTCAAAGAAAAGTTTCTACCATTTATCCAGTTTGGCAGCTTTTGAACAATTTACCTTGTTAAGCCCTCAAAACCACCTTTTGAGGTTGTCCCTCATTACAATCCCCATTTTTTTTTTTTTTGGAGAGGTTTTTTTTTGCTATAGGGCGAGTGCGCTCCCAGACAGACAGAGAGAGACAGAGAGACAGAAAGCAGGAAATTACCCCCCAGGGGGGATGGCCACGCCGCAATCCCTTCTCCTCCATTCTCCTCTCGGGATCTTGGGCACACACGCACACGCGCCCGGCGTGAGTTTAAGCCACCGGGTCCGGGATTCGAACCGCGGTCAACTACGTGGGAGTCCAGCGACATAGCCATTACGCTAACTGCTGGTCCCTACAATCCCCATTTTGAAGATCAGAATGATATGCCTCAGGTCAAGAAAGCTTTGGTCAAGGCAGAGTGAACCATGAGAGCCCGACTCCATTCTTTTACTGGTTCGCTGTTCTCTACATCTTTGGGAATACTTGAAGAGGGAACGAGCTCTGGTGAGGAAGATGCACAAAGCCATGTTTTCTAATGGCCAATTCACTTCTCTTTTCCCTACTAAATGTCCACTCTCTTCAACCAATTTTGAGAGCCTGGCAAACTCAGCACAGCCCTAAGCGTTGGATGACGACAAAGAACCAGACGGGTTTTACTCTCAAAAAAGCTCAATTCTAGAGAAGGAAAGAGTAAAAATCAAACAAAATAAAACAAATACCCCCACCCCCTCCCCCCCCAAAAAAAAAAAAAAAAAAAAGAAAACGAAAAAACACAAACACAGAAATACGCACTCTCCTCACTCCTATCGCTTGGCCACCGAAGCGTGCGGAAAGCCCTGACGTGAACGCCTGAGAAGGCCCAGTTCGCCACCCTCGAGGGCAGCGGAGCAGGGTGAGACCCCCCAGGCAATGCGCAAGCTGCAGAAACTGGCGACCGTTCCACCATCCCTAAGGCGACGGTTCTGAACTCTGATAACCGTTAGCCGGCTGCGGAACGAAGATTCCGCGCATCCTGCACACTACCCCTCCGAGCCGGTGGGCGTCCGTCAGCGATTCTCCCCGGCTTCGCATCCCTCGCCGGATTTGATTGGACGGTGGAGGCAAGGGGCGGGGAGACCCCGGGAGGCGCGCGCAGGCCGGCTGGGGTTCCCGCGGAGGCACCCAGGGGCTAAGGGGCGGGGCAGGCGGCCGGGCGTCGCGCGTGCGCACGTCGGGAGAAGGCCGGCGGGGGGCTGCGGGGAGGGCCGGGCAGTTCGAGAAAACCGGTGGGCGTGTGCCCAGTGGGCGCGGGCGGGGGCCCGTGGTGCGGAGCGCGCGTGCGCGTCGGGACTCGAGCGGCGGGAGGAGGCGGGAGCTGAGGAGGCGGCGGAGGGGGCGGGTCGCGTCGGGCGCCACGTCCGCAGCCAGAGGCCGCCGCCGCCGCCGCCGCCGCCGCCAACGGAGTCTTCTAGCCCCATCGCCCGAAGGGACGCCTGCGGATCCTGCTACTGCTCCGGGTTGAGTCAGCCGCCGCTGCCGCCCAAGCCGCCGCAGCGCTCCTCGGTGCTGCTGCTCCCTCCGCCCGCCCCAGCCCCCGGCGCCGCTCCAGACCCCGGCGGTGAGTGAGTGGGGCTGGGAGGACAGGGGGCGCCGTCCTGGCTTCCTGCCCTCCTCTCGCTTGCCTTCTTCCATGGGCTCGCCTGCGCCCCACCTCTTGTCTCCTCGGGCCTGGCTGTCCCGATCGGGGCTTTTTGGGGGGACTGGGCGGGAAAGGGGGAGGGGCAGGACTAAGTTGGGGGCGGATGGATGTTCGCTGGCGGGGTTACCCCTCTTTACTCGTCCCTCTGGAGGTTGAGGACTCCTTTTGGAAGCCTCCGCTTGCCTTCTTAGCATCTTGGGTGTCCGGGTGGGAGTGGGGGTGGGCGGGCGTCAGCAGCCTTGGGTGGGGATGCGGCAGAGGGGCTTGTGCGCTGGTCTCCTCACCCCACGGACTCCTGACCTGTTGATAAACTGCCCTCTCGGGTTCAGGCCCCCAGTGGATATTCCCAGTGCTTTTCCGGGGCAGGAAGTGTCTACCTGCACACCTTACCTAAGCCTTGAAGTGCCTGGGTGGAGAGGGGCGCTGGGAGCACCCATCCGTGCCATCCCTGCCTCCCCATCTAAATAAAAACGGTGCCTGCTGTGCACACGCAGCTCCAGGCTGGCCCCGAGCTTCCACGTCCAATCTGATCGCCTCTCCTGAACGCTTCTTCTGTAGACATTAGGACCCCGTGGGAGTGGGACTGTGCTGGGTGTACAACGTGGAGCCGAGGGAGGAGGTGCCAGGCTCAGCCCCAGCCAGGGCGCCTCGAGGGTCATTTTCTTCCTCCTGCCACGTCACTCCCTCTGCTAAAGGAAAAAAAAAAAAAAAAAAAAGAAAGAAAGAAAAAACAAAAACAAAAACCAACAACTCGCTAGTGCCTAAAGGAATCAGCTGAGGGGAGAAGGGATCGCTTTTCTTTAGGGACACCTAAAGAAAGAGGAGAGTTCTTCCTTTGAATTGTTCCCCCTTGTGAACGCTGTGCCGGTTCCAAATAAAAATACTTTATTTACTATATGTAATTATTTGCTGTATGCTGTTGTTTAACCTTTGAAGCTTCCACTGGTGTGGGTGCTTTCTAGGGCTCCCCAGGAAGAGTGCGATCACACCAACAGGTATATGTGTGTGTGTGTGTGTGTGTGTGTGTGTGTGCGCGCGCGCGCATACCCTTGCCTGATTTCAAAAAAGAAGTAGCCTTTAATAAATCCTCATGCATCCTGTTTTGCTTTCTTCTATTTTTTTAGTCTTTGTTGTAACTGATGTCCTGAACCAGGTTCAGTAAAAATCCGTCTCTGGTTAGAAAAGCTTACTTGGTTTACCTCTTTAAACAAATAAATTTGCAGAGGTGTGTGTGTGTGTGTGTGTGTAAACTTCAGGAAAATCTTTACCTTTCTTTGTTTCAGTTATTGAGTGCTTGGTCTTTTCCTACTTCCTGGAAATACCTCAGTGGCTTATATATAAACACCTCCAGAGTATGACCTTTGTATGCTTGTGCCTAATTGTGCCTGACCATATCCATATACCTGTTGAACTAATGAGGTATGTAATTGAATAAAGATGACTAGTGTACTGGTTCTCTGATTTGATGGAGAATTATAATTCTGCATATTGTTTCACATAAGGACATTTAAAAATTGCTATTTTGACACTGTCAGTTATTTGTCACTAGGTGTACACTTCTAAGTTTCACTGGTGGATTACGTTTTCTTCCTTGCCAGATTCAGTGCATTTCTTCCTGTCTATTTTCAGTTGATTTAATGGGCAGGGGCCATCTTTAAAAGCAGTCTAGTTCAGGATAGTTGGTTAACTAGAGAAGCCTAAAATAGTAAGTTGGTGTTTTCATGTACACTGTTGCTGTATGTATATTAAAGTCCTGTATAAATACATTTTTAAATCTCTGCAGTTATTTGGCAAAGAAACTAAAACATGGGTGTGAAGATGTGGCAGAGTTTCTATATATAGAATGTGTAGAAGGATTTAGCAAATTCATAGATGGTCTTTTTCTTTCAAAGGGAAATTGGTACTCACTGTTTAATAACAGGTATTTTGAAGTGGCTTGAAATTAAACTGTTGTGCACTGTATTTTGTAGCTAGGTTTATACAACATGTTAGTGTTATTTAACATCCTTTGGTACATAGAGAGATGATACCTATAGGCAAATTTGTATGCTATTTTCAGACTTTATTTTCATTATGAATAAAAGCATTAAGCTTATATATAAAATGCAAACAACATCGATTCATCTCTCTCTCTCTTTTTTTAATGATTCCCAAGAGGCATTTGTTTACTTATTTCTATTATTGGAATGAATTATCCTCTAGGGAGCAGTGTTATTATTAATCCTCACTCAATTTATTTGCCACCTGCTATATCTATGATACTGTTGTACTGGACAAGAATCATTTTTTTCCCCCCTACGGTACTTAAAAATAACTTCTCTTGAATTTGTAGTAACTAAATGAAAGAAGTCTTTCACATTTCACAATTTCCTAAAACCCCACTTATAACCAGTTTTAGTTAGTATTATTATAGGTTGTTCACATGTCCCGACCAAAAGGTCCATAGAGTAAGGTAAATCGTTTGTCCTGCTCTAAGGGCTGTTGTTTGTCGTATTGTCTTCCTTAAGAAAGTATGTTGCGGGACCAGCAGATAGTGTAATGGCTATGTCGCTGGACTCCCATGTAGTGGACTGCGGTTTGAGCCCTGGACCCGGTAGCTTAAACTCACTCTGGGCACGTGAGCGTGCGTACCCAAGATCCCGAGAGGAGAATGGAGGAGAAGGGATTGCAGTGTGGCCATCCCCTCTGGGGGGTGATTTCTCGCTTTCTCTCTCTCTGGCGAGTGCACGCGCCCTATAGCAAAAACCTCTCCAAAAAAAAAAAAAAAAAAAAAAGTAAGTATGTCGCAATAGAAACTTGTGCATTATGAGCTTCTAGAGAGCACATGTATTTTGTTTCTTGAATGAATGGGGACCAGCAGATGGTGTAATGGCTAAGTTGCTGGACTCTCATGTAGCCGACCACGATTCGAGTCCTGGACCTGGTGGCTTAAATTCATGCCAGGTGCATGTGCGTGCGTGTGTGTGTGCCCAAAATCCCGAGAAGAGAATATAGCAAAAACATCTCCAAAAAAAAAGAAAGAAAAAGAATGAATGATTCACCAAACTGCTAAATGTCAGGAAAGTGTATTCCTACGTGTGTGTGTGAAATCATACTGAAATCTAAGCTTATCTCCAGGGTGCCTGCACATAATAAGGTTCAAATATATGTTGATCTCATGACTCAGTGAATTTAGGGCAGAAGTTTTTTTATAGAATTTAATAATTGTGATTAACATAACTTTTTTTTTTTTGAGAGGTTTTTGCTATAGGGCGCGTGCGCTCGCCAACCAGCCAGAGACAGAGAGATAGAAAGCGAGAAATCACCCCCCCAGGGTGGTTGGCCACGCTGCAATCCCTTCTCCTCCATTCTCCTCTTAGGATCTTGGGCATGCACGCACACGTACCCAGTGTGAGTTTTAAGCCACCGGGTCTGGGACGCGAACCGCGGTCGACTATGTGGGAGTCCAGTGACATAGCCATTACGCTAACTGCTGGTCCCTAACATAACATTTAAGGATGCCATTTAAGATGATAATTTTGACACTTATATTGTCAATTAGTTTTTAATTATTTCACTTTGGTAATAAAGCGGTAATACTCATAATGAGGTAATATCACTAAAGGTTTGGTGCATGTGTATGTACATTAGGAATGTGAATGAAAAGTATAGATGGCACAAATAGTTAAAATTTTTCCTTTCCTTTTTTTTTTTTTTTTTTTTTTTGAGAGGTTTTTGCTATAGGACACTTGTGCTTGTCAGAAAGACAGAGAGAGACAGAGAGACAGAAAGCGAGAAATCAGCCCCCAGGGGGGATGGCCACGCCACAGTCCCTTCTCCTCCATTCTCCTCTTGGGATCTTGGGCACGCACACACAATGCACCCGGCGTGAGTTTAAGCCAACAGGTCCGGGACTCGAACCGTGGTCGACAATATGGGAGTGCAGCGACATAGCCACATAGCCATTACACCAACTGCTGGCCCCCCTTTCGTTTTTTTAAAAGCTTTTTCCAGATGGCATGTGTGGTTTGAGAGAGAGAGAGAGAGAGAGAGAGAGAGAGAGAGAGAGAGAGAGAGGACACCTGCCATGGGGAATGGTCATGCCACAGCCCTGTCTCCATTTCTCCTTTTGGGACTTTGGCCATGCATGCACATGCACCAGGTGTGTTTTTCATGCTGATGGGTCCCAGAGTCCAGTGGTGCACTCAGCCACATGGGATCCGGCTGCCTTAACTACTAGGCACAGGCTGGTCCAATAGTTAAAATTTTAACAAGTGCCTTTTTAGGTTAATTCATCGTCTTATCAAAAACATACCGAGTGCTTGTGGATGCATGCCCAAAATCATGATGGGATGGATAAATGGAGGAAGGGAGATTGTGGCGTGACTGTGTCCTATTAGAGGGTCCTTTCTCTTTCTCTCTGGTGAGTGCATGTGCATTCCAGCACTAAAACAAAAAGAGAAAAAAAGGAAAAGAGATTCCCAGGCACTTTCCATTTTACTTTTTAATGTGTGTGCATTTAAAAATAGTGTTTTAAATTTCTTTGGAGTAAAATAGATATCTCATGTTTTCTTCTGTGGTCTCTTGAAGTCCTTGGGATGCCATTACCTATCTACTCTTTTTTTTTTTTTTTTTAAGAATTATTTTATTCAATTTTATTTATTCTATCTATTTTAATTTGACCAGAGAGGGACTGTGTGTGTGTGTGTGTGTGTGTGTGTGTGTGAGTGAGAGAGAGAGAAAGAGAGAAAGAGAGAGGCGGAGGGAAGGTGAGAAAGCAAGCCGCCAGGTCTGGGACTCTAACTGCGGCGACCATGTGGGAGTCCAGCACCCTTACCCACCATTCCACTTGCCAGCCCCACCACTACCTAGTCTTATAACAGTATATTGGAAGAGCATGACTCTAGCCTAGAGTTTTTTTTTCCAAAAGTTTAGACTACATATTGAGATGTACCTTTTCTTGAGATGCTTAAAGTTACTGTGGATGCACATACTTTATTTTTACCCCAATTAACTCCATAAATAATGTACAGCAGCTTATTACAAACATGTACTAACAAAATGGTAAAAATACAAATAAGTTATTCAAAATGCAAACTAGGATAAAAAGAATCAGGGTGGAGGTCTTGAGGGGGTGTGAAGTAGAAGGGAAGAGGACAGAACTATGCAGGCCACTAGAGCTTATCTGGTTGAGTTGGGATTTTAGCTGTAAGTTTCCTGAAAGCCCAAGGGAGAAGGGAGACATTTGATCTTTGTAACTTTTAAATAGAAAAATACAAAGAAGTATTTGGAGAAAACAAGACATTTCCTGATAATTATATTACCAGTTTCTTCTGTGGAACTCTGTGTCAGAACTAGCAAATGATGTAGTGGGTATCCTTAACCGTATCATACAGTTAAGGTAGCAGCATCTAGCATAGGCTATTTGTCAGAGTTTCCTTATCAAAGACATAACTGTGAACAAAACTCAATCATGTCGTTTTCTCTTCTTTTTCTTTTTTTCCTTTTTTTTTAGGTTTTTGCCATAGGGCATATACTCACCTGAGAGAGAGAGAGACAGAGAGAGAGAGTAAGAGCCCCCTCCCCCCTAGGGGGATGGTTATACTGCAATCCCTTCTCCTCCATTCTCCTCCTAGGATTTTGGATACCCATGTACACATGCACCTGGCATAATTTTCAGTCCGCTGGATCCAGATCTCAGACTGTGGTCAAGTGAGAATCTAGCACCTTAACTACCATGCCACTCACTGGCCCAGTGATGTCATTTTCTTAAAGGAGTATTGACTCAAGTATATTGTGTTTTAAATGATCTTCACCTGTTGATAAAAACTTAAATAACCAGGACAAGAAGGACTGTGTAATCTTTACAAATATAGCTTATGAATATTACTGATTTCTAATATGTGTTCTTCTTCAGTTACAAAATAAGCACATACAAATAAGCAAATATGGATGTTGGGCTGGCCTCTGAGAACAGTGGTTAAGGGAACTGGGTCCCACATGGTTGGCTGTGGTTCATGCCCTACCTCTGGTAGTTTGAAAAACATACTTGATAATGTGCATATGACCAAAATTCTGATGGGATGGTGAAATGGAGGAAAAAGGATTGTGACGTGACTACACTCCATTCAAGGGTGCTTTCTCTGTCTCTCTATAGCAAGTGCATGCATACTCTGGCACTTAAAAAAAAAAAAAAAGAAAACCTTTAAAAATAAGATTGTTGGCAACTGTTGGTGTGGCTGAATCCCACAAGCCAGCTACACAGTGTGAGCCCTGGCTTGAAAAACATGTCAGACCTGCGTGTGTATGTGTGTGTGTGTGCACGTGCACGTGCCCAAAAATCCTCAAAGGAGGTAGAGATGGCAGAGAAGAGATTGCAGCATGGCCATCCCTTTGTTAACTACATATATTTATATATAAATATATATACACACAAGTATAGAAACACTTTATGTAAATACTATAGATGTATACTATAAGTATATATAAATACTGTATGTACTGTAAATATATATTATATACAGATACCTCATATCTAAATACTGTATGTTTCTACAGTAAAATATATCTAAATACTGTATGTTTCTATAGTAAAAATCATTACTCCTTTAGTATACTGCCAGTTCTTTTGTATACTTTTTATTTACAGTCTAGAGTTCTTTGACTTATTTTTAACATCTCTTATGCCAGGAGTTCATAGAAAGTAGGTTCGAGCAGCCCCAGTTCCTTTACATTGGTTCTCCCAAAGTGTGCTTCTCTGGGTGGAGCGGGCTAGTGCTTCTGTTAAACCCAGGTACTTTTGGGTTTAAAGGTACCTGGCTTCCTTTTTTTCCAATTATTTTCCTTCACACGTTTCAGGAGGCCATCTCTGCACTTACAGCATGCAGTATGGTCAGCACATACATACGTTCTCTTGGCAGAAATCCTGCCCTTGTTTGTTTATAACCACATGAGCAGCGCGTTGGCTAGTGTCATAGAGTCTTCCAGTCTTGCCATGATAACATCTGTTGGGCATTTTTTTGAACAGCACCCATTCCCTTGATGACAACAGTATCACTTTTCTTGTAGATTTGCATGTATGCCCCCAGAGGAACAACTCCCATGTTTTCTAAAACACCTA
Organism: Tupaia tana; assembly: GCA_026018925.1. Classification (NCBI taxonomy): domain Eukaryota; kingdom Metazoa; phylum Chordata; class Mammalia; order Scandentia; family Tupaiidae; genus Tupaia; species Tupaia tana. The sequence goes on from JAKSZU010000006.1 coordinate 210,892,120, forward strand.
GAGACTATATTGGGTCATCAGAAAAGTCATGACATATTTTTCTGTTTTTCTATGCAAAAAATGCATCATGACTTTTCTGACGACTCAATGTATTGCTTGTATTTCTTCTTTCTGTTTGTCATCCTGACAAATTACTGGAAGATGGGAGTTCTAGCCAAATGGGATTATATACATTTTCTGGAAAATTGGCATATATATATATACACACAAACACACACACACACACATATATATGCCAACTTTATAATTGGCATATATATGTATAATATAATTTTATAATTGGCATATATATATAATTGGCATATATATGTGTGTGTGTGTGTGTGTGCATATAATATAATTTTCCAATTTTTTGGAAAAATGGCATATATATATAGTCTATAAATATTAACATTAACATTTTCTGGTAATAATGGAACATAAACTATTTTAACATCAGCATTCTCTCTTTAAGAAGCTTATAAATTCCTCTCTTGTCTTCTGTGAGACTATTCTCATTTGACTGTTCATTTTCAGGTATATTTTGTTTTTGTTTGCCCCTCCTCTGCTCACCTCTTAAATATGAGCAGTCCAATTAAGGTTTCAGTCTACTTCTAAACACTCTTCCTTGATCATATCACCCATTTCCCACAGCTTTAGCTATCACTTCAAGCCATTCTAAGAACCTCAACTGTGACTCAGCCTCTGCTGTCTCTGGTCTCTTCAATCTGTTTGCTTGCACCCATCTCCTGTGTCTCCCTCAAAGACATCTCAAATACAACCTGCTCAAAAACAAGGCCTTCCTTTTCTCTCAAAAGTGGATTGAAGAAAATAGAGCAGGGTTAGGTGAAAGATGATAGGGAGACAGGTGGAGGGTGCTCATCTGTTGAAAGGTAGACAGTCAAAGGAGATCTTCCAATAAGGGGATATTCGCACACAGACCTGAAGTTGGGGAGCAAGCCATGTACATATCTTGGAGAAGAACCTTCTAGGAAAGGATAAACAAGGAATTCTGTTAACTGAGTGGTGTGAACAAGAGGTAGACTGGTAGGGGATGATACCATGCGGGTTAGATGTCTGACCTCAGGGGCCAAGGTATAAGGACTGTGGATTTTATTCTGAGCAAACAGGATGCAGTTAGAGAGTTGGAAGCAGAGTGTGACATGGCTGGACTAAAGGGAAAGCAAAAATGGAAGCTTGGAGACCTGAGATTTTGCAGAACTACAAGTAAAAGAATAGACTTCAGTGGCGGTCAAGGTGAGGAGAGGTGGTCATTTTGTGGATTTATTCAGACAACAATTTATTGATGATTAGATAAGAGTAGGGAAAAAGAGGAAGTCACAGGTGGTTCCTAGGTTTTTTGGCCTAGACATTTATTTGGAAAAACTGGCAGAATTCAAACTGTTAGTTTACCGCACTAGACTACTAAAGTAGCCACTGACTGTATTTCATTTCTCTGTTCTTCTATCTGTTCTTGGTTCAGCTAACTACTAATTTTTTTTTTTTTAAATTTTTAGAGGTTTATGCCTTAGAGTGCATGTGCTCACCAGAGACAGACAGAGACAATGAGAGGGAAAGTGAAAAATTACGCCCCAGAGGGGATGGCCACACTGCAATCCCTTCTTCTCCATTATCCTCCTAGGACCTTGGGCCCACGTGCACATGCACCCTGGTGTGGGTTTCAAGTCACCAGGTCTGGGACTTGAACTGCTGTTGGCCATGTAGGAGTGCAGCAACATAATCGCCACACCATCTGCTAGCCCCAGTTAACTTCTTAAAGCACAGATTTATGTTACTCTGCTCATGGCTCTTCATTGCTTGCCCACAGAAGGATGAAGTCAGTTTATATTCAGATTAACTAGCGTATATGTTTACACTATCATAAATCACCTCCAATCTTTCTAAATGGTGGTCTTTTTCTTTTTTAAATTGTAAGGTAGATATCATGTAGGAAAGTAAAGGCTTTTTTTAATTGTCAGGGAGTGTGTGCGCTCACTAGAGGAAGATAGGAGGGGGAAGGAGAAGGCCCCGCTGTGGCATGTGGTCACACCATAATTCCTTCCCTTCCACTTCTCCATTCTGTTAGAATTCCAGGCATGCATACATACTTGCCCCAATGTGTTTTTCAGGCTGCAGGGGGCAGGAATTTGAACTGTGCAGTTAGCCATGTGGGATCCAGTTCCCTCAACCACCCGGCAGTGGGGACTGACTCAACTTTTTTTTTTTCCTAAGGGATTCTGAATTAGGGTGAAAAGGTAAGACTGTTAGTAGGCATTTGTGGGCTAGGGGCCAGAAGGACAGTTTTAAAATGTACGCATTACTATCATGACCACGCCTGTTTGAGAATTCTGGCTGACGTATGTAAGATGTATGTGTGCATGATCTTCCTGTATTTGTTTGTAGGGTGCGGTAGCTTCTGTTGATGAGTGGATCAGGCATGTGATCTCCTGGATTTGTGTGTATTTGCATTGTATACAGATACTGGAATTACAGTGATGAACAAATTAGAGGTGTCTGTCCTTTTGAAATTAAGGGTCGAATGGGGAGGACTGGCTCCAAAATAGGCATATTCCTTGGAAGGGACACATATTCTGCCAGGAATTTCTGCATGTTTTGTCTTGTAATTTGTTAAGCAGTATTCTCTTCTCAGGGTTAGGGCTAGAATGTGTGTGTCTATACACATGTGTACACATGTATACACTTAAATGTGCACATAGGAAAAATATATAAACACACACAAACGCCCCCAGACAGGGTGTGGCTGTTGTGGTACTTCTGCCTCAGCCTCCCAGCTGGGAGTACAGGCACATGCCACCATGCCCAGCTTTTTTCCCTGTTTGATTTAAAGACTTGGTCTTGCTGTGTTGCCAAGGCTAGCCTCAAGCTTTCGGTCCTCCTACTTCAGTTCCTGAGTCAGTGGGATTGCAGGGGCATGACACCATGTCCTTCCTTTTAGGTTGGACCTAGAATTGAGCCTGGGCCTCCCACCCTGGCCCAGTGTGTGGAGCACAGTGCCCTAGTGGTGCGCACTACTGAGACTGGGCCAGGGTTAGAGTCTCTTTCATTTTTATTTTAAGTCTCCTAAAAAGCAAGGAACAAACGAGGTTATTTGTCCTGTGACATACAGTTTATTGTCAGGTTGGGAATCAGACTCAGGCTTTCTAATCCCAGAGCCTTAACCACCATGCTGTGTAATTTGTTATGAACTTATCATGATGATAAACCAAAGAAAATAGAAATATGAATGGAAAGAAATTAATTTTCTTGTTTATGGGAGACTTTTCTTTTAATTTTGCCAAATGGTGTGCTAGCTGGAGAGAGGCAGAGTGAAGTGGGGTGGGTTAGAAAGCACTCCCGTGGGTCATGGCCACACCACATTCCCTTCTCCATTTCTTCCCTCCTTTCCAGGGTTTTGGGCATGCATGCACAGGGGCCTGGTGCGTTTTTTAGGCTTCCAGGTCTGGGGCTTGCACTGTGCCATCAACCATGTGGGATCCAGCTGCCTTAATCACCACGCTACAGGCTGGCCTGGGAGTTTAAAATGAAGACAAATTGATCAAGAGCCCCTCCAGTAATGCACCAGCTGGCACTTTTTTTGTTTTTGTTTTTGTTTGTGGAAGAGATTACACAGTAGCTTTATTTTTTAAATTCAAAGTATGTGGAATGGTCTGCTAAATTCATAAACCAGACCAGGATAAAACTAGGTGCTATTGATAAGTGACCTGAGTCAGGATTTCTGCTAGAGTAATCAGAAGATACTGGACATGCATATGCTTCTGATTCTGTGATGCAGTGATACCCCATCTTACTAGGATTGAGGTTTTAAAGCCATAATAAGATGAATGGCATGAAGGTCAAATGACCTTTTGACTTTCATTCAAGCCACAATTTTTATTTTTGCCTAGATTATTCAGAGTCTCAAGAGCTGTTTCTACTCTTGCTGTCTTGTTGCTAGTTCTTCCCATAGCAGCCAGAAGGATCTTGTAAAAAGTTAAATCAGAACACCTCACCCCCCTCTTGGGTGCCTTTCCCTGGTTCCTCTTCTCAGTCAGGCTAATAGCTAATCTCCATGGTGTCAAGGGCTATGTGGTCCAGACCTCAGTAGGGCCTAGATGCTGCAATCCGGCCTCAGCCTCAGCCAGTCCTGGGTCATGAGCATTCAAGTGCTTGGTGTACTCAGAGAAGTGCATGTGGGTCAGCTTTGCAGAGTGTCCCATTACTGCTGTGCCACCGTCCAGCCCCAGAAGCAAGTATTTTAAGATGGAAAAGGAAGTAAGGAAAAGAAAGTTTTTAACTATGTTTTCTTTACTCCAACATAGTCTATTTTATTCATTTCTTAGAGATAATCATAGTATATATATATCTAGTATACACGCACGCATATACATACATACATTAAATTTCAAAATCTGTCTCTGCCTCTGTTCATAGCAGCTCTAGAAACAGTAATTAAAAATTCATCAAAATCTTACTGGTTCAGGTTGGTAGTGTTCCCCACCCCCAAGGAGAGAGGGATGTCTTTTTTTTTTTAACAGAACTTTTCAGATAGAACATCTTTTTTAAGTTACAGCACAGATTTTTGTTTAAGCCTGTTGTGAAATTAATTACAGTTGAGTTAACCAGTATGCTATAGGAACAGACAATTTGGAGGAGGAGAGAAACAAGATCAAGTATGATAGTCTTGTGGTAGGTGTTTTAGTGTTTTTCCAAATAAAATTGATTGAGTCTTAATTGAGCATGTAATTCGAGGTAGTTTCACATATTGAGGTTAAAATGTAATATGTCTGTTTTTTTGTTTTTTAGGAGATCATGAATCAGGCAGATAAAAATCAACAAGAAATTCCATCGTACCTTAGTGATGAACCACCAGAAGGTAAGTATTCATGTGTACAACTAAGAATGAAAACATTCTGGTGAATTAAAGCTCTAATTGTTTTTATTTAATTTAAAGAAACATAATCTTGTTAGTAAATATGCTCCAAGAAAATAGTTAAAGATAAACATTTTTAGCTTCTAATAAGGAATCACAGATATTAATGAATAGGGACACAATTTAATTTTATTATTTAAGGTCTGTTATCCTGTCCTTTTTTTTTTTTTTTTTTTTTTTTTTGAGAAGTTTTTGCTATAGGGCGCGTGCGCTCGCCAGACAGACAGAGACAGATAGAGAGACAGAAAGCGAGAAATCATCCCCCAGGGGACATGGCCATGCCACAATCCCTTCTCCTCCATTCTCCTCTCGGGATCTTGGGCACACACACACACGCGCCCAGTGTGAGTTTTAAGCCACCGGGTCCAGGACGCGAACCGTGGTCGACTACATGGGAGTCCAGAGACATAGCCATTATGCCAACTGCTGGTCCCTATCCTGTCCTCTTAAGACCATTTCACAAGTAAATGTATTCTTTTCAATTGTAAAAGGTGGGGATAGGTACACCTATTTTTTTTTTTTTTTTTAACAATAGACAGTGTGTGCTCATGCATGAAAGAGAAAGAGGTACATTCTTGATAAGAGTCTAGTTATATCATGATCCCATTTCTCCAGTCCACCAGCTTCTCAGGACTGTGAGTGCCCATTCCCTTCCCCCTGCTGGCATGTTTTCAGACAGAACTAGGGATCTGAACCCACGGTTGGCCACATGGCTACCAGCCTTGCAGGACACTTGTGTTAACTCCCTACTACCATGGCAGGGCTTATGTTTTCTTTTTTTCTTTTTTTTTTTTTTTTTCAAGAATTATTTAATTTTATTTATCATTATTATTATTTTAAAATTTGCTACAGGGCATGTGCGCGTGCATGCGCACGTGTGCGAGAGAGAGAGAGAGAGAACAAGCTGTCAGGTCTGGGACTCAAACCGCAGTTGGCCATGTGGATGTCCAGTGCCCCGACCACTATGCCACTGTTGGCCCCGTTATGCTTATGGTCCCCTTATTCCCACATGGAAATGTTCTGGGATTGAGTCTAGAGACCTTCCTGATTATACCAGGCACATGTATTTCCATGAACTGGGGATGGCTGAGACTGGTGGTGAATCGCGGTGTGGGAGACCCTGTGGGAACGCTGCACCTCTTTGTCTCTCTCGTCTCTTTTTGTTCTTGGAAGAAATAAAAAACAAACTTTAAAATCAACCTATTTCAAGAGGCATTTGAGATGAAATTCCTATATTCATTACGTGATCACTGAAAGCACTTTCTTCCTAAATTAATATAGAGTGTAGGGGTCTGTACAAATTTAGCAGACCCTTACATCGTTATTCTCATTTAGTTTAAAAACTGTAACATCATGACTTGTTCTATTCTTTTACTTTGGAAATCCTTAGAGACACTAATTGTACACCCGGGGCTGGCAGGTGGCGTGGTGGTTAAGGTTGCTGGACTCCCACATGGCTGACTGCGGTTTGAGTCCCGGACCTGGTGGCTTGCTTTCTCTCTCTCCCTCCCTCCCTCTCTCTCTCTCTGTCTCTCTCCCTCTCTCTCTCTGTCCCTCTCTGGTCAAATAAAATAAGTAAATAAATAAAGTTAAATAAAATAATTCTTAAGAAAAAAAGAAACACTAATTATACACCTAAATGTCCCGACTATATACAGAAAATAACTATTGGTATTTTAAATGTATGGCTGTAGTACCGACTGTTAGTAAACTTAATCCAAATAGTGATCTCTTCGAAGAACTGCTGATTGGTGGGATTTAAAATCATGACTCTAGGTGTTGTATTGCTGCTCTGTACTATTAGCCATTATCCAACATTTTCCTGCTATATTTCTTATATTAGTAGGCAAAAATGAAATGTTAGGAAAACAACACAACAAAATGGTTATTCTTAAGTCCAAAAGGAGGTGAAGGAACTAGCTGATGAGGTGTAGTATTTTTAGTTTGGTAGAGAAATACCCTGGAAAATCATGAGCCCAACTCTTTTCCTGCCTTACTTTTTTTAGAACTAGAACAATAGTGGTTTGAATAGAAAAGTTAGGGCTCAGTGAGGATGTTAACAAGGACTCTGAGAAAGAAGTCAAGAGAGGGATAAATAGAGGCCATCCGGGAGCGTGACTGTCAAGAACAGACCCCAGAAGAGGTCTGAATATGCCAACTGCCAAACAAGAGGAATGGCAGAGCAGGCAGGCATTAGGAGTAACCGTAACTGAGGAGATCAGCTGCAGTTATGTTTATCCAATCTGTTTAGAAAAAGTTAATTCGTCTTTATTAAATGGATGTGTATCAAATATGGCGTAGCAAGATAATTTTATTAAGAATGTATTCAGCATGAGGCCTTTTCTTAGTGCTAGTGACCTTGGTTACAGAAGAATTACTAATTCTGTAATCCTTCCCATCATAATTGTATAATTAATATATTAAAGTGCTCATCTCTGTCTTAAGTCTGATTTCACCCAGTTAAAACTTGTATTAACTATGCTTACTACTTAGTTTTAATAAAAATATTTGGTTGGAGTTGTAAATATAGCCTTTGCCATATCTATATCTACACTATTTGACTAATCAATGAGATTTTCCTACTTATGATTCATTGTAAAACTTCCAGACAACAAAACTATCTCAAGGTAAATTTATGCTTTGTGTATTAGAAAAGTTTGGTTTTGGGGACCAGCAGTTAGCGTAATGGCTATGTTGCTGGACTCCCATGTAGTCGACCGTGGTTCATGTCCCGGACCCGGTGGCTTAAAACTCACGCCGGGCACGTGGGCGTGTGTGCCCAAGATCCCGAGAGGAGAATGGAGGAGAAGGGATTGCGGCGTGACCATCCCCCCGGGGGGTGATTTCTCGCTTTCTGTCTCTCTGTCTCTCTCTGTCTGGCGACTGCACGCACCCTATAGCAAAAACCTCTCAAAAAAAAAAATGAAAGTTTGGTTTCGGGGGCCAGCAAGTGGCATGGTGGTTAAGGCACTGAATTCCGACATGGCTGACCATGATTTGTCCCGGCCCGCAGGACAGTCGAACAGGTTCCCTGGGGGAGGGAGTGAGAGATGGGACAAACACACGCACACACACTACGAGATGCTGATCAAGTTGTCTTCTTCCGTTTATTGAGGAAAAATGGCGAGTTATATACAGCTGGTGGGCACCAATTGGCTGCCCGAAATGCAAATGAGATAGAACAGCATGAACCAATCATTGATGTGGGCGGATCTCTCTCGTTGCCTAGAAACCCAACCACTTCCGGGGAGAACAGTTGGTCACATGATTTCTGAGAAACAGTTTGCTCAGTGAGGAAGTGAAGCCTAATGGTTTCCAAGATGGTGGATAGCTCAAGATGGCGGATAGCTCAAGATGGCTCCCGTATGCAGTGCCCTCCACAATGATTCGAGTCTTGGATCTGGCAGCTTAAAAGTCATGCTGGCTTGGGACCAGCAAATGACATAATGGTTACATCACTGGACTCCCATGTAATCGACCAGTGACTTGAAACTCACACCAGTCATATGTGCGTGTGTGCTCAAAATCCTAGAAGGAGAATGGAGGAGAAGGGATTGCTACATGGCACCTCCCTACTTTCCCTCTCACTGTCTCTCTCCTTACTGGTGAGTGCATGTAAAAGTCTTGAAAAACAAAAAAGAGCTTGGTTTTTAGAACATCTTTTTTTCTCCATCACAAATATTGTCTGTTTCTCCACGTTTCCTTCTCTGATGACCTCATTCTGCTGGGATCTAGTAGCTTTTGTATCTTAGTGAGACCTCTATACCTAAGAATTTTTCCTTTCTTTATGTGAGATTGTACTTTACCAGTGGCTAAAGCCTGAATTGTGTAGCTACCAACTATTTTCCCATGAACTTTAGAAAAAGACAGCACCATTGTTTACATATTGCTACCTAAATCATCAGGTTACAGAAGAGAAAGGCCTGTGTGCATGTGAAGCTGGTGTAATCACCTTTTGGTGAAATCTTCCTGTTGGTCATTTTATGCCTGAGTTTGAGGTTATATGCTATTTTGTGGGACATTATTTAAAAAGCAAACACACCAAAGAAAACACATGACTTCAATCTGAATTTTTCATATTGATAATACCTTTTCTGGGACCATCCAAAGAGTTGTTTTTCTTTCTTTTTCTTTTCTACATTTGCTAGAGGGCGTTTGTGCTCACCCGAGAGACAGAGAGGAAGTAAAGCAGCATCCCCCCCCCACGGAGGATGTTCATGCCGCAATCCCTTCTCCATTTCTCCCTTTGGGATTGTGGGCATACCAGCACAAGTTCCCAACATGTTTTTCAAGCTGCTGGGTCTAGGACTCGAACCAGAAGTTGGCCATGTGGGTTCTAGTACCTACTCACCGTATGACTGGCTGCCCACCTGAAAAATGTTAGATGTCAGAAGCACTGCATCTCTTCCATAAGAATTACTGAGGCAGTCATTTAAGAATTAACTGTAACTGTAGTTTGTCTATCCTACTTACATCTGAATAAAAATGATTTAAGGTAGATAACGTGATTTTTTTTTATTAGTTTTTTTTTTTTTTTGCTATAAGGTATGTATGCCCACTGGAGAGACAGAGAGAGAGATAAAGAGACAGAAAGCAAGAAATCACTCTCCTGGGGGATGGCCATGCTGCAATCCCTTCTCCTTCATTCTCTGGGGATTTTGAGCATGTACACACACACGCCTGGCATGAGTTTTAAGCCACTGGGTCTAGGACTCAAACTATAGTCAACTACGTGGGAATCCATTGACGTAACTATTATGCCAACTCCTGGTCTCAGATAACGTGATTTTTTTTTTTTTCCTAAGAGGAATTTTTGCCATAACAGCATGTGTGCTCGCTGGAGAGACAAAAGAGACAAAAAGTGAGAAATCACTCCCCACGGGGGATGGCCACGCCACAATCCCTTCTCTTCCATTCTTCTCTTGGGATCTTGGGCACACATGCACACATGCCTGGTGTGGAGTTTTAAGTTGCTGGGTCTGGGACTGAAACCACAGACAACAACATGGGAGTCTAGCAACGTAACCATTATGCCATCTGCTGGTCCCGATAACACTATTTTAAAGGATGAATAGGTTTTGTTTTTACATAGCATTAGTTCTTTAAATACAGCATTTAGGGATGCATAGAGCAGAGACTCGTAAATATATTTAACAGCTGTTCTGAAATGTTTTGGGTTCAGGGCACTTTTATTTTCCCAAAAATTGAGGCCCCCAAAGGCTTATGTCTTTGCAGTATTTACTGTATTAACAATAAAACCAGAGAAATTTGAATATTCTAGGGAACCACCACCTTCCAATAATGAACTAAAATGATGAACACGAAGGGAAAGAGGAGAGGCACCTGATATATGTTCTCTGGGCCTTTTAGAAGACATGGAGTGGTTCCTTTGGCAATGTATATGCAAATCTACAAGAAAGGTGATAGTGTAGACATCAAGGTGATTAACACATTTTAATGAAAAGCATCTTTTTCTAAAAGAAAATAATTACAAACACAGTGATATTTATACATTTTTGCAAACTGTTAATGTTTAATGGAAGATAACTAGATTCTGTATTCTGTAGCTGTTTCTGTATTATGTCTGTTGTATTATCACATGTCATCTAGCTTCTGGAAAACTCTGTTGTAAGCTTGGGACAGAGTATAAAAAAGAGGTTAAAAGGGCTGGCCTCAGCCTAGTGGTTAAGAGAGCTGGATCCTTCATGGCCTGCTGTAATTTGAAACCTAGCTTTGGCAGCTTGAAGAATGTACTGCAATCCTGACAGCACAGAGAAGCAGGGAAGGGATTGAGGTGTGTCACTGGGGAGTGTTTTTTCCCTTCTCCCTCTCTCTCGTGGTGATCAGGCATGTCCTCTGGCAGTAAAGACAAAGAATTTTTTTTAAATAAATGATAGCATCATATTATAATAGTAATTTTTACCTTGTAGATCCCTGACACGACTCAGGGATCCCAGACTATACCTTGAAATCACTGCTTTATATGAAGAAGATTGTATCAGTAATGATTATTGAACCCTCTCAAGGAAACGAAGGCTCACTCTATTTATCTTTATTTTTTTCATGCTCTTCTTAGAACATCAAATATAGGTTATTAGTAACAAAACTGTAAATTAAGGAAAGACTTTTAAGACAGATAATTTAAAACAGGATTTTCTTTTATGAAAGTAGTCTGTAAAGCATTTCTTCTCATAACTACTAGGCGCTGGACCAAGATGTGGTATGTACAGCTTCACCCTGGAGGGACAGTCAGTGTGCTTGGCCTTACCGAAGTGACCTGCTGGCTGTGAAGACCTTGGGTTAATGATTTATACTGCTCTTTTTAAAAGACTTATTTCTTATATTTGACTGACTGTCTCATGATGTATTTTCTCTTACTAGGTTCGATGAAAGATCACCCACAGCAGCAACCAGGCATGTTGTCCCGTGTGACCGGGGGTATCTTCAGTGTTACAAAGGGAGCTGTTGGTGCCACCATTGGTGGTGTGGCTTGGATTGGAGGAAAGAGTCTGGAGGTGACCAAAACGGCTGTTACAACTGTGCCTTCCATGGGAATAGGGCTGGTGAAAGGGGGTGTATCTGCTGTCGCTGGAGGTGTTACAGCTGTTGGGTCTGCTGTTGTAAACAAAGTGCCCTTAACAGGAAAGAAGAAAGACAAATCTGACTAAAATATGGAGATACAGTTACTCTCCACAGCATTATGATGCCAGTGGCATTGAATTGCTAAATTATGGACTACAACCAAGTCACCTGTTTTGGACATTTATCTTCTAAACTGCTGTGTTGAAAGTATTGATGACTGGTTTTCGTCTAAGAGAAGAGACCAATACTAGCACAGTGTATGAAGGTTTCACATGTTATTAAGTTCCAGCTTTTTATCTGGTTAAAATGTTACACTTACTCAGCTGTAACTGAAGATATGGTATGTTTGAATATTTACTCTCTTTCAGTTCGACTAAAAATGTGAAAGTTGAATTTAGATGATCTCTTAAAGTTCCTCATGTATAATGTGCCAGGTAACGCATTCACCCCTTAAGAAGGGAACCTTGAACTACATAAACTGTACCTTTGATGTGCCTAATAGTTTCAGATGTCTTAGTTTTTTATAACTGTAGTTGATTAGGACAAGAGGCATGCGTTTCTTATGTAAGCTGGCAAAGTTAGCAGGAATTAGAAGAGTTTAAAAGATAAGTGGTTTTATGATACTGAGTGTTAACCTCATCTTTTGTTAGATACGCATTCTATTCATTTAGTCATTGATGCCTTACAAAAGAAAGCATCTTTTTTAATATCCTAAATATGTGCAGTTCTTAGAATTTATGGATTCTTTTAAAGGTTGTTTGTGAAATTAGTTTTCCCTCTTAAGAATCTCAGGAGTAGTGGGGAAGGCATTTCTTGCTGTTAGGGGAGAAGAGAGCGCTCGTTAACTGTCTTGTCAGTTGTGAGAATCTAATTATACTCCTCAAGTTGGGTCCATGCTCCATCATTAATACACCTCACAGTGCCTAAAGGACATTTCTTTACTGTTCAGAAGCTATGTTGGACGAGTTTCATATTAAAAAGAAACACAAGAAAAAAATAATATAAAATTCCTAAGAAGTAAAGCGTCCAAGAAATAAGAATCCTTCACACCTGTCCTGTCCCTCGGTTATCTTAAATTATTAGCAGTACCTGTTTTTTAAAAACACAGTGCAAGTAACCACAGTTATGTGAGGACTTTTAAATTAAATGGGCACCATAGATTAGTTTTGAATGTAAAATATTTGTAAGTGCTTTCCATGGTTTATATAGACTTTTAAAATGTGTTATCTTATAGTCCTTTAAAGCAGCTGTAGACTTTGTTACCATTTTCAAGCAAATTTTAAGTAGGGAATTGAAGCTTTGATTATGGATGCTAAGTGTGCCATGTCTTATTAAAACGTCCCATCATGTCTCCTTCATTCTCGGAGGATCTGACTTAGCTGAAATGTTTTTTGTGCTGTTATTATTGTTCATGTTACCTTCATGAAAATTTAACAACTAAAGAAAAAATATATATATATAGGTATTCCTCGTAACTATGAGTTACAGCCCGAACCTGAACAATTTTTAATTTTCTTCATACTTAAGTCTAGAAGTTAGTATCATTCTGCTGATGTTTTTGCAGGGTGGGAAGGGGGGTTGGAGAGGAGCCGATGCTTTCCAGTAAGTAAATCCAGGTAGCACCCTTGAGACCTAGCGAGAGCACTCTTCATGCCTGAGATTTAAATGTCTGTAAACCACATGATTAAGATAATCAGCAAATGAAAGGAATATAACTTTAATTTTAAAAAGCCTTCATGAATACCAGCAGAGATTCTAAGCAAATCTGCAAAGGTTCTTGAACCTTTTTCCTAAATACAAAACTGAAAAGTCAGTAGGAAGTTCTCTTCATCAGGAATGAAGTGGTTATTTATTTCACACAGTATGATTTAAGTAGAATTCATTGGTGTATCTGGCCAGATTTCATAATTAGCAAAGGAGATTTAAAAAAATGACAATTAATAGATGAATACTAAATAAAGATCTAAATGATGGTTTGGAGAACTTGTTGCCTGCTATTTGGAAGAAGCGATGGCTTCACTGCTAGTTCATGTTTCTAATTTATCTTCTCTAGTCACAGGCTCTGCTCTCCTTTGTACCTGAGCTTCGAAGGATAGACTTTAGTTGGCGTGCATATTTATTTTCAACTTTGTCTTTAAAATTGTCGAGGGAAAATAGTTGTAATTAGTTTCTGATAGAGAAAAGCCACCTGGTACACTGTAGCTCATCACAATTGTTTTAAATTCTAAACGGCAGCTTTGTCCAGAGGGGCTTTTGCAATGACAGCAGGGACTGTACAAGTGTGCAGCTTGCTACGGGGGTTCTTGTTGGAACGGACTTGCCATTGGCTGAGGTGTACAGCTGTATAACTGAGTCTTCTCCAGTTTATTTACATAGACTAGCGATTCGACCTGTTTGACAGGGCTAGTTCACTTCAAGAAACGAAGGTGGTTGTGTATACCTGGAGGCATCTGTTATTCAACTTATTTTTTGAGTGGGTGTTTGGCACAATCAGGATGAACTTGTGCAGGCCACTTGAATGACTGATCTGATAGTGTTGACATTATGAATCCTGTACTTAGTGAAATGTCAGATGAAAATAACTGATGATTGAAACTTTTTTTTTGTATCAAAGGGATGGGAAAAGAACACATGAATCTGTTAATAAAGCACTATGATCTGCAAAAGATGAAATGTTTTCATAAAGATCTAAAGAAATAAAGGAAATTTTAAAACAGGGTAATCTTAAAATTGTTAGTTACATAGCAGTTCACCTAAGTGCTGTGGCCAGTTTTCCGATTTTTTCACAGTAACGTATATATGTGACATCTCTGAATGCGCGTGTTGATGCCAGCACAGCAGTGAAATACAATATGTTTTTTAAAATTTCATTTCATTTATTATTGTTACTTTTTAATTTGACCAGAGAGAGATAGAGGGAAAGTGAGACAGCAAGCCTCCAGGTCCAGGACTTAAACTGTGGTTGGTCATGTGGGATTCTAGCACCTTAACCACCATGCCACCTGCCGGTCCCGACAATAATATATTTTTAAAGAATTATTTTATTTAACTTTTTTTCTTTCTCTCTTTCCCTCTTTCTCTCTCTCTCTCTTTCCTTTTAATTTGACCAGAGAGGGACAGAGTGAGAGAGAGGGAGGGAAGGAGAAAGCAAACTACCAGGTCCGGGATCTGAACCACAGTCAGCCATGTGGGAGTCCACCTGATACAACTATATTTTAAACAACTCTAATAAAAGATTAAAAACGCATACTTAGGAGCTTTACACCAACTTCCCAGATCTCTGCAGAGTGGGGCCTAGGACTGCATTTTAACAACCTCTGTGGTTGTCCTCGGGTGCACTAAAGTTTGCAAACTGATGGGGAAGTTATAAAGTGGGGAGCACTTTCAGTAGCTGTGGAACCAACATAGACTTCTCACTGTACGGAAATGACTAAAATGGATGGGGATGCAGCTGCTTACCTGCCAGGTACTGTCCATATGTTACCCTTACTCTGGGTAATGCGGAAGTGTCTGTGTTCCCTCTTCACAAATGGAGGACAGGCTGATGTTCAACGTTAATTGAATTTCTCATGTAACTTTCCAATGAGTGTTAAGTACGACTTCTCCAGCCATGTCCAGAGACAGAAGTGGGGCTCCTCAGTGACAAGCCCGTGGTTCTGGGACTGATCCTAGATGCGGCCCCGTGCCTGACTTACTAGGCTGTCTAACTTGAATCTCACTGAAGTCTTCTAGGTGATCATGTTAACTTAGTGACTATTTACACCTTGCTGCAGAAGTGAATTTAGTGTAATTCTACATTAGTTGCCTGAAGAACGTTTAATTTTGTTGTCAGAGATTTTTTTTACAGAGGAAATTTGACACTGGTGTTCTATGGAAGGACATTGGTCCTTGCTCATTTGTTCATTTGAATTTCTAAAATTTTATTTCATAGGGAGATCTGAGTGAGAATGGAAAAAAGGCAAAAGCAAAACTCTTACAGAAGTTCAGGGATCAAAAACAATGGAGTGGGGCTGCAGATGGCATAGTGCTTAAGGATGCTGGACTCTATGGCTGACTGTGGTTCGAGCCCCAGACCTGGCAGCTTGCTTTCTCACTTTCCTTCTCTCTCGCTCTGTCCCTCTCCGGTCAAATTAAAGTTAAATAATTATTTAAAAATCCCAAAACAATACAATGGAATTTGGACTATGGGGAAATCTGGTATATACTACGCAATTAACCACAAATGTGGATCTGTTTTCTTCTTTAATGTCATCTTTTATCTTTTTTTTTTAAGGTTTTTGCCATTTGACATGTATGCTTGCCAGAGAGAGACAGAAAGAGGGAAAGAGAGAAATCATTGCCCTGAGGGGATGGCCATGTTACAATCCCTTCTCTTCCATTTTTCTGTCGAGATTTTGGGCAGTCATGTACTTTTCAAGCCACTGGGTCTGGGACTCGGTGTACTTTTTGAGCCATCAGGTCAGGGACTTGAACCACAGAATCAGTCATATGGGATTCAGTGCCTTCACCACCATGCCGGCCCTAAATGTCATCTTTCTTTTTGAAAAGGAATTACTTAATTTCATTATTTTTAAAATTTTACTATAGGGCAAAGTTAGAGAGACCGGGGAGGGGTCGGGGCAGGGGGGAGTGAGAAAGCCAGCTCTCAGGTCTGGATTTCGACCATGCGGGAGACGGCCACGTGGAAGTCCAGCATCTTAACCACCACACCACCTGCTAGCCCGTAAGCGTCATCTTTTCAAGTTAGCGACGTGTTTCTATAACCGTGCCTGGATTTGAACACTTGTGTTTTGCTGCTGTAGTGACTGGTCTGTTTTTAAATGATCAGCCACAAAGTGCCATGTGGCTGCTTACCTCTGCTGAACTTTCTCATTCACCCCCTTGTAGAATGCTCACTGTCCCACCTGTTAGAATGACTCAGTAGCTCCCCTGTCCAACCTTCCTCCATACCTCCCCTCCCATGCTACAGTCCTCTGTTAAAAGAGGCGGCCAGGGAGCAGCCCTGCCTCACACCGCTCGTTCATCTACCTGCCTTGCTGTGCTCCCTCTCTTTCTAGACCAGGGCCAACATCTCTGTGCTTATCCAAAGCCAACCCGCTTTCCCTTCCTCAAGGATATTAATCCTAGAGCCTTTCTCTTATCTCATAGAAACATGTTCTTTAAACAAAAATTTATTCACCACCTGTTTTTCTGATTCTCTCAGCAGCCCCATTTCTGCCTTTTCCTCTCCTCCCATTCTCATTCAACCCAATCCACTTGGTCTTCTCACTCTCATTACATTAGAATCTTTTTTTTTTTTTTTTTTTTTTAAGATTTTTGCTTTAGGGCACGTAGGCTCACCAGTGAGGCCGAAAGTGAGAAATAACACCCCCTTCCCAGGGAAGATGGCCACAACACAATCCCTTCTCCACTCTCCCAGGGTCTTGGGCACACATGCATACGTGCCTGATGTGTTTCAAGCTACTGGATCCGGTGCTTGAACCATGGTTGGCTATGTAGGAGTCCAGCACCTTAACCGCTACACCACCTGCTGGCCTCTACCAGAATCACTCTTGACAGGGCCAACCAGTGATTTCCACTTCTGAACTGTATATTGGAGGACCTCTCAGTGGCATTCGGTATTGCTGACCGTGTCCTCTTTTTCTCTGATCTTCTTCCTCTGACCGACCTTTTCTAGGTTTGGCTGGCCACCCTGCTCTGAATGTGCACTCTCGTCCAGGCCACTTCATCTAGAGCCAGGACCTTAAATACCACAGATAAGCACGTGATTCCCAAGTATGTGTCTAAGTCCTGATCCTCATCCCTCCAGACACAGCCATTTGCCTGTTTGACATCTCTGTGTGGATGTCTAGTGGGCATCTCAAAACTGACATGCAACTACCAAAGCAAGCATGTCATGTATATCAGAGACACTTGGGAGTGAGAGCACCACTGGCCGTTCGTTAGAAGCTGCACAAACTAAAGCCTCTGTAAGGGTCTCCTGTCACACACGGAATGAGATCCTGGCCCTTAGATGGGCCTCTGCCCATCACTCAACCCTGCTATAACCACACTGGCCGTTCTTTTTCTTGAAGTAACATTCCTGTGTGGCTTTCGGTTACCCTTAATCTCCTCATTTGTAGAACAGTAAAGAATGGTGCTTAAGGGCTGGTTCCTTGGCAAGGTGGTTATGGTATCTGGATCACATATGGGCAACCATGTGGTTCAAGTCCCGGGCCCAGCAGCTTGAGAAACACTCCAGGCATGTGCGTGTGTGTTTAAAATCAGAAATGGAGGAGGAATTGCAGTGCCACCATACCCTGGGGGTGCTTTCTCCTCTCCCTCGTTCTCAGATGAGTTCACACATCATCTAGCACCCCCCCCCCCAAAATAAAAAGTACTTAACTCTTAGGACTGCAAGGCACTTAGAAGCACTGTGTAGTAGGTGCCACACGGACAGAGCTACCTCTTACTCTTTGAAGGTACTGAACAGATTTGGGTACTTGCATCTGCTGAAGAAATAAAGACGGAAGACACTATAGTTTTCATAATACTTAAAAGGCCATACACAGTGCACAGAAGTTCAGTATCGAGTCCATCGCTGGAACCAGCAGATGGCGTAATGGTTAGTTCACTGGACTCCCACATGGTTGACCACAGCTCAAGTCCTAGACCTAGAGGCTTAAAACTCATGCCAAGCATGTGCGTGTGTGCCCAAAATCCCAAAAGAAGAATGGAGGAGAAGGGACTGTGGCATGGCCATCCCCAGGGGTGATTTCTCGCTTTGTTTCTGTCTGTCTCTCTGGTGAACACAAGTGCCCTATAGCAAAAATCTCTTTAAAAAAGAAAAAAAAGCCACTGTTTGGTTGCATTTTTTTTTTTCCTAAAAAGAATTATTTACTTTATATTTTTTTAAAAAAGAATTTGCTTTAGGACACATGCACTTACCAGAGAGGAAGAGAGAGGGAAAGTGAGAAAGCAAGTGTCCATGTTCAGGACTCAAACCACAGTCAGCCATGTGGGAGTCCAGCGCCTTAACCTCTTTGCCACCTGCTGGTCGTCCCCCCCCCCCCCCCCCCCCCCCCCCCCCGTACTTATTATTATTACTATTTTTAGGTTTTTGCCATAGGGCACATGTACTTGTTGCAGAGGCAGAGGGAAAGTGAGGAATCATCCCCCAGGAGGGATGGCCAACCACAATCCGTTCTCTATTCTCTAGGGGTTTTAGGCATATACACACACACACGGTGTGATTTCTCTGGGTCTGGGACTCAAACTGTAGTTGGCTGTGTGGGAGTCCAGTGCCTTAACCACCATGCCACCAGTTTGCCCTTAGTTGTCTATTGTTACAAAGTTCAAACTTCACAGCTGAAAGTGAGCCAGTCTTTACCTGGATGTTTATTCTGGAACAATATTTAGGAAGGAAACAGTAAACACTACCATTATCATTAGCATCAACCATCACACATTTCTGTTATGCGGCAGACGTGAATTTTCAGAAAGCTTTCTCAAAAGCTGCATTTATTTCGAATGTATACAAATCAGATCATTTCAAATTAAAAAACTGGACAGAGAAGTTTTTATAAAAGTGTGCCCCAAATTGTTTAGTCATTCCTTCTGGTTTGCCAGAGAGGGGTGACTTCTCTTATGCTGACTCAAAAGTAATCCTTTTCTATGTACTAGATTTGAACAGAAACCAAATCTTGGTAAACCTGGGCTTTGCCACTTGGCAGCTGAGTGGCCTAAAGAGGCTTAAAGAAGCTTCAGTTTCCTCCTCTGTAAAATGAGGAAAGTAGAGTGCGTGTAAATGTTTCATGAGGTGCACTGGTCAGTTTCAAGTTAGCCACTCAAGTAGGCGCCATTCTTTTTGGATGAATAATGCCTGGTTCTCAAAGACATTCATTTACTCTAAATTGGAGATGAAATTAGTTTTCTCATTAAAGATCAAGTATCCCTTACCCAAGATGCTTGGGACCAAAAAATCTTCAGGATTTCAGGGTTTTTTTGTTATTCTGAAGTATTTGCACATACTTAATGAGATACCTTGGGAACAGGAATGAAGTCTAAACATGAAATCCATTTATATTCCATACATACCGTATACATAGCTCAAAGGCAATTTTAGACACTTTTTTTCTTTTAAATTTGCTAGAGGGCACATGTGCTTGCTGAGCAGTAGTGAGAAACCAGCCCTCCAGCCCCCATGGAGGACGGCCACACTGCAGTCCCTTCTCCATTTCTCCCACATCTTGAGATTTTCGGGCACGCACGCACGGATGCTGGCATGTTACGCTGCCAAGTGTGAGACACATCGGGCAGTCGGTCATATGGGATCCAGTGACCCTAACCACTGCGCCACCAGCTGACCCCTAAACCTTATTTGAAAACATTTTTGCCAGAGGACACATGGACTTACCAGAGAGAGAAAGCACCACCATGATGGGATGTGGTCACACAATTCCTCACCAATCTGTTGGGACTTGGGGCATGCATACACATGTACCTGGCATGTCTTTCAAGCCACAAGTGCCAAGATTCAGATGATGTGACCAGCCAGGTGGGATCCATCTCCCTTAACCACTAGGCTATCGGGCTGGCTCAATATACTATTTTTAATAGTATTTATTATTATTATTTTTTATTGCCAATGGGTGCATGCACTCACCAGGGGGAGCAAGAGAGAGCCCTCCAATAGGGTTTGGTCACACCACAAAACCCCTTCCTCCATCCCTTTTCAGGATTTTGGGCATTCACGCACACACGTCTGATGGGTTTTTCAAGCTGCCAGGGCCAGGGCTTGAACTGTAGTGAGCCATATGGGACTTGGAGCCTTTTGCCACCACGCTACTGGGCCAGCCTTATTGTGATATTTTGACTGAGACCCATTTCGCGATGTAGTGTGCAATTTCCCATTTGTGGTATCATGTCAGTGCTCAAAACATCTTGTATTTTAGAGCATTTTGGATTTGGGGATCAGAGATGCTCAACCTGTTTTAGAAGTTTGCTGATGTTTCAATTAACACCAAGCTACAGAATTCAGACCACAGTAGAGTGATACTTCAGAGCTGATAGTGAGGAGCAGTGAGTTTGCATTCTAGATGAATGTGCTGTATCAATAAAACTGTATCTATACTTTTCATTAAGAGAAGGTACTGGGGCCCACAGGTGGTGTGGTGGTTAAGGGTGCTAAACTCCCAGATGGCCAGCTGTGGTTTGAGTCCCGGACCTGGCAGCTTGCTTTCTCACTCTGTCTCTCTCTGTCCCTCTCTGGTCAAATTAAAAATAAAGTTAAATAATTCTTAAAAAAAAAAAAAAAAGGAGACTGTACTTGTCAGTTTCTTAGAACTTATTCACTTATAAAAGTAAGTCATGGGGGACCAGCAGTTAACATAATGGCTATGTTGCTGGACTTCCACGTAGTCGACCGCGGTTTGCGTCCCAGACCCGGTGGCTTAAAACTCATGCCGGGGGCATGTGTGTGCATGCCCAAGATCCCGAGAGGAGAAAGGAGGAGAAGGGATTGCGGCGTGGCCATCTCCCCTGGGGGGTGATTTCTCGCTTTCTGTCTCTCTGTCTCTGTCTGTCTGGCGAGCGCATGTGCCCTATAGCAAAAAAAAACCTCTCCAAAAAAAAAAAAAAAAAAAGTAAGTCATAGGACCAGCAGTTAGCGTAATGGCTATGTCGCTGGACTCCCATGTAGTCGACCACGGTTTGAGTCCTGGACTGGGTGGCTTAAACTCATGCCGGGTGCGTGTGTGTGCCCAAGAGGAGAATGGAGAAGGGATTGCGGCGTGGCCATCCCTCCCGGGGGGTGATTTCTTACTTTCTGTCTGTCTCTGTCTTTCTGGTGAGCGCACATAACGCTATAACGAAAACCTCCCCCCCTTAAAAAAATTAGTACTTAAGATTACTGGTGCTGGGGCCAGCGGATGGTATAGTGTTTATGTTGCTGGACTCCCATATGGCTGACCACGGTTCAAATCTCAAACCTAGTGGCTTGAAACTCAGGCCGGATGCATGTGTGTGTATGCTCAAGATCCCAGGAGAATGGAGAAGGGATTGTGGCATGGCTATCCCCGCTTTGCGGGGGGGGGGGGGGGGGGGTGATTTCTCACTTTCACTCTCACTGTTTCTCTCTCTCTGGCAAGTGCACGCACCTTAAGGCAAAACTTCTGGGGGGGGAAGGGGGGACAGGGAGAGAGAATACTGGTGCCTATAAACTGCCTGGATTGCTAAAGTCTTTGCTAATCAGTTTCTGGCCTGCTAGAAAGAGACATCAGTCAGTCACTCTTCAACATTTAATGGTGCCACAGGGTTAAATAAAGGCCTTCCTTTTTTGGCCTGAATTTTACCAAAGTTAGCCTCAAACTCTTTTTTTGTTCCATTTAGATTTGCTAGATGTCCATCTTTTATTCTGTAGCCTAAGGCATTCAGTTTCCTGACCCTGTACTGTACTATCTGTGGTGTTAATTCCAAGACCATTGGCGTTTCTCTTATCTGAGTTATGGAAATTCCTTCTTTCAATAGCCCCTGAATCCTTTCTTCTAAAACTGGAACAGAGTAATACAAAATGGCAGGGCATTTCAAAACCAACTGCTTCAAGTCATGGTCTGTGCACTTGAAAGCATTTTTAGAGAAGGAAATACTGTTCTGTACACTTCTTGGGCAAAGCTGGAAAAGAAATCCTTTGAGCTTAGACAGAAGTTGGAGGATTTCAAAGTTGGTGAAACCTTGCTCCTGGAGAAATTCTAGTGTTTCCTTTATAGCTGCAGGAGAATTTAACAGAATAAACGGGTTCTGGCTCAATAATTTTAGGAGCCAAACTTTCATGTTGGCCTCAGAGCCACCTACACTTAGATAACTCTCCTGGAGAACCTTTACCATTTGCTTATTCTTCTCAACAGGGTTATGAAAAATATTAGATGCAGTTGTCAAAAATCTACTAATGACCACATTCTTGAGTCCCAGCTCTTGAAAGAATTGAATGTTCAGCTTCCGGGTTTCTTGGTCTTTCACAGTAAAGAAAGATTCTGGGAACTGCTCTATTAACTTGATTAATTCTTGCTCGTTTTTGCAGACTAACTGCCAGAGTTTTCTCTGGGTGTTAACAGCAGTTGGACTACAGACAATTGCTTCTGGGCAGCGTTCCAAAATACTGGCCACAGCAGTCTCAGTAGCACCCAGTTCTTGTAAAATTTTAGCAATTTCTTCAACATAGGTTTTATCCTCCAAAAGTACCCAGCCTTTTAATCTACGGATTTTTGTAATGTCAACTGAAAGTTTGTAGAGCTTGTCTACTGTTCTTGTATTTTCTTTGTTGCGCTGCCCATCATCGGTTGTGTAGGGAAAGTATGATAAAAAAGGTCTGTATGTCGGAGCTGGTTGCATCTTTCTGAAGGAACACAGCCTGCAGGGCTCAGATCTCAGCAGCCACTTCCATAACATGCCTGCAACCCACTGGCTGATTGCCACTATCTCGGGACTCAAAAGGTACCCATGGCATCTGTGGGGAAGAAAAGAAAGGTTTTCACATAAGCGCTGTTGACTTTCAGACCACATACACTTACGAATTTGAGCTGTAAGTGGTAAGTATGGAAATAAAACAGATTTATTTTTTATTAAAATTTTTAAAAGGTTTTTGCCCTAGGGTGTGTGTACTTACCAGAAAGAGAGAGACAGAAGGAAAGTGGGGATGATCACCTTCTTAATCCCTTCTCCATTCTCCTCTCAGGATCCTGGACACGTACACACAGGTGCCTGGCTTGAGATTCAAACCACCAGGTCCCGAGCTCTAACTTGTGGTTGGCCATGTGGGAGTTTGGTGATGCAACCGCTATGCCATCTGCTGGCCGCAAAATGGATTTAAATTAGGAAAACTATTCACGTGGAATAGTAAAAATACCCTCTTCAGGGCCAGCAGGTGGCACAGAGGTTAAGGCAGCTGGATCCCACATGGCCAACTTTGTGGTTTGAGTCCTGGACCTGGCAGCCTAAAAAATCACGTTGGGCCCATGTGTGTGCATGCCCCAAATCCCTAGAGAATGGAGGAGAAAAGATTGCGGCAAGGCCATCCCCCATGGGGGGTGATTTCTCACTTTCCCTCCTCTCTCTCTGGTGAGCACACATGCCCTATAAACTAAAACTAAATAAATATTTGGGGAAAAACACCCTCTTAGTACCCCCAACGTGCCCTTCACAACCCAGGGTATCAGTTTGGCAACAACCCGGCAACATGGTTACTTCCACTCACAGATCAGCAACGAGGCCACCAGGAGTTCCAAGTGGTCCAGTTTGTGTCCACAGACACGAATTCCCTTTCCTACAATATGTTTCCGCCTCAGAGACACATTACTTATACATACAATGTTGGTATTTAGGTGAAGCAGATACTTAGGAAAGAGCTGAAGGGGAGCCATCCCTAATTTTTATGTTTTTGAGTACTTTTGCTTAGTATCATCCAAAGTGGATCAGTTCATTTCTTTGATATGAAATGAGTTAATTAATGTGTACTTGTTTGGTTAGAATGATGTAAATGAAACCTCTTTGATATATCCAAATTAAAACAAGTCTTAGCCAGGTCAAATGAGAAATGCCAGGCAACTGCCCCAGTGGAGCCCAGGGGAATCAGGGCAGCTGTGGACTGGTGACCATGGTCTGAAACAGCCAACCAGCCATCCCCACTGGGCATCTTTAGGTGTTGCATGGTGGCTATGCTGTGTCCGATGCATTATTGCCTTTGCCACTATAGGGGTGACAACACCACACCTCTATCCTCTTAGGGTCCTGGTTGGGCACAAAAACTAATCTGATGTAATTTAGAGGAACTAGATTAACAAGAGAAAAGTGTACACATTTTCTCAATACAAATTCTGGATGTCCTGTAACCCTCAAAAGGAAATGCAGACCCAAAGCAGCAGTTACAGTCCGTTACTTGTACACTGATCTGGACAAAGACTAGTACGCTGTGAAAAAGCAATTACATTATTTGGGGAGGCTTCAAAGATAAGAGCTATTTTAACAAGGTCTGCACAGAAGTCTCGTCTGTCCTTGAAGTGAAGGATGTTATTCCTTTAGGTGTAGACAGGTGTCTTTCATATCTGAATTCCATCTGCTTTTAAAAAAACAGGAAAGAGAGCAGCATGGTCTTGCATCTGCTGTCTTCCAAAGGCCTTTAATTCAAAATACAGTTGGCCGTCCATATCTGTGGGTTCTGGAGATGTGGATCCTGGCTGTCTGGCGCTTCTGGAACCAATTCTCAGTACCAAGGGAGGACTGTAGTCAACACGTCAGAGTGTATTTTTAGCTCCTTCACTTTTTTTCGGGTATTTTATAATGAAATCATGCCTAGTTTATGTGACTTTTAGCACCTTGACGTTCTTGAGTGCCTCCACGCTGCCACGAAGTGTGTGGGACTGGGCTGCTGAGCTACTGAATAGCTGGCAGCCTTCCCTCATTCTCTAGGTTTGAAAGGGAAGCCGGAAACATTCGCTTCCAATCCCTACCTTTCATAACACTCTTGCCACATACGCCGAGGACACTCTCTTTGCAAGGCTATCCAAGTAAATAATTCCTCTCTAATGAAAATAACTAAAAACATTCCCATTTTAGCTTGGCATTTGTGATGCCAACTCACGGTCAGTGCCTATGGAGACTGAAATATCTGTAGGCATAGCTTTTGTTGGATGGTTAGTGGTTCAACCAGGATTTTTGTCAGACAGTTCCTCACTAGCCAAGATGAAAAAAATATATATATTTTTGAAATCTCTAAGAACAGGGACCAGCAGATGGTATAGTTACCAGCCTCCCATGTAGCCAACCACTATTTGAGTCCTGGACCTGGCACATGCCGAGCACATGTGTGTACATGCCTGATTCCTAGAAGAACGGAGCAGGGATCACTCTTGGGGGGTGATTTCTCATTAATCAAAATGTTCTTAACATTTTTTGATTTTGATTTCTTAAAACTAAAACTGCTTTCCTTGAAATTAAAAAACAAAACCAAAAACATACGTACCAACTAAATGACCGCAGTAAGGTATATGGCCTCAGCTAGGTGCTACCTTATAGTATGTTCATTCTGTTCTCTGGGTTTTATGCCTACAGTCAGACATGTGTGCACAGAGATGTTTATACCAGCTGCACTTGCTACTGAAAGTATTTAGATAAAGATCTTTCGTGAATCAATAAAATGTGGGGGGGGGGGCAGAGGAAAAACACCAAAGGAAATAAATAAATGGAGCTATTTACATAAAAAAATGATAAGAACAACAACAAATTTCTAAGAACAGTCAACAATCGATCGTCACAGGGAGGAGGAGGGACAGCGTAATGGTGATGCACGGGCAGATACTGTGTGACCCCACAAACACGGGCCTCTGTGTGCTCCCCAGGCTGCAAACTGCCCACGCCCAGGCCTGGCCCTGATTTATGGGGTAATCTGGGTAAGTCAGTTACCTCGGGTTCCACGAGGGGCAGTGACGAGGACAGTACCTCGCAGTAAAGGAGCGCCAGTGATGCCGCTCTCCGTGAAGTGGGAGAGCGGCACCCAACCTTACAGGCGCTGAGAGGGTTAACACGCATGTCAAGTACTCTGCAGTGTCAGTAAACGGTATCCGTTACCAGGAAACTTCTAGAGTTAAAAGTCTTGTAGTGATAGGACTTTATGTTTTAGAAGTATGTTATTTACAAAGAATAACTGAAAATGGTTATTTTAAACATTCCAGTTTCCCAAAATAAGCGCTTATAATGTAAAAGCAATACAGTGCAGAGAAGCTGCCCGATTTTGCTAAGTATAAGGACGTAGAAAAAGTCACAATCCCACCATCTAAAAACTCTTCGTACATTGATACGTATGTCTACTGTATTTGTTTCTCACTCCTGTTATTAGAATTCTTTAAATACATAGAGTGAGGCTGTCTTGCACATGGGAGTTAGGTTGTTGATTCAGCCTGTAAAATGAAAACTGCAAAGCCTCAGAATTTTCCTTGAAAAAGTCTGAAGAAGGGTCCACGCTGGATACCATCACACTCTCCCCCAGAAAGTCCAATACAGTCGGGGGTCCTCCAGGGTTGGAAGCAAACACCGTCTGGCTAAGCACTGGGTACAGAGTTGGCCTGGTCTGTTACAATATACAGAATCACAGATCACTAACCAGGGGAATCGCACCGACCATGGCAAGGTGCTTTCACTGACTGGGCTCGTGCTCAACGAGGCTACAGAGACAGCAAGCTGTGTCCCATTTCCTCCTCACTCCAAGGTGAACAGTGACGTGCTCAGGTAAGCTGTCGGACAGTTAACACTGTCTTGCTCTTTCTGATGAGCAACACGGGCAACCAGCCAAGTGAAACGTCACAAATGGGACTTTCCTGTAGTGAATGTACATTATATAAACAATTTACTTTCTGCTGTTTTAATTCTATCCTCCAAGAATCTAACTGGCATTAAAAACATTCTGTGAACACTTAAATGCATGCTGTATGTGATGGATACACTATAATTTTGTAATTCATTCTGAATACTGAGCATTCCGGCCATATGTAATTATGTGTGATAGGCCGTCTCTCCACGTTTCATGTGCTTTATCCTTTAGGATGAATTTCTGAAAGTAGAATTCCTGAAGGAGAGATGTGTGAACATTTGATTAGCTAAGTTGCTAAATTTCCTGTCAAGAAAAACGATCTCAGTTGACCTTCTCACAAGCAGTATAAGTGATTTTCTCATTGGCTTTAATTTTGATATGTGAAAAACGATATGACACTAATTCAACTTCATTTGCTTTTATTGTTAGCTTGAACTTTTCCTATAAATTATCCTGGCCATCTTTATGGTTTTTTTTTTTTTTTTTTTTTTTTTTTTTTTTTTTTTTTTTTTGGCTACAGGGCACATGCTCACTGGAGAGAGGCAGAAAAGAGAAAGAAGTGAAAAATTACTCCCCAGGGGGATGACCAGTCCCTTCTCCATTCTGCTCTCATGATTTTTGGCACATGTGCACAGGCCCCTGGCGTGCTTTTCAAACCACTAGGTCCAGGACTTGAATCGCACATTTGGCCATGTGTGGTCCGCACGCCACCTGGTTGGCCCACCTTTTGCCTTTTTAAGCTGCAGTTTTTCTGCTTTTTAAAAATGGACCTCTATAAATATTTTACATATTAAGAAAAACCTTTCATTTGGGAAATATTTTCTTTAATTCATTTATTGTGGATGGTGTATTTTAAGCATACTGCAAATTGGAGTAAGATATAAGTAACAGAAATGTTACCATTTTAGCACTATTCAAGTGTACAGTTCAGTGGCATTAAGTACGTTCACAATGTTGGACAACCATTACTACGATTTCCAGAAATTATCACCCGCAACATAAATTTTGTACCCACTAAACAACAACTCTTCAACCCACTCCCCTTCCCTGCCCCATAAACTCTATTCTACATTGTCACTATGAGTTAGTTTGTCTACTGTATGTACTTCATGTAGTGGAATCACTGTATCTGTCGTTCTGTCTCTGGGGCTTATTTCACTTCACATAATGCTTTTTTTTTTTTTTTTTTGAGAGGTGTTTTTTTTTTGTTTTTTGGTTTTTTGTTTTGTTTTTGTTTTTTGCTATAGGGTGTGTGCGCTCGCCAGATAGAGAGAGAGAGAGACAGAAAGCGAGAAATCACCCCCCAGGGGGATGGCCACGCCGCAATCCCTTCTCCTCCATTCTCCTCTTGGGATCTTGGGCATACACACACATGTGCCTGGCATGAGTTTTAAGCCTCCAGGTCCGGGACGCGAACCGTGGTCGACTACATGGGAGTCTAGAGACATAGCCAGTACGCGAACTGCTGGTCCTTTCACATAACGTTTTCACAGTTCATCTGTATGTAGCATGTGCCAGACGAAGCAATTAATTTTAAGTTGTCAATGGAAGATCAGGGAGGGGTCCCTTTCTTTAATGATGCCTGTTTTTAAGCACCAAATTCATCCACATTTCCTTTTGTATTTTTGTTTACATTTTAAAAGTTAGTTCCTTGGGACCATCAGATGGCATAATAAATGGTTATATCACAGGACTCCCACATAGCTGATTGTGGTCTGAGTCCCGGATCTGGGGGTTTAAAACTCATGCTGGGCACGTGTACATGTGTGCCCAAAATGCAGAGAGGAGAACAGAGGACAAGAGACTGTGGCATGGCCACCCTCCCATGGGATGATTTCTCACTTTCTGTCTTTGTCTCTTTGGCATGCACATGTGCCCTATAGCAAAAATATCTCTTAAAAAATAAATTAGCTACATTAATTCATTTGAAATTTCTGGGTATGAGTGAGGATCTACATAGATTTTATCAGTACCTCTAAGCACCATTTTTGGAACAATCCTTTTCTTTCTCATGAGCTGTGATACGCCTCCTTTATCACACATTAAATGTGGCTTTTGTCTCTAGCTAGCTTCCATTCTCATCTTCCTATTTTGAAATTCCCTGAATGGGTGAGGTTGCCCATTGTGGGCCTCTGCTACATACCTGGGTCTCTCTGCCAGTCCATCCTCAGAAGATCTCTGGTGTACTCATTCTTCTGCACCTCTGGGTGTAGTTCATTAAGCCACTTGGCACTGGGTGGATTAACCCATCTTTGAAGCAAAGAGAGACAGTATAATATTCTCAGCCTCAAGTGTACACTTTGCCAGCCTAACCCCACCCAGGAAACCCTTCCTCCTCGGAAGAAGTTGGCCTGAAATAGAGACAGGGAGAAGGAAGAAAATGGGTACTGTGAGAGACAAAGGAAACTAGAGTGCAAGGGTGCTTCAACTCCTCAACTCTCAACTCAGACCTCCAGCTTTCCCTGCACCCTGAATCCCTCCTACACTCCCAGTGCCCTTGCCTCTTATCTGTCCAGAGAAAGGGGGGGGGGGGGTGATCAAAATAAACAAGCCCACTGCTCTTTCCCCTTCCCTACAACAGCAGCACCTTTGGTCATTCTGGGTAATCAGTCTCCGCCCCCGTGCTGAGCCCAGGGCCTCGGCTTGTGGCTGGAGGACTCTAGAGGCTCTAGAGGCTCCTCCTCACACATCCACTCCCTCAGCTGTACCCTCCTCTGATGCTTTGCCCTTCACCTCCGTGGCTCTTCTGCTCACTAGCCCTCCAGTTAAAACCCAACCTTTTCTTTCTGCTCAGCTCATTCTTGAAGATCTTTCTTTCTTTCTTTCTTTTTTTTTTTTGAGATTTTTGCTATAGGGTGCATATGCTAGCCAGAGAGACAGAGACAGAGAGACAGAAAGTGAGAAATCACCCCCTGGGGGGATGGCCATGCCATAATCCCTTCTCCTTCCTTTTCCTCATGGGATCCTGGGCACACACGCACACACGCCTGGTGTGAATTTAAGCCACCGGGTATGGGACTCGAACCGCAGTTGACTACATGGGAGTCCAGGGACATAGCCATTATGCCATCTGCTGGTCCCTGAAGCTATTTCTTTCTCTCCATTCCCTCTACTTGCACAACTCCCAGGAAAGACAATTCCAGTGGTTAGAGCCAATGAGTAGCTTCAGATTCTTTCTGTTGTAGCCTTTGCAGCTGTCAACACAGCTGACCACTTTCTCCTTGAAATATTCTCTCATTTGACTTCCAGGATACTTCTCTTTCCCAGTCCTCCTCCTCCCTTTCTACACTTCTGGTCACCCTTTATCTGTCTCCTCTCTCAAGGCTTGGTTCTAGACTCCCTCCTTTTACCTTACAGTCTTTCCCTAGAGTCCTTGTCCTCCTCACGGCTTCAGTTAATCCATCTGGGCTTCTCTCCAGCTTCTTCCCAACACGTGATCTTGTCACCCCTTCGCAATCAGCTTTACAATGGCACATCAGAATAAAGACATACAGTAAAACACAGAAATGGCTTCCGAGTCCTCTGGGCTCTGCCACCAACGAATCCTCTTCTTTCACTCTCCACTAGCCACACTGCTTCTGTTTGGTCCCTGGTGCTCCGTGCTTTCCCATCGCATGCTTTTTGAAGACTATGGGCTCCTCTCCATGCCCAGTATGCTCAAGCATCACTGCCTGATGGAGCCTTGTCTGACCGCTTGTATGTGCTGCTGGCTCTCACAGCACCATGGAGAGATACCGTGCACCACCTGACAGAGCGGGGGCTGCCCAACCTTCCACGTGGGCAGAAACCTCACCACTGTGTTGCCATCAATCACTGCCCTGTCCTTCACCTGGCTGGCATCACTGGCTCTAGGAGGTATACCTGGGCAGGTGACCTGTCTGTGTCCTTCACAGCACCCTGCACTTGACCCTACTGGGCACTTACCTTGTCCTTATAAGTTCTTCATTCGCTCCACTGGGAAGGTGTTTGTTGTCATTTAAAGCTCACGCTGTGTGTCAGGCATAACTGCTGCATTCTAGCTCTCCTGTTAAACACTCCATCCCTTCCTTTGGCTCATAAACCATCTGAGAACCTGAGAGCCATAACCTCTGTTTCTGGATTTTGCAAATGATTTTAGCAGTGTTCATGGACACCCCGCAGCCCAGCCAGGAACAACCTGAACTAGCTGTGTAAGTGCGGGCAGGGCAGGGAGTAAATCCTGTTTTGCGTTATTCTCTATAAGCAGTCAGAAAATTGGTCCACATAAGCACAAAATCATTAGTGAAACTTAATGAACTTCATGAAGCGACAATGTGGTGGGTAAAACTGTACGCTGTTAAAGTCAAGCTGCTTGGGTTTAGTTCCTGGTCAGTAGTTGTGATGTGACTTGAGAAAGCTACTTCACTTCTGCCTCAGTTTGGAAATCAGGAAAATGGGGACACTACCTTCTGGGTGACTGTGAAGATTAAATGAGTTAATGCCATAAATCACTCAGAGTGATTGCTCCAGGGAAGCAGGAAGGTTCTGGAGACCGTCCTCTTCCTTAGGCCCTCATTACCCTATCTTCCGGATAACTGTGAAGATGAAATGAGTTAATACCGTAAACCACCCGGAATACTCAGAAAGCTCTTCATATATACTAACTTACTGTATCACCACAAGACACTTAAAGATGAGGAAACAGATGCCAGCAAAACAACTTGCCCAAGATTGTTTAGCTAATAAATGGCCGATCTGGGATTCAAACTGACAGCTTCTCCCCAGAGGCTGCTCTTATCCCTGTGCTCTCAGTAACGCTGTTGGCAAATGTTTGTTAAATCACGATGTAGACTACTTTCTGATGCTTCAGCATTTTTGAGCAGTGAAAGATATTTCTGTACTGTGCACAATTTTTATATTTAATGTGGTCCCCTCTGCAACACCAGTAATTTCAGTTGTTCCACTTTGGTCATTTCTGTTGACAGTTTCAAATCAATCCCAATGATACAGGCGAGGAAACACGAGGGTCTAAGGAAGACAATCTCCAGAACCAAACAAAGGCTACACCTTCGCATGTGTGGCCTCTGCTTTTCAGGGGCAATTTTCTACCCTCTGCGCCTGTTGTTGGCTCAGGCCAGGAAGGCGGAGCTGAGTGTCTGGCAGAACGTCCAGATTCTCCGTGGCCGTCTCCGTCCTCCGCCAGGTGTGAGGGTCATTCCCCAAGGGCGGAGGAAAGGGGGGACTCACCTGTACACATCCGCACCAGGCAAGGTTCAGGGAGTCCCGGGACCTTGCCTCGTTCTTCCTCCCTTTCGCAGTCTTCCGGAGTCCTGGATCTAGGGAGCCGGAGGCAGGGGCCCAAGCGACCAGGCCACCTTCCTTTTAGTCCACAGCCAATCAGAGCTCGGGAGACCAGGGAGCCCGCAGACCGCCCCCACCTCCGGGCCAACGCACCCAATCAGAGCGCGGAACACAGGCTACGTGACCCCGCCCCAGTACGGGGGCGGGACTCTGGAGATGGGCCCGCGCGTGGGAAGAGCTTTCCAGGGAAGTTCGCCCAATGCCGGCAAATGTTGCGGCTGACATTTTCACACCCTTTCCTTTCCAGCATTTTGGAAACCTACAGTACCAGTCGCTTTGTCCTTTAGAGAATGTCACTAACCCATAAGGAAAAAAGTATAAGTAACTCAGAAACAGCTGTATTCCTTAGAACCATTAAGAATACCCCCAAATAATTCAAACAGGTAAAGAATCAAGTTACAAAAAGTTTGAAAAAAACCTGAAACTTCTTTGAAACACATTTAATATCCTCACCTTCACGCTACTCCAGCAGTTAGCTACCCCGTGTGGGATTTTTTTTTTTTTTTTCTCTTCCCAGCCTTTACCTAAATGCTTGCCTTTTCCTGGTAAGCTGCCAGGCGCTTTACATTCCAGTTGTCACCTGTGATGGCCAACCTCATTACAATTTCTCCTGAAGACCAGGCTCAAAGTCTCATTTATTTTTATATGGGCCCATCCAATCAACAAATACTTATACAAATTAAGTGACAAGCACGTGAAACAGCAATGAGAAGACAGCAATGGCCTGGATAACCAGGAAAAAAATACATACTATCTCTGTCCTCCTGGAGCTTACATTCTGGTGAAGAGCTAAGGCATTTAACAACCATAACAAGACTAATCACTAGGGTGGTTGCCAAGGATGGGCTACTGTTACCCTGGCCTACTTGTTCTGTTTGTGTGCAGTTACAGCTGTAGTTTTCCCAGGCTGGTCACTCCTTCATGTACTTTCAGCTCACCGTGCATAGTTCTAACAAAGCGTCCTACACAGCACTTCCATGCTTCATCACAGCCCTCTCACCTTGTGGACTCTCTGTGGATACTGATAACTTTATTTTCTTGTGCACAAAACTTGGCACACAAGGTATTTAGGAAATAAAATTGTCCAGTCTAGCTTTGGTGTGCAGTTTGTGTTTAAAAGGCTTTACTGAGAGGGACTGGCACTTGCACTTAAAATTCACAGAATAACTGCAAGAATCCCTCCTGCCCAGTGATGGCAGCATGCTATCTAAGTGTAAATTCCTTCTCTATTTGTTACTCTAACTCCCTCTTACCAAATGTATGGATACACTTTAGTCTGACCTCAAATAATGTTGAAATCAGTCCTTATATCTCAAAACTTACCATTTTCCTTTTGCATAGATTCATTCAAAAGCTTCATTCCCTCAATTTTCCCAAGTTGTCAGCACAACTTTGATAAGTGAATAAAAGGCCCTAAATCCCTTATCCACTGGAAGGATCTCTAGAACACCATCCCTTCTGGTGACAGAGAGAGTACTATATTCAAACATAGTACATCTGCTCAATCAGAACACAGATTAATCAATACCTCTTTTTTGTTATGTTTGTGTGTGTGTGTGTGTGTGTAAGAGAGAGAGAGAGAGAGACAGTTTTGCCATGTGGTGATTCTTCTGCCTCAGCCTCTTGAGTGGTGGCCTCACCATACGTGGCTCTTTACAGTGGGCCTGGGAACAAATCTGAGCCTCCCAAACAGCAGCATCCAGCACACCCTACCCATGTGGGCCTCACACCTTTTTTTCTTCAGTGATTCATTTGGCTTCAATTTAAAACAAAAGAGTTTTCTCAACATTTCCCCCAGAACGAAACAAAATTCCCCTACATTTATTAGTAATATACCAGAGTGTATGCTGAAATAGTGTTCTTTTACTAAAATCCGTATTTATTCACACTAAAACTGAATTCGTCCCATTCACCCAGAGGCTGACAACCTATGAATTTCTCAATTCTGCATAAACAGTACTATCAGGTCCAAAGAGCAGGATGTGAAGTATGGGTATCAGGAAAAACAAACTATTACTCCGTTTTTTTTTTTTTTTTTTTAGAATTATTTAATTTCATTTGTTATTATTATTATTATTTTAAAAATTTGACCAGAGAGAGAAAGGGATGGAGGGAGGAAAGGAGGGAGGGAGGGAGGGAGGGGGAGAGAGAGAGAGAGAGAGAGAGAGAGAAAGCAAGCTACCAGGTCTGAGACTTGAACCGTAGTTGGCTATGTGGGAATCCAGTGCCTTTAACCACCACGCCACCTGCCAGCCCCAACTATTACTCCTTTTAAACAGAGGTGATAAAAGAGAGATGGATCATAGATTTTCTTCAACTTCTTAGTAATATAATTTATTGTTCACTTTTAATTTAGTGTCCAGGATTTCCTGTTCAGCACTTTTATTCAAATTTATCTTCAGTAATCTTTTTTCATTAAAATTTTTTTAAAGAATTACTTTATTTAACTTTTTATTTATCTATATATTTATTTATATATTTTAATTTTATCAGAGAGGGACAGAATGAAAGAGAGAGAGAGAGATAGAGAGAGAGAGAGAGAGAGAGAGAGAGAGAGAGAGAGAGAAAGATAAAGAATGAGTGAGAAAGCAAGCCACCAGGTCCGTGACTCAAACCGTTGTCATCCATGTGGGAGTCCAGCGCCCCTAACCACCATGCCACCTGCTGGCCCCTATCTTCAGTAATCTTTAACTATAATGATCATACTCAGTATCTATCACTGCTGAAGTAACTACAAGTGAATGCACTCAGAATGGCAAGAACTAGCCCACTAGAGAACAGTAAAGGCAGAATAACAGCAGTAACAAGAGCGGCAGTTAATCAGAGCTGGAGCGTACAGCTCTGCAGACTGCACTGTAAAAGCAAGGAAGTTACAAAGCATGGCAGCCCTACAGCTAACATTTACCGAGTACCCTAACATATTCCAAGCACTGTTAAGAGCATTTTACACGGAACTGGACTGAGGCAGATACTACCCTTGTTCCCATTTTATTTGCTTCCCAGAAGGCATGTGCACTCACCAGAGACTAACAAAGAAAGAGAACAAAGCACCCCTCAGTGGGGGATGGTCACTCTACAATTCCTTCTCTTCCCTTTCTCCATTCTGTCAGGATATGGGTCACACATGCACAAGTACCTGGGGTGTTTTTCAAGTCACTGCGACTGGGATTCAAACTACAGTTGGACATGTGGGATCTAGCTCTCTTAGCCACTTAGCCCCCATTTTATTTTTTCCTTTAGTTTGCTATAGGGTACGTGTACTTACCAGAAAGAGACTGAAGGAGAGAGAGAGGAAAAGTGAGAAATCACTCCCCAGGGAAATGGCCATGCTGCAATCCCTTCTCCTACAGTCTCCTCTCAGAATTTCAGGCATGTGTGCCAGAGTGTTTTCCGAGCCACTGGCTCCAGGCCTTGAACCATGCAGTTGGCCTAGTAGGACCCAGTCCCTTAACCACCACGCCACTTGGCTGGCCTCATCCCCATTTTATAGATGAGAAGAAAAGAAGATATAGAAAGTTAAAGACTTGTCCAAGATCTCAAAGCCTATAAGCAGGAGAGCCAGGCACTTGACCCCAGAACACACACACTTGTTATTCCACACTGCTTTAGAGTTACAAGCCCAATCACTTCAATAAAATCTCTTTGGTACTGTTTACTAAATATATGGCTACTGTCTCTTCTTTCAAAATGATGATGTGATTTATAGAATCTCTCTTTAATTTGCAATCATATCTTACATAGTAATGTTCCCTCCCTTATCAAAAACAAAAAAGAAAAACTACCACCACGTACACAAGATTCCGTATTTGCATACACTTTAATAACAAGTTCACTTTAGCTATAAATGAACAAAGAAAGGGAGACGAAGCGTACTTAACACATGATACTTGCACACATTTGGGTATACATTAACCTTTAAAACATGTATCATTGGTGTTAACAGAGACTACAACTAGCAATTTTGATTACACATATTTTCTAAAACATCATCACAGAATGCAAAGGTAGATCAAACATCAAGAAAATTTTGTCCTAAAATGTTACTGAAGTCTTTTAAGAAAGTCTAAAAACCTATTTTCCCACATTGACTCTCAAAACTTTGGGTTTTATATCAGAATATCAGTTTGCGACTTTAACTTTTTCCATACATGAAAAATTATCAAAAATATATTGATAGGTCTATACTAATTGTGATATTTATATTTACATGAAGCAATTTTTTTTGCCTAGTTCTTTATATACAAATTACCATTTGCCCTATGTGAAATTCATTAAAAAGTTAAAAACCACAGAAATGTCATTAGAAACAATGCACTTCGAAATGTAACTGCTTTCCATCAATGAAGAATATTTTAAAATAATTTAATTGAAAAGTATCAAAC
The DNA here is from genome assembly GCA_026018925.1 of Tupaia tana. Lineage (NCBI taxonomy): Eukaryota > Metazoa > Chordata > Mammalia > Scandentia > Tupaiidae > Tupaia > Tupaia tana. The sequence continues at coordinate 210,928,649 of JAKSZU010000006.1, forward strand.
TCCCCACCAATTTCAGCTGCAACAGTATTCCTCCTGAATGTTTTCTGTGATTTAAAGGAAAAAAAACAGGGTAAAGCTTGATTGCAAAGAATTAAATGATTAAAAATCTGGTATGTGTTTATTGATCTTATCTTCAAGATATTTATAGTCTAATTAGGTAGCAATAAAAAGATGAATCAATAAAAAATTATAAATCAGTTAAGATAATTGAAATAGTTTTTAGAAATTGGCAAATGTACTGTATAAATACTTTTCATATTAAACTAAATTACAAAGCATTATCTCAAATCCAATGAAATGGAATGCAGGCATAGCGTTTTGGTATTTCTAAAAAGGGCCAGCATTTTAAAAAATTTAAACGATTCCCAAACTGTTAAGAATTTAGATTTTAAAAGTATCACAACAGTTAAAAATAATTATAAACATTTAGGAGGCAAGATTTGGGGGAAGTTCATAAATAGTATAATAATGCCACTAAAATAACGTCGTTTAACTATTTTAAATTCAGGGTCACAGTAAGGAAATGAAAAAGTTTTCTTTTCTAAGGAAAAACCTGACCACAAATCATAAACATTTCAAATTTAAAGATCACTGATTCGGACGACCACAGACTGAGTGCAACTCCAGGCATGTGCTTGAGTGCCAAGATCCGACAGGTTTGAGGACAAGAGGAAGGTGATCACTACAGGACCAGACCCTATGCAAGGTGCTTGTCTCTTTCTCTCACTGTGATGTGCAGGAGCACATGCTTTTTTATTTAAAAAAAAAAAAAAAAAAAAAAAAAGGCAAAACAAAAACACACAAAAAACCAAAACTTAAGTGAAGCATTTTGTCAAGTACAGATGCACCTCTACTGTCCAATAATTAAGTCATCTTATAAGAACTGCTTAAAAATGTATGCCTCAGCGTTCTCTGGTGTGAAAATAAAGATTAGCTCCATTCTGGAAACTGTCTTAATTTATATTAATCACATACTCTACTAAAGCAAACATTAAAGCTCTGAAATATTTACCTAGTTAGTGCTCTGTCTCTGGACTTTAGGACCAATACTCTGAGTATCTTCTTCCTGACTAGGACGTTTCCCACTGCTGAGACCAGGGCCCATGGAGCTTCTTCCTATATATTTAAAAAATGAACATTTAAGATAGGAAAGGTAAAAAGAACAGTACTCTTGAATGCTTTATTCTTACCTTGCTTTAAGAGGTGAGTTTGTTGACTGTCTCCATGAGCATAATGTAAAATACCACTCCCTTGAGAGCAACCTGTTAGTATTTAAAACATAGTAAAATTATTGAAAATAAAATCCAAGATGTAGGTATTAAAACTATAAATCCAACTTTTAGCCTCACTTACATGCTTTAAAGACTAACTTTCAATCTTCCCTATAACCCGAGAATTGTGTTTCCAAGTCAGGAAAACTTAAATTTAGTCTAATAGACTGTTGACAGTTCAAAGGTAAAAAGTCACTGATAACCATTTTTTAATAAAGTGTTTCTTTTCTGGATGACAATAATTAAGAACTTGATCATGAAGGTAAAACACAAGGGGCAAGACTGACACAGATATTCTTCCTTCACTCTTATTCCTTTTTCCCACACCACTCCAGAATACTCCAAAACATGTCATTGGAGATAAGAGGAAGGGCCCGCCAGAAGGGTTAATTCACATCAGAGTAAGGAGAGGACAAAGACTGTGGGAGTTACCTAGCTAAGCAGCTACCTCAGTCCTTCTAGAAACAATGTTACAGGAGAAGAGGTTGGCTAGCAAAGAAAAGTTTTAGAGAAACATTTTTCGTCAGTGTGTCTAGATTACGGAAAAATATGAGCATCCTGGCTACTGGATAAGTCATCTCATGGCCTGAATAAGACTATGTACTTATTTTAATTTTATGCTCATCAATTCTTTGATAAAGAATTCAACTTTTCAAATACTTGAAACTAGGAAAGTGGATGCCCTGGATCAAGGATGAGGCCTTTCATCACTAGGAAGGGATATCTCCATGAGAAATTAACTAGTACTTTCTACTGATATTTTAATTCATATTATTTAAAAATCTATAGCCTGTCACTCACAGAATGGTCATCTCTATATTATACTAAAAACATTCCACTTTTTGCGAGTGTAAACCTGCAGGTCAGACTACGGGCTCTGGAAAATTCATCAATGAGTGAGTGGTGTTACTTCTGGTCTTACACATCAGCAGGGCTTGCCTTAATAATACAATACTTCTTTTGCAGCATTGTATAACAGTATTTAAAACTTCATGCAACTATGTGAATACATTAATGACACTGAACTGTATGCTTAAAAATAGTTAAAATGGGGGACCACTAGGTGACATAGTGGCTAATGTGCTAGACTCCCAATGGCCAACCACAGTTCAAGTCCTGGACCTGGCAGCTTGAAACTCAGGCCAGGTGTGTTTGTGTGTGTGCCCAAAATCCTGAGAGGAGAATGGAGAAGCGACTGCAGCACGGCCATCCCCCTACCGGGGTCATTTCTCATTTTCTGTCTCTCTTATCTCTCCGGCAAATGCGTACAGCCTATAGCAAAAATCTCTCTTAAAAAAATAGTTAAAATAGTACCTTTTATGTTATATATATTTTACTATAATTGAAAAGTCAACAAATACATGTTCAAATATTGTGTTATTTATCTCTTATTTTATTTTTTCATGTATTCTACATTTTTTATTTATGCTAGGGACTACACCTATGTACTAGGAATATAAACAGTAGTAAGACCTGGGCTCTATCTTCAAGAGGTTCACAGTCTAGTAGGAGAAGACAGATACAAAAAAAATCACTAAGTCCGAAGAAGTGTTAGGTGCCAGGATGAATGTCAGTCTGAAGACAGTGAGGAATCTGAAGGAAAGATCAATTTGATTGGAAAATTCATAAAGTTGACATTTAGTTTTATTCTCTCAGATTTACCAATTCTATTCCTTCTTCTAACATTAAGACAAATTAGAATAATCTCAAATTCAAAATATTAACTAAAAGCAGCCAAGCACACACAAAATAAAAATTAGAATGATTCAATTTCTATAATATGGAAAAATGGACAAAACTACAGAGAAATCAGGAGAGTGATTACCATTGGGAAGTATGGAATAATAAGTTCAGTAAATATATTAGGAATTTCCTTAAGATGGTATTTTCTTTTTTAAGAGAGATTTCTGCTATAGGGTGCATGCACTTGTCACAGAGACAGAAAGATAGAAAGCAAGAAGACACTCCCTGGGGTGGGGGAGGACTTTTCTTTCCCTTCTATATCCCTATTTATAAGCTCTACATAGCTTTTTTGTCTTTGATGTCTTTTGAAAGCTTCATAGGATTGACCTTGTGATGCTGTGGTTAAGGAAGCCATATCCCACTTGGTTGACTGGGGTTCAAATCCTGGATCCAGTGGCTTAAAAAAATGCAGGTACATGCATGCATGCCCAAAATCCTGACAGGAAGAAGAAATGAAAAAGGACTGTGGTGTCAACATATCCCATAGAAAGGTACTCTCTTTCTCACACAAGTGCAGGTACCCTCTGGCAATTAAAAAAAAAAAAAGTGAAAGCCTCATGAAACCTAGCCACAAACTGTGTTACAGGCAAATATTAGCAAAATTAATTAAAAATGTACTCATTCTTCTATTACATCATAAACTACTTTATGTTTATAAATTTGTGAAGCAAAAGTATCCCAATTTAACCTGCTACCATAATTGGTTTGCTTTTTTTTTCTTTTTTAGAGAGATATTTTTGCTATAGGGTGCATGTGCTTGCAAGAGAGAGAGAGAGAGAGAGAGAAAAGAGAAAAGAGAGAGAGAGAGAGAGAGAGAGACACGCCAAAGTCTGTGTTCCTCCATTCTCCTCTCAGGATCTTGGGCATGCACTCACACGTGCCTGGCATGAGTTTAAGCTGCTGGGCCTGGGACCTGAACTGCCGTCGATCATGTGGGAGTCCAGTGATGTTAACCATTATGCCACCTGCTTGTCTTGCTATTATAAATCGATTTTGAAGATAACTCTAATAAAGGATACAAGTCCCAGACCTGGCAGCTTGAGGAACACATCCAGTATGTATGCATGTGTGCCCCAAATCCTGAAAGGATGGGAAATGGAAGAGAAGGGACTGCAGTGTGACTGTTCCCCATGGGATGTTCTCAGCCTTTCCCTGGTGAGCACACACCACCTCTGGCAAACGAAACAAGCGGTGCTACATCCTCAGAGAAGCTGAATGATTCAGGAAATAGTGTGAACTTTGTGGGTAGTCAGACTTAGATGTTAATCTTAGCTCATTTATGTACTAATGGTGGGGCCTTGGTTAAATTACCTAATCTTTCTAGGATTATTTCCTCAATCATAAGATGAAGATCCCACAACTCCCCAGAAGGTTATTAGGAGAACACAGGCAAAAATTCTCTACTACTAGGCACAAGGCTGGCAGTCAAAATCTGACTACTTTTGTTCCCTTCTCCTGTAACTAATTCTTGGAGAATAAAATAGATGCTGCTTGGGCTGGTGCTGTGCATGGAAAGCTGGATCTCACATGGACATCCATGATTTAAATCCCAGCCCCAATGGCTTGTAAACATGCCCCAAATCCTGACAGGATGAAGAAATAGAGAGAAAGGTACTGTGGCATGACGATGTCCCACTGAGGGGTGTTTTCTCTCTCTTTGGTGAGCACATGTGCCCTCTGGCAACACATTTAAAAAAGAAAGAAAGAAAAATGATATTGCTCTCATAAAAATGTCTGAATGCAGAAAGTTTCAATTTCTTTAAAAGTTTCATTCTTGGAACCATCAGTTAGTGTAATGGCTATGTCACTGGACTCCCATGTAGTCGACTGAGGATCGAGTCCCAGGCCCGGTGGCTTAACCTCATGCCAGGTGCGTGTGTGTGCATGCCTAAGATCCCGAGAGGAGAAAGGAGGAGAAGGGATTAAGGTATGGCCATCCTCTGGGGGGGTGATTTCTTGCTTTCTGTCTCTCTGTCTCTGTCTTTCTGGCGAGCACAGGTATCCTATAGCAAAAACCTTTCCAAAAAAAAAAAAAAAAAGAAAAAAGGTTTCATTCTTAATGTTAATTTAGAACATCAGATGCCTTTTTTTTTTTTTTTTTTTTTTTTTTTTTTTTTTAAGGTTTTTGCCATAGGACACATTAGCTCGCCCTACAGAGACAGTGAGAAGGAAAGTGAGATATTAACCCCCAGTGGGGGTAGCCATGCTGCAATCCTGTCTCCTCTATTCTCCTCCAGAGATTTTGGGCACACATTCACACATGCCTGGTGTGATTTTTCAAGACCAGTTCCAGGTCTTGAACTGTGATTGACCATGTGAGAGCCCAGCACCTTAACCACCATACCACCTGCTGATCCAAACATCTTACTTTTGAAGAATTAAACATTTCTCAAATGCTGCCTTGTTTTTAGTCAAATTACTTAGCCTCAGACTATTTCTGGTTAGAACTTTAGAATACTGATATGATAATTTGAAATTCCAATATATACTGACTTCTTGAAATTATCAATATCACACATATTAAAAATTTATGAGAGACCCAGCTGTAGTGGTATAGGAAGTAGGGCACAGCCACACTACCGTGGAGCTATGCACAAGTCCTGGGTTCAAATGCCAGACTGACCTAAACATATGTGAGCATTCATGATCTTGGCTGGCTGGAAGGCTGTGGAGAGGTTAGTGGCAAGACCCTGTCAAGGGTATCTATTTCTCTCTTTCTCTCTCATGAAACAAACAAAAAGAAATAAAATTTATACGGTAATTAAATGCATATCATACAGAGCAAACTATTTAAGAGAAAAATTCATGTGTTAAAGAACTAGAAACCTTGGGGGACCAGCAGGTGGCGTGGTGGTTAAGGTGCTGGACACTCCCATATGGCTGACCATGGTTCGAGTCCCAGACCTGGCAGTTTCCTTACTCCCTTTCCCTCTCGCTCTCTCTCTCTCTGTGTCTCTCTCTCGTCAAATTAAAATAAATGAATAAATAAATAAAATTAAATAAATAATAATTGTTAAAAAAAAAAAGAACTAGAAACCTTGCATATGATAACTCTTCCACCACATTCACAGAGCCACTGATCTTAAATAATTTCCATACAGTTGATATGCACTTAGAGAGAGTAAAAAATAATGAGCATTCTGAAAATATGTGATTTGAGATTTACTTTACCTTTTTTTTTTTTTTTTTTTTATAGACCACAGATTAGTTTATTTTTAACACCCATCATGCCATGAATTCATAGGGAATAGGTTCCAGTAGCTCAGGCTCCTTTCCATTGGTTCTCACAAAGTGTGCTTCTCTGGGTGGAGCAGGTTGGCGCTTTAGTTGAACCCAGGTCCCTTTCTCTTTGGCTTCTTTCTTTTTCTGGTCATTTTCCTTCACACGTTTTAGGAAGCTATCTCTGCTCTTAGAATGTTTAATATGCTCAATACGCACATTGATTCTCTTGGCAAGAGTCTTGCCCTTAACTTGTTTGTTCACAACAATGCCAACAGCATGCTGGGTAACATTGTAGACTCTTCCAGTTTTGTCATGGTAACATTTGTGGGGCATTCCTTTTTGAACAGTACCCATTCCCTTAATGTCTACAATATCACCTTTCTTGTAGATTTGCATATATGTCACCAAAGGAACAACTCCATGTTTTCTAACAGGCCTAGAGAACATATATCGGGTGCCTCTCCTCTTTCCCTTTGTGTTCGTCACTTTGGTTAATTACTGGAAGATGGTGGTTCCCGAGATTTACTTTACCTTTAAAATTGCCTTCCTGGGAACCAGCAGTTAGCGTAATGGCTATGTCGCTGGACTCCCACGTAGTCGACCGTGGTTCGCGTCTCGGACCCGGTGGCTTACAACTCACGCCGGGCGCGTGTGCGTGCGTGCCCAAGATCCCGAGAGGAGAATGGAGGAGAAGGGATTGCGGCGTGACCATCCCCCCTGGGGGGTGATTTCTCGCTTTCTGTCTCTATGTCTCTCTCTGTCTGTCTGGCGAGCGCACGCGCCCTATAGTGAAAAAACCTCTCCAAAAAAAAAAAAAAAAAATTGCCTTCCTCATTCAGTCTGCATGATCTTTGACTTGACCCAAAATTTTCTACATGGAATGATGCTTTTCTTCTCTAAAATACCACCGATGGAGTGAGGGGATGTATGTGTGTGTATGTGGGTGCACAGATATGTCTGTGTACAAAGCACTTACTGTGCTAATTTTAAAGATAGGTATTTATATTTTTTATAGTGAGGTTTAATGAACAATATATCTGATTATTAATCTCTTTATGTTAGTAAGTGCAAAAATTTCCTTTTCACTTACTTCCACTGCTGCTACAACCTGGGATGTTGTCTCCAGGGGAATACCCCATGAGGCCTCCATTCCCATTAGGATTAGATGGTACCGATGCAAGAAGACCTAAAATGCAAACATTTTCCTATTACATTACAATTGAGATCAAGTTTAAGGGTAGGTATGTAAACAGCTGATAAAGAGACAAATCAGAGGTAGTTACTGACATACCTAGTCCTCTATATCGAGAAAGCTGTTGATATATCTGTTTCATCCTTTCAATATTCAAACGGCTTGCTTCAGCATGGTTCACCATTGGTTTAGGATAATTAACTCCTATTAAACATTTGGCTACCTTCTGGATGCCTTCTGGTGCATTCCAGGGATCATAGATATACTTTGCAGGAAAGCCTCTTAGGACAGGCAAGTAACGCCTATGGAGAAGGAAGGAAAATTATTAAGTAAACTGCAACAAACTACTAGCTATGGGTGACTAAAAATACTATTTAAATGATCTGTTTAAGTTCTTATTTCTGCTACTCATCAGGAGTGGGGAATACTTTAAGCATTGCTTAAATATGAAAAGTTCAGGGGCAGCAGGTAGCATGGTGGTTAAGGTGGCTAGACTCCCACAAGGCTGACTGCGGTCCGAGTTCCAGACACAGTGGCTTGAAAATCATGTTTAGCATATGTGCATGCATGCCCAGGATCCCGAGGAGACTGGACGAGAGCTGTGGTGTGGCCAACTACCCTGTGGAGTGATTTCTCTCTTCCCCATCTCTATCTCTCTTTTCTCCGGCAAGTACATGTGCTCTATAGCAAAAACCTTTAAAAACAAACAAACAAAATGCTCTTCTTGGTTTAGTGATTATAAAATAATAATCACTCTTGATTTACCTGATATAGTCTCCATTGGGATCTGTCCTCCTACCAAAACCAACAGGGCAATAGCAGTGAAAAAACTGTTGGAAAAAGGAACTACAAGACAGCCACATCCAACTTCCAGCATTGATGCTCCAATCAGCATCAAGCAACAATTCTTCAAACACCTTCAAAAGTAAAAGCAACCAGTTGGTTTACATACACATAATTCTCAAAGAAAGCATTTTTCACATCACTATAGATCAAAAAGTCAAGGAAAAGAAAATCTAGTGCAGAACTGTAAAATTAGCCTTTCCAAAGTTAGTTTCCTTGTGTATATTCTGTTCCAGAAGAGCTATTTCAAGACAAGGAATATAATGGTAATATAGTAGATTTCTGAATAGATTTATTTTTCCGACCTCTGCAATGTTATTGGGTGGAGGGTAAAAAGTTAAAGTCACTGATTTAAAAGGAACAAATATTAGTATAGAAAAAACAGTAAGCCACTTTTAAGAAAGTCAAAATGCTACCAAATAAATCACCAACAAAAACTTAGAAACTTGGTGTTCTGGATTAGATAAAGGGAGGACACCCAACAATAAATATACTTTCAAAATACACTAGCATGGGCTGGTCCTATAATGCAGTGGTTAGGGAGCCAGGTCCCACATGGCTGACTAGTTGAAGTCCTGCCCCAGCAGCTTCAAAGCATGCTGGAGCTTGTGTATGCATGCCCCAAATACCAATGGAATAGAAAAACGGAGAAGGGATTCTTTTATGACCATGTCCTTCGGGAAGTGCTTTCTGTGCATGTGTGTGTATGTGTGTGTGTGTGTGGTCTTTCTCTGGCAAGTGCCTGCGCTCTCTGGCAAAAAAGGAAAAAATAAAAGCACTAGGGTTATACAGCTTAAGTTTCAAATTTCTTGATCCAAAAGAAAACAGATAAATGATTTTTTATACATTCATTAAATGTGTACCCTTCATCTTCTTCATGTATAACTCTGTAATAGGAAATAGAGAAAATAAGAAAAACAGGATCAGAAAATGGTTGAATAGAAGAAGTTCATGATATAGCCACAAAGGTAAAATACACGTGTGAGTCCTGTTATATATAACCACAAGATGATGTTGAAATGTACTATGCTTCATTGTACACAGTAATAGAAGTATTACTAAATATCTGTGAAATTGAAGTGAGGAGAAATAATTTATGTTCTTAAATTTATAATATAAAATCACTATTTCCGAGAACTCTTGCATGAATGTTTTTCATGACAAAAATTATCTATAAAAACATCTACCTAGGGGCCGGCAAGTGGCATGGTAGTTAAGGGTGCTGGGCTCCCACATGGACGACCATGGTTCAAGTCTCGGACCTGGTGGCTTGCTTTCTCACTTCCTCTCTCTCTCTCTGATCAAACTGGAAAATAACAATGATAATAATAATAAATAAAGTTAAATAAAATAATTCTTTAAAAAAAAAAAAATCTACCCAATAAATCCAAAGTGTTTAATCTTACAGTTCTCTTAGTGGCCAGGCTGGTTAAACCACTGTAGTCCCTTTAGGTTCACTGATTTAATCAGTTTCTGCCATTTCTCCTGTCTGATTACACCACCCTGCTCTCTCAAAGAATGAGTACATGGCACACTTAATTAAAAAAAAAAAATTTGCTTCAGAGTGTGTGCACTTGCTGGAGATACAGGGAGAGAGAGAGAGACAGGCAGACAGACAGACAAAGTGAGGAAGCACATCCCTAGGGGGATGACCATGTTGCAATCCCTTCTCCTCCACGGATTTTGGGCATGCATACATACATACATCCGGCATATTTTTCAAGTCGCTGCTTCTAGGACTCGAACTGTACAGCTGGCTTAGTGGTACCCAGCTGCTTTCACCACCATGTCACTGGCTGGTCCAGGGATTCAATGTTTAACTCACTGAAAAACTAGGTTATGTCTATGTAATAGACGACCCCTGGGATTTATTCTAAAAAGGTATGGATTCCTTCAAAATAAAACCTTGCTACATTATTAGAACACGTACCTTCATTCCTTCTTCCCAGCTAATCCAAAGGTCACCTCGTGTCAGGAAGCAAGCAACTGCATGTCTGGCTAAATGGTGAATCCAACCTTCCTGCCGAAGCTGTGTCATGATGGCATCAATCCATGGAAAGCCTGTCCGGCCTTCCGCCCATTTGGCTAAAGCCTCAGGATTCTTATCCCAAGGAATCTGAACACAGATGGGGTTTCCTTCCATTTTATCAAAGCGTGGATTATTTGTGGCTGCTGTATAGAAAAATTCACGCCATAACAGTTGCCCATAAAGAGAAAGAGGAGGGGAACTGTTTTTCTTTACCTACAATTAAAAAGCAAAGAAGTATTATCAGTAATTTTTTAAAAAATATTTTGAAAAATAAGTTACAATTTTAGATAATACCTTTTTGTAGAGATCTGTTAGTTTGAAGTAAAATAGTCGACATGACAAACAACCAAATCGGAGATAAGGGCTGAGTCCAGTAGGGCTTGCAAGCAGGGAATTTGAATTCATTCGAGGTCTTTCAAAATTTGCCACCCAAGCCTGAAAACACATGGAATTACATTAACTAACTGCCATATCAAGTTTTTTAAAGGTTTTTTTGCCAAAGGGTGCGTGCACTTGCCAGAGAGAAACTGAGAGAGAGAGAAGTCGAGAGAAAGTGAGAAGTCATCCCCCAGAGGGGATGGCCATGCCACAATCCCCTCTCTTTCATTCTCCTCTTGGAATTTTGGGCATGGATACACATGTGGTTGGTGTGATTTTCAAGCAGCCAGGTACAGGACTTGAACCATGGGTAGTCATGTGGGAGTTTAGCACCTTAAACACCAAACCACCTGCTGGCCCCTACCATATCAATTTTAAAAGTGTTCAAAATTTACATTTCTATTTTAAGTTATGTAGTTCTTGGGGAATAAAATCTTTCTATCCCAGCTACAAATTACATGTTTTAACTAAAAAAAAGGATAAAAAGTGCATTCTTGTTTTAGCCATCCTCATGCAGCTCATATGCATATGAAATAAACTGTCTTCATGTTACCAGCACCAGGTTGAGTACCTTAAACTTATCTCTTTGACACTGAAGTGAAGGTGAAATAGAAGAATTTAGCCTAGCTTCGAAGTTATGGTCATCACGTACCAGCTCTCATGTAGGAAGATTAAGAGGTAGTATGGTAGCAGATAAAGGGGAGATAATCAGAAGACGGAAGGAAAAGGGAATTTAAATGAGAATTGTTATTTATTTATTTATGAGGTTTTTTTTATTGCTATAGGGTATGTGCACTCACTGGAAGACAGAGACAGACAGAGAGACAGAAAGAGAGAAATCACCCTCCCTTCCCAGGGGTGGGGGAATGGGGATGGCCATGCTGCAATCCCTTCTTCTCCATTCTCCTCTTGGGATTTTTGGCATGCACACACATGTGCCTGGCATGAATTTCAAGTCACCAGACCCAGGACTTGAACCATGGTCAACCATGTGGGAATCCAATTCCTTAACCATCATGCCACCTGCTGGTCCCAAGAATTGCTAATTTTCAAACAATTAGGCTTGAGCTATTTTAACTATTTTCTTCAATCTTCCTCTTCCAATAGTCTATTTTTTGTTTTTAGAAGTAGTAAAATTATTTTTAAAATGCCAGTTTGGAAACATGAGCATGGCTTTTTGATCTGCATTATCATACTTTTCTTTCCAAATGCCTTTCCAAACGTGTAAGTGCTTCAGTTTCTCCACCTGGCCACACTGCAGAGGATAAGCCATCTGTATCAAAACCTTAATTTAAAAAAAAAAGAGAGAGAGAGAAAAGAAAAAAAAAGAGAGAAAAAATCATTCTTCTGAAACTAAAATAATTTTTATTTATCCATAATAATTGGGAGAACAAATTACTTTGCAAAAAAATTATCAGAGTAGCATAAAAATAAATTGAGTGCTCAGACAGACTCTCACCTATAGAGGTTATTGAGAACATAGACATAGTCTCCATTCATTAGGACATATATCTTAAGCTGGTAACAACAGATCACATATTTATTGAACATAAATAATATGTAGATTTAAAACCTGACAGTTCAAGTCCCCCCCCTTTCTTTTCCTCCTAATGCAAAATATTTTAGATAGCAAAGTCAGAAGTGAAATTTCCTGAGTGACTTATGATTTATTAACTCTTAAGCTCCACATCTATTATATTTTATACCCACCTAGTTCTTCCAGTGAGGGGACTCCAAATTTCTCATCATGGTCATCAGACAGAGGAGTTGTGCACTTTTCTATGACTTCAGAAGTAATAGTCTCTACTGGTATCTCTAACGGTTCCATTTTGCTGATAAGAGTCTGGAATCTTTTGTAAGTTAGAGGTGGTTGTCCACCATTGAGTTCTATGATCCTGTTATATGAATTAGTAAAATATAGTTATTATTATAAAAAAAAGACAATATATTTTCATTGATAAGCTACAAAAAGACTTAAAATCAGAAAATAAAATTAATCAACTAAGACTTCCATGAGAGAGGCCCTCAGGTGGCTTGGTGGCTAAGGTGCTGGACTCCCGCATGGCTCATTGCAGTTTGAATACTGGACCTGGTAGCTTGAAAATGACAACAGACAATGTGTAATTGTATGCCCAAAATCCTGGGAGGAGAATGGAGGCAAGAGGACTGAAGCATGGCCACCCCTCTGTGGGACGACTTCTCACTTTCTCTTTCTGTCTGGCAAGCACACATGTCCTATAACAAAAGCAATCAATCAATCAATCAATACTTCTAGGAGAATATTAGTTTTTTTAGGCAGGGCTTTGTTATGCTACCCCGGCCAGCCTTGAGCTCACAAACCTCTTGTCTCAGTTGCCCTAGTTGCTGGGATGAATTATAGGCACTGGCCACTGAGTGTATCTTTTTAGGCTGGACTGGTTATTGAACTTAGGCCTGCCATGTGGTGCCACCATGGCTAGGTTGAACTTTATCATTTTATAGGTGCAGAAACTAAAGCCTACCAGGAGAGCTAAGTAAATCAGTCCAGGTCACATAACTGACAAATAGGGGAAAAAAGTTTTCTTAGTCCAAATATAGTGTATTTTTCATTAAGCCACGTACAATTATGTATCACCAAAAGTAATCACCAAAAAGCTACCCCCTTCCACTTTAAGTAAATGTTGCTTTGGTGCAATATTTTAAGTATATACATATGGTCATAATAAACTGTGTTAACCATAATGATACTATTGAGGACTTTGTTAAATAACAGTAACAAAATGAAAAACTTAGAAAAAAATTTTCTTTCCTTTTTTACAGAGATTTAAAAAAAATAATTATTGATTTAATTTTATTTATTCATTCATTTATTTTATTTTGACCAGAGAGAGATACAGAGAAAGAGGGAAAGTGAGAAAGCAAGCTACCAGGTCCGGTATTCGAACCTTGGTCGGCCCTGTGGGAGTGTCCAGAGCCTTAACCACCACGCCACCTGCTGGTCCCCTAGAGAGATTTTTGCTATATGGCACATGAGCTCTCCAGAGAGACAGAGAAAGAGAAAATGAGAAATCACCCCTGGGGGGATATCCAGCTACGCCACAATCCCTTCTCCTCTATCCTCCTGCGATATTGGGCATGCATGCACATGCGCCCAGTGTGTTTCAAACTGCTGGGTCTAGGATTGGAACTACAGTCGGCCATGTGGGTGTCTATCACCTTAACCACTATGCGATCTGCTGGCCACAAAAAAAAAATTTTTTTTTCTGTATATTACATTTTAATATGATGGATTACATACTGTAAAAAATCACACTCAATCCAGTAAAAACTGTGTGGGGCCAGTGGATGGCACAGTGGTTGTGTTGCTGGACTTTCACATGCCTGACTGCAGTTCGAGTCCTGGACTCAGTGGCTTGAAACTCATGCCAGACACGTGTGCATATGTGTCCAAGATCCCAGGAGAATGGAAGAGAAGGGACTGCTGCGTGGCCATCTCTCCCTGGAGGGGAGGTGGTTTCTCACTTTCTCTGTGCCCTGCCTACACACACTCTGAGCATATGTGCCCTAAAGCAAAAAGGAAACCTAAAAGTTAATTGTGTGCATGATACTAGTTTCTCACTTAGAAGCAACTGCTCTTACCTTGTTTTGCCTCCACCTTACTATTAGCTCCCTAAATAAACAAACGGGTAAATGACAAGGCAAGTCTATCAGAGGATATATGTCTTCTAGTTTAATATCAGGTAAGGTTCTTGTCTGAGTAAAATCATAATTTTTCAATATACTTGGAAGCATGGAATAAAATCAACTGATTTGTCATATTACTTACAGAATTTATTTTTAGCTATTGACAAATTTTATGAGAAATGCAAAAAGTAAAATAATTTAAAAAGTACATAAATTATAAAATCTCAGTACTTGTATTGCCGAACAAAACTAAAAGTTTTATTAATAAATTAACAAATCTTGGGACCAGCAGATGGCATAATGCTGGACTCCCATTGCTGGACTCCCACCTAGTCAACCGCAGCTCGAGTCCTAGACCCAGCAGCTTAAAACTCATGCTGGGCGTGTGTGTGTTTGTATGTGTGTGCATGCGCACGTGCACGTGCCCAAACTCCTGAGAGGAGAATGGAGGAGAAGGGACTGCGGAGTGACCATCCCCTCTGAGGGGTGATTTCTCGGTTTGTCTCTCTGTCTCTTTGGCGAGCACATACACCCTATGGCAAAATCTCTCTCAAAAAAATAAATAAATAAAATAAAAACAAATCTTATGAACCTCCAAAACTTACAGTATATACTACTTCCTAAATAAGTTTGACTACAGAATCCCAGGGACTGATGTTTCAAGGAAAGCACTTTGAGAAATATGGTATTATGCCATTATTTAGAGGACTATAACTATGCAAAGTTATATTACATGAAATTTGCACCTGGAGTTAAAATCCTAATAGATATCTACACATGAAATGAAACAACTTAAGAAAGTTATATAAAATATGTCAAGGCAGTTTATGGCTATGTATAATATAAACTATGAAATTAAAAATGCTAAGAGTGCAGAAAGCCAAGACCATAAAAGGCCGAATTAAGAGTAGTCAAGAAAGATTTTGTAATAGTCTTCATTAATAATAGCCTGGAAATTAAAATGCTGGCCAGTCCTGCAACCTAGTGAATAAGGGAACTGGATCCCATGTGGCAACTGTGGAGTTCTCTTCCCCACTCTCTCTCTATCTCCCTAGTGAGTGCACACACCCCTGACAGTTAAAAAGCAAAACCAAACTGAAATGCTGAGTATTTTTACCTTATGTACTACATCTATTGTTTTGGTACCTGTGTCATTGACTAAATAAAAATCACAGCAGTTAAAAAAAATGTTGAGAGCTTAACATGCATTTATTTAATTTTCCTAAACTCTATAATATATACATTATTATTTCCATTTTACAAGCTTATTTCTCAGCAGTTAAAACTTGTCTATGTACCCAGTAACAATGAACTGTACACTAAAAAATAGTTATAGGTAAATATTGTATTATGTGTATTTTCTCACATTAAAAAAAATGAAAAGAAAACTTACTTGTCTAGGTCATATAACGTATGTGAAATCCGTACAATGACTTCTACTCCAGCTTCAGTTGCCAGTTTCTTAATGGCTGCATCTCGTTCCTTTCCAAAGGGCTCAGAATCATACTCTATTGAAAGTTTAGTAATGTTCCATTCCTAAGCAACAGAAAGAAGCAATAATGTATACCAATTTTAGTGATGATTTTTTCCATCATAACAAGTGAAAAAACTCAACATCTACATATGAAGGGATTATATATAAATCAAACTTAAAATAAGCAGAAAAAAATGTATTTACCAATTCAAAAATATGTAAGTAATAAACGTATACTCACTAGATTTCAGGCATTGTGTTGCACACTAGACAATCTAGCAATATGCTTAAAATCAGCTTTTACACTCAATGTGTTAGTATAGCACTTTGCTTCTTCAGATTATTTACACTTTTTTTTGGGGGGGGGGGGGTTTGCTATAGGGCACATGCGCTCGCCAGAAAGACAGAGAGAGAGAGAGAGAGACAGAAAGCAAGAAATCACCTCCCAGCGGGGATGGCCACGCCGCAATCTCTTTTCCTCCTTTCTCCTCTCGGGATCTTGGGCACGCATGCACACGCACCTGGCCTGAGTTTAAGCCACCAGATCCAGGACTCGAACTGCGGTCAACTATGTGGGAAGTCCAGCGACATAGCCATTACGCTAACTGCTGGACCCACTTACGTTTGATCCTCAAAACAAAACCCTTCAGAATTCGGCACTCTGGTTGGTACTTCTACTCTGAAAACAAGGTTATTTTTAAAATGTAGGGTTATTTTAAAAATGCAGGCCTTGTCTAAGTTCACAAAGAGCCAGAACATATGAACTTATGTTTGCTCATTGTAAGAATTGGTCTTTAACAAATCTTTAATAGTTGATATGGTATAGGTGGTCTTGCCAAGGTACTTTGTGTGGATATACACATACTTTTGTTCTGATTACTAAATGCTGTTAACTGTGGAAAATCTGGAAAAAGTACCAAAAGCAGCTATTTACAGTGTGTCAGGTACTGTATTTATAAATTCCATACATGTCCTCATAGTGATTTTAAATGAGGAGAATGTGACTTAAGAGAATTAAGTGACTTTCTCAAGGAGGTAGTAAAGATCTTTTTTTTACATCTGTCACGGAGTTCATGCACTGGTCAGAGTGAGACAGAAAGAGAAAGAAAGGGAGAAAGCATTTCCCTAATGGGGCATGGTCACTCAGCAATCCCTCCTACATTATCCACCCTGTAGGGATTCTGGGCATGCTGCCATGTGATTTGAATCAAAGTAGGCCCTATGGGATCTGGCCTTCTAAGTGCAGCACCTATAACACTGTTTTGGGAGAGCCAGCAGATGGTATAGTGGTTATGTCGCTGGACTTTCACGTGACTGACTACAGTTCAGTTCCTGGACCTGGTGACTTTAAACTCACTCTGGGCACGTGTACGTGCGTGCGCAAGATCCCGAGAAGAGAATAAAAAGAAGGGATTGCAGCATGGCTATCCCCATGGGGGGTGATTTCTCACTTTCCCTCTCCTTTTACTATCTATTTCTCTCTCTAGTGAATGAACACGCCCTAAGGCAAAAAAACAACAACAAAACAAAAAACAAACAAAAAAACTCTAAAAAATCCCACTGTGCTAAGGAGTCAGCTTTGTTTCTTCATGTTTTTAAAGTGTCTTTTATAATGGGCATATTGTTGGTTCTTCCATTTTTAAAATCCAGTCCTGTGATCTTTAAATTAAGAGTTTAAATTAGATCATTTACACTCACTGTTATTACTGATACACTTAGGTTTAAATGAACTGTCTTGTTACATGTTTTCTTTTTTCCTATCTTTTCTGTTCTGTTACCTCTACCTGCCTTTATTTGAACGAGTTACATATTGTTAGTATTCCATTTTAAACTCCTCTGTTAACTTTTTAGTGATAGTTCACTGTGTTATTTTATAAGCATTCTTATAACAGTCTGATTTCAAATATGTAACTAATAAATAATGTAAGAACATGACATATACTTTTAATTTTTTAATTTATTTATTGGCTAAAAGGCACATGTGTTTACTGAAGAGAGAGAGAGACAGACAGACAGACAGACAGACAGAAAGCACCTCCCCCATGGGGGATGGTCATGCTGCAATCCCCACTCCTCCATTTCTCCTTTTGGGATTTTGAGCATGCATGCACACGAGCCTGGCATGTTTTTCAAGCCACCAGGTCCAACAGCAGTTGGCCATGTTGGATCCAGTACCTTAACCACCATGCCACCTACAGACCTGTTTCTTCATTTCTAATATTGTATGTCTAATTCTAGAATTTCTATTTGTTTCTTTTCTTTCTTCTTATTATTTTCTTTTTAAGAGAGATTTTTGCTATAGGGCACGTGTGCTCATGGAAGAGAGAGACAGAAAAACAGAAAGTAAGAAATCAACCCTAGGGACATGGACGCTGCAATCCCTTCTCCTCCAGTCTCCTCTCAGGATTTTGGGCATGCATGCATAGGCACTTGGCGTGAGTTTTAAGCTGCTAAGTCTGGGACTCAAACTGTGGTTGACTACGTGGGAGTCCAGAGACATAACCATTACACCATCCGCTGGTCCCAGTTCTTTTTTTTTTTTTTTCTTTTGTAAATTGCCAGAGGGTGTGTGCATTCACTTGAGACAAACAGAAAGACAGAGAGGAAGAAAGAATAGTCTAATGAGGCATGATTATCCTACTACTCCTCCATTTCTCCATCCTTTGGGATTTTGGGCAACACATATGCACGTGGTGTGTTTTTGAAGACACCAGGACCAAGGGACCAGTAGATGGCATAATGGTTACGTTGCTGGACTACCACATAGTTGACCATGGTTGGAGTTCTGGACCAGTGGCTTAAAACTCATACTGGGTGTGTGTGCATGCCCAAAATCCTGAGAGGAGAATGAAGAAGGGATTGCGGTGTGACCATCCACCTGGGGGGTGATGTCTTGCTCTCTGTCTGTCTGTCTCTCTAGCAAGCACATGCGACCTATAGCAAAAATCTCTCAAGAAAAAAAAAGAGCATTAAAATAACTTAAGATCTACTTTATGGACATGGTGGCACACACCCTATGGCAAAAACCTATGGAGGCTGGAGGATTGCAGCGTCGAGTCCATCTTTCTCTCTCTCTCTCAATGTGCACAATTTTGGGGCGTGGTGGCGCCCGTCCTCTGGCAAAAACCTATGGAGGCTGGAGGATTATGGCATGAAGACACCAGGACCAGGACTGGAATCACAGTGAGCCATATGGAACCTGGTTACCTAGACACTAGGCTATGGAGCCAGTGTTGGTTCTTCTCTTTTTTTTAAAGAATTATTTTAACTTCAATCATTATTATTTTTTTAATCTGACTGGAGAGTGACAGAGAGAGAGCAAAGTGAGAAAGCAAACTGCCAGGTCCGGGACTTGAACCACAGTCAGTCATGTAGGAGTCCAGTGTCTTTAAATACCACACCACCTGCTGGCCCCCGTCTTGGTTCTTTTTAAGAGTTTCCATTTCTGTACTAAAATTCCCATCTATTCACTTCTTTTTTATTTTTTGGTGAGATCCTTTAACATCCATGGCATAATTATTGTAGAATCTTTGATTCTGACACCTGAGTCAACTGCAGGCCTATGTCTATGGACTTTTTATTTTTTTAACTTGACTGTAAGCCATTTTTTCCTACTTTATGTGTCTTAGAATTTTTCATTGTATGCCAGACACTGATATAAAAGTCTAGAGATAAAACAAATAATATCTACCTCTAGAAATGCAGTCCTTTGCTCTGCCTGGCCCTGGCTGCTAGGATGGAAAGTTGAGTTAATGCAGTCTATCACTGTTGGGTTTGGGTTTTGCTGCCATGTTACTTAAACTCCATTCATCACTGGGGTCAAATATTTTGAGAATAAGATCCAGATTTCCTTTCAACAGGGCTGGGGATCTGGGAACTGGTAAGATTCTTTGTTTCACAGCCAAGTCAGTCTATTTACAAACTGTAAGACATCTCTCTCTGCTTTGCTATTCAGCTGTGGGCCTTGTGGTACTAGGGAACCGTGGTTCTTTGCTTTCCAGCCCTATCCCCCACTTTTGCAACTCTAGAGACATCTTTCCACCCTGTTGCCCCACCTTCGGTTTCGGGGCTGCTACTCTGGCACTAAGTGAATGCTTTCAAAAGGGAATTCTTTTAGCTGGTCTACCCTTTCTCAGCCTTTGGGATACTGCCACTGTACACTCCATGAAGACAGTGTAAGAAAGAACTGGAATTCAGGTAAACTTGTATTGTGACTAGGGCTCCTTGGAATTCTAATCTATCATTGTAGCCCACTCAAATCTTTCAGAAATTTTCATTCAGAAGTGTCATAAGTAGTAATTCAAAACTTGTTAAAATTTCAACTTTTTTTTTTTTTTTTTGTTCTCAACTATGGTGGGTTCCCTTCTTTTTGCTGTGTACCTGGGATGCAGTCATTAGTCTTCTTTCCTATGAAAAGCGCTCCCATTTTGGGTATGTAGTTAATTTTTGTTCTGTCTCCCCACTATCTGATAGGTTAAAACAAAACATATTATTTTGTAGTATATTAAATTTCTCCCTCTCTCTCTCTCTCTCTTTTTTTAAGAGATTTTAGCTATAGGGTGTCTGTGGTCACCAGAGAGGCAGAGACAGAGAGACAGAAAGTGAAAAATCACTCCCCAGGAGGGATGGTCATGCTACAATCCCTTCTTTTCCATTCTCCTCTCGGGATTTTGGGCATGCATGAACACACACCGGCCTGAGTTTCAAGCCGCTGGGTCTTGAACCATGGTCGATCATGTAGGAGGCTGGTGCCTTAACCACTACACCACCTGCTGGCCCTTTTCTCACTGTTAAGATGGGAAATGGCCTATTGTGACATTTTATTTTTAACCAGAGGTAAAGTTGGTGTTTTTTGTTAGTTTGTTTAAGGCAGTATGTGGTTATCTTTGAATTTCAATACTTGACTATAATAGTAAGATTGCAGGTAGTACTAAAATAGTTTCAACTGAGTAAGTAGATATTCGTTTTGCAAGTATTATTATTTTTTAATTTGCCATAAGGTGTGTGCACTCACCAGAGACAGAGACAGGAGAGAGAAAATGAGAAAACACCTCCCAGAGGGTATGGCCACACTATAAACCCTTCTCTTCCATTCTCCTCTTGGGATTCTAGACTTGCATGCCCATGTGTCCCACGTGTTTTTCAAGTCACCAGGTCAGGAACTAGAACCACATTTGGCCATGTGGAATCTACCTTCCTTAATCAATACACCACTAGCTGGCCATACTTTGCAATTTTAAGCACTAAAATTTGTATCCATTTCTGTGTAACACAATTAATTGTTAACCATTTAGAAAGGATAATATTAATAACTAAATTGACAAAATTCTTAAATAGTGATAATATCATGGAAATAATTAAGAATGTAAAATTTGGACCAGCAGATGGCATAATGATTATACTGCTGGACTCCCACGTAGTCAACCAAGGTTCAAGTCCCAGACCTGGCAGTTTGAATTCACACTGGGTGTGTGTATGTGTGTGCCCCAAATCCCAAGAGGAGAATGGAGGAAAAGGGATTGCATTGTGGCCATCCATCTGGGGGGGAGGGGTGATTTTTTGCTTTTTATCTCTTGTAGCACACACCTTACAGCAAAAATCTCTCTCAAAAAAAATAACAACAAAAAAAAAGAAATTTAAAATTTGACAGAAAAACTAAAAATTACAAATCACAAACTTTATTAAGTATCTATTTTTAAATTGACAGTAAACCAAGTAGTAAATTATATAAAAAATATTACACTACCGTACAAAATAGTCCAAATATAAAGTTGAAACCTTAAAATTTTCTATTCATCCTTTACTTTTTTCATAGATCTAGACTCAGAGTTTAAAACGCTACTTATATAGTAAAGATTTCTAAATTTAGTCTAGACTTCTGCCCTGAGCTCTAGACTTGAACACTTCCTCAGGATGTTCAGTAAGATGCCTAAAAGGCTTCTGAAATGTAAGATGTAAAAAAACCCAAATTTTCTTTAAACTTGTTCCTCCCTAATGGCAAGCCATCCTGCATCCATCCAGGCAAAAACCGAGCAGTCATCCTTAATTCTCACATACTATACGTAAGCAAACCTTACAACAGCTATTTTAAAAATATGTCCAGAATCTGACCACATCTCAACACCTCTGCTACTATCCTTAGTCCTAGTCTCCATCATTTTGTTGTTAAATAACTGTGCATCTCATAACTCATCTGCTTTTGCTTTTTCAACACCTTCACACACTCTTGTTTCCCACAAACAGCCAGAGTGATGTTTTTAAAACACGAGCAAAGGAACCAGCAGATGGCAAAATGGTTACATCACTGGACTCCTACATAGTCGACTGTGGTTTAAGTCCTGGACCCAGCAGCTTAAACTCATACCAAGTGCATGTTCGTGTGAGCCCAAAATCCCAAGAGGAGAATGGAGGAGAAGAACTGTGGGGTGGTCATCCCTTTTGGGTGCAGGGGAGTGATTTCTTGCTTTCTGTCTTTCCAGTGAGCACACATGCCCTATAGCAAAAATCTAAACAACAACAACAAAGAGTGAAATCATTCCATTTCATTTGGAATAAAAGCCAAAGTCCCTAACATGGTCCCTAAAATTTTTGACTGTCTCTTCTTTTCACTCGCTGTGCTCTTCACTGGCCTTTTTGCCATTCCTAAACTAATCATGCATACTCTACTGCAATTCCTTCTGCCTTTAGTACTCCTATTTCTCATGTTGCAGTTATTGGGTTGTTGTGAAAGACATGACGCATTTTTGCATAGAAAAACACAGAAAAATAGGTTGTGACTTTGGCTTAAAATGACTATTACTTCTCGGGGGACCAGCAGGTGGTGTGGTGGTTAAGGTGCTGGACACTCCCACATGGCCGACCACAGTTTGAGTCCCAGACCTGGTGGCTTGCATTCTCACTTTCTCTCTCTCTTTCTCTCTCTCTCTCTCTCTCTCTCTCTCTCTGTGTGTGTGTGTGTGTGTCTCTGTGTGTGTGTGGTCATATTAAAATAAATGAATGAATAAATAAAATTTTAAAAAATGACTATTAATTCTAAAAATTCTATCCAGTTCTTTTGTTGGTTTCAGCTGGGTTTGCTACACTCAGCTGGCACCTTGGCTGAAGCTGAACAGTCTAATATGTTCTTAGCCACATCCCAGACCTTGATGCTGGCCGCTGACTGGCCCACTTTCTCTGTGTGGTCTCCCATAATTCAATATTCTTGCCCAGACTTCCTTATGTGGTAGAGAGAGCATGGTAAGAGGAGAAAGTGTAATATTGCTTGGGGCCTAGGGTTTGAAATTCACAAAATGCCTTCTTTGACATTTGGCCAAAACAAGTTATAAGGCCAACCCACACTCAAGCGGGTAGAAAAATAAACTCTACCTTTTTATGGAAAAAGCTGCAAAATATTCACAACCCAGATATCTGTAGATACACTCCCTTCATGTATTTAGTCAAATGTCTCATTATTGGGAGGACCTCTCTGATTTAATATGGAGTAACTATCCGTCACCCTGACACTTACTGCCCCACTTTGCTCTTCTCTATAGCATGCCTTTTCTCCTGATCTTGCATATTTACTTATTTATCTGTCTCCTTCCTACTATAGTACAAGCTCTGTGAAGGTAGGGATGTTTTCTGCTTGTTTCACTCTATCTCCAGCACCATGAACAATGCCTTGCACAGAGCAGGCCCTCAATCAGTATCTGCTGAATGAATTCTATTGAGCATGTGCCATCAAATAATAAAGCAAGATTCAAAATAACTCAAAAAGCATAATACAAGTTTTACTGTTGAAATGTTAGCAGCTTTATGTGTTCTTTTATTTATTCTGTGATTTTGAACAAGCCATTTTGTTTTGCTTCAGTGTATCCATATATTAAAAACTTCAGCCACATGTTTTTGTGTTTTAGATATAAGGAGAAATTTTTAAAAATTAAGAATATATATTCATTATGTACCTATTCTCAAAAATCAATACCTTAAATGTATCATTAAATGTTTATTCAGGTCCTAAAATATGTATGGTCTAGATACTTTACCAGTCTGGTACCAGAGGTGGAAGAGGCAGAACTTAACTGTGTAATAACAGTAATTTATATAACATAGCTATGGCTACAGTGTCATCTACGTTTTATCTAGCCTTTGTCTAGCTTTTTTGTCTAGTTTTATCCTTAGCTTATTTTATCATTTCTTCAGTAAATAGCTATCTTGTCAGTCTATATTAAGTCATAACTTAAATGAGAAAAAATTTAAGTAGAAAAATAACAAAAAAAAACAGCAGCTTATTAAACATATATGTGTGTACACATAATTCTATCTCTACTCAATATAAACAGAAAAAAAAATGAGTGAATGCTACAGAGGTAAGATGCATAGCAGAGGAGACATCAGTTCTAGGGCCAGCATCACCTATCCCAATAAATTAAAGTTTTTAGGTCTAAACCAGCTTTATCTCTAATGTGGAAAATAAGATTAATTAGAGAGAGAGATAGAGAGTGAAGGTACCACCCAACAAGGCCTGGTCACACTGCAATCCTTTCTCTTCCAATTCTCCATCCTAGGCACACAGATGCCAACTAGCATAGATGCTGCTGGTGCTGAGATTCAAACCCTGGTTGGCTATGTGTGATCTGGCTTCCTCGCTACACTTCTTACCACTGTGCTACAGGGTCAGCCCCTTATCTTAAAAAGGGAACAGTAACACACACAGACAGACACATATACACAAATGTATATAAATTTCTGTTTACACAAAGAATATTCCTAAATGGAAATAAAAAAAAAAATTAGTGGTAGTTGCTTCAGAAAAACTGCAGTTTCAGGTAGAAAAAAAGATTTAAACTTTTCATTGTAAACTGCTTTTTCTATCTTCTGATTTTCCATATATAGCTTTTTCATTAAACAAAGGAATACAAAATTCTTATTTAAAATACTTATATTCCCTACACATTAAATTAGCCAAAATGTCTTATTTACCAAATATGCTATCTTCTCTGACAAAACGTTATTATTTTATGCAAATATTTACAAATTACCTTGAAAAGTCTGGGAAACACATCTGCTGGTTGTCCACGAATCACAAACAGGCGAGAGTTTAATTTTCGAAGATTGGCATCAAGATCCTCAAGACACTGAAGCAAAAATCTAGAGAGAAAAATATATTAAAATTCTTAAAAATATAAAGTCATGTGTCACTTAATGATATATTCTGAGAAATGTGTTATTAAGCAACTTCATAGTTGTGGGAACATCAGAGCGTACTTATACAAACCTAGATGTTATTGCCTACAGTCAGGTTATATGGTATAATCTTAGGGGACCACCGTTGTGTACACGGTCTGTCACTGACCAAAACACCATTATGCAGCTCATGGCTATGGTTAGAAAACACGAAGTATTGCAAAATCATATTTCTTTAAAAGATGGAGTGCTAACCCACCATCTTATTAACTAACTTAATATATAAATTACTATTTCCAGGAATCATATTTATAATTTGTTTTAAAATTACAGCACAAGTTTCCCAGGATCTTATTTTATTTTTTTAGGCTTTTGCCATAGGGTGTGTGCTCTTGTCAGAGAGAGACAAAGACAGAGAGAAGGAAAGTGAGAAATCATCCCTCAAGGGGGATGGCCACACCACAATCCCTTCTCCCCCAGTATCCTCTTGGAATTTTGGGCATACACACGTGCATGTGGCATGATGTTCAAGCAGCGAGGTCTGGGACTGGAATAGCTGTCAGCCATGTGAGTGTCCAGTGCCTTAATCACCATGCCACCTGATGGCTCTCCCAGTAGTTTAATAAAGTCCTAAACTGAACTAGTTTAATTAAATAAAAGTGTTAGCAAAAATTTATGAACATAAAAATTATGTTAAAAAAAAATCAAAGCAGGAGCTGGCAGGTGGCATGACAGTTAAGGCACTGTATTCTCACATGACTACAGTTAGCGTCCCGGACCTGGCAGCTTGCTTTCTAACTTTCTCTTTCTCTCTCTCTTTTCTGTCTCTCTCTGGTCGAACTAAAAATAATAATAAATAAAATAAAATAAAATAAAAAGTAAATATAAAGGCAATCAAATCACTTGATCTCATTGTCTAAACTTCATGAAACGAACAATTTTCTGCATAAAGATGGCTTCTCATAAAGAAATTGCTCCTTGAAATATCCACAATACCTTCTATAAGGGGGAAAAAGGACTAGCCTATTTAATGACTCTGAGCAAGTAAGTAATCAAAGAATATAAGTACTTTACTAGGAGCTATTGTAATCATCTAAGAGAAGAGCCATAATGCCCATTTTCACATTCCTAATCTTATAAAAGAAAAATAAATAATAAATGGATGGTAAATTAACTCTCTAAAAGTAGAGAATACCAGAGTTTTGTTTTGTTTTTTAAATGGTTTCTGTGGGACTACAGACTTGTTCATTGAAATAACAGCAACAGGGGCCAGCAGGTGGTGTAGTGATTAAGGCACTGAACTCCCACGTGGCCAACCATGGTTTGAATCCTAGACTCAAATGCTTGAAACTCACGGCAGGCACATTTGCATGCATGACTAAAATCCCAGGAGGAGAACGAAGAAGGGATTGTGGCATGGCCATCCCCTCTAGGGGCAGTGATTTCTCGCTTTCTGTCACTCTGTCTCTCTCTCTCTCCCCAATGAGTACATATGCCCTCTAGCAAAAATCTCTCTTTCAAAAAAAATAATAATAATAAGGCTTACATATATTAGACATTTGGGAGAATTCTGGGATAGTACAAGAAGACTGCTTATTACTTATGAAAAAATGGAGTGTTCAGTAAGAGCAAATCTGAAAGAAATGTGTTACTCCTGGAAGGTTCAATTTCATTTTGCTGTTGTTTGCCTTTTAAAAATTTGCTAGAGGGTATATGCCCCTGCTGGAGAGAGACAGAAAAAGTGCCCCCACCAGGGGGATGGCCACACTACAGCCTCTTCTCCCTTCTCCTCTCTGGATTTTGGGCATGCATGCACATGTACCCAGCATATTTTTCAAGCACTGGGTCTGGGACTCAAACTATGCCACCAGCCAGGTGGGATGTGGCTGCCTTAACCACCATGCTACTGGCTGGTGCTCAACCTCATTATTTGTTTCATGTTAATTTTCATCTAGATTCAATTCTTCTAGCCAGACATGTCTTTTTTTTTTTCTCTTTTTTTTATTTCAAATTATTCATTTGCATTCATTCACTGTACATAACAGCATACAAAATGAGATTTTCCAGAGTACTGTATATTATCTCAATCAAGCACATCAACAAACATGTTATTGTCAGCAAATAATTTTCAATTTCTTGTTTTCTGTATGTTTTGCTTTTTTTCCCCCATCCTTGATTCCCTATCTCTTACCCTCTGCCATCTCCCACTCTCCTCCCACACTGTCTCTGGTATCTATGTTTGCTTTCTATACTGTTTTCCCCCCACATTTTATTGAATTACTAAAGACCTTAATTAATCTAAATATTTTCATAGCAAACACAGGTGATATATACATTTCCATGAACACAAGTCTAACTTTATGCATCCTATAAAGCAGTACCTAGCTGGGGCTATATATCTTACTGCAGTCATTGAATAGATATTTTTTTTTCCTGAAACATCTTTTTGGAACTTAATTTACATTTTTTCCCTAAGCATCATCACAGCATACAAAATGTGATTTCCCATCCAGAATATACTGCATAGACTTAATCATGCATATTATAAAAAATTTTCTATTTCTAGTTCCTAGAATTATTTTTACCCCTCTTTCTGACCCTCTGTCCTTTCCCACCCTCTTCTCACAGTATCTCTGGTGTCTACAATTGTCTTCCACTCCTTTCCCACCCACATTGTATTGATCACACAATTTCTTACATAATCTAACTACTTTCAATGGTAAGTTCACTCGTTACTATTAAGAAAACCAGTTTGGGACCAGCAGTTAGCGTAATGGCTATGTCGCTGGACTCCCCTGTAGTCGACCGCGGTTTGCATCCCGGACCCGGTGGCTTAAAATTCACGCCGGGCGCGTGTGCGTGCGTGCCCAAGATCCGGAGAAGAGAATGAAGGAGAAGGGATTGCGGCGTGGCCATCCCCCCTGGGGGTTGATTTCTCGCTTTCTATCTCTCTGTCTCTCTCTGTCTGTCTGGTGAGTGCACACGCCCTATAGCAAAAACCTCTCCAAAAAAAAAAGAAAAAAAAAAGAAAACCAGTTTTAACTTAAATCAAAGAAATGCCAAGGAACTTTGCTTAAAGCCAGGAAGCAGGTTAGGATTCTGATCAAGTGGTAGGTGCATGAACCTATCAGTCTCATGTACTTTTATCTTCTGTTCTGGTTCAATTTTCCTGATTAAATTCTGGGATATAATATTCAGACTTGTCCCTACGATTAAGTTGGCAACTTTCTTAGTTTTTGAACTCTTATTTCCGTGTGTCTGTATTTAATTTTCCTTACATAGCACACCCTTGAGAAATTCTTAGAGATCTGGTCTGGTGCTGGTAAATTCTTTCAGGTTTTATCTGAGAAGGTTCTTGTCTTTTCTTCCCACATGGAAGATAATCTTGCCGGGTACAGTATTCTTGGCTGAAATTGCTTCTTTCTTAACACTTTGAATATATTTTCCCATTCTTTCCTCGCTTGCATTGTTTCCGATGAGAGATCTGCTGTTAGCCTGATGGCATGTGATTGTTGGTGAGGCAGATTCAGTAGATATTGAGGAATATTTTAACCCTACTAGTATTTGGATGTTTAGCTTCAGTGCTCTTAGATCCGTCTAGTTCGCAGGAGCCATGTGGAATCTTCTTCTGAAGGCCTGGCCTGTCCTGCCGCTAGCTTGTTTGCTGGAGGCTGAATTATCAGTAGAAAATCTTCATTTCTCGTGTGCCCTGAAATACCTAGTTCGCAGGAGCCATCTAGCCAGACATGTCTTATTTTCCCTATTTTGCTGCCTTTATGTTTCTGCTATGAAGTTAAATATTTGTCTGCTTTTCCATAGTCCATGTGCTCTTTGAGAATAGTGATTAAGTCTTACTTATGAGAAGTGGTTAAGAGGCAGGCAAAGGCGGGGACCAGCAGGTGGCGTGGTGGTTAAGGCGCTGGACACTCCCACGTGGCGGCCCATGGTTCGAGTCCCGGACCTGGTGGCCTGCATTCTCGCTTTCCTTCTTTCTCTTTCTCTCTCTCTCTCTCTCTCTCCCCCCAAGTTAAAATAAATGAATGAATAAATAAAATTAAATAAATAATTATTTTTTTTTTAAAAAGGCAAGCAAAGGCATATTCCAGAACTACACTATCCAATATGGCAACCAAAAACCATATGTAATTTAATTTAAATTGACTGAAATTTAAAATGCAGTCCCTCAATCACACTTGGCCATATTTCAAGTCTTCAACAATCTTATATTTACATTTCATCACATCCTCTTTCTTTCTTTTTCTTTTTCTTTTTCTTTTCTTTTCTTTCTTTTTTCTTTCTTTTTCTTTTTCTTTTTCTTTTTTTGAGAGCTTTTTGCCTGTGCTTGCCAAAGACAGAGAGAGATAGAGAGACAGAAAGCGAGAAATCACCCCCCCCCGCCCCAGGAGGAATGGCCACACTGCAATCCCTTGTCTTCCATTCTCCTCTCAAGATCTTGGGCACAAACACACATGCACCCAGTGTGAGTTTAAGCCACCAGGTCTGGGACTTGAACTGCGGTAAACTACATGGGAGGCCAGCGATGTAGCCATTATGCCAACTGCTGGTCCCCATCACATCCCCTTTCTACTGTGGTTTAAAATCACCCTCTTTTTAAAAAAAATGTATTTATTTTACATTCATTCACTGTGTGTCATTGCAGCATACAAAAACTTTTTTCATCCAATTTCTCTCCTCTACTGTGTTTTGCAATGTGGTATCCAAAGAAACAGATCTGAATTCAGATTTATGAAGAGGAGTTTCTCCTTTTGTGCAGCAGGTTATTCATATGTTCGGCTACTGTGCAAGGCACTCAGTGTGGAAGCTGAGAAGCAAAGTGAGAAAGTAAGGTAAAAGAAAAGAAAACAAAGGGAAACAAAATTAAAAAGAAAAAAAGGAGGAAAAAAAATTTTTTTTGAGAGATTTTCGCTATAGGGTGCGTGCACTCACCAGACAGAGAGAGACATAGAGACAGAAAGCAAGAAATCACCCCCCAGAGGGGATGGTCACGCCGCAATCCCTTCTCCTCCATTCTCCTCTCGGGATCTTGGGCACGCACGCACACGCGCCCGGCGTGAGTTTTAAGCCACCCGGTCCGGTATGCGAACTGTGGTCGACTACGTGGGAGTCCAGCGACATAGCCATTACGCTAACTGCTGGTTCCCAAAATTTTTTTGAAAAAAAGCAAAAAATTTTTAAAAAAGAAAAACCCACAGGGAGTGGGCTATGCAAAAGGGGCAGGACCTAGCTCGGATGTAGATGGATTCTGAAATTAGCAAGATAAAGGAGAGGTCAGAGGCAAGAGACAGTACTTAAAAAGTTGAAAAAAAATTTAAAGAGAGAGAGACAGAGAAAAAACAGAGACTGCCCTACCTTTCTATTTAGGTGTTTGGGTCTGGAAGGAGAGGTTTGGAGCACGGGTCTTCAGTTACCCTGTGTAGGTGTTTGTATCTGGGAGCAAGTCACCCTCTTAACACCTGAATCCAACACCTATCCAGCACTGCCAATGTACAAATATGACGGGGGAGAAGATTGTTGATAGATGCACAGTAGCACAAAACATCAGTATTTCCTAAGATTATCCACAACTATGAATAACTGACTATGTTTGGTGATAAATTTTTACTGGGCAGCATTTAGTTTTATGTATATTTTTGGCAAGAAGAGTTTTTAGGTAGAACAAAGATCAAAAAGTCTTTAGATTAAAAAATTGAGAACTGTAATGAACTAGCAATTTAGATTTTCTTAAATTGAAATGGCACAAAACTAAGATGTTCTGGAGTGATGGATAATCGAAGGCAAAAATAATCCCCAAATCTCTTGTACCATTAGTTTCAGCATCTTTACCAGACCTAAGAGTTATCCATACTTAACGTTTTGGTATAAATGTTTTCATGTGATACAAGAGATCAAGGATGAACAATAAGGTGAAGGGAGGGAAAAATACCAAAAGGACACAATTAATTCATAGAATAAACAATTGCATCAGAGTTAATAATTGGCCTTTTATTTTTCTCTTTTTTGTTCACAGGCTGAATAAGCATACTTAATGCTTTCAATAAACAATGAACAAATATAGAGAATGATATGGACTGAGGTAATGTGTTATAACGGAAAAGGTTTTGTAGCCTAAGAATCAATTTTGTTTTGGTACATTATGAAACAAAGGAATCAAAGCTATATTTAAGTATGATGTTTTTCTTCCATCTTATAGTTTTGTCTCATAGATGTTAAAATTTTCATTTCTGATTTCACATAAAATTACAGGCAGCTGACTCTTTGAGGTACTTTAAAATCACTATAGGTACTTTGTACTTAAGTACACATATTTCAAATACGAATGACCTGTGAAGGAAAAAAGAGAAGGATGGAGTAGAACATGCTGTGATGTTTTTTTGTTATAAGACTTTTGCAATGTGACTTTGAAAATGATATGCATATATTACTTTGATAAGGTAAAATTTAAATCACATGTATCTATTTATATTTACAATGCATAGGAAAGTAACTGAAAGAATATTAATAACATCTACCCTTGGAATGGGAACTTGGGGTAGGAGGAAGGAACAAAGAAAAGGCATACATTTTTTTTTTTACTTGATAAAAGTTTAAAGTTGAACAATAGCTATAATCCTTTCAAAGTAGAACAAAAACAGAGAGATACTACATCTACTGTAAGCTTGGTTTAATACATGGTGAACACATTTTCAAAGCAATAGATATACCTCTATGGTGTTAATTTTTTTTTCTTTTTCTGGAGAGGTTTTTGCTATAGGGCGCGTGCGCTCACCAGACAGGCAGAGAGAGACAGAGAGATAGAAAGTGAGAAATCCCCCCCCTCCCGAGGGGATGGCCACGCCTCAATCCCTTCTCCTCCATTCTCCTCTTGGGATCTTGGGCACGCACGCACACGCGCCCGGCGTGAGTTTAAGCCACCGGGTCCGGGACATGAACCGCGGTCGACTACGTGGGAGTCCAGCGACATAGCCATTACGCTAACTGCTGGTCCCTATGGTGTTAATTTTCATAGTAGTTCATTGCATAAATGTTTAACAAGCCTAGAAACAGGTTACTACCCTTCAATTAGTAGTGAAAAGTCCTATCTAATTTCCTCATCTGTAAAATTGGAATAGTAGTAGGATCCATCTCCTAGCACTGTTTGTGAGAAATAAACTGTTATATGTGAAGTGCTTAGAACTGTACCTGCCCATAGTAAGCACTATTACGTGTTATCCATTACTTGTTAGTCTTCTCCTTCCTCCCCACTCATAATTCTTTTTAAAAATTATTTAACTTTATTTATTTTATTATTATTATTATTATTATTATTATTATTACATGAGTTTTGCCAGAGAGAGAGAGAGAGAGAGAGAAAGCAAGCCTCCAGGTCCAGGACTCGAACCATGGTCGGCCATGTGGGAATTCCAGCACTTTAACCACCACACCACTTACTGGCCCCCCCACTCATAATTCTTGTTATTATCTTTTGCTCGTACTATTTACTGCAATGTCTTAAAACAAATCTGCCTATCAACAATATCTACATACACAATACTAAATATTTATGAGGCATACTTTTCTACATAAAAGTCTTCAAAGACGAATTTCCAATATGTAAAGATCAAATTATTTTGTTTGGCCACTAACCTGGGGTTCCAGATTCATTTCCTCTACATGGCCCTCCTTTTCCCTCCTACCACACTACCTCTCTTTCCGGTCAAATTCAATCTCCTAGAGTATGATCTATGCTCTCTCTCCTCAGTCTGGAATACTTTTCTCAATTCCCATCTCTTCAAGTCATATCCTACTGGCCTTATGTCTTCCAGCTGAAAGGAATTTCTTTGTTTTCTGATCTTCAGAGGACATAATGTGCCTCATCCAAGAGACACTTTAATTTGACTTTATGTTATAGTTATCCCATAGCTATCAATGTGTATATACCTGTATCTATCTATATCTCATCTTCTCCTGATAGATTTCAAATGAAGTATTTGTATCTGATTCCTATGTACATAGTTTTCTTTTTTTTTGGGGGGGGGGGGGAGGTTTTCGCTATAGGGCGCGTGCGCTCACCAGACAGACAGAGACAGACAGAGAGATAGAAAGCGAGAAATCACCCCCCAGGGGGGATTGTCACGCTGCAATCCCTTCTCCTCCATTCTCCTCTCGGGATCTTGGGCACACATGCATATGCGCCCGGCATGAGTTTTAAGCCACCGGGTCCGGGACGTGAACTGCGGTCGACTACGTGGGAGTTCAGCGACATAGCCATTACGCTAACTGCTGGTTCCTTGTACATAGTTTTCTTAACCTGTCTTTTGCTTTCTATATTTGGAAAAGGAATCTCATCATGTACCTTGCATAATTTGTTGAAAAGATTAGCAAATGGATAAAATTACCTACTAGTGTTATCTTGCATAACTTGAAAGGATTAGAAACAGCATCAAAGCACCTATTAGAATCCCTACTACTTAGTAGATATTCATTAAACTGAGAGTATTATTTTCTCTTGAGAACAACTATTTTTGGAAAAAATATTTCTGTATGTGAACACTTGAACAAGAAATAAAAAAAAAAAAAAAAACTAAACTAGTCAGATGCCCACACCGATATGCAAATCACTTTGACTCATGACTTAAACTGAATGTGACTTTGAACTAATATTTAAAGGAAATGTTTCCCAGTGATGAGGCCAATGTGAATATGACTATATATAAAATAAGGTACAGTGCAATTAAGACTCTAAATCAACTAATGACTAAGCATGTAATTCCTCCCTGATAACACCAATAAAAAACTTTCAATAGCCCAAGTTCAAAGTATCAACTCATTGATAGGTGTGACTTTTTAGTGCTAAACAAGTAAGATTATTTGAAATCTATACAAAATATAACACTTCATTCTTGACCCTCATCTGAAGTTAGATCTGTCAGAAATTCATATTCAGTGTATTCATGGGAATAGACCAACTTCAGCCTTTAAATACTACAAATGCACATGCCTTAGAATAGGCATTCACTGTTAAATGACATGACTGATTTAATACATCCTGTTGAAAATACACAGGGTATAGTTTTAACAGGACCATATATATCAGACCTTCCAATTTGGCATACAAACTATTTTCTTGAAGTACATCCGTTTGAAGACTTACATGCAACAAATGGGTTTTTAAATAGACCAAGAAAGAGCTAGTAAAACCCATTATCTACCCTCACATAATTATATTGCCTATCCAGAAATATAGTACTCAGGTTATTTAATGACAATACTGCAATGTACTACTTTAAAATAAATCTAAGAGGTGTTAGGTGAAAAAACATATTTCTTCACTTCAAACATTTTAGAGTTTTTTTTTTCCTGCCAGCAATCACTACCTATTGCTATGATAAAAAATATTACACACAGTAAGCTTCCTTATACCACTTCCAAAAGATGATTTCAACATGAATCAACAGAAATAGTTTCCTAAAGTAGGTCATCGCTATAGCAACCAGTGGGTGGTTTAGTATACTCCAGTCACAATGACCTACTTTCTAGCCTCTGCTAGAACAGCTTTATATAACTAGAATTTCTAGTTCTGTCTATAAAATAGTCTAAAAACGGCAGTAGTATGATACACTGTAATCCTATTGCTGCTGAAAACAAAGATTATGAATTAACATGTATCATACAAAAATAAAGCCATCTGGTTCCACACTTTAGTTTCTAAAATATATCCTATCATACACTCAGCAATGAAAACTACACTTAGAATATCTAAAACAAAACAATTAATTGCTGACCGTAGAGAACGAGTTTAAAGAATATAAACTAAAACCATTAAAACTACACGGAGACTACCTCCTCCTAGACTCCACATGAAATGACAGAATTAAATTTAGAAAAATACTGAAGTTTTGGGTATAATATCATTAAGAAAAAAAAATTATTAGTCATTAAAGGCACTGGTGTTCTACTAGAGATTTAATAGAGATTTAAAGTATAAATAGCAAGTTATGTCTCTACAAATTGAACAAAGTCTTTTTTTCTGGTTTGTAGCAAATTTGTAGTGCTTTCCTCTAACTTAATAATTACTCAGGTGTCAGGATTTTTGTGATAAACACTCTCCTCGAGGTAAACAATGTTCAACAAAGATGAAATACATATTTTAAAAGCAAGTTTTGCATTTGTCAGACTGGAAAGCCATAAACCAGTGGACCCTGATACCATGACGCCGTGTCACTTTTTATAATGAACATCTTATAACACCATCATCTGGAGATAAAATTCATAAATAACATATTCAGACACACAATTTTAAAGTATTAACATAATGCTCTAACTGTAACATATGAGAAAAACTAAAGAAAGAGGCCATTTATATTTTTAAAAGAAGTAAAAAAGGGGTCAGCAGGTGGCATGGTGATTGGAATGCTGGACTCCCACCTGGCCGACCGTGGTTCGAGTCCTGGACTGGCGGTTTGCTTTCTCACTCTTTCATTCTTTGTCTTTTTTTTTTTTTTTTTGGAGAGGTTTTCGCTATAGGGCGCGTGCGCTCGCCAGACAGACAGAGAGAGACATAGAGACAGAAAGCGAGAAATCATTCCCCAGGGGGGATGGTCATGCCACAATCCCTTCTCCTTCATTCTCTTCTCGGGATCTTGGGCATGCACGCACACGCGCCCGGCGTGAGTTTTAAGCCACCGGATCCGGGACACGAACCACGGTCGACTACGTGGGAGTCCAGCGACATAGCCATTACGCTAACTGCTGGTTCTCTCTCTTTGTCTCTTTCTGTCAAGCACACATGCTCTGTAGCAGATGAAAATAATAAAATAAAATAAAATAAAATAAATAATTCTTAAAAAAGATGTAACATGTACCTCTATAGGTAAATATCTGGGCATGACACAAGATGACAGTGCCTACATCTACGTTCAGAATAATTTAAAATTCTATAGTTACAAAAACAGATTATTAACAGTTGTGTTACTGGTGACTCAAATACCATGAGTGGGACTGTGTTTAGTGATGATTTCCTGAAATGCTGAGCAAGACTCAGTAAAATTATATACAAAACAATGTACAATCTTTCCTTGATTTATATAGGCAATAAATATATTTTAGGAAGACTTAGTATATATAAAATTTGATTTAAAATGCCAGTATTCATAATATATAAATAAATTTTAGTTCTGGATAGAAAATTATGAATAACATTTTCAATGATATTAAACATCTGGTAGAACATCTGAAGGTTATATGGAACTTAGGACAATTACTTTTTTTAAAAAATTATTTATTTAATTTGATTTATTCATTCATTTACTTTAATTTTACCAGAGAGAGACACACACGCAGAGAGAGAGAAAGAGGGAAAAGTGAGAAGGCAAGCCACCAGGTCTAGGACTTGAACCGTGGTAGGCCACGTGGGAGTGTCCAGCACCTTAACCACCACGCCACCTGCTGGTCCCGACAACAACTTTTTTTAAAAGAGAGATTTTTGGTATATGGCACATGCACTCGCTAAAGACAGAGAGACAGAAAGTGAGAAATCACCATGGGGGATGGCCATGCCACTATCCCTTCTTCATTCTCTTCTTGGGAGTTTGGGCACAAACACACACACACCTGGTGTGAGGTTTTTGTTTTACTTTTGTAGAGGTTTTTGCCTTAGGGCGCTGCGCTTGTGGGAGAGAGACAGACACAGAGACAGTAAGAGAGAAAGTGAGAAGTCACCCCCCCTCCCCCAAGAGGGCTATGCTGCAATCCCTTCCCCTCCATTCTCCTCTTGGGATCTTGGGCACACACAAGCGCACACCTGGCATGAGTTTCAAGTCATTAGGTCTAGGACTCAAACTGCAGTCAGCCACATGGAAGTCCAATGATATAACCATTATGCCATCTGCTGGTCCTGAACAACTATTTCTTTTGAGGGACTACTCTGAGCGTTAAAAGAGTCAACCATTCTCTTCTCACTAATTCTACTAGCACCCTCCAATCATTGTGACAACCAAAATGACGCTACAAAATTCCTGAAATGCCTTCCAAGAAGTGGTACTGTCCATAATTTATATACTTTCATTCAGTGATTTATGAGAGATGCAAAGATATAAATGAGATGAGGTTCCAATATTCATAGAGCTTAAAATCTACAGAAAAAATTTGAATCTGCACATTATGTACATAAATACTGCTGACAGGACCTATGGTAGACCTACAACACATTATCGGATAAAAGAAATGCCATTAATGTGTTTAGAAAAATCACTTCTGGCTCCCCCAAACCCCTTTATTGAGATGGACAGAAACTGAGGCAAAGATTTCAAGGATGTGGTGATTCAGGTAGGGTTTTTTTTTTTGGTTTGTTTGTTTGTTTGCTATAGGAAATACGTGTGTGCACCAGAGATTGTAAGAGAGCAAGAGAAAGTTAGAAAGCATCTCCCCAGGAGGGATGCCACAACACAATCCCTTCTCTATTTTCCTCTCAGTATTTTGTGCACATATGCAAACATGTCTCGCTTGTCTTCTAAGTCACTGGGTCCAGTGAACTGTAGCTGTTCATGTGGGATCCAGCTGCCTTAACCACTACACCACCAGCTGGCCCAGGATTTTTCTTGAAAATTAACATCCAGAGGACACCTGTGCTCACAAGCAGGAAAGCAACAGAGAGAGAGAAGGAAAGAAAGAGGAAACATCCCTCAATGGGGCATGTCATACCATAATCCTTTTTCCTCCATTTCCATCCTGTCCAGATCTGGGACATGCACATACACATGTCAACATATTTTTCAAGCTGCTGGTGTTAGGATTCAAACCATGGTTGGCCATGTGGGATCTAGCACCCAATTCACAGTGCTTAACGGATGGGCTACAGGGCCAGCCCACTGAAGTATTCATATAAGAGCTGAAGATAGGGAAGGAGAATTATTGGCCACTGCATTATAACCTGCAATTAGGGCTTGTTCACCACTTTGTAGTGCACAGACAATTCCTGACGTACAGTGATGAAACATCTACTAAAATACCAACCTAATAAACACATTACTGAGAGTAAGAGAAAGGGATTTTAAAGACTGATTCAATCATCAGCTGGGAATTGACATGAAAGAGGAAGAGGAAGAATATTCTCTGATGTCTGTTGTGCTGGGTATTTTATATATGTCATATGTCCAACAACCTTTTTTTTCTTTTTGGCGGTTTTTGCTATTGGGCATGTGTGCTTGCCAGAAAGACACAGAGAGAGAGAGACAGAAAGCGAGAAATTACCCCCCAGGGGGATGGCCACATCGCAATCCCTTCTCCTCCTTTCTCCTTTCAGGATCTTGGGTACGCATGCACATGTGCCCGGTGTAAGTTTAAGCCACTGAGTTCGGGACTCAAACCATGATCAACTAGATGGGAGTCCAGCGACATAGCCATTATGCTAACTGCTGGCCCCAGTATCTCATTTTTTTTTTAAGAGAGATTTTTGCTACAGGGTGCATGTGCTTGCTGGAGAGACAGAGAGAGACAGAGAAACAAAAAGTGAGAAATCAGCCCCCTGAGGGGGATGACCAATCCTTCTTCCTCTATTCTCCTCTTGAAATTTTGGGCATGCATGCACATGTGCCCGACCTAAGTTTTAAGCCACTGGGGCTGGGACCCGAACCATGTTAGACTACATGGGAGTCCAGGGACATAACCATTATGCCATCTGCTGGTCCCAAAGTATCTCATTTTTAAAGGATCGCCTCTAAACTTATCAAGGACATTTTCCAAGTTCAGCTAAGCAATAAGGTAAAACATTTAATATGGATTGTGTCTGACTCCAAATCTGTGCTCTTTGCACTATATAACATTACTTTCCTAAAGAAAATGCAATACCCTAAAAGTTTTAGAAAAATTAATGACTTATTTAAGGATACAGAGATGACTAGAAAACGGTTTTTGCCTTAGGATGGGGGATGGACATGTATGCCAACTAAGAGAAGATTTTTTTGTTTTTTAAAAATACACTGTTTTGGGGACAAGCGGATGGTATAATGGTTACATCACTGGACTCCCACGTAGTCAATCGTGGTTCAAGTCCCCTCCAGTGACTTATGCTGGGCACACGTACATGCATGGCCAAAATCCCGAAAGGAGAATGGAGAAGGAATTACAGCGTGTCCATCTCCCCTGGGGGCTGATTTCTTGCTTTCTATCTCTCTGGTGAGTGCATACATCCTATAGCAAAAAAAAAAAAAAAAATCTCTCTTTAAAAAAAAAATACACTGTTCTTAACTTTATGATTGAGTGAATATGCACACACTTGAGAGTGAATGAAAATGAGAGAGCGAGAGAAAGAGAGACAGAGGGATGGACACACTGTGATCTCCTTCCACCATTCCTCTATCCTCTTGGATCTAGAGCACTCATGCACGTGCCTGGCATATTTCAGGCTAGCCAGGCTAGGATTTGAACCATAGGTGTGCCATGTAAGATCCTGCTTTTCTTAAGCAGCACATTACTACTGCACCATGAAGCTGATCCAAGACAACAGAGTTTAGGTTCTATTATAACAACAAAGTATTTGAATTTACAAATCTCTGTAAAACAACTAAAGTTAATTTCTTACGCATGCTATATATCTGTTGTAGGTCTTCTAAGGCACTTCTTACCTTTAACTGGTCAGAGGTGGTCAAGGCCAAATTAGATTTCAAGAAGGGAGGAAAGCATAGAAAATAGTATGGCTAAATCAAAGAACCTCAGGCCCAGACAGTTGCACAGTGGTAAAATGACATTCTCTGACTAACCCACATGGCAATGTTCTGGGTTTTCGACTAGAGACTTCCCTGAGTATACAGGGCATGTGTGTACTTATCATCTGGTGGATGGCTGAAGCTGGGGGTAGACTGTGACATCAAGATTGTGCTGGGGTTTGCTGTCTTTCTCTCTTTGGCTCAAGAAATAAATAAATAAATAAATAAACTTAAACTTTAAAAACTTAGCATAATCAAGGTAACTCATAAGAGTTGTGGATGGGGGTGGAGGGTGGTTGGAAGAATAATTACAAGTATCATACTTTCTCTATACTAAGATAAATGCTCTCTCTAACCCAAGTTTTAATGTTTCAAAATATATTCAAAAGCAAGAAATAAAAAGTATAAGAATGGGAAAGGAAGAAACAAAACCATTATTATTTACAAATGATAGGTGTACCATACTAGCAATAGAGAAAAAAAGAAATACAAATAATTATTAGAATTAATGAGTTGTAAAGAGTTAGAAAGTTACTCAACTTCTGAAATCAATTTATGCTGATATAATCTCTGTAACTAATGCCTCTTTGATCTCAAAAATCACACGGAGCTATTTATAATCTAGAAATCTTATTCCTTGTCTAATTTTAGAAACTACTATATTGTGACATCAGCAGGTTAGGTCAAATCAAGTATAATATATACTTTTAGGCTTTAAAGGATTTACATATAACTAAATAACAGCTGTCTGACATGTGCTCAAAAAGCATGCTGTCCCAGATCTATCTATAATGATTTTCTACAGTCTAATCTTCCTATTTGAAATTTCTGTCCTGCAGGAAAAGACTGACAATGTTGTAAAATTCTTCTTCTTTTTTTTTTTTTTTTTTTTTTTTGCTCTGTGACCTAGCACATGTCAGGTCTAACAGAGTTTTGGCCAGTGGTCAAGAGATCTTTCTCATATTGACATTAGAGAAAAAACTGAAAGTCACATAGTGCAATCTAACCACTCAAATATCTATCAAAAATCTATTCAGAGTTTATTATATCAGATACTGTTGTGGGATAAAAGAAAGAACAAAATTAAGTGCCTGATGCCGTAAAGTTTGTATGTTAGATGATAATCATGACAATGATGATGATAACAGCAGCAAACATTCAAAAAGTGTGTATCAGACATTGCTCTAAAGACTTTACATGTACATATTCAATGACCCTTTGATATAGGTACTTCTCTCATCTCCAAATGAGGAGATCCAGGCACATAAATGTTAAGTAATTTTCTCAAGGACACATAAATAGTAAATTTGCAAAGCCAGAATTTAAAATCCAGTCAGCTTTGGCTCCAAATTCCAAGCCCTTGAACCACTATATTTAATTGGCAATAATTTCCATGGAGAAAACTAAAACAGGATAGAGGAATATTGGGAGGAGGTATAATTTTACACAGAGTGGTCATAGAAGGATTTATTGATATCCTACTGCCATTCAACACTTTCCTTTGAAGGTTACCTCAAACTACCTCCTCCCATAATCTCACAATCTTAGTTAATGATTACTCCTTCATTCAAATTACTCAGGCCAAAGTCTCTCCTGTTTGGTCAGAATAAGTCGGTCTTATGTGCAGTAATAAACAAAAAAATCCCAAGAGAACTAGCTTCACCAGTGAATTCCACCAAACTTTTAAAGAATTAATGCCAGTCCTTCTCAAACTCCTCTAAAACAGTGAAGGAAAATTTACAAAGTTATTTTACGAGGCCAGCATTTCCCTGATACCACAGCCAGACAAAGATACTGTAAGAGAACTACATGCCAATATCCCTAATGAACAGATGCAAAAGTCCTCAACAAAATGCTAGCAAAATAAATTCAATGATACATTAAAATGTTCATACACCATGATTATGTGGAATTTACTCATGGATGTAATTTACTCCTTACATGTGGAATGCAAGGATGGCTCAACATATATACAAATTAATTAATGAGGGGGGGGCAGTCAGTGGCATGGTGGTTAGAATGTTTGGATCTCACATGGTTGACAGTGGTTTAAGTTCAGAGAAACACTCCAGACATGTATGCATGTGTTCCCAAAATCCTGAAAAGGAGGGAGAAATGGATGTGAAGGGATTATGGCATGATCATCCCTTAACAGGGATATGGCATGACTGTTCCGTAATAGTGGTGCTATTCACTTTCCTTCCACACCCCACCCTGTTTCTTGCCTATGAGTACACATACTCTCTAGCAAATTTTTTTAAAATTAATTAATGTGATACACATTAACCATTAGCACCTTAACCACCATACCACCTGCTGGCCCCTAGACAAAGACTTTAAATAAGACTCAAAAGCACAGGTAACAACAGTACAAAGACAAATGGGATCACATCAAACTAAAAAGTTAGGCACAGGACAACAAACAATCAAAAGAGTAAAGAGACAACTATGGAATGGGAGAGAATATTTGCAAGTTACACATTTGACAAGGGAATAATAACTAGACTATACAAGGAACTCAAACACCTCACCACAGAATACCAAATAATTTGATTAAAAATGAGTGACTGGAGGCAGTCAAGTGGTGTGGTGGTTAGGGTGCTGGACTCCCACATGGCTGACCATGGTTTGAATCCTAGACCTGACAGCTTGCTTTCTCACTTTCCCTCACCAATGTGATAACCAAGGTCTGTTGGACTAGAGACCTGGAAGAAGGAGATCGTGGTGTGAACAGATCCTGTGAACGGTGCTCAAATTTTTCTCTTTCTCTCTCTTCCTGCCATATTCTATCATGAATAAGGAAAAAAATCCAAACAAGAGGATTCTGGACCTATCATGGATCACAAACAAATTCCAATTTTAAATGTATGTACATCTGAAAATAAGAAATGTTTCCTAACCATATAGATGTTATATAATTATATGAAAATATAATTCTATATAGAAAAAAATAAAAATGATAGAAATATACCTACTAAACTATTCGTGTAAGCCAGATGATAATATTTAGGTAAAAAGTCACAGTTAAGACTGTATTAATTTCTACTATCGTTGTAGTGCTAGTGCTTTTACGATCTTTTTACGGAAAATGATTAGTGACTAAGAAAATATACAAAGGCATATCTCAAGAACATTCATTCATTCTTTCAATCAATATTTATGCATTTTCTCAGGATACAAAAATAAATACATTCGATAAAGTTTTAAAAAATAGAGGGGCCTGAATAGTGGTACAGCAGCAAAATGTGATGCTCTGGGAGACAGACCCACATAGGAAGGTTACTTGTTCAATTTTGGAGACCTTTCTGAGTGTACCAGGCTTTTGTGTGCCCATGATCTGAAGCTGGTTGAGTCTGGACACGAACTGCAGTTATCAGGAACCTGGTGGGGGTACTGTATCTCTGCCTTTTTTCACTTGTGGAATAAATAAATCAATGTAAAAAAAAAAAAAAGTAATAATAGGGCTGGTCTATTGGTTAAGGCTAATAATTAAGGCAGCCAAATCCCATAGAGTTGACTGCAGTTCAAATCCTGGTCCTGGTAACTTGAAAAACATGCTAAGCTCATGTGCATGCATGCCCAAAATCCTAACAGGAGAGAGAAATGAAGAAAGGACTGTGGCATAACCAAGCCCCATTTGGGGGTGCTTTCTCCCTCTCTCCCACTGTGTTTCTGTCTCTCTCTGGCAAGCACACGTACCCTCTGGCCAAAATAAAGGGGGGGAAATAATAATAATAAATATAAATAAAAATAATAATAAATAAGTAGACAGATAGGAAAATAAAGAATTCCAGGAGCTGTCAGGTGGTGTGGTGGTTAAGGGCTCTGGATTCCCACCTGGCCAACCACAGTTGGTGTCCTAAACCTGGCAGCTTGCTTTCTCGCTTTCCTTCCTCTTTCTCTGTCTGGTCAAATTAAAAAAATAATAACAACAAATGGAATAAAATAAATAAATCTTAGAAAAAAGAAAGATAAAGAATCCCTA
This sequence comes from Tupaia tana, assembly GCA_026018925.1. Lineage (NCBI taxonomy): Eukaryota > Metazoa > Chordata > Mammalia > Scandentia > Tupaiidae > Tupaia > Tupaia tana. The sequence goes on from JAKSZU010000006.1 coordinate 210,972,316, forward strand.
TCCATGAGGCCTTCCAAATTTAATAAAAATAAAATATAAAAATATTTTATTTTTTATCGAACTGAATGATTGAGCTTCATGGCTATAAGGAAACATAGAAGAGTCAATAAATCTATCAAGGGAGGTCCACAGAGTTGGTCAAAGCTGATGCTTTAAATCTATTAAGAGAGGTCCACAAAGTTGGACAAAGCTGATGATTAATATGGGTCTTTGTTATCACAGCATTTCACTTTGTGATAATGGCATAAAATGATCTTTAACAAAATCATTATACATCTTCTGGGACTGAATTACACAAGCACAAGTCTATGTAGCTCATGCCACCCTGATTCAATAATCACAGAGATATTTGCAGCCTAGGCCTCTTATTAATCCTTGTCAATTTTTTAAAAGAATTATTTAATTTTAATCTATTTAATTTTATCTATTATTATTATTATTAAATTTTTGTTACAGGGCATGTGCGTTCATCAGAGAGAGAGACAGAAACAGATAGAAAATAAGAAAGCAAGCTGTCGGGTCTGGTACTCAAACTGTAGTTGGCCATGTGGAAGTCCAACACCTTAACCACCACACCACCTGCTGGTCCCAGTCCTTGTCTGTTTTTACAGAGCAATGTACTATGACCCCATTTTAATTTGACCAGAGTGAGAGAGAGAGAGAGAAAGAGAGAGAGAGAAAGAGAGAGAGAGAGATAAGAAAAGTGAGAAAGCAAGTCACCAGGTCTGGGACTCAAACCGTGATCGGCCATGTGGGAGTTTAGCGCCCTTAAACCATCACACCACCTGCCAGCCCTGAAATAGACATTTAAAGAATTCTGTTTATTTATTATGTGTGTGAGAGACCTCCAATAGAATCTTATCATACTACAGTCCTCCCTCCAGCCGTTTAAGCCACAAATGTCAGATTTTCCCTTTTAACAGCTGCATAATATTCTACTGTGTATGTATATCACATTTTAAAATTCACTTGTCCATTGCTGAGTACTTTAGTTATTTCCATACAAAGATATTAAAATTTAAAAGGCATCTGCTCTATGGTAGACAATGTGTGTGCCCATTTAAAAGTTATTTTTCTGCCTCTTTCACTGCTAAATATTTTTTCCCCCATTTTGTTCAGATTTGGACATTTCTGACCTCTGGTCTAAAGGTGGAAATATGAGTCAGATCAAGTCAATGAGAAGCAAAGGTCAGTTTAGGGACTGTGCAGAATTTTCACTTCTGGATAAAAGTGAGAAAAGAGCTCTACCTCACACCACTCTGCTTTTCTCTGTATAGTAGTGAACACGCAATACTTAATGCTCCATAATCACCTTACAGTCATAAGGGAAATCACCAAAAACATACCATCTTCCATTATTTCTAAGACTCATATTTTTACATATTAATATCTCTGAAGTCATGATATACTTGACATTTGAACTATGTATCAGATTTTTTTGAGAGGTTTTTGTTATAGGGTGTATGCCCTCGCCAGAAAGAGAGAGACAGAGAGACAGAAAGTGAGAAATCACCCCCCAGGGGGATGGCCACACCGCAATCCCTTCTCCTCCATTCTCCTCTCAGGATCTTGGGCACGCACGCACATGCATCTGGCGTGAGTTTAAGCCACCGGGTCCGGGACGTGAACCACGGTGGACTACATAGGAGTCTAGTGACACAGCCATTACACCAATTGCTGGTCCCCAGAATTTTAAATTCAATAAAGTATGACTTAAGAAATGCCAAATGAAGTAATGTATAAACTGTGTTTGGTTCCCAATAGTAAAAAAAAAAAAAAAAAAAAAAAATTAAGATGTAGCACAATGCCTAGAACATACACAACAAGCCTTCAATAGATTATACCTATTAAGGAGGGGAGAAGGAGAGAAGGCAGGAAGAGAGAGAAGGAGAGACAGAGAGGAAGAAAGAAGTGCAATAAAACAGGGGAAGAGAAAATATAGGAGGAGAAAGAAAGGAAAAAGAGAGGGAGGAAGAAAATAAATGAGTAACTGAATTTCATAGCAGCATTATTGGTACTAGTCCCAAACTTGAGTAAACTAAGTGTGTTATATTCACATATAAAATACTACTAGCAAGAAAAAGGAATAAAAAAAAAATACCACAATAGTGATAAATATCAAAACATTATGCTACATGAAAGAAGTCATGCACAAAAGACTATGTACTGTGTAATGTCATATATATGTAGTTCTAAAGAGGCAAAACTATGGTGTCTAAAATAAAACAAAAAAAATTACAGTGACAGGAAAAAATAGCAGGTTGACTGAGGTTAGAAGGAAGAAAAAAACGTCAAAGACTAGATGGAAGAATGAATTTTAAACGTTAGTCTTTTCTCTGACAAGAAAACAGCTCTATTTCACAAGTTTGTCAGTATTTACCACAGTAGAAACAATTCTGCCCAGATTTTGTAGGGAACTGAAAAAAAAAGAAAGAAAGAAAAAACAAAAACCTGACAAACTGAGATAATTTTAAAAAGGGAAAGAAAGGGATAAGAAAATGAGGAAAAAAACAATCTGTAATATTTTATTCCATTAACATAAATACATAATATGTATTAAATACATATGTGCTTATATACATATGCATGTATATGCTTAAGAGGTAAGAAATGGTCAAATGTTATTGGTTCTCTGGCCAATGTAATTTCTTCCTTATGCCTTTAGGTTTTATGTGAATATTTTATAATAGGTATGTTAAAACAGGATTATTTATAAAATAAAGGTTTTCAGAAATATGGTAAAGTTGTAATCCACACTCCCCTTTATTCCACCTCCACCAAATTTAAACAAAAATAGTGAAAAAACATGGGGCTAGCTCCATAGCCCAGTGGTTAAAGGAGCCAGACTTCCACATGGCCGATTGCAGTTCAAATGTTGGCCCTGGGCAGCTTAAAAAACACATGTATGTGTGTGCCCCAAAGACCAACAGGATGAAGAAATGGAGGAAAATGGATTGTGGTATGACCACGCTCAGATGGGGGAGGAAGTGTCTTTCTCCATTTCCCTCTCTCTCCTGTCTCTCTCTAGAAAGCACACATGCCCTCTGGCAATTTTTAAAAAATAGTGAAAACACCATGGAGACACACACTAAAATCAACTTAACAAGCAAGATGGTATAAACTTTGAACAGTGGTGGCCAAAACAAACAAACAAACAACAACACAAAAAAAAACAAACAATTTTAGTGTAGAGAACCCAGGCTTCTAATACTGCCCACTATCTTCCAAGAAATAGTGCTAGGATAGGAAGATAAATTGAGAATATTCAGGAATTCTAACAGGTTCTAATCTGGAAAGATGTAAACTGCTGAGTTAAACACGTAATTTGGGGAAAAGACTCATACACACATGTACAATACACACACAAATACAGCATATGCATAATTACTAAGACTGGAAGCCCATATAACCAGTGCAGGATTGCAGGATTTCAGCAGAAGGGAAAGGAATGATCAGAGATTGTCATTTAAGTCTGTCTGGGTTAAAAGAAAAGCCAACAGGAAAAAGTCAATTATCATAACTATAACTACAAAAAGCTATTTATCTCTAGGAATAAAGTATTAACAGAACTGAAAATAATAGAGGAAATAATTAAGAGCCTGAAAAAGTACACTGAAATTTCAGGGTGAAGCTTTCCTCTGTAACTAATCACTCCTACCTCCACTATATTTTTCTATTTGCTATAGGGTGTGGGTGCTCGCCAGAGAGAGAGAGAGAGAGAGAGAGAGAGAGAGAGAGAGAGAGAGAGGAAGCACTCCACCAGAAGAGATAACCACAGTGCAATCCCTTCTCCTCCATTTTCCTCTTGGGATTCTGGGCACACACACACACAAGTGTCTGGCAAGTTTTTCAAGCTGCCAGATCCATGCCAGATCCAAGGCTTGAACCATATTATAGCCATGTGGGATCTAGCTACCTTAACCACTCACTACCTCACTGGCTGGCCCTCACCTCCACTATTAATAATGAAGCCAAAATCTAAAGGGACCCTTATCATTTTCTGCCTAGGGAGATACAAATGCCCTTGGAAAAAGAGGTGAATAATATTTTTAAAAAAAGAACTCAAACAATCTGTACAAACTTTTAATGTTGAAAATATTGCTTTGGGACCCTACAATGAAGAGGTGTCACATTCAAAAGCCAAGCCAAGAGCAGACCTTCATGAGAAGGTATTTCCCAGACTAGATGTAAAAAAAAAAAAAAAAAAAAAAAAAAAAAAAAAAAAAAAAAAATAGTATAGAATTCTAACACATATAAGACTGAAGAGCTCAACTTCTGAAGAAAATCTGTGATATAATACAGCTGTTCTTTAAGCAACACACACACGCATTCCCCACCCCCCAATACCCTCAAGTAAAGAGAAGTGGACTGGGGCCCGTAGGTGATGTGAAAGTAAGGCAGCTGATCTCACATGGCCAACAGCACAGTTCAAGTCCCGGACTCAACAGCTTGGAGAACATGCTGGGCACATGTGTGTGTGCCCAAAATCCTGAGAGGAGAATGGAGAAGGGACTGTAACATGGACATCCATTCTTTTTTCTTTTTTTTTTGAGAGATTTTCGCTATAGGACGCGTGTGCTCGCCAGACAGACAGAGACATTAGAGACAGAAAGCGAGAAGTCAGCCCCCAGGGAGGATGGTCACGCCGCAATCCCTTCTCCTCCATTCTCCTCTCGGGATCTTGGGCACGCACGCACACGCGCCCGGCGTGAGTTGTAAGCCACCGGGTCCGGGACGCGAACCGCGGTCGACTACATGGGAGTCCAGTAACATAGCCATTACACTAACTGGTGGTTCCTAAGGGGTGATTTTTCACATCGCCTCTCTATCTCTATCGTACAAGCGCACGCACCCTACAGTAAATTTAAAAAAAAGGGGGGAGAGAGAAAATTAATGGCAATATTCTAACTGAGAGTGTAGTTTTAAGAGAAAAATGATAAGGTCTCAGATAGCTAGGGAATGCAGAAGACACATTAAAGATAAAAGTCTTCAAAAAATAGTTCTTAGCGTCTACATGCAGAAAACTAAACTATATAAAAATATCAAAGACATAAACATTTGGATAGGTATACTTAAGTTCATGGATTAAAAGACTCAAAATCCTTACGATGTCAGCTTTTTTCCCAAACTGATCTGTAGATTTGATGCAATCTTAATAAAAATCTCAGAAATTTCTAGAGGTATTGTTAATTCTAAAATTTACATAGGAAGTTAAAGAAATAATAATTTTGAAAAAGAACAAAATAAACAAACTTGTAGAATGCACACTACCTAATTCCAAGATGCTATGGTGTTGGTGAAAGGCCAGATACATAGATCAATTGAACAGAATAGAGAAATCATGAATAAATACTACGGATACTACTTTTTTTTTTTTTCACAGACTGAAGGTTTGTGGCAACTCAGTCAAATCTATTTGCACCATTTTTCCAAAATGTGCTCACTTAGTTTCTCTGTGTCACATTTCAGTAATTCTTGCAATATCTCAAACTTTTTCATGATTACTACATTTATTATGTTTAATGGTAATCAGTGATCTTTGACACTGCTATTGTAATTGTTTTGGGACACCATTAACCACACCCACATAAGATGGCAAATTTATAACTAATAAATGTGTGTGTTCTGTCTGCTTCAATGATCAGCCATTCTCCTATCTTCCTCCCTATCCTAAGGCCTCCCTATTCCGTTAGATATAACATCGAAACCAATTAACCCTATAATGTCTTAAGTGCTCAGATAAAAGAAGAGTTATATATCTCTCAATTTGAATCAAAAGTTAGAATTGACTGGGCCTAGCTGCAGCAGCAGATGCCACTAAGACATAAGACACTATGCTCCTCAAGTTTGGACCACATGGGAGGCCCAAATTCAATTACTGGTCCACCTACAGGACAAGCATGATGGCATGCACCTCTAATCCCAGAGACTCAGAAGAAAAGAGAATTATGACATCAAGACCTCATCATTTTAAAAAAAAAGAAAGAAGGAAAAGAAACAAAAGATACAAATGATTAAGCTTAATGAGGAGGGCATGTTGAAAGCCAAGATATGCCAAAAGCTATGCCTCCTGCACTAAATGTAATCAGTCAAGTCGTGAATGAAAAACTTCTAAAGATAATTTAAAATGTTACCCCAGTGAACACATCAATGATAAGAATCTAAACAGCTTTACTGCTGATATAAAGTTTTAGTGGTCTGGACAGAAAGTCAAATCAGTCACAACAGTTTCTTAAACCAATGCCTAATCCAGAGCAGGACCAATCTCTCTCCAATTCTCTGAAGGATGAGAGAGGTAAAAGAGCTGCAGAAGAAAAGTTGAAAGCTAGCTAAAGTCGGTTCATGAGATTTCAGAAAAGATGCCCTCTCCATTACATTAAACTACAAAGTAAAGCAGCTTCTGTGTCAGCACTTACTGCATCAAATTATCCAGAAGATACAGCGAAGATCATTGATGAACGACAGACATTCAATGCAGACATACTGAAAGAAACTGCCATCTTAAACTTTCATAGTTACAGAGGAAAAGCTGATGCCTGGCTTCAAAACTTCAAAGGACAGGCTAACTCTCTGTTAGGAGCTAATGGATCTGCCGAATTTAAAGCGCTGGGTCTGGCTGGGACTAGACCCATGCAGTTAGTCATGTGGAATCCAGCCACCTTTATTTACTATCACACCACTAGCTGGCCCAGTTCTTCCATTAATTAATTAATTCATTCATTTAAATTTGACTAGAGAGGATCAGAGTGAGAGAGAAAAGAGACAGTCAAAGTGAGAAAGCAAGCCACAGGTCAGAGACGCAAACCATGGTCGACCATGTGGGAGTTCAGAACCCTTAACCACCATATCACCTGCCAGCCGCCAATTCTTCCTTTTTGGTGTCTCCTCTTAATTCAATCTTTCCTTTCCATTCCCTCTATACTGCCCAAAATTATGATCCTTTTTTAAAAAAACAAACATAAAGTAAACCCTGTAATACAATAAAAAAGTTATTTGGGGCCAGGTGATGATGCAGCAGTAATACAACTGGATCTCCATGAGAGGGTCCTGGGTTTACATCTTTTGATCTCCCTATACATACTGAGCATGCGTGCATTGAGGGTCAATCATACAGTGCTCCCACAATAGAAGAAATACGTTTTTTTAAACAGTATTTTAATCTCAATATTAAAATCTGATCACTTATCTTATGCTAATGTCAATAAAAGGCTTGGCCAGCACATTCTCTAGTGTGCATAAATTATAGCACAGTAATTTAATATTAAAGTTATTCTACTAAAGCCTTTTAATTCCTGCTGGCCTATATCACTTAAAATAGCAAAATTAAATAAAAACACAAATGTAATTAAGATATTTAGTTTGTTATTGTTACTATTGTTACTCCCACATGGCCTGACTGTTTGAGAGGACAGAGTTAAGATAAAAATGGCAAGAGTAACTAGAGTAATAGAAGATTTTGTTTGTTTCTTTTTTTAAATTGCTGGAGGTCACATAAACTAGTAAGAACAAAAGAGAACAGAAAAGGGTGGGAAGCATCCCCTTCCCAATTGGTCATTGTCATGCCACAATCCCTTCTCCTCTACTTCATCCTTTGAGATTTGGGACACATGTGCGAAGCATGTTTCCCAAGCCATTAGGTCCAGGACTCAAAACACCCAGTGGGCCATGGGGAATCCAGCCACTTTTAAACACCATGCCACCTGCTAGCCCCAAGGCTACTATTTTCCAATACATTTGATTCCTATTCCAATCAGTTAAGTTCTAAGTATACCAAGAGTCAGTTGTTTCTCAAACCTCTTTATGCCAGCTGAACTTCTGTGATCACATAATTTAATTACATGCTATATAAACTGATGAAACAAATGTTAAAAAGAAAGTTACTTTTTGAAAACTAGTTGAATGCTTCAAAAAGGCTTGATACAAAATAAATCACAAAAAAGTTTGTCTAATTAATTCACCACGATAATACAGCTATAATAAATTAGAAGAAGAAAATGGTATTAAAGGAATTCTGTACTCAACTTTGCTTTACAGGAGTCTTTAAGGTTTTAATCAACTTTAAAGATGGTTATAGACAGGCCAGTCAGTGTGGTGGTTAAGGAGGGTGGATCCCACATGGCCGACCACGTGGTTTGAATCCCAGAACTTGCGGCCTCGAAAACACACTGGGTGTGTGTGCATGCGTGCCCAAAATCTCAAGAGAAGAATGAGGGAGGCATGGCCATCCCCCTTGGGGGGTGCTTTCTCACTTTCTCTCTTGCTTTCTCCAGTAAGCATGTGCCCTCTAGAAAATTAAAAAAATAAAAATAGACGTACAGAAAATAGCAGACTACGGATGTAATTTATGCATGAAAGACAACTTGAAACTCCATCAACAAAATCAGTAGAACAATACTCATTTATACACTCAATCCACAAGGACACATAGAACACTTAACCTATTCCAGGTGTTGTTCTAAAGCAGCAGTTCTCAAACTTTAGGTCTTGGGACATTTTATATTCTTAAAAATTACTGAATAACCTCGCAGAGCTTTCTATGATAAGTAGCATATATCAATATGTACCATATGGGAAATTATAGCTGAGAAAAATTAATGCACAATGATAAATAAGCACACATTTCATCAGCCATTGTGGTGATAATGTCATCACTTACATAGCTTCAGAAAATTCAACTGAATAGATATATGAAAAAATATCACTGAGAAAGTCAAACAATATTTTATTATTAAAATAAAATATTAGGTTGTCAGGAAAATAATGACAGATTTTTACATAGAAAAATACATCATGATTTTCCTGATGACCAAATAGTTCCATTTTTTTTTTTTTTAAGAGAGTTTTTTTGCTATAGGGCACGTGTGCTAGACAGAAAGACAGAAAGTGAGAAATCACCCTCAAGGGGGGATGGCCACACCGCAATCCCTTCTCCTCTATTCTCTTTTTGGGGTCTTGGACATGCATGCACGCACACCCCACATGAGTTTTAAGTCCCTCGGTGTGGGACTCAAACCACTGTCGACTACATGCAAGTCCAGTGATGTAACCATTATACCATCTGTTGGCCCCATGACTTAATAGTTTACAGATATGAAAATCTTTGGAGGATTTTGAGCAGGGCAGTGGCCTAACCTGTTTAAGTTTTTGTTTGTTTTTGTCAGAAGGTATATGCACTTGAGAGAGAGAGCAGGTGGGAGGGAGAAAGAGACAGAGAGAAAGCAAGAAAGCAACCTTCATAGGGAATGGTCACACTGTAATCCCTTCTCCATTTCTCTCCCCTTTCAGAATTTTGGATATGCACACATGCCTGGTGTGAAACACCAGGCATGTGTTTCTAAAGGTGTTGCATCTGAGACTTGAACCATGTGATTACCAAGTGGGATCCAGCCACCTTAAACACCAGGCCAAGGGCCGGCTCTCTGATTAAGATTTTTAAAATATTACTCTGGCTTCCACATGAAACTGTTGAAAAAAGCAGACACAAAAATTGTACGACATAACTGGCTATTGCAGTAGTTCAGCAAGAAATGCTGATGACTTAAGAAGAAAGGATGGCTTCTAGGCTTTTGCAGAACTAGGTGAATGTTGTCATTCATTATGATAGAGAAACTGAGGGAGGTGGAAGAGATAAAACAAAAAGCAAGCTTTAGACATTTACGTAGATTCCAATCAAAGTGAAAATACTGGATATGTAAGTCTGGAACTCAAGATAAAGTCAGTGCTGGAGAATATAATAGGAAATGATCAGATATTCAAGTAAGGGTCTAGATGAGATCTCCTAAGAAGTAAATATGGATAAAGCAGCAAGCAGGAAAACTGAGACCATGAATTAAGCCCTGCATCAAAACCCGTTGAATTAACATATATTTTTGTTTACATTTTTGTACATGTTGTTTTTAAACAAGTGCCATTCTCAAATAACTAATGGGGGTAGGGCAGTGGTGTAAGATAAGAGAGTTTTTAATTACCTCCCTTTACATATAAGGATGATGTCTCACAAATGTCCTTTATCAAGGAACTTTCTGGAACAACTTCTCTCAAGCTTGTATCTCACACACTCCCTCCCAACACACAGACCTCCTCAGAATACATCCACCACCATTACCTCTTTCCTATCCCACTAGAGTTGTCTCTTTTGTGCTTCCATGATTGTTTTTGCATATTTCTATGGAGCTTCCATTTAATATTCTATTTACTAATTCTATTTACTAATTATGTATTCTTTAGTGGTAAGAATTATCTATGATCTTCATCTTTGTTTCCCCGATGTTTTAAATGCTTTATCTTAACTGGCATATAAGAGGCTCTCACTGAGTGTTTCTTGAATAAATAAATAAAGGGGTAGTGACTTACACAACTCAGCCCTATTGCTATTTAGTGGGAAAAGGGGATTAGAACCCAGGCCTTAAATGTTCTAAACTCACTTCATACTGTCTTTGAAGAACTCCACATTTAAGCCTCATCTTATCCACATATCTTCTATGTGCCATCCTGTGTATCCACTATGCTCAGCCTTGACTATAAGTATAAAACCTTATCCAAATTCATTTTTCCTCAGCCTGTCTACAGCCTATGCCTCTAACTTGTTTCTTCCTTCTCCCATAAAAACTCTTCCCTACAGGGGCCAGCAGGTGGCATGGTGGTTGAGGGCACTGGATTCCCACAAGGTCGACCATGGTTTGAGTCCTGGACTGGCGGTTTGCTCTCTTTCTCTTTCTCTGTGTCCCCCTCTGGTCAAATTAAAAGAAAGAAAGAAACATAAATAAAATAATTCTTAAAAACAAACAAACTTTTCCCTACATTCCAATCTCTAATCATTTATCCTAAGCCCCCCAATCACCTGTCACAAACACTTCTGGTAACATCCTATACAACCTGTTTTCTATCCTCACAACTGCATTACTCTCTCAAAGTTCACCAAAGTCCTCTGTAACAGTTAAAATGTAAATTTGAAATGGTAAAGATCATGATTCTCATATAAATATGAAACAAATACATGGCAAAAATTTTATTTAATTCATTAATTAATGAAGGACCCATTAAGATAGTAAACTGATTCAAACAAGAATTCAGTTTATAGAGATTTATATTCACCACTCTACAAAATTCATTTGCATGGGAGAAACAAGAGTAATTTGTACTAGTATGGGCAGAAAACATTTGTACGGCTATTAATTTTTTACAATGAAATTTTATTCCTTTTTACAGAGTTGTAAAACAAGCTAGTCTATCTAAGACAAAGGTGGTCATCCTTAATCAGAATCATATAATTCTGGATGAATCCTCCAGATAACGTCTAGCATTTCAGATATGTGGTGATTTTCTTTGTCCATTTCCAACTCTTCAATAATTTTTCCTGCTTAATTGTCAAAATTCACCCTAACCTGCCTGCTCTAACACAATGCAGAAAATTCTCGCTGCATTCAATAGCCATGGTACAGTACTATCTTGGCTCCTCTTCTGATTGAGTCTCCATCACAAATTCCTATTCAATCAAATACAGTATTCACCAAGGTTATGACTGAGCCCTAGCCTATCCAATCTTATCCAGTTATACTTCACCAATTATTTATACAGGAATTACTCTCATTACCACATGTCTAATCTCTTTTAAATGCCCAGGCCTGAACTTCCATTTTCTTAATTTCCCACATTGATATTGCTATCTTAGCAGTACCTCAAATTCATAAATGACCTAAAACTAAACTCATTCTTTCCTTCATCCAAATGTGGTCTATTCCTGTGTTCTCCAACTCACTTGGCTGATATCTAATCATTAAGGAGGCACAAAGCAAGTGAATCTTATATTCTACTCTCTCTCTATATATATAAAACAGCTTTTTCTTAGATAGTCATCTAGGCTATCCACTTTACCTCTACAATCTTTCTCAGATTTTCTCCTTCCTCATAGCCTTTTTCCTAGTACAAGCCCATGCTATCTTTCACTGAAACTGTTGATAAAGCTTCCAAATTCATTCTTGTCTCTCTCTTCTATCATTCATTCAGTTGCCAAAGTTATACTTCCCCTAACAAGAGTCAAAACTTTTGTGAACTGTACCCACTCTTTGATCTGAGTTTGTCTGTAATAGGCATCTGTTGTTTTAGGGTTTCCACCTACCCACTACTCATTCTACTTCAGCTGCTTTACTCCAGCCCAGGTGATTCTACCAGTGAGGCATACAACTCCAGCTGCGGCGATCAGAGGCTCACTATGTTTAGTTCAGAAATTAATTCCAACAGTCACTGAATTGCCATCAGACATTTAGTGAGACATTCCGTGGCAGAAGCGTGTGCTTTTTACTATATAACTGCTATTGTTATCACTATATATTACCACCAGAGGACAGCCTGTTTGAGAAGCCACGGCACAGTAAGAGAATTTTGGAGACACAAAGAAAAATTTGATTTTCTGAGCCCTAGAATCAACACATGTCTGAAGCCAGTTTCCCTTGGATTACTCTATTATATCTGCCAATAAACCCTCTTATTGCTTAAGCCTGTTTGACACAGACAACCAACCAGCAACCAAAAGAGTACTGAACAACACCTCCTAGCTTTTCATGTGCCATTTGATTCTGTTACACCAGCCTCATGACCAATACCAGTATACTGTGCCTTTCCTTACGCTATTCCTTCAATCTAGAATTTTCTTCCCTCCTTCTTAGAAATCTATTTTTTGCTTACTATAGTCCACCTAATACTTCAAGTTTCAGTGCAAATGTCTCAGTGAAACAATCATCTAAGGTAGGAAAAAGAAGTGAAGGGCCAAATTACATAGGCATTTTATTTATTTTGTAAGAGAGATTTTTGCTATAAGGTGAATGCACTCACCAAAGAGAGAGAGAGAGAGATAGAAAGCAAGAAATCACCCCCCAGGGGGTGATGGTCATGCCGCAATCCCTTCTCCTCTTAGGATTTTGGGCACTCATGCACATATGTCTGGTGTGTTTTAAGTTGCTGGGGCCAGGATTCGAACCACAGTCAACTACATGGGTGTTGAGCCATTATACCATCTGCTGGTATAGTTTCTGAACTTTAGCCTACAGTAAAGAAATGTCACTAAAGGGTTTTTTTAAGGCTTAAATGACATGGTCAGATTTACAACTTTCGAAGATCACTCTGGGGCCAGCATGTGGCATAGTGGTTAAAGTGCTGGACTCCCACACGGCCAATAGTGGTTCAAGTCCCAGACTTGGCAGCTTGAAATTCATGCCTGATATGTGTCCATGTGTGCTCAAAATTCCATGCAGAAAATGGAGAAGGGATTGTGGCATAGCCATCCCCCCTTGGAGGTAATTTCTCACTTTCCTTCTCGCTGTCTATTTCTCTCCAGTCTCACTGCAACCTATAGCAAAACACTTTAAAAAAAAAAAAAAAAAGATCACTCACTCTGGTTGCTATGTACGGAATGAATTAGAGAAGGGCAAAAAGGACCATGATTGGTAACCTACTGAAGTAATCTAGGCAGAAAGAATGGTAAAATAGGTGAAAAAGAATGGTGAAACAAGTGGCAATGGAGAGAAAAGTATTTTATTTTAGAATAAATCCTCATCTGTACTTTAAACTCCCTGAAAGCAGAGAAAGCATCTTTTGACTATCATTTTACCCAAAGAAAATTAACAAAGTGATTGGTACATAGTAAGGACCAAAATATTTGTTGAATAAATGAGAATACAATTAACGACCTAACCTATAAATTTTTGAGCAACTGAGTAAATGGTAGTGTCATTTATGAAGATAGGAAACACAAGACAAGTCAGTTTAGTTTTTTTATTTGCTTGCTTTTGAGCAATAGATAAGGAAGAAGTTGCATGTTAGTTTGAATAAGTCGAGCTTGAGATAATGAAATATATTCAAAGCTGGCAGATGGATATACAAGGAAACTTAAAAAGTCTGGGAAAATAAAGGAATTAAAGTATGAGTTTGTTTTGCTACAAAAAGGTTTGAAATCTATGCAGATTTTAATTTTCTTTATTTCTTAATTGCCAAAGGGTACACACTTATCACAGACAGAATGAGCGAGACGGAGAAAGCACCCCCCCCCCCCATGGGATATAGTCATACTGTAATCCCTCTCCTCCATTTCTCCATCCTGCCAGGATTTGGGGCATGCACGCACATATGCCCAGTGTGGTTTACAATCACCAGGGACAGGATATGAATGTGCAGTTGGCCCTGTGGGATCTGACGCCCTTAACCACTAGTCCATAGGACTGGCCATGGACATTTCTTATAAACAGAATCACATAATTCTACCTGGAACTTTGTAACTGATTTTTTTCATGTAGCATGTCTTCCAAGGTTCATTCATACATGTTAAATCATGTACGAGTACTTCATTCTTTTTTCATAAAGAAATAATATTCCACTATATGGATATACCACATTTTGTTTAGCTATTTATCAGTTAATGGGCATCAGAGTTGTTTCCCCTTTTTATTATTACTAATAAGGCTCTGTAAACACTGTGTGCAAGGTTTTATGTGGTATAATTTTGTTAAGATATGAATCTTCATAAAGCTAAATTTCAAGTCAAAGAACTGTTCTTTACACTGAGACAGTGTCCTTCAATGTTAAAACATCCTTCTTTTTTTTTTTTTCTTTTTTTGGAGAGGTTTTTGCTATAGGGCGCATGCACTCACCAGACAGAGAGAGAGACCGACAGAAAGCAAGAAATCACCCCCCAGGGGGGATGGCCACACTGCAATCCCTTCTCCTCCATTCTCCTCTCGGGATCTTGGGCACGCACGCACACGCGCCCGGCATGAGTTTAAGCCACGGGGTCCAGGACTCGAACTGCGGTCGACAACATGGAGTCCAGCGGCATAGCCATTACACTAACTGCAGATCCCAAAACATCCTTCTTAAATAAAATGACGGTAATATCGAAAGGTAGTTTTGATAATGAACTTACCTGATAATTTTAACTTGCTTCTCTGTTAATTCCAAGTTTAAAAACACCAATGGAAGAAAACACAAGATAGCATCTACAAAAGACTAAGTTGTTTCCCATCCCCTCCCAGGTTGAGATCACATATTGTAAACAACAGATGAGATACATAGGCCAAAGGGTAGTTTTGAATGGCCAGGCTAAGAAAGTTGGATACTATCTTACAGCCAATAAGGAAATGAATAAAGTTTAAATATAAAATTATTCTCTCCAGAATACCACTTGATTCAGTAACAGTAACTGAGAAACTAATATGTGAAAAGCACTGCATTTGGTGCTATGAATCTTGAGTAGTCAAAAGTGGCAAAAGACTTTTGCCACTGACACTTTTAAAAACACTCTAGAGAAGGACCAGCAGTTAGCGTAATGGCTATGTTGCTGGACTCCCATGTGGTCGACAACGGTTCGAGTCCACCACCCAGAACATCACAGAACCACAATACCTAAGCATTAAGAATATCTTGGGCCAGGACCAGCAGTTGGCATAATGGCTATGTCGCTGGACTCCCATGTAGTCGACCACAGTTTGAGTCCCAGACCCGGTGGCTTAAACTCACACCAGGTGCATGTACGTACATGCCCAAGATCCCAAGAGGAGAATGGAGGAGAAAGGATTGTGGTGTGGCCATCCTCCCTGGGGGGGTGATTTCTTGCTTTCTGTCTCTCTGTCTCTGTCTTTCCGGTGAGCGCATGTACCCTATACCAAAAACCTCTCCAAAAAAATAAAGAATACCTGGGGCCAGGGCCAGCAGGTGATGTAGTGGTTAAGGCACTGGACTCCCACATGGTTGACCATGTGGGAGTTTTGAGTCCTGTATAGCTTGAGTCCTGTACCTGATGGCTAGAAACACATGTCAAGCACGTGAGTGTGTACACTCAAAACTCCAAGAGGAGAATGGAGGAGAAGGGACTGCGGTGTGGCCGTCCCCCAGGGGACAGGGGTGTGTGTGATTTCTCGCTTTCTGTCTCTCTAGCAAGTGTGCACTCTATAGCAAAAATCTTAAAAAAAAAAAAAAAAGAAAAGTACCCAGGGACAGCAGGTGGCTTAGTGGTTAAGGTGCTGAAATCCTACATGGTCTACCATAGTTCAAGTCCCAGATCCAACAGCTTGAAACTCACGCCAGGCACATGTGCATGCATGCCCAAAATCACAAGAAAAGAATGGAGAAGGAACTGCAGCATGGCTGTACCCTCTGGGGTGTAATTTCTTGCTTTTTGGCTCTCTGTCTCTCTAATGAGTACATGTACCCTACAGCAAAAATTTCTCTCAAAAAATAAAAATAGAGTATCCAAGGCACCAGCAGGTGGCGTGGTGGTTAAGGTGCTGGACTCCCATATGGTCAAATGCGGTTCCAGTTTTAGACCTGATGGCTTGAAAATCAGGCTGGGCACATGTGCGTGAGTGCCCAAAATCCTAGAAGAGATTGTGGCATGCCCATCACCCCTGGAGGACAATTTCTTACTTTCCCTTTTACGGTCTTCTCTGACAAGCACATGCACCCTGTGACAAAAAGCTAAAAAAAAAAAAAATTAATAGAAAAAGAGAGAGAGAAAAAAAACCAAGGCTCAGTTGTTAAACCACTTCTATTTTCTATCTATACTCACTTTCTTTCTTAATGTTCTCATACACTCTAGTCTGATCACGCCAATAGAATGTAACTTCAACAGGGTAGGTTTTTGGTTATTTTGTTTAAGCTGAATCACTGATATCTAAAACAGTGCCTGGAATATAGTGGGTGACAATATTGACAATTTTTAAAAATAAATGAATGGATGGATGAATAAATGGCTTTACATATTATCTATAAACCACCGACTCTCTAATTTGTACTTCCTGCCTTGATCTCATTCCTAAACTCCAGATATATTCAATTGCCTATCTGCTCTCTCCACTGATGTATTAAAAAAATCTAAAACTTAAAGTTCAAAATAGAACTTCAATTACCCTCCCAACTTCTCTGACTTCACTTTCTTTTCTTTCTTTTTTTTAGACTTTTGCCATAAGACAGGTATGCTCGCTGGAGAGAGAAGAGAGGGAGTGAAGTGAAAACTCTTCCCCTCGAGGGATGGTCACACTGCAACCCCTTCTCTACTCTCCTCAGGATTTTGAGCATGCTTGGTGTGTCTTTCAAGTTGCCGTGTCTGGCACTCAAACTGTGGAGTCTGCCATGTGGAATCCAGTGCTTAACCACCATGCCACATGCTGGCCCTATTTTCTTAGGCAAGTACAGCCCCATCCTTCTAATTTCTCAAGCCAAAAAATTTAAGTCATCATCCCTAAACACCTTGTTTTATTCTTACACTACACCAATTTATCAACCAACCCTGAGTATTCTACTACTTGCCATTTTCACCATTATTACTATGGTCCAAATCGATATCATCTCTCACCTGGAAGCCTGCAATAGCCTCCCAACTGATCATGCTTCTTGTCTACCCCCTCTCAAGTCACCATCTTCTCAGAACCACAAGCAGAAAAACTTTTGAACTTAAAGCAGATCATGGCACTTCTCTGCTCATAATCCTACAACTATTTCCACAATAAGTAAAAGCCAAAATCTTGGTAATTGTTTATAAAGGTTTATTCAGTCTGGCCCTATGACAACTCTGACCTCATCATCTACTACTCTTCCCTCACTTCGCATAAATGTCAAACCTTTTTTGCATATTCTGTCCCAATCACTGTGGCTTCCTCTGCTTCCTTCCAAAGGTCACACATTTTCACCTTAAGGCCTTTTCCTACACTGTTCCTTTTGCCTGAACTACTCTTCCCCCAGACATCAGCATCCCATTGGCTCCTCCAGGTCTGTTCAACTGTCACCTTCTCTGACTTTCCACCTGATCATCACATTTTAAATTGTAACCACACCCCTACTTTTGTAGTCTTTATCCCTTCTCTCTCCCTATTTTTCTCCACAGCACTTATCACCACCTAAAATTGTATATATTTTACTTCTTGGGAAATAAGCTTGAAGAGAAAAAGATTTTTTGTTTTGTTCAATGCTATTCCACTGACATTTAAATCAGTGCTTGGCATATACTGCAGTTAAGTGATCAATAATCTGCTAAACTAATGCCTTCATTTCCACCAGGGGGCCTGACAATCCTGTAGGCTGGCATTTCAGGAAAAGATCATAAAGGCCTCTAAGATTTCTCCCAGTCCTCTAATCCCTAGAAGGATTACAATACTTTGCCTCGAAAGAAAAACTGTGCTTTGTCTAGTTAACCACAAGGAGGAGTTGCGAGAAGAGAGCAACCAGATAAAGATGTTTCCCCTTGCTCTTCCTGCACTAACCTCAAGGTGGAAGAAATCTGGATTTGTAGGCGACTGTACTGAATGAATGATTTGTCTCCATACTACGAGTTACCCCGACACACACAATCCTTTCAAATGCCATAAGGAGGTCAAGGGAATCAATCAATCAATCAATCAATCAACGGGCCACTGAAGACTGGGAAGGTGTTTCTTTAACTCCACGACTACGAATTCTCCGTAAACGCAGGGGAAGAGGTCCCATCGCGCAAAAGGACACGTTAACTTCCCGAGGAAGGCCGAGGTATCCCAAGTACTCTCTGGCCAGAGGGCTATTAAGTGGATTCCATGTGCTACTTAAAGCACCTACAAGACTTAGACATATAAGCAAGGCACCCCAGGTCTAAATCCTCCGAACTGGCCGATCGGTTAAAACTCATTAACACCTGATTCGTTAAACACCGACATCGATTTCCCCGCGGGCTTCGGACTCACCGCCACCTGTTGATGCCCACGTTGGAGGAGCCGGCGAACCAGGGGTCGAGGATGTAGACGCAGCGGATGGTGTCGGCGCCCTGAATGCACTCCTTCAGGGCGGGGTTGTCGTGGAGCCGGAGCCCCTTTCGGAACCAGTGCACGGCGTTCACCCCCATGCCGGGGGCGCGACGGCTCACCGCCGACTCTCTCCACTCAGAGATTCACCGAAGGGGGTTCCAGCTCATGGCCGACGCCCAAGGCGCGAGGAAAGGGCGGCAGAGGAAAAACAGGAAAAAAAAAATGACTCTGAGGAAGGGACCGGAGAAGGCGAGGGCGCTGGAGACGCGGTTGGAAGATGAATGGAGGTTGTCCAGGCGCCGGAGTCCGGGTGTGACGCCCTTCAGGAGTCTGCGCCCGCCGCAAGCGTCTGGAAGAGGCGCATAACTCCCAAAGCCTCGCACCCTGGCGCGGAAGCAAGTTCCGGGAGCTCCAGCCGCCACGACGGCCCGAGCCGGCACCGACAGTCCGGGCGGTTCGTCACGGATACCTCGCCCCACTGAGGCCGCCCCTGCGGAGAGAACCGCCCGCGTAAGGTGAGTGCCCAAAGGCGTGAGCGCGGGCTCAGCCCCGTCAGCTACGCCCTTTCTCGGCCCGGGAGAGAAGCGAGAGGACCGAGGACCGAGGCGGTGGTCTAGGGAGGCCGCTGGACGATTGCCGGCCGGTGACCGGTCCCGAGGCTGCCCGGGTGACTCCGCCGCCGCCGCCGCGTCAGCGGCCTCGGCCCCGCCCTCGGCTCCTGATTGGAGCGCGCGCTCCCCACGTGACGGCCGGCACCTCACGTTTCTGTAGTGTGTTTACTACACGGGCTCCGGCTGGGGAGTCGCACCCGCTTCGGCCACTTCCGGAGAGGCGGCAGCTGCTCGACCCCCAAGTCGTTGATCCCTGCCCAGACGCTGGGCTCCTTGCCTCTGACCCTTTCCTCCGCAGAGTGGTCGCGGTGTCCTAGAAGCACCCGCAGTGACCACAGGCCCCATGTGAGCGAAGGCTTAGCCCCGCCTCCGAGGGCCGTGAGCGGCCACTATTGGCTGAGGCTTCCTGAGACCCGGATGAGCACGGGGCTGCGGGGAGCTCGCGGGCGCGCGCTCCGCTCACGCAGGAGTGCGGGCGCGCGCTCCGCTCCAGTGAGAAGGTGGCCCAGAGCGGAGAGTGGGGGACCGCGGTTGGGGTCGGCCCTAGTGGAATTTAGGAAAGGCTTGGAGTCTCTCCAGTGTTCTTCGAGAGTAAACGGCGGAGTCGGGCAGGGAGTGAAGGGACAGAAGGAGGACAGTAGGAGGCTCTACTTAACATCTGGAGACCAGACCATGTGCTTCGATCCAGCTTAAGCTGGAGAACCCTAACTGCAGGCCATGCCTTATTATTGTTCGAACCAGGCACTGCGCAACACACTGGAGATACAGGAGATGATAGAATAGACCAAAGTCCCAGTTCCAGTTCTTTAGGGGTTGTGTTTGTCTTAACCTTTGTGTGTGCTGTTTTCCCCTCAATAAGACGCTGTTTTTTGGAATCCACTTCTTCCTTACAATCACCTGTGAGGTATGTAGTATAATTTCCTTTTAGACTCAGATGAAATGCTGCTAATTTGTAAAAATACTTCTGACCCCTAGGGCAAGTTTAGGACCTCCCCAGAGCTAAGAAGTCTCTGATATATCACTTATCACACTATTGTGAAAATTAAATGAAAAGAGCCTATTATAATACCTACCAATACTTAATAATAGCACTTCTTGTCAGAATGATACTGTGTCACATTCCCAACAGAGTGGGACCTTTCAAGGGCAGGGTCCCTGTCCTGTTCATTTTTTGCATCATCAATACCCAGTGCAGAGTCTGACATGTGTGTTCAAATGTATATTGATCAGATAAATGAGTGCTGGTGGTCACCAGTGTGATTGGCAAGGTTAAAGGGAGGAAGGAAACACCAATTGTGATGAGTTGCATGGTGCCACCCCCAAATTCACATAACCTCAGTACCTGTCAATGTGACACTTAGAAATAAGGTCTTTGCAGATGATCAAGATGAGAACATTCAGGAGAGCTCTAATTCACTGTGATTGGTATTCTTATATAAAGGGGAAATTTGGACACATTACACACACACACACACACACACAGAAGGAGAACAATTGTGAAGGTTGGAGTTACACTCCCACAAGCCAAGAAACTACCAGAAGCTAGGAGAGAAGCCCAGAACAAATCCTTTCTTGGTGTTCTCAGAGGAACTGTGGCCCCGCTGACACCTTGATTTTATAATCTGGCCTCCAGAATTGAGACCATAAATTCCTGTGGTTCTAAGTCATCGGGTTTGTGGTACCTTCTTGCGGCAGCCCTAGGAAACTAATACAGCAATAAAGTATATTCAGTGTTGTAGGTAGCCAATACGTCTGAATAGTCTCCCCTCCCTCTGCGTCTGTTACTACAGGAAGTGTATATCATTCTTTCTTTAATTTTTATGAGGACATTTCAATTAGGTATGTGAAACCCCTTTTTCACTATAAAGTAATGAGCAAATATTGGTTATTTTTATTGATGGGAATGAGTCTCGGGTGGCCACCACTCTGAGCCTTTCATCATCCATGCAGAGGGTGTGGTACCCAGAGCAGTACCCTAATTTGGATGATCTCACACTCCAAGGCCTAGAACTGTACTTTAAGAAATATGTTCAGGGACCAGCAGATGGTGTAATGGTTACGTCGCTGGACTCCCATATAGTCAACCATGGTTTGAGTCCCGGACCCAACAGCTTAAATTCACTTTGGGTGCGGGTGCACGCATGCCCAAAACCCCAAGAAGAGAATGGAAGAAAAGGGATTGCGGTGTGGCCATCCCCCTTTGAGGGCATGATTTCTCACTTTCTGTCTCCCTCTGTCTCTCCAGCGAGCACATGTGCCCTATAACAAAAATCTCTCTCTAAAAAAGAAAGAGGTATGTTCACCCAAAGTGAAGGCCTCAGAGCACACCTTCTCTGAGCTGCTCCTGCATTTGTCTCATGCCCCTCATTCTTCCCCAGCTAAGCTATAGAAGCTAGAATTCCTACTCCCCAAGGTGGGTCATGGAAACCACAACCCCATAAAGCCAGGCATAAAACCTAAAAACATTGCTCCAACTTCTCCCTGTCTTTAAGACTTTAAGAGCTTGGCCATAAAGAGACCTACCACCTTGTTTGATATTAGATCGTAAGATCCTCATTCTAGGGGGATTTTGCTCCATACTGGGAAAAAGGAACGCTACATAGAAAGGCCAAGAAAAACCTAAACAGAGAAGCCATGCTAGGTTTCCCCACTCAGTTTCCATTAGCTTATATCCTTTTTGTCCAATCACATTTCTACACAACTGTCACTGCTTCAACAAACGTAAGTATGAACTCAGATAGCTTCCCTTATCTTTACATCTTCAACCTGAGGCTTCCCATGTCATGTACAACTACGATTAAATAAATCTGAATGCCTTTTCTCTTATTCATCTGCTTATTGGTGGTGATTTTTCAGGAAGCTCAGAAGTAAAAGGAATTTCCTTCACTTTTATAAATATAATATTTTATGTTTCACTTTAGGTAGTTTGAAAGCAAGCAGATTGTTGCTAAAGATGTAAGAATTGTTTTTATGCATCCAAATGAAATGGTGGGAGGTAAAGAGACTATTGATCCCTGTAGAATTGTTTATGTATTATTCTTTTAATAAAGGTGGATTTTTTTTTTAACAGGCAGCTGTGTGTGGGTGTGTATATACTTTTGTTTAAACATAAAAGTACTAATTTATTATAAAAGGGTCAACTCTGTCAACTACGCATTCCTCAAATACTGAGAGGTTTTTTATGGCACAGAGATGGTCACTGTCGTAGTCTTTTTTTCTGTTGCTATAGCAGAATACCACTGACTGGGTGATTTATAAAGTTTATTTTTTACAGTTCTGGAGGCCGGGAAGCCCAAGGGCATAGAGTGAGCATCTGCTCAGCATCTGGTGAGGGCTTTCTTACTGCATCATGTCATGGAGGAGGGCATCACATGGCAGGAGAGCAAGAGCGAGTACAAAAGAGCCTGAAAACGCAGGCGAAGCTCACTTTTATAACAAATCACCTTCAAGAGAACTCACTCACTCCTGTGATAACACATTAATCCCCTGTTCTCGTCTGTTCTATTGCCAATAACAGAAAATTACTGAGTCTGGGTAATTTAAGAGAATAGAGGTTTTAGGGCTGGCGGGTGGCATGGTGGTTAAGGCACTGGACTCCCACATGGCTGACTGCAGTTAGAGTCCTGGACCCAGCCAGTTGCTTTTTCTCTCACACGTGCATGTGCCCTATAGCAGATTATAATAATGATAATAATAATAAATTAAATGGAAACAAAGCAAAAAAGAGAATAGAGGTTTATTCAGCTCACCTTTGGAGGTCAAAGGCCAGGGGTCGCATCTGGTGAGGCTGATTCACATGGTGGAGGGCAGGAGAGTGTGACCTGTGTCTCTGTGTCTCTTCCTCCTGGTCTCATTCTCTTCCTTATAAACTCACCAGGAGTCAATCATAGGAGTCCACCCTAGTGACCTAAGCACTCCTGAAGGCCCTATCTTTCAACACCATAATTGGATTACTTTTCTTTTTTATTTAAAGAATTATTTATGTTATTTGTTGTTATTATTTTTAATTTGACCAGAGAGAGAGAGACAGAGGAGAGAAACGGAAAGTGAGAAAGCAAGCCACCAGGTCTGGGACTTAAACAGTAGCTGGTTATGTGAGAGTCCAGCACCCCAACCACTGCACCACCTACTGGCCCATAATTGGATTAAATTTCTTCTCAATACCTTTACAACCAAATTTTAACAAATACATTGGGGTGGGGGCAAACCATAGCATTCTGCCCTGGCCCTCCAAATTTGTATACTTTCCTCAAATAAAATCATCCCAGTTGTCCCCGAAGTTTTATCTTGTTCCAGCACTAACTTAAAAATTCAAAGTTCAAATTCTTATCTGAAACTCAAGGTAAAATCCTTTCAGCCATGGGATGGTGAAATCGAAACAAATGACATACATCCAAAATCCAGTGGTGGAACAGGCACAGGTGGGAGTTTCCATTCCACAAGAAGGAGTAGTGGGCCGCCAAGAAGTCCAATACCCCAGAGGGAAGACAATCAGTCTTGAAAATCCATGTGCCATTTCTTGGATACACTAAGAAAATTGGTCCCCCAAAGCATCTGGCAGCCTCGTCCCCCTGATCTAGTATACTAGGTGTGGTCTATGCTTCAGCTCTCTCCAGGTGAAGTCTCAAATCTTCAGTTTATTCAGGCTGGTGCAATGTGCTGATAGTAACACAGTACTGGGGTCCTGAGGGTGGTTCCTCCCCAATATGCTATGCCCTGGTGGGGAATCTGTGTGGTAGCTCTGCCTTCACATTTCCACTTGGCTTTGCCCTATCGAAAGCTCTTTACAGTGGTTCTGCCCCTGTGACAGGTCTCTGCCTGTGCCACTAAGACATCCTTTAAAATCCAAGTAGCAGGCTCCATGCCTCCACATCTCTTGAATTCTTCAGGCTTACAGAATTAGCAATGTTTGCACACCACAGTGTCTGCCACTTGCATGTTCCAGAGTGGCAGCCTTCAAAGACAGTCCAGCCACACCTGAGGCTGCTTGGAACACAGTTGGTCCTAGAAATGCTTTACTGGAATGTGAGGAGCAAAGTCCTGAAGCAGCTCAAGGCAATGAGCCCACCCCAAGCCAGTACCCTGAAACCATTCTGTTTCCTGGGCCTCCAGGTCTGTGATAGGAAGGGCACCCTCAAAGATCTCTCAACTGCCCTCAGGTCTGTTCTCTCATCTTCTTTACGATGATCACCTGAATCCCTTCTACCCCTGCTCATCTCTTTAGTAACTGGTTGCTAGACTACACCTTTAGTTTTCTGTCCTGGAAATGTTCCTTCATTCTTTATCATATAGCCAGGCTGTGAATTTTTCAAATTTTTCTGCTCTGCTTCCTTTTCAAATCTTACCTTTAAGGCATCTTTCTCATTTGCCAAATCTTTGTCACTCTTAGATTCAGCACTCCAGAGTCTTAGGCCATGAACCCAAACAGCCAAATTCTTTGCAGTGGTGTAACATAAATGACCTTTTATCCAATTTCCAATAAGATAGTCCTCATTTTCCTTTAAAACTTCAGATGACCTTTACTGTTTATATTTCTATCAGTATTTTGGTCACCACCATTTAACTATTGTCTAAGAAGTTCCAGTTTCTTTCTTTCTTTTTTTTTGGGGGGGGAGAGGTTTTTTTTGTTTGTTTGTTTTTTTGTTTGTTTGTTTGTTTGTTTTTTTCCGCTATAGGGCGTGTACGCTAGCCAGACAGACAGAGAGAGACAGAGAGACAGAAAGCGAGAAATCACCCCCTGGGGGGATGGCCACGCCGCAATCCCTTCTTCTCCATTCTCCTCTCGGGATCTCGGGCACACGCACCTGGCATGAGTTTAAGCCACCGGGTCTGGGACTCGAACCGCGGTTGACTACATGGGAGTTCAGTGACATAGCCATTATCCTAACTGCTGGTCCCCAGTTCCAGTTTATTTCTAAACCATTCTTTTTCTAAGCCTCCACCAGAAATTGGGCTTTTCCTAGACTATTTCTCCAAATTCTTATTACTCAGTTCCAAAGCCACCTTCACATTTTTAGGTATTTGCTATTAGTCCTCTACTATACACCATGCACACACACACACACACACACACACACACACAGAGCTTGAATTTAAGCTGCTGGATTTGAAACTCGAACTGCGGTTGACTAGGTGATAGTCCAGTGATGTAACCACTATGCCATCTGCTAGTCCCAGAACATATGTCTTAAAGTACAATGATATGCCTTGGAGTGTGCAGTCATCCAAATGAGGGCACTGCTCTGTGTACAAGAGTCCCAGCTCAGGGGACCAGCAGTTAGTGTAATGGCTATGTTGCTGGACTCCCATGTAGTCGACTGCAGTTCAAGTCCTGGATCCGGTGGCTTAAACTCATGCCGGCCACGTGTGCGTGCGTGCCCAAGATCCTGAGAAGAAAATGGGGGAGAAGGGATTGTGGTGTGGCCATCCCCTCTGGGGGGGTGATTTCTCGTTTTCTGTCTCTCTGTCTCTTTCTGTCTCTCTGGTGAGTGCACGCACCCTATAGCAAAAACCTCTCCAAAAAAAAAAAGTCCCAGCTCACAGTTTGCGGGGTCAGGGGTCATTTACAGTAAAGCTGCAACACGACAAGGTGCAGGGCAGGATAGTACGGTCTGTGCCCATGTGTGTCTCCTGGGCTCATTTCCTCACCTTATAAACCCACCAGGAGCCAATCATCGAGGTTCCACCTTAGTCTCCTAAGTACTTCCAAAGGTCTCACCTTTTTAACACCATAATCTGTTTAAGTTTCATCTTAATACCTTCACAGCCAAATCTCAGTGCAAGTTTTTTGGGGGAGGAGGGAGGAACACAAACCATTACATCTATTAATCACTAATTCATAGATGGATTCATTCGTTCATGAAGGCAGAGCCCTCATAATCCATAGATTCTGCCTGGTCTCACCTCTTAAAACTGTTTCATTTGGAATTAGGTTCCTAATACATAAACTTTTGGAGAACTCATTCAAATGATAGCAGTCTATTTAGTACATTTGAATGGGGCAGGGGTGATACAATTCAATAATAGCTGTCAGTTATTAAGTACCTATTAAGTGTCAGGTTCTTCATACATTGGAGTCGTCAGTGAAGTCATGACCTATTTTTTCTGTTTTTCTTTTCCTTTGTTTTTTTTTTTTTTTTTTTTTTTTTTTTTTTTTTTTTTTTTTTGAGAGAGAGATTTGTTTTATAGAGAGCATGGGCTCCCTGAAGAGACAGAGAGAAAGCAAGAAATCACCCCCCAGGGGGAATGGCCATGCTGCAATCCCTTCTCCTCCAGTCTCCTCTCGAGATTTTGGACACGTTTGCACATGTGCCCGGTGTGAGATTTAAGCCTTTGTGTGAGGGACTCCTACTACAGTCAACTACATGGGAGTCCAGCGACGTAACCATTATGCCATCTGCTGGTTCCCCTCTATGTTTTTCTAGGCAAAATGCCTCATGACTTTTCCAACAATCCTAGTTTATTATCCATCCTCATAATAATTTCATGGTGCAGTTTGTTATTGTTAGTAATGGTCTATACCAACTTCGATGATGAAAGTAAAACTCAGAAACACATGTAAGTAGTAAAAGCAGATGAAAAACCAAGACGGTTTCTGAATTCAGTGTTCTTTCATGAACACATACTATACCTCACTGACACCTATCCTGCTCCTTTCCAGAGTGAATATTGTGAATATTATATAAGAAGGGGAAAATAAGAGGTGGGGGAAATTGTCAGGAATCACTTGTAAAATTCTGGTTGGCTAAAAAGTTCCAGTTTATAACAGAGATGGTAGAAAATCTGTGAGGAAAAGACTGGGTTATATTTTAGCATTGATTAGTTGATGGTCACCAAAAGTTTCTTGGCTTGACTAATTCATCTATAAAATGAAGGTATTGAACTAGATGCTTTCAAGTTTTCTTTGCTATTTTAAAATTCTATTACCACAAACCTGCCATGGGCTCAAAAATATCTAAGAAGAGTTCTGCAAACATTCTTTTAGCTGCCAACAGTTAGAAAAATCAATGTCTATTTGATTTCACAAGCACCCTTGATAAAAGTGTGTCAGTTTCTAAATTGAAAGCCTGTACTCTCTCCTGACCCCATCTTGCAGAGGTGATTATTGGCATATGTTATCAACACACAAATAATAAAAGAGTAGACAGTTCAATCAGCTCATTCAGTCTTGATATGATATGAATGCTGGCTAAATGCTTCTCACACCAGAATCTTTGGGGGATTGAATTTAAATGTGTTAAAGGATAATTATTTCCAAAAAAGTAAATTATGACTCTTCTATGGATATGAAATGAACACATGTGAAAGATTTCACCTAACTCATTAATTAAGAAAAGAATCGTAAGATGTTACCATAAACTAAAAGGAGAATCTGAAGAGCAATTATACTGATAGGCCATTTGGAATGTTAAAATGAATATATGCAAAACTGACCTCTTCCACAGAGGGGTGGAGGGAGGGCGATCAATTGCACTTTCACAGGACAGAATTCATTTGCATGTCTATGGACAAGACTCATTTGCATTGCTAACAATGCTCTGCAATTTACAGAGTTGTAGAGTAGCTAAATTGAATGATAGGCAGGTCAGACATGACCTGGTGGTTAAGGGAGCAGGATCTCACATGACCGACTGCATGTGTGCTGGGTGCCCCAAATCCCAACAGAGTGGAGAAATGGGAGAGAAAGGATTGCATTGTGACCACGCCCCCCTGGGGAGCACTTTCTCTCTTTTCAGTGTCTCTCTCTGTCTGGTGCATGCACCCTCTGGCCGAGTGGAAAAAAAATAAAAAAGAGGAAGAAAAGACAAGACAATGATAGGCAAAGAATAACTTGAAGGTACACTAGACAAGAGATGCAGTATTTTTTGCCCATTTCAAAATCATTCACAATTTTTGCCACCTCTTCAGAGAAATCTTTCATGTCTGCCCATTCTGAAAAGGTCTCTTCTTATGCTTTATCATGGTTCCCCATTTACTTTCATCATGGCACCAATTATGACCCCAATTATGACCTGCATCTTTTTGTTTGTTTACTTATTCGTTGTCAGTCGATCAATCCCTGCCCCCACCATAAATGAAAGCTCCAGGAAGGCAGAGATTTCTGTCTATTGTATTCTTCATTATATCATTACCACCTGCCACAGGGCCTGGTCCTCAACTCTCAATAATTTGTTCCCCTAGAGTCCATGGTAATACCCAATTGATCACATTTGACACTGCCCTTCACCCACAGTTATCAACTTATTACATCTCAGCTCCAAATTCACTCTTCATTGCTTCCTCTGTGTTAATGGAACTAAACCCGAAAGGATTTCTCCTCTGCCACTGGTTGGAGGTTAAATATTGTCAGTGGAGGGAAACTGCAAGAGGGGGCTTCTCTTCCTAGTTTCAGAGTGTTTCTGTTTTCCTTGCTCCTGTTCCACCACTGACAGAAGCCCTTGAGCAAGAGACACTCATACAATGGCACTCACTTCTCTTGAGTTCCAGTGGCGTCCCTCTGGTGGATTCCCAGTAGGTCTTGCAGATATTCCAGCAGTTGGCTAACCAGCCTCTGTAGCCTACCTACATTCTGGAAAGGTGTTTCCTGTGGCTACTCATAGCCGTGGTTTCCTGCCTACTAGGCTCTCACTGGTGACTATAGACCAGCTCTGGTCTGGGACAACCCAGCTGACTTCTTCATCATCCAGTGGCTATACCATACCCTCTCCAGTGACATCTAAATCTCACCCTTGTAGGGGACCAGCAGTTAGCGTAATGGCTATGTCGCTGGACTCCCACGTAGTCGACCGCGGTTCACGTCCCGGACCTGGTGGCTTAAACTCACGCCGGGCACATGTGCGTGCATGCCCAAGATCCCGAGAAGAGAATGGAGGAGAAGGGATTGCGGCGTGGCCATCCCCCCTGGGGAGTGATTTCTTGCTTTCTGTCTCTCTGTCTCTCTCTGTCTGTCTGGCGAGCGCACGCGCCCTATAGCGAAAAAACCTCTCAAAAAAAAAAAAAAAATCTCACCCTTGTAGAGGATCCCTAGCACTCCTCCTTCCACATTGGTCCTATGTGTGCTCCATCCGTCCTGTGGTGTTTTTTAGAGTTCCCTTTACCATTTTTTTAGAGAGATTTTTGCTTTAGGGCTTGTGTGCTCCCTGGAGAGACAGAGAAACAAAAAGTGAGAAATCACCCCCCACCCCAGGCCACGCCGCAATCCCTTCTCCATTCCCCTCTTGGGATTTTGGGCACACACACCCAGCATGAGTTTTAAGTTGCCAGGTCAGGAACTCGCACCGTGGTTTACTACGTGGGAGTCCAACTATGTAACCATGACACCATCTGCTGGTCCCCTCTTTATCATCCTTAATTAATTGCCTGTTATAAATAATAATTCCTTCTAGTAAATATTCTCTGCTTGATTTTACTGTATCGTTTCTGTCTCATGATTAGACAGACTGATAAAACCCATTAACTGACCCACTGCCTAAGGATGTACTTGCTTGTTCTCTCATTTTCTTGATCAAGTGCATTTACAAAGTGGCAATAGTTACCAGTGTGGCAATGTGACATTGTGAAATACTAGCCAATGTTTTTTTCCCTACACATCTTTCTCCATCCTGTGACCATCCGCAGGCAAGTCGTTGGGTGTGAGTCCTGTAACCAGAGGAGAAGCAGAGGACAAAGGTAGCCCAACATTTTTGCTCTAAATTCAAGAGCCTTAGGCCAGATTAAATCAGGAAAGATTGGACTCCTTCCCCCAAACTGCATAAAAGCTCTCCAAGCTGGGGTAGGACAGGAGTACAAGGTAAACCAGACAGATGAAGTATCTACTTTATTTAAAATAAGAAGATAGTGTCTCACCTTGCTTTTTCTAGGATTAGCTCCAGGTCCTTAAATACGCTTACAGTGATCTGAGGATAAAAGAGACCTGTGCTCAGATACCATCTAAAATCTCATAATAGTCTCAAATGTCACATTGCTGTAGCCCAGCATAAAACCTGTATGGGATGCTGTTTGGGACAGAGAGGGCCTGGGATGCCCTGCCACGACTCTGTTGGCTAAATGAATAGCTGGATTTTTCTATATGTCCTCTCGTTTTAGAGGACTGTGAAAATTAGCTGAAGGAGAAAACCAGCTGACCAAAGGGACAGCATGATACCAAGGTTCATAAGAGGTTGTGACCATAGACCAGATGAAGACGTGGGATCTCTCCAGTTGCCAACCTAGAGAGATAAAAACATCTGAGGACCAGCAGGATTGCGTATTTATCAGATGACAGTGTAGACAGGTAAGAAATGACAGCCAGACCAACTCCCTTCCTTCCTAAAGATGTGATGTTCCTGAGGCACCTGGGAACTTGGATGCTGGCCTAAACAGAAGCAGATAAAAGGAGATGCTTCTTAGAATTGTTTGAGTTTAAATGTGAAAGGACAGAAAACTCCTGAAGTGACTAAGAAGACCTGGAATTGACTAGGCCAGTTTTGTTTTTTTGTTTTTTTTGTTTGTTTGTTTGTTTGTTTTTGAGAGGTTTTTGCTATAGGGCGCATGCGCTCACCAGACAGACAGAGACAGACAGAGAGATAGGAAGCGAGAAATCACCCCCCAGGGGGGATGGTCACGCCGCAATCCCTTCTCCTCCATTCTCCTCTCGGGATCTTGGGCACACACGCACACGCACCCGGCATGAGTTTTAAGCCACTGGGTCCGGGACGCGAACCGCGGTCGACTATGTGGGAGTCCAGCGACATAGCCATTAAGCTAACTGTTGGTTCCCTAGGCCAGTTTTTAACAAATGTACAGACTAGACTTGAAAGCAGAAACTAAGATTTCCTACAGGAAAAAAAAAAAAAAAAAAAGGCAGTTACTCTTGGACTCTATGGACTGAAAAATCATTAGACTTGCTGCAAAATCTAGGTAACTGTTACAGGAACTTTGAAGTCAGTACACAAGCTGTGTGGTGCTGTGATCAGGCTGCCTCCACACCCTCTGCATCCCCCCACCTACGTCTCTGACTTCCACTCTTCCTGCTCTTCCCTACTCACTCCCTGGCATTCCTCAAGCAGGCCAGGGATGCTCCCTCCTCAAGGACTTTGCACCTTCTCTTTCCTCTGCCTGGAGCACTCTTTCTCAAGATGTTCTTGTGGTTCCCTCCCTCTTTGCTTCAGCTGTCTGCTTCAGGGTCACTTCCTTGGGAGAGGGCTTCCCTGTCCACTGTGTCTACACAGCTCCCCATTCTTGAATCTCTTCATCCCTTTGACTTTTCTTCATGGCATTCATCATTACCTGACATTAGAGTACATATTTATTTACTTGGTTACGTATATCTCTTCCCACTAGAGTAAGCACCACCATATCATTCAGTAAAGGAATAGAGAAACTTTCAAAATACTATTAATAATATCCCAGGGCAATTGCACTCTTAATATGTGTCAAACACAGAACTACTGTATGAGGGGTGTTGCTAACTCCCTCAGATATATTATTTATTTTTTGTAACAGTTGTATAAATTAGATACATGATTTCCACTTTATAGATGTGAAAACAGAGGCCCAGCGAAGTTAAGTTCCCCTAACTTGCCCTCAGAAGCAGAAGAGGCAGGAAACAAAGCCAGGGGCTCCTGACTCCAGAGGTCCTAGATTGTCCACTCCGCTGTCTGCACTGCCCTGCAGTTAGGTACTCTTATAGAGGTGCAAGCCAAGACCACCAGAGCATGATGGAAGGCAGAGTAGTTCCAGTTAAGACAAATCTGGGAAGTCTTTTTGTACAAAGTAGCATTTGCATTAAGCAAATTGAAAAATAAAAATATAAAAAAGAAGCCAAGGAAAAGATTCCAAAAAAGTAGAGTATCATGTATGTTCCACGAGGTTCTTTCCTCCTCCAAATGGTGAGGAGAAGAAGAGAAGCTTCAACAGAGAAGCAGGGAATTAGAAAAAGACAAGAGGCACTGATGTCATAGAGTTTATGACTGAGCTCATGGGGAGCTTACCAAGCCCTTGTAGCACTCACAGGTGCTTCCTCCTGCGTGGAGCTCATAATGCACAGGGAGAACACCTACAGAGTGCTTTCCCCCTTTTGGAGCTCACAGGGCGTTGAGCTGAGCTGAGCTGAGCCAAGGCCGAGCCAAGGTCATCAGAGCTAGGTGAACTTACACTGAGCTGATCAAGGCTAGCTAGCTAAAGAGGCACTCCTTTCTCTCTCTCTCTCTCTTTTAAAATTTTATTTAGATGTATTTATTTATTTATATCTATCTATCTATATCTATTTATTTATCTAATTTGACTAAAGAGGGACAGAGTGACAGAGAGGAAAGTGAGAAAGCAAGCCACCAAGTTCGAGACTCAAACCATGGTTGGCCATGTGGGAGTCCAGTGCCCCAAACCGCCATGTCACCTGCCAGCCCTGGTACTCCTTTCTCTTACAGGGGCTGCAGATAATAGCAGCTCGTTGCCAAAAACAAACTGTCGTACATACACATGTGCATTACAGTCAGTGGCACAAAACAGCAAAGTCATAATAATATAACAGGTGTGTAAGTGCCATACAGCTAGTAACATAAGTTGTTCACCCTGTGGCCTTCGAATTTGATGAGGTAGGAAGTGAGTAGCCAGACTAAGCCATCCTGGCTCCATTTTCCCTACAGTGCAACATAAGGCAATATACCTATTAAAAAAGTCCACATAATAATATAATTAGATATAAGAAATCAGTTGCTAGCACATGGCATGGTGATTAAGATGGCAGGATCCCTACATGGCAGACTATGTGGTTTGAGTCTGGGACCCAGAGGCTGGAGAAACATGTCAGGTGTATGTGCCTGTGTGCCCAGAATCCAGAAAGGAGGGGAAGGTGGAGGAGAAAGGATTGAGGTGTGGGGTTAGGAGTTAGACCCCACCCATAGGCAGCAGGGCAAGAACCCTGAGAGAGAAAGAGTCATTATTTGTTTTTCAATGAAACCATTGTTTTCTTCTCTATAGTTTAGTTAAAATACAACATACCCTTTTTATTTTCCTTTACGGGTTCCTAAATAATTTATGACTCCTTGCTGATAGACTTAATTGGATCGAAACAATCACAATTCAAAACACGAAGATAAGGAACTCTTCATCATTAACTCCATCAAAACAAAGAACCATCCGGCCTCTTCCAGGGACTAAGATTAACTCAAGATTCCTAGGTGTCTTAAGTTCCACGATTTAGGCTGATAACCCATTTCAAAAAGAAATAGGTTTTTTTGAGGGACCAGCAGTTAGCGTAATGGCTATGTTGCTGGATTCCCATGTTGTCGATGGCAGTTCGAGTCCTGGACTCAGTGACTTAAACTCACACCAGGCCGTGTGCATGCCCAAGATCCCGAGAGGAGAATGAGAATGGAGGAGAAGGGATTGTGGCGTGGCCATCCCCCCTGGGGGGTGATTTCTCGCTTTCTGTCTCTCTGTCTCTGTCTTTCTGGCGAGCGCATGTGCCCTATAGCAAAAAAAAAAAAAAAAAAAACTTCTCCAAAAAAAGAAAAGAAAAAAAAAAAGAAATAGATTTTTTTTTTAAGGTTTATTTGCCATAGGGCGACAGAGACAGACAGGAGGGGTGGGGAGAGAGTGAGAAATCACCATCCCCCAGGGGGATGGCCATGTCCCAATCCCTTCTCCATGCACATACATGTGCCCAGTGTGATTTTCAAACTGCTGAGTCTGGTACTCGAACTGTGGTCAGCCATGCATGAATCCAGCACATTAGCCACTATGCCACCTGTTGACCCCACATAGCTGACCCTGGTTCAAGTGCCGACCCGGTGGCTTGAAATTCATGCCGTGTGTGTGTGTGTGTATGCATGCCCAAATTCCTGAAAGGAGAATGGAGAAGAACGGCTTGTGGCATGACCACACTGGGGGGTGATTTCACACTTTCTGTCTCTGTGTCTCCCAAGGGCACACGAGCCCTATCGTAAAAATATCTCTCTCAAAAACAAAAACAAAACAAAACAAAACGGTTTTTTCTTCCTTGTCAGGATAACTAGGCCACTTTGGCCCATCTACAGCAACCCATTTGGTCCCCTTCCACGGTGCTGGAAGCTTTTCCTCCTTTAATAAAATCTCCTTGCCATCCTCTCCCTTTGTCCACATACAGGGACCAGCATGGGTGTTGGGCCTGATCTCTCCACACCCGCGCATCGGTGTGATCATCCCCCATTGGTGGGTACTTTGTCTCTCTTTGCCTCTCTGTATCTTTCTCAGGAGTGCACACACCCTCTGGCAAAAGTATAAATTAAAAACCTAGTGAACAGTGACGGAAACCTGGAGAGGTACCTGTTATAACTGCAACATCAGCACAGCCTGTTAGTAGGACAGAGGGAAGTAATGGAAAGAAAGAACAGACAGTGGTGTTGAGTCATGCTGGGGTATTACTCAGAGCTATCAAGGTGCTTCTGAGGTGCTCAGGTACATGATGCTTGAATACTCATTGATGAGTAAGTCAGCCACTCTTGGGGCTGTTGTTTTAAAATAGTAGCACTTGGAGAGCAGGCAAGGTAGAAAAGTGGATTCAGAAGTTGCTTCAGATGTTAACCAAAGCCCTTAAAATACTGGTAGGAGCTCTTTAAGGAAAACACACATAAGTGCTGAGTACTAGGAGCTCAAAGCAGGGAAGGAAAGAGCAACCCTCTGTCCTCAAAGCCAGATACTTAAGTAAAAATAATTAGCAGGCCAGATGTCAGAGGCAAGGTAGAAAAAATGAGACATACTTAAGGAGACTTTCACAGAAAATCATGGGAAAATGGAATTAAAGGATGAGTTTATTTTGGTCCAAAAAAGTTTTGAGACCAGTACATAGTTTTTTCATAGTACTTATTTTCCATTAACTTTTTAAAAAAATAATTATTCCACTTAACTTTATCTATCCATTTATTTATTTAGATCAAAGGGGGGGAAGAGAGAGAGAGAAGAGAGAGAGAGAGAGAGAGAAGAGAGAGAGAAAGTGAGAAAGCAAGCCACCAGGTCCAGGACTTGAACAGCGGTCAGCCATGTGGGAGTCCAGAGCCCTTAACCACAATGCCACCCACCGGCCCTCTCATTTTCCATGAACCTTTTGAAGATCCCTTATATGATATATTCTGGTTGGAGAACAGGCCCTATTTAGCCTGCTACTTCCCTGGTCCATAATCCCTCCGATTCCCAGAAGAGCAAACATGCCTGGTGCTTGTAATGCCACCTGGAGGCCACTACAAACAGTACAGGAAATTCCACGGGATCTATACACACATTCAGAAAAATCTCCACTCCCAACCATGTTCCGTTAAAATAATCAGCTTATGAAAACATTTGATTGAGACAGGCTGCTTAAAATGTATGCAACATTATAATCACAGCACTAGCAAAAGCAATAATCCTAGTAAAATAACAACACAATGAAAAAGATGAGCTTTGACTCTGGACGTGACGGCATGCACTGGTTGTCCCAGCAAGTCGGGAGACTGAGGCAGGAGATTTACAAGTTGGAGCCCAGTCTGGGCGACACAGAGAGACCCAATCTCTAGGGGATAAAAAGAAAAAAGGAAAGGAAAAAGGACAAGTCGAATTACCATTCAGAAATTAAACAGGGATTTGATTTCTAGAGGTGAAGCTAAAGGGTATTAAGTACAAGTTGAGGCTATTGATCTATGGAGACAAGAATTCAATAAACAAAGGTTGGCTAGGATTCCACTTCTGGGATAGAAGCCGTAGCTAAATCAAGACAAGAGAAAAACACGGGATGCATTGTGGGTACTCTGCCCTGTTCTGCATTCCTCTGTGGCTTGCCGTATTTAGCTGTGTGTGTGTGTGTGTCTGCTTTGCCACTCAACTGTTGCTACTTAGCAGAACAAAGTGGAACAAACAGTGGAACAAAACATTATGTATTGGGCAAAATTACAGATGAGTCATCCCAGCTTTTGCCTTTCACTGACATCACTGTATTAACCAATCATCTCTCTGCTAATTTGCATTTCAGAAAGCCCTCTGGTAGCCAAGGAGCCTCTGAGTCACTTTCTCTCCCCCATACTCAGAGATCCTGACCTACTGAACAGCCTGCCTCCAATCCCCACCAATCCCACCCTCCCAAATAAACCCTGTACTCAAAATTCCTCCAGTCTTTGAGACTTAACCTCAGGCAAGTGCTTTATTACTTTTATTTATTAATGGCTGATAGGAATACAAAGTCAAATATAGAAGAACATTATTTTTTACAAATCGACTTGATTCTCAGGCCCTCCCCTACTCTGTCCAGTTGG
This sequence comes from Tupaia tana, assembly GCA_026018925.1. NCBI lineage: Eukaryota > Metazoa > Chordata > Mammalia > Scandentia > Tupaiidae > Tupaia > Tupaia tana. The sequence goes on from JAKSZU010000006.1 coordinate 211,008,928, forward strand.
AAGGAAGTTTACCTTCGTCATTCCTGGAATCTCCCTCTTACTTCTTAGGAGTCTTATTAAGGTTATTGGCCTCAGGCAGGGCCCGCGTTCTGGGGACCTCGGTTTGTCCCCACTGACCTTTGCAGAGATAGCCAGCATCGTTCCCATGGTCCTTTCTGATTTGGGAGCTGGTTATTGATTTTTGTGTGTTACTTACAACATGATGGCTTTTTGGTTCTGTTTTGTTTTTGCAGCTGGGATTTCTCCTGGGCCATCTTGCCTCCTCTCTAGGCCATCATTTCACCTTTCCAGGACCAAGCCATGTCCCTGAGAAGTGTGTAGGACCCTGTCCCTGACCCATTGCCGAGGACAACGCTTCTTAATCTCTGGTGATCTGAACCCCACGTCTTGCTTCGCTGATATACTTTCATTCTGCCTTCACATCCTAATCTCCCTCCTATTGGTGAAGGAGCTTTTGTTTGTAAACTGCAGAAAATACAGCAAAAACTCACTTAAATTAAAAACAAAACAAAAAAAAAAATCTAATGTCTTCAAAAAGTTCATGGAAAACACATATTAAAAAAATACCAGTGGCATCGTTGGTAGTAAACTAAACTGCAGTGTTGGAAGCTAAGTGGTTGACCAGGTTTGGGTCCCCAGGTGGGCTTGAAAACATGGTAGGTGCATGTCCAGATCCTGGTGAGGGCCAGAGAAAGGGAATTGTGGCACGACGAGACTCTCTAACAAGGGCGCTTCTCGCTCTCTCTCTTTCTCTCTCTCACACCCACTCCTCTCGTGTAGTGTCTACCATACAGAAAATAAACTTTAAAACATTTACAGAAAACTATGCATTTATTTATTTATTTATTTAAATTGCCAGAGGACTCATGCACTTAACCATGGAGAGACGGAGTGAGAGAGAGAGGAAGAAAGCACCTCCCAATGGGATGTGGTCATGCCACAATTCCTTCTTTTCCATTTCTCTATCCTGTTAGGATTTTAGGCATGCACATACATGCACTTAGCATGTTTTTTGAGCCACCAGGGTACGGAATTGAGTCACACAGATGGCCGTGTGGGATATGGCTTCCTTAATTATTAGGCCATGGACTGGCTCAAGATTTCACTTTAACATCAAAATAACTGGTACTTTAATTCCATTTTTCACGAACATTTCGAAGTCCTCTTGTTGTATGCTAGCTCGAGTGATGAAAAATTTAGAAGGTTTATTTCAGACTGGGATTGATCTGGCCCTCGATTTTTTTGTTTTTAATTGAAATGTATTCCCATGTCCCAGGCCGTGTTCTAAGCACGGGAAATGCTGTGAGCAAGTGGACCCAGCTGAGCTGCCCCGGTTCAGAGGTGAGCTGTCTTTCCCAAGCTCTGCCCAAACCAAGTATGAGCAAATTAGTGATGGTTGTTGTTTTAAGCCATAACTTTTATATAACCATTGTCATGTAACAATAGCGACAGGAATACTACTTGTGGGTCCAAAAGAAATTCTGACATTTATTGATAAATGTAAGATTGATGCTAGTGAAAACGTTTTTTTGGTTAGAGGTCACATGCACTCACTGGAGACAAATAGAGATAAAGAGGGAGGGAGAGAAGGAGAGAGAGAAAATGAGAGAGAGCAGGCCCGAAAGAGAGTGATCGTGCTGCAGTCCCTTCTCCTTCACTCTCCTCTTGGGATTTGGGGCACACATTCACAATGCCCAATGTGTTTTTCAAGCTGTGGGGTCTAGGAATTGAACCTCATAGTTGGCCGTGTGGTATCCAGCTACTTTTTTTTTTTTTTTGAGAGGTTTTTGCTATAGGGTGCATGCGCTTGCCAGACAGACAGAGACAGAAAGCGAGAAATCACCCCCCAAGGGGGATGACCACGCTGTAATCCCTTCTCCTCCATTCTCCTCTCGGGATCTTGGGCACGCACGGACATGCACCTGGTGTGAGTTTAAGCCACCAGGTCCAGGACTCGAACCGTGGTCGACTACATGGGAGTCCAGTGACATAGCCATTACGCCAACTGCTGGTCCCGGAAAGGTGTACGTTTGGAAATTAGATAACAACAACAACAATGACAATACCTCCTCTGTCCTGAATCCTACCCAATCTCTTTGCCGTCTGCTTCCAGCTAGGTTTGGCTAGTGTGAGGCCCTGACTGGAGGCAGAAGAGAAGCCAGGGTTTACTCCCACCCACCCTCTCCCTGCCACCACCATTTCTTGTGCTGTCATTCTGGCAGTGGTTGTGATTCCTTCATGGTTCTACAAGCGGCCAGACAGCCCCTCCCTCAGGGCTCCCAGTTCCTGCCTGGGAGCCCCCACTATGGCTCTCTCTCCTCTGACAGCCTGTCCTCTGGGCTGGGACAAGACTATGTCTTCTATTTGCTGCTCTGGGCCTAGAGATGGAAGCCGCTTGCTGCTGGCAGTAATCTCTGGTTGTTCACTAGACTTCTCACTTCTTATTTCTCTCAAAACCACATCCCCGTGTTACTTTTCCTTTTGTTCGAAATACTCAGAGAGGTTTCAGGTTCCTGGCTGGATCCTTACTGATTCAACCACAAACATTTGTTGCATATTCGAGGCATGTTCCTATTAGTAGGAAACTACCGCTGGGTTGTCAGACAAGTCATGGTGCATTGTTGCATAGAAAAAGAAAGATATGTCATGCCTTCCCAATGACCCAATATTTTCATTTCCCATTTTCCAGTTGAGGGAACTAAGGCAGAGAGACCAAGCTGCGCATGCTCCCACCTCCATACTCAGGGCGATTAACGTTTACAAGCAATAAAGTGTCATCAGAAATTAGTTTTTTAAATTTAAGTTGTAAACACATGGAAGTCGCGAAAGAGGCCTCTGGGAAGTTGGAAATGTTCTTTACTTGATTGGGGACGATTATATGGGAGTGATCACTTTGTGAGCATTCATTGAACTATGCACTGAGGATTTGGACACTTTTCTGTATGCTAGACTTCAACAAAAAGATTACTTTTTAAAATCTTTAAAAATTTCCACTTACATTAATCGTGTTTTTCTTGAACACTAACTTTTTTTTTTTTGGAGAGGTTTTTGCTATAGGACGCATGTGCTCGCTAGAAAGACAGAGAGAGAGAGAAAGAAATCACCCCCCCCCCCCCCCCCCCCCCCCCGGGGGGGGGGGGGAGGATGGCCACACCGCAGTCCCTTCTCTTCTACTCTCCTCCTGGGATCCTGGGCATGCACATGCGCCCGGCATGAGTCCAAGCCACCGGGTCCGGGATTTGAACCACTATCGACTACATGGGAGTCCAGTGACATAGCCATGACGCCAACTGCTGGTCCCTTGAACACTAACTTTTAAGGCATGTTATTTCAGACCAGCAGTTGGTGTGGAGGTTATGGTGGCTGGATCCCAGAGGGCCAACTGCATGGTTCAAGTCCTGGGCCTACTGCTGGAAAAACAAACTGGCCACATGTGAGTGAGTGCCCACAATGACAAGAGGAAAATGGAGACGGGACTCTGGAGTGGCCATCAGCCTGGGGCATGATTTCCCATCCACCCTCTCTCTGTCTCTCTGTGGCAAGCGCTGGTGCCCTATAGCAAAAACAAAAATAGTTCTATGGGTTGAAATCTGCATTCAAGAGTTCCCCTTGGGATGTCAGTGCATCATCAGAAATACGTCTTTTCATGTAGTAGTGAGGTAAGACCTCTCAGCAGAAAATCAAACTGTAACGTATTTAAGGTTTATTCTAAACCAGTATGAGTGCCTATGATCTGAGGAAACATAATGTCAAGAAATCCTGAGAAAGTGCCTTCCACACAGCAAGGTCACAGGAAATCTTTTATACATTTCAGAACAGCAGAAGTTACAATTAAAGTTATAAATTAAGACCAGTAGATGGCAGAACAGTTACGTTTCTGGACTCTGATGTAGTCAACTGCAGTTCGAGTCTTGGACCACGCAGCTTAAAACTCATGCCAGGCCCGTGTGTGCATGCCCAAATCCCAGGAGGAGTAGGGAGGACAAGGGACTGTGGCGTGGCCATCCCCCCAGAAGGGTGATTTCTTGCTTTCTGTCTCTCTGTCTCTCTCTGTCTCTCCAGCAAGCTCACATGCCCTTTGGCAAAAATCTGTCTTTAAAAAAGTTGTAAATCAATACATGAAGATTATCCATTGGATTGGCTTGAGAAGGCAGGGTCTCTTGAATGGGGAGGGGATGTTGTTTACAGGTCTTAGACTTAGAAATTCTTCAGTTTATTATTGGCTAAAAGAGCAAGGCTTTGTTTAAAATTCAGAGCCAGGAGAAAGGAATGTTGAAGCTGAACCTTAATATAGGTAAGGGATTTTACAAATCACCATGTGATGTTATGCTGGAGTCAGTATATGAGAAGCAGGCCACAATGATTGAGGCAAGGTGACCTGTTCAGTGACATTTATGGCACGCATGCATGGTTCTCTCCAGGACCCTTCAGAAGAGATTTTAGAACACAGGAAAGTGAACAGAGTTCATTCCTCAGACTCTATCCAAATCCCTCGCCACCACCTCCATGTTGAGGAACAGATGTTACAGCAAATAAAAAACAAGATTTGGAAGCGGGGAGGTGAGGAGTTACAGAGCCGTGATTCCATACGTGGGCCACGGTTAACATATGTCTTTCCTCCTGGGCACAAACTTCTCAAAGTCCCACCGCCTCCTTTCCTTTCTCATTCCACACAGATGGTCACCATCTCCCTCCACAGGCAGGGTCTCTCCTCTGCCATTTGTGCGTTGAGCAGACTGCAGTTTCACAGAGTTCTTCAGTCTCCACTCCTTCCTTGAAGAAAATGAAAGCCATCAGTAAGACTTTATGATACAAACGGCAGGGACCAGCAGATGGCGTAGCGGTCATGTTGCCGGACCCCCATATGGCCAACTGTGGTTCGAGTCCCGAACCTGGTGGCTTAAAACTCATGCTGGGTGCGTGTGCGTGCATGCCCAAAATCCTGGGAGAAGAATGGCAGTGCCCGCTGAGGGGTAATTTCTCACTTTCCCTCTCACTGTCTATCTGTCTCTCTCTCTCTCGTAAGCATGCACACCCTACAGCAAAAACCTCTAAAAAAAAGATTCCAAGAGGGAATGAAGACAAAAACTTGAAAATATGAGCAATTCCATCAAGCAGTAAAAGATTGCAGTCACGGGTTGCCTAATAACAGGGATCAGTCCTGTGAAATGACGCTTGCTTGTCATGTGAACATTATAGAGTCTACTTACGCAAACCTGATGGTATAGCTTATTATAATTTACGGGACTGCTGTCACATGGCCGTATGTTGTCCGCCTGTGGTCGACCAAGAGTCATTATGTGGTGCGTGACTGTTGAGTCCAATTAAAGTGGTGAAGAAACATGGGGGCAGGGTGGGTTGTAAACTCAAAACAGGAACAAAGGAGCAGAGGATGGTGTAACTTACACCCAGAAGGTAGGTTCATAGAGCCAACCCTTCCGTTGGAAAAGTTTATACTAAAAGTCCTCAGCTGGAGTAAATGACTGGTTTTTTTAAAAGGCTAAAAGCATCCAATTTTGCTACTAAAAAAAAAAAAAAAAATCACACTGGAATTCACATCCTACCTTGGGCCAAAAATCTTTGGCAAGAAATAAGCGCAGTTTATTGGGATGGGAACGGCAAGCCATTTTGAGATGATGTAACACTCGCTTAGTCACAATGTCTACATGTATTTTAGCTTTACGAAGATTTAGAATTAAATATAGAAAAAGCAAGAGATTGAATTCACAATATTGACAGTTTTGTCTTAAATCTAGGAATGCATAGCTCTCACATTTACAATATTTTAATGCTTATTTTTTTATTTTAATTTTTGCTATAGGGCGTGTGTGCTCACTGGAGAAACAGTGCGACAGAAAGCAAGCAATCATCCCCTCGGTGGGGATGGCCATGCCACTATCCCTTCCTCATTCTCCTCCTGGGATCTTGAGCACACACACACACATGCACCTGGCATGAGTTTTAAGCACCTGGGTCTAGGACTCGAACTGCAGTTGACTATGAGGGAGTCCTGTGATGTAACTGTTACGCCATCTGCTGGTCCCTCCTTTTTTTTTTTTACTATTTAGAGAGATTTATGCTATAGGGCGTGTATGCTTGCTGGAGAGACAGAGAGAAAAAGAGAGGGAGACAGAGAGGAAGAAAAAAATCACCCCCTGGGTGGATGGCCATACCCCAATCCCTTCTCCTTCATTCTCCTCTTGAGATTTTGGGTATGCACACACACGTGCCTGGCTTGAGTTCAAGCCACCAAGTCCAGGACTAGAATCTTGGTCAGCCATGTGGGAGTCCGATGACATAACCATTACGCCATCTGCTGGTCCCACAGTATTTATAATGTTTAAAATAATCGAATGTATGAGAATATCTGCAAGAGTAACTTACTGATTCCAACTTGAAATATGCAATATAGCAATTGACTAAATTTGTAATTTATTACTTAAAGGTATAAGAGGATTTTATGGTTTGCAAATAGTATTGCATTGAAATGTTTAGAGAGATTTAATATATTTATAGATTAATTTACTCCGTAAGTACTTGGGAATGTTTTGCTTGTCAAGATAAATGATTAATGTACTTAAAAAAAGAAAATTGAAAATGTTAAATTTATGAAAGCAGTTTAAAATGTTTTAAGGGAAATTTAATTAAACTAAGCTTGTAAACAGAACTGGTTGGAGGGAGTTTAGTTTATTCAACTTGAGGATATGAATCAAAGCCTCCTTATTAAAATGTACTAGACTTATTAATAGAACAATAAGATTTGTATGTTGAACTTAAAAGGCTTAAGGGAAACTAGGCTTTAATTTTTACCACTTTGATGAATTGAATGTAAGTTAAAAATGATCTTTTCTGTACATATCACAAACCTTCCACATTTCTTCTTCCATGGACACAAAACTCAAAGGGCAGTCTTTTCATTTTTATCTCCCTAAGAGCTTTTTGCTATTAGCAAGATGGGAAAGAGAGAGTTTTAGTTTCTGGTTGTAATGAAATCCAAGAGTTTAGAAGAAGAAAACTGGGAGAGTAGAGAAGGAAGAAGAGTGTCTGAGACTATTAGACACTCTGACACTAAGAGTGTCAATTTAGCAAGAGCAACTTATTTTTTTAAAAGGATTATTTAATTGAAATTTATTTGTTATTATTATTTATAATTTGATCAGAGAGAGACAGAAAGAGAGAGGGAAAGTGAGAAAGCAAGCCACCAGGTGCAGTACTTGAACTGTAGTTAGCCATGTGAAAATCCAGCACCTTAACCACCAGCCACTTACCAGCCTACCATCACATCTTTATTGTAGCTTTCTGTGCAGAGGGTTTCCTAAAGAATGTAACACTATCGTTTCCTACAATTTTCAGTTCAAATGTAATTTATTTCAGTTACCATATGAATTAAATAGGCTTAGGGAAGAGAGCCTGGTAACTAACCATTCACAAAATTGTTGCGATTGAAATGAAACTCTGTAACATATTAGAACTTTGAAAAAAAATGAAACATTGTTTGGTTTGAAGTAAGTTTGAAGTCAAATGTTGACTTTTATAAATGACAGAAAAATGCAATATCCAGGGGGAATATTGTGGCTTTGGCTTTCTCTGAAAGATAGTGACACAAATTTTTGTATATAGCATATAATAGTGAAGGTATGTTTATGTTGTTGTGCTTATTGTAGCTTTTAAAAAACTGGAACTAATGCCAGGATTGGCAGGTGGCGTTGTGGTTAAGCGCCACATGGCTGACTGTGGTTCGAGTCCTGTACCTGGTGGCTTGCTTTCTCACTTTCTCTCTCACGGTCTCTCTCTCTCTGTCTCTATCTAGTTAAATGAAATTATAATAAATAAAATTTAAACAAAAACTGTAACTAACTTTGAGGGTTGTAAGTGACTGACAAGAAGGTATGGTGAAATATTCACTGAAGTTTCTTAAACTCCCTCCCAAAAAGTCCTTTGATTTTCTTCATATAAATCATGAAGTTTATCCCCTAAAAAGACTGGATCAGGGCCCACCTCGGTGATGCAGTGGTGAAGCGTCACTCTACAGCGCTGGTGGAGGGTTGGGGTTCAGTTTCTGGGGAGACTTGAACACACCCGGGGTGGGGCAGGGCGGGGGGCATCTGTGTGATCCTGGCTGGCTGGAAGGTTTGGAGGAGGATCATGGCAAGAGACCCTGTTGAGGGTCCACCTCTCTCTCTCTCAATAAGTAAATACATAAGATAAAAAACCCAGCAGACTGGACCCCTTCAATTGTCCCTGTGGAAATAGGCATATCTGGACCAACAGAGCACAAGCCTTAAATTCTTAGGTTTTAGGTAAAAACAAAACAAACAAAACAAATAAAAAGCCCCAGAAGGTTTTCAGGTGTGAGGTTGAATGAGTTGAAGATTTTCTATTGAGCCATTTAAAGACATCTGCCCCTGGAGTTATGTCAAAGTCCCATGGAAAGGTGGGAGGTGGAGAGCAGACACAGCCTCCCAGAGAGGACGAAACTGGACGGCAAACTGGAGGGTTATTTCCTGCTAGGATCTCTGAGAATAACTGAAAACATGGGGAAGAGGACAATCTGATGGATCCCTTAGACATATTTGGAGAACGCAAGAGGAAAGAACACATGCCCCATTTCTGCCTGGAACCCCTCAGGGAACAGGCAGGAGCTTCTTAGAGCTGCGCTGTTTAGTATGGTAGTCACTCCATGTACAGACAACAAGCCCTGCCCTTGTGTCTAATCCAAATTGTGATGCCATAAGTACTAAAAACAAAACAAAACAAAAATCTGATTATGAAGTCTAAGTATTAAAAAAAATCTCATTAATAATGTTTATATTGATTTCATGTTAAGGCGATACCATTTTGTATATTACTGCAGCAAATAAAATGGATTACAAGAATGAATTTCACCCTCAGTGAGTTGCTCAAGGTCAATGCCAAAAGTTTTAAACCACATGGATACTGTGTACCCTTGACAGGATGTGATGAAAATGGCATTATACCTCTGATCATTCGCACAAATACCCATTTCCCTAATTTAATCATGAGGGAAACATCAGACACATTTCAATACCAGGACACCCTACAATGTACTTGACGATTACACAATCCTCGATACTCCCAAGGTTATAAAAAAAAACCAAAAAATAAAAAACAAAGGGAGTCTAAGAAACTGTCACGGTCAAGCAGAGCCCAAGGGACATGGCAACTAAATATAGCGTTGTGTTCTGGATAGGAGCCTGGAACAGAAACAGGAAATGTGGATAAACTATGGGCGTTCATTGATAAGAATGTATCCGTATTGGCTCATAAGTGTAATAAATGGACCGTACTTTGTTTAAGATGTAAGATATTAGTAACAGGGAAATCCGTGGATACCTGTGCAGTCATGTGATGCTTAAAGATGGGGATATCTTATGCGAAACACGTTAGACAGTATCATAGTTGTCAGAACATCAGAGTGTACTTACACAAGCCTAGATAGTATAAATGACTACACAGCCAAGCTACATGGTGAGGCCTATCATGGGAGCAGTGTCATGTAAGTGCTTTATTGTTGACTGAAACAATGTCACGGGGTGCATGACTGTATATGGGAACTCTGTATTATCTGTTCTTTTTTCCTCCCTGTAAATCTAAAATTTTTTTTAAAAAAAACAAAATCTACTCAGGGCCAGCAGGTGGCATAGTGGTTAAGGCAATGGACTCCCATATGGCTGATCACCTTTCTGGTCCTGGACCTGGTGGCTTGCCTTCTCACTTTCCATAGCTCTCTCTCTTTGGTGATTATAGTAAATTAAAATAAATAAATAAATAAAATGAAATAATTCTAAAAAAAGATAGTTGTAATTCTCTACTTGTTTAAAAAAGAAAATAAAGTCTTCTTGGGGTCAACAAGTGGTGTAGTAATTAAAGCACTGAATTCCCACATGGATGATCATGGTTCGAGCTGCAGACCTGGTGGCTTGAAAATCAAACTGGGCATGGGTGTGTGCATGCCCAAAATGCCAAAAGGAGAAGGGATTGCAGCATGGCCATCCCTTCTAGGGGGTGATTTCTCACTTTTCCTCTCGCTTTGTCTCTCTGTCTCTCTGACAAGTGCATGCACCCTATGGCAAAAATTAAAAAAAAAAAAAATCCAAGAGATTGGTGACATGCAGAGAGCAGGAGGAGGCCGAGATTGGCCTGGGACATGTGAAGTAGGCAACAGAATCTCCTTTCTTTCTTTCTTTCTTTCTCTCTTTCTCTCTTTTCTCTCTTTCTTTCTTTCTAATTAAAAAACAATTCCCATTCATGATAGAGTGTGTGTATGTGCATAAGAAAGAGAGACGAATACTCCATAGGGCTCACTTATACCACAATTTTACGTCCTCTAGTCCTCCAGCCTTTCGAGATTCTGAATGCATGTACTCAGCGTATTTTCCCAACTGGGCAAGGGACTCAAACCATGGTCAACCTGTGGTGTCCAGCTCCAAAGTCTGATCAACTGCACCACTGAGACCATCAATTGTGCCACAGAGACTGGGCTCAAAGTCTTATTTCTTCTTTTTTTCTTTTAGAGAGAGAGAGAAAGAGAGAGTGAGAGAGACAGCAAGAGAGAGAGAGAGAGATTTTTAATACAGGATGGTATGGTAGCCTGAGACAGAGAGATAGAAAGTGAGAAATCACCCCCCAGGGGGGATAGCCATGCCACAGTCCCTTCTCCTCTATTCTCCTCTCAAGATCTCGGGCATGTGCACACACGCACTTGGTGTGAGTCTCAAGTCACTGGGTCCAGGACTTGAACCACAGTCAACTATGTGGGAGTCCAGTGATGTAGCCATTGAACCACCTGCTGGTCTCACAAAGTCTTATTTCTTTTATTTTTAAAAAAAATTTATTATTATTATTATTTTAAAAATTTGATGAGAGAGAAAGAGAGAGAGAGAGAGAATGTGAGAAAGCAAGCCACCAGATCCGGGACTCAAACCATAGTCAATCATGTGGGAGTTCAGTGCCTTAACCACCATGCCACCTGTTGGCCCCAAAGTCTTATTTCTTTTTTTTTTTTTTTAAGAATTATTTTAACTTTATTTATTATTATTATCGTTGTTATTTTCCAGTTTGATCAGAGAGAGACAGAGAGAGAGAGAGGAAGTGAGAAAGCAAGCCACCAGGTCCGAGACTTGAACCATGGTTGGCCATGTGGGAGTCCAGCGCCCTTAACCACCATGCCACTTGCCAGCCCTGCCAAAGTCTTATTTCTTAACCTGGGTAGTAGTTACAAAGGTGCTCACCTTAATGAATTAAACTATAACATTTGTTTTGTGAGGTTTTCAGTATCTATGATCTTATTTTTTCCTACCATAAAAAATTTAAAAACAAACCAAAAGATTAACCTCATCTGTTTCTGTTTTACTTTTTTTCAAAAACATGATTGCTAGGATGTTTTAAATTATGTGTGTTACTCACAGTATAGTTTTACCAGAAAGACTTGCTTTAGAAGCTTCTAGTGTCAGAACGTTGTTTTGCCCTTGCCTGAACCTTTCACATAAGATGCTTGCCAGGCTCTCAAAGAGCAGCAAGCAGGGACTTCCCTGAAATGACAGTGACAGGTTGTATGCTTTTTCATACTCGCTTGCTAAGAAGGGTTCGTACACGTTATTTTCATTGAATGATACCATCTGGTCGTGACACTGTACGGAGAAGACACGTCGGTCCCTCTAACCATGGGGTGCTCCTGATCCTTACCAGAAGAATCTGACAAGTACAGGACAAATCTGTTGGGTTGTCAGAAAAGTCAGGACGTATTTTCCCTATGTTTTTTCTATGCAAAAATGCGTCATGCCTTTTCTGACAACCCAATATTAACTTATGCCAGTTTTCAAGGAAGAACAAAGCATAGTTTCCAAAGACCTCACTGTAGGCCTAGCAATGAGCTGAGAGAGAACAACTCCACAAAAGAATTCTTGGTCACGGTTAAGGGTTGTAGAAAGCAGCAGACAGAAATCATGCCTCTTAGGACAGGGGTGAATGTTCTCACCCGACGTTCAGCTGAGGTTTACCCTTTAACCAACGTCAATGTGGGACTGAGGACAGCTGAAGAGCAGACATTTCCCTGTCTTGCTTCCAAGCTGCCCAGAACTAAGGTCAAGTCCTCAGGAAGACAGAATGAGGAAAGCATGGGGAAAATCAAAATCACCATGAGGTGGCTGAGAAAAGCCTGAACTGGCTCAAAAAACCCGAAGGCATCCAGACCCAATTTCCTGCCCTCAGGCAAATGGGGAACTCGGGCAGAAAAGTTGGGTTATTGAGAGATTTGCTTGGTGTTTTCCTGGTCTTTCTCTTCCTTCCCTTCCCTTCCCTTCCCTCCCTTTTCTTTTTTCTTTCTTTTCTTTTCTTTTCTTCTCTTTTCTTCTCTATTCTTCTCTTTTCTTCTCTTTCCTTTTTTTTCCTTCTCTTTCCTTTTCTTTTCCTCTTCTCTTCTCCTCTCCTCTCCTCTTTTCTTTTCTTCTCTATTCTTTTCTTTTCTTTTCTTCTCTTTTCTTTTCTTTTCTTCTTTCTCTTTCTTTTTCTTTTCCTCTTCTCTTCTCTTCTCTTCTCTTCTCTTCTCTTCTCTTCTCTTCTCTTCTCTTTTCCTCTCCTCTCCTCTCCTCTCTCCTCTCTTTTCTTTTCTTTTCTCCTCTATTCTTTTCTTTTCTTCTCTTTCCTTTTTTCTTTTCTTCTCTTTTATTTTCTTCTCTTTCCTTTCCTTTTCCTCCTCTCCTCTCCTCTCCTCTCCTCTCCTCTCCTCTCCTCTCCTCTCCTCTCCCTTCCCCTCCCCTCCCCTCCCCTCCCCTCCCTTCCCTCTTCCTTCCTTCCTTCCTCCCTTCCTTCCTTCCTTCATTCCTTCCTTCCTTCCTTCTTCTTTCTTCTCTCTCTCTCTCTGTTTCTTAACATCTGAGTTTTACGACCTAAGAATTTTATGCCTCCTACCTAGACCCAAAGGCCAGCTTTTTGGCTTAGCTGAAAAATATGAAACACATATTATTCCCATTAGTTGACGTTCACCAAATACATCTTTTATTTATCTATTATCTTCATAGGCGAATTTCTAGTTTTGAAAAACATGATGCATTGGGAACCAGCAGTTAGCATAATGGCTATGTCGCTGGACTCCCACGTAGTTGACCGCGGTTCGCGTCCCACAGCCGGTGGCTTAAAACTCACGCCGGGCACGTGTGCATGCGTGCCCAAGATCCTGAGAGGAGAATGGAGGAGAAGGGATTGCGGCATGACCATCCCCCCTGGGGGGTGATTTCTTGCTTTCTGTCTCTATGTCTCTCTCTGTCTGTCTGGTGAGCGCATGCGCCCTATAGCGAAAATCTCTCCAAAAAAACCATGATGGATTGTTTACTAAAATGGCCTTAATTATACCCATCTCTGTATTCATTTCTCTTTGGTATGTAATATTTTTTTTAGGCTTTTGCTGTAGGGTGTGTGCGCTTGCCAGAGAGAGACAATGAGAGGGAAAATGAGAAATCACCTCCTGTGAGGATAGCCATGCCACAGTCCCTTCTCCTCCATTCTGCTCCTGGGATTTTGGGCATGCACACACGCACACCTGATGTGATTTTCAAGTTGCTAGGTCTGGGACTTGAACAGTGGGAGTCCAGTGCCTTAGCCACCAAATCACCTACTAGCCCTGCTATGTAACTTTTTATGCCCTTCCACTCTGATTCTGAGTTCAGTTTTAAACTTAAGTTTAGAGTTATCTGTAGGACTTCCAAATGGAGACACCCAGTAAATCTCTGAACATATTGTACAATGCAGGACTACAAGAGAAATATTTGAGCTTGATAAACAGGTTAGGCATCCTTAGCACATAGTCATTGGAATGACCGCAGTCCCTCAGGAAGTGTGTTTGAGAAAAAAGAAAGGAAGGGAGGGGTTAAAAAGCTGCCTAAAAAGGAAGTATCTGCATTGCAAGGAATGGGCTGGCCACATGAAAAAATAGAAATGTAGAGCCTTTATTGGGAATGCTTCTGGGTGAGGTTTGATGGTCTGATGGGGGGCAGGCAGAGAAGTTGCACCCTAGGGCAGGGTTTAGTGATTTTTATAAGGGTAGAGGGAGGGAGAGTGTCTTAGAGGTAGAAACAGTCCATGTATGGTAATGGTTTCGGGGTAGAGCAGACTACTATGCCATGTAAGGTCTGGTGCCGTGTGCAGAGTAGAGCCCCGTGTGCAGAGTAGGGTACCATGTGCAGAGTAGAGTGCAGTGTGCTACATCTGGGTTAGATCCAAGTGCAGCACAGGTCTGATGACAGACTAGATCAGGGTTGCATCAGCTGACTGTGGTGTGTCCAAACCCTATGTGGAAGCTGCCCAGGCCTCTGGCCTAACATGCACAATGAAGAAAGAATTGAAAGAGCCATGAACCTCAGATAGTCAATGGTTTTAAGACAAAGGAGTGGTCATTAGTATTAAAAGCTACAGTTAGTTCAAGAAAGATAAGTACTGAAGTGGATCTCTTGAATCTAGCCATTGGCAAGGTTAAAGGAGATCTTGCTATGGCAAGTTCAGGGGAATAGCAGGCTTGCTCTATCTCTGCTTTGGATCCCTGTGACTGCTACCATGCGACAAAGCCCAGGCTAGCCTGCTGGGTAATGGGAACCACGTGGAGACAGGCCCCAATTATCCCAGCTGACCCAGGCTTACTGACTATCCTTACCACCTTATGATCAAGCAGGGGGAGATGTTGCCACCACCACTGAGTTAATAAGCTTTCCTTTCTCTCTGGAAGAAATTACCTCATGACTCTTGACTACTGGGCTAAAGGTTCCTTTAATGGGGAAGATACAATTTTTTGAGGCATTTCACAAGTAAAAGCTCTCTGCCCTATCTGAAGAAGATATTTTCTGTTTTCCGAAGCAGACATAAAATTATTGCCATCACTTCCATGTTTTCTTCCTAATGTTTTTGCCTGTACTTGCCAACTCACACCACCATTTGAAAAGAACACCTGTTTGTAAATATTGGGTCCAGAAATGTGGCAATAGACCAATTTTAACTGGCATCCAACGTAACACAGTTCTCTGCATTTCTATCTACAACTTGGCTTTTGTGGCATGCACACCAATTTTAGCATCTTCCCTGGCAAAGTATGATGGGAGTATCTTTACAGATAGAAGAAAAAAAAAAAAAACCTTGTTCTCTTAAGGAACATTGCTTTGGCTATTTCTCCAGCAGGTCTGGCATATGAACCACTTTCTCTGCAGGCAATCTCTAGTGGTTAGCAAGCCCTGCTGTACTGGTATTTTAATCTGCAAAGTGCTGCATTAAAGGCTCTCTTTTGTTCAAGCAGCCTTTTAAAAATATAATAGCTGCTATTTCATCTTGTTTGAACATCTTGTCTAAGTACATGACAAGGCAATTCCAAAATCCCTTGTCTGCCTTGTGGTTTGTCTTTGGCTGAAGAAAAATGATGAAAGTAGCCTCTTATCTTCTGTTTACAGTCAGTAATTCTGCCTCATTAGGCTATATGCTAATTACTTTCTGAAAACACAACTGAAGAGTCTGGCCTAGATGGAATTAAATAACTAAAAGCAAAATGTAGTTTTAGAGGTTACTTTATTTAATGTCATGAATGCTAAAACAACAAACAGTTCTGTAAAGATTAGACTTGTATTATCCAATCGCTATTATCCTGCCTTATGTTATTAACGTTTTTTTAATTTTTTTTTTTTTTTAATTTTTTGTTTTTTGGGGAAGAGATTTTTGCTACAGGACACGTGTGCACTCACCAGAGAGTCAGAGAGACAGAAAATGAGAAATCACTCCCCAGAGGATGTCCATGCCCCAAACCCTTCTCCGTTCTCCTCCTGGGATCTTGGACACACACCCACAAGTGTCCAGCATGAGTTTGAAGCCATCAGGTCTGGGAATTGAACCATGGTTGGCCATGTGGGAGTCCAGCGACATAACCACTACACCATCTGCTGGTCCCTTAAATTCCTTTTCTTTTATTATTATTATTTTATTATTTTATTTTTTTATTTTTTATTTTTTGGAGAGGTTTTTTTCGCTATAGGGCATGTGCGCTCGCCAGACAGACAGAGACATAGAGACAGAAAGTGAGAAATCACCCCCCAGGGGGATGGTAACGCCGCAATCCCTTCTCCTCCATTCTCCTCTTGGGATCTTGGGCACGCACACACATGTGCCCGACGTGAGTTTTAAGCCACCGGGTCCAGGAAGCGAACCGCGGTCAACTACGTGGGAGTCCAGCGACATAGCCATTACGCTAACTGCTGGTTCCCGTCCCTTAAATTCCTTTTAAATTTAGTATCATTTAAAAAAATTTGCTACAGGGCACATGCATTCACCAGGGAAAGAGAAAGAAAGAAAGTGAGAAAGCAAGCTGCTGGGTCCAGGACTTGAACCACGGTTGGCCATGTGGGAGTCTAGTGCCTTAAACATCACACTCCTGTTATAAAAATTTTATAAAGCTTTGTTGATTCAAAAAGGATGTATTTTCTATGAAATCCAGTGAGCCCCAGGTAGAATAAATGCAGAAAAGTCTGAAAAAGGGATATATTCTTTCTAAACTTTACTAGTTAATACTATTTATTCATATATTAAACATTTCTTAGTAATTCCTTTTCATAAAATGAAGAGCTTTCACAACCATTATGAACTATTCTGGCATTTCTCTCTTGCAAAGTAAAAATATGTATTTACATGTATATTTGCTTCAAATGAGTATTAGGAATGCAAAATCTATAGCACACATTTTTTTTTTCTTACTCTGAGCTACATCTAGAATGCTTACCTATACTTGAAAGCACACACTCAGATACCAGGAATGACATGCCTTCTATTATTTATTTATTTATTTATTTATTTATTGGAGAGGTTTTCGCTATAGGGCACGTGCGCTTGCCAGACAGAGAGAGACAGAGAGATAGGAAGCGAGAAATCACCCCCCAGGGGGGATGGTCACGCCGCAATCCCTTCTCCTCCATTCTCCTCTCGGGATCTTGGGCACGCACGCACACGCGCCCGGCGTGAATTTTAAGCCACCGGGTCCGGGACGCGAACCGCGGTTGATGCCTTCTATTATTGACAGTATTAGGCTGGTTAGGTTTAATGGTAACTATGCAGTCACTTGCTCATTGATCATATGCACATTCAGGAAGACCAGAAACGACATTAGATTTGGCATTCTACTACTCAGCTTTCCAAAGGTCAGAGCTAATGTCAAAACAGATTTTTGGGCAAATATTGTGACTGAAGTCAAACTCTGGTATAACCTTCATTTCTAAGAAACAGTGATTGAAAGGGAGTCTAGATATTTAGGCAGGAAGCAAAGGGTCACTAGAGCAGGCAGACATGATTTATTGCCCAAATTAACTGGAATTATAAAGTCAGGCCAGGGTTAGGATCTGGTTATCAGGGCTATAGAATTCTCTTGTCAGTTACGAGAAGCTTACATGAAATCTATCCTTTCTGAAGAGACGCCAGGGGCTGGTTCTGTGGCCTAGTGGTTAAAGGAACTGGAATCCCACATAGCCAACCACGCAGTTTGAATCCTGGCCCCAGTGACTTGAAAAACACAATGGGTGCATGTGAGCCCCACATCTGGACAGGATAGAGAAATGGAAGTGAAGGGATTGTGGCATAATCACACCCATTGTGAGGCACTTTCTCTCTTTCTCTCTCTTCCTCTTCTCTCTCTCTGGTGAGCATGTGCAACTTCTGGGGAAAAAAAAAAAGAATGTAAAAAGCTTAAATGTCACATCAATGCTAAGTGCCTTCCATGTGCAGGCCAGATGTTTTCTGGGTTAATGGGCCCTACTATTAATAGTTAGTAGTTGTAACTGCCTCCCATCCTGATCAGTGACCCCAATTATTTCTGGAAGAAATGTTCCTTCTATCAGTTGGTATCATGTGTCTATGCACACTGTCTACAGAACTGCTTGAAGACCCATCAAAGCTACCACACAGCACAGAGAGCCCAGGGTCCTGCAAAGAACCGCACTGAACACCTGCTTCCACGTACTCTCTCAGGTTTCAATCTCTGTACCTCGGCAGTGTTTCGGTAGCCTAGGTTTGGGCGTTGGGGTGGAGTAGGTGGGTGGACAGGGTTTCTTCTAAAGTGGCTTTTCTTCTCCCCAGAGCTCCTCAAATCCCTGTTAAATAGCTTCATCTGCCTTTAAATTTCCCCTCTTTTTTGGGGGCTGAAAATTAGACATTATTTCTTTACCTTTCTGGGTATTTTTTCTTCCATTATTCAACCTTCCTCTCATGAAAATACCCCCTCCAGATGTTTCCAATCAGACAAACAAAAAAACACCATAAAAACCCACCTCAAAATGCAGAGATAAGTCAAAACTAGTGTGTGTAGAGAGAACGGGGAGAGGAAGAGGATACTGTCTATTCGTTTCCAAGTTTGGATGTTGTGTGAGGTGTCTTCAAAAAATGCATATTATGAAAAAACAATGCATGGATTTCAAATTTTTTTTTGCACCAAAATAAACGTTTTATTTTCACTGCAGTGTGCATGTGCTCACCAGAGAGAGAGAGAAAGTGAGAAAGCACCCCTAGGAGCATGGCCACCTGAAGTACCTTCTCCTTCATTCTTGAGATTTGGGGCTCACGCACACACACTCACACACACACCTGGCATGTTTTTCAAGCTGCTGGGTCTGGGACTCGAATCACAAAATCAGCCATGTAGGATCCAGCTATGTTAACCACCACATCATTGGCTGGCCCATTGGACTTTTCAGTCTCTTTATGTTAGTTTTTTACAGCTGTGTCACAAATTACCACAAGCTTAGTGACTTGAAACAACACAAATCTTATTATCTTATAGTCATGACTTCAAAAGTCCAGTTAGGCTCCAGTAGGTACTTTATCTTCAGGGCTTTTTCTCTTCTGCTGGGGAAAATGCTCAGCTTTTAAAGGGCTCATTTGATTAGAAGAGGCCACCCAGATAATCTCCATTTGGAGGATTGATACCTTATCATAATCACAGTTTCTACCACACTCAAATGAAAGAGCATTATAAAATAGTGACAGTGATTAGAGTCATTCTTAGAATCCTGCCTACTGCTATGTTGATCAGAATGAACGTTTTGACCAGAATCATCTTTTTTTTTTTTTGTAGAGGTTTTTGCTATAGGGCATGTGCACTCACCAGACAGACAGAGACAGAGAGACAGAAAGCGAGAAATCACCCCCCAGGGGGTATGGCCACGCTGCAATCCCTTCTCCTCCATTCTCTTCTCGGGATCTTGGGCACGCACGCACACGTGCCTGGCGTGAGTTTTAAGCCACCGGGTCCAGGACGCGAACCGCGGTCGACTAGATGGGAGTCCAGCAACATAGCCACTACGCTAACTGCTGGTCCCCAGAATCATTATTTTGATCAGATTAAAATGTACCAATCATCTTCCTTCTCTGAGCAAAGCTGAGGAATCTGTATGCTTCCCAGGCTCCTAGTGTGATTTTGGGGCATAGTATTTTAGGAACGTTTTGGACTAAAAACAAATAACTTGAAAGGATTTGCAATATGTATACCATCTTTTATCATCACGATAACCCTTTTGGATAATTGTTTCCTCCATTTCGAATGTGAGGAAACTGAGATACAAAGAGTCTAAAGTACCTTTTAGGGAGATGGCTACTGAACTGGAGCTATGAAATATTGCTTTCAGGGACTAAAAATAAAGATATTCTGCTGAGACTTCTCCCTCCAGATTAATTTCTAGTGGCCTCTACACACTGAGTGTCTATACAGGTCCAAGTGAACAGGATCCAAATATCTGCATGCAATTAGAGTCAGGATATTCCTCTATTCCCACTGAATCTGATACACAAAGAGTGAAAAATGGAATGGAAGGGAGATTGCATATCACCTCCTCCTGCACACCTCTGAACGCCCAGATTGAGCTTTAAGAATTAGGAAGAAATGCACCATCCATCAGATTACCAGAAATCACCACAGAATCATAAGAAATATGGGAGAGCAAGAAAATACCTCGTTTCCCTTCAACGGAAGAGAATAACTCCTCTTCATCCTCAGACAGTACAAGGAAACTCATGGAAATGTCAGGTAAAGAATTTAGAATATTCATGGTGACAAAAGCTAACAGAAATGGAAGAGAAGAGAGACTGAACTGCAGAAGAGGCAGGAGAAAGGAGCTGATGAGTTCGAGGAGGTAAGGAAATTTTTGCAAGATCTGAAAGAGGAAATACACACCATAAAAAAGAATCAAATGGACATGTTAGAGATGGAGGCTATACTAAAGGAAGTCAAACCTCCCTTGAAAGTATTAAAAGCAGATTAGATCGTACAAAAAATCGAATCTCAGGTGTAGAAGATAGAATTGCTGGCCTAGAAAAATCCACCATGAAGACTGAGAAAATTGCCCCCCTAAATGAGAATAATATAAGAGAAATACTAGATACCTTCAAACATCCAAATATCTGGATAATTGGTATCCCAGATGGTGAAGAGACTCATAAGGGCATTGATAATCTATTCCATGAAATCCTGCAAGAAAACTTTCTAAACCTATAGGGGCATTCAAACATCTAGTCCCAAGAAATACAAAGGACCCCAAACAGAATCAACTCAAGATCAAGACACATTATAGCCAGGTTGACCAAAACTACAGACAAAGATAAAATACTAACATTGGCAAGAGAGAAACATCAAGTTACCTACATAGGATATCCCATCAGGCTAACAGTGGACCTCTCATTGGAAACAATGCAAGCAAGGAAAGAATGGGGAAATATATTCAGTGTTAAGGGAAAAGCAATTTCAACCAAGAATACTGTACCCAGCAAGATTATCCTTCATATGGGAAGAAAAGACAAGAACATTCCCAGATAAACAAAACCTGAAAGAATTTACCAACACCAGACCACATCTCCAAGAAGTTCTCAAGGGAGTGCTATACTAGGAAAATTAAATACAGACACACAGAAATAAGAGTTCAAAAACTAAGAAAATGGCCAACTTAATGGTTGGGACAAGTCTGGAGTGAATATTATATCCCAGAATTTAATCAGGAAGATTGGACCACAGCAGAAGATAGATTAAGCACATGAGGCTGAACTGGTGAAATATAATTTTATGACTTTTGACTAAAATATTGCTGATTTTCTTCTAGGCTTTGTTTTCTAGTTTTAAGGATTTTTGTCCTGTCTTGAGCTGCAGATAGGTTCATGTACCAACTATTTGAACAGAACCCTAACCTGTTTCCTGGCTTTAAGTTTTAAGCAAAGTTCCTTAGCATTTCTTTGATTTATTAAAGCTAAAACTGCTTTTCTTGAAATTAAAATATATATTAAAAATACCTATGTAATGACCATAGTAAGCTATATAGCATCAGCTAGGTGCTACTTTATAATATATTCATTCTACTCAGAGTTTGACACCTAAAGTCCGACATGTATTCACAGATATGTATATACCAGCTGAACTCGCTATTGAAAGTAGTTAGATTATTTAAGAAATTTTGTGAATCAATAAAATGTGGGGGAAAAAAAGGAATGGAAAACAACTGTAGACACCAGAGATAGTGTGGGAGGAGGGTGGGAAATGGCAGAGGGTGAGAAATAGGGGGAAAAATATATACATATGAAACTAGAAATGGAAAATTATCAATGATAGTATATATGATTAAGCCACTGTGCAGTATATTCTGGATGGGAAATCACATTTTGTATGCTGTGATGATGCTCAGTAAATGAATATAAATTAATTAATTAATTTAAAAAATTTTTTTAAAAAGAGAGTCTAAAATGCCTTTTGGAAGAACTCATAAGTGGAAGAAGCCAGGTTTAGAACTCACGAAATATTGTTTGCAAAATTTCATGGTTCTTCACCTTAAAAATGGATTAAGACTAAGATGAAGACCTAGAGTTTTTTGAGAGCTAGACAAGAGGACTCAATTTTAGCAGGACTAGGGGGATGGGCAGGAATCCTGAGCTGTGAGAACAACATACTTCATCCTAGTTAAACATAACTTCTCTTGGATGAAATTAGATATAGCTTTATTATTATTATTTCCTGAGATGAGGTACCTCTCCAGTGGGGCATGGCCAAGGAAAATCCTTTTATCTTCATTTCTCTGTCACAAAGCTATGGAGCACATGTAAACACATGCCTGGCCACCAGGGCCAGGATTCAAACCATGGACTGCCATGTGGGATCCAGCCCCCTATGCATTATGCTTAACCACTGTCTTGTGGGATTGGCTGTACTCCATATATATTTAATTAGGTACCTATGTTCAGATAAATAATCAACACATTTTCTTGAATGTCTATTATTCATTGATTAAATATACATGAAGTTATTTGCATAAACAAAAAGAATAGAACATGAGGTATGAGTTGATTCATTTTGGCAGATTTTGTAGGAGAAATTTCATATGAAGAAATAGGTGAATATTTATCAAAATGCAGAAAGCCGTCTAACCTGAGTATTGCACAATATATATGATGGCCATGATGTTCCAATAAAAAACAACATTAAATATCATCATAGTGTGAGTTCTAAGAAGTAACACCAATAATTTAGGATCTTTGAAAAAAGAAAATCATATTAGTTCAAACATTGTTTGATACATTATACACTCTGATATTTAATCTATAACAGAAGAATGTATTCTTAAGGATTCATAAAGAAAATGTATTCTTTTTTAACTGTTTTTTTTTTACTTCCTATGTTATTTTATTTATTTTTTGCCTATTGTGTTGGGACTTATGTTAAGAGCTAGCAGTATAAGCAAATATAAAGTATATTTTCTTCAGGAGTATATGGCTTGGTTAAGGGAGACATGCAGAAAGAAAAAAGTATATATGTTTTCCCTTTGTTTTCAGATTTTGGAATAGTCAGTAGTGTATTTACTGTTTTTTCTCTTTTAAAAAAGTTATTTTATTTATTTTTATTATTTTAAAATTTGACCGGGGGGGGGGGGGGAGAGACAGAGAGAGAGAGAGAGAGAAAGAGAGATAACAGTGAGAAAGTGAGAAATCACCCCCCCAGGAGATAGCCATCCTGCAATCTCTTCTTTCATCCTCCTGGGATTTTGGGCATGTGCACACATGCACCTGGTGTGTTTCAAGCTGCTGGATCTGGGACTTGAACTGCAGTTGGCCATGTGGGAGTCTAGCACCTTAACCACTATGTCACCTGCTGGCCTCAAGAACAAGAAGTTTTTGGTAGTGTCTCACTTGTTGCAATGCTCTGCCCCAGACGCCCAGGTAGCTAGGATTACAGGTACCTTACTGTGCCTGGCCTGTTCAGGTCAGTCCAAGATCCAAACCCTGGCTTCCCAATGTGGCCCCAGCCTCACGCAGTGGTACCCTACTGCTGTATCACTGCAGCTGAGGCTCATGTGAGAATTTTTAATTTTGCCAATCTGCTAGATTTAAAATTATATCTCATTATAGTTTTAACTTGCAGTTCTTTGAACAATAAGGATGGTGAGGATCTTTTTATATGGTTATTGTGTGTTGGCCATGTTTTTTTCCTCTCTGAAATCCCTCTTCAAGTCTGGCTTATTTCAATATTGTGTTGTTCGTATTTTCTTTGTTGATATTTTGGAATTCTACATATATTCTATATAACAGTCCTTTGTCGGTTGTATCAGTATCTGAAGTCAGATACTTTTAAGTATACTTATAAGTCAGTAACTTTTTCAGGTATTTGTCATTTTTGAGTTGCCCATAATACCATCTTATCTCTTTAATATTTAAATATATCCTTTGTTATGGTCCTAATTATATTTATATATACTTTTTTCTTTGTCTTCCTTACTTGGTCTTTCCAGAGATTTGTTAATTTTATTAGTCCTTTAAATAAAAACCAATTTTAGTTTTACTGAGTTTCTCTGTCATTTTTGTTTCCTGTGAATTTCTGCTCTTACATTTATTCTTTCTCTTTTCTTTGGGTCTATTTTGTTCTTTTTCTAACTTCTTATTACTTAGATTTTAGACTTTATTCTTTTTTTTTTTTTTTACGGTTGGAGGGAGGTTTTTGCTGTAGGGTGTATGTGCTCGCCAGAAAGAGACAGAGAGACAGAAAGCGAGAAATCACCCCCTGGGGGGAGGGGATGGCCACGCCACAATCCCTTCTCCTTCATTCTCCTCTTGGGATTTTGGGCACGCCGCACATGCACTATCCTGAGTTTAAGCTACGAGGTTGACTGTGTGGGAGTCCACTGACACAGCCATTATGCCATCTGCTGGTCCTGACTTTATTCTTTTATATGCACTTCAAAAATTATAAATGTTTCTCTAAATATCTGGCTATATGTCACTGATTTTGACAAGTAGCAGTAGTGTTCATAAATGTTCTAATTTTCATTATAATTTCTTTGTTCTGTGAGCTTTTTAAAAGTGGGCTTATCAATTTTTAAATGTATGCTTATTTCTGGTTTTAAAATTGATTTCTAAATTAAATGCATTGTAGTAAGAGATTATGAATACCAGTGTTTTGATCAAATCATTTCGTGGTTGATACACAAGTCATTTTTCATAAATTATTTCATGAAACTTGAAAAGTGCATATTTTCCTGTTCTTCGGTTCAACATACTATAGGTAGAGACTATATCAAGCTTGTTTGTGATTATTCAAATAATTTTCAAATCTCAATGACTTTTTTGCTTGATTATAAACCTCTCTTGCATTTAACCCCTTGGCTTGCCCTAGAAAGTTGTGTTTATCTCTACACTGCATCTATCCTGAAGCCTCTGCTTGGATCCTATTTGGTGATTCTGAGACTTGATCTAATTTATGCTTGCTAGGTTATATGTAATAAAAAACAATCCCAGGGCCGGCCGTATGGTATGGTGGTTAAAGCAACTATATCCCACGTGGCCAACTGTGTGGTTCGAATCCCGGACCCAGGGGCTTGAAAAACTTGCTGGGTGTGTGAGCGAGCATGCCCAAAATCCCAAGAGGAGAATGGAAGAGAAGGGATTGTGATGTAGCCATCATCCTTGAGGGAGTGCTTTCTGTCCCCACCCCCGCCCCCTCCAGTGAACACATGTGTCCTATAGCAAATTAGAAAGAAAAGTATCGCTAACATCTAAATGGCTTAGGAACCACAGAGGTTGACTTCTTGTTCATATGACTTGTTACTCACTGGTCAGCTCTGCTCTGTAGTCTTCCTTTTGGGATCTAGGCTGGAGAGAGTAGACCATATCTGGGACAGGTCTGCTTCATGTCAGAAGGAACAGAGCAATGCAACAGTACTGCAAAACACTTAAAGATTCTGCGTGGATGAGGCATGCAACACTACACTTCACTAGGCAGCGTCAGCCTCATGGCCAGGTCTGATGTTGGAGAGGTGGGGACTTTATCATCATATCACAGGGAGGGAGGAGAGAATGATAGGGAACAGACACACCATCTGGGGCCAGGTGGTGGTACAGTAGTTACACAACTGGACCCACAGGAGGAGGGATCCTGGGTCCACATTTCCGGACCTCCCTAAGCATGCTGGGTGCATGCAGATGTACCTCTGCCCCAAGTCAGCTGAAACTGGGTTTGGATCACAGTGTGACAACTCTGTTGGAGATCTCTCTCTCTCTCTCTCACTGTGTGTCTCTTAAAAAGAATTGAACAAATAAATGAAAAAAAAAAAAGGCATCTCCAGCACATTTGTTAAATTATCATTGTAACTTCTTATTGCTTAAAAAACAAAAACAAAAACAAAAAAAATCCCATTCAATCTACAACATCTGCCTCTGTTTGCTTTGATTTTTCTCTACACAGAATTTCTAAACTAGATCTTTTGGTAACTAATTTGGAGCTGCCCTCTTTTGGCCTCAATTACATGGTACATCTAGTTTGGAATATCTGAGACAGATGATTCGTTTATGACATGGTTATGTATGCTCTTGCAACTTCTGCATAGATTTTTGTCTCACCTCAGTCATTAGATTGAAGATGATTAAGAATCTGTTGAAAGCAACGAAAAATGCATGTAAACAAACCCATTGGGTTTTGCTCACTAGTTAAGGGATTTGAACAACTCCTCGAATTTCATGCGGAGCCATAGATCCCGGCGACTTGTGCCACTGCGTCCTAGCACATCTGTGCTGTCCACTAGACTCTCCTGTGATGTAGGCTTGCATCTGTCTTGGTCACTGTTAGGTCTCAGTGCTCGGCTTATAAGCCTTTGATAAAAATATTAAAACAGGGCCACCCCATAGCGTCAAGGTTAAGCTCTGTGTAAAGGAAGCCAGATCCCACACGACTGACCAGGGTTTGAGTTGCAGCCCTACTAGCTTGAAAAACACGTTACGTGTCTGTGTGTGCCCAGGACCCTGATGAGACAGAGAATTAGAAGAAAAGAGATTGAGATGTAACTAGGCCCCATAGGGAGTGCTTTCGCATTCTCTCTCCTATGCATACATACATATCCTGTGGCATTTTAAAAATGTGTTAAATGGGGCCAGCAGGTGGCTTGGTAGTTAAGGTTCTGGATTCTACATGGCCAATTCCACGGTTCAAGTCCTAGACCCAGCAGCTTGAAAAACATGCTGGGCAGGACCAGCAGTTAGTGTAATGGCTATGTTGCTGGACTCCCACATAGTCGACCACGGTTCAAGTCCCGGACCCGGTGGTTTAAACTCATGCCGGGCACGTGTGCGTGCGTGCCCAAGATTCCGAGAGGAGAATGGAGGAGAAGGGATTGCCGCATGGCCATCCCCCCGGGGGGTGATTTCTTGCTTTTTGTCTCTCTGTCTGTCTGGCGAACATACGTACCCTATAGCAAAAACCTCTCCAAAAAAAAAAAAAAAAAAGAAAGAAAAGAAAAACATGAAACATGCTGGGCATGTGTGCATGTGTGACTAAATCCTAAGAGGAGCGTGGAGGAGAAGGAATTACAACTGTTATGGGGAGGGAGGAGTGATTTCTCCCTCTTTGCCTCCAGCGAATGCATGTGCCCTATGGCAAAAATCTAATTTTAAAAAGTGTTAATACACTTAACTGGAATTAGAATATTAAGTCCAGAGTTGCAAATACAATGAACAAAGTCAAATAAATTAAGATGAGTGCCATGGTTTGGATGTCCCCCAAAATTCATGCTTAGGAACTTGGTTGTGTTATTGAAAGGTGGGATCTTTGGGAGTGGTTAGGTGATTAGGGCGGGGCCTCCATGGTTGAGCCCTGGTGGGTTTATCACAAGAAGAAATGAGACCAAGACAGACACAGTGTGGACGGATACCGAGACAGATGCTTCTGCTCTTGCATGATGCGAAAGTCCCACCAACAGGAAAACTCCCAGCCTGCGGTCCTCCAAATCACAAGCCGAGAAAACCTCTTTTCTCTCTAATTGCTCAGTCTGGGTTATTAACAACAGAATTGACCAGAACAATAAACTGTGTGCATCAGAAGCTTCTGATAAATAGAGATGCCATTTATACTAAATCCACAAAGTCTTTTGGGGATTGTCTGCTTCATTTCAAAAGCCTGGACAGATGAAAGCTTGCTTCTATGTTAGTCTAAGTGCACTTTTTCCCCCCTTCCTCTTTCAAGGGTTCATAGCCAGCACTTGTCAGGCTGGTAGTGGCTGTTTTTATTT
Source organism: Tupaia tana (assembly GCA_026018925.1). Taxonomy (NCBI): domain Eukaryota; kingdom Metazoa; phylum Chordata; class Mammalia; order Scandentia; family Tupaiidae; genus Tupaia; species Tupaia tana. The sequence continues at coordinate 211,036,482 of JAKSZU010000006.1, forward strand.
GATGTCATACCTCTCTGAGAGCAGCACCATGTGAGAACCCAGTGAAGGTTGACAGCCTGGATGAGTGCACAGGTGCTGGAGTGACAGCCAGCCACGCCACAGTTTTGTTTGGGAACCAGCCTCCCTCTATACTCTGAGCCACCAGCAGATGTCATATCTGATCTCCTTCACTGGACCCGCTGTCTGCTGGTGGGCTCATTGTTTCCCTAACTCAGTGTTCCTCCACGTCGCGCCGTGCTTCATATTACACAGGGTACATTTCCCCCGTCGTCTCCCAGAGTCAAGGACAGAAACGATGTGCTTGTTTATCCCTGCGACAAAGATTTGTCCCGTGTCTACTCTTCCTGGCACTGAGAACACAACGGTGACTAAAACAGACACGGTCCTTTGCTGTCTGGGTGAATTCGGCTGCAGAGGAAAGCGGAATGAGTTGATTCAATGAGTAATTTCCAAAAATTATAATTTGGGTTATGTTAGTTGAAGTACACGATTGTAGGAGGGCAATGAAGAAAAGATGAACCAGATGTAACCTGAGGAGCTGTGTGTGTGTGTGTGTGTGTGTGTGTGTGTGGAGGGTTTCCTTCGGGGATGTAGGGTTTTTAGTATATTTTTGAAAGAAAAATGACTGTGTTATGTGATTAAGAACGGAGGCGGGGGGAGGGACGCCTAACATTTACCATTGTTCTTTTAATGAGCGTGCAGAGAACTTATCCTGCTGAACTAGTTTTCCTGGGGGGTAATCCTCATTCTGTCACGTATTTTTTGTTATTTATTTTAAAAATTAAAAAAAAAAGATTCATTTTTGTTTTTAATTTGAGAGGTTTTTGCTATAGGGTGTGTGCTCTCGCCAGAAAGAGAGAGAAAAAGGGAGAAATTACTCCCCAGGGGGTTGGCCATGCTGCAATCTCCTCTCCTTCATTCTCCTCTCTGGATTTTGGGCAAAGTACACACACGTGCCTGGTGTGAGTTTTAAGTCACCGGGTCTGGGACTCAGACTACGGTCGACTATGTGCGAGTTCAGCAATGTAACAATTATACTATCTGCTGGTCCCAAAAGTTAAAATTTTTTTGCCATGTGCAAAAATGTTCTGTGCTCACCAGAGAGAGACAGTGAGAGGGAAAGTGAGAAATCACCACCTCCCCTCCAGGGGGGATGGCCATGCTGCAGTCTCCTCATGGGATCTTGGGCATGGGCACACCCATACTTGACATGTTCAAGTATGACATTTTCAAGCTTCCAGGGCTGGGACTGGAATTGTGGTCAGCCATCTGGGAGTCCAGTACCTTACCCTGTGCCACTCACTGGCCCCTTTGTCATTAATTCCAGCTCCTCTGCAGTTTTCTCATCTGTTCTTTGAGGAGAGTAACAATACTTGCCTCTCACAGGGTTATTGTCAAGATTATATTGTGTAAATGTCTGGCATAGACATGCAACATTGACCAGCTCTGGATCGTGGTCAGGCATGTGTTCAGCACTCATAGGGAGGTCTCGGGACGTGAACCTGGAACCCTCCCATGAGCATCCTCCCATGTGTAAGCACACGTTTCACAGAACACCGTGTGCCATATTTGTGTCGTTGCTGGGGCCCATAGTCTTGACTTTAATATAAAAAATGACAGATTCATTTCAAAGTTATTGATACACAGATCTTTGTAGTGTCTTTATATTCAATCAGCTTTAATTACTACCTTTTATTCTCTCTTGACAATAATCCTTTCTGTCTCAGGGCTGCAGAGCACCTTCAATCATGTAATTTCCTTGACTGCTTAATGAGGATCTTTATGGTTACATTTTGGGGAGTGCTTTGAAATCTCTTTCCAATAATGAGAGCACTAAAAAAGATCTACAGGACGTAATTAAGTGGTAAAGATTAAAAATACAAAGGCTGCAAAATACACAGATAAACATGACAGATAGAAAAAGCCTCTGGGGAAAAAGCACATCCTCTTGTTTGTTATTGTTTATGAGCCAGAGTGTATGTGTGCTTGCCAGAAAGATGGGGGCAGGGAAAAGTACCCCCAGTGGGGTATGGTCATGCTGCAACCCCTTCTCCTCCATTTCTGCAACCTATCAGGATTTTGGGCATGCATGCTTATGTGCCTAGCATGTTTTTCAAGCTGCCAGGGCTGGGATTTGAACTGCAGTTGGCCATGTGGGATCCAACTCTCTTAACCACTATGCCATAGGCCAGCCCCCAAAGGACACCTTTTATTTATTAATTTTAGTTTTTGCTATAGGATGTGCACACTTACTGGAGAGACAGAGATAGACAGACAGACAGATAGGTAGATAGATAGATAGAGAAAGTGAGAAACCACCGACTCTGGCCCCTCCCCCTAAGGGGATGACCATGCCACAATTCCTTCTCCTTTATGTTCCTCTCGGGATTTTGGGCACACGTGCACAGCTTGAAATCCATGCTGGTTCTAGTACTTGAGCTGGGCTGGGCAGTCAGCCTTGTGGGATCCAGCTTTCTTAACCTCGGTGCCACCTGACTGGCCTCCAAAAGCACACCTTTCAAATTACCACTTATTTTTGTCTTCTGAAAAAAAAATTTAGAGTTTTTTTTGCCTTAGGATGCTTGTGCTTGCCAGAGAGAGACAGAGATAGTGAGAGGGAAAATGAGAAATCACCCCCCCACACACATACACACACGGGGAGGGAGGATGGTCATGACGCAATCCCTTTTCCTTCACGCTACTCCCAAGATCTTGGGCATGAACACACGCGCCCAGCATGAGTTTTAAGCTGCCAGGTCCAGGACTCAAACCGTGGTTGACTACATGGGAGTCCAGCAACATAAACATTACGCCATCTGCTGGTCGCTACTGTAGTGTTTTCTACCTATCTTTAACTGCATGCAGTTCAATATCTATCTGAATTTCAAGTGTTTCTAAGTTTTACTTTTCTTACTTGCCTATTATTCACTTTTCAGCAGTTTTAAAATTTTCAGAGTATACCAGAACTTTTTGTAAGCTATTTTCAACTTAAAAAAGTCATAGATTCTATCCTGATTTTGTTCATATCTATATGTGTGTGTGTATTTATTTATAATATAAATATATAATATGTGTGTATGTATGTATATATATGTGTATATGTATATGTGTGTATATATATGTGTGTGTGTGTATATATATATGTGTGTGTGTGTATATTTATATATATACACATATAAATAATACTGTAAGACATTACCCTTGATTCTCTTTGGGTTCTATGATTAAGAGAAGCCATTGTTTTCACTGTTACAGTTTTCCTATACAAGTCTTTAGTTAAATAGTAAAAATGAATGCCGTTGTTTTTCCAAGTGAACCTAGAAAAAGAGTTCTCGGTCTGGAGCAATTCCATTGAAATGTAATCCACTTATTTTAAAAAGCAAAACCAAGATAATCAAATAAGTTGTTTGCTAAAGGGAACATTAGATTTTATTGGAAAATTCTTCAGTTATAGTATGATTTGCTAGTGAAGGGTTAATATACAGTGCCTACAACATGGCTTTATATGATTCTTAAGCCCTTGAATTGATTTTTTATTAAGATGTCATTTAATTTTCTGGAAAAGAGAATTCTATTGCTCAGCAGGCCAGCTGCCTTCGAACTGGCCACAGTAACTCTACCTATCCCCAACCTAGCCAGAGAGTCCATAAAAGCTGCTAGAATAAGACAAGTCATACATTTGACTTGTATCCCAAATCACTTCCATTCCGGGCTGACCTCACACTGGCGGTGTGATGAGATTACAAGGTCACTTCTCATGTTGTACTCGGCAGTTTGAACACAATGTTAGTTAAAATCTGATCCTGGGGGGGGGGGGGGGGGGGGCAGGCAATAGTTGCTCATTTTACAAGCAGCTCCTCATTGGACATCACTCTGTAGGGAAGGTGACGCGCTAAAGCCCTGGCGTTGTCTGAGCCCTGACCAGGGAGGCCCTGCCAGGTGGAGGGGCTCTCTGCTCTGTCACGCTATTGGCGTTCGTGTTGTGGGATGGCTTCTGTGGTCATATCCAGGTTCTTGGTGTTTTGGACAAAGAATTGAATGAAACACGCTGATAGGGAAAGGAAAAGGTAGTTTTTGAACTAAAAGTGAAAGTACATTCCTGAGAGGTAGGAGCGGGCCTGAGTAGAGAGACTGGTTTAAAAAGCTCTGGCAGTTAGATTCTGCGAGGTTTATCATTTTTAATCTAGGTCGTGTTGGTTGATCATTGGCTGGGACCACTGACGGTTCTCATCTCATTGGCTCTATCAAGTGTGACTGGGCCCACTGGTTTCTCACTGGCTCTGTCAAATGTGGTTTAATCAGTGACACATTCCACCAACCTCCTGCCTATGTTCCAGGAAGGAAGTTTTCTGCCCTGATCGGTTCTTCTATCTAGTCACCTGGGCAGACGCTCTCGCCCCCTTACCCACCTACATGTCCTAGCTTTTTCCTGCCTCATTTGTGCCCAGCTCTCTCCTGCCTTCATTTCAAGTCAGACCTTTAATAAAACCTACACAGATGTCTTCCTGCTCCCACATGCTCTCGTATTTATGATAGCTCTAATGTGGGGGAAATACTCAACCTAAAGATTTGATCGAAATGTTTTCCTAAGCCTCAGAATAATCATCTGTATAGTAATACTGTACTTCCATTCCTCTAAACTTTAAAAGCCACTTTGAAAGCAACAGACCTGATGGATTTAATTTCACAGCTGGAAAGGGCCAGGTTCACTAATGATTTTGTCCAGTAAACTGAGGCCCAGATTGAGACTCAACGGGAACTGATTGCACAAGTCGTACGGGTGGTTCAAATGGAGCTGGGATAAAAACCTTCCGTTTTCTGGTTTCTAACCCAGTGCTCTTTCCATTGCCTCCTTCTGGACTTTCAATGTCCTTACTGATGTCAACTAAGGGACTATTACATTCGATATCATCATTACTCATAACCATCATTAGCATTTATTTAACCCTTACCAGGTGCCTGACTCTGTGTATCACAGCTGTTACAATGGGGCAGGACTCTTATTATCCCATTGCATAGCTGAGATCATTGAGTCACAGAGAGGGTAAGTAACTCACTCAGCATTTTAAATGATCGTGAGTAAAAGGCAGGACTGAGATTTAAATCCAGTTCTTTCTGACCTCAGAATCCCAACTTTTAACTACGTAGTCCATTCCCTGGGTTTCCTAGAACCTTTTTTTCTTGGCTAAGAAGGAAGAAAGAAAGAAAGAAAGAAAGAAAGAAAGAAAGAAAGAAAGAAAGAAAGAAAGAAAGAAAGAAAGGAAGAAAGAAAGAAAGATCTTTGGCAAGCTCTTGGCCTCGATGGCTTCAGTTATCCTACTTGGTATGAATAGCATCTTTACCAGGTCCACCAATCTCAGTACCACATTCTCTCCACTCCTAGCCCCCAACAAACTCAGAATATAATTCTTTAAAAATAGGATCCTTTTGTCATTAACCCCCTTAAGTCTGTCTTACACTACATTCTGCTCCTTTGGGATGGGCTTGTGCAAGGCCGTCATAGAGTCTAAACAATGATTCCAAGCACCCTATGGTGGTTGTTGCTAAGGACAACATTTGACAAGCCAGGGATGGCTGGGCAGAGGCCTCTGGGACAGACAAAAGTATGGGGCCCATCTGGACCGCCTACCAGATCTAGGCAGGCATAGCACATCATAAATAACCTCTTACACATGCTTCACTGCCAGCTCAAAATGGGTTTTGAGTGTATTTGGCTTGTTTTTAAAGAGGGTGTGAGCTAAAGGCTGTCATTTAAAATTGCCCAGAACCCATGTCACAAGAACAGGTGGGCTCAGATTTAAAACAAAATAAACGAGAGAGGCTGAACTTACCAAAGCAAACATTGTGAAGTGATTATTTTGCTTTAGAAAAGATTGCCCTAGGGACTCTTTATGGCAGTGATCTCCCTTACTGCAATTAAAATGTAAATCTCTCAATTCAAATTTGGTCGACATGACCGTGACCTTTCAGGAAAATGCTTGCTTTATTAAGCAAGGGATTCCTCGGAACAGAGAGGAGCAAATGAAAGGTTTGGCTCTTTCTCATAAACACTGGGTAAGGCCTGCAGAGTTCTAGATCCTTCTTTCTAAATGTTAGAACTTTTACAGAAGGCCCTATATGAGAGAGGTTTTGTTTTAAAACATTACTCAACATGCCTTTCTGAAACACACTTAATAAAGCTCAAGGTTAGATACCCAAGCCCTTTGCAAGCACGTTTGCTTTGATGCGGAAAAGCCCTTGATCAGTAGGTGGCGCTCTAAGAATGAGAGTACCATACTGTAGGCCATCGCGTTCAGGACAGGAAGCAAAATTCCACCCTCGCTCAGGTACCTTCTTGAAGGAAACAGCTTTGCTTTGCATCTATAGAGGATCTCGCTTCCCCGGCTCTGAACCATCCACCTGCATTGCTGTTTGAATGTAAGGACGCCCACATTTTCCCGTCCTAGCATCTCAGGCCATAAAGGCTAGGAAGGACCTATGTAAAGGCTTAGCTTGCAGGTTTTGGTCCTGGAATCACAGAGTCTATAAAGCTTGGAGGAACCTTAGAAATCCTCTCCCACCCTCTCAATTTTCTGATAAGGAAGTTTGAGACTGCAGTGAAGGACCCAGTCACCTCTATAGTTTGAGCTCAGCTAAGGACAAGAGCCTCACGATCCTGCTGTACCTCCACTGCTTCCCAGCTTATTGGGAATTGCAGAGAGTGAAATGATACCAGTGGGGCGTGGGGAGACTGGGACCTGTTTGGTAGGGGGCTGGGTTCACCCGCAGCTCATTAACTGTGGGTGAGGGACGCTAAACATGGAGGATTTTCTTCCTTTGTTCCTTATGCTCACGATTGCCATTCCTGCAGTACTTATGGCAAACGTCAGGTACTGAGTCATCTTGCCAAGTTTATGTTCTCAATCGTTTTTGTCTGCTTGCTCTAGGGCACATGTGTTTGCTAGGGGGAGATAGAGAAAGTAAGAATTCAACACCCCCCCCCCCCCCCCCCCCCACACACACACACCCGGGAGTGGCCACCCCACAGTTCCTTCTCCTCCATTCTCCTCTTAAGATTTTGGGCACACACAGGCAGGCACCTGGTGTGTTTTTCAAGTCGCGGGATCTGGGACTCAAACCACCCAGTAGGCCATGTGGGAACCAGCTCCTTAACCACCACACCACCAGTTAACTTTCTCAAGTGATTTATTTCTGCCAACTAAACCATTTCCCCCATTACCCAGATTCAGAGTTCTAGGATCGCTCCTGGCTAGTCCCGTTAGTGTGGATTCCTTGTGCACTTGCAAACGTTCTAGACTGCAGGGCAAAAAAGTGGACAGAGCAGAGAGAGCCCAGCTGTGGTGGTCAAGGCAGTAGGGACTCTGCTGCGTGAGGCTGGAAGCCAAGTGAGAAAGCTATAGGTTCGTGCCCTCAGTCTACCGAGCATGCAGGGTGTCCCTGTGGGTGTCCCTGTGGGTGGTGGGTGTCCCTGTGATCCTGCCTGGCTGCAGGGCTAATGGGATAACTGTCGTTTGAAGACGCCATGGGGGTTTCCTGTCTTTCTATCAGGAAATAAACTGTTAAAGAAATAGACAAAAATCTCTGCTCTCATGAAGGAAGCAGAAAAAATAAATAAGACAATTATTTACCATGTGAGTGATGATTGCTAAGGGTGGGGTGGGACAAAACAGGAAAGAGAATAGAAAGGGTTCGGGACAGAAGTTGGTAGGGGAAGGCTCACAGAGAAAGTCCCTGAGTCAGGAGCAGGCTTTGACATTTAGGAAGAGCAAGGAGACCAATAGATTATTTCTAAATTTTTCCCAGATGCGATTTTTTTTCTCTATCCAATCTATCCTCTTGTTCCCCCATTTATTCTATTTATCTCCTTAGGCTAAGTCCCTGAACCTGCATCTTAATTCTCATCCAACTGGTGTCTTTATCCTGAGTCATTGTTTTCCCAAGGTGTCAGATCACACACATACACACACACACACACACACACACACACACACGGAAAAAGAAAGAAAAAGAAAAGAAAAAAAAAATGCTGCATTGGAGGCCTCACAGCTAAATGCAATGTGGCACCCTAGATTGGATAGATCTTAGATAAGATATAGGACATTAATGAAAAAAAAATAAACTGGTGAAATGTAAATAATACCTGCAGTGTAGTTAACAATAATAGGAATGTTAGTTTCCTAGTTATAATAAATGTAAAATGTTAACAACAGGGAAAACTGGATGAGGGGTAGGGGGGACTATCTTTGGAACTCTTCTATAGGTTGAAAATCATTCCAAAAGAGGTTTATTTATTTAAAAATTTCATTTTTGATATGTCACTCATCTCCTCTAGAATCTTGAATGACTCCCTAGTGCTTTTGGAGTAAAGTCAAAAGTCCCTGGGACCAGCAGATGGCATAATGGTTATGTCACTGGACTCCCATGTAGTCAACCACAGTTCAAGTTTTGGACACGGGTGGCTTAAACCTCACACTGGGCGAGTATGCGTGCGCGTGCAGGATCCTGGAGAGGAGAATGGAGGAGAAGGGATTGCAGCATGGCCATCCTCCTTGGGGGGTGATTTCTCACTTTCTGCCTCTCTGTCTCTGTCTCTCTGGTGAGTGCACACACCCTACAGTAAAAATCTCTCTCTTTCAAAAAAAAAAAAAAGTCCTTAGTTTAATATGTAAAGAAATCCATAGATAGCCGGGTAGTCATTTAAGAAGCATTTTGGTGTCATGCACAGCGTCCTAGACACTGTTGGACACTGAATGGTGAGTGAGATGGACATCAACTTTTATGTGTATATATATATATATGTATATATATATGTATATATATATATATATATATATTTATATATTTATTTAATTTTACTTATTATTTTATTTTGCTATAGGACACATGTGCTCACCAGAGAGAGACATAGAGAAAAAGTGAGAAAGCAAGCCATCAGACCTGGAACTTGAACCATGGTCGTTCATGGGTGAGTCCAGTACCCCAACCACCACACCACTTGCTGGCTCCTTTTCTGGATATTTCACACACTAGCATCATGCAATAATTTGTGCTTTTTTTCAAAAGAGCCTGGTCTTCTTTTCACTTGGATAAACACAATGCTTTTAGAAATTAGACATCCTGGACTCACCCCGCAAATGTTGGGAACACAGTAGACTTAGAATTGTTTTGTGTTTTTTGATCGAGGCTCATGTGAATATTTACATCAAGTTTTTCTGTGATCATATGCTTTTGTTTCTTTTGGGTGAATTCCTAAGAATGGAATTGCTGGGTCATGTGGTGAATTTATGTTTAATTTTTAAGATCATGCCGAACTATGTTTCCTCCCTTCCAATCAACAATGTATGAGAATTCCTGTTTGTCTACATTCTTTTTTTTTTTTTTTTTTGAGAGTTTTTTTTTGCTATAGGGCGCGTGTGCTCGCCAGAAAGACAGAGAGAGACAGAAAGATAGAAAGTAAGAAATCACCCCCCGGAGGGATGGCTGCGCCACAATCCCTTCTCCTCCATTCCCTCCTCTTGGGATCTTGGGCACGCACACACACGCGCCCGGCATGAATTTAAGCCCCCGAGGCCGGGACTTGAACCACGGTTGGCTACATGGGAGTTCAGTGACATAGCCATTACACTAACTGCTGGTCCCATCCAGTTTGTTTACATTCTTAGGAACTGGAGCTTTGTAGTGTAAGTTCTGAAGTCAGGAAATACAGTTCTCCAGCTTTATTATCTGACTTTTTGATTGTACTTGTCTATGGGGGTGAACTCCTATCTTGCTAGGGATTTAATGTGCATTTTCCTGAGTAATGTTGAACATATTTTTATGTGCTTGTTGGCTAGTTGTATGTCTTCTTTGGGTAAGGCCTCTAGTCAAATCTCTTCACATGCTTAAATGACATTGCTTTTCTTGTTTTTGAGTTTTAAGAGCTCATCATATATCTGGTTAGTGGTACATTATCAAATGTATGATTTCTAGGCATTTCTTCCCAAGGCTGTGGCTCATCTTATCACTTTCCTGTGTCTTTTGATACATTAGGTTGTTAGGAAAGTCATGACATATTTTTCTGTTTTTTATGCAAAAATTTGTCATGACTTTCCCGACGACCCACTACAAAATTTTAAATTTTTTGGAACTGGGGCTGGATGCTGGTGTAGTGATAAAACATGGGGCTCCGTGAGGCGGAGCCACACTGGAAGGTTTCAGATTCGCGTCCAGAGACCTCCCTGAGTATCCTGGGTACGTATCTGCCTGCATCCTGGGGCTGACCGAGCCTGGTGATGGATCACGGCATGTAAGGATGGAGCACCGTATAGACTCTCCGGGTCTCTGGCAGATAAACAAACAACGGCACCACAGGCAATGGATAAAACAGAGGAGAGAGACAGAACAACGTGCAGTGGGAACCCCTGGAAGGAGTCAGGGAAGGCAGCCTGGCAGAAGTGAGGGCTACACTGAAACTGAACAGATGAGTAGGTGGAAGTCAGGCAGGGACCTGGGAGGGGTGGAGGGAGCAGAGATGGGGAGAAAGTTCTAGCATGCACGAAAGGCCTGTCGTTCTCAAGATTCACCCTGAGCCAGACTAGTGGGCTTACTGTCCTGGGAATCCACTTTTTCAGTCTTGCCAGTTATTTCCTACTCTGCCTTGTGGAGGTCCCATCACACTATTTCCAGGTTTAGCCTTCTACACTGGGACAATCTAAATTATTATTATTATTTTAGTTTATTTATTTTTTCCATGAAAGAAAGAGAGAGAGAAAGAGAGAGAGAGAGAGAGAGGCCCCCAACAGGATCTTACTTCCACAATCCTCCCCCAGCTTTAGCCTGCCCTTAACCAAGAGCACACACAGACACACATGCACTGTGAGCCTAGGGAGGTCTCCGCATAGGAACCTGGAACTTTTCCATGTGGGTCAGCTTTGTAGAGCATTGGCTTTTACTACTTCACCATGGTCTGGCCCCCCAGTTTTTTTTTTTTTTTTTTTTTTTTTTTTTTTTTTTTTTTTTTTTTTTAATTTTGCTATAGGATTTTTGGCACATAAACACACACATGTGGTGTTTTTCAAGTTACTGGATCCGGGACTTGAACTGTATAGTTGGTCATGTGGGATCCAGTCAAAAAGCTCATGCCTCAAATCCTAAAGGAGAATGCAAGAGAAGGAACTGTGGCATGGCCATCTTCCCGGGGGGCACTTTCTCACCCCCCCATCTCTCCGTGTCTCTCTCTCCAGGGAGCACAAGGCCATGTGGGATCCTTAACCACTGTGTCACCTGGCTGGCCCTGGCCCCAACAATCTTCTAAAAGTCAGTAATTTAAAATTAAAAAAAAGCCCTTTCTTTTTTGAAGCCAGTGGGCAATAACCCCTTCTCCACACGATTATCCCTGTCCCTGACCTCAAACCTAAGACACTGTACCCTAAGACACTGTACCCTAAGACACTGTACCCTAAGACACTGTACCCTAAGACACCGTACCCTAAGTACCCTAAGCTCATTAAGACACCGTACCCTAAGACACTGTACTAAGACAGTACCCTAAGACACTGTACGACACCCCTTACCCTAAGTCCCTAAGACACTGTACTAAGACACTGTACCCTTACCCTAAGGTACCCTAAGCCTGTGCGCCCTAAGCCTGTACCCTAAGACCCTCATTTGTGCTCAGTAATCGAGCCTCATGGCTGCCTGTGCGCTGCCGTGACCCTGTCAGGAGCTTTGTCTTATACACTCAGCACGCGTTGTCATGCAGATCGCTGAGCTGGGCACACAGTGAGAGAGGCAGCTTCTTCATCTGCAAAATGCAGGCAGGAACATCTGTCTCCTAGGAGCGCTGGAAGGGTTACATGAGATACTCTAGGTCCTTAGTTCAGGGTCTGGGTCCATTGTAACCAGTTCATAAAAGGAAACGGTGAGTTGTTACTGAAAAGACCACCGGATTTGCAGTTGAGCTTTGGTTCTGCCCCTTATTGGCTTATGACCTTGGACAAGTCTCCTAAGAGATCTCTCCGGTCTCTCCTTTCTCATCCTAAAATGGGATAACGGGGTTTAGCCCCACGGCACAGCAGTAATGTGCTGCCCCTGAGAAGCTGGGCCCCATATAGTGACCATGGTTTGAATCTCCAGCCCTGGGAGCCCGAAATACGCTGCGCGTGTGTGGGAGGGGCCAGGATCCAGCAGGCTGGAGGGCTGGAGGCAGGGGACTGCAGCCTGGCCGGGCCCTGGGGTCTCTCCCACTTTCATGTGTGTGCATGACAAGATAAAAATAAAGTACAAGTTTATTTAAAAAATAATAACCTCGAAGACTGGTTTGGGGGCTCAATTTTTTTTAAAAATTTTTCTTTGTGCAAATTTTTAGAGAGCATGTTCACTCAACCAGAGAAAGATAGAGAAACAGAGAGAGAGAGGGCCGTGCTGCAATCCCTTCTCCTCCGTCTCTCCATCCCCTTAGGATTTTGCACATGCATGCACCTCCATGTGCCTTCCAAGCTGCTGGGGCTGGACTGAACTGTGTTTGGCCACGTGGATCCAGCCCATCCTAACCACTAGGCTATGGGCCTGGCCTGTGACTCAAATTCCAAATAGTGTGCAGGAATCGGTTCTCAATCCATTAGGGACTGTAACGAGGCCATTTTATTTTCTCCTTGCATTGCTTCCCACAGTGCTGTGCTGTATTCCTTCTTTCCCCTGCGTGGGGTCCCCTGCTGATGCCTTGGGCAGACTTAATAGCCTTCCAGTCACCTTGTGATGTGAGCTGTCTATGTCACGGTTTAAGACACAGATCTGTTCATTTTCGTGGCCTCACTGTCTAGCTTGATTAAGAACTCTGTCCCCTATGCCCGTGCTGTTTCCTGCCCTGGGAAGATCTCTCTCTATGGCTTTGGGCACTTGGAGTGGAGGGATGACACTGAGATCATTCTCTTGTCTCTCTCTCTTTCTCTTTTTTAAAGAATCATTTTATTTCATTTTACTCATCATTGTTACTTACTTACTTACTTATTTATTTATTTTAATTTGAGCAGAGAGAGATACACAAAGAAAGAGAGGGAAAGTGAGAAAGCAAGCTGCCAGGTCCAGGACTTGAACCATGGTTAGCCATGTGGGAGTCCAGTATCCCAACTACTATACCATGTGCTGGCCCCCCTCTCTCTTTTTTAAAAAAGAATTATTTATTTTCAGGACCAGCAGTTAGCATAATGGCTATGTCACTGGACTCCCACGTAGTCGACCGCAGTTGGTGTCCCGGACCCGGTGGCTAAAAACTCACGCCGGGCGCGTGTGCGTGCGTGCCCAAGATCCCGAGAGGAGAATGGAGGAGAAGGGATTGCGGCATGGCCATTCCCCATGGGGGGGTGATTTCTCGCTTTCTGTCTCTCTGTCTCTCTCTCTCTCTGTCTGGCGAGCGCACGCGCCCTATAGCAAAAACCTCTCCAAAAAAAAAAAAAAAAAAAAGAAAAAAAAAGAATTATTTATTTTCATTTTATTTATTATTATTGTATTTTTAAAAATTTGAGCAAAGAGAGACTGAGACAGAGAGAGAAAGTAAGAAAGCAAGCCACAAGGTCTGGGACTCAAACCACAGTTGACCATGTAGGAATCCAGTGCCTTAACCACCACACCACCTGCTGGGCCCTGTCCCATGTCATTCCAGAGCTCTTGTAGCTGAGGGAGGGCAGGGCGAACAGATAATGGAGGCAGGGAGAACGGATAATGGAGGCAGGAGAATGCCTCCGTGATTGTCCACAAGGGGCAGCGTAAGGAAGTTGCCTCTTGCTTCCCCCCAGTTCTGTCTGGTTTTATCTAAGCTAGTGTCCTCCCCTGAGTGGCATCTCCCTGAAGTGGTATGGGCGGGTTTTTTCTTGGAGTCATGTCCTCAAGTATACAGTCTCATCTTCTGTCACTAAGGATGGCTCCCCTGGCTAGCGGCCCATCTCTCCCTTGGCTCAGAGGTCACCAGGGTTGCTCAAACACTCCCTGCTCTTCTGCTCGCCTGGGTATTGCTTTACCCAGCATAGTCACAGAAACGTCCAAGGTCTTCTTCTGTACCCTCTGAAGGCCACAGAGCCCTGGATGGATTGGGTCTTGCCTCTGTTTTCTTCCAGTCACAGCACACTCCCCGTGGACACTTCCAGCCCTACACCTGTGGGCCATTCCACCTAGATTCTTATCTTCATCATAGCGACTGCCAATCTGTTCCAAAGGACTGCAAATCTAAGACTGCACATGGGAAGCACCCACTCTTTTCCCAGTAGTGGGGAGAAGAATGAAAATATTTGTGTCATTCCTAGGCTTCTGGAACATTTTCTCAGAGATCTCTCACCACAGTCTGCTTGGAGACAACTTGATCATGGACCTAGCAGGTACCAGGGCTCAGCAGGAAACCCACCAGGGAAAGAGAAGCTGTTCTTGTAAGCCTCCCAGTGTCTTAGCTCAGACTGCCATAACGGAATACCATAGACTGGTGGTTTAAACAAAAGAAATGTATTTCTCCCAGTTCTGGAGGCTGGAAGTCTGAGCTCGGATGCCAGCGGAGTTCTGGCGAGGGTTCTCATTCTGGTTTGCTGATGGATGCTTTCTCACTGTGTCCTCACAAGGAAGAGGGAGTGTGCACAAGCTTTTTGGTATCTCTTCCTCTTCTTTTTATTATTTTTTAAATTTATTTTTTTAATTAATTTTTTGGAGAGGTTTTTGCTATAAGGCGCGTGCGCTCTCCAGAAAGACAGAGAGAGACAGAGAGAAAGCGAGAAATCACCCCCCCCCCAGGGGGGATGGCCACGCCATAGTCCCTTCTCCTCCATTTTACTCTTGGGATCTTGGGCACGCACGCACATGTGCCTGGCATGAGTTTAAGCCACCAGGTCCAGGACTCGAACTGTGGTAGACTACATGGAAGTCCAGTGACATAGCCATTACGCCAACTGCTGGTCCGTCTCTTCCTCTTCTTATAAGGGCACTAATCCCTATCAAGAGGGCCCCACCCTCATGACCTTATTTAATCCTAATTATCTCCTAAAGGGCCATTTCCAAATACCATCGCATTGGAGATTGGAGCTTCAATATATGAATTTGGGGGGACACAAGTCAATTCACAGCACCTACCATCACAAGAGGTTTTCCTGGAGTAGGGAAGGAATGTCTTCTTCCCACACCTACTGCTTTTCCTTTAAAGCCACTGAGTTTTTTTTAACCTCTTCATTCCCCTTGTGGCCACTGAATCCTTTGTGAGGTAACTGGTAGTGAACAGAGGTGTTTGTACCAGTTCTGGGGCCTTTTGAGCAAGCCCTGCAGAGAGGAGGATTTTCCCAGTGGCTAGTAGCATCTAGAGCACTCCTTGAGGGAAAAAAAAAAAAAAAAAAAAAAAAAGAAAGAAAACTCCTTGAGGCTGGAACACAGCCGTGTTTAGCTACTTTTGTGCTCAACTTTGGACCTCAGCCTTTAGGGCAACAAAACAAAAACAAACACGAAAGTCCCACTCCTATTTGAAAGTGCTTTATAAACAACACAATTCTATACAATGAGAGTCATTAGTCATTGCACTACATGCATTATTATTATAATTATTGTTAATGCACTGTTTCCCCCATACACATTTTTCAAGCTCTTGTTGTGGCTAGGCACTGGAAAATGTGATGGTGAATGAAACAAAGTTTCTGCAGTCCTGGAATGTGGGCAATAAGCTAGTAGCAAATGTATAATCTAGATACTGTTCGACTTTTCTAAATAATGTGAAAGAACTAGAGTAGGTACAGAGGTAGTGTCTAGACAGAGGCACCTCTGAAGGCCCCCAAAAACTGGGATGAAGTGGGGCATGCTCTTGTCTTCTTCTGGCCACAGCACATTCCCCATGGACACTTCCAGCTCTGTACCCATGGGTCATTCCACCTCGATACCCATCTTCATAACAGGAGTGCCAGGAGTGCCAGTCTGTTCCAAAGGACCCTTATCTAAGACCGTACATGACAAGCACCCACTCTTGTTAGGTCGAGTGTTTAGGGAAGGCCTTCCTGAGGACGGGATGTTTGAGCTGTGACTTAAACAACAGGTTGGAGCTAAGGATGTGACAACATGGAACACAGCACCCTAGCAGAGAACATGGTTAAGTGTGACTGTCGTAAGCAGGGAGTGTGTGTTGCAGTTTCCAGGAACTGGTGGGAGACTGCTGTGGTCAGAGCTCAAAGTCGTAGAGGTAAGGTCAGAGAGGTACATAGGGGTGAAAGGTGCATTGTAGGCTATCTTCACAAATTGAGTTTTTTCCTAAGTATGAAGGAAGGCCACTGACAAATTTTAAAGAGCAGACATTTACTGCTCTTTAAAAGTGACAGTGACTGATGGATGTTATAGAAAGTCACTTTCTGCAAGTAAGGAGAATGGACTGTGGGGAGATGAGGTGGGCTGATGATGGCCCTAAAAAGACATGCCCCTATTCTCATCCCTAGAAGCTCTGACTTTATTTGCAAAAAGGATCTTTGAAGATATAATTAAGGACCGCTCAAGATGATTGCTCAGGTGGGCACTAAATCCAACTGCAAACATCCTCATAAAGATAAAAAGGAGACGGCATACCTATGAAGTGAAGGCGCAGGACGAGGTGGGAGAGATCTAGCCACAGGCCGAGGACCGCCTAGACTCACCAGAGCCTAAAGGAGCAAGAAAGGTTTTTGTCTTAGAGTTCTCGGGAAAAACAGACCCAATGGGTGTGTGTGTGTGTGTGTGTGTGTGTGTACCATTTGTGTTTACTATATTCTTATAAGATACCCTATTGTCACGTTCTTAGAGATCCACGTTGTCGATGTAGCCACAACTCAAACGTCATCTCCTCAGTAAGGATTTTACTGAGCTACACTTAAATGATAATGTATTATGAGTTATATGTACTGGGTTGCTGGAAAAGTCAGGACGTATTTTTCTATGCAAAACAGGGTCATGACTTTTCCGATAACTTTATATATGCATATATGTGTATATATGAGTAAATAGACAAAAGTACTTTGGACTCAGTGGCTTAAACTCACGCCGGGTGCATGTGCATGCGTGACCAAGATCCCGAGAGGAGAATGGAGGAAGAGGGATTGTGGTGTGGCCAACCCCCCCGGGGGGTGATTTCTCACTTTCTGTCTCTCTGTCTTTCTCTGTCTCTCTGGTGAGTGCGCACACCCTATAGCAAAAATCTCTCTAAAAAAGAAAAAGAAAGAAAGAAGCTGACTTAGGTTATAGAGGCTGCCAAGTCCCAAGATCTGTAGTCCGCGAGCCACAGCCTAAAAGGATCTGATGGTGTAGTTCCGGTTTGAGTCCAAAACCTTGAGAACCAGGAGACCGATGGCGTAGTTCTAGTGAAGGCCAGTAGGCTTGAGATCTAGGAACAGGCAATGTTTTAGTTGGAATAGAAGGCAGGGACTTCCCTTCCCTCCCAGGGCCCAGGAGGAAGGCAGATGGGCAGGAGGAGGTCCTTCTTACAGTGGAAGGGTCAGCCTTTGTGTTCCATTCTGGCTTTCAACTGACTGGATGACACCCACTAGGAAGGGCAGTATGCTTTTTTTCAGACTCTTAAGTTAAGTGCTAAACTCATCCAAAAATACTCTCACAGAAACACTTGGAATAATTTTTGACCAAATATGTGGGCATCCTGTAGCCAAAGTCAAATTGACACATAAGATTAACCATCGCAAGTTGACTCCTTGTCAACTCAGCACCCACATTCAGCTCCTTAAACTGTAATTAATCTCCAAATGATGACCACGGTAAGGTCATAATTCCACCTAACATGATACAACTAACTTTCATACATCTGAAGATGCGATATTCCTTCCCCAGAAGGGGGGATGAATCATTGAGTTTTATTTATTCTTCTCCTTGATATCCCATAACTTAGACACTGTGATGTAAAATCAAAATACTTACATTACATGATAAGGGAACAGGAGAGAAGAAAGTGAAGATATTTTCCACACACATGCGTGCGCACACACACTCACATATCATAACAAAACAGGCCTGTCATGGGACACATGTAAATATTTTCATATTTTTTGCACATTCCAAAATGTCCATCCATATATCTCCTAAATTTCCTTGTCACCAATTTCCTAGCCATTTTCCTTCCAAGTCCCTGATGATTCAGTCAAACCATCAGCAAAAGCCTGTGAACTGGCATATAATTACATGTCTGGTTATTTCTCCTCCCAAACAAAATGAATAGCTAGGTACACTACTCAAAGCTCCACCTGCTGGGGGGATTTCCCTTCACCACCGTCTCTTGGGGATGTCCCAGAAGGGATATAGTTTGTAGTTGTTCCCTTTAGGGTGGTGCTTGCCTACCAGGCCTGACTCTTCTCTTCCTCTGTGGAGTGATAGGGAACTTCCCGTGAGGCCATAGATACAGGTTGGGAGAGAATAAACAAAGTGGCAGGAGTGAGTGCTGTGGGCATTTGGGCCACTTAAAATTTTTTTTTTTTTTTTTTTTTTTTTTTTTTTTTTGCTATAGGGTGCTTGTGTTTATTGGAGACAGAGAGAGGGAGAGAGAAAGAGGGGAGGGGATGGAAGGGAACGGAAGGGAAGGGAAGCAAGGGAAGAGAAAAAAGAGAAGAGAGAAGAAAAAAGTGAGGACGTACCCACCAGAGGGAATGGCCATGCTGCAATCCCTTCTCCTCCATTCTCCTCTTGTGATTTTGGGCACACAGGCACGTGTACCCAGGTACTTTTCAAGATGCTGGTTTTGGAATTTGAACCACAGGGTCAGCCATGTGGGATCCAGGGCCTTCACCCCATCATCTGCTGGTCTCTATGCATATATTTTTTTTCATAGTAGACATTTTCTGTGGACTTTCTGGAGACATGTCATATTTATAGCTATAACTGGCAAGGACTGTTGGTACCTTAAGTGTGGTGGTGGATGTGGGTGGTTTGAAGAAATGGGAGACTCAAAGATGATTTGGGGCTTCAGTGACTCAGTGGATGAATGTTTCACTTACTGAGATAGGAGGGAGTGGACGAGGATCAGATTTTCCAGCCAGAATAATCAATGTTCTCTTTTGGACTTGTTATGTCTGAGCTGTGGGGTAGGGAGTTGGATACATGAGTTTGGAGTTTGACTGGTGATGTCAGCACTGGAGATAAGGATTAAAGAGTCATCCAAAAAGTATCATACAAATTAGAGCGGAAGGCCCAAGATTTCCATTGGCATGGTCCAATATTTAGGGATGGAGCAGATGAATGGAGCTAATGGCTCATAAAGCCAATGGGAAAATGTGAGGGAGAGTCAGAAGACAAGGAAGGAGAGTTTCAGGAAATAGTGGCTGTCGAAGGCTGTGGTGCTTCGGGGAGGTCAGGGGATACTCAGGTTTAGCAACTTAGCAATATTAGGTTTAGCAACATGGAAGCCATTGGTGGCTGCAATGAGAACATTTTCTGCCCTGTGTTCTGGGGTGGGTGTGGAAGCTTGACTGAGGTGAGTTGATAAGAAGTTCTGATTTAGGAGGTGGCGAGTACAATCCTACCAAACTAACCCGGGACAGGCTCTTTGATGCTGTCCACTCGTTCCCACAGCAGTACCTGGCTAAGGCATTTCTTCCCTCTTCCATTATTTTGCCTTTCCTCCCTATTGTCCCATGTTGGATTTAGAGTCTTAGAAGTTAAGTCAGTTGCCCTCAAATAAGTAACTGGTGCAAGACAGAGAAGGAACCCAGAAGTCATCCATCTAACTCCAAAGTCTATATACTTAACCATTATACTGTGTGGTGGTTAAACATATTCGTCAACTGCTCCCACTCTGCCACAGTTAATAATGTCATGAGTATTTTCGGAAGTATTATGTCTCATCACTTTAAAAAATAAACATTAAACCATACAAACACCCATAATGTTCTGTATAACATGAAAAATCCTTATAAACATAATTTTTGAGACTTTAAAAACAGCATGTGGTGAACATCTTTGTATGTATAATTTGTGTCTAGATCTCTGTTTATTTTTAAATTAAAAAAGAATTTGTTTCTTTCTTCCATGAGTGACAAAGAAGGAGACAGAGACAGAGACAGCACCCCCAACAAGGTCTTGTTGCTGCGATCCCCCCTCAGCCTCCGCCAACAGCCGACCTTAGACATTCGCTTGCTCAGCATACTCAGGGAGGTCTGTGGCCTTGAACTTCCTGCCATGTGGTCAGCCTAGCAGAGCATCTTCTTTCCTTCTGCACCACTATCTAGCCCTCTCTGTTTATCAAGAAAGGTTTTAGAGGGACCAGCAGTTAGCATAATGGCTATGTCGCTGAACTCCCATGCAGTCGACTGCGGTTCGAGTACCAGATCGGGTGGCTTAAAACTCATGCTGGGCGCGTGTGCATGCGTGCCCAAGATCCCGAGAGGAGAATGGAGGAGAAGGGATTGCGGCGTGGCCACCCCCCCCGTCGGGGGGTGATTTCTTGCTTTCTGTCTCTTTCCCTCTCTCTGTCTGTCTGGCAAGCGCACGTGCCCTATAGCAAAAACCTCTCAAAAAAAAAAAAAAAAAAAAAAAAAAAGGGGAAGGTTTTAGAATAAAATGCCTGGGTTAAAGATAAATGTTTTTAAGTCTTTTTTTTTTTTAAAGTTTATTATATTTATTTCTTGAGAGAGAGAGACACACACCCTCAATAGGATCTACATGCCATGATCCACCCCTGACCTCAGCCAGCTAGGGTCACAGGCATGCACGTGGGTGCCAGCATGCACAGGGAGATCTCAGAACAAGAACTCAGGACCTTCCCCTGTGGCCGCAGCATTGTAGAGCATTGTGTTACCACTTTGCCACCTCGGCTGGCCTAGCTCTGGATTTTTGAGGCCAGATTTCTTTTCACAGTGTATATGAATTCCTTAATTGAGGCCACCTCTCGTCACCTGATTTCTGTGAGGTCAGGTTTCATTTCTAAATGTCCAGGTCCTCTTGCAGTACAGGTCTCAGCTCTGTACACAGAGTAGGAATGCGGTAAAGAGCTGAGCTGGCTGGAATTGAGAAACTTGGGTGACTTGTGTGGAGGAAATGAGATCCAAATGAGGAACAGGGACTATGAAATTCAGCTTGGTTCATGGGCTAAAGGGGGAAATGTGGGCCCTACTGTGGGGGCGCAGGTGCTAGCATGCCACTGCATGATGCTTGAGGCCACATGAAGAATGTGATTTGAGGGACCAGCAGTTAGCGTAATGGCTATGTCGCTGGATTCCCACAGTCGACCGCGGTTCGCGTCCTGGACCCGGTGGCTTAAAATTCACGCCAGGCGCGTGTGCGTGCGTGTCCAAGATCCCGAGAGGAGAAAGGAGGAGAAGGGATTGCAGGGTGGCCATCCCCCCTGGGGGGTGATTTCTCGCTTTCTGTCTCTCTGTCTCTATCTGGCGGGCGCACGCGCCCTATAGCAGGAAAAAAAAAAAAAAAAAACTCTTAAAAAAAAAAAAGAGTGTGATTTGGGTCCCAGACCATCTCACCACAGCAGGTGAACCTGTAATCCTAGCTCACCAGGAGGCTGGGGCAAGAGCTCACGGCACAGAAAGATCCTGCGGAAAGTACCTTTCTCCCCCTCTCCTTCACTCCTTCTTCAAATAAATGGGCGGAAATGACCATAAAAATGAAAATCTGGGCTGATTAAGGAAGCTAGATTCCACATGGCCTACCGCAGTTCAGATCCTGGACCTAGTGACTTGAAGAACACACCAGTGTTCTCCATCTCGAAAGGATGGAGAAATGGAGGAGATTTCGGCATGACCACACCTCCTTGAGAGAGGGGTGCTTTCTCTCTGTCTCTTTCTGGTGAGCGCATATATTTTTCCAGTAATTAAATAAAAAAAAAAAAAAGGAAGAAAAGGAAATCTGTTACATTTTAATGTGGCTCTCTGTGGATGAAAACCATGGCAGACGAGGTTGGCTGACTGAGCCTACGCCCATCTCCCAGTCTTCAGCCTCCATCCGGGATCTCTTTAACTCATCTGCAGCTCCAGTTCTTCACTCCCAGCCAGGGATGGCCATGTGACACAGGTCTGTCCAGTGACATGGAAGCAAAGACTGCTAGGCAGGACTTTAAGCAAGCATTTTGTATTCCTGATGTTGAGGGGCCAGACTGAGCGGGCGTGCTGCTTTCATTTCTTTCCTCTTCTTGTCCAGGACACTTTATGGTGTCTAAGCATGCAGCAGCTTTCTAGAGACAGACTGGGAGGGGCCGAGCACGAGGGTGGTTAAGGCCGGCAGGGCATGAATATCCACAACCGCAATAACACGCATTACCCACTACCCTGTTCCAGTCGTTTGCATGGACTGTATTAAACTATTCATCTTTGTGATTGGCCTTGGAGGTAGGAGCTATTATTTTCATTCTCACTTTGCAGATAAGAAAAGCAGAGAAATGGAGAGAGGTTAAGTAACTTTCCCAATGTCATGCAGGTGGTACGTAGCAGAGTCAATTTAATCATCAGATTTAGTAAGAGCAGCAGTCTAGGCAATGTCCTCACACGTACCCACAGGTACTGGACCACCTGTGTAGGAACCAGACCCAGCCTGGGTCCTGGTGCCATTTTCGAGGAGTTGTTTATATTTGCATTTTTATGTATGAAAAAGCTCTTCTTTTTTTTCTTACTATGTCTGAAAACTAAATCAGTTGTTTAAACCACTATTACTTAGGATTTCTTCTATATGTAGCAGAACAGTCTTGATTCCCAAGCTTAGGGTAGCTAATACCCTAAACACTTGTCCACATTTATGTGACTTTGTAGTATACCCCTCCCCCACCTCCATTATAGTGTGAGTTCAACGAGTGAAACTTGGGACCAGCAGTTGGCGTAATGGCTATGTCGCTGGACTCCCACGTAGTCGACCTCGGTTCAAGTCCTGGACCCGCGGCTTAAACTCACGCCAGGTGTGTGTGCATGCATGCCCATCACAGAGGAGAATGGGGAGAGGGACTGGGGGTGATTTCTCGCTTTCTGTCTCTCTGTCTTTCTGGCCAGCGCACGTGCCCTATAAGCAAAAACCTCTCAAAAAAAAAAAAAAAAAAAAAAGAAGATGGGACTGGCAGTTAGCGTAATGGCTATGTCGCTAGTAGTCGACCGCAGTTCGAGTCCTGGACCCGGCAGCTTAAACTCATGCTGGGCGCGTGTGCGTGCATGCCCAAGATCCCGAGAGGAGAATAGAGGAGAAGGGATTGCGGCGTGGCCATCCCCCCTGGGGGGTGATTTCTCGCTTTCTATCTCTATGTCTGTCTCTCTCTGTCTGTCTGGCGAGCGCACGCGCCCTATAGCAAAAACCTCTCCAAAATAAATAAATAAATAAATAAATAAAAAAAAGAAAGCAAGCAAGAAAGAAAAAACAAAAGAAACCTCAGTCTATATATTACTGTATCTTAGCACAGTGCCGGGGACCTAGCAGATGCTCAATAAATACATTTAGAATAAATGCACATGCCAATAGTGAGTGATGGCTGAGGCTGCAGTACAATTAGTTTCTTGCTCATGCTTTACTTAGCACACCACTTTGCATTCTCTGTGGGTAGGCTAGCCGAGAGAGAACAGGAGCTCTGTGCTTTGTGGCCACGTCAGTCTAACCTGGCATAAAAAACACTGAATAAATCACCACGTCAAGAAAGCACTGAGAGGCAAGTGTCCTTTTTTTGTCTGTGTTTGTTTCCCTTGCAGTCTTCTATCCCCGCCCAGCCTGTCTTTAGCTATCCATTTCTGACTTTCTTTTAATTCTATCCCACCTCGAACATCAGTTTACCCTTTTGATTTATGTATTTCATATAGGCTCTTTCCCTCTTGCTGGTCGCTCCTTATTTCCCTGGACATTCTGCATGATTCGTCTCCACTTCTGATGGAGTGATTTCTCCAAGGTGTAGAGAACGGTTTGCTACCTGGAATGTTCCCTGTTAGCGCCGCCCTCACCGCTCGTTTCAATTTCCTGGTGTGATTTATCTGGCAATCAGACCACTGCCCAGGACTGGCTTTGCAGAAGGGCTTGGTGCGTTTATCTTACTTCTTCAGGGACTGCTCCTGATTGTCATCGGAGAAGCTCAGGGCTCCAGTTTGCTGATCCTTCACTTGGGCCACATCAGCTACGTGAGGCATTTTGTTTAATACCAAGTAGAGCCACGGGTTCCCAGAGTCACGAATGTGCGAGGCATGGAAGGAATCGTGTGCCACTGTCAGAAGGAGGGATCGTTTCTTTCCTCTGATTCTGCTTGCTTTTTCTCCCTGTGATACAGAGAGGGCCCTGGAAATCAGATGGGGGGAGTCATCACCTCTGCCCAAGATGCTGGGCTTGAGCAAGTCATCCACCCCCGTTGGACCTCAGTTTTCTAATCCCCAGAGAGCTGAACTTAATGAACCTGGAGATACCATCCAACCAAGTATTTTATGATATTATAGGTAAGAGATGACAAGATAGCTTTTAAAAATCAATATTACAAAGGCAACCTCACTCATCTGTCAAAGGAAAAGGCTCATTTATACACATTTTCCTATACATTTATTAAAAATTACTCAGATTCAATCTCATAGGGTTGAGTTTAGAAAAGTAGATCATGAGTATCAAATAACAGGGAGTGTAAGGCGTAGAGGACTCAAGGTTAGGTTAAAGGCAGGAGTTCAAGAACAAAGGGGGGGGGACCAGCAGTTAGCGTAATGGCTATGTCGCTGGACTCCCACGTAGTCGACCACGGTTCGTCCCGGACCCGGCGGCTTAAACTCACGCCGGGCGCGTGTGCGTGCGTGCCCAAGATCCCGAGAGGAGAATGGAGGAGAAGGGATTGTGGCGTGGCCATCCCCCCTGGGGGGTGATTTCCTGCTTTCTATCTCTCTGTCTCTCTCTGTCTGTCTGGCAAGCGCACGCGCCCTATATCAAAAACCTCTCCAAAAAAAAAAAAAAAAAAAAGAACAAAGGGGGGACCAGCAGTTAGTGTAATGGCTATGTCGCTGAACTCCCATGTAGCCGACTGTGGTTCGAGTCCCGCCTGGTGGCTTAAACTCACGCCGGGCATGTGTGTGTGCGTGCCCAAGATCCCGAGAGGAGAATGGAGGAGAAGGGATTGTGGCGTGGTCATACCCCCTAGGGGGTGATTTCTCACTTTCTAGCTCTCTGTCTCTCTTTCTGGCGAGCGCACGTGCCCTATAGCAAAAACCTCCCCACCCCCCCCTAAAAAAAAAGAACAAAGGGGTCAGTTCCAACCAGCCACAAGGAAAAAGGGACTTTGAAGAGGTGAAATTTGTTTTTGTATATTTCCTAGTTCTGCCATTTGCAGAACTTCCATGAGCAAGATGGGAGTCCACTAGCAGATAGCTTTGAACTCAAACTGTGATTCTTTCCTAAGTCTCCAGCTTGCTGGCTTATTCCATCCAATTTTGGACTTGCCAGGTCTCCACAATCACATGAGCCAATTTTTTTTCTTTCTTCTTTTTTATTTGGAGAGGTTTTTTGCTATAGGTCGTGTGCGCTCGCCAGAAAGACAGAGAGAGACAGAGAGACAGAAAGCGAGAAATCACCCCCCAGGGGGGGATGGCCACCCCGCAGTCCCTTCTCCTCCATTCTCCTCTTGGGATCTCGGGCACACATGCACATGCGCTCGGTGTGAGTTTAAGCTGCTGGGTCTGGGATTCAAACCATGGTTGACTACATGAGAGTCCAGCAACGTAGCCATTATGCTAACTGCTGGTCCCACATGGGCCAATTTCTTAAAATATCTTTCTCTTTACACACACACATACACACACACATGCATGCATGCACACACGCACACACACACGCATGGTTTTTTTTTCTCTGGAGAAGGCTAATAGGTTTCCATGGTTAATCTTGACCACAGAAAACCCCTCAGCAGACAGAAACAGAAAACGCCTGGCCTTGAAGTGCAGGTGCAGCTCATGGAAGGTCACTCTAGTGCAGACTTTCAAGGCTAGAGATGGGACCTTAAGCTAAGATGACCTGACTGGTCAAGAAGCAGAATTACTGCCTTATATGGTAATATTTGTTGTTTCTAGCCACTTCCATGGCTGGGGGTATAAAAAGCATGGAGGCTGCAATTCTCTGCTCCCCTGACCCGGCAAACTTGTCACCCAGCATGGTCTAAGTTTAGCTGCGCCTTTCTGAGATAAGAGAGGGACGAGGAGCCAAGCCGACTTTCCAGTACCCTTGTCCTATTAATACTCTTTGCGCTACTTTGGGAGTAATCCTGAAGAGAAGATATTTGGAACTGAGTTTCAGGTGTTCTCACCTACCTAAAACCCAGACCAAGCCTGAGGGTCTAGCGCCTCTGGTAGTTTAGCCCAGTCTGCAGCGGGTCGCCCTCACAGAGACTGCTCTCCGTTTGGTTGAACTCCAGTGCTCTCGGCTACTTCACCTTCTGGGGACAAGGCTGCAAATATGCAGCAGTTTCCAGTTTTCACCTCTTTATTTTACCTATGTTCTTACAAAATCTTTGTATCTTATACCCATTGCCTCAAATTCATAGAGTCCACGTCTACTCTTTCTTTGTGTTTTTAGGGTCTTGCGGTTCCAAGTCCTCCTGCCTCAGTTTACTGAGCCACTGGGATTACAAATATACTTCTGCATCCATCCAGCCTTTAGGTTGGACTGGGACTTGAACCTGGGCCTCCACTATAGGCCCAGCCTGCGGAGCACAGCATCTTAGAAGCATGCAAAAACTGTGATGGGATCCACATATACTTTTATTCCTGAATCCTTTCCCATCTCTAATGTGATTGATTCCTCCTGTGTTCAATACTGCTCATTCAATGGTGAAAAGAAACCACCCACAATTCTACTATCCAGAGACACCCCCTATTAATAAGTGGGCCTGAGTAACATTAATGTACTTTAATTTATTGAGGTTGGAAGATTGGGGGGAAGAACATGTTTTAGGGGTGGGTGTTTGGATAGAGGGTACATTAAGAATTCAATTTTGAACAGTTTTGAGATTACTTTATTTTAACAATTATTTATTTACTTATTTTTAATATTCTTCTTCTTCTTTAATTTGGCCAGACAGAGAGAGAGAGAGAGAGAGAGGGAACGTGAGAAAGCAAGCCACCAGGTCTGGGACTCGAACCATGGTCGGCCATGTGAGAGTCTAGCACCTCAACCACCACGCCACCTGCCAGCCCCATTGAGATGACTTTTTAGATATCCTAATGGAAAAATGGAATAAGGAGTTTAATATAGGAATCTGGGGTTCAGGGGAGAAACCCAAGCTGGAGATAGAACTTGAAAGTCACCAATATATAGATGGAATTTAAAGCCATGTCAGCATGAGATTACCAAGGAAGTACACTTCAAAAAGAAAAGAGTGGAGACCTGAGGACTGAATTCTGAGGCATTGCAATCCCTAGTCGCAGGGAGGAGGAAGAGGAACCATCCAAAAAAATAAAAAAAGATAAAGAGTAAATGGGAGATAGGAGAAGAAAGGTCAAGTTTCCAAAGCCATTCACTTGAAGAGCCTCAAGAAGATGTTGGCCATCAACTCTACCAAATGCTGTTGAGAAGGTCTAGAAAGATGACTGAGAATTCACCAATGGACTTGGCAACATGAAAGTCATTGGTGACTTTGTAAGAGCAACCTTGCTGAAGCAGAGACAACTAGAGGGGATTCTGGAAAGAATGAAAAGAGACAGTGGTGACAGTGAAACTAGGTAAGTTTCGGAGTTTTGCAGAAATGGAAGAGAAACAAGGTGTGAGATAGAGGAGAACATGGGGGGAGGCGCTGAAGGGACAGTGTCTTTTTTTTTTTTTTTTTAAGTTTGCCAGAGAGTATGTGTGCTCATGGTTGGGAGGTGGGACTGTGGGGAAGAGAGAGAGCGAGAAAGTGATAAAACACTAGCACCCTGTAGGAGGGATGGCCATGCCACAATTCTTTCTTCTCTATTCTCCTCTTGGGATTTTAGGCATGCGTGAATGCATGGGTACCTGGCATGTTTCTTAAGTCATTGGGTCTGGGACTCCGACCACACAGTTGGCCGTGTGGGAACCAGCTGTGTTAACCACCACACGACCAGCTGGTCTTCGTTCTTCTATGAGTAAGCAAGTGAGCGAACAAGAGAGACAGAGAAATAGTACCTCAGTAGGGTCTTGGTACTATGACCTATCCCCAGTTTCAGGCAGCCCTAGATGAGGGGCACGTGTGTGCCTGACACAGTCAGGAAGGCCTCCACTCTGGCACCTTCCCATGTGGGTCATCAAGCAATGAGTTTCCCCGCTGTGCCTCCATCTTCACCCCAGCATTTCTGTCATTGCCTAGAATTCCAAAGTGGAATCGTGCGTCAAATGATATGAATAGTTTTCAGGCTCTTGCCAAGCTGTTTACCAATCTTTATCCCCACCCGTTGAGTATTAGAAAATCATCCCAGTCCCTTTAGGCTCAGCATTTACTACCATGAATAAAGTCAAGAAAAAACGGAAAATGGTCTCTCATTGTTTTATTTTTATAAAAAAAATGTCAGCCAGCTTGACTCCAAGCAAAAATCAGTATTAGCCAAAAGGGTATTTAACCAACTGGGGTAGAAAGGTGCCCACCTTCGCTAACCAGAGGCCAGGGACCAGCTATTTCCGCTCACAGCAGCCCCACCATGCATGTTTGTAAGCACCTCTCAGAGGCCTGTCTCCTTGTTATTATAAAACTCGGCAGCTGGGATTCTTGGAGAGCACAGGGAGGGAGACTCCACTCATCCATCTCTGGGTCTCCGCACCAGGGGCGGCCTCTTGGACCTTGTCCCGTTGCAGCGGAAAGCAAACTCCAGCCTCAGCCAGGGCTTTCTTTGTGTCTTCCATTCCGCTCCGGAACTTTGCTGTCAGCTGAGAAACCGAGCGAGCCTTGGGCCCACCGAGAGCCACAGCCGGTACAGACATGCTGCCTGGCGCCGGCCCAGCTCTTATCCGAGGCGTGAGTCCAGACTTCTGGGAGATCCACGGTGATCCTCCTCCGGTTCCAGGTACTTCTAACCCGGGCTCCGAGTCCCTGGCACGTGAACATTGTTCCCAGACGCTGCGCTGCTGTGACTGAATTCCCCAGGAGTGAAACTAAACCTTCATTCCAGAAGGAGGAGAGGCAGAAGGGAGATGAAGTTCCACCTTTACCGTGTCTGGTTGCGAGGTCTCTGGGACCTTTACAAGCCCCGAATTACAGGAAGACCTCCATCTCAAAGCTAAACCCACTGGAACGGGCAGAGGGTCTGCTTTCCTCTTAGGAAAATTAAAATGTTTTGAGACCTTGGTTGTTCATGGGTAAGTCACGTGATCTCTGTGCTTCCACATGTGTGAAATAAGGAGAATAATGGTTCTCACCGTCTCTTGGGTGCCATTAACGCCCATTTGAGTGCATTTATTCAGTGTGTGCTTCTAAGAGTGACTAGAGAGCAATGAAGAGCTAAGATGTACTGCCTAACATTGTGTTTCCTGGCTTTTAGGTTAAGATGAAGAGGCCTTGAACAGGTTTAGGAAAAAAATAAGTGTCTCTCTTCAGTATTTATTAGCTCTAGAGGGAGACCGACTTGTGTTGAAATTCCAAGTTTCCTACTGTCACACTGCTTGGCTTATGGACAAATTCCTTAATCTCTCTTTGCCTCAGTTTCTGTTCCCCAAAATGGGGACATGAGTTGGACCTACCTCATGAAGTGGTTAAAATGAATACAAGGAAAATGCTTGGCACATAAAAAGTACTTGAAGAGATTGACCTTTATTTTTAATTAAACCTTTAAAAAATTGGGGGGACTAGCAGATGGTGTAATGGTTACTTTGCTGGACTCCCATGTAGTTGAGCACAGTTCGAGTCCTAGACCTGGAGGCTTAAAACTCACGCTAGGTGGGTGTGCATACAAGAGGAGAATGGAGGAGAAGGGATTGCGGCGTGGCCATTTCCCCCCATGCCCCTGCGATTTCTCGCTTTCTCTCTGTCTCTCTGTCTCTTTGGCAAGTGCCCTGTAGCAAAACTCTCTTAAAAAAAAAAAAAAAAAAAAAAAAACACCTGGGGCCAGGAGTTGACATGGTGGTTAAGATGCTGCACGCACACATGATCGATTGCAGTTCAAGTCCTGGACCTGGTAGCTTGCAAATCACTCTGGGCATGTGCGTGTGTATGCCCAAGATTCCAGGAGAAGAGTGGAGGAGGAGGGATTACATGTGGCCATCCCTCTTGAGGGGGCTATTCCTCATTTTCCCTTTCTTTGTCTCTCTCTGGTGAGCACACATGCCCTATGGCAAAAAACCTAATTTTTTTTTAATTATCATTAGAAAAAAATTATCATTAGTGCCAAGGCTCTGGCATAAGACAGAGCTGGGTTAAAATTTCAGTTCTCCTGTTTACTTAATTCCTTGTGCCTCAGTTTCCTCATCTGTAAAATGAGGGTGATAACAATACCACCTAATTGCACAAGGATGTGGAAGGATTGAATGTAATAATGTCAGTAAAGTGCATACTTCTTTCTTTCCTTTCTCTCTCTCTCTCTCTCTCTCTCTCTCTTTCTTTCTTTCTTTCTTTCTTTCTTTCTTTTTTGACTTGGAGTACTCTATACTCATAATTATGTTACTATTGGCCCCCCAGCTGGGCCAACCTTAAGGCAGCTGGCAAAGCAGGTGAATGTGTCACCTGGGTCCTGGTGCCTGTCTGCCTGGCTCTTCCATTTGCTTCTCTCCCTTAATCCTGCCACTCTCAGGTGTTCATCTGCATCATGATCCTTCCCTGCCTTGATCAAAACCCACAACAGCCTCTGAGAATGAGTTTTCCTTGAGACATCTCTTCCAAGGGTATTTGCAACTTCAGTCTCATATAGAGTAGTAAAACAAGGCTCAGGTCAGCTGGTGGCAAGGCAGCAGTTAAGGTCGCTGGATCCCACATGGCCGAATGCACAGTTCAAGTCCTGGACCAGGAAACTCGAGAAATATGCTGGGTGTGTGTGTGCACACGCACGCCCAAAATCCCTAGAGGAGAAATGGAGAAGGGACTGCCACTTGTCCATCCCCACAGGGAGTGGCACTAGTCTGTCCCCCACAGGGAGCACCCCCACCCCCCAGCATACACACCCTATAGCAAATTAAAAAAACAAAGGCTCTGGCCACTACACCAGGAACTTTAGGCCTCAGCAATCAGGTAAGAATATTCTCAACCAACCAGCTTGTCAGTGTGCTTAATATTGCAGTATTTTAATGGCAGCTCTTGGAAA
This sequence comes from Tupaia tana, assembly GCA_026018925.1. Taxonomy (NCBI): domain Eukaryota; kingdom Metazoa; phylum Chordata; class Mammalia; order Scandentia; family Tupaiidae; genus Tupaia; species Tupaia tana. Next base: position 211,067,618 of record JAKSZU010000006.1, read on the forward strand.
AGGCCAGACCTGAGTAGAATAATAATTCAAAGACAGGCGTGTAAGATAACACACCAGTTAGCAGTTGCATTCAGCTGCTAACAGCAGAGCTCTGACTACAATCAAATAGGGATTTATTCTCTCACATACCAGAAGCCTACGGGGAAACACCTCAGAGAAAGTGTGACACCTCTAATAGCTTTAGGGACTGAGGCGTGTTCTCTGTTTTGCCATCCTTAGCATACGCAACCTCCATGGATCCAATATGGCTCCTGGGTGTCCAGCCATCACATCTTCTTCCCAGAAAGGAAGAAGAGAAAAGGACATGGGGCAAAAGGAAAAAACCATCCTGCTGAGTTAGTCAGAGCTCCTTATGGAGCTCTCCTGAAAGCCCTACCTAAACATTTCCATTTTTTAGCCAAACCTATTGCAGCTCTGAATTAAATCAGGATTCTGTTACTGATAAAAGACGAGGTAAGATGGGCCAGCCAGGTGGCATGGTGGTTAAAGCAGCTGGATCCTACATGGCCAACTGGGCAGTTCAAGACCTGGACCCAGTGGCTTGGAAAACACCCCCAGTATGTTCGCACATGTGCCCCAAATCCTGAGGGATTGCACATGATCATCTCCCCTGGGGGGGACTTTCTCACTTTCCTTCTTTCTCTTTCTCTGTCCCTTCCTGGTGAGTGCCATACCCTATAGCAAAAACTAAAACAAAACAAAACAAAAAAGAGAATGAGGAAGAATAATGGATAGACACTTTCTGACTCTATCACAGATATTTTTTTTTTTTTTTTTTTTTTTTTTTTCTGAGTAGTGATACAGATGACAACTCATGTGGCTGGGTCAATTGTCACCAAAAACTACATGTTGTCTCCCAGCTGATTTTTCAGCCAGTTTAAAAGAAAGAGTAAAGAGTAAGTAATAGGTGCCACAACAAAACAAGGAGAATCACAGGAGATTATACATGAGAGATAAAGAGAGAGAGACAGAGAGAGAGAGAGAGGAAGCACCTCCTGGGGGAATGGTCATGTCACAATCCCTTCTCCTCCATTTCCCTCTTAGGATTTTGGACACGCATGCACACACTCCTGGTGTGTTTTTTCAAGTTGCCTGGTAGGGACTTGAACTGCTCATTGTGCCATATGAGATCCAACCACCTTAACCACCATGCCACCAGCTGGCCCTGGTAATTCTGTCTTTAAGGTTTTGCTGATCAGATGTTTACAGTAGTCCTCTTATTCCTTCCTGTCAAATATGTTCTCCCTACTATCGGCGGAGTTTATTTTTTAAATGCAAATATGATTTGCCATTTCCCTGATTAAAACTTTTCTATGACTCTTGATTAGGCAATGATGAAATTCAAAGCTTTAGCACAGCACACAGGGATCTTTATAATATGATTGCTTTACTTGTCTTTTAAAATTTTATTTTTTAAAAACATTTTTTCCAGAGGGTGTGTGCACTCACCATAGAGAGACAGACAGAAACAAGGGGGAGAAAGCACCCCCAAAGGAGTGTCGTTGTGCTGCAGTCCCTTCTCTATTTCTCTGTCCTGTCAGGGTTTGGGGCACACATGCACATGTGTCCAGCATGTTCTTCAGGGTGCTGGAACCAGGATTTGAACTGCATGGGTTGGTCGTGTGGGATCTGGTTCCCTAACTACTAGGCTCTGGGGCCAGTCTTCACTTTGCTTGTCTTGTTGCAGACTGTTCTACCACAAAACTCACAACCTACACTTACCAAGTGGTTTAGTTATTTAATTAAGCAAATTTTACAGTAGATGATCAGTAGATGGTCACATCTACTGGGCATGGAGGCGACAGCAATGAATAAGAAAATCCTTGTCCTCATGTGCTTTCATGATGTTGGCGGTATGGGTGGAAGGCTATAAACAAATAATACATCAGGTGGTGATAAGGCCATAAAGAAACCTCAGTAGGCATAGAGAGTGCTGTGTGGGGAGGTTGCTATTTTTAGAAGAAATCCTCTAGTGAGGTAACTTGTGAGTAGAGACCTGGAAATAATGAGAGGTATCCATGAGGATATGGGGAATGACATTTGGAGAAGATGTTGCTGAGACAGGAGGGGGCCTGGCAAGATCAGCAGGGGAGCCAATGTGGCTGGAGTAGAGTGTGCAAGGGGAACAGTGGTTAGTTAAGGATGACGTCTGAGAAGTAGAAGAGAAACCAGATCATGCAGACTTCCTTCCTTCCTTCCTTCCTTCCTTCCTTCCTTCCTTCCTTCTCTCTCTCTCTCTCTCTCTCTCTCTTTCTTTCTTTCTATTTTTTTTTTTAATGCTAGAAGGTGTGTTTGCATGCCAGAGAGAGAGAGAGAGAGCAAGACACAAAGAGAGAGCATCCCTCCAACAGGGCCTGGTCATACCACAATCCTTTTCTCTTCATTTTTTCATCCTGTTGGAATCCTGGATATGTACTCACATGCCCAGCATGTGAACTGACCAGGCCAGGACTTGAACCCCAGTTGACCATGTGGGATCCGGCTTCCTCTGCATAGTGCCCAAGCACTGCACTATGGTGCCAGCCCCATGTAGACTCTTAGGGCCATAGAAAGGACTGGATTGCTCTAAGATGGTAAGTTATGGAGGAATTTTGAGGAAAGAAATTTTGAGAAGAGGAGGGGCAAAATATGACTGATGTTTTAGGGAAAAAAAACCAAAACAAACAACTTCTCCCAATGCAGTATGTAAAATACACACTGGAGTGGGCAAGTGTGGAAGTGAAAATGCCAGCTGGAAGGCCATGAAAATCCAGGCACCAGATAATGGTGACTTGTATAAGGACGGTTGTGATGGAGGAGGTAAGATGTCAGATTCTGGGTTTAATTGGAAAATAGAGCTCCTGGGACTTTCTGGGAAATTGGATATGGAGTATGAGAGGATGGGAAGGATGACTCCAAATCTGCAGCATATTAACCACGTGGAATAACAGGGCTCCATCAGAACCGTTGTTATTAAGACTACATATGAATGAATATGCATGAGAAACTTAAATGAAAGAACAGAATTCAAAGCAGGGTGTTCCCAATGATTACAAGTCCGTAAGTTGCAAATAAACAGTAGTATGCCAGAATAATAATATTTTGTTTTCTTTTAGAGAAAGATTTTTACTATAGGGCATGTGCACTCACTAGAGTGACAGAGACAGAGGGACAGAAAGTGAGAAATCACCACCCCAGGGGCATGGCCACGCTGCAAACCCTTCTCCTCCACTCTCCTCTCAGGATTTTGGGCATGCATGAACGCCCCCGGCATGAGTTTTAAGCTACCAGGTCCAGGACTCGAATTGCAGTTGGCTACATGGAAGTCCAGCAATGTAACCATTATGCCATCTGCTGGTCCCAGAATAATAATAATAATTCTATGATTACTAATTAAAAAATATATCAGCCTTAACTCCAAGGGTGACACTGGCAAAGGTTAGCATGCCCTTTTCAGGATGTCGCTATGATGTAATTCCACCAATGAACTCTCTGTGCTCAGTGCATAAGGAATAGAATCACAGCATATAGGAGATGTGGACAGGGTGTGTGCGGGGTGGAGTGGGGGGCAGTTTGGAGACTACCTTATATAACTCTCTCCTATTAGAGGTGACACAACTGAAGCCCCCACATGGTAAAAGGGTTCCATAGGGTCACATTGCCCATTATGAGCAGGGCCCAATCTAAAGAGTGGTCTAGTAACTTCTGATCCACTAATTCATGTAAATTCTTGCACCTAATTTTATTTTGTGCTTTTGAAATTATACCGGAAATGTGTTTCTTATAGTTTACAGAAGCCTTGTTTCTTGGTGATTTATTCAAAATCACTAAATTCACATAGACTTGTTTGCATGCAAAGTATACCCCATTTTCAGAGCCGAGAAGACGTGAAATGTCTTTCCCTCTGCAAAGCCTCGCACAACATGTGAATCCTAATATTAGACCTTCAAATGCGGAAACTTGGTAAATCCCATATGTGCATAGCAAATGCTTACTCCACATTTTTTCAGGATCTCTGATTTATTCAGCAGGGCAAGTTATTAATAACTCTGTAGTGTTGGGTGAGATAGAGTTACCTGTCACAATACATTTGAGTCAGGAAGTAAGTAAAGTAAAAAGCTGGGAAAATCCCAAGAAGCCCCCCACCAAGATCTTATATTTATTAGATTGCCATCAATGTCACATTTCTATTACTCAGGTATTTGGGTAAATACTACAGAGGAATTGAGAAGAAAACTTCCAGTAGGACTGGTGACATGTCTTTTAGAGAAATTCAGGAACCACAGAGAGAGAACAGTGATTCTTGAAAAAAAGGCAGAACCAGCTACTCAAATACTGGATTTATGATATTCAGGTAGTACTAGGTAGTAGAAAGAGTTGTAGGCTGGAATTCAGCATACCTAAATCTTAGTCCCTGCTTTACCTCTATGGTAAACTTACCCATTCAACCTGAATGCCTAGCGTGGACATTCAGTCTACAAATATTTATTGTGCTTCTGTTGTGTCACGGGCTAGATCCTATATGAGGGAGCTTCAAAAAGTTCATGAGAAAATGCAATTAAAGCTTAAGTTTATTTTGGTGGAACAACATTTAAAATGCACCCGTCATAATAAACAGATTTTGCAAATAAATAAAATGCATGCATCACTTTTTCATAATATTCATTTTCCATGAACTTTCTGAAGACCTCTTGTACTATGAGTAGCCAACTTAATATCTGTACCCTTTTCTTGCTCATAGAACCCTGATTTTGTTGGGGAGGTAATGTACAGAGGTAAACACTCTCCTTCCCAGGATCCCTTGCAGCTAGAGGTGACCATATGACTCAGTTTTGACCACTAAGACAGAAACAAAGACAGCTGGGAATTTACCTGGAGGCCACAGGTCCCTAGGATGCAGATAAGACTTGGTTCCCTTGTAAAGGGCACTCAGAGTCTGGTTCTATCTATTACCCACAAGTTCCATGATAGAGGGAGGATATCCTGCTGGGTTGTGAGGGAGAAGAGCGATCTGGGAGTTTCTTGGAGGAGCTGTTGCCTAAAATGGGATGTGAAATACCTCATGGCTTCTGGGCTTCTCTTTCATTTATAGAACAAGAATATTGAACTAGACCCACTGTTTATGTGTTGAGTTAAAAAAAGCGATTAAAAAATCTTATAGAGGAAACAAAATAGTAAAGAACCATATTGTATTTGGAATAAAAATCATGGAATTTGGATATGAGTTTGTGTGTATAAGAAATTCAACAACTTCAACATGAAACTACAGCTCGGGGCAAAGAATGAGCTTTGCTGTAAACTATGGGCCTAAAGTGTACAGAAGCTATTTGTATTAATTTGTTTTTGGATCTATTTTTGAAGATCATTATTCCTTGGGCAAGATTCAAATTGCAAAAATTCCAAACAATAAAGAGAACTTCTTTCCTGTTAATAGAGGTGAGAGAGAGAAAGAGAGTAGAAGGAAATGAACCTGATCATCGAAGAGGAAAAGGGGGAGAATTAACTTGACAACACCATGACCTAAGAGCATGCTCTCAAAAGGCAGATGCAACTTGACTTCCTTTTAGTGGAGATGAGAACTAATTTTGTCTAAAGCTTTATAGTGAACAAAATGTTTCCATATCCCTTATCTTATTTGATCCTCACAACAACCTGACAGGGGAGCATTATTAATATCCTTCTTTGACAGAGAAGAGAGCTGATGGGATCTGTTCAAGGTCAGGCAGCATAAATAAGTGATAGAATTTAGGCTCCAAATACCATATTCTTTCTATGATTCCAGAATTGCCTCAAACTGCAGTTTGACCCAAAGAAAATAATTCAGAAGTCCTTTAACAGCAAAAACAGTGCAACTACTTCCTACCCAAAATGGTTAAACAGCACAGTCTTGGTGAGGCAGCTAGCAGGCCATTTTATACCCCTGTCTTTTATTCTGGTTGCTGAAATATCAAGCCAAGGTTGGGGCATTTGAAAGTGGGATTATGGGGAGTAACTCCTGGGTAAAGGGCTTTGCCTTAGTCAGAACAGGCTCGCTGCTGTGACAAAGAATCAGCCACTTTTTATTTATTTATTTTTATTTAAATAAAATACTTTTTTAATTTTAGGAGGCTACTGTAAACATACACAGGAGCATTCAGAAGTATTTTGAACAATTTTAACTTAGCAATTTAATATAATACTTGCAGATGTTTTATTGTTTGCACAAAATGTTAAGTTACAATTATTGAAGTATTGCAATAGGATTACTGAGACTATATCATGGCAGATACGTGAGAAACTGATCAGCAAAAACGTGATTGAGAGAATAAGAATCTTGGAATCAGGTAGATCTGAATTTGTATCCTGTCTTATTACTGTGGGATGTTGTTAAATATTTAACTTATCTGAATTTTTTTCAGCACTGTCAAGTGAGGATGACACTATATGTACCATATGACTCTAATAAGAGTGTAATTAATTAATTTTTTGATTAAGAAGTACAGGAAGTACTTCTTATAGGTTTCTAAAACATTGTAGAGGTCTACAAAGATTTAGCATATTTAAAAAAAATTATTTCCATTATTTTTTTAAACTTTCAACTGCTATACATCATTTGACTTGTAAAGAGAATTTACCCAACATGAATCCGCCACTCTTAATGCAATAAAACGTTCCTTCTCGTTTCCAAAATGTGGATATTCTTGGTAAGGCAACTCAACTAAGTAACTTTCATGTAAGTGGTAATTTAGGTGTCACCTTGAGACACCACCATCTTTACATGTGACTTATGTTGCTACGGAGAGCAGAGTGAGCGTAAAGTCACACCACATATTAACCAACCACTTTGATTCTACAGAGACACATCACTTTTGCTCTCATACCATTGGTCAGAATTAGTCACCTGACCTCCATCTAGATAAAAGTGAAGCTGGGATAGGTAAATCCTGACTGGGCAGCTGCTTCCCAGTATGAAGGCTACATAATAGAAAGGGAGCATTAATCTTTGGCATCAGCTGTCTCTGCTCTAGGTCTCCAGGTAACTGGAATGTGGTTCTTCTTCTCAGTCCACCAACTATTAGGCCTTTAAAACTTGTTCCATTGCAGTAATCTAGAAAGGAGACATTCAGTAGCAGGGATATTTACAGATTTGGAGGGGAGATGAACCATCAGCACTGGTTTAGATATAAGCAATTGTTAAGAGAAATAGAGAGAGTTAGGACCAGGGAAATAATATTGGGAAGACGCTGTGCTTTCAAGATGGGTTCTGCTATTTTGTTCCCCTTTATGTGGTAGGTTGAGAAATACAAAGTCACTGAGGTACTATGCCAGGTATCTTCTGTGGTTCCCCAAGATTCATTCTTTTTTATTTAAATTTTTTAAAAAAATTAATTTCTTCCATGAGCAAGCAAGCAAGTGAGAAAGAAAGAGAGAAAGAATCTTCAACAGTATCTTTGCACCCCAATCCTCAGCTTACCCCAGATTATGTGCAAGTGTGCACCTGGGCACTTGGGAGGTCTCTAGACCTGAGTCAGGAACCTTCCCATCTAGGACTGCCTTATAGAGCATTGTGTTTTACTGCTGTGCTGCTGTCTGGCCCCATCTAGATTTACTCGTACCCTTTTCCACTCTGCTCTTTGTCTTAGGAGACTTGTCTGTTCTAAAGAGCTGCTATTTCTCTGGATTTCAGCTGGTTGTAGCCAACATGGAGACCCACAAGGAGACTGGAGAAGGGAAGAAGAGAAGTTTAGGGATTTGTGCGCAGGCAGCCTTAGGTTTGCCGTGTCCTTTGCTGGAAGGTTACCACTCCTCTCAACCCTCTGTACTGTAATGACTCTTTCCTTCCGGGTTCTGGTAGTTTTTCTCTCCCTGAGTCCTTTCAAGCCTAGGTGTCATAACATCTCTGCTATTTCCAGCCCAGAGTTTCTGCACCATCTCCTGTGGCTCTCCCTAGACCTCATTCATAATTTTGCTCTTGATTTCTTTGCAAAAAGTGGCCCTAATTTGATACTGTTAGCATCATATGTTCAGCCCCAAGCAGCAGGCCCATTCTGTATGAACTAAAAGAAACCTTTTTAAAATATATTCCTAGCATTTTTTTAAGAAAAAGAGAAGTTTTAATAGAAAAGTAAAGATTTCTAAGAGGAAGGAAATATACCCCCCATGCTAAAAGGCATGTGGGTGGACAGCTGTAAGAAAGGACAACTGCATTGGCATGAGGTTAGGTGTTACTTTTATCCTCGGGGCTGGTAATGAATATTTAGCAGGGGAAGGTTTATAAGCCTCAGAGGTTCAGGACCTTAACCTCCTGGATATTATTCTTATAGGGCTTTGCTAGACTTCATACATTTTTTTAAAAAAAAATTTTATTGCCAGAGGATACCTGTGCTTGCCAGAGAGAGAGCAACAGGGAGAGAGCATCCAAGTTCCCACAAATGGTGCATGGTCATGCCCCAGTTTCTTCTCCTCCATTTCTCTAGCCTATTGGGATTTTGGGCATGCATTCATATTCTCCTGGTATGTTTTTCAAGCCACCACGGCTAGGATTTCAACTGCGGCTGACTACATGGGATCTTGTTCCCTTAACCACTAGGCTATTGGCCAGCCCTGTGCATTCAATCATCCCCTCTTTTTCTTTCTTTTAATTTTCCAGAGGGCATGTGTATGAGAGAGAGAGAGAAAGAGAGAGTGAAGGGAGGGAGGGGGGAGGGAGGGAGGAAGGGAGAGAGAGAGAGAGAGAGAGAGGGAGGGAGGGAGGGAGAGAAAGGGAGAGAGAGAGAAAGTGATAAGGCATGGGAGTTGGTCAGGCCACAGTTCCTTTTCTTTTCCTCCCTCTCTTTCTCCTTTTGGGATTTTGTGCATGAATGTACAGGGCCCACTGTGTTTCTCAGGTCACACCTCGACTTGAAAGGATTCGGGGAGAGAAAAACTACCAGAATCCAGGGTGCGGGACTTGAACCACATAGTTGACCTTGTGGGATTCAACTACTTTAACCACCAGGCCACAGGCCCTTTGAAAATTTGAGCTCATTTACACAGTCCTCACTCGGTCACACATTTCTCATCATTGCTCTCTGGATTTCTAAAAGAAGAAATTGCTAACAAGGCGAGTGGAGGAGTCATGAAATACTTGGCTTTTTGCAGGATGAAAGTTCCACCAGCTATTAAAAAAGCTGAATTAGGAAGAATTCTGTATAGGAGGTAGAAGTTTGTTTTGAGATTTTCTAGGTTACCAGAGAAATCCAGATACTCTGAATAGCTAAATTCAATTGTTCTTTGCCCAATTATTTTTCCTCCCTGATTATTTTAGAAGTCTGCATTTTATTGTTTTAGTTTTACTTGTTTTTATCCCAGCTCCATGCTGAGTCATCACCCTCCCTAATTTTCTTGACTCTCTAAGGAAGGTTTTGTTCGACTTCAGTTCCTCCGGTAGCCTACACGTCTTTGATCCTGCCCGTCCTGAGAAGTAGGCAGGAGAGAACTTTCTTCTAGGTTTGACTGTTATGGAGCCCACTCTTCCTTTTTATCTGCCTCTTCTTTTTGTTTTTATGAGCGACAATATAGTATAGTGGTAAACAATGAGATGTTTGAGTCAGATAGCTCTGGTTAGTCCTGATTGTAAAGCCACTTTATAGACTGAGTGACCTTGGTGACGTTACTGAGCCTAATTCTCAATTTCTTCACTTGTAAAATGGAGATAATAAAGATTCCCAGTTCAGAGAACTGTGATGAGGCTTTAAAGAGAAAATAAATGTACTGTGTGTGGCACCTTGTAGGCACTCAATAAACATTGGCCATTTTTATTATAACCCTCTGGATATTACCCACATACCACCAAGGTTTTCTAGGATTTAAAAAAAGTTTATTTTTTATTTCTCCAGAGAGAGAGAGAGAGAGAGGGAGGGAGGGAGAGAGAGAGAGAGAGAGAGAGAGACAGACAGCCACCCTCCCTCCCACTAGACTCCTCATGTTGCAATTCATTCAATCCTGATCAAGCCAGGATCGGGACACATGTGTGTCCAACACATGTAGGGAGACCCAAGCCCAAACCTGGGACCTTCCCATACGACTTCGACATCACAGACATTGCATGACTGCTGTATTGTGACTGGTCCAAGTTTCTAGATTTGATCTATTGTTCAAAGTGGGACTGGAGGTCTTTATGTTTCTTCTGGAGGACTCCAGAAGTGTTCTTGCTTGTTCATTGGTGATTGATGACTTTCAGTTAGTTCTGGTTATTGCTCTAAATAGGCAGTCACTTAAAATGTGTGTACAGAATCAGATTCGCCTGTTGTTTCTGGAGGACCTTATAAATATCAGAGACTGGGCTAGACAATGCTCGTAGATTTTATACAAAAAAAGGTTAATGCCAAATAGAGAATCAGACACAAACAGTGCATAACTTTGTTTCATATAAGACCTGTAGACAATTGTCAACTCTTTCATTCCCTACTCTGATTTGTCTTTCAACTTGTTCTAATCATCTGACCATAGGTGATATTTTCTGGAAAGATGATGGCTACCTAAAAGCAGCCATAGACACATAAAATTTAGATTGGAAAGGATCATTATAAAGTCAGCTGTTTTTAGTATCCCTTTGCTTATCAAAAGATAGTACTTTCTTTCAATGGATATAATCTCAAAAGGCTTTTTTAATGGTCATTTGTTTGTTGATCAAGTTTCACATTTCAGCTTATATTTACATTCTAATTTTGTTTCTACAGACTTGTACCAGCTATTTTTTCCTCCTCTGTAGGGACCTGGTCTGATTTTCTGTTTCTATGGGCATTCCAATATGCATTTTAACTCTTTATGTCATGGCTTATCACCTGGTTGATATATCTAGGTTCAGCCACCTTCAATTCTTTCTTCCTCCACTAAACTCATCCTATTCTTTCTAGGACAGTTGCCTCTTTTCTTTATTTTTTCTTTTAAAATTTTATTTAAATATTTTGAAAATTTTGGAAAGACCTCTAAAATGTTAGCAATTTGGAATGGCCTTGGCTGCAAGTAACATGATATACATATAAAGCAGTTTAACCAATAGGAGTGCACATTTTTCATGTAACGCTAGGACTGGAAGGAGATTGTCCCAGGGTTGTTTTAAAGGCTCAACAATGTCAGCGAGCTCTCTAGCTCTTCCAGTCTCTTTGTGCTCTTTGATTTTAAGTGTGTTTTCAACCTCATCTATAGAGGTCTGGGCAAGCTACAACAGCTCCAAGTATCATAGTCTCACATTTCAGCATCCTAAGGAGAAGAAAGTGGATGGGCTGATAGGTCTTCTTCTCATGTAGTCTTTTATCAGGGAAGATAAACGTTTCCTGAAGGCCTACAACAGACTTCCCCGTAATCTCACTGGACTTCACTTGATCACAGGACTACCTTTAGATGAGTGTCAAAAGAAAAGAAATGCTATTCTTGGCTTAAGTCAATCATAATTCCCTGGGTGTAGGCACATTGCCACCTAAAAAAGTGGGGTTCTGTTATCAAGGTAGAAGATTAAAAAACAAACAAACAAAAAACTACTGGATAAGTCCTTGGAAAGTCTTCTCATGGCTCCTCTTAACACCATGTATAGATGAGGAATATGAATAGAAATCGAAGTTTTTGCTAAAGACCACATACCTAGAAAGTGTCAAAGCCAATACTAAACTTTTGGTCTTATGTTCTAGAATTTGTTTCTCCATTCTTTTATGGTAACACTTAAGTATAAAATTCTAGGGAAGAAATGGAAGTTCTTGGAGAGCCAGGTCAAGGGGAATTACCTCCTGCCTTCACATTACCATACACCAGACTTTATGGGGTGGTAGAGGTCCAAATTTGTGAACTTAATTTATTCATTGTTTCAGCAAATATTTACTGACTCCCTACGATATAGTAGGAATAATATTAGTGCTAAAGATATAGTTCATTATTGTAATTGCTCCCAAATATTAAGTGGAAATCTAGGGGTAGAATTGTAGAAACCATTGTAACTGGGGACAGACAACATATTTTTCAAGGCCTGTTTTATGTTTCTCTTCCAAGTCACATAGGAAGACTACATTTCCCAGCCTCCTTGGCAATTAGGTTGGGCTATGTGACTGTCATCGGCCAATGGGATGTGGGCAGAAGTAATGTGTGCCATTTCCAGATTCAGCGGTAAAACCCTTCAGGCTTTTGATGGGGGGGGTCATCTCTACTAGTTATTTTTCCTATAGTTTGAATTACTGAACAGAATATCTACCTTTTTTTCCCCTTCAGCTTCAGATGGTTTAGAAAATTAGTAACTTTGAGAATAATATTGAGCTTTCATTCATATGTATAGGCCTTTCTAGTAGATTCCTTCTAATAAATGGCTTTATCTTGTTTTTATTTAATTTTTAAAAAAAGATATTTTTGCTATAGGACATGTGTGCTCACTGGAAAGGCAGGCAAAAAGAAAGAAATCACACCCCCCGCAGTGGGGGATGGCCATGCCTCAGTCCCTTCTCTGCCATTCTCTTCTTGGGATTTTGGGCACTTATGCACACACACCTGGCATGAATCTAAGCCACCAGGTCTGGGACTTGAACCGTGGTCAACTATGTTGGAGTCCAGCGACCTAACCATTATGCTATCTGCTTGTCCTTATCTTGTTTCACTTTAGCATCTTTGAAATGAGGGTAGGTTTTTCTTTTAAAATCTAAAATAGAATTCAACTTTTTTATCCTGAGAAGGTGTATAACTTGTTAGTGGGAGTTCTAGCCCAAAGATAGGAAAGAAGATAAGCCTCCTATCAGGGCTAAGCTAAGTTATTTTTAATTCCCTTCTAGTCTTGAAATTCTATGTTCTCAAGCATTTATTCTGTCTCTGCCTCCTAACACAAACTACTCACTGGGGAGGAAAGTAGAAACAAGATCAACTGAAGTCTTTGAAAGTTCTAAGCTCTATACCTGTAAAATTGGGGGAGTGAACTCAATTTCTTTGGGTGTTGAGAGAACTCAAAGAGATAAAAGATAAGCTGGTTCAACAGCAAGGCCTAGCACATACTAAGTCCTTACAAGTGATATTGTTTACGTTATTGTGTTGTTATTGTTGAAAACTGCCAGAGTGTGGCGGTTAGGAATCTGGACTCTAGAGACAGAGTATCTGCATTCAAATCACTGCTCAGCTGTTTACTGTCAGATCGTTTGTATAAGTCACTCAATCTCACATTGCACGTTGTCCCTATCTGCAAAATGACAATGCTGATGCTATCTGCTTCACAAAGTCATTGTGAGGATTGAGGTAATGCACTGAAAATGCCAAGCACCCCAAAATGTTAGCTCTTAGTGTGGTAGTTTTCAGTTCCCCGGGCCCTATTATATTCTTTCTCAAATCGGGCATGTGGCACTAAGTAGCCATTATAACTTGACGTAGGCAAGTGGCATTGGACGTTCTGAACCCTCATGTACAAAAAATGGAAATTCTGGGAACCAGCAGTTAGCGTAATGGCTATGTCGCTGGACTCCCACGTAGTCGACCGCGGTTCGCGTCTCGGACCCGGTGGCTTACAACTCACGCCGGGCGCGTGTGCGTACGTGCCCAAGATCCCAAGAGGAGAATGGAGGAGAAGGGATTGCGGCGTGACCATCCCCCCTGGGGGGTGATTTCTTGCTTTCTATCTCTCTGTCTCTCTCTGTCTGGCGAGCGCACGCGCCCTATAGCGAAAAACCTCTCCAAAAAAAAAAAAAATGGAAATTCTATCTTGATTTTTTTATAGGCAATTTATTCTTGCTGTTCTTATAATTTTCTATCTAGTGCTTGACATAAAGAGTAGCTGCATAATCAATCATGTATTAAAAGTCTGTGCCTGCCCTTCCTGTCTTTCTTTCTCGCTCACTAATGTTTAGCGTAAACTGTTTGGTTTTGTGACTATTTCACATGTTCTAGTGTTCAAAGTTGTGAAATCCCTTCTAAAAGCCATCTAATACTTGACTCAAATTCAAATTCCTATTAAAAGTTGAAAAAAGCACATTGTTATTCTTTGAAAATTTAACATGCCATGAGGTACTTGGAGTTTTCACTTCTCTTTAACCGACTCCATACCTGTTCTAAGTTAGTGGCTACATTAAAAAAATTTCATAAGCAAGTACTGGAAATTGGATTATAGTCATAATCAATATGTCTTTAAAAGGTATGGAAACACTGAAAAAGTATCTGAAGATAACCAGTGACCTATGCAGTGTGTGGCAATGTTATCCAATTTCTAGGTCATTTGTAACTGATTTGGACATAAAAGGAACTACAATAGCTTTTGAATCTTTTGAGTAGACAGTGGAAATCAATTCCACAGGTCTTTGCAATTTATTCTAAGAATACATGATATCACAAGTCCAAGCTAACCTTCATTAAAGATTGTCTATCTGTGGGGAAGATTAAAACCAGGAATAGAAAAGTAATACAATAGCCCTACTTATTCACAGGGGATTAATTTCAAGCCCCTAGTGGTTGCCTGAAGCTGTGTATAGTACTGAACCCCAAATGTACTACTTTCTTTTTTCTTTTCTAATCTGAGAACTGAGATGGCTACTAAGTGACTACTGGGCAGGAGTATAGATAGTATTGATGAGTTGGGCACAGGGATAATTCATGTCCCAAGCAGTTTGGAGGATAATAGGATGAGATTTTTATCACGCTACTCAGAATGGTGCACAATTGAATACTTATGAATAGCTTATTTCTGGAATTTTCTGTCTAATATATATATATTTTTTTGGAGAGGTTTTTTTTGCTATAGGGCGCGTGCGCTCGCCAGACAGACAGAGAGAGACAGAGACAGAAAGCAAGAAATCACCCCCCGGGGGGATGGCCACGCCGCAATCTCTTCTCCTCCATTCTCCTCTCGGGATCTTGGGCATGCACGCACATGTGCTCAGCGTGAGTTTAAGACACCGGGTCCAGGACTTGAACCGCGGTCGACTACGTGGGAGTCCAGCGACATAGCCATTACGCTAACTGCTGGTCCCTGTCTAATATTTTTGAACCACAAAATATTTTTGTCTGTAGGTAATTTAAACTGTGGAACTGTACAAAACTGAGGATGAAGGTCAACTGCTGTAGATGGACTCTTGCCCCACCTCTTCAGCTTAGTAGCAGTCTCATGCAGAAGGTCACAGGACAAGTAAGTCAGTGGAAGAGCTCACAGAAGCAAATTATTCATGAGCCCTCATCGTGCTCTTATGTACCTCATTTAGTATGATGGGAGACCAGTTTGGTCATTATAGCATAAGGATCTAGGTGGCTCTTGCATTGTGGCTTTGACATCAAACTAGACCTGGATTTGAGTCCTGCCATTTGGCCTTGTGGTGTCACGTTTTCCTCATCTGTAAATGGGGATAACGGTCACTACTTCTGTAATTGTGAGACTTATAAAGCACTTTGCACTGGACCAGACTCTTATTAAATGCAAAATAAATGTATCTATTATGTTTATTAAATTAGGTGAGTCACTTCAGCTCCCTGGCCCTGAGGAGTTTGCCTCATTAGTCAAAAGGAGCATGGTTATTTGTATGCATCTGAGGACCCAGGGCTGTGTTAGATGACCTCTAAGGTCATGTCCTACGATTCTTAAATGAGTCTATGTATTTATTCTTGTTTTGAGAAGAGTATAGGAGTAAAGTTGAGCCCTGATAATGAACCAGGATGTGGGTATGTGGGCAAAATCAGCCTTTCAATGGAGTCATTTTGACACCTTTCTTTCCCTCACAGCACATAGTGTATTAGTCATTAAATAAAAGTTTAACAAACACATATTCTGTGCCAGTTCTACAACAGACACTATTTTATTTTATTTTTATGTTAGAGGGTGAGTGTGCGTGTGTGTGTGTGTGTGTGTATGCACAAGAAAGAGAGTTAGCTCCTCCCTCCAAGGGGATCTAGTTCGGCCACAATCCTTTTTCCTCCAATTAACCGTCTTGTTAGGATCCTACGCACATGCACCCACCAGGTGTGTTTTTCAAGCCCATTGGCCAGGACTTGAGTCTGGTCAGCCATGTGGGATCTGGCTTCCTCTGTGTTGTGCCTGACTGCTGAGCTATGGGGCTGGCCCCAAGCACTATTTTAGAAACTGGAGATAAAGCAATGGGAAGGAAAATTAGAAAGACAAAAACTCAAAGATCCTGCCCTCTTGGAGATAGTTTTCTACAGTTCAATATGGACAATAAACAAATAAATAAATGGGTCTCATGACATGATCAAGCCCTGGAGCTATAGTTTAAATATATAGCTCAAGCCCGGTCATGCTCACTGCCTTTCTTGTTATTACTGTGCAAATCACCATCACTTCTGGCCTTGCTTACTGAACTAACCTCTTAACAGTTTGCCCTGAGTCCACTCCTGGTACCTTACTGTCTATTCTACCCAGCAACATATGTGGATATTAGAGCATAGGGCTCACTCACTAAAAACCCACAAATGGCTTCTCATCACACGAAACAAAAGTCAGAGTGTTTCCACATATTATCTAGCCCTTGGCTACTCTTCGGTATCCTACTCCTAACCCCTTCTCTATTCCAGCCACACTACCTGTCTCCCTCCTTGGTCAAGCCTTTGCACTTCCTGTCCGCTCTGCCTAGGGCATCCTTCCCACCTAGCTGTGCCCTTTACCTCATTTGAGTTTCAGCTCTTCAGAGAAGTCTTTCCAACTACTCTTTTTCCAAAGTAAGCTCTTCAATCCATCTCTCTTTGACTCCTATCCTGCTTCATTTTACTGCAATCTACTGAGCAGTTAATACATGCCACATACTGCAATGTCTTTGATGTGTATTGTCTTCTCTAATCCTGCCAACACCCCCAGGATATAAATGATATCGTCTCTGTTTTTCAGAAGCAGAATCTAAGGTCCGGAGCAGAAGAGTCAGTTATGAAACTGGGTTGTGAACCCCAGTTGTCTGACAGTCTGACTGCTATGTGTGCTATATGGACCCCCAGAAAGTTCTTTCTTAAATGATTTCTTTGGCACTTGAAAGCTTTATGTTTTCTTTTGATCTTACCCATCTAAGAGCGTTTATTCTGACATGTCCGTTTACCCCATCACGATGAGTCTTTGAAGCCGGAGATCAAATCTCATTCATTTTTGCATCTCTACCACCTTGCAGGGAGCCTGGCAGGAATTAAGCATTCAGTGAAGTCTATTGAACTGACCTCCATCCCCACGCTATCAATTCCTGGAGGGTCTTTCTAGGCAGAGTGTGGCCTCAGTCACTTTCCCTTTTTCCTCAGTCAACCTCATGCCTTGTCAATGCCCCTGTTCAAAAGCTTCTAAGATGTGGATTTTTAAAACCAAAGATAATAAATAATAGTCATAGAAACTGATCCTATTTGGTCCTAGTCTTTGAAAAGGGATCAGAGCATTAGTGGGTGGGTGGCTGGACCAGGAGTGGCTCTTATTAGAAGTTAGGCGAACTGGAAAGCGTGTACAGGACACCCACACACACACACGTATACATTTTTGTACAGAGAGTAACAAGACCAAGGATTTTTCACATTTATCTTGCTCTACCCACAGTATGTTGTTTTAGTTTACTGGAGTGAGCGATTATCCACTCCACAGATAATTGCTATTTTGGTTTTTGCTAAAGGGTGGTTTGTTCTACAGAGAGACATACAAAAAGACCAAGTTTCCAAAAGAAGTATTTTTGTCATCGAGCAGGGCCCCAGGGTGTGCAGAGAAAGTGCTGGTGTGAGGGGGTCAGGAATCCCGCATTTACACTCTCTGCCTGGATATTTGATTGGGACAAGTCCCTTCCTGAGTTTCAGATTCTTTCCTGGGATTTATTGCTCAACTGTAAAAGCACTATTTAAAAAGTAACGCTCACTTCCATTTAAAAAAAAAAAAAAATTTTGTTAGAGGGCATGTGCAGTCGCCAGAGAGAGAAAGACAGCAGGAGAGGGAAAGTGAAGACCCTCCCGCCCCCATGGGGGATGGTCACACCACAATCCCTTCTCTTTCGTTTCTCCTCCTTTTGGGATTTTGAGCATGCATGCATATGTGGCTATTTTTTTTTAAGCCCTGGGTCCAGGACTCAAACCGTGCAGTCAGCCATGTGGGGTCCAGCTGCCTTAACCTCCACGTCACCAGCTGGGTTTCTTCCATTTTCTGCTGTCCTGGACCTATAGTAACTCTGGGAAACTACACATGCAGGCTTGAGGTCAGATGGCCCTGAGTTGAGTCAGCGTTGTTACCTCACACTGGAGACTCAACCTGGGGCAGCTCCTGTGTCATCCTCTACGGAATGGGGGTAATGGTTGTCCCACTGTAGAGGGCTATTGTGAGAATGAATGAAGGGGTGCATGTGAATGCTTAGCTTGGTACTTGACACCTGGTATGTCACTGACGAGTGCTAACTAAGAATAGTAGAAATAATAATTAGAATCAAAACAACATGCTGGGATGTAGGTCAGGGAAGAGTGGGAAACATGAAGCAGAAGACAGAGCCTGCCTTCAAGGACATAAACTTAGGAAACATTAAAACGAAGAGAGCTGATCGGAATGGAGGGGTAGGCAGGGAGAGAGAGCAGCGGTTTCAGGATTCGAGGGCAGTAAGAGCCCCTCAGCCAGACACGGTCAACGAGACCTCCCCGCGGTGGTGAGAGAGGAGCTGGGAGGCAGGAAGGAAGGTGGGAGATCTGCAGCAGAGGACACGGTGGGCTTTCAGAGGTCAGTTCACAGTCTGCTTTGTTGAAGCAGAGGGTTTTTAATAAAATATACATGGGGGCAAAGGCCTGTCTAGTTTATTTCTCAGGGAGCACAAATCCATAATTGTAGTTTTCTTTCTTTTCAAATTTCTAAATCTGAAATTTATTTCAATCAAGAGCCGGCTCAGCAATAGGGACTTTGTGGGTGTGGCTTGAGCACCGGCTGAGGTGTCAGCATCCTCCTGGGGCACGTGCGTAACTTATGGGGTGTAGGGGCACACAGAGCCAGTGCCAGAGTCCAGCTGTGGGGGCCCTCTAGTTCCCAGGGAATCTGGCAGGAGAGTGCTGGAAGGTGAGCTCCCTGTGACGTCTCCTTTACCAGCTTGTCCTGCTATGCATTGTTTGCACCCACTATGGTGGCCTCCCTGGAGTCCACATGTCCAGAATTATTCTCTTGAGCAAGTCATGAGTATGTATGCTGAACCTCATGGTTTGCCGAGTCTCTGTAACAGGGTGAATTGTTAAGACCCTCCCGCTATACATACACACGCACACACACACATACACACAACTAGCTAACTTAGCCTCTGCTTTCCCCACCCACCCGTAGGTAACAAGATCAACACTAGATTTCTAAAGACCCCTGGGGTGAACTGTGGTGAAGGAAAGAAATTTGGGTCAGGAAATGTGAGAGTGGTCATCCCAGACTGGAGAAGTGTGGAGATACAGGGTGCTGGAGACTAATGCCCCGAAGAGGCCCGATGTGGGATGGATGCAGGATGCCATGTCCATGTACCCTTGAGACCACTCTTGCCTGGGGGTCTCTGGGCCACCTGCAGAGCAACCATGACATGGGTGGTAAAGGCCATGCTCAGCAAATATATAAAGGGACAGTGGTAAAGCTTGGGTGATCGCTGGAGTGTAATGAGGTGCCTCTGACCCCAGTTATCTGGCTTTACTAATTCCAGGATCCTTGAATTACTCAAATGTAAGAGAAGGGAGTTCCCTTTTCCATGTCCCAATTACTAAATTCCCCAAATATCCTCCTTCAGCCAGGAGAAGTTTGGGTGCTTGAGCAGATTACGTTTGATTTTCAGAAATGAAGTCTTGTGACATATCTGGCACCTAAGATTTGAGGACTAAACATTAGGTCATCAGGAAAGCCATGCCTTTTGTTTTGTTTTTCTATGCAAAAGTGCATTATGCTTTTTCCAATGACCCAACATTTTGCCCACTAGGCTTAGGTTAACTGTTAACAATGGAGTGTAGGAATGAATTGATTTGCTTGCTCTCATCTTTCATCCCTGTAGTTGCTCCACATGAATAACCCAGGCACTTTTGTGGTTAACTTTTCCAGAGGTAGCTGTCTCCTAGGTCTCTCACTGTGGTCTAAAAGAGAAGTTTCTGAGTAGGCCTGTCCCCTGGGAGCAGAGACTGCCCAGGAACCCAGCAGGTGATAAAGAAAGCGTTTGTGCTGACCATGCCCAGACATTTGAGTGTTTTAAGGCCAACAGGTCACATTACAATTTCAGAATTCACAAAGTGAATCTCTAAGAAAAATTCTGTGACCCTTGAGTCACTCAATCAGATCAAAGATATAAAAGGGGGTTTGAGTGTGTGAGAGAAGATTTGTGGTGAAAATTCATTTGAGAAGTTACAGTATTATTCAAGTTCTCAGGGGAGCTACCTTCATCATAAGTCTAGTACACCTATTGCCACAACTTTACCCCCAGGGAAATCTTGTACCCATTAGCAACCCCTCCCCCATTTCCCTCCAAAATCACCAACTTTAACATCTTAGGCTGCTATTGCATTGCTAACAGAAATACCCCCACTAGGACCAGTGTTTTATAAAGACTAGAGGTTTATTTGGCTTGTGATTCTAGTGGCTGAAGTCTTAAGGTATATGGGTGCCAGTTGGGCTGGGTATGTCACAACATGGCTGACAGAAGCAGAGAGAGATGCAGGTATGTGCAGAGAGAGAAACCCAAGGCAGCCATCTTCTTTTGATGACAATCTGCTGTCATGGGAACTACCTCTTCTCATGAAAGTAGCAACTCATGTGGTATTGTGAGCCATCCTTAATCAACTCATGAGGGCAATGTCTCCGTGGTCCAGTCATCATTTACTACGCTTCACCTCTTAAAGGTCTCATCATTTCTCAATGCATTACACTGGGGAGGAAATTTTAAAACATGAACCTTTGGGGAATAAATCATTATCCGAACAAGAGACCCCTGTTAGGAACCAGGCCACACAGCAGGAAGTGAGTATGGGCTACCAAGTGAAGCTACATCTGTATTTGCAACTGCTCCCCATTGTGGGCATTACCTCCTGAGCTCTGCCTCCTATCAAATCAGCTGTGGCATTAGAGTCTTTTAAGAGTGTGAACCCTATTGCGAACTGTGTGTGCAAGGGATCTGGGTTGTGAGCTCTCATAAAGTATACTCCCTACCTCCACTGTCAGTGGAAAAATTGTCTTTCAGCCCTTGGTGCCGAAAAGGTTGGGGACCTCTAATCCAAACCATAGCACCTAGGTAAACTATAATCTACTTTCTGTTTCGTAGATTTGTTTATGCTGAGCATTTCATACAAATGGAATCATATGTTACATGGTAGTTTGTGATTGGCTCTTTCACTTAGTGTAATGTTTTCAGTATTCATCCATGTTATATCATGAGTCAATGTTTCATTCTGCTTTCTAGACAAATAATATTCTGTCATATGGTTTTGGTACATTTTGTTTATCCTTTCATCAGTTGATGGACATTTGAGTTGTTTATATTCTCTGGCTATTATGAATAATGCTGATAGAAAAATTGGTATACAAGTTTTTGTTTGTTTGTCTATTTATTTCTTCTGTGGAATAAGACAGACAACAAACACCCTTAACAGGACATTGGTGCCACAATCCACCCTCAGCCTCAGCAGCTCCAGATCATGGGCATGTGCACGCCTGGGGCAGTCAGGGAAGTCTCCCTCACGAATTCCGAGCACTCCCACATGGTTCAGCCTCACAGAGCATCTCATTTTACTGCTACACCACGGAGCACTCGGGAGTCCAGCAACATAGCCATTACGCTAACTGCTGGTCCCTCTTTTTTTTTTTTTTTTTTTTTTTTTTTAAGAGAGATTTTTGCTCTGAGGCAAGTGTACTTGCCGGAGAAGCAGAAAGTGAGAAATCACCCCCCCTGAGGGGATGGCCACACAGAAATCCTCCATTCTTTTCTTGGGATTTCAGGTATGCACACACATGCACCCAGCATGACTTTCAAACTGCCAGTCTGGGACTTGAACTGCAGTCCGCCATGTATGTCCAGCAACATAACCATTATACCATCTGCTGATCCTAAGACTTTAGTTTCTTATGGCAAATTACTCTTTGGTTGGGGAGATACTATTATTTTTTTTAAGAATTGATTATTATTTATTCAAAAAATTTGCAATGGAGCACACACACTCACCAGAGAAAGACAGAGAGAGAGAGAGAAAGAGAGATATCGAGAGAGCAAGCTGCCAGATCTGGGACTCAGACTTGAACCGTATCAGCCATGTGCGAGTCCAGTGCCTTAACCACCATGCTGCCTTCTGGCCCAGAGAGATACTGTTTCTTTTTTTTTTTTTTTTTTTCCTTTAAAAAATGGATACATACATTCCCCATGGGTGAGAAACCCTGCTCCCAGCCTTTAGAATCTGGTTACCTGTTAAAACATTTCTCTGTTCCACATGGTTCCAGATTTTTTACAGATTCTTTTCAGTCTTATTTAGTTTCTTTTGTTTTAATACAAATAGGCAGCCAGTGACAATACCTAGGTCTGGCTAAGCACAGATCCACGAGAACAGCAGATTGTCAATCTGTAATCTTCTAACCAATTTCATGTGCTTCACCAGAGCAGGATTTGCAGGAATGGTGTTTCCTAACTGCTAATGACCAACTTCATTATCCTGCTGCCCTTAGCTAACATTTTGCCTTTGGCTTATAATGGAAGTCATTAGATTCTAGAAAATTCCCTTTGCATCCTGTTTCTAACTTTGATTCTCTGGAATCAGCATGCAAGCTGTGACAATGCAAAGAAGAACTAAATCTGGACATGTGCCTTTTGCACCCTGTCAGGCACAGAATGCCACCAAGAACTGTTTAGTCTACTGGCAAGAGAGACAGACAGCCAATGCTTATGGGACAGATTCCCCGGGGGCAGGCCCTGAACGTAGCTGGAGAGCTTTGTGTATAACAAGTGAATGTCTGAATGAGACAAGAGCCTTTAGTGCCCTTGCATGTGCCCCTGATTCCACTCGAAAAAGTCAAACTCCAAATGGACACTACAGAGCAAGCACATTGGTATAGCATGCTTGGAGTTTTCTGTAGGAAATTAACTAAATAACACTAACGTTCTTTCCCTTCTCTCCTTTCCACTCTCCACTTCCCTCCCTAATGAAACTGCTTAAGCTCAGCTCTTTAGCTCTCTCACGGGGGCAAAAGTGTTTGACAATTTCATTCTCTTGTGACCCTTGGATCAGAAAGAAGTCTCTTTTCTCTTTCACTTTGCTTATTCCAAGAAATGTTTCTCATCAAGGCTATTGTATTTCACCGGAGACACAGCTTTCTGAAATAAGATGTCCTGAAATGCTAGTTCAAACACGCATCCTTTAAAAACAGCAAAAGTGGCACTTTAAAAAGAACCCAATCACATTAGAAGTGGAACTGATTCTGTCTTCACAAAATTATTGTTGCACAAATAGCAGGTTGCTAACACTGTAGACATAAAAATCATCCAGTGAATCAAAATAAGGGTCAAATCTTCCCCCATGTGGTCATTCTCTTATTTAATGTGTGTGTTCCTTCTTTATAATGAACTCAGTAATGGAAAGCTTAAATGGAAATGTTCAGCAGCAATTTAAAAATATTGATGGAGTGTTTCCTAGGTGTGCAGAAGTTGCCATCCATTTTAGAGACAACAAATGCACAAAGCTCTGTGATAGGTGATGTGGGGCATAGATAGGTAGTCCTTGGCCTTAGAGAGTTGATAATCTAGAATGAACAAGAAACCAGTAGAGAAATAACTAGAACATGGGCAATTACGCATGCAGTATACATTCCCTGAATTCCCATGGGTCAGGCACTTTGCAAAGATGATTGAGATACAGGGACGAACTGAAAAGAACTGGTACCTCCCTTAATGAGGGAGAATGTAGGTGTTAAAGTTCTTCTGTCCTCCAACAAATATTTGTTATCTACTGTATGCCAGCTGCTGTTCTTGAAGGTGTGGGTATGGCAGTAAACAAAATCAAGTCCCTACTTTCATGGAGATTATGTCCAATTTGGGAAACAGAAAATAAATAAAAATATAGATAAGTAAATATAGTTTCAGGCAGCAAAAAAAAAAAAATGCTATGAAGAAAATAGAATGGGAAAAGAGGCTACTTTCAATGATTAGGAAATGTCTCTCTCAAGACTTTTGAGCAGAGGTCTGAATGAGTGAGAGAGAGAGAGCTGTGAAGGTCTCTTAGGTAGAGAGGATTTCAAATGCAGAGACCCTGCGGTGAAGAGAAGCTTGTGTTGGTAAAATAGGGAGGACGCCAGTATGGCTGGATGAGCATGAGGCAGGTGAAGAGAATTTACTATTGCGTTATGAGACAATAATTGATGCTACCCCTATCGTGTCAGAAAAACACTCTAATGGGAGTGGTAGTACCCAAGAGTTCCATGGCAAAATGAAAATGGGGCTGGCCTCATAGCATAGTGATTAAGGGAGCGGGATCCCTCATGGATGGCTGCAGGTTGAATCTGGGCCCCAGTGGCTCAAAAAATCATGCTGGGCACTTGGATGTGCATGCCTCAGATCCTGACAGGAGGGAGAAATGAAGGAGAAGGATTGTGGCATGGCTATATCCCATTGGGAGGCGCTTTCTTATTGTCCAAACCTAATATCCCTCCCAGAGGTGGAACAGTAGGGTACAAATGAAGAGAAGGAGGAATAGTAACTGAAGGTGAAGGGATGAACAAATGGTTTATAAATGGGGGGAATTCCAGTTTAAAAAAATTTTTTTAAAGTTTTTTTCCTTAAGGCATGTATGCTTGATTTGACAAGACAGATAGAGACAGAGACAGAGACAGAGACAGAGAGAGAAAGAAAACACCCTCCAGAGGGGAGGATGTGGCCACACCACAATCCCTTCTCTTCCACTCTCCTCTGGGGACTTTGGGCATGCATGACACCCACGTGGTGTGTTTTTCAAGCTGCCAAGTCCAGGACTTAAACCATGCAGTTGGCCACATGGGATCTAGCTGTGTTAACCACAATGCCAGAATCCCATTATTATAATAACACCTTAAGAAAATCTTGGAGCAAGAGATGATATTGTCTTTTAGCTCAATTATACCAGATGCCTGAAAGGGGGAAACTGTATATTTGCTGAGACTTCTGTTTTCAGAAACTGACAAGATTAAATGGAAACCCAAAATTCAGAGTGGCCTTACCATAGGAGACATTTTCATGCAATATGGTGATAGATTGGATTAATCATTAATGACCAAAAGGGATTTAGTAATGTGCCAGTGTATTTGGAGTTGTATATCCTTTTGTTGTAAGAGGTCTGTGCTTGAAAACCAGTGGATAGCCTATGATATATGTATGTATTCGGTCTTCAAAATGTTTGTGGAAAGATTAAAGAGTGAGTTGTTTTTGATGCAAAAAAGAAATCCATGAATAATTTTTTCATAATGTCTATTTCCAAAACCTTTTTAAAAAATTTATTTTGTGCAATTATCCAACATAAATATACTTCACACCAGTCCAGTTGAAGCTATCATGCATGTTATCCTTAACAGACAATCCTTCATTTCTGTGACCCTTAAGTTTCTTGCCTCTCTGTTTTCTCCTTGTTTCCTTTCCTCTCACTCTCCTCTTTCTCCCACCCTCTTCCCATATGATCTCCTGTATCTGTAACCTTTTTTAATGTTTCTATATCCTCTAATCTTTCAGTTTCAGTCATCGAGTGCAGACAGTTGGTGTATATTAAGTGCCTCTCTTTCATAGCCTGGCTTGCTTCACTCAGTAGTAAATCTTCCATATTCATCCATTTTCTATTAAATGTCAGGATCTTGATTTTGTTGTTGTTGGTTTTTTTTTTTTATGGTTAAGTAGCATTTTTTTATGGCTAAAAAGCATATGTGCCACACTTTTTTCAAACCATTCACCTGTTTGTGGACATTTGGGTTGATTCTATGTCTTACTAATTATGAATAACGCTGCAATAAACATTGATGTGCAAGCACTTTACCGACTGAGCATTCTGTCCTTTGGGTAGATGCTCAGGAATGGAATTGCTGGATCATATAGCAGTTCTATTTGTAGATCTTTGAGGAACCTCCATATTGTTCTCCATAGTGGCTGGACCAATTTACATTCCCACCAACAGTGTAGGAGAGTTCCCTTTTCACCACAGCCTTGTTAGCACTTCATGTTTTTCTTTTTTTTTTTTTTAATCTTCAGCATTCTGACAGGGGTTAGGTGGTATCTCATTGTGGTTTTGATCTGCATCTCCCTTATGATGAGGGATGCTGAGCATTTTTTCATGTGCTTGTTCAATTCATTTTCCCATCTTTTAATTGGGTTGATTTTTAAAATTTAAAGTTTGTTTGTTTGTTTGTTTATTTATTTATTTATTTATTTATTTTGTGGGGGATAAGCTGCTTGAGTTTCCTGTGTATTCTTGTTATCAGTTCCCTATCTGAGGCATAGTTTACAAAAATATTCTCCCGTTCTGAGGATTGTCGGTTCACACCAATTACTGTGTTTTTGGCTGTGCAGAAATTTCTTAATCTCATATCATCCCACTTGTCTGTTTTTGGGATAATTGCCTGTACATTTTTCTTTTTTTTCTGAGAGATTTTTGCTATAGGACACATGTGCTTGCTGAAGAGACAGAGAGACAGAAAGCAAGAAATCACCCCCAGAAGGGTGGCCACACTCCAGTCCCTCCTCCTCCATTCTCCTCTTGGATCTTGGATACACGCATATGCCTGGTATGAGTTTTTTTTTTTTTTTTTTTTTTGGGAGAGGTTTTTTGCTATAGGGCGCATGCGCTCGCCAGACAGACAGAGAGAGACATAGAGACAGAAAGCGAGAAATCACCCCCCAGGGGGGATGGTCACGCCGCAATCCCTTCTCCTCCATTCTCCTCTCGGGATCTTGGGCACGCACGCACACGCGCCCGGCGTGAGTTGTAAGCCACCGGGTCCGAGATGCGAACCACGGTCGACTACGTGGGAGTCCAGCGACATAGCCATTACGCTAACTGCTGGTTCCCCCTGGTATGAGTTTTAAGTTGCTGGGTCTGGGACTCAAACTACAGGTGACTATGTGGAAGTTCAGTGACATAACCATTATGCTATCTGCTGATCTCTTCATAACCTTTTTTGAAGACCACTTGCAGATACATATTTTGGGTTTTGTTCACGGTTCCTGGCTCTTAACTATTTGACCTCTTATCCTTGGTCTCTGAAGCTCCCCAGAGCCAAGGGAGGCCATTGAGTATAAATGATCATAAAAACAATTCCACAGTGGCCCTGCCCCATACTTAAAGGAAGAAATTCTACAGAGAGAGGCCAAGAAGAATCTGGACAGTCAGCCCTTGCTGGGTTTCCCCATTCTTCTATTAGAATTAAATCACACCGTTTTTGTCCAGTTACCTCTCTATATGGCTGTCCATAGTTAAAATCATGCTTATACAACAAAGTCTCCATAAAAAGCCCCAAATAACAGAGATTTAGAGAGCTTCCATGTAGCTGAACATGTATACGGAGGTCCCATGAGGGTTGCACACAGAGGCAGCATGGAAGAGTCATGCCCCTTCTTTCTCTCATGCCTCACCCTGTGCATCTCTTCATTTGTGTGCTTCATGATATCTCTATAATAAACTGGTAACCATAAGTTAAGTGTTCCCTTGAGTTCTGTGAGCTGCTCTAGCAAATTAATTGAACTTGAGTGGGGAAGGGGGTTGAGGGAACCACTGTTTATAGCTGGTGGGTCAGAAGCACAGGTAAAACATCCCAGGGCTTGTGACTGGCATCTGAAGTTTGGGGTGGGCAGTCTTTGGAACCTAGTACTCGACCTGTAGTATTTGACTCTTTCTCCAGGTACATGGCATCAGAACTGAACTGAGGTAGTGGACACCAGCTGGTTCTCTGCTGTAGAACTGATTGCTTAGTGTGTGGGGAAAAAAGCCTTGCTCCCCATGTCTGATCTCGGAAGTCTTCTATGTTGATTGTTGAGTGAGAGGAGAGAAAAAACAGTTTTTCTGACTCAGTAGGGAAGAAGAGAATTGGAGAGGAGCCAGAGGCAAGACCGTGTGAGGTCTTGAAGGTCACCGGAAGGATGCTAGATATTGTTCTGAGTGTGACAGGAAACCAACGGAGGGTCTTGGGCAAAGGAATGATGATATCTGACTTCTGTTACCTACATACTTGCATATGTGTGAAATGACATAAACAAGAGTTTTTTATTTGTTTTTGAAATTACAGCATTGTTTGTAATAGCAAAAGAATAAATAAGTAAATGCCCAGACCTGGGGAACTTAAATGAATTGTAGTTAAGTGAAACTATGGCACATCCTTGCCATGGAATATTATAGAAACATAAAAATGATGGAGAGGATCTTTATGTACTGATAAGGAATGAATTCCAAGATATATTGTCAATTGAAAAAAGGCAAGGTTCAAGAATAATGTGTCAGTTGTGCTGCCTGTTTATAAAAAAAAAGAGAGAAAAATATATTCATTGATATGCACTAAATATTTCTGAGAATTGATAATGCTGGAGTCCTCTGGAGAAGGAAACTGGGTGGATAGATGAAGGATGTGAGTGGGAAGAGAATTTCTCACTGAATATACTTGCACCTTAAATTTTTGTTTTTTGAGAGGTTTTTGCTATAGGGCACGTGTGCTCGCCAGACAGAGAGAGAGAGAGACAGAGAGAAAGCAAGAAATCACCTCCTGAGGGGATGGCCACACTGCAATCCCTTCTCCTCCATTCTCCTCTCGGGATCTTGGGCATGCACACACACGCGCCTGGTGTGAGTTTTAAGCCACCGGGTCCAGGATGCAAACTGCGGTCAACTACGTGGGAGTCCAGCAACATAGCCATTATGCTAACGTTGGTCCACACCTTAAATTTTTAAAACCACATTACAGTCTTTTGCCTGTGTAGGAATATATAACCTGAACGTAATGCTAGAATACCAGGAGACCACAGAATTCTCAGACTAGTCCTTTACCCAAAGATCTTTCCAACTGCCAGGAGCTGGTTCAAGAGGTGTTTTTGTTTTTGTTTTTTTGTTTTTTTTGAGAGGTTTTTGCTATAGGGTGCGTGCGCTTGCCAGACAGACAGACAGAGACAGAGAGACAGAAAGCGAGAAATCACCCCTCAGGGGGGATGGCCACACCGCAATCCCTTCTCCATTCTCCTCTCAGGATTTTGGGCACGTACGCACACGCACCCGGCATGAGTTTAAGCCACTGGGTCCGGGACTCGAACCGCGGTCGACTACATGGGAGTCCAGCGACATAGCCATTACACTAAGTGCTGGTCCTAAGAGGTGTTCTTAAATTAATATTTCTCCCAAGGAAGAAATGTCTCACTCTGCTACTGAATTAATCTTTCCAAAACTCAACTGCTAAACCCTTCCATGTGTTCCCCATCATTTACCAAATTCCGTATCAATTCTTTTTTTTTAAATTTTTTATACATTCAATCACATTATTTAGCTTACAAAGTGAACATTTCAATATGTGAACATTTCTCCCCAGTCCAGTTGATCAAAATATCTTCAACAGATAACACCACACCGCCCCATTCTGTCAATGCTCTGCCTCTGTATCCCTCCTCCAAATGTCCTTCCCTAGGCCCCACTCCTCCACACACAACACATCTGGCATTCACACCCATCTCTTGTGTTTGTACAACCTTTAGTCAATCAGTTTCAGTCATAGAGTTCAGACACTCAGTATATATTAAGTAGGGACATACAGCGTCTCTCCTTCATAGCCTGGCTTGCTTCACTCAGCAGTAAATCTTCCATATTCTTCCACTTTCTGTCAAAAGCCAGGGTTTTGCTGTTTTTTTTTTTTTTTTTTGTATGGCTGAATAGTATCTTTTTCCTGCTTCTATTACTCAGGGTTCTCCAGAGAAACAGAACTAGTAAGATGTAGATAGGTAGGTAGGTAGATAGATATTCTAAGGAACTGACTCATGTAATTACAGAAACTGGTAAGTCCTAGGATCTGCAGGGTGAGTCAGCAAGCTGGGAACTCAAAAGAACTGATGGTGTTCTTCTAGCCTGAGTCCCAGGGTAGCTGATGGTGTGATCTAGCTGGAAGGCCAACAGGTTCGAAACCCAGGGAGAATAAATGTTTCAGTTCAAGTCCAAAGGCGGGAAAAACTGATGTCCTCATTCAAAAGGCAGTTGGGCAAGAGAAGTTCTCTCTTAACTGGGAGGATGGTCAGTGTTTTTGAACTTTTCAGGCGTTCGACTGATTGGATGATGTCCACTTACATTAAGCAAGGCAATCTGCTTTACTCAGTGTACTAATGTAAATGTTTATCTCATTCAAAAGACCTTCTGAAAATAAAGAATAATATTTGACCAAATATATGGGTATTTTGTGGCACAGTCAAGTTGACACATAAAATTGATCATTACACTGCTGTTGGGGTACCCCTAGCCTCTTCTCTCCAGCCCTACCTCTCAGTTGCTCCTCTGAGCACTTTACACTCCAGCCAAACTGGACCCCTACTGCCTTCTAGTTGTGCACAGTATTCTTGCCTTCCCACCTTGGTCCAAATGGGTTCCACCCCACCTCTGTGTGCTTCTTGCTTATTGAGGGCCATTCAGTATTACCTCTTTTAACTTGTGTTTCCTGCTCTCCTCCCTGTGAGTGTATTTGGCCTGTTTCTCTCTCCTTTGTCTATGTCTCTTTTGGGCATTTAACATACTTTCCTCATATAATTGTTAATTATATGATTATAGTTGAAGTGAAATGTTTAGCAAGAACAACCTCCCCTATGACTCCCTCCTCTTCTGGAACATGTTTCAGGAATTCACTTAGGAGTCCCTAGAAGAATGAAATCCTTTGTGAGTTCTCCTACAGGAATGAACCACCTTAGCAAAGCACTTGCCAACTCTTAATTCTTCATTTGGAAAGTGAGTATGATAATACTATCTACCTCAAAGACTGTTGTAAAGCCTAAATGAGATGATGCATCCCAAGCACCTAGCCCAGGTGTGATGAAGAGTAAGCCCTTCATGAACAGAAGTGATTTTCCTGGCTGCATAGGGAGAAAGGTCCATCCACAGCTTCCAGTGCTATCTGGAACTCTCCCTCAGGGGAGTTTCCCACTGGAGGGTAGAGCAGAGAGTGATAGTACAATTGAACAGAAAGGATAGCGATGTTTGTTTAAGATTTAAAAAGAACTGGTCTGACCCCTTACATTTCCCTGGAAGGGGCACATGGTTCTGGATAATAAAGAAAATGAAGCTCAAATGATTCTAATAAAACCCTCCTGCAGCAGCTGAAGGGCAGGGTTGATGGTTGAAGATGGGGCAAAGGCCTGTGTAAGGGGCTGATGGAGCTGGGTGTCTGATCTAGAGAGGCTGGGAAGGAGGAGTAGTGGAGCTTGTGCCCCTTAGAGCACCCTGACAACCTCTGTCAAGGGAACTGAGCTAAGGTAAGCACATTGGAGTGAGCTGAAGGACTGGCACGTCCCCTTTGCCAACTTAATTTGTCTTTTCCACTTTATTTATTTTAAATAACATATTAATAAAGTATAACATACATGCAGAAAATTGCAAACATCAAGATGTAACACTCAATGAATTTTTATAAAGTGAACCTGCATGTCGGTACCACCTAGGTCAGGAAATACGACATTCCCAACAGCCTAGAACGTCCCCCTCATGCCCAGCCATGAGTCTCCACCCACATCCTGAACAGCAACCATTAGGCTGACTTCTAACGAGGATTAGTTTTGCCTTTCTTCATCTAAATGCAATCATACAGGATGTGTGCTCTTTTGTGTCTGCCTGCTTTTGCTCAAGTTATTTTAATGAGATTCATTCATTTATTGTGTGTAGGATTATTTTATTCATTCTCATTGCTGAATAGAATTTTGTTGTATGAATAGGTCACAATTTATCTGCCTATTCTATTGTTGATGAACATTTGGGTTGTTTCTGGTTTGGGGCTGTCCTGAACAATGCTATGAGCATACTAGCACATATCTTTAATACTCTTGTGTTTGCATTTTTATTGGATAAATACTAAGAAATTCAATATCTGGGACTTGAATATATTGTTTTATTAGTAAAATGATTGTGATGATTTATACTCCCACAAAGAAGCATATGAGTGTGCCAGTTTCTCCCAGTTTCTTACATCATTGCCAGGGCTTGTTGTTGAAAGTCTTCTTAATTTTAGCCATCATGTTGGTGTGGTGGGAGCAGCTTTGAATAATGCTATAGTGCAGCAATGTTGGATGATGGCAAGAATGGGTTTCATCTGTTATTTTTGTGGTCTCCAAAGTGAGATGTGCTTCCCCCAGGAGGCATGGCACAAAACAAGGCATGAGGAGATGAAAGAAAACTTCTCTCTAGATGCACTTTAAAAAAATATTTGCTATAGGGCGCATGTGCTTGCTGGAGAGAGACAGAGAGAAAGAGAGAGAGAGAGAGAGAGAGAGAGAGAGAGAGAGAAGTAAGAACGGATCTCCCATGCTGCAGTCCTTTTTCCTCCACTCTCCTTTGGGAATTTTGGATACACATACACGTGCACCTGGCATGTTTCTTAAGCTGCTGTGTCTGGGACTTGAACTATGTAGGTGGCTGTGTGGAATCCAACTGCCTTAACCAACACAACACAGGCTATTGTATGTATATGCATTTTTTTTTTTGGAGAGGTTTTTGCTATAGGGCGCGTGCGCTCGCCAGATAGAGAGAGACATAGAGACAAAGCGAGAAATCACCCCCCAGGGGGGATGGTCACACCACAATCCCTTCTCCTCCATTCTCCTCTCAGGATCTTGGGCACACACGCACACGCACCCAGCGTGAGTTTTAAGCCACTGGGTCCGGGACGCGAACCGTGGTCGACTATGTGGGAGTCCAGCGACATAGCCATTACGCTAACTGCTGGTTCCCTGTATATGCATTTTTGAAAACAGCTTCATTAAGCTATAATATACATACCATAGACTTCCTGGAAATAATTTTCTATATATGCGCTTGTCTCCACTGGACCCTGAGCCCTCTCGGGACTCATCGTTATAGCCCCAGGTTCAAGCACACTGCTTGGCGCAGAGTAGGCATTTAATGACTCATTAAATGAATGAGCATTTATTCATTTGCTTTCATACACAAATGATAATGGATTATCCCATTTATAAACTTCTCGATAAAACACTATACCACAAAACACAGTAAGTTGAAAAAGAAAGGGAAAAAACAACAAAAACAGGATCATCTTGAGGTACACCCTTGGAAAGGACTTACTGTCACTGAAAGAAGCAAAAAACAGACTCGAATAGTGCTTGCCTAGAAAGTTACTGAGAATGGAAATTTATTCTTTCTAAGACAATCACTGTCAGTCACGGGCTATACATATGAAAATACCAGTGTCAAACCTTATTATAAAAGATGATTTGAAACTTCACTTGGTGTTGCCTTTCACATTCCAAAATCAGAACCTCTTTACATTAAAAAAAAAAAAAAAAAAAAAAAAAAAGCCAAAGACACTGCAGCCTAGGAGAAAGTTTCTGTGTCAGGTGGCCCACCAACCACCAGCAGTGTTCTGGACTCAGACTTTAGTATCCGAAACCTGCTTTGCCAAAGTCCCCCCCCCCCCACCCCCCACCCCCCAGTGAGTTCAGAGCACCCATGGAAGTTAAAGATAAAGACAATATTTGGGACCAGCAGATGGAGTAATGGTTGTGCTGCTGGACTCCCTTGTAGTTGACCACAGTTCGAGTCCTAAACCTGACAGCTTAAAACTCATGCCATGGGCATATATGCGTGTAAACCCAAAATCCCAAGAGTAGAATGGAGGCGATGACCATCCCCTCTGAGAGGTGCTTTCTCACTTTCTGTCTCTCTGTGTCTCTGGTGAGCCAATGCACCCTATAGCAAAAATCTCTCTCTCAAAAAAAAAAAAAAAAAAATGAAGACAATATTAAATCACTGTGATGGGCTGAATTGTATCCCTCCAAAATTCATATGCTAAAGTCCTAACCCCCAATACCTCTGAATGTAACCGTATTTGAAGAAGATGCTTAGAGAGGTGGTTAAGTTAAAATGAGACCATTAGGATGAACCCTACTCCAACCTGCATCTTTCTAAGAAGAGGACATTTGGACACACAGAGGTGCAAGAAGGACCTGTACACATAGAGGAAAGGCCATGTGAACTGTACGGTGAAAGGATGGTCATCTGCTAGGCAAGGAGAGAGCCTCTGAAGAAATCAAACCACTGACACCTTCATCTGGATTTCCAGCCAATAGAACTGTGAGACAATAAGCCATTGTTGGGAACCAGCAGTTGGCATAATGGCTATGTCGCTGGACTCCCACGTGGTCGACCACGGTTCGCGTCCCGGACCCGGTGGCTTAGAACTCACACCGGGTGTGTGTGTGTGCGTGCCCAAGATCCCGAGAGGAGAATGGAGGAGAAGGGATTGCGGCGTGACCATCCCCCCTGGGGGGTGATTTCTTGCTTTCTGTCTCTATATCTCTCTCTGCCTGTCTGGCGAGCGCACGTGCCCTATAGGGAAAACCTCCCCCCCCAAAATTAAATAAATAAATAAGCCATTGTCTGAGCCACCCAGGCTCTCGTGTTTTGTTATTGAGGTCCTTGCAAAGCAATACAGTACTTTCTCTGATGGCTCCCTGTCTTTTTTAGTATGAGAGCTTTTTTATTTTATTATTTATTTATTATTATATGTAAATTTTATCTTATTGAATCAGCAGCAGAAAAGCATAGGAGTAGGTTGAAAGGTTATATAGCGGTAAACCACAATGCTCTGCAAAGTTGGCCCACATGGGAAAGTTCTGAGTTTGCATCTAGAGACCTCTCTGACTACCCCAGGAAAGTACATGCCCGTGATCTGGAGTTGGTTGATGCTGAGGTTGGATCGTGGCACCAAGACCCTATTGGGGGTGCTCTTTTGTCTCTGTCTCTCATTCATGGAGGAAATAAACTTAAAAAAAGAGAAAAATACTAAAATTTTAATTCGATAATAACGTTATCGAACAGCACAAGAAAGAAGGCCTAGAAAGCCAAGGATTATGTCTCTGAATTCTTTCTACCAATCAATCTGGAACTGAAATTTTTTTCCTAAATTCTGAATACCTCTTTTTCCAGCTGAAGACCTACATCAGCAGGCAGAGGCTGTGAAAGAATTTTTTTGCAACGTTTGGAGTCTGTTACAGGAGACCCTTGGGGCACCTCCTACATGGAACTGAAGAGTCCCTGACACCAAGTCACAGCATTGTTTTCTTCCCGTAGGGAGCCAGGGGAAGGGGTAGAAGGAACTACTGTTCTTCGATACAGTCTGCCATGGTTCCTAGCCCTACTGAAAGATAGATTACAAACCTGTAGTGAGATAGGAAAACCTGATGTTGGCAGATCTCCTGTTAAAAGTCCCTTTGTTTAAATAGAATACTTAGAACAAAAGAATAAACATTTACAACTACATGGAGCAAGGTGAGTTAATCTCCTGAGCACAATGCTGAGTGAAAGAAGACCACCAAAGAGGGATGGGCCCTGTCTAATTCTATGCCTGTAAAGTACAAAACCAGACAACAATGATTCCATGGTGCTGGAAGACCAAATAAGGTATATTAAATTCCTAGGTCTGATGTAACAAACAACCACAAACTGGTGGCTTAGAACAAAAGAAATTTATTCTCTCACAGTTTTGGTGGCAAGAAATCTGAAATCTAGGTGTTGGCAGGGCCAGGCT
The DNA here is from genome assembly GCA_026018925.1 of Tupaia tana. Lineage (NCBI taxonomy): Eukaryota > Metazoa > Chordata > Mammalia > Scandentia > Tupaiidae > Tupaia > Tupaia tana. Next base: position 211,103,220 of record JAKSZU010000006.1, read on the forward strand.
TCCTCTTGGGGATCTAGAGGAAGATCCTTCCTTGCTTCTTCCAGTTTCTGGTGGATACTGGCAGTCTTCGGTGGGCATTCCTCTGTGTCTGTCTGCATCTCTCCAGTCTCTGCTTCCATCCTCACCCGGCTGTCTTTCCTGGGCCTACACATGCTGTTCTCCTCTGTGCTGTGACTTTGTCTCTCCTCTTCGTAATGAGGACACCAGTCATTGGATGAGAGTTCATGCTAGTGCTGTGTGAGCTCATGGTAATTTGATTCCGTCTGCAAAGACCCTCTTTCCAAATAAGGTCACATTCATAGGCACCAGGGATTAGGACTTGGACCTATACTTTTGGGGACACACTTCTACCTGTTATGAATGGCTGCCCTTGAGAGGGGTTGGAGGGTGATTGCAAGAAGCCCAAGGAGTCTTTAGGAGTGCAGCCGATGTTCTGTTTCTTGATCTGGGTGCCAGTGACATGGTAGTTTCAATTTACAAAAACTCATCTATCTATTCCCTTATGATAGATACATGCTTCTCTAGGTGTTATGCTTCAATAAAAAAATTTTAAGTCATCTTTGTTTAGAATTTGCACTTGTTTATTCTTTTGATTTATGTTTCTCTAAAATATTAGAGAAAAGCAAATCTATCAGCATCTTAAAAAAAGGCACAAAAAGACCGTAATTAGATATATCACCATGGGCTTTGCTTTCTCCCTTGTATCTGTGATTGAGAAACTATAAAATAAGTAAAGGCGGCAATGTATTCAATATTTAATATTTTTTCTTCACAACAACATCTATATGCATTTGAAAAATATTTGTACATAAATGCCTCAAGCATTATATATTTGTCTGCAAGTGATGTTTGCCTGGCATATGGATTCAAAGGTACCTTGCAATGATTTCATGGCTACTCTATAGTCACAGGTTAGAATCATTTATCTAAAACTCTTTGAGAAATAATGTATAGTGGTGAAGAGCATGGAATTTAGAGTCTGACCACCTGGGTGGGAATTCCAGGCTGCTGGAAAATTTTACTATATGATATTGCTGTGTGCCTCAGTTTTTCCACCTATAAAATGGAGTGATGTAATAGTATCTGATATGTAGGATTGTTAAGTATTAAGTAAACACATGTGAAACACTTAGAAATTGCGAGTTTCTGCCAACAGTAACTGAGCTACATTCTAAGTATCGGCTATTATTGTTGTTGCTGTTATTGGGGTTTTCAGGTCTGTGGCTTTTGCTAGAGAGAGAGCCTAAAGCTAGCGGTGGCCCTGCTCCTGATTGGAGCAGGTGTTAGGGTACAGATGATCGAGGGTGTAGGTGTCTTATTGTCTGAAAAGGAAGGCCTTATTGAATTCTCTCTGGCAAAACATGCTGCAAAGAGCAGATATGTTCTACAGCACCACCAGGCACCACAGAGCGTCACATGGAGGTTCTCGAGGTCAGGCCTGAGTGCCCGTGCCATGACTGGGGCTGAGAAAACCCCTAAGTCACTCCCAGAAAGTGAGTTAAAAAAGAAATTTCTTATCAAGGCAAAAGGAAATGGCAGCTCTCCATCCAGTACATGGAACCGGGTCTCAGTATATCACTCCATGGGGTTTAGTCAAGTTTTCCAGGAAATGAACTGGGACCCTGCACATCCATTTTTTTTCCTTTAGATTTTTTTTTCTTTTTGCCATAAGGCATGCACACTCACTAGAGAGAGACAAAGACAGAGAGGGAAAGTGAGAAATCAGCCCCCAGGGGGGATGTACCATAAACCCTTCTTCTTCATCCTCCTCTCAGGATTTTGAACACATAGGCACATGTATGGCATGATTTTTCTTTTTTTTTATTAATTAATTAATTTATTTTTGTATATACTTTCAATCATATTGTTTGGCTTACAATGAGACCATTTCGATATGTGAACATTTCTCCCCAGACCCGTTGATCGAAATATCTTCAACAGATAACACCACACCTCCCCATCCCGTCAATGCTCTACCTCTGTATCCCTTCTCCAAATGTCTTTCGTTGGGCCCCACTCCTCCACATACACCTCATCTGACATTCACACCCATCTCTTGTGTTTGTTCAACTGTTAGTCAATCAGTTTCAGACATAGAATGCAGACAAACGGTATATGTTAAGTGGGGACATACAATGTCTCTCCTTCATAGCCTGGCTTGCCTCATTCAGCAGTACATCTTCCATATTCTTCCACTTTCTGTCAAAAGCCAGGGCTCTGTTGGTTTTTATGGCTGAGTAGTATTCCATAGAGTATATGTGCCACAGTTTTTCAATCCATTCCTCCATACGGGGGCATCTGGGTTGGTTCCATGACTTAGCAATTGTGAATAGTGCCGCAATAAACATCGATGTGCAAGCACTTTTCCAATGAAGAATTCTTCTGTCCTTTGGGTAGATACCGAGGAGTGGGATCTCTGGATCATATGGCAGATCTATCTGTAGATTTTTGAGGAATCTCCAAATTATTCTCCACAGTGGTTGGACCAATCTACATTCCCACCAGCAGTGTAAAAGAGTTCCCCTTTCACCATACCCCCGCCAACACTTATCATTTTTTGTTTTTTTAATATTAGACAATCTGACTGGGGTTAGGTGGTACCTCATTGTTGTTTTTATCTGCATTTCCCTTACGATGAGGGAGGTTGAACATTTTTTCATATGCCTTTTGGCCATTCGTATGTCATCTTTAGAGAGTGTTTTCTTCATCTCCTTCTCCCATCTTTTAATAGGGTTGCTCATCTTTTTTCCAAACACCTTTTTTAGTTCCTTGTGTATTCTGGTTATCAGTCCCTTATCTGATGCAACATTTACAAAAATATTTTCCCATTCTGAGGGCTGTCGATTCACACTAACTACTGTGTCTTTGGCCATGCAGAAACTTCTTAGTCTGATGTAATCCCACTTGTCTATTTTGTGGACGATGGACTCTGCTTTGAGGGTCTTCTTTAGGAAGTCTTTCCCTACACCAATGTCTCCCAGAATTTCCCCAGCATTCTCCAGGAGCAGCTTTATAGTTTGAGGTCTTAGATTTAGATCCTTGATCCACCTTGACTTGATTCTTGTCAAAGGAGAGAGGTAGGGGTTCAGATTCATCTTTCTGCAAGTGGAAGTCCAGTTTCTCCAGCACCACTTGCTGAAGAGGCTTTCATTTTCCCACTGGATTGACTGGTACCCCTTGTCAAAGATCAGTTGACTGTATGTTTGGGCACTTATTTCTGGGGACTCTATTCTGTTCCATTGGTCCACATGTCTGTTTCTGTGCCAATACCATGCTGTCTTTATTACCACAGCTTTGTAATATATTTTTGGATCGGGGATTGAGATGCCACCCACTCCATTCTTCTTGTGTAGAAGTGCTTTGGCAATACGGGGTCTTTTATGATTTCAGACAAATTTTAAGATTGTCTTTTCTAGATCTGTGAAGAATGTGTCTGGTACTTTGATTGGCATTGCATTAAATAGGTAGATTAATTTGGGTAGAATTGCCATTTTGATTATATTAACTCTTCCAATCCATGAACATGGGATGTCCTTCCATTTTTTTGTGTCATTTTCAATTTTTTTTTTTTACCTTCTCGTAGTTTTCCTTGTGGAGGTCTTTAACTTCTTTGGTTAGATTTATTCCTAAATATCTTATACTTTTAGTGGCTATGGTAAACGGAATAAGTTTTTTCAGTTCTATCTCAGTCTGCCTGTTATTCGTATATAGAAATGCTATCGATTTCTGTATATTGATTTTATATCCTGCAACTTTACTGAATTCATGTATTACTTCCAGTAGTTTTTCCATGGAGACCATTGGGTCTTCTATGTATTTTCAAGCTGCTAGGTCTGGGACTCAAACTGCAGTTGGCCATGTAGGAGTCCAGTGCCTTAACCACCACACCACCTGCTGGCCCCCCTGTCTGTTTCTTATAGCCAGCTAGGAGGAGAGGGTGCTCGGGCAATGAGACGGTCCTTACACAGTGCGCGGCAGCTGTTGATGTGAATGTCAAACCTGCTCCATGTGGTGTGGCCCGCTAGGCCCAAGTGGGACGGGCGGGGCCAATACTCCTAGAAGTCTTGTGTCTGGCCAAAAGATTCAGTATCCTACTGAGTCCATCTATTAAATCTGTGGATGATACAAAGCAGAGTCAGAGAGTCCACCATCTAGGGGGAGAATACGCTCAAACAAACAGGATGAAATTCAAAAGGGAAATAATAACACACTGCTCTAGCTGCAGAGCCAGTGAAGAGCTTGAGAAATTGGCTCTGTTTCTCTGGAGAACCTTGATTGATACCACAGCCATCTAGCGGATGTGGAGGTCTCATTAGTATTTGAATGTGTAGTATAAATAAACATAGAATACCTACATTCTGTATATGAAACTTGTATGAAGACTTTCTATGAGGTACTGCTCTAAGCACTGTCCATGTCCTGCCCCATGTGGTGTGCATATGGCTGCATTAAAGAGGTGTTATGTGACCTCCAGTTCATAGATGAGACAGCCGACACATAGAGGCTAAGTAACCCTTGCCTGAGGTCATGCAGCTGGTATGTGGTGATTTGAACTCAGCAGTCTGGCTCCAGGATCCTTGCTTTTACAAAATCTTTCTTAGCTCCTTCTATTCTGCTAGTCATCCCCCTCCCCTGAAGATTATTGCCATAGGGCATGTGCATTCGCTGGAGAGAGAGACACACAGAGAGAAAGTGAGAATTCACTTCCCAGGTGGGATGGCCATCCTGCAATCTCTTCTTCTCTATTCTTCTCTCAGAATTTTGGGCATGTGTGCCCATGCACCTGGCATGATTTTCAAGTCTCTGGGTCCAGAACTTGAACCACAGAGTAGCCATGTGGGATCCAGTCACCTTAACCTTCATGCCACCTGCAGCCCATCATTTGGTAACTTTCCATCACCTCCCTTCTTTCTAAAAGTGCTTCTGTACTTCTGTCACCTAAGATTAATATAGGTGGGTGCTGCAGTATTCCCTCCTATGTGACACGAGGTGTGAGGGGGAAGAACGATGCTTTCTGGTTACAACAGAGCCCTTAAAACTATGCCCTTGAAAAAAATTAGAAACTGCTTTTATTTTCTGCATTGAAAGAGGAGAAAAAAAATGAAATAATTTAAAAATGAAAATTATTCCCATAATGTATTTTTGCCAAATAATTAAAGTTACTCATCTATTAATTACACTTCAAGACTCTCCTTGCTCTGCTTTGCAGGGTTCTCCTTTTTCCCAGGGTTAAGTAAGGACAAGCTTTTTGAGGTAGCACTGAATTCCATTTGAAGAGAAGTCTCATAAGGCTGGTTAGGCTAAGATTCTCATCCAAAAGAATTGCCTAGCCATGCAATTAAGTCACCTTCAAAAGTTACTTATCTCCATCTGAACTTAGTAGAAGCTGAAGATGGAGTTATAACTCATGAGTTTGATTATTTTTTTTAAAGATCAAAATCCCACTCCAGGAAAAAAAAAATGCATCCGAGCTAGCCCATGATATGGTGGTTAAAGCAGTTGGAGCCCCCACATGGTTGACTACGTGGTTCAAGTCCCGGACCTGGTGGCTTGAGAAACGTGCTGGGTGTGAGTGAGTACATGTCCAAAATCCCAAAAGGAGGAAGAGAGAGAGGAGAAGGGACTGTGGCATGACCATTCCCCATGGAGTGCTTTCTCTTCCTGGTGAGCACACATGCACTCTGGCAGGGTTAAAAAGAAATAGTGAGCCTAGCATTTGAAACTTAGAAACAATACCAAGCCAGTTCTGTCTCTGTAGAATTGCTACAAACATCTTCACAGCCAGTTGACCTTACTGTGTCCCATCTCTCAAAACCAAAGCCTGGTTAATTTCATCAAAGTGTTTATCCTTGATCACCTTCTTGGAATAATTGCCTTTACTTTTTTCAAAGGTTGTAAAGCATTAGCTACTACTAGAAGGACACTTAGTAGGATATCTCATATGGTTTTAAGACTTTTAAATCAGTCAGGTACCTTAAAGACCATCAAATCATACTCCTTAACTTTACAAATGAGGGGACTGAAACTCAGAGGGGTTATAGAAAGCCACTGAAGGATTTTAAACAGGAATGGACCAAAGGACTCTCCTTGGGCCTTTCCTGTTGAACTCACTTATTAAGTCTCTCTATAATATGAAGCAAAGAGTCAGAGAGACTCCCAGGGGGTGGGATGATATTCCCAAACCAACATGATGAAATTCAACAAGGAGAAATAATAAATCAGTGCTTCTAGCAACAAACCCAGGAAAACTCACTAATAACTTGAGAATGTGGGGCAGGAGAGGACGTTTAGGTGACTGCCATCTCTGTGTGAGTCTGCAGAGACAGTTGTCAGCCAGATGTTTAAAAACTTAATTAAATTCTAATAATGGCATAGTCACATGGTGTTAGTATATAGATAAAGTCTGAAAGGACACACAGAATTGTCCATGGTAGTTATCTTTAGGCAGTGAAACCAGAAGGAAGAGAGGGCTATACTTTTTACTTTATACATATTAAATTATTGGATTTATTTTAAAATAAGTGTTTTATTAATTTTGAAATAAGCAAATCTTTAAAAAAGTGCAGTTAACAAAAACCGAGGTTGAACAAGTGTTTCCAGATAAAGAACAGGAATCGGGGACCAGCAGTTAGCGTAATGGCTATGTCGCTGGACTCCCACGTAGTCGACCACAGTTCGCATCCCGGACCCGGTGGCTTAAACTCACGCCGGGCACGTGTGCGTGCGTGCCCAAGATCCCGAGAGGAGAATGGAGGAGAAGGGATTGCGGCGTGGCCATCCCCTCTGGGGGGTGATTTCTTGCTTTCTATCTCTCTATCTCTCTCTGTCTGTCTGGCGAGCACACGCGCCCTATAGCAAAAACCTCTCAAAAAAAAAAAAGAACAGGAATCGTTTCATGTTCTAGATAGATGTCTATTGTCTAGCCTTGAGCTATTAAGTTAAAATAGAGTATTCAAGAGACAAGAAATCAAGATGGCAAAGAGTATGTGAATCAGGGTACAGAAGGGATTTTTTGAGTGAATTTAGCTAACTTCACATTTTTGAAAACTCAGTATATTTTGTGTTATTCTGAAGAGCTAGTACATAGAAATTCATTCATTTATTTAGTCAGTCATGAAATAGCAATGACCAATGTGTATTGTCCTTTGCAAGGCATTTGAGAAAATATTTCATCTAGCAAAGAATTAAACTAGTTTAAGAAGAATAAGCAAGGCTGGCAAGTGCAGTGGTGGTTGGGATGCTGGACTCCCACATGGTCAACCTTGGTTCGAGTCCCAGACCCGATGGCTTGGAACTCATGCCAGGTATGCTTGCTTTCAAGTCCAGAATCCCAAGGAGAGTGGAGAAGAAGGGATTGAAGTGTAGCCATTCACCCTGAGGAGTGATATTTTTGCTTCTGTCTCTCTCTCTCTCCAGCAAGCGCAAGCACCTTCTAGCAAAACTCTTTCCAAAAAAACAAACAAACAAAAAAATAAAAGAAGATCGAACTACTTACTCTGGAATATATTAAAGGAAAGGCCAGTTCAAAAAATTATCAGGGTTGAACACTTGAATTTATTTTATTTTTAAAAATTTTACAGAGAAATAGAGGGAGAGCACCACCCTCCACAAAAATCCTTTCTTGTCTATTTCTCCATCTCTTCTTGATTTGGGGCATATACATACAGGAACCCAGTATATTTTTTAAGCCATCAGAGCGGGGATTCAGCTTGCTCACCAGCCATGTAGGATCTGGCTTGTGTTAATCACTAGGCCATGGAGCCAGACTGGACACCTGTATTTTTAAGGAGGATGGCCTAGAAAATGTCTAATGATTCTTCCCAGATAATAATCACTTCATTTTTCTGCTCTAAAATATTGTGAAGGCTCCAAATTGCCAGCAATATAAAGAAGGTCAAATCATTCACTGTGATACTGGAGGCCATTCAGGATGCTGCTCTGATTTGTCTTTTCCAGGTGGTCTCCTACCGTCCTCATTGGACCCCACCTCTTAGCCTCCCTGGTCCATTTATCAGGCACCTTCTTGCATCCCTGCCTTTCCTTTGTTCATACTGTTCTTTCCCAGAAAGTCCTTTTGGCTGTTCTTTACCTGGTGAAATTCAACTTGTTTTCCACTTTGAACTATCCAATGCTACCTTGTCTTGAAGCTTTAGCTCTCTCCTGGGTATTCCTTTTCAAAGCTGATATTCCCTTGCAGGAATTCACAGTCATACTAGTAGTATACAGCTAGAGTCCACTCTATGTGATTGATCATTTCCCGTGCCATAGTAAAGGTTAAAAATGTTGGGAACCAGCAGTTAGCGTAATGGCTATGTCGCTGGACTCCCACATAGTCGACCATGGTTCGCGTCCCAGACCCGGTGGCTTAAAACTCACGCTGGGCGTGTGTGCGTGCGTGCCCAAGATCCCGAGAGGAGAATGGAGGAGAAGGGATTGTGGCGTGACCATCCCCTCTGGGGGGTGATTTCTCGCTTTCTGTCTCTATGTCTCTGTCTGTCTGGCGAGCGCATGCGCCCTATAGCGAAAACCTCTCCAAAAAAAAAAAAAATGTTAAATATCATCCTGTTATCACTGTATGTAATATATGTAATACTTTATTATGGTTCATTTTCTATGTTCCCTCTCTGCTATTGGATCATAAGCCCCTTGAAGTCAGGCCTATGTCCAATCAAATCTAGATTCTCAGGGTTTATTAAAAGACCTAGTATCCCACCACCATCTGAGAATCTAGGTGAAATAAACTCATTGGTCATAAATGTCTGGGTTCTAATCCTTCCCAGCCTGTTAAACCTTCTACATGCTTAGAGGCTTTAGTTGAAATTGGTGTGATATACAAATGCAGTATTTCTTACTACTTTGGAGGTCTTTGGGAATATTTTGAGGCCATACCTAGTTGACTTTCAAAGAGGCTGAGATCCATATAAACACAATTGTCGGGATAATATGGAGTACGACAGGTAGAGTTAACTGTTTAATGGTGGTCCCCAACCTTTTGGCACCAGGAACCAATTTTGTGGAAGACAATTTCTCAACAGATGGCGGTTTTGGAGAGAGAGAGATGGTTTATGAGAATGCAAAACCTAGGTCCTTCACATGCACAGTTCACAATAGGGTTCACACTCCTATGAGAATCTAATGCTGCCATTGATCTGAGAGGAGGCAGAGTTCAGGTGGTAATGTGAGTGATGGGGAGTGGCTGTAAATACAGATGAACCTTTGCTCACTCACCCTGTGCTCACCTCCTGCTGCATGTCCCAGTTTCTAACAGGGCATGAGATGGTACCAGTCTGTGGCCTGGGAGTTGGGGACTCCTGCTGTAGAATACAGTTTAACTTAAGAGTCCAACTGATCTGAGTTCGAATTTTATCTATGCCAAGTGTTAGCCATGCAGCTTAAGTAAGTTATGACTATCTAGGTCTCAGTTTCCTCATCTGTAACAAGGAGCTAAAAATGATAACTTGTCATGGGGTTTTTGGAAGGAGGATTTCCTAAGCTGCACACAATACACTAAGGGCAATGCCTGGCACACAGTAAGCCTTCAACAAAAGTAGAAGTTATTACAGTATTGCTGAGAATTCTGGATTTGACAGCTGGGAAAAAAGTCTGCATTGATCAATGATGACAATTTGTTGTAACTTCCCCTGGCCACTCACAACACACATGGCCATATTTATAGTGTCTAGCTCCTAAAAGGCGTTATAGAATAGTGAATGTGCTCAGATATGTATTTCAGTTTTTAGAGCACTTGAATTCTAAAAGGAGAACCTTATGCCTTCACATTTTTAAGTTTGACATTGCATTTTGCCTTAAATCCAGCAACAAATGAACTCGAACGATTTGTATTAAGCCCTTTACATGAGCAGAGCATTGTGGCTTGCACTTAGTCAAATCCAAATTAAGGTCTAAGTCTGAAGAAAGAAAATCACCTTTTTAAAGTACCAAACTTTATGAAGAGAAAAAGTAGGTCAAGCCCCTCTTGGACGAACTCTTGGAAGGGATCCATCATGTCTTTTAACTTTTGTTACTTGCTACCGGTACTGAAATAAGTCCATGTGCCAACACCCATTATTCCCCCACTTTCAAAGAAAGTCAGCATTCAAACAACACAGGAGATTCTGGGTAGAATGTTATAATGATGATATATTCTCAGGGCAAGTGTAAGTTCTGATTCTAGCTGTGTGATTTGCCATACTATGACCTTTCTGAGACTTATTTCTTGTTTTCCGGTCTTTAGAATGGGAATAATAATGTAACTTTGGCAGTCCCTCAACCTGTGACTTAGTATATTTTCCCCCAATCTATTATAGGAATAATAATAGTTACCTAAGAGTTTCTTGTGAAAAGTAAATGAAGAACACGTGTGTGCATGTATATATATGTATCAATTATATATATACTATATACAGTATATAGTATAAATATTTATCATTACTAATGTGTATATACTATACACACTGGACTATACTAATGTATTCTCATTGTTTTATATGTATGTGTGTGTATATACTCCTCCTTGTTGCTTATGAGGTTATCATAAGGACCAAAGAAATTATGGAATGTAACACATCATGAAAGCGGGTTGTGAACTACAATATGTTATACAAATATGAAGGGCAATAATTGAGGAGGATGATATAATGAAAGGAATTTTTTTTTTGAAGAGGTTTTTGCACATGCGCTTGCCAGACATACAGAGAGAGACAGAGAGACAGAAAGCGAGAAATCACCCCCTAGGGGGAATGGCCACGCCACAATCCCTTCTCCTCCATTCTCCTCTCCAGATCTTGGGCATGCATGCACACACGCCCGGCATGAGTTTAAGCCCCCGGGTCCGGGACTTGAACCGCGGTCAACTACATGGGAGTCTAGCGACATAGCCATTACGCTAACTGCTGGTCCCAATGAAAGGAATTTTTAAGTAGGATTTCACTTGTTGGGTTACCAAGTATCTCATAGCCATCTGCGAATCTTAGTGAAATGAATTCATTAGCTTTAAATAGCTGGGCTTTAATTTTTACCAGATAAATATGGAGACTCATATGGGCTAAATTACTACATTTATTTGCCATGCTGACCAGCCATATCTACCTCACAGAAATTTCCTTTGATTGTTATTTATTTCATAAATACTTATATTGTATAAATATTCTAGAATGCACGTAAGCAAAGATAAAAAGAACCTACAAATATTACTCATAGTGATAAAAAACTACAAATATTACTCATAATCCCATCATCCAAATATAATCTTGTTATGTACCCTTGCCAGCACCTCCATGCATCCCTTTAGTGTTTGTACGTGTGTTTATTTTAAAATAAGATCCTTCCCTATGCAGTTTTATAACTTTTTTTAAAAAAAGATTTTTGCCATAGGGCACATGCTCTTGCTGGAGAGAGACACAGAGGAGAGAGGGACAGTAAAAAAATCACTCTCTGGGAGGATGGTCATGCTGCAGTCCCTTCTCCTCTATTCTCCTCTTGGGATTTTGGGTGTGCATGCATATGCATTCAACATGTTTTTTTCAAGCTTCTGTGTCTGAGACTCAAACCATGGAGGTAGCCATGTGAGATCCAGTGCCTTAACCACCACATCACCTACTGGCCCATTTTTTTTTTTTTTTGGAGAGGTTTTTTGCTATAGGGCACGTGCGCTCTCCAGACAGACAGAGACAGAGAGACAGAAAGCAGGAAATCACCCCCCAGGGTGGATGGCCACGCTGCAGTCCCTTCTCCTCCATTCTCCTCTTGGGATCTTGGGCACACACGCACACGTGCCCGGCGTGAGTTTAAGCCACCGAGTCTGGGACTCGAACCGTGGTCGACTACGTGGGAGTCCAGTGACATAGCCATTACGCTAACTGCTGGTCCCTGGTCCATGTTTTATAACCTGATTTTTTTGGCTTGAACATCTTTCACTATTAATAATAATTTATACTGTTAAAAATGTGTAATAGTGTATAATATTGTTATATAGTATTATAATATTGTATATTCCTCTGCAAAGCTATTCTACATTTTATTTAATCATTATGCAATATTGAGCCATTAAAGTTTATCTCAAATTGTTTACTATTTATAAATAAGATGGAGATAAAAATCCTTAGAGCTAAGTCTTTGATCACATCAATGGTTATGATTGGAAAAAATAAACAGAAGTGGAATTACTGATTAAAAAAAAGAATGCATACCTTTTAAACAGCTTTATTGAGTTATTATTTACATATCATAGAAATACCTCACAGGATATCACATGTGCAGGCTTCTGGCCCCATTTGTGGTTTGTTTTGTATTTTTCTAATGGGGTCATATATTATAACTATATATTTTTAGTTGTTTTCTTAATGATGGCTTTAGGACTTACACTATATATCTTAATTTATCAGATTTTACTTGATGTTATTCCTGACTTAATTTGAGTAGACCGTAGCAACTTTGCTCCATTATCTCTCCATTTTATTCACCCATCTTTGAACTGCTGTTGTCATGTATACTACATCTCTTTATCAGAAGCCAGATGATAGTGTTTTAATTATTGCTTTAGATAATCTTTTTAAAAGACATTAAGGGATAAGAAGAGACAAAACATGTTTATATGGTCTTTTATATATGCCCATATATTTACCATTTACTTCTTTTTGTCCATTCAAGTTATCTGACATCAGTTACTTTCAGCCTGAAGAGTTTCATTTACTATTTCCTATAAGGCAAGTCTCCTAGCAACACTCATTCAATCTTTGTTTATCTTCAGATAGTATTATGTTGCCTTCATTTTTGAAGGATAGCTGTGCTGGATACAAAAATATTTTTGGTAGTTTTTTCTTTCAGCATTTCGAACATGTCATTTCACTACTTTTTTTTTAAATTGTCAGAGGGTACATGCACTCACCAGAGAGAGGGGGAGAGAGAGAAAGAGAGACAGAGAGTGCTCCCAAATGGGTGGTGGTCATACCTAAACCCCTTCTCCATTTCTCCACCCTGTTAGAATTTTGGGCATGTATCATATGTGCCTGGCATGTTTTCCAAGCCACTGGGGCCAGTATTCAAACCACAGTCGCTCATGTAATCCATCTAACCTCAGCCACTAGGCTCTGAGGCCAGCTCTCCACTGCCTTTTGCCTTCTATTGCTTTTGCTTTTGTTTTCGTTTGTTTTGTTTGTTTGTTTGTTTGTTTTGAGAGGTTTTTGCTACAGGGTGCATACGCTCTCCAGAAAGATAGAGAGAGACAGAGAGATAGAAAGTGAGAAATCACCTCCCGGGGGGATGGCCATGCCTCAGTCCCTTCTCCTCCATTCTCCTTTTGGGATCTTGGGCATGCACACACACACACACCCAGCGTGAGTTTAAGCCACCAGGTCTGGGACTTGAACTGTGGCTGACTACATAGGAGTTCAGCGACATAGACATTATGCCAACTGCTGGTCCCCATTTTTTTTTTTTTTTTTTGAGGGCAGGCCAGCCCAGAGCTATCAGACCCAAGTATGCACACAGATTGACTGGGGATCCTGGTTTAGTATGTGGGGAGGGGCCTGTGAGTCCACATTTATTTTTAAAGAATTAGTTTATAACTTTATTTATTTATTTATTTATTTATTTATTTATTTATTTTCATTTGACCAGAGAGGGACAGAGTAAGAGAGAGGAAAAGCGAGAAAGTGAGAAAACAAGCCACCAGGTCTGGGACTCGAACCACAATCAACCATTTGGGAGTCTAGTACCTTTAACTACTACACCACCTGCTGGCCTGCCTTCTATTATTTTTGATGACAAGTCAGCTGTTAAACACTCTTCTGTTTTTCTGTAGGTGATGAGTCATTTTCCTTTGCTGTTTCTAAAATTTTGTCTTTGCTATTGGCTTTCAGTAGTTTGACTATTATCTGTCTAGGCGAGGGTCTCTTTAGGCTTAGGCTACTTGGAGGTTGTTGAACTTGTTGCATCTATAGACTAATGTGTGCAGGCACCCAGTTAACCAGCATGTGTGGAAGGTTATCTAGCTTTTATGATTCTTTCCTTTCTAGGATCACCATGTTAAATTTCTGGCTAGTATCCCATTCTGCCACTCATCTTAACTAGCAATGCAATTTCAAACTATCATAATTGTGGATTTTCCCTGTTTTGTTCCTACTGTGTTCGTTACTTTTATTGACAATACATTGCTTTTCCTCTCTGCACTAAAAATACAGTCCCCTCCAGTAACAAACTTACTAAAACACACAGATTAGTCTGGGCCATGGGTGGGAGGATAAGAATAGTTCCAGGTAAGAATACCATAAAATCTTTCTTTTTTTACACAAAGTTCAGTAGGTTTTTTTTTTTTAAGTATATATATACTTAAAAAGAGATAGATACTTTTTAATGTCCTATTTGCCCTTTGTCAGTTTTCAGAGCCCTGAAATGATCATTTTAGAACGATTTTGTCCATTTTATCATTGTTGCCTACTTCTTCTCCTTGTCCTAGGCAGAAATTCTGCCTGTGTGGATACATTTTTAATACTTTTGATACAGAGAGATAAATTTCCCTCCCTCCAGAAAAATCATACCAATTTATGCTCCTATCAATAGTACAGGAGAGTGCTGATTTCCCCACAACTTCAGGATTGAATAATAGCATTAAATAAATACAATATAGTGTCTGGGTAAAAATCGTACCATTTAATTTAAATTTCTCTTATTACTATTACATGAAGGGTCTTACTTGAGGGATGAGATGATATTATGTATGTTAACAACTTTGGATGTAAAAATTTTTTTTGAGAGGTTTTTGCTATAGGACGTGTGTGCTTACCAAAAAGACAGAGAGAGACAGAGAGACAGAAAGTGAGAAATTACCCCCCAGGAAGGATGGCCATGCCGCAATCCCTTCTCCTCCATTCTCCTCTTGGGATCTTGGGAATGCATGCACACGCTCTCAGTGTGAGTTTAAGCCACCGGGTCAGGACTCGAACCACAGTCGACTACATGGGAGTCCAGCGACATAGCCATTACATCAGCTGCTGGTCCCATGGATGTAAAATATTTATTTATTCATTTTTTAAAGGTTTCTGCCTAAGGGCACGTGCACTCATGAGAGAGAGAGAGAGAGAGAGACAGTGAGAGGGAAAGTGAGAAATCATCCACCAGGGAGGGTGGCCACACTGCAATCCTTTTTCCATCATTCTCCTCCCAGGATCTTGGGCACATATACACATGCACTCGGTTTGATTTTCAAACCACCAGGTCCAGGACTTGAACCGTGGTTGGCCATGTGGGAGTCCAGCAATGTAACTGCTATGCCATCTGGTCCTAGATGTAAAAATGTTCTATATAAATATAAGACATGTATTATTGTTCTGTAATACATAGGGTCTGACTACAAACTGAAATCTTTCTCACAGACCTCATGTTCAAGATGCTTAAGATGTGCCTTGAAAGATTCCTGCCATATATAAGGAGAACTAATTGTTTAATACTTATATCATACCCACCCTTGTGGAATATTAGTGATGGCATTCTAACAAACCATTTGGAACAATCTGCAGGCTTAGAATAATTTCCCAGTAAATACAGGAGCTGTAGGATTTGGCAGGAAATTGGGGAATGGGAGAAAACACAATTCTATCTGACAGCTCAGTGACTGCAGAGAAGTTCTGATATAGATTTAATATCTGAGTGTCAAGACAAAAGTTATATGACAGTGTTCGAAGACTTTCCAGGAATGATGTATGAATGTCAGCATTTCCTTTCCTTCAGAAGGAAAATCCTTTGAAAGTCCATAAAGCTCAGGAGATTAAGGCATGGACTTGTTTTTCTCTTTACAACATTATACATATTAATTGTAGAGAATATAGAAAATTAGGTATGCAGAAGAATATAATTTCTACTCATTATGTCATTACCCGAAGAAAACCACATATAAATTTATGTATATCCTTCTTGGTTTATGTTTATAAAGGAGAAGGAGAGGAAGACATATTTTATAATCTAGGTGAGATTTTTCTCTTTGTTTTAAAACTCTGACATTTCTTTGCAGCCCCTTCATTCTTCCTCAGTGGAGAGAGAAGTCTTCCAAGAAATCAGAACAGTGGAACCTGGGTAAAGATGCCAGAATGAGTTTTTAAAGATCATGAGATAAGAAACTGATGAAGAATCCATCCACAACTAGGTAATGGTACTTTTTAATTTTTAAAATTCATGATACATGCAGGTGCACGTGAGAATGTGCGAAAGACTGGGGAAGAGAGAGAGAGAGAGAGAGAGAGAGAGAGAGAGAGGGAGAGAGAGAGACAACCTTTGCAGGGTCTAGCCACATCCTATGTGTCCCTCCTCTTCCAGTTCTTCAGCCTGTCAGAGCCTGAGCACTCTGAGGCTGACTGGGCTGGAGATTCAAACCATGGTTGCCATGTGGGATCTGGCTTCTCCTGAGCGGTGCATTACCACATCACAGAGCCAGCCCTTGAAAACAGGACTCTTAATACGGAGAAGATAATATCAACTCCCATTGCATGAGGGGAGCAGTGTAGAACGAAGACCCATGAGTGGACCAATGCGGTATTTCTCAAACAGCCTTTGGTGTTGGGTCACTTTTAAGTTTCCAGTCCATCCTGGACTGATGTTTCTGTGAAATGTAAAATTATCTATTGGATAACACAGCAATTTCAAATTGCTGTAAATTTCTGTAGTCTTTGTGGACGAATAAACAGTTTAAAGACCAGCACAGGTCCATGGAGTCCACATTGGATAGGATGGTATGATAATTCTATTTTATACAGTAACAACTTAGATATTAACAGGGGAAAAAAGACAATATGCTGGTAAATGTTTAACAGCTAGCTCTCTGGGGCAAAGAGGTAAGGGATAGTTGTTGAATTTGACAATTCCCATGGTGTAAATACTCCCATCAAGACATATTTAAAGAGACTAAGGTAAAGCCAATGAATGCAGAGTACAAAACAGGTGTGCACAAATTGTCTGTAGACCACCAAGGTATAAAGAAACCTACAAAAGGGTCTAAAGCTAATGGTAACTATCATAAGAACAAAAATAGAATATATGACCTTCTATAGATTTTATGGTTATAGAATATGTAAGCCAGCAGAAGAAAATCTACCCTATGTAATGGAAAGCAGGAAAAGAAGATAAAAAAAGAAATTCGATTGAAAAATTTTTCAGATTGTACAACCTGCCCACCTAAGACAGTGAAAGTGTCTGCATGCTAAAATTCAGATGAATATTTTACACACAAGTAGATGTAAGTACAAGTTCACCAATTATTTGACAGTTGTCTCAACAGGTTTCATATTTACGTATTTATTAATACAACACTTATTCATTGTATATAGCCAGATACAGAGGAAAAGTCCTAAGTGTTAAAAAAAAAAGGCAAAACCAAACAAACATAAACTCTCAAAGTTCCTTATAAAAGTAGATTAAGTGCCAAAAACAGTTCTTAGGTACCAGTGAAACGACCACAGATGAGAGGCTAGCTCTGTAATAGTTCTCTTGTTCTTACTGGTAGACTGTATAGTGTAATTTAAGCTCAGGAAACATTAAATTAGTATATGTTTCTCAGAGGACTATACCATATTGTAAATTTAAAAATCTGCCAACCCCAATATTAGTTATACCTTCTTCTCATGAAAGAATTCATATTTTATATGTTTGTAATGGTTTCTATAGAGGTAAAGAGCTTGTCATATTGTAAAATAATAGATCAAATTTTTCTGAACAGAAAAAATATGGAACTTCAAAACGTTTTTGGAAAAACATAATTAAAATATTATTTTGGTGCAAAATGTTCTTTAAGTCCATGCATGGTTTTTTCACAATTCATATTTTCTTTTAAAAAGTATATGTATTTAATTTTATTTATCCATTCACTTATTTTTTTAATTTGACAAGAGAGAGAGAGAGAGAGAGAGAGAGAGAGAACAAGCCACTAGGTCTGGGACTAGAATTGTGGTCAGCCATGTGGGAGTTTCCAGTGCCTTAACCACCATGCCATCTGCTCGTCCCACAATACATATTTTCCACAAACTTATTTTTTTAAAAAAATTTGCTAGAGGGTAACGTGCACTTGATGGAGAGAGACAGAGAGAGAGAGAGAGAGAGAAAGTGAGAAAGCACTTCCCATAGGAGATGGCCATGCTACAATCCCTTTTCCCTTTCTCCTTTCAGGATTTTAGGCAGGAGCGCACATGTGCCCAGTGTGTTTTTAAACCTGCTGGGTCTGGGAAGTGAACCTCACAGTTAGCCATGTGGAATCCAGCTGTCCTAACCACCATGCCACCAGCTGGTCCCCATGAACTCTGAAGATTCCTCACACTGGGAATAAACTAACAGCATCTCGTTTTCCTCCTATACCCACACTTACCTTCTGTTACCTTTTTTTCTTACATATTAAAAAATACTATGTCTTCTTGCTATAAATATTATTATTCCCTTTAAGAAAGCAGATATTAACTCATTATAAACCAAATTATTCTAATAGTAAAGCTGGAATTGACTATTTTATCAGGTGATGAGCTTCTAATCACTGCAGATATGAAGAGTAGGCAACTGACCCGACCCCCTGTTAAGGATGCTGCAGGCAACACCTGCATTGAATTACATGCAGCTTCTGATCCTTCTCTAAGATGCTCTTCATTTATTCCCTCACTTATTCATCTATCCATTCATTTTTTTGTTTGTTCCAAGAGTCTTAAAGGAATTCACAAAATACCACAAGAGAACATAAATTAGAAGAAAGAAAGAAAACATAATCCAAGTTAGAAATATGAGGTCAGGATTCAGGCAAATACAAAAGTGCCTTTCTCACCAGCCTGTGCATTGCTAGGTGTGAAGCCACAAATTTGGCTTCAAGTTTTCTAGCAACCAAGGCCAAGAGGGAGACTTGGTCAATGACACAATTTACAGTGCCCAGTAGGTGAAATTCCTTTTGATTCAAGGGCCAGAAAAATATGTCTCCTGATCCCAGCCCCACACAAGTCACTCCTTTATGTTCAGGCATTTCCTTTTCTGGTTCTCCTTTGGGCTTTTAGTCACTTTGCTAACTGCCTTCTCGCTCACGTTGGGCAGCACTTGGAAATGCTGGCAGCTCTGAAGCTGAGGGATGTGGCCTGACACATGAAAATAATAAAAATGCCTCTCCCTGGAGTCCCATCTCATGAGTCCTTCTTGAATTGGCTCTTACAATGATGCCTTTAGAAAAGTAACTGCAGCTTCCATTTATTGAGTACCAGGCACTTTCCTGTCTTGACCCCTAAGCATCACAATAATCCTAAATAAGACCGCATTTTTCTATTTTATACATGGGGAACAGACCGGGAGTAAACGATCTGTTCAAGAATGCAGAGCCAGTAAGCCACAGAGGCAGGATTCAAATGCAGGTCTTCAAACTCCCTACCCTGTCTCCTTTTAATCTAATCTCACTGTGCTATTCTTAACTTTTCTTCCTGATGATAGTACTCATTACTTTCCAACTTCTTAGAGTTTCATTGGAAGACCTCCATGTTGGTTAGGTGAAAGGTTAATCATTCTCACAAGATGCAAAATGAGCTGCTTAGACAATGATGGATTGTTCTCCTTGCTCATGTGAGGGGTGCCAAGTTGAGGGGTCCAGGTCAGCAGGGAGGGTTTGGCACTCATCACGTGGCTCTCATCACTCATCTGCAGTGCTCCAGTTGTGATTGTTGAGCGTCAGGTGGGAAGTGGGGGAAAGAAAAAGTCAAGGACAGCCAGATTGAAGGAAATGGCGTAGCAGTCACAGACGTTGCTATTGTGTTGAATGGCCCATTGGTTCACATTGCATAAGGGCTGCAAGGGACTCTGGGAGACTTTAGTTCTGGTTTGGGGATTATGTGTCCAGCTAAAATTTGATGTGTTTGTTTGGATGGGAGTGAGGTTGCATTGCTTAAAGGGAAAAGGGGAAATAGTCTCTAGGAAATGGTTAACAGGCTCCATCATAAATAATCTCCCCTAGGAATATTCCTATTCTTCCTGATTTTGAGTTTTATCATGAATCTAAATTCACTTACCAGTGGACAGACTGACTCTGCCATTAAAAAAAAAATAGATCGTTGTCTCTTGCTTCGGGCAAGTTCTTTTTTGTTTCATTTCTTGTCTGTGCTCCCTGAAGCAAAGCCATTATTCACGCAGAAATTTTCAAGCTAGAAGTGACTTTCTGATCCTGCAGATGGAGAAATTGAGATTCAAAGCAAGTGACTCATCCAGAGTCACTCCAGAAATTAGTGGCCAAGGTGGGAACCTGGGTATCTTGAACCTGGGTATACTGGTTTTACTTTACCACATGGATGTAAGTCCCTCTACCCCCTGTTACGCCTCTCCTTTGCCATTTTCCTGGTGGAGGCCAAAGGAAAGAGAATGAATAGCACATCTGGGAAAATCTGCTACATCAGAGATGCGACCTTCAGCATGGTCTAACCGACTTTTAATACTTTCAAGAGAGTTTTTGATTTCCTGGATTTCAGACTTCACCTCTAATAGTTCCGTCTTATTCTTCCTTAGCATTTCCTCCTTCATATCGTTGAAGGACTTTCTCATCTCCTGTGTAGTTCATTGTCTCTTTTCTGTTCCAGCTCATAGTACTTGTTCAACATGAATGTTCTAAACTCTTTCTCGGACATTTTGGTAACATCCTCTATTTTTTCAAGAAAAGGAAGGGAGTTACTGCGTTCCTTTGATGGAGACATATTTCCTGCTTTATTCAGGCCTGAGGTTCTTCTACTTCTAACCATTGGGAGATGTGTTCCCTTTGAAAAACCTTTTACGAGAATGTTTCTTCAAATAGGAGCAAGTGTGTTTCCTTTCTGATGTGGAATGGAGACAGCCAAAGTCTCTCTTCAATTGTGTTTAGTAATGTAATCCAAGAAAAAGTATTCTCTCCAGGTGTCCAAAAAAATGTATCTCTTTCTTCGCAGGTGGTTCAGTGAAATGGAGGATTCTAGAAAGTCTTAAAATGCTAGAATGTTTGAGAATTGTAATTCTAGACCTATCTAGACAGACAGGGATGGTGTAGATAAAGGAAGTGAGGACTGAATAAGTAAGAAGAAAATAATACGTAAAATAAAGAAAAAGTCGCGTGCCGCGCGCTAGCGAAGTCGCGCGTGGCGCGTGATTTCACCAGGGGTCGAAAGATGGGGGAAAATCTGGAAGTTCTGAAGCTTCTCTTAGAAAATTAAAGGTGGTGTGAATTAAAAACCAGACAAAACCTTCCACCTAGAAAAAACACAATAATGTTCATTTGAAATCTGGAAGAAGCTCTCCCAGAAAACCCCTGAGCCATTTCCAGGTTTCCTAATCACCCTCCTGATGCTCCGACAATACCCCTCTCAGCCAGGCTTGTGATCTGGTTAATGAATGCAGAGGGCTACTTAAGGCATCCAAAATTTGTGTTCCTGATAGCACGTGAGGATCTAGTAATATATATACAGCATATTTCTGTATATATATTATATATACAGGGGGCTAGAGAAATTTCATGAACTCCAGAGTCTGGACAAATTATTCTCTGAACAGTTTTCAGACAGGCAGCCATCAGTAGACCTGCTCAGCCAGATTTTTCAAAGGCTAGTTTTTCTTCATTGAGGAAGGAGAGAGCGAGAGATGCTGATTGCCCTGGTTTACCCACAGTGGTTACCCAGGGCTAGGTGCATGTGTGTGTGAATGTCCAGGCAGAGAAGCGTGTGTGTGGATGTGTGGAGGCTGAGGAGTGTATCCTGAGGGTGCATATTGTATGGGAAGAAAAGAGGAAAAAATGAAGAGGATAAAGAAGAAGAAGAGGAATCGTAAAATGTGTATTAGCCAAAGGAAGCTTAAAGAGAATTCCACAGGGGGAGTGAAGTGAGACAGATAGAGCATAGGCTGGAATATGTATGGGGTGGGGGGAAAGATAAGCACAGGTAGAACTCTTGGCGGGAGGGGAGAGGGATTTAAGAGCAAATTCTCTGTCTTTAGCCTGGGTGTCTGTCTTCCTGTCCATCAGTCAGCAGGCTGGCAGTGGCATATGGGCTATAGGAATCTCAGAAGTATAGAGGTCATGGTCCCACTGATAAAGAGCTTTTAAGGAGATGGGGACATTCAGAAGAAAAATCTAGAGCCCCAACAAATGGGAAAAGTAAAAACCAGTAACAGCTATGAAGAGAAAATGCCTATATATGTTTATTTGCTGATGGGGTGGGGAGAGGGGTCTAGTCTAGCACTGAGTTCAATAAGAACTGTTAATATCCTGCCATAGAATGTACCATCAAGAATAATGCCATACATATATGAGGGGGGAGGGTGTCTTCAAAAAGTTCATAGAGGGACCAGCAGTTAGCGTAACGGCTACATCGCTGGACTCCCACGTAGTCGACCGCGGTTCGAGTCCCAGACCCAGTGGCTTAAACTCACACCGGGCCCGTGTGCATGCGTGCCCAAGATCCCGAGAGGAGAATGGAGGAGAAGGGATCACGGTGTGACCATCCCCTCTGGGGGGTGATTTCTCGCTTTCTGTCTCTATGTCTCTCTCTGTCTGTCTGGCGAGCGCACGTGCCCTATAGCAAAAACCTCTCCAAAAAAAAGAAAAAAAAAGTTCATAAAAAATGTGTTTTATGAGGACTGTATGGATTTAATTATTTTGCATCAAAATAAACTCCTACTTTAATTCCACGTGTCCACAAACTTTTTGAAGTCCTATGATGTATTGACTTGGAAAGAGGTCCACAATTTATTGTAAAGTAGGAAGAAAATGTGAAATAGTACGTACAGTATGATGCAGTTTTATTTTGAAAATGATATATTTAAATGCATGAAAAGAATCTAGATGATATATATAAATAGCTGAATATAAAATATCAAAAATATTTAGAAAATGTATGAATGATATACACAAAATAACTTAATTTTTGGATGGTGGGATTTTTTTTTTCGTTTGTTTATTCTTTTCTTCATTTAGAATTCTTTTGCAGTGAGCATGTATTTCTCTTCTTTTTTTTTTTTTTCTTTTTTTTTCTATTTTTGGAGAGGTTTTTGCCATAGGGCGCGTGCACTCGCCAGACAGACAGAGAGAGATGGAGAGACAGAAAATGAGAAATCACCCCCCAGGGGGGATGGCCACGCCGCAATCCCTTCTCCGCTCGGGATCTTGGGCATGCACGCACACACGCTCGGCGTGAGTTTTAAGCCACCGGGTCCGGGATGCGAACCGCGGTCGACTACGTGGGAGTCCAGCGACACAGCCATTATGCTAACTGCTGGTCCCTGTATTTCTCTTCTAATCAGGAAAATAGAAAAGAGAGAATGTTTATAAAAGAAAGAATGAGAAGATGTGAAGAGATGAAATTAAATGCATGTTGATCAGTTCAGTCCTGAAGGGCACAAAAGGCTCTGCTTGGAAGCCCAGAACTAACCAATGACTCCACTGGGCAGACCAGTGTCTATACCACCATGTCTCCTATTTCCTCTTGCTCCTCCTCGACCCCTTGCTTCCTGTTGGCTACACCTCAGAGGTGTGCCATGTGCCTGGCATGGTGGGATGGTCCAGCTGATTCTTGGGAAGGTGTCTCCTGCCATCTCCCCTCTTACATAGGTGGGCCCAGTTGGAATGTGCCTTTGTCCCCTGGCTAGGAGGAGAAGGAAGAGGGGAAACAGAAAGGCTGGAGGGAGGTGTGGGAAGGAGTAGAGGCGTTTCCATCCTGGTTTTCCCCCTGGTGTTCTCAGGAAGCGAGCCGAGTCAGGCCTCTGTGAGAATGAGAACACACTTGTTCTTCTGCTCAGAGGGACTCAGAAGAATGACTTTGTCCTGCTCTGTGTGACACCCAGATTGGAAATTCTGGTAGAGAAAATTTAGGATGTTTCTTGGCTGTTGACTCAACAGGGTTCATGGCCCAATTGATTCTTGTAAAGTTTAGGTCTGAGATTTGGTCACACTTCTGAGACCCACCTACCACACGGACAACAGGAGCTCAAAAATCAGCACGCCAGGGGCCTGGGATGAAGGGAGCCCATAGACATGCCATTGGCGCTAGCACAGATTACCAAAGATGGACTTGAACATGGGTGTCCTTGTTCGAGTTCATCCCTGGACTTGCTTCTCCATTCTTTGCATATCAAACAGAAAAATAATCCCTCCTATTTAAAACATAATTGCTGACAGCTGCTTCTGCTCACCAACAGTGATACAATTTCTCTCTAGAGGAGATGGTTCTTTGTTTAGCAAAATTCATTGTAATTAGGCGCCCAAGCAAGCACCCTTCTTTGTACCCTCCTCCATAACCAGGAGAATTGTTGAGAAAGTGACCACAAACCAAGAGAGCCACATTCTCTGATAGAAAATACATAGAAACTTTCAGGCTTAGAAAAGAAAACATTAGCAGTAAGTAAAATGGTGCTGGGGTAGAAGATACGGTGTAATAAGTAGGGCCAGAGAGGTCCTAGTGTTTCAGATGGTTTAAGGACTTCTAACCCAGAGTTTAAAATATTCAGTGGACTTTTTTTTTTTTTTTTTTTTTTTTGGTCAGTTCTAGAACTCTGCAGCTTCTCAATCATTCAAGTGAAAGAGCATCATTTCAGTGGAAGAGTGAAGTAGTGAAATTTAGGGATTATGCTCTGGGTGACTGCCCCATGAAACCTCGCTGTGCCAGTGGGGGTCTCTATAACTTTGAGTACATTCCTTGGCTTCTCAAAGCTTCAGTCCCTTCACCAGAAAACGGGAATCCTAGTATTTGTGAGGGTTAAATGAGATCTGCTCTATAAAGCACTTAATACAGTGCTTGGCTCATGGTAACTACTTAGTAAATGTCGGCAATGCTAATGATAAAATCAAGAAGAAAACGATGATGACAATGATAGCCAAGTGGCCGCAGCTGTGTTATTGTTATTTCCTCTGCCAGCGTTTAATAGAACGGGAGAAACCACAGGCGGGGGAACTAGTTGAACACTGGACTGAGATGAATTCGTGCCATGGTTCTCAAAGTGTGGTGGCAGCGTCAGCATCACCTGGCTACTTGTCGGAAATGCAGGGGCTGAGTCCCTACCCCAGAACCAGAGTCAAAAACTTGGTGTAGGGGGACCAGCAGTTAGCGTAATGGCTATGTCGCTGGACTCCCATGTAGTTGACTGCGGTTTGCATCCCGGACCTGGTGGCTTAAAACTCACGCTGGGCGCGTGTGTGTGCGTGCCCAAGATCCCAAGAGGAGAACGGAGGAGAAGGGATTGCGGCGTGGCCATCCCCCCTGAGGGGTGATTTCTCGCCTTCTGTCTCTCTGTCTCTCTCTGTCTTTCTGGCGAGCACACGGGTCCTATAGCAAAAACCTCTCAAAAAAAAAAAAAAAAAGAGTTAAAAAAAAAAAAAAAAAAAAAAAAAACAACTCAGTGTGGGCTCAGTAATCAGCAGTCAAGCTCTCCCGGTGATTCCGTTGCACACTTGAAGTTTGAGAACCACTGAATTTATGGATGGTCTTACAGGAGGGAGCCACACTGTCTGTGGAGTAGCTTTTTCGCACTTGCTCACGTGTGGGCGGTATGAACATTGAGACTCAGTGGAGTCTCATGCCGTGACCCCTCCCCCCAGTCCTCCAGCTAGTCAGGATACTGGATGGGCATGTACCCTGTGTATCTCAGGTCCACTTTGGATTTGAACCTGTGGAAGGCTATGAGTCTTCACCGCACATGGTTATAAGTAAATGTACGATGGAGCCATATTTAATTCAGGTGAAAAAAAAACCCAGCATTTTAAAAAACTGATCTCATCTTGCACTGGCATTCTGTTTCTCTGGGGGAAGTCTCAGTGGACTTCAAAGTTCAAACTCCAAGCCTGGCTGTTTTCCTCTTCTCCCCATTCCCTTCCTAAGATGGAATCTGGGTGCAGGGGGAGGAGGCAGCCTCATGGCAGCAGGGCTGCACATGCTCAGTCTTCATCCACTGCAGGTGTCGCTCATCCCTCTGGGTTCACAGACTGATTCCGCGCTAAGGTTCTGGGCTTTGGCTGCTCTTGCCTGATGTTTTGGTGCCCCATGGCACCTGCTGCTGGAAGCTGTGGTGTCCGTCACAGCAGCCTCCCCTGCACCATCTCATCCTGATCCCACTGTCCACACCTCCTCGAATGCTTCAAACCAGGGAGGAGGAATGACATTTGTAAGAAAGGACGAATCACCAATTTACCCCATAGCGCCATTCACTGTACTTTCCCCTCCCTCCCTCCCTCCCTCCCTCCCTCCCTCCCTCCCTTCCTTCCTTCCTTCCTTCCTTCCTTCTTTCCTTCCTTCTTTCTAATGAACAGCCAAAAGTGAAGACATCTGTCTTAGAAATTGAGATGTAATGATTCTGGGAGGCCCTGGTTGCTATAATTGCTCAAATATTCCATTTAAGATTCTTCCCAAGAACTCAAGGACTAGGTTATGTGACAAGACACATCAGGAATTAAATTTCTTTAGATAGAACAAAAATTAAAGGCTCAGTAAATTTGGGTTTAATATCAAACTAGACAGTTTCTAATTATTGTAGGCCATAGTGTGTTTTCTTTCCCTGCTTTCTGGAATACATGCTGCATTGGAAATATTCATTTATTTAGCATAGGCAGTGAAGGCTTATTTTTCAGTGTTCATTTTCTTTTTCTTCGGACTCCAATTTTATTTGGGCTGTTGTTTTGTATTTGTTTGTGTTTTTTTTAAAGAACCAGTACTTATTTTCTTAAGTCTTGCTTATACTCTGTTCACTCAAGGGCAATAATTATAATAGTAATAGTTGATAACCGCTTGATGGGCTATTGTGCACCAGGTTTTTAGACAGGATGGGTTAGGTTGTGCTGCAGTAACAGATAACTTCAAAATTCCAATGACTTAACACAACAAAAATGTTTTTCCTGCTCATTCTACGTATCCATTGGGGTTGTCAGACAGACTCTGCTCCACAGAGACTCTTATGATCCAGGTGACCAAAAGCTCCATCATTACTTGTGCTCCTCAGTCCCCTCAACAGAGCAAAGGGGATGTGGCAGGTTATACTCTATTTCGTAAAACTTCTGCCCAGAAGTGACACATCATCTCATTGGCCAAAGCAAGTCACATGATCGTATCTGACTTTTAAATTTTATGTGTTTCATGAAAGAGAGAGCAAGAGTAAAATTGAGCATGTGTGTGACAGAGAGACATCCTCAACTGAGTCTCATCATGCTGTGACCCCTTCTCCCGTCCTCCAGCTAGTCAGAATATGGGATGCACACATACTCGATGTGTTTCAGGTCAACTTGGGATTTGAATTGCGGTAGGCCATGTGCCTTCCAACATTACAGATAGTAAGCTACTGTTTGCATCACAATAACTAGGCCCTGACATTAAATTGGGAAGGTATAATCCTATCATTTGCCCAGAAGGTAGAGAGCCAGAAATATCTGAGAGCAGCACCAATGATTATACCAGGCACCATGTTAAACACTTGTCTCGTGTGGTCTGTCTTTACAACTCCATGATGGAGGAACTGTATTATAAGACTGGAAAATTTATGAATGGTAAAGATTGCAAAATTTGTGACTAGTAAAGAGGTATTTGAGGCTAGATTTGTTTGGTTCCAATATCTGTGCTCATAACTAAAAGATTATATGAACGGACTTCGGAAAGTTCATGGAAAAACAGAATTAAAGTATGAGTTTAATTTGGTACAAAAAATTTTTAAATCCACGCACACTTTCTTCATAATACAGGTTTTGCAGGAACTCTTTGAGACCCCTCATACTGCTTTTCAAGAACAGTGAGTTAACTTTTATTAAGTTCACAGACTATCAAGGCAGAATTTAAATGTTTTATATGTTTCATCTCACTTAATCCTCACAACAACTTAGCAAAGTGGATCCAATTATTAGTGCACGCAAAGGACAATGAAAGCTTAGAGAAGTTAAGATCTCACAAGAAAACTTGACCCTTGTCTAACTCCAAAGACTATTCCCTTAATCTACACTACACTGGAGTATTTCTTACAACAAATGTTCTTCATGAGATGCATTTGGGGTGCTTACTCAAACACTGGCTCCTATACTTTTAACTGACCCACCAAGTTAGCTTATTTTTATTTTTGGGAGATTTTTGCTGTAGGACATGTGCCCTTGCCAAAAAGACAGAAAGCGGGAAATGACACCCTTCCCCCCTCCCCTCCAGGGAAGATGGCCTCCCTGCAATCTCTTCTCCATTCTCCTCTCAGGATTTTGGCTGTGGATGCACACGTGCCTGGCCTGAGTTTTTTAAGTCCACCAGGTCTGGGAATCAAACTGTGGTTGACTATGTGAGTCTAGTGACATAATCTTTACTTCATTGGCTGGTCCCACTGAGTCAGTTTTTGAAGGAGGCTATAAAGACAGTGCTAATGCTCATTCATGGTGGTCCCGCTACCCCTAGCATGATAACAACTTGCCCTTCATGGCAACTTGACAAAACAAAAACAAACAACAAAACCCTAGTCTTACACCAGACCAGAAGGAGATGATTATTTCTTTGTCACTTTGCCAGTACTTACCAGAAAAGGTGGAGAAATGAATACATTAAGCACCAGGTCTTGTACAAAATCCCTGCCATCAACATTTTTTTAAAAAGACTTAAGGCACTAGGAGAGAGGGAAAAAAAAATCAGAATTATTTCTTGCTGAAATTAACTCTACATTTAAGTCATAATTACAGAATTCTTTATTGACCTGAAGCAAAATCCAAAGACATTAAGATTCTGTGAGTGTAGGAAGTAGGTCCCCTTTTCTCTCTGTACCTCACATAAAGGCAGCTGATTCCCATTCTCTGAACAGAGACGGCAGGTCCACTGTATGCCATGGTAGAGGCCGAACAGTGTGATATGGGGCACCAGTCCCACACCCTGTGGTTCACCCGTGTAAGAAGAGGGCATACATGTGGACTGATTTCTGGACCAATCCTGAGTCTACACTTTTCCAACTGTGTGGCTTGGGGATAGCTTGGGCTTCCTGGACCTCTAAAATGCCATGATTCTGTGAGTTGAGTACTGGGGTTTTAGTGACAGGCACAATTAGTGAGTACTTTATATGCTCCAGGTCCTATTATAAGGGCTTTCAGTCATCTCAACTTTAATATAACCCTGCGAGGTAGGGACTTATTTTATCCCCTTTTTACAGATGAGGAAACAGGGACAGAGAGATTAAGTTATTTTGTGCGAGGCCACGTAGCTGCTACATCGTGGGGACAGGATTTAAACCCAGACAATCGAAGCCCTGAGCTCAATTGTGAGCCATTACATGCCACTGGCTCTATTTTACAGTACCCGAAGGCGGCAACTATAAACATGGGGTATCTAGAATGAACAAGGCCAGTGAACTCAAGACTGGCCAGACCACACTCAGTGGATGTGTTCAGCTTTGAGTGCTCCATATTTAAAAGGGTGTGGAAAAAGTTGAGGTAATTCAGAAGAGGCTGGTTTGTACAGTAAGGAGTAGGGCCTTGTCATCACTGATAAATTCATGGAGGGGCCGATTATAATTAAGTGCTTTACCTGGACTGTTTCATTTAAGCCTTCATACCATCCCTCTGGGGTAAGTCTTAGGGTCATCCCCATGTGATAGAGAAAGAAACTGAGGCTCAGAGAGTTTAAATAATCGACCCACCCACAGCTAATAAGCATCAGGGCTGGGCATAAACCCTACAGTGTCTCTACTTCAAACCTAGGGATTCTGTTCAAATTGTGCTCTGATACAGTGGATCCAGACTGGGCCTGGGAGTCTCCATTTCTCCCAGCTCCCAGGTGGTGCCACTGATCCACAGGTCACACTTTGAGCAGCAAGATTCCCAGCAGCTCTGCTCCACTGCCCCTGGAAGTGAGAGGCAAGGGGAAGAACCCAGGATGTTTAGCCTCAAGACACTTCTGTGGGCTGGAGCCGGAGAAGGTCATGAGTGTCCTCAAATATCTAAAGGACTTCTGCGTGAAAAGCAAATCAGACTTGACTCAGAGAGCCCCTGGGGACAGAGTGACATGGATGTGTCTTTATTGCCAGCTCTGACCTTTCCCCTGGGCTTCAGGCTTCCACATCTAACTGCCTATGATGCTAGCCCTCTTGGCTGTGTCCCTCTGGCAGTCAACTTAATAGGTCCAAGTACACTCTGGGCCTTTCTCGGAAATGTGCCACTTTAGTTACCCAGTCAGGAACTCGGATCCACCGCCTCAGTGTCCAGTCAGTTGTCAAGACCTCCAATTTCTTCCGCACATCTCCCCTCTGTCTTTGCCTGTATAATGTTCCATCCTTTGGCATTTTTCCCTGGACAACTATCATAGCCTCCACACAGGCTTCCAATCTGATCACTTGACTCCTTTGTCCACACTTGGGCTGCCAGAATGATCTTCCTGAGGCCCACATCTCAGCACAGATCTCCTTAGTTTAACACCCAGCCACGGCTCTCACTGTCCTTGGGGTAAGACCCGTCTGCTCAGAGCAGCCAGAGCTCTTCTCAGCTTGTTTTCTCTGGACATTCTGTCCCTGTTTCCTTCCATGCCCCACCATGCACGTGAACTTCTAGGAATACCTAAGAGCTTAGTGTTTTCCTCAACACCTTCCTCAATTTCCTGCCTCTGGGCCTTAGGCTGGTTCCACTCCTGAAAGATTTTCCGCAACTTACTCCTCAAAAGGCTCTTGTAGGTATTTCTCCTTCAGGAAGCCCTTACTGTTCCCTCTCTGGATTCCCACATATGCACATTTTAACATTTAGCTTAACTAAATATGGTGAACTTAATATATGAGGCCCTAATATATTAAAAATGATCCGGAAATGTATCTGTCTCTTTCTAGGAAGTACATCTATCAACTATGTTTTATTCATTGATATATCCCCATCCTCTTTTTTCTTCTTTTTCTTTTTTGCTATAGGGCATGTGCACTCACAAGAGAGATGGAGAAAGAAATGGGTGAGGGAGAGAGTGAAAAATCACTGAACAGCAATCCTTTTTCCATTATTCTCCTCTTGGGGTTTTGGGCATGCATGCATACATGCCCAGTGTGAATTTCAAGCTGCCAGGTCCAGGATTTGAACTGTGGTTGGTAATATGGGAATCAGCTGTCTTAACTACCTCACCTCCAGCTAGCCCATATCCCTACCCTCTTAAATAGATATTTGTTGTTGTAAAGTTTTTTTTTTTTTTTTCAAAAGAAACTTAGGGTTATCTTTGCCTCCCCTCTCATCTTCACACACACACATAAAAATTCAACAAGTCCTGTTGGTGTTATCCTTGAAATATATTCAGAATCCAGCTGCTTCTCATTCATTGGCTGCCTGGACAGCTACAGCAATCTTCCAGTAAGTCCCTCTGTTCCCCTTCCTCACCTCTCTCCTCTCCTCACACAACAGCCAGATGCTGCTTTGAAAACAACAAGCAACTCGTACCCCGCCTCTAGTGGTTTTCTGTTGCTCTTAGAATGAAATCCAAGTCCCTTAGCATGGCCCTCCTGGTCTTTATGATCTGCTTTTTGATTTTTCTACCCTTCTCTTATATCCACCACCCTCCAGCCATCCTGGCTTTTGAACTCATACTCAATCTTTCAGGCAGACATCTGCCTCTGGATTCACCCCTCATCCCCCGCACATATAATGTTCTTTCTTCAGATGTTCACAGGGTGCCCTTTCTCACTTCAGTCACATCTCTCCTCAAATGTCTCCTCCACAGAGTAGCCTTCCCTGATTACTATTGTTAACATCACACTACCCTAACCCTCAATCCTCTCACTTAGATTTATTTCCCACATAGTATTTAGTATATGTCTTTATGTTATATATGTTTCTTGTATTTTTAATTGTGCATGTTTCCAACTAGACTCTAAGCTCCTTGGGAACAGGGACTTTATCAGTCTTGTTCTGTGTTGTATCCAGAGCCTAGAACAATGCATGGCCCAAAGCAGATACTCGAAAAAGACTTTCTGAATATTTTATGAATAAGATCAGTGAGAGGAAGCTCCAGGGAGACACTTTCCAGCTCATTAGGAGGAAAGACTTTCTGTTAGCAGAGACTGAAGAGGAAAGAACTAGCTCTGGATGGGATAAATCCCCTGTCATGGAGACATTTAATTCCCCGAAAAGCTAGACAACTGCTGTCTCATGGGTGTGCATGTAGGAGATTTAGGGAACTGGGGAGGCTGCATTAGACGGGCTCTGGGTGGAAACTCCTCCAGGCTTCAGCCGTGTTCAGTTTCATGCACCTGCACGTGACCCTCGGGAATCCCTGGTGTGAAGCCTTGAGCTTGGCTGAAGCAGCCTGGATGTCAAAAAGTCACAGTTACGTGTAGTTCAACATAAAATTTATTTTTTCAGTTTTTCAAGGGAATATCTGATCATCCTAAAATTCAGGAAAAAAAGAGAAGGAAAACATACTGGCACACACCCTCCTCAGAGACAATCATTATAGTATTTGGGGGCATCTTTTTTGTTTTTAAATTTATGTATTTATGTATTTATTTACTTATTTATGCATGCATGCAATTTTATATCATATATATTAGGTCACTGGGAAAGTCATGACATGTTTTACTATGCAAAAATGTGTCACGATTTTCCTGATGAACCAATCGTTATGCATTGGTTGTCTGCATAATAAATCACACGCCAAAACCTGGTGCCTTACAGTGACAACATATGTCCATTATCTGCGGTTATCAATGCAAGGGTGGTTCCACTGGGAGTTTTGCTTCTGGGTGGTTCACATGGTTACAGCTGGGCTGGGGCTGGGGCTAGGGCTGGGGCTGGGCCTGGTGCCGGGGCAGAGGCTGAGGCTTGGTTCTTCTCACAGGCTTCTTCACTCACAAGTTTGGTGCCTGGATTTGAGAACTCATGTGGCTGGGACCCCTCAGGCATCTTTCTCTCTTGTAGTCTGGCAATGTGGTCTTTCCATCATGGGCTTCAGAGACACCGTGGGCATCTACCCAGAGCTCAGGCTTCCCAAGCTGTCTCAAGAGAGTCATTTAGGAGCTAACTTTGGAAGTTCTGGAAAGGAAGAGAAGCGGTCCTTTTCTTTAACTCACGCCACGGATGTCATTGCTGCCAATGTCATTCAGCTTAGCAACAATGAATTGAGGGGCCACTAAGGACAGGGTACCATGCATTGCACAGAAGACTTAAAGATGAGTAAGAAATATCCCTCCCTTCAATTTATTTTCAGTCTGGGGGTACACTCACACGTGGTTATTTTCTTTGTGTTGCATACTAATTACTTTAATACTAGACCTAATATCTATTGGGTACTTTAAACCCTGGTTCTACTAACTGGCTTACTAACAGGTTTAGATGAATTTGTCCATGTGAAGCACTCAGCCTAGTGCCTGGCTCACGGGAAGTTTCTGTAAGTGTCAGCATGTGCTGATTCGTCACCTGTCTGCACTCAGATCCTTCCTGACCTGCCCTTGCTCTGCTCTGTATTTCAGCCTCTCTTATCATAGAACTGGGGAGATTCAGCCATCAAGGGATCAGGTAGGAGAAAGGGATACAGGATTTGGAGACAGGTGGAGCCTTTTTTCCCCCTTTGTCTGCATCGTGTGGTATCTCTTCCATAACTACGTCAGACTCTATGATAGTCAGCCCCTGCAGGTCAGCTCCTGTACTATCCATTGGCCATAGCACTTCTCACTGTTCCTAATCTTGAACGGTTTTGTAGGCTTCTGTTTGGTTTTTGGAGATGGTGATCCTCTCCTGTATCACTATTTCCTGTATTAAATGCCTTTGGATCAAAAGGCCCAGAGTGGTTCATGTTGCCCGACTGAAAGAGCTGCTAATAGCAATACTAGGATCACATTTAAAACTGTAACAACTTGGGACCTGCAGATGGCCTAACAGCTATGTCATTGGACTCCTATGTAGTCGACCGCCGTTCGAGTCCAGAACTCGGTGTCACGCTGGGCACGTGTGTGTGCGTGCCTAAGATCCCAAGAGGAGAAAGGAGGAGAAGGGATTGTGGCGTGGCCATCCCCCGGTGGGTGATTTCTTGCTTTCTGTCTCTCTCTGTCTTTTTGGAGAGTGCATGCGCCCTATAGCAAAAACCTTTCCAAAAAAAAAAAAAAAAGTGCAACAACTATGTCATGTGGCTGCTATTATTATCCTCATATTTATAGATGAGGAAACTGAAGCAGAGGAAGAGTAACTTGTCTGAAGTCATATAATAAGTGCTAGAGCCATGATATAAACCCGTATGTATCTGTCTTCCATTGGAGGCACGTGATTAGGTAAGACAGCCATATACCTGCTCATTGTGCTTTGTGATGCTTCCTCTGATGCTTTAAGGCTGGTTCCTAAACTAGGCAAGACCACCTTTTGATATCCTGGGGTAACTGCCTTCTGGGAGTTCCTCCAGGCCATTTTCTTATGAAGCTCCTCCTCCTTGGGAACTCATGAATGAATAAAATGTGTATGGCTCATTTCTGCATGGCCCCATTTTCATGATTTATTGATAATTTAGAAGGCTTTACTGTTCAATGTAAAGCCATATAATGGATAGCTGATTAAGTGCAGGGTTTGTGGCCAGGCCTGTAAAACACTGAACATTGGCCTTTATAAGGAATATAGGCTCACATGATAAGATTACTGCTCTGGTGTAGCCAGAGTCAACGGCCAACACTCTTTTTTTCTAAAAATCCATCCATAATAGTCTAAGGAATGCCGTGTTGTACAAAAGACACTCCAACGTCTAGAACAGCTGTCTTCGAGTGGGATAAAAAGTGAAGGAAAGCTCTACAAAGTGGAAAATTGCTATTGTTCCCTAGAGCCTGATATGAGAAATGGAACATCAAATTAATCCCACACACAAAATAAGTATTAAAAAACTTTTCTCATCCCAGAAAGACATTCAACATGAGCATGATGAAAGATTACTTTGCTTCAGAGAACTGGGGCTTTTTCCTTACAACGGAGATCATTGTTACCAAGAAGATATTTTACCTTTTTAATCACAAATCCACTCTCTGGTTTTACCAATTGGGCAAGGACTAAATGTGGGGCAAGCTGATCCTTCAGGTCTTTTCGAGAACCTGTGTAACCTCGAGTGTGGTTGAGCCGGTTATATAACAGGGTTGCTGGTTTTGTGTGTGTGATTTCGCTCTCCTAAGCTCCAGTCACGAAAATCTTCTCTGTCCAGCACCTCCGGTGATTTGAAGATTGGTTACATCCTCCCCAGTTTGGGGTTTCCACTGTAAACAATGCTGGAATGAAATTTTTAATGAAGACTTTTGAAATGGAATCTAGTTTCAACGGGATGCCAGAGAGTGTCAGGAGAAAGATACTACATCCCTGTACCTTATACCCCTGCCCCCTGCCCCCAGGAAGCAAGGGAATCTTCTCTTTATGGTCTTTCTCATTTCTCCTTCAAAGCATCCTCCTTCCCCAATGACACCGAAGCTGAAAGGGCTCAAGGCCACATCTAGGCAGTAAGGTGGGAAGAATCATTCTGCGGCTTTAACTCTGTAGCATTTTTTTCATGACTCATTTCCTGATTTATGAGTGCAAGACACTGCAGCCGATTAATTTTCTTTTGATTCACAGAGAGCTCACCTGATATGTCTGCTGAATCCTTTTCTGTGGGAATTGCAAGGGACTAAACAAAACCAGTTCAAGCCCGAGATGGGTCTCATTAAATCCCAAGCTCACCAAGCTAGAATCATGGGGTGGGGTGTGGTGTGCAAGCCCGTGCTCGAAGGAGTATTAGAGGCAGACTCGCTGTGTTGACCTTTCAGATTCTCTGCCTCCTTATCAATAATGAAAATAGCAGCCTTCACAGCTTAGAGCAGGCACAGAGCAGAAAACTCCTAGGGATCAGGATACATCCTTGCTACTGTTCCAGAGAATAAATATGGAGAATGGGCCAGCACAAGATTCAGAGGGGGCAGCTAGCACTATGCCTTGGTGCCCAGGCCAATCCTAACAATGGCTAAGGAAAAATGAGTGAAGAACAAAAAGAAATTACTAGCCTATTTGCACACTTCAAAGTATGACACCATGTCAATTTTAAGTACCTGGCAGAGAACTTTTCCAACGTATGATCATTTGACTCAGAAGAGAAGGGTCTCCAGGCTTTTAACCTTATCATATTCAGTAAGCAGAGTTCATGAGGCCATTGTGGGAACAAGGCTTGGCTGTAATAGTCAGCAGTTATTAATAACTATAATTCCTTTTTGCAAGAGACTGATTCAGAATGAACTAGAATCTTGTATTTCCCATTTCAAACACCTAGGAGATGGATTCCAGCTGGCTCAGCCTGAATCAGATGGTCATACTTGGCCCAGTCATCTTCGAGTCCGATGACACAGACCTCATAGAACACACATGGCTGCCGTGGGCCCGTCCTTGTGAGGATGGGGGACAGATCAGGGTCCTTGTGAGCTAAGCAGAATGTCCAAGTAATGTGTATTACAATTTTATTAGAAAGGAAGATTCGGTAGTGATTCATACTCTTGGAATAGAATGTCACTATTTCAACACGACATGCCCCTTCTTTACTCCACTTCTTGGTTTACTTGTATTAGGAAGACTTCAAAAAGTTAGTAAAGATATGGAATTTATTCCAGGGGTAAATAGGTGGCATTGTGGCTAAGGTACTGGACTCCCACATGGTCGACTGAGGTTCAAGCCCCAGACCTGAGAGCTTGAAACTCAGGCTTGGCACGTGTGCGTGTGTGCCCAAATTCCTGAGAGGAGAATGGAGAAGGGATTTTAGCATGGCCATCCTCCCTGGGATGGTTTCTTGCTTTCTATTTCTTGAGTGAGCACACACACTCTGTAGCAAAAAAAAATCTCTTTTTCAAAAAAAGTATATTCTGGTGCAAAAAATATTGAAATCTGTGTATAATTATTTGTACTTGTATTACTTTCAGAATTCAGGGCATCTACTCTTAGATGGACACAATGCTGAGGATCCCAGATCCTAGTTTTTGAATTTTCCAACACGTATGCACATTTCTCTGTATCTGTCACTAGGCTCAACATTAGGTAGATTCACTAAAATGATGACCACATTAGAAAAACTGCCAAACCGTAGTACAAACATCACCAAATGTTATAGTTTGGATAATGGTTTGTCCCCTAAAGGTTCATGCTTTAGAATTTGGTCTTAGTGGGCAATGATTAAATGTCCCCCAGAAGTTCATGTGTTGGGACTTGGTTGTATGGTAAATGTGCCAAGTGAAAATTTAATCCATTCATAGTTCCCAGGCTGGGGCCTTTGGGTGTGATGTCACTAGGGTGGGTCCCCCATGATTGTGTTCTGGTGAGTATATAAGGAGAGGAAATCAGGCAGGTAAGGCCCACATGGGGACAGACCAGAACAAGGACAAACTTGTAGACAGCTTCTCTGCTCAAAACCCTGCCCTTGGGAACCAGCAGTTAGCGTAATAGTTATGTCGCTGGACTCCCACGTAGTCGACCGCGGTTCGCGTCCCGGACCCGGTGGCTTAAAACTCACGCCAGGCGCGTGTGCGTGCGTGCCCAAGATCCCGAGAGGAGAATGGAGGAGAAGGGATTGCGGAGTGACCATCCCCCCTGGGGGCTGATTTCTCGCTTTCTGTCTCTATGTCTCTCTCTGTCTGGCGAGCGCACGCGCCCTGTAGCAAAAATCTCTCAAAAAAAAAAAATTAAAAAAAAACCAAAAACCTGCCCTTCACTGTGTTATATCTTAAGATATATATACATATATGTATATGTGCATATATATGTATATATATGTGTGTGTGTATATATATGTGCGTATATACACACATATATATTTATATATTAATAGATATCTATAAATATATCTTTACATATATAAATATATCTGACTGTATTTTTAAAAAAATTTTATATTACATTTAATCACATATATCTTTGCAATATATAACATTTCTTTTTCCAGCATGATTACCATGCATATCAGTCAAGACAAAGACATTACTAGCCACATCATCATCAAATAGTTTTTCAGATTTTTAAAAATTTTTTAAAATTCTCATTATTTAAAAAAAATAAATTCAATCACTATACATTGTTTGGCTTGTGAAGAGAATTTACCTAACATGAAATATGTCTCAGACCAGTTCAGTAGAGAATACTATACATGTTATCATCAGCAGGTAATAAACCATTTCTGTGTCCCACAAATGTCATGCCTTTCTATTTGCTCTCCTTCTCTATACTTTCTTCTCTATACTTTTCCCTTCTACCCTCTCCCCCCATTCCACACTGCCTTCAGCATCCATAACTATTTTCACTGCTTTTATGCCCTCCAATATTTTAATCTCTACCAGAGTCTGGATAGTCAGTATATATTAAGTGGATGCATACAATATCTTTCTTTAATAGCCTGGCTTGCTTCACTCAGAAATAAATCCTCCATATTCGACCACTTTCTATCAAATGCCAGGATCTTTTTTATGGCTTAATAGTATTCCATAGAATATATCTGTCACACTTTTTCAATCCATTCATCTGTTTGTTGACATTTGGATTGGTTCCATGTCCTGGCAATCGTGAATAATGCCACAATAAACATTGATGTGCAAGCACTTTTCTGACTGAGCATTCTCCTGTCCTTTGGGTAGATATCCAGAAGTGGGATTGCTGGATCAAATGGTAGTTCTGTTTTTAGATCTTTGAGGAACCTCCATATTGTTTTCCACAGTGTGCTGTGTTTTATCTTCAATAGAAGTTAGCCCGTGGTCCCTAATCTTCCAAACTGTGAGCCAAGTAAACCTCTATTTCTTTGTAAACTTGCCTACTCTCAGGTATTTGTGTGAGTAATGCAGTAATGGACTAGGATGGCAAGATATCAGACATTTCCAACCTCTTGTCCTTTATTTTTGCTGTCCTCTCAGCCTAGAAGAGCCTTAAGTAATCCAGCTATTGAAATCCTACTTATTATCCTTAAGGCACAGTTCAAATGCCAATTCCTCCCTAAAGTCTCCCCTGATCCTCCCAAGCTTAGAGTTGCCAGATTTAGCAAACAAAATATGATACCCAGTTAAATTTGAATTTCAGATACACAGGAATAATTTTTAATACAAGTATGTTGAAAATATTTCATAGGACATAGAACATACTTGCACTTAAAATGATTTGTTGTTTATCTTAAAATAAAATTTAACCGGATGTCCTGTACTTTCATCAGGTAACTCTTCTCCATTCAGATTTAGGTGCAGTCTCTTCTTGCTCCCAACATCTTGCCTATACTCTTTTTTTTTTTCAACATTTATCTTACTCTGCATGGATTCTGTTTCCTGTTTTCTCACTAAATCGTAAGATATTTGAATACAGAGACCAGCAGATGGTGTAATATTTATGTGGCTGGACTTCCATGGAGTCGACTGTGGTTCATGTCCCAGACCCAGCAGCTTAAAAATCACACTGGGCATGTGTGCCCAAAATCCCAAGAGGAGAATGGAAGAGAAGGATTGCAGCATGGCCATCCCCCGGGGGGTGATTTCTCACTTTCTGTCTCTTTCTCTGGCAAGCGCACATATTCTATACCAAAAATCTCTCTCTCAAAGAAAAATTAAGTTATATAGCAAGCTTATGAATAGATAGTGTAACCACATCTTACAGATAAAACTAGTAAGATTGCGAGGGTGAGATAATAGGCCTAAAGTCACAATGATAAAAATCGGAAAAGTCAGGATTCAAACTCCGAGTCTAATTCCAAAGCCCATAATCTTATTTTCTCTCACACTAAAGAAAGCCTGAGTGGGTCTCTGTTTTTGTCAGAATTTTTTTAAAAAGGCTTACTTATTTATTCTATTAGTAGAGAGAGAAGAGAGCAACAGCACAGATGAGACAAAGAGATAGGGTCTTGATGTTGCCATCTTCCCCCAACCTTGGCCAACCCCAGATCATGGACATTTGCATGCTGAGAATCATCAGGGAGGTCTCTGGATACATATCCAGAACCCTCCCATAAGGGTCAGCCTTGCAGCATTTTACTGCTGTGCCGCCATCCAGACTCACGTCAGAATACTGATTCAGCTGTTTTTGTTCGTTTGTTTGCTTGCTTTTAAAATAACGACCATAATTATAGCAGCTTAAATGCACAGAAGTTCATTTCTCTCTTATGGGTAAATCAGAGATGTTAATTCAGGGAGACAGGCAGACTCGATTCCTTTTATCTTGCCACTCATCATCCCCTTGGTTGCTGCCATTCCTGTATGTCAGCTCCCCACATCTACATTCTAATCCATGGGACTAGGAAAGGAAGAAATGAAGGGCGAGCAACTTCCTTTTAAGGCTATGGTTGTACTTTGTACACATTATCCCTTCCACTCACAACCACGGGTCAGAATGCAGGCTCAGAGCCACCACTCACTGCAAGGAAAGGTGAGAAGTGGTTGTCCATTTGTCCATATGAAGCTCAAAGATTCTTTACATGAAAGTAGAAGCGGAGAATGGGCATTGGGCACCTTCCTCAGTTTCTGTGACAGTCATCAGAGTGTAGGAGGCAGAGCAGGAACTCAGAGAACTGGGAGGTCAGAGAGATGAGAGCATGGAGAGAGGAAGAGGACAGCCATAGATGAATGTTGAGTCAAGGGCTGTGTTGGACTTCCATGCTTCCTGAGATCTGCTGTGAAGGTGAGCGCAGTGGACTTTACCATTCTTTTAGGCCACTTGATACCTTGACCATCCTTCTTATATTGGAGAACATTTTCATGTAATGAATCAACTCCCCTAGTCCACCCTCTTAATGAATTAACTTTCCTACTCCCAATCCAGGACACGGTCAATGGGATGCATCTGTTTCAGATAATGAACTGGAAACGAGTGAAGCAAAAAAGCAGTATCTGGGTAGGATGAGGTCTAACAAAGATGGTGGCAAACACCTCCATGTATAAGAAGCAGCAGGGACAGAGATTCCAGTAGTGGTGGTGCCCAGTGTTGGTGGTGTAAGCTGAGGGGGCTGTGCCCAGGGTGGCAGCAAGAGGGCTGTGGTAGGCAGGATAACTGTCTCCACTCTTTACTTGTTCCCCGTAGCAGACAGAATGCATGCTTTGGCCATATGACTTTGCGATGTCTCCTGTGACGGTAGACAGTCTACATTTCAAACCCATTGAGCTTGGCCGTATGAATTGAGCCATGGATAGGAAATGGAAAAGAAAGTGTCTCAGTTCTACTTAGGAAGAGGCTTTAAGAAGCATGATGTGTTTCCATCACTATGAGAAGGGTATACTCCATGTAGCTATTGTCCCTCAACCTAGGTCGTCTGATGACCTGAACTTGACCCAGACTCTAGACCCAAGCTTCAACAAAGCTCAGCTGAGCCCAGTCAAGATTAGCCAAACCACAGCTGAGTCATGAACAGAAAATAAAAGGTTTGTTGTTGAGACTAGAGAACAATTTGTTATGTGGCATTTCAATAGAAGAAATTTGATGAATACAGTCTTCTTACTAGAGTGTTTCCAAGGTGTGTTTAGGGCAGGGCCCACATTCAGTGAGGGTGCCCTGGACTAGCTACATGGTTATCTACCTCCTCTCACTATTCTGATTAGTTGGCACCTGGATCATATGGTTGTGAAATATTTGAATATCATCTCTAGGTTTGGTTGTTTTTGGCCATGTGGCTACTACCCTGGTACTCTAGTGTTTCTGGAGATTCTGTGATGTACCTGACATCTTTGAATAAATTAATTTTCTGCATGAAATAGGAGTAAGTTTTGTCTCAGTTTGTAACCTGAAATCCTGACTGAAAGAAAAGGGTCAGCAAGGATGAAAGTAACAAAAGTGGGGCTCAGAAGGGGCCTCTCAACCTCCCACAGTGATCACACTACATTTTCAAATTTGCTTCATGAAAGCACTTCAGCATTTACTATCTTTGGGCTTTGGGTAAAAATGTAAACAAGCTAGAAACTCTTATTCTACATTTTGTAAATTTGGCATGGATACTTAAGTATCTTCTTAGTGCTGCTGGGGCAGGATTGTGTGTGTGTGTGTGTGTGTGTGTCCAGTAGAAAGAAGACTTGGCCACTACCCAAGAGACCTGGGCACCAGTCCCAGTAGGGCTAGTAAGCTACATGACCTTGAGAAAGTTATTCCTTCTTAGGATCCTAGTTTTCCTGCATCCAGAATCCCAGGACCCTAACATCTGCTCTCCTTTTTTATGATGGTGACTATGGAAAAAGAAATAATGG
The DNA here is from genome assembly GCA_026018925.1 of Tupaia tana. Taxonomy (NCBI): domain Eukaryota; kingdom Metazoa; phylum Chordata; class Mammalia; order Scandentia; family Tupaiidae; genus Tupaia; species Tupaia tana. The sequence goes on from JAKSZU010000006.1 coordinate 211,145,304, forward strand.
AACAGGTCATGGACAGCCACATGACCTATTTTTTAAGTTTATTTATTTCTTCCATGGGTGAGAGAGACAAAAAAGATAGAAAGTGAGAGAGCCAGAGAGAGACAATACTCCAGACAGGACCTTTTTATTTAAAAAAATTTTTTGAGAACTATTTATTTAATTTAATTTATGATCATTATTATTCCATTTGACCAGAGACAGACAGACAGAAAGAGAGAGAGGAAGAGAGGGAGAGTGAGAAAGCAAGTCACCAGATCTGGGACTCAAACTGTGGTCAGCCATGTGGGAGTCTAGTGTCTTAACCACTATGACACTTGCCACCCCCCACCTCCCAGACAGGATCTTGACACCACAATCCACTTCCAGCTTTAGCCAGCCTGGGCCATGGGCACATGTGTGTGCCTGGTGTACTCAGAAAGGTTTCTAGGTGTGAATCCAGACCTTCCCATGTGGGTCAGCCTTACAGACTGTTGTGTTTTACTGCCTGGCTCCCACAAGATCTAAATAAATACAAAATATATAGTGTACATCTCTGCCTAATATGTAGTGTGCTATTAATTATGTACAAATATATACATAAGCATACACAGTGGGAGAGGAGGAAATGTAAAAATGTTATATAGCAGTGGTTTTCTTGAAGCTGTGTGATTATGGGTGATTTAAACATTCTTTTCTAAATGTACTGAGTTTTCCATATTTTCTATAATGAGCATGTATTACTTTTGTAATGAGATTTTTTTCTTCTTTTTTTAAATGAAAGGAACGAATGTACTATGTTCCGGTATTTATTATAAGAAGTTCTCTTGAAAGTACTTTGGCCCAAAGTGAGACTTCTTTTCAAATAAAAGAAAATATAAGAAAAGGCAGGAGAAATGGGGAAAGGAAGTGGTAGAAAGTGGTAGGAAGAAGGTACCCCTGTTACAGCCAAAGCAGTGACCCTTGTAAGGAGGGAGATGAGGAGAAGGGTATGGCATAGGGATCCCCCTTCAAAGCCCAGGGAACCTCACTTAATGTGGCACTTCAAGTCATGGAATCATTCACATCTTGGTTAAATCATGACCACCAAATGCACAGGAAGTTGAGAAGAAATCTGATCCACCAGCATTAGCTTGTAGGCTAATGTTCCTGTCTCCCAGACCAGGGCAATAAAGGCTCTTGTTACATACATCCTCAGGAAATCCTCAGGAAATAATCTGGGCACATGACCCCAGTGAAAAGAGGGGCCAAACATTTTCTCTGGGCCCTGAGATTTTAGAAAACACTTTCCGGGACCAGCAGTTAGCGTAATGGCTATGTCGCTGGACTCCCACGTAGTCGACCGCGGTTCGAGTCCCGGACCCGGCGGCTTAAACTCACGCCGGGCGCGTGTGCGTGCATGCCCGAGATCCCAAGAGGAGAATGGAGGAGAAGGGATTGCGGCGTGGCCATCCCCCCTGGGGGGTGATTTCCTGCTTTCTATCTCTCTGTCTCTCTCTGTCTGTCTGGCGAGCGCACGCGCCCTATAGCAAAAACCTCTCCAAAAAAAAAAGAAGAAAAAAAAAAAAAAAAGAAAACACTTTCCAAAATGATTTTCTCAGAGTAAATGCAATGATTTAGGAGATGAGGGATTATGTCAAGTGCCTGCACAACAAAGGAAACACTAAATAGAGTAAGAAGACAACCCACAGAATAGGCTAGAATATTTGCAAACTCTACTTCAAATAAGGGATTGACAATTTAGTGTACAAGAAACTCAAACAGCTCAACCACAAAAAACCTAATGATCCAATTTTTAAAATGTACAATTGATCTGAGCAGACAACTCTCAAAGGCTAAACAACATATGGAAAAATGTTCAACATCTCTTATCATAAAGGGAGATGCAAATGAAAACCATAGTCAGGTACTATCTAACTGCAGTCAGAATGGCTAGTATCAAAAAAACTAAGAATAGCAAGTGCTGGCATGATTACAGAGAAAGAGTAATCCTTGTGCATTGTTGGTGGGAATTTAAACTGTGCAGCTACTGTAGAAAACAGTATGGAGGTTCCTCAAAAACCTAAAAATAGAGTTACTGTTGAACTCAATAATCCCACTTTTGGATATATACTCAAAGGACAGAAAATCACTTGTCAGAGAGATATTTGCACATCCATGTTTATTGCAGTATTAGCCACAGTAGCTAAGATATGGAGTCAATGTAAGTGCCCAATGAATGAGTGAAGGAAATATGGCACACATATGCAATGGAATACTACTCAGCCATAAAGAATATTTGACATGAAACAGACAAACCTAGAAGATACAATACTAAGTGCAATAAGCCGGGCTATGAAAGACCAATACTCAGTGTCCCCATTCGACACATACCAAGTGTCCTCACTCTTTAGCAGAAGGTAAAGGGCTCAATAGCATAAAAGCAGAGAGAATAAATGTAGAGAGTAGAAGTTGCTTAGGGTGGGGTGGTGTGGGGTGGTTCAAGAGAAAAGGATTAACAGACATAAAAGTGAATGTAAACAAGAGGAATTGGCTGTGGGACAGTGTCCAAAGCAGAGTAAAAAATGTTTCTAGCAATTCAATATATAACCCCCACCCCCCCACACACACGCAAAAACCCTAAGTGGAATGACTATTGAATGTGTACAACATAATGTAATGTTTAATGTAGAAGATGATAAATATGTCTGTATCACTGATTTGATTATAACACACCATACACATGCTTTTATAAAATTATAGTGTATTGGTACCAGCAGGTGGTATAGTGGTTGAGGTGCTGGAGTCCCACATGGCAAACTGTGGTTTGAGTCTGGGACCTTGTGCCTTAAAAATCACACTGGGCACAGGTGCATGTGTGTCCAAAATCCTGAAAGGAGAATGGAGAAGAAAGGCTTGTGGCATGACCATCCCCCTGAGGATGAAATCACCCCGGAGTGGGGTGATTTCTTACTTTCCCTATCACTGTCTCTTTCTCTCTGGCAAGCACACATCCCCTTATGGCAAAAGCCTTAAAAAAAAATCATAGTATATTCCACAAGGTTTACATACATTATATGTAAATGAGAAATTACAATTAAAAAAAGAGATGAGGGAAACTGAGACTAAAGACCAAGAGTAGACAAAGAGGTCACAAGGTTTGGTTGGGCTTTTTGTCACCTCATCCTGTTTCACTCCAGCAAGATTCCAGCTGTGCCAACAAAGAGAATTCAGTTATCATATATTGTTTCTCAAGGCTAAAGATAGGCTTTTTCTTCCTTCATTCATACATGCATCCTAAAAAGCCAGATGCACTCCACCAAGCTTTACGGAGCAACCAGTGTGCTCCAGGCACAGTGTAAGGCTTAGTGAATACATCAGTGTCCTAAGACAACCATCTTGTGAGGGAGACAAACAGGCACACAGAATCTCTAAGAAAGGCAGAGTTAATAATGATAACTACGGGGGCCGGCAAGTGGTGTGGTGGTTAAAAGTGCTGGATTCCTGGGACCAGCAGTTGGCGTAATGGCTATGTCGCTGGACTCCCATGTAGTCGACAGCGGTTCGAGTCCTGGACCTGGTGGCTTAAACTCACGCCGGGTGCGTGTGCGTGCGTGCCCAAGATCCCAAGAGGAGAATGGAGGAGAAGGGATTGCGGCGTGGCCATCCCCCCCTGGGGGGGTGATTTCTCACTTTCTGTCTCTCTGTCTCTCTCTGTCTGGCGAGTGCATGCGCCCTATAGCAAAAACCTCTCCAACAACAACAACAAAAAAGTACTGGATTCCCACATGGCTGACTGTGGTTTGAATCCAAGACCTGGTGGCTTCCTTTCTTGCATTCCCTTTCTCTCTCTCTCTGTCTCTGTCTGGTCAAATAATAGAATAATAATAACAGATGGAATTAAATAAGTCATTCTTTTAAAAAAAAACTAATGATCATTACTAATGTTTACTGGAGGTTCACTAAATATCAAGTACAAGCACTTTATATGGATTATCTCATTTAAGCCTCACACCTACACTGTGAGGTAAGTACCATCATTGCCCCATTTTACAGTTGGGAAAATACCCACTTGGGGCATTTAAGTAGCTCAAAATCCCATAGTTCACTAGCAGAGGAGTAAATACATCATTCTAATTTGTCTGGCTCCAACGCTTCCTACTTAAGCTCTCTGCAGTGCAGCCCAGAATGAGGAAGCAGAGGAGAGCAGCTGAATCTGCCTGCAGAAGATTAAAGAAGGCTTCATGGAGGGGATGACTCTTGACCTAAGTTCAGAAGGATGAGCAGGAGTTTGCTTGAGGACAAGGAGGTAGGAAGGGCATGGCAGTCAGGGGAGCAGGATATTCTGATGCAAGAGGTAGAGAGGCGAAGTTGGCCTCTCACAACTTATCAACTATTCTGGGACGACTGGCTGGTAGGGGGTCAGTAAGGTAGGCTATGAAGGATGAGAAGCCTGTGGAGACCCTTGGCTCAGCAACTCCTGCACCTGGTGGATCCTCCTCAGAATCAATCACCTACACGTGGAGATGCCAGCCGATGGGGTGATCCAGCAGGGGGCTCATGGAGCCTGATGCTCTGGGCCCAGCTGGGGTTCCTTTTCAAGGAGCTGCATTGAGTCTTTTCCAAGATATTCCCTGGTGGCTCTGAAGCCAGCCTGAATGAGTGCCAGACACAGTGCCAGAATGCAAGCAGCAAAGTTCTGGCAAGGGAAGACAGGAGTCTTTTACCTTAACGTATATGGGTAAGACTGAAAGCTTTGCCCAAAGAATTGTGGGTTTGAAGCCCAGCTTCTCCATTTACCTGCTCTGTGACCGTGAGTATTGAAGGTCACTTAGGCGTTCTGCCCATCAAGTGTGTCTTTCATAATTTGTGCCCACCATGCCTATTTCTTAGGCTATTGGTGAAGTTTAAATGAAGCAATTCATATTAAGGACTTAGAACAATGCTTTGCACAGAGTAAATATTAGTGGTGGTCTTTGTTATAAGCAATTATGGCTACTGATTCAACATTTATTAGCAAGGATTTATTGAGGGTTTCCTTATGCCTGGTGCTGGACTGTACCACAAACAAGGAATACTAATCTTTGCCCACTTACATTCCAAGAGGGAATATATATGTATGTGTGTGTGGTGTATATACGTACATATGTGCACATGCATATACATATATACACACATACATATCTGTATATATACACATATACATATATATACACATGTTTCAATATAGTGATGAATGGTATATATATAATAAAAGAGTAGAGTAAAATGTGTGTGTGTGAGCATGCACACACATATGTGAGCTTTAGATAAGATAATTAGCTAAAACCTCCTTGGGGAGGTGACATTTGAGCAGATACCTGAATCAAAGGAGCTTATCTCATAAAAATATAGGACAGAAATGATTCAGGCAGAGTACGTAGCAAACATTAAGGCCCAGAGGCAATGAATATTGCCCTAACATATTCCAGGAATTACAAGGAAGCCCATGGGCTGGAAGGGGGTATGTGAGAGGAGAAGGGGGATAATAACAGTAATGGTGATAATAATAACTTGTATGGGACATGTACTGAGGGCTGGGTGATTCATATTCATTATCTTCGCTGTCTACTAGGAAGGGGCTATTAGAGCTTCCATTTTATAACCGAGAAACTAAGACTCAGCAAAGCAGAGTAACGTGCCCAAGGTCACACAGCCAACAGGAGGGTGAAGAGACAGGACGTGGGTCAAACAAATGACTCACTATCACCATTTTATTCTAGTGTCACTGGAAAGGTACTCAACGGTGTATTCAGCTTTGTGCTTGGGGAAGGGATATGTGTATGAGCATATGTGCACATACATGCCTGTGAGTGTGTGCATATATGAGGATGTGTGTACATGTACGTGAGTGTGTGCATATGTGTGCACATGCATATATGTGAGTGTATGGATGTGTGCATATGTGTATGCATCAGGTGCGTATATATAAGCATGTGTAGGCATGCATGAGGACAGTGAGAATGGCAGATAAATCTTAGTTGTGGGAGGAAGACTAACACAAAGGAAGCATGATGATTAATTCAAGACAAAAATATGCTTAAGTGACAAGTTGTGTGGCATTGATCTAGTGCCTTGGGAATTCTCTAGAGAATTAATTGCTAAAGGGAGGAGAGGAAAGCAGGGTAGTTTAATGATTGCATGTAAGGACTCTAGAATTAAACTGATAAAGCCCAAACCCAAACTCTTCCACTAATCAGCAATTTGATTTGAGGTAAATTACTTCATCTCTCAGTACCTGTTTTCTCATCTGTAAAATGGGAATAATAATATTGGGTCATCAGAAAAGTCATGATGTGTTTTTCTATGCAAGAAGGCGTCATGTCTTTTCTGACAACCCAATCATTCTTACCTCACAGTATTGTTGTGAGGATTAAATGAATTAATGTACAAAAACCACTTGGAATAATGAGAGTGTTTGCCATGATTAAGATTCACATTTGAGGCCCAGCTGTGGTAACACATGCTGGCTGGTTGCTGCTCAGCAAGCTGAGGCCACCTCGGGGATGTGTGCACACTGTCCTACCTACTCAGGAGGCTGAGGCAGGAGATGTCAGCACAAGACCCTGTCTGAAGACACCACACTTGCGCATGCACAGAATATTTATCTTTTGGTTGTGGATCTTTAAAAAATGACTTTACCAATAAAACAAAAACATCCATTAATAGCCTCTTATTAATTTATTTTCTCCTATTATTCTTAAGTGTTGCAATTTCAATATAGTTGGTATCTCTGTTAAAGATATTTATACTGGAATATCGAAGATGATCCCTCCCTACCACCTGACATCCTGAATGTCAGTTTTAATAACCTGAATGTCTTTTCTCCAATGACCTTGTCTTCTGTGCTCTCTCAGTCAACCTCTCCCACAACCACGTCTTTTCTTTTTCTTTTTTTTTTTTTAGAGTGAGATATTTGCTATAGGGCGTGTGTGTTCGCCAGAGACAGACAGAGAGACAGAAAGCAAGAACCGGCCCCCCCAGGGGGGATGGCCACACCACAATCCCTTCTCCTCTATTCTCCTTTCAGCATTTTGGGCATGCACACACAAGAGCCCAGTATGAATTTGAAGCCACCAGGTCTGGGACTCGAACTACAGTTGAATACGTGGGAGTCCAGCAATGTAGCCGTTATGCCATCTGCTAGTCCCAGCACAACTGTGTCTTATACTTGCTCCTCATCCCTCATCATGATTTCTATGTCCACCCTTAACCACTATGGCCTTTCTCTAAAGTTCCCAGCTCCAATAATCCTTTGTCTCCATGGGGACCTCCAGCTTGTCAATGGCCTCCGTCCGTGGCAATTGTACCTAGTAACTGCCTTGTGAATGTCCTCGGCTCCCTGTCCCCTCAGCGTGTCATCTTTTCTTGGCAAAATAAAGCCCTGGTTAAATGGACCATTACCTACTCCACATCCAAACCCATGCAGCTGACCAGGGCTGGAGAAAACGTGCACAAACTTCCTGCTGGTTTCACTTTTAATTCATGACCATAGACCTTATATGGTATTTCTCCAGTGAAGCCACTCACTCCATCTGTAGATGAACTCCTGCTTCTATCTGAAGTCAATCCCTCTGCTTGCACCCCAGACCTCACCTCCTCTTGTTCACCCAAGGGCATCTCCTCAACAGTTCTCTCTTCTCTTCAGGATTTTTTCCCTCTACAGGATCATTGACAGCAGCATACAAACCTGTTTTTTTTTCTTTCTTCCTAATAAACTTTTATCTAACCTAGCTGTATTAGTTGCCTATTGCCCCAATGTATAAAATGATACCCAAAATGTAGCAGCTTAAGATCACAAACAGTTGTTATCCCGTAGTGCCTGTGCTCAGAAATCTGGTGTGGCTTATTCGAATGACTGGTTCAAGGTCTCCCACAAGGCTGTCGTGAAGGTATCAACCGGGGAACCAGGGCTACCATCATCTCAGGACTTGGCTCCAAGCACACACACATGGTTGTTGGCAGGTGCTAGGTGTTCGCTAGCTAGTGGCAAGACACATTAGTTCCTAACCACGGGGGCTTCTCCACAGGGCCGCTCACAGCATGATAGTTTGCTTTCCCAGGAGCCAGCAAAGCAAAAGCGTGCCCAAGACAAGGCCTTTTTATAACTACTGTCAGATGTGACATGTTACCACTTCTGCCTTGTTTTATTTATTAGAAGCAAGTAATTTAGCCTCAGAGAAATTGGCATCATTTGGGCACTGCTGCCGGGATTGCAAAATGGTGCGGCCCTTGTGGAAAACAATATGGTGGGTTCTCAATAGATTAAAAATAGAGTTTGCCTATGATCCAGTAATTCCACTTCTAGGCATATTCACAGGAGAACTGAGAGCGTGGACCTAAGCAGGTATTTGTACGCCTGTGTTCAGAGCATGATCCACAGTAGCCAAAAGGTGCAAACCACCCAAGTGTCCATTCATAAATGAGTGGCTCAACAAAATACGGTGTGTACACAAGCAACGGAATATGATTCACCCATAAACAAATGAAATTCTGACATATGCTGTAACGTGGAAGAACCTTGAAGACATGATGTTAAGCAGATAAGCCAGACACAGAAGGGTAAGTGTTATGCGATTCTGCTGATATGAGGCATTTAGAATAGTTAAATTCATAAAGACAAGAAGAAAAGAGAATGGTGGTTACCTCAGTTTGGGGGAGGATGGAGTGGGCAGTTAGTTTATTTTTAAAATGATTGAAAGTGTGTGTGTTGGGGCCAGCAGGTGGCGTGGTGGTTAAGGAAATGATCTCACAAGGCCAGCCTCAGTTTGAGTCCCGGAGATCTGGCGGGGCTAATTTTCTCACTGCCCTTTCCGTTCTGAATCCCCATCTTTCTCTGGTGAGTGTGCACGTCCTATAACAAATTATATAATAATTCTTAATAAGAAAAGAAAAGAAAAGAAAAGAAAAGAAAAGAAAAGAAAAGAAAAGGAAAGAAAAGGAAGGGTGTGTGCACAAGAGAGAGACAGAGAAAATGAGAGAGACACATTCAGCAGGGCCTTGTCCTGCCATGATCGCCTTCCCAGCCCTCCAGCCACTCAGGATCCCAAGCAGCCACAGGCACGCCTGACGTGTTTCAAAACCAGTCCAGGGATCTGAACCCCTGGTTGGTCGTGTGGCTTCCAGCCTTGCAGGGCACTTTTGTTACCACTGCACACAGTGGCTAGGTCAGGGGGTTGTTATTTAACGGGTGCCATGTCAGTGTGAGAGGATGAGAAAGTTCCGGAGATAATGGTGGTGATGGTTGCACAACAGCATGAATAGACTTAATGCTGCTGAACTGTACACGTAGAAATGGTTCAAATGGTAAATGTTCTGTTAAAGTATATTTTAGTACACTTTTTTTAATGGCAGGGGAAAAAAGTAGGTCAAAAATAGCACTCAAGGGAGGGCATGAACACCAGGAGGCAGGGATCATTGAGAATCCTCTTCAGGGTTGCCTGTTACATCCATTTTTTCTTAGATTCTTACCTAGTATCTCTCTTTTTTTTTTTTAATGTCATGAAACCCCTTGGGATGTGCAGACTCCTAAGATGGCCCTAAAATTCTCACCACCCCATCCTGTGCATATCCTGTATAATCCCCTCTTCTTGATTGTGGAAGGGGCCAGTTGATACGATGGAACATCACTCCCTTGATTGAGCTGCTAATTAGTTAACTTTCAGTTTATCAAGGGGAAGAAGTTCCTAGGTGGGCCTGACCTAATCAGGTGAGTCCTTTATAAGGTGATGAAGTGTCAGAGGGATGTTCTCTTGTTGGTTAACACAAAGAAAACTACCCCACTGTGAGAGAGCCTATGGAGGGGGGCACTTGGTATGGACTTGAGGGTGGCCTATAGGTGTTCTGAGAGACCCCTGGCTGTCAGCCTGCACAAAAACTGAGGAGCCCTGTTCTACATCTGAATGGACCTAAATTATCCAACAACCTGGAGGAGGTTGGAGGAGGATCCTGAACCTCATTTGAAATCCTAGCCTGGCAGATATACTGATTTCACCTGGTGAGACCCCAAGCAGAGGACCCAGCTAACTCATCCTAAACTCTTGACTTGTAAAAAGTAAGATAAAAACTATGAGAACTGTTCAATTCATTCATTCGATACCTTTGAATTATGGTGAGCATCTGTTGAGATAATGTGTATAAAGTGCCCAAGTAGGGCACATTATAGTTGGCATTGTAGTTGGCACATACAAAGTGTTCTGGGTGGAGGCCATCCAGATGGTTGGAGGCCTTTGGGATCTATGAACGTAGGTGGTCAAACTGTGTGGAAACAGTTCTGTTTGACGAGGGGTGGGGTGGGTGGGGGGATTAGGGCTTGGGTGTGTACTCAGTGGAGACAGTGTTCTTGAGGGGCGGGAGACTGAAAAAATCTTTTATGCTTATTGTATGAAGCACAGATACATAGAACATTAAAAGATGTATACTATATCTGTATAATATATTTCATGAGGAGCTGGGTGGTGCAGCAGTAAAGCAGGATGCTCTGTGAGGCTGACCTACATAGAAAGGTTCCTGGTTCGAGTCCAGAGACCTCCCTGAGTATGTTGCTGTGTGTGTTTCCTGGATCCAGGCTGGCCAGGGCTGTGGGTGGATCGTGGTGTTGAGATCCTGTTGGGAGGGGGGAGCTGCCTCTCTGCCTCTCATGAAATAATTTTTAAAAAGCCATCTCGTGAAGAATCTATTAGGAAAGAATGTTTTCAAATGCTCCCTTAGGGAGGGTCATCGTAACACTGGGTTAGGGAGTGAAGCTGGCTTTTTCTAGCAACAGTGAGCTGAAGTGCAATTGAGGGAGCCCAAAATCAATGATGAAAATCCCTCACACTGATCTCACCCGTCGAGTTTACAAAAGGCTTTCATATATAGCAGGTATTCTTAGCCCTGGACCTCTGGAATTTTAAGTGACAGTGAATGGGCTCTGAGTGGAGTAATCTTTGATACATCCCCCAAATTGTAGACACAGCATAGGAACCCCTATAAGAGAAGCAGGGAAGCATAGGTGTTAAATCCACCTGGGTTTAAATTCTGGTCTTGCTGCTGTTTACTGTGTGACTTGAGTAAGCTACTTAACCTCTCTGAGTTACCTACTCATAAAATGAGGATAGAAATAGCCCCAAATCATAGGTTTGCCCTGAGGATGAAGTAAATAAAGCTTCTAGGACATGACTGGAACATAGTAAGTTCAGCAAACATTAGCCATTATTAGGCGTGTTTGTATATCTGAGAAGAGAGGGTACAGCTTTCATAAAATTCTCAAAAGGATCCATGACCCTTCCAAAAGGTTAAGAATCTCAGAAAATGCAAGAACTACTCTTATCATAAACCCATGAGGTATTATACAGTCCTCGCCCTGCTTACCCACATCCAAAGAGCTGCCGTGTTCTGACTGTTTAATTAGCAAATCCACTACCTTAGCCCAGCCACTCTCTACCTCCCTCATGGACGATTTCAACAGGCACCCGCCCCCAACCCTGTACACCCTCTACCACCTCATCTCTTAATTCGCTTTGTTTCCATATTGTGTTTTAATTACTGTTATTGTTTTTAAGTTTTTATTTTTTAATTCATAATTAAGAGTGCATGTGCATCGGGACCAGCAGGTGGCATGGTGTTTCAGGTGCTGGACTCCCATATGGCTGATGACAGTTCAAATCCTGGACCTGGCAGCTTACTTTCTCTCTCTCTCTCTCTCTCTCTCTCTCTCTCATGTCCTATTGCAAATTAAAAAATAATAATAGTAATAAATTAAATAAAGAGCACATGTGTAAGCATGTGAAGTACCCTTGACAGGATCTCATTCTACCACTATCCCCTCCCTCCTGCCCTCCAGATCACCAGGATCTCAGTACATGTGCATGTACCCAGGGTGTTCCAGGTTAATCAGGCTGAGGTTCAGAACTCACAGCACTGCAGCTCAGTACACTGCCGACAGCACTACTGAGGCTGGGCCTGTTTGGGTCTTTTATTCTTTTAGGCCCTAACCTAGCTCTCTCCTGAAAATTCCTTGGTGGCTCACTATGACTGTTGAAATAAAAGTGGAGCTCCTTTACATGTCGTAGCTCACGGTCTGCCCCATCCACCTCTCTTGGACTTTGGCCCGCCTCCCCCCGCCTCACACACTATGCTGTAGTCGTCCCATGGTGCCCTGTCTGCCTCCATGCCCCTGTGGATGCTCTTCTTTGGAATACTCTGGTCTCTCCAGCAGCAAGTCAAGCTCAAAGCATTGCCTAATATTTCCAGACAAACTTATGTTTATGTACTTTTTCTATACTCTTCTTGAATTTATTTTATTTTAATTGTTTTCAGTTTGCCATAGAGTATGTGTGCTTGCTAAAGACAGACACAGAGAGATGGAGAGACAGAGAAAGGGAGAAAGTACTTCCCTCGATATACCCACCATGGCTTGTGGTCATGCCGCAATCCCTTCTCTTCCATTTCTCCAAACTGTTGAGGTTTGGGCCATGCACATGCATGTACCTGGTATGTTTTTCAAGTCACTGGGGCTGGGATTCAAACCACACAGTCAGCAATAAAGAGTGACAATAAAGAGAAGCCAGAAGATAGAATGGTAACTGTGGGCAAATTACACAACCTTTCTAACCTAATTTTCTCATCTGTAAAATTAAGATAAGAATACCTCTTTCAGGTTGCTTAGAGATAATGCATATAACTTATCTGACACCCAACAGCCAATGCAATGAACTATCACCTCGCCACCATGATCATCCCACCACGGTGCTGGGAAAGGGCTTTTCCTGGAATCCTCTGGAATAAGTAGCCTAAGTCCTTTTTGATGCACTTGCTAAATTCTTAGTGACTTCTTATTTTCTTTCTCATTGGAAATTCAAGGTTTCTCTCTGAATATCAGGGAACAGCAGATCCATTGGACATGATGAAGATCTATTGAAGGGTTTCCATTCAAATTTAAGGGTCACTTTCTCTGAAGAGACTATTCTTTGTACACCCAACTCCCCCCAAGGCAAATATACTCCTCTGGGCTCTCCCCAGTTTTAGACCTTGGTAAGGGTTACAACGGATTAAACAAACCTACCACAGGAGCCAGCAGATGGCATAGCATTTATGTTGCTGAATTTCCACATGGCTGACTACAGTTCAAATCCTGGACCTGGTGGCTTCCTACTCATGCCAGGCACATGTACATGTGGGTGCATGTCCAACGTCCCAAGAGGAGAACAGAGGAGAAGAAATTGCGGTATAGCCATCCCCCTTCGGGGAGGGGTGATTCTCAGTTTCTGTCTCTCCAGTGAGTGCATGCACCTTATAGCAAAAAAAAACAAAAAAACAAACAAACAAACAAAAACAAAACAGACAAACAAAAAACCACCACAAGTACCATATTTAACCAGTAGTGGAAAATAAGTAAATAACTGGCTGAATTTGATGAGGTAAGGCTTGTTAAATAAAATGTTATATGAAGCTGCAGAGACTGCTGTTCTCTTGAGTACTTTTATTTTGTTTATTTATTTATTTTAGATAAGGGCTCCAAGAGAGGATTTTTATGGATGATGCATGAAAATGGTGTGCTTCTTCATGCTGCTGAAATGGAAGCAGTAGATCCCTTTCATGGCTGAGAGAGGCCGACTAATGAGTCGGGAGACATGGCTGCTGCCTCTCACGGCTGGCTCAATTACCTGCCTGTTCAAGCTGCGCTTTGGGGCTGGGAACGCAAGCCTGGCAGAATCTTAACCTTGCTAGAGGACTGTGTTCGTTCACCGAGGTGGCCTCTTTTTACCATAAACATATCCTTTACTTCTCATAGGTAGGTTTGCTGGAAACCATGGATGTGAGGAAATTGGCCAGAGATTTTCCTCTTAAAAAAAATAAATAAGACCATGACGAGGATAACAAAGGAGAAGATCTGAGAAGAAAAATAGTGTCCATTGGGGAAAGAATATTAGTGCATTTTATTCTGATGAAACATTTTGTTAGGAGAGGTGACTTGTCCAAAGAGCTTGGTCAGAAGTCATTTGATTGCAAGAAACAGAAACTCATTCAGATTCGCTCAAGTGAAATGTGTCTTTAATCTGAGGCATTAGGAACACCAAATGGATCCAAAATGCATAAAGGACAGCTGGGAATTAAGCGCTTATAGTTCTACGGCTAAATATAGGGTTTTTAACTCAGGTTGCTTGGCTTCAAATTCTGGGCGCACTACTTATATAATTTTGGACAAACTACTCATCTCTCTGTGAACCATTTCTCTTCCCTGGAAAGCAGAGAAAATAAGAGAACTTACATTTTAGAACTACTGTGAGGTGTTAGCCAATCGATGCATATACATGAAGTATATATAGTAGAGTGCCCGGCATGTATTAAGGCCTTCACAGATGCTAGCTATTGAGCATTTCCATAAAAACTATCTTATCCGAGACCCATTCTCTCACCAAGGACAACTGGATGAGCTGGACAAAAATCGTCCTGACTGAATTTGGAAACTTCGAAGGCTAAGAGGACCTGGGAGCCTAGGATTAAGAAAGAAGAGAAGCAAAGAGCAGTGAGCCTGATCTTCTGTGGCCATTTTCTCTCATGGCATTTACTGATGACAGGCACTATCCAAAGTATCAAGAAGACGAACAGAAAAGACTAAAGGTGAAAAGTGGAGCATCAGTTCTGGTCATTTTATGGGCTGAAGGACATCGAGAGCGTTTAGGGTCTGCCAAAGGAATATAGCTATAATGTTTATCCTACACTTTCAGTTGAGACTCTCAAGGGTTGTAATCCAGAAAAATGAATGAACTAGAAGTACATAAACTCTCATAAAGACTGAAACTCAATTTTGAATCTGTTCAATGACTAATGTAATTAAGGTGGGCCAATCTGCCTTTACCTAGTTACCTGCTAGAAACAAAAGTTAATCCTCTCTGAGGAAGATAACACCATCCAGAGTCTAAATATAATATCTGATATTAAATTTAAAAAGATCAGGCTCAACTAGAGGCAAGATAAAATTTCTTTTTTTTAAAATTATTTTAGTTAGATTTCTTCTTCTTTTTTTTTTTGGAGAGGTTTTTGTTATAGGGTGTGTGCGCTCACCAGAAAGACAGAGAGAGACAGAGAGATAGAAAGCAAGAAATCACCCCCCAGGGGGGATGGCCACGCTGCAATCCCTTCTCCTCCATTCTCCTCTCAGGATCTTGGGCACGCACACACACGTGCCTGGCGTGAGTTTAAGCCACTGGGTCCGGGACTCAAACTGCAGTTGACTACATGGGAATTGAGCAACATAGCCATTATGCTAACTGCTGGTCCCACAAGATAAAATTTCTAAAAATTGGGAGGGAAAGAAACTTGGATAATATGAAGAAGCTCACAGCAAATAAAGATACTAAAATTAATACAGACTTTAAAGTAACTGTTAAAAAATATTTGAGAAATTAGAGGATGGGAGGGTCCTTTTCAGCATAGAGTAGGAACCTATTAGAACGATCAAATTAAAATTCTAGACCTGAAAAATGCACTAGCCAAAATAAAACTCAACATAAGAGTTTCTTATCAGCAGGTTAGAAAGAGGTGAGAAAGAATTAGTGAACTGAAGAATTTGTCAGAAGAATACATCTGGTCTGAAGCATGGAGAGATAAAAGAACGGAAAATATAGATAAGAACCTAAGAAGCATATGGGAGGGGCCAGCAGGTGGTGTGGTGGTTAAGATGCTGGATGCTCACATGGTGGACTGCTGTTTGAGACCTAGACTTGGCAGCTGGCTTTTTCTCTCTCTCTCTCTCTCTCTCTCTCTCTCTCACACACACACACACACACACACACACATGTGCCCTATAGCAAATTTAAAATAATAGTAATAACAAATAAACTTAAAGAATTCTAAGAGAGAGAGAGAAACATATGGGAGAGAGTGAAAAGTTGAACAAATAAGTAGTTTGAGTCCCAGAAGAGTGAGAGTAGAATGGCAGAAAACAGTGTATGAAAAGATAGTGGCTGAGAATTTTCTAAAACTGATAAAAGACATTCTACCACAGAGTCAAGAAGTGTTATGAACTTCAAAAAGAATAAATAGGAAGGAAATCACACATAGGCACATTAAGTAAAACTACCCAAAAATCGAAGATGCAAGTATCATCTTACCAGCCAGAGAATAAAAGATCTACCACCTTTAAAGAAGCAACAATATTCTGATAGATGACTTCTTAAAACAATAGAGGGCCCACCATTGGATAAGATGAGTGAATGACACCTTTGAAGGATAAAAGATAACAACTGCCATCTATACTCCTGTACTGACCATAACTTTGAAAATAACAGTGAAATGGAGAAATTTATAGACAAAAACAGAATTCATCACCAGCAGGCCCTCACTAAAAAAATATACTAAAGAGAGTTCTTTTAAGCAGAAGGCAAATGATACAATATGAAAGCGTAGAAATACAGGAAAGAACAATACTTGGGGGACATACACATGCGTACATATATGTGAGTAAATTTAAATGAATGTTGAAAATGTCAACAATATTAATGTCTTATGTGGTTTAAAATATTTCTAGAATTAAAATAGGTCCAGCTATGACGGCACAAGTGGTAGCAGAGGTACATGGGAGGTATGGGTTTAGATCCCAGGTTGACCTGAACATCTGGTCATGCCTATGTACACCTGAGACTCTGAATGGCTTGAAGGTTTTGGGGAGAATGTGACGTGGTAAGACCCGAGCTGACTTGGAGGCGGGGGTGAGAATTGTGGTATGATGAGACCCTGGCCGTCCTGGAGCCAGGGTGGCATGTGATGTGGCTGGCTTGGAGGCTGGGAGAATTGTGACATGGTGGCAAGGGTACCTGTCTCTTCCCTCTACCCCACACACATGCAGGAAAGAAGGAAAAGAAAGTAAAAATATGAGAATAGCACCAAAGGTCAGAGAGCAGTAAATGCAGTATTCAAGTTCCTTAAATTGTTCAGAACAAGTAAAATTCCTACTTTGTATAGACTTTGGTAAGGCTACCTTTGTGGTTGTCTTCAGGACCATTACTGAAAGAATAATAATAAAAAAGAAAGCATAGTAACAATATGTAAAATGATGGTAATGGCCCTATGAAATGATTAAAATACAAAATTATTCTAAAAAAAGGCATAGAAACCCCAAAGAGAAGAAAAGGATGGCCCAGAACAGATGAAACAAAGAGAAAGGAAAAAAAAGTGAAATAACAAAATTAACCTAAATATATAGGTAATTCTGTGAGATGCAGAAAGGCTTAGCACTCTAATTAAAAGCCAAAGATTGTCAAACTGGATGAAAAATGAGTCAACATTGTTTTTACAACATACACTTTAAATATTAACAGAACTGGGACCTGCAGATGGTGTAATGGTTATGCTGCTAAAATCCCACATGGCTGACCACAGTTCTAGTACCAGACATGACGGCTTGAAACTCATGCCAGGGACGTGTGTGCGTGCGCGCGCACGCACACACCCAAAATCCTGAGAGGAGAATGAAGAAGGGATTGTGGCATGGCCATCCCCTCTGTAGGGGTAGGGATGTGATTTCTTACTTTCTGTCTCTCCTGTGAGCACACACGTGCTATAGCAAAAATCTCTCTAGAAAAAGAAAAAAGATTCAGAGAACTGAAAATAAAAGGATGGAAGAAAGTATATCATGTAATGTCAACCAAAAGAAAGCTGCCATAGTTATATTAATATCAGAAAAAGTAGACTTTCAGGCAAAAATAATTACTAAAAGGGAGCATTTCAAAATGGTAAAGGAGTCAGTCCACTGTGGGAAACTGTAAATGTTATAAGTTTGTATAAACCTATTAATAACTCAAAATACATGAAATGGGAATGATAGAACTAAAAGAAGAAATAGACAAATCATAAGCACAGTTGGAGATTTTAACATACCTTTCTCAGTAACTGATAGAACAGACAAAAAATCAGCATGATTCTAAACCATGGCCTACTTGATATATATATATATATATATAGATATATATATATATATATATATGAATGACACTACCCCTAACAACTGCAGAATACAAACTCCATCCAAGTACACATGGGCATTTACCAATATCAGCCATGCACTGAGCTTCACGCAATTATCAACAAATTTCAAAAGGTCAAAATAAACAACTCTGTTCTCCGGTTTCAATGGAATTGAGCAAGAAATAAATAATAACAGGCAACTAGAATCTCTCCAAGTGTTTGGAAATTAAGCAGCATACTTTTAAGTAATCAAAAAAAATCACATTGGACATCGAAAAATATTTAGAATGGTTATGAAAATATGACGTATAAAAACCTGTGGGCTGCGGCTAAAGTAGTGCTTAAAATATATACATAAATAGAGAGTGAAATGCACATAACGTAAGTGCATATATTAATAAGGAAGGCTGAAACTCAGTTAACTATGTATCCATTTTAAGAAGTGAAAAAAATATCCAGCAAATTAAACCCATAGATAGTAGAAGAAGATATGTAATAAATATAAGAACAGAAATTGAAAACAAGAAAAAAAAGAATAGAAAAAAGTTATTCTTTGAAAATAGTTTATAATTAACATATAAACAACTTAAAGTATTTGAAAATGTGTAAATTCCAAAAGTAAATTTTAAAAAAATTAAACAGAGAAAAAGAAACTAATTTGGAACTAAAAAGGAGACATTATTACAGATTTTATGGATATAGAGAACATAATTAATGTATAAACAACTTAAAGTATTTGAAAATATATAAATTTAAAGGAAATGGACAAATCCCTTGGAAAGTGAAACTTAACAAAACTGACACATGAAAAAAACGAAAATCTGAACAGTACTGTATCTATAACATAAATATGATCGTTTGAATTTATTTAAAATTTTCCCACACAACCGCTTTTGCAGTATCTAGTAAAAGTGAATATGTCTATACTCTAAGACCCTGCAATCCCACTCCTGGGGATATATATTCAAATACAAACACAAGTTTATTTGAATATGGAAGACATATACAAGATTGGTCATAGCAGCATTCTTCTTAGTGACTCAAGAGAAAACAATCTAAATGTCTATCAACAACTGGGAAGTAAGTAAAAAGTAGTACATTGGTTCAATGGGATACTATCAATATATATTAATGAAAGTGAACAAACTATTGCTACATGTAATAACATGGATTAATACCATACACATACAGTATTGAAAGAAAGAAGCCAGATATGAAAAATGACATCAAATATTCCATTTATATGAAGTTCAAAAGTAGGCAAAAGTAAGACAGAATATTGGTTACCTGTGGGAAAGGTAGAGGGTGTAGTTACTGGAAGGGGACTTAGATGTTAACATTCTATGTTTCAATCTAGTTGGTTGTTACTTTTATGTGTGAGTTTATGTGTACTTTTATGTATATATGTTGTACTTCAATAAGAGTTTTATGTAGATTATATTTCAATAAGAGTTTTAAGAGTTTATCTATTATCAATTGCTATTATAAGGAGGTAGTGAAGGAAAGATGTCAGTAACCAAAGTGGCGATCCCTTTTTAATATGTGTGGGGCTGGAACATTGGTATAAATAGAAACCCATGTACTATATATATATATATGTGTGTGTGTGTGTGTGTGTGTGTATACCCATGTACTATATATATATATATATATATATATATATATATATATATGTATATCTATAATAAATTAGGCTAAGAGACCATTAGGTAATATACGTTCTATCCACCTACTTTGACAAAGATATTGTTATCATCTGGAAGGCCAGGTTTGAATTTAGAAGTTTTGATTCAGAGCTGGTAAACTGACGGTCTGGGGAGAGGCAGTTCTTAGTCCCCAGCTCATGGCCCACCAGCCTGTCTTCCCACATCTAACTCTGCAGGGGGCCTCACATGCTTTCAGGGGGATGTGCCAGCCTGCATGTGCAAACTCCTTGACACCCAGCTAACAGCTGCCTATAGCCATCCCTCAGGTCTGGGGATTCATAAACTAGCAGTATGATCCAGCTTCCACAGGACATTTCTGGCGAAGAAGACTGTGCAGGTCCTGGGAACAGAGTTAGAGACATTTGGGCAGGAAAGACAGGTCGTAGCTACCAAGACTGTGGTCTAGAAGAGTGGAGCGCAGGCCCTCAGTGGGCAGGTCCTCAGCTGCATGGACTCCTTGCTGTGAGTGGAGATGCTCAGGCAGTAGAGAGTCAGAGAGGACCTTGTAAAGTGCAGGCCAATGACAGAGTCTTTTGCCTAGTTTTAGAAAAATAACTGCATTTTCTTCTTAAAAAGGCATTGATTCACTTTTAGCCAAGTGAGAAAGAGATTTAAGTGGAATGGTTCAATTCCACTCAATGAATGTGTGTCCTGATACAGAGACGGGAAATATAAACCCCCCTCCATCAAGATACAGGTACCATGTATGCAGGGATTTGGTTCTGCTTGTGACTACATCCCTAGGGCTGGGTGCCTAGTAAGTCTCGGTAAACATCAGACTCATAAATGATTCTGCTGTTTCCACAGAAGGTATCGGATGCCCATGTGCTATTTGTAGTGTGTGTATCTTGTTGCTCTGAGTGTTGAAAGTTACAGCACATGTATTTTGAACGAGAGTGTAAAAGGAGTGAAGTTTGCCTGGCCCAATGTTCCTCTAACCGAGTAAAGAATTTGGGTTTATGGATCTGAAACCTGGAAAGGACCCTAATGACCCTTTAGGCCAAGGTCTTAGGGAATCCAAGCACCCCAGAAATGGAATGCAAATGTGTGAGTTTGGACAAATGTTCATTTTTTTTTTCTGGGGAGGTTTCACGATAATTTCAAAGACCTCTGTGATTCTGAAAATGTCAAAGGCAGAGCTCTCAGATGATAGGTAAGTGGCACAGAGGTGAAGTCACTCGAGGTTAGTTGGAGCACTATGTATGTACGTCTCCTGATTCCTGAAGCTTCTTTTTACTGCTCCATAGCAGAAGGCACGTCTTTGGGTAATTGTTAAGCTCTCCTTTGTAAAGGTTTTCAAATGTAGCCACTCATTAGAATCATCTGATTTCTAGAAAGAATATGGAGGTAAGACATTTGTGAGACACAAAAATGGTTCATTACCCGTTGATGATGAGGTGTATAATAGTCTCTAAATAAACGAGTAGGAGCCAGCAGGTGGCATGGTGGTTAAGGGCTCTGGACTCCTACATGGTCAGCTGTGGTTTGAGTCCCGGACCTGGTGACTTGCTTTTTCACTTTCCCTCTCTCTCCCTTTGTCACTCTGTCCTTCTCTGGTCAAATAATAGATAGATAGATAGATAGATAGATAGATAGATAGATAGATAGAGTTAAACTAATTCTTTAAAATAAATAAAAATAATCATCTGATTTCTGGTGAGAAAGGCAATTCTAATATGCAGCTGGGGTCAGAAATCATTGGGTTAGAATGTCCTGCATGTGTAAACTCCTTGACACCCAGCTAACAGCTGCCTGTAGCCATCCCTCAGGTCTGGGAATTCATAAACCAGCAGTATGATCCAGCTTCCACAGGACATTTCTGGAGAAGAAGACTGTGCAGGTCCTGGGAACAGAGTTAGAGACATTTGGGCAGGAAAGACAGGTCGTAGCTACCAAGACTGTGGTCTAGAAGAGTGGAGTGCAGGCCCTCAGTGGGCAGGTCCTCAGCTGCATGGACTCCTTGCTGTGAGTGGAGATGCTCAGGCAGTAGAGAGTCAGAGAGGACCTTGTCAGGTGCAGGCCAATGACAGAGTCTTTTGCCTAGTTTTAGAAAAATACTGCATTTTCTTCTTAAAAAGATTTGTGTAGTGTGGGTTGTGGGGTAGGATCTGAGAGCTAAACCCTTCTCTATGAGTCTCCTAGCCCCAGAATTCTGACTGCAAGAGCATAGAGTTTCTGTTACAAGGAAACAAATCTAAATGAAATACGAAGTTCCATTTTATTAAAGGAGGGGCAGGTGCTCAGGTACCCACCACCACTTGGGCAAACTAGGGCTTCCCTGGTAAACAAAGCTGGACCCCTAGACTTCAGCTGGGAAACTATAGTAAGTCTTCATATTTATCTCCCCTGCCCCTTCCCTATCAAAAGACAGCAGAGCTTGCAGACCGTGCCTCACCTGGCTTACCTATGTGGGCACAGGCGAAGGTGTCGGCACGCAGAGGGGAGGATGGCTGGGTCTGTTGTGCAGGGCTACCTGGTGGTGGCCACACATATGGTGGCTGTGCTCTTCCTTTACAAACCATGCAGAAGAGTAGTGGGAGAGAAAGAAGGCTGCTGGAGTTGCCTCCCAGACCTCTGTTGGTGATGGGGAAGGCTAGGAAAGTCCTGACCTTCTGCCTGAAGGACACAGTGGTCTTGATCAGGGAAACCCTGCACGCGAATGAAATGTGGCCTAATCAATATTTTGAGCTCATCAAGTATTTAGCAATTACTTAACCATTACTTGAGGGATGGGGGTGAAAAGTGGGCATTAGAAAGGAATGAGATTTGGGCCAAACAGGTGATATTGTGGTTAAGGCATTGGATCCCACATGGCTGACATCATGGTTCAAGTCCCAGACCTGGCAGCTTGAAAATCACACTAGGTGTATGGGTATGCGTGTATGACAAAAATCCTGAGAGGAGATTGCAGGAGAAAGGGTTGCAGTCTGGATATCCCTCCTGAAGAGTGATTGGTTACTTCCCCTCTCTCTCTGTCTCTCTCCAGTGAGTGCACATGCCTTATATTAAAAATAAAAAAAGAAAAGGAAAAAATAAGAAAGGAATGAGAGTGGCCTGACACGGTAGGGAGAAGAAACTCAGCAGCAAAGAGGCGATTTTAATACAGTGATGAGCGGTAAGCTCAGAGTGTCCTGGGGCTGTAGTGGAAAGAACGACTAGCCCGTATGAGGCAGGGAGTTCATGGATAGCTTTATGAAAGAGTTTACAGCTTTATTTGAATCCTGATTGAAGAAAGGAAGTTTTCCAGGTGGATAGAGGGAGGGAAATGAATTTGCACACCTATTAAGGTATAGGGATTCAAGTAACATGGTATTTGACAGGATTGTAAGAGTTGAATATGACTGGAATGTAGAGCGGATGAAGGTATATTTGCAATGGGTCATTAAAATCTAAGAATTAGGCATGGGAACGGTTCAATATGTCTCAGGATGAATGAATTGGCTGATCTCCAAATTAAAAAAAATAAATTCTTAATCTTTTTGGCTTGGAGAAACTCCAATAATTTTGACCAGTTTCCCTTTATTCATTAGACTTTGGGTATTCTCTGAGGACAAGATTGCTTTGAATTTGACCTAGTAAGAGTCACAAATATAGTGTCTACATGTCCTTCCCTAGAGACACTCAATTGTCCTTCACAACCTTTGTTCTGTGTCACCTGCCCTGACCCCTT
The DNA here is from genome assembly GCA_026018925.1 of Tupaia tana. Lineage (NCBI taxonomy): Eukaryota > Metazoa > Chordata > Mammalia > Scandentia > Tupaiidae > Tupaia > Tupaia tana. The sequence goes on from JAKSZU010000006.1 coordinate 211,168,623, forward strand.
CCACACCTCTTTTCAGTTGCTTCCTCTTGTCTGTTTTTACCTCTGCTCCACTTTGTCATTGCTGCATGGACTAAATACTTGGCCCTGTCTCTTTGGCCATCCCCTTGACTGCCCCTCTGGCTTGATATAAACACCCTTCCCAGTTCAGCCTGGCCTCAGGACTGATACTGCCTACTATCCACTAATTAATGCATTGATTTAATACATATTTATTCTGTATGTCTTCTATGAAAGGTTCTGAATCCTGAGAAATCCAGAACACCTAATCCTGCTAAGGAAAAATTGCAGGCTAGTGGTGAGAGAGAGAGAGAGAAACTTAAAAACAATATCATACGTGTGCTCATTTTGGAGCTTTATTCCTATGCGAGCTCAGAGCTGAGTCTGGAGGTAGGAGGGTGACAGCCAGGGAAGGCTTCCTGGCTGTGGTATTCCTGGAAGTAAGGCACTGGGACAGATTAATGGCTCACATTAGCAGATGGCAGAGGGGTGGAGGCAAATGGGTATGCAGGAGGAAGGAATAGCATGAGCAAGGCATAAAATAGCCACAGGTACAAAAGAAACGACATGCACCCCGATGTTCTTGGAGGATAAAAGGAAGGGCAGGGGGGCAGTGTGAGACGAAGCTGAAGAGATGGGGGAACCAAATTGAGACAGCCTTGTCTGTAAGAAAATTCTACTGTTGGGATTTAGGGAGCTAATAAATGACACCCCTGTTCCCTGCCTGAGTTCCTAATTAATTGAGAGAAATCCCAAGGAATCGGGCAGATGGAGATAAAAATGTCAGCTTTATTACTGATAAAACAATAAACATAGCTTAGATCTGGCCAAATTGCTTGCTAATCCTTCCCAGTACTGAACTTAATTCCCAAAATGCAGTCCTCTCCTATAGGGACAGATTGCTTAGAGCTGATGATAATACTTCATGAGCATCTGGCCACCAGAGAGAGAGAGAGATGAAACTGAGCATGCTCACCTCCTTGTCTTAAATTCACCAGGGAAATCACACCTCCTCTGGAGAGTGAGGCTAGAAGTGTTACTCTAATGGTGGTCCCTTCACTTAGAAACATGAAGCAGGGGGAAAAGGAGGTTCCTACTTGACATATATCTATCCTTCACTGAGCATCTACTGCATGCTACCATGCAGAAGGCCCTGGTTCCATGGGGTGAAACCAGACAGAATTAGAATGAGGTTGGGAATATTCTCTAACAGAATGGGTGGAAAGACATGGAAACCCTTTGTGCTTAGTGCTTGCTGTTCATAAAAACAGAGCAGTGGAATTCTGAGCAGTGGCATTGTGTACATTAGAAACTTCTCTGAGATATTCTCATGTTGAATACCATCCTGACACTGTTCTTTCTTTAGAAAGACTTCTCTTGGGGGGACCAGCAGTTGGTGTAATGGCTATGTTGCTGGACTCCCATGTAGTCAACTGTGGTTTGAGTCCTGGACTCAGTGGCTTAAACTCATGCCAAGCACATGTGTGTGCGTGCCCAAGATCCTGAGAGGAGAATGAAGGAGAAGAGATTGCGGCGTGATTTCTTGCTTTCTGTCTCTCTGTCTGCCTCTGTCTTTCTGGCAAGTGCTTGTGCCCTATAGCAAAAATCTCTCCAGAAAGAAAAAGAAAGAAAAGAGAAAGAAAAAGAAAAGAAAGACTTCTCTTAGGCTTAATGCTTGTTTTGGCTAAAACAATATGACTACCTACCCCTCTTCACATCAGGCATGATTGAGGTAAGAACATGCCCCAGCCGTAATGGCAGTAGATGTGTTGCAATCGAGAAAGTTCTCCTCTCAGGTCAGGAGCATTGGCGTGGTGGAACCATTAAGCAGGTGTTGACACTAAGAAACTTTCCCTCTATTTTAGCATTTCCTTGACAATTTCTTGCCTCCCTTTGTAGTTCTGTAGGATGTCAATATTGAAAGAAACCCTGAAGCCATTGAATCTGGTTCTCCATACTTCTTGAAAATATCAACAGCACCCTCTTCCTGCCAAATAGCCATTCACCTTCTGCATGTATATGTCATTGACAAGGAACTCCCATCTCTCACAGCGTAGCTTAGGTTAGAAAAGGGCAGATGCTAACTAAGTGGATAGGGTCGGGCTCTCTATGAAATCATGCTTATACTCTTTGTATTTTCTATTTAGCTCAAACAATTCCAAGTTTATATTATTGTGGAACAAATTTAACTTCGCATTACAGTTGTTCTGCTTTAATGTTCTATGACAAAAGAGGGACTGCAGCCCATCAATATCTTTTGGGCATGGCCACTTAGCCAGTTGCACATCCACCTAATCTAGGCCACATATACAAGATACCGCATAAAGCCCTGTGTTAACTGTTGATACATCACACTTCAGTGGACTTCTGTAGAACCAAGTAATCCAAGCTTGGATTCTTACACTGCCATTACTTCCTGTTGAGACTTCACATGGATGTTTTAATGTCCCCCAGTCTTGGAGTTTTTACCTGTAGCTTAATGATAAAAATATTTTCTACCTCCTAGGATTATGGTGAGCACTGAGTACAATGTACATAACTCAGGAGCTTGGCAGAACATCGTGGTTATGATTGTAGTTTATAGACCCAGACTACCTGGGTTCAAAATCCAGTTCTACTGTGCCCTGAATCTGTGATTACTGACGAGTCTCTGAACTCCTCAGAGCATCAGTTTCCTCATCTGGAATATGAGAATAGTACCAATACCCACCTCATAGTACAGCTAAAAGCGTAACTTAAATAGTACTCATAAAGAGTTGAGCAGAGTGCCTACAACATAGTATACACAAGGTTTGGGGCCAGCCACGGACATCATGCTTAAGGTGGCTGGATCCCACCTGGCTGACTTACAGTTAGAGTCCCAGACCAGGTGGCTTGAGAAACATGCCGGGTATATGTGTATATGTGCCCCAAATCCCAAGAGGAGAATGAAAGAGAAGATACCGAGGTGTGACCACCCCTCTGGGAGGTGCTTTCTCACTTTTTCTCTCTCTCTCTTTTTCTCTCTGGTGAGTGCTTATGCTCTATAGCAAACTTTTAAAAAAATGCAAAAAAAAGCTCTGAAGTCCCTGATATATATATACGTATATATTATACACTATACAACTATTAAGTTAGCGCAACTTATTTATTTATTTATTTAGTAGCGTTTTTTTTTTTTGCCTTAGGGTGTGTGCGTTCATCAGAGAACAAAAGAGACAGTGAGAGGGAAAGTGAGAAATCACCCCTTGGGGGGGTTGGCCATGCTGCAGTCCTCTCCATTCTCCTTCTGGGATCTTGGGCACACATGCACATGCTCCCAGTGTGAGTTTCAATCCTCCGGGTCTGGGACTTGAACTGTGGTCAGCCATGTGGGAGTCCACTGATGTAACTGCTATGACATCTGCTAGCTCCAATTTTTCTATGTTTTTTCTATTCAAAAATGCATCATGACTTTTCTGACAACCCGATATTAGCTTTATTCCTCCCCCCCCCCCCCCATATTCTGGCTTTCTGGCAATCCCCTCAATGACATTAACCTGATGAACTTCGTCATAGTGAACTCATGCTGCAGGCTGGGCACATCACCTCCTGTTCTGGTGTATTAGTTTTCAGTACAGCAATCTTGGCATTTGCTCAGGGTGTCTTAGTCCAGCCAGGGAAACACAACTAACCCAAGAAAATGGTGGCAGGGCCGAGAGTGCAGTAGGAATTTAGAGATGGGTTCGGCCTGGGCAGTGGATGTCCTAGTAAAATAACATTTGAATTAGTCCTTGAAGTAGGATTTAGTAAGAGGAGGGCAGGGAAGAGCAACATAAATGAAAGCCTAGAAGAGAAACTTCTGGGTTGGCAGAAAGACTGTCTATGGAGTCTGATGGGAAATAAATGCAGTAAGAAAGATTAGGGGCAATTTATAGAGGTCTCTGATTGGTTGCCATAAACAGACTTGTGACCATAGGCAATGCTTTTTTTATTTTTTTGAGTTTATTAATTTTTCTCATGGGAGAGAGTGACAGATAGAGAAAATAAGAGAGAAGTATTCTCAGCAGGGTTTCATGCTACAACCCTTCCCAGCCTTCCCAGCCAGCCGGGATCATAAGTGTGCTGCTATGCACAGTTCAGTCAGGGAACGGAACCCATCACCATCCAGGTGGATGCAACTGCTCTTGAGCAAAACATTGCCAATGTGCCACTGAGTTGACCTACCTCTATTTTTAAATGAGGGAATGACAAAGAAAGAACAGTGTTTAAGAAAATTAGCATATGGAAGAAAATTTGACAATATATGACAGAATTCTTTAGAAAGTATATACTCGTTAACAGCTGTGCTTCTAGGTCTTAAATTGAGAGAAAAATTGTAAATATGCCCCAAATCTCAGCAGTTCAGATGGCCATCTTGGTGTTGTCTACAATAGCACACACTCAAAAAGGAAACATACTAAATATCCAAGAATGTAGCATTGGAGAGAGAAATCATGGTGTAGCCATACAAAGGAATATATAATATTTTAGGAAAACAATGTATTGGCATGAAACATGGTCATAGGATATTATTAAACATTTTAAACACTTATAAAATACTTGTATGATATTGTATTTGCTTTTTAAAAAGTAATAGATCAATAAACAAATACCAGAGGGGACCATCCAAAAGCAGATCTATAACACAAAAATATTAAGTCATGATCTCTGTTGAATAGGATTTTGGATTTTCCATATTTTCCTCTCTTTGCATGTTTGTGTTTTCCATAAAGAAAATTTATAAACATGTAGATAAATAAATACTGTTTTTTAGAAAGACTGGTGTGGGTGCAGAACTAGGGAGGCCATTGTAAGATCAAGTAGACCTACCCCTATAAGACCCAGAGTGACAATAAAATGGAAGGCTACCTACTATTTGTTTTAAAGATTAAAAATATAAATAAAGCCAAAAAACTGTTAAGTAAAATATGTTCTACTCTATCTTTACAAGTCTACCTGCAAAACAACAAAACTGAAAATCACGTGTGAATCTCTAGTCTTCAAGTGATTAAAAGTTGGGAAAATATCAAAGATGCTTGAACTTAATTTTTGCACAGGTCAGAGTAATTTTAGATGAATAATAAAATGACATACATAATTCATAAATTATTATATATTTATTCTGAACCATTTATCTTTCTTTCAATTTAGCCGGATCTCTAAATAAATATGTTGTTATAATTAAGGTCTTCACATTGTTTGTATTCTATTGACAGTAATGATCTAAGGACCAGAAAATAAAATGTAACTGTTTTAAAGTACATAAACTTTATTGAATATAGTTTTATAAAAACAATGAAGCAAATGCACGTGGCAGATAGACCCTAAAATGAGCCCAGCTTTTTTATCTCATTGTCCACACTTCTGTATAATCCCCTCCCTTGAGTTTGGGCAGGGCTCATTTATTGCTATTGGACTTCTCAATAAGAATATGCAACGGTGATGGGATGTCCCTCTCGTGGTTGGGTTACGTTATCATCTGAGTCCTTTTCTGCATTGCTAAAGGAAATATCTGAGACTGGGTGACTTTATAAAGAAATGCAGGTTGGGACCAGTGGTTAGCGTAATGGCTATGTCGCTGGACTCCCATGTAGTCGACTGTAGTTTGAGTCCCAGACCCGGTGGCTTAAACTCACGATGGGCGCGTGTGCATGTGTGCCCAAGATCCCGAGAGGAGAATGGAGGAGAAGGGATTGCAGCTTGGCCATCCTCCCTGGGGGGTGATTTCTTGCTTTCTGCCTCTCTGTCTCTCTCTGTCTTTCTGGTGAGCGCAGGCGCCCTATAGCAAAAACCTCTCCAAAAAAGAAAAAAAAAAAAAAAAAAAAAGAAATTCAGGTTTATTCAGCTCATGGTTTGGAGGTGCAGAGTCCAGGGTCTGCTTTCTGGTAAGGCTATGGAATGGTGGAAGGCAGGAGGTTGAGCAGAGTGGCTGTCCATAAGTTCCTGATGTGGCCTCGTATGTCTGATCTGCTCATTCTCTCTGGTTATTTACCCACTAGAACTCAATCATGGAGGCCCTGCCATTACCTCCTCATCACTAATCTCTTCCCCTTTTGACACTGTGGTTAGATTATATTTCCATGCTCTTAATTCACTTACAATAGCTGAATACGTGAATTGGGGGAGGCACGTTCTAACTATAGCCTTTATAAGACTCCTTAGCAGACTGGAGAGAGAAAGAGAGAAAGAGATCTTGCTGGCCTTTAAGAAGCAAGCTGACACGATGTGACCTACCATCAGAGGGCCACATGGCAGAGGACTACAGGTGGTCTTGGGAGCTGAGGATCTCTGTCCTGCAAACACAAGGAACTCAATTCTACCAACAACCACATGGCCTTAGAAGAGGACCTAAAATTTCAGATAAGAATGCAGCTCTAACCGACAGGTTGATTGTAGCCTCATAACACCCCAAGCAGAAAACCCAGCTAAGACGCGGACTCTTGCCTGACTCCTGGAAACCACAAGATAATAAATGCATGTTACTGCCGAGCTGCAAAATTTGTACTAATTTGTCATGCAACAGTAGAAAACCAATATGATGTACAAAACAAAAAATAAAAACATTCTACATGTTTAAAAAGCTTTTGTTCTGGGACCAACAAATGGCATAATGGTTATGTCGCTGGACTCTCACATAGTCGACCACGGTTCAAGTGCCGCACCTGCTGGGTGCGTGTGTGTGCATGCCCCAAATCTTGAGACGAATGGAGGAGAAGGGATTGTGGTATGGCCAACCTGAGGGGTGATTTCTCACTTTCTATCTCCCTGTCTCTCTGTCTCCGGTGAGTGCACACCCTATAGCAAAATTTCTCTCAAGGTAAAACAAAAACAAAAACAAAAACTTTTGTTCTTCTAAAATATTCAGAAGTAGCTATTGAAATTAAATGGCAAAATACAGATTAATATTAATGATCTCTGAATTTAAATCCACATTGTTTCATTGTTCAAATGTCCAAGCTTGTTACATAAAGTTTTGAAATTTTAATGAAATCTAATTTAGTAAAATTAAATGTTTACAATCCTAATGTTCAATAGCCATATAACTGCCCATGTAAACAATGATATGGCACTTCATGCATTGTATGCAGATGTTAGAGTAATCAGAATGATTTGATATTGTAAAATGCCCTTCAGCCGCCATAAGCAACCATTGTGAGTACTTCCCTGAATGATGAATATCTTTGAAACTTAAATTGGAACAGGAAAAGAAGCAGAAACTGCCTATTTGGCACTACTGGCAAACAAAACGTTATTTTTTTTTCTTTTTTAAAGTTTACTTGTTTATTTATTTAAATTTTAAATTTATTTATTTTACATTTACTCACTAAACATCCTCACAGCATACAAGATGCAATTTCCCAACCGGAATACATTATATAGTGGCTTAATCATACATGTTATCGTCAACGAATAATTTTCTATTTCTTGTTTCCTATTCATATATGTATATGAAACAAAACACTATTATACAAGAACACATTGCATCCATGCTACCTGAGAGGAAAGATTTCAAGCTGTTTGGTCTTATCTGACCTAAACATCTCCATCCTTTCGGTCTTGTCCAGGCTCCAAAGCACGGTCTGTCTCTGACCGAAGGACTCATGCACCTTACAAACCCTCGTGGCATTTGGGCACTGTCTTCTTTTGTAAGGTGATGCAGAGAATCGTTTTCCTGGAGCCTGACAGTGTTGGTCCTGGAGCAGGTGTTTAGGGCTGTAGTCTACGCTGTTCCAGAGCTAAACACCAGATCCAGTGTGTGCTACAATTCCATTTTAGTCATTTATTTTATTAAATTAATTTTGCATGTTTATGATATCAAAGCCCTTCAAGGAGCGTGGCCCAGGGCAGAGGCCCCACTAAGCCCAGGTCTAATGGCAGCCCTGGGGTTAAGGGTAAAGGCTGACATGCAGGAGGTGGAGGAATTGTTTCTCTCATGAGTTTCATTCTGGTGAGGTAGGTGTGGTACAAGAGTATTTACTGCAGTGCCAACCTGGTTATAGGTGCTTAATAAAAATAATAGCAGCCAGTGTTTGGTGAGTGCCTACCAAGAGCTAGGCAGTTTTCTAAGTGGTGTATGTCATATTCTTATGAGGCAGATATTATTAATTGCCTCATTTTGCTAGACACTGAAGCACAGAAATGTTTTAATTTGCCAATCATGGAGCTTACAACAAGAAAAACTGGAATGTGAACTCAGACAGTCGCATGCAGGAATCATACTCTTTTTTTATAATTTGTCTAATTTTTTCTTTTTTATTTTCTTTTTCTTTTTGGAGAGATTTTCGCTATAGGGCACATGTGCTCGCCAGACAGACAGAGAAGAGACATTAGAGACAGAAAGTGAGAAATCACCCCCCATAGGGGATGGTCACGCTGCAATCCCTTCTCCTCCATTTTCCTCTCGGGATCTTGGGCACGCATGCACACACGCCCGGCATGAATTTTAAGCCACCGGGTCTGGGACGCGAATCGTGGTCAACTACGTGGGAGTCCAGCAACATAGCCATTACGCTAACTGCTGGTTCCCTCTAATTTTTTCTTTTAATTTGTTTAATTTTTCAAAAATTGCCTGAGAGTGTGTGTATTCATGAGAGAAAAGAGATCTAGAGAAAGAACCCAGGGTGTGGTCATGCTGCAAACCTTTTTCCTCCATTTCTTCATCCCATCAGGGTTCAGGGCACATATGTGCATGCACCTGGCATATATTCAAGCCACTGGGGCCAGCCACATGGCGTCCATCCAAACCAGTGCACTATAAGGCTAAGATCCATACTCTTAACCATGATGTGGTTCTACCCTTTTTAAAGAATTTATTTGTTTTTAAGAAGAACATATTTCTACCATGAGTGAGACAGAGAGAGAGAGAGCCAAGTGGGAGATGCCAAGTTCTCGATGCCAAGGTCCACAGCTTGCCTGAACAGCTCCAGACCACGGTGCACTTGTGCCTGGCATACTCGGGGTGGTTCACTGAATGTGAACGTGGAACCTTTCTACAGGGTTCAGCCTTGTAGAGTGTCACATTTTACTGCAGCACCACCATCCAGCTCCCTTCCCATCATTTCTGTGTTATTACTATTGAGCAAAAATAGGACTAGAATGGGGTAGCTTGATATGAGGACAGAGGGACAGGATGATGTCCAGGCTCCATGGGGCATGGGTTTGTTCCACACTGACAAGAAAGGAAAAAGAATTCTTTGATTTTCCTACTGGCCCAACATGGGGCACAGAGTGGAATATTCGAGTGGCACACACTGCGCTTGACTGGAGAGACCCTCTCTCTTGTTTCCTTGTTGGTGCGTCTGATCAGTTCTGCCTTCACAAGGTCTCCCAATGGCTTCTTCCCCCCAGTTTCCAGCCTGTCCTAGGTCAGGCTTTCATCATCTTCCACTTGGACTTTTGCTTTAGTCTGTCCTACGTGGTTCCTGCCTCCTGTCTCTTGCCTCCTCAAATCTGTTCTCCACTTAGTCACGGAAGTCCTATTCACATACAAAACCTCTAATATCCCCCAACTGCTTTCAAGCCAAGGTCAGATTCTTAGCATGTATTTTCCTATCCTACCATATCTACTTCTCCAGTTTCCTCTTTAAGACACTTCTCCCTCCTCCCCACACACTGACACTCAGTCATAGCCACTCACTGTATGTATGCCCTGTGCGCCATGCTCCTAGGATCGTGCATAAGCCCCGCCCTGTTTCTTGAATGCCCCTTTTCTCCCTTTGCCTTACAAACCCCTACAGTAGCAGACATGGTCAGGCGATCAGAAAAGTTAGCATAACTCTTCCATATTGCAGGGTTTGTGTGCCACCAGGGATCTCATTCCCTAGCATCTAATTGCATCTGGGCGAGCACTTACCAGTGGAATGTGAGCAGAAATGATGTGTGACATTTGCAGGTAATAAGGTTCAGTTGGGGGTTCACAACCCTCTTCACACTCTCTTCACTTACTGGCCAGCTGGATTCTGGAAAGGACCCTGATGCCCCAGGAGACGGTGAAGCCACTGGCTAGAAGAAACTGGGTCTCTGAATCACCAGTTGGTAGGGAGGTACCTGGGGAGCTTCCTGACCGGTTGTGTTTGTTTATATATATATATATATATATATATATATATATATACATATATATATATATATATATATATATATATATATATATAATTATAATTTTTTGAGAGATTTTTGCTATAGGGCGTGTGCACTCGCCAGAGAGTCAGGGAGAGATGGAAAGACAGAAAGTGAGAAATCACCCCCCCATGGGATATGGTCACAACACAATCCTTTCTCCTCCATTTTCCTCTTGGGATTTTGGGCATGCATGCACATGTACCCAGCATGAATTTTAAGCTGCTGGGTCCAGAACTCAAACCGTGATTGAAAATGTGGGAATCCAGCAACATAACCATTATACCATCTGCTGGTCACTGCGTTCATATATTTTAGTATGAAATAAACTTCATGTGTCAATCCCCTGATATTTGAGAATTTATTTGTTATCATAGCACAGTATGGTACAGCTGATCCTAATATACTCACTTTTCAAGGGCCAGACCAAAGGTCACCTCCTCTGTGAAGCCTCCCCTGACTTACCTATAGAGGCAGAGCTAGCTGCCACTTCCTGGACTCCAGGTGCTCTATAAACCTACCTCTAATACCCAACTCATTATATTTCTATTGCAATCATTTGTTTTTCTCTATCTTCTCCAGTAGCCTGAGAGCTTCTTCAGTGAAGAATTCATTTCACTGTTTCTGTTATTTCACACTGCTCAGCATGGTACCTGACAATGGTCAATGAACAACGAACTTAAAGAACTTGATTAATACTTGTCTGTAACTAAGAGTTTGATCGGACATATTAGGTGAGGTCCTCTGAGGTGTGTGTGGACCTAGCTTCCCAGGAGGGGGTGGGAGTACAGCAAATGCTGCTAGTTTCCTACCCAACCTGCATTCTCTGATTTCCTTACTATAGACTCCTGCTTTTCTTCAGGATGGAAATGTCCTGGGGAGGTGAAAATAATCACTTCCCTAGACTCTCAGTAGTTGTACTTGGATATTGAATGTGAGAACTTTTACTGGGAAAGGTTTTTTTCCTTTAAAGAAAGAATTATTTAATTTAATTTTATTTATTGTTATTATTATTATTTTTTAATTTGACCAGAGAGAGACAGAGAGAGAAAGAGAAGGTGAGAAAGCAAGCCACTAGGTCCAGGACTCAAACCATGGTCAGCCATGTGGGAGTCTAACACTTTTCCGATACAGTTACCACTGCTTCCTGCTTCCCTCTACCTCTCCCTGGCTGGAACGGAGAAGTGCTGCTTAGAGGTGTAGCGGTCATCCTGTGACCATGAGGGCAAAAGCCATACATCATAGGTGGCTGAGCAAACAGGCAGCAGGATCCAGGATTCATGAGAACATTGCAGTGTCCCCCCACCAGGCCGGAACTACCTTCCTCCAACCTTTGGTTATGTGAGAGAAGCAAATCCCTATGTGCTTATACCACTCAACTTGGAGTTTCTGTTGCTTACACTGATGTCAACTCATTGATACTAGAGTGTTGGAAGAAGAATGCTGAAGCACTAGTAATCTTGCCCTTTCCTTGGCCAAATGTGAATTAATGACAACCCCTTCAAAGTGATGGATGGTGACATAGATCTAAATTGTTTCAGTCTTTAATGGAATTTAATATCTGAATAAAGTAGGGATAGATTGAATAAAGTAGGGATAGATGACAGAGTGGCCTTGAGAAATCCCCTAATCTTTCTGTGGTGTGTGAGATACACATTTAGAACTATCATTTTGTGAGCACCTAGAATATGCTAGGCTCGATGCTCATGTAACATGTTAAATTAGGTTAAGTTGCACCATAACTCAATTAGATGCTTTTGACTTCTATTTGAAGATAGGAAGAAATGAAGGCTCCTCAAGTTTACTCGCCCAACATCACGGAAAGGTGAAACCAAAATTTGAATCTAAAGTTTTGATTCCTTAATCATCATTGTACTGATTTGGGCAAATAGACACTTGATAGATATTTGTCGAGTGATCACATGAATAAGCGAATAAAACTATCCCTTTCTGTTCTAATATTCAATATCCTATAGGTATAGGGGTAGTGGCTTAATTAATCTGTGTTGGTCAGGAATTTTCCCTTGCAAAGTGAAACCGAAACCCAATTCAAACGAGTTTAAGAAAAGTCTTTAAAGAGCATGGTGGGAGGGGGACCTGGAATTTTTGGCCCTGCCTAATCAAAAAGTTGAATGGGTTGGCCTCCAGAACTTCTGTTACTGGTGGTCTCAAATGTCATTATGTCTCTCTGCCTCGTGTTCCACCATCTCTCCTTGCATGCACTTTCTTCTCCCTGTGGTGGGGTAGCTGGCCACCACAGGGTCATCAAAATCTATGACCAGAAAGAAGCTGACCAGTGTGATTGGTTCAGCTAAGACCCCATGCTTATCAGTGACCTTATCACGCTGATCTCTTATTGGTCTATCTTGTGTGACCACAGCAACTCCAAGACCAGAGTATGAAACATGACTAGGAGCTTCCACGAATGGATGGTTTCCCAAAAGAGGCAAAGAACGGTTATGATCTGAAGGAGGGGGCTCTGGAAACCCAAATAGCTCCATTAGATGCCGTCTTTCAGAACCCAGCCGCCAATGTCTTCAGAGCTCTGGGGCATTCCTTTCGATTCTGAGAACTCTATCCTGTCACAGAGGCAATGATTCAGAAAAGAAAAAGCTGGTGGATGGCTAATTCTCTGCAGGAACAGAAGATGGCACAATGCATGTTAATTCAGACTCAGAAAATATGTGCTAGGACCTGATTCTCAGTCCAAAGCTGGGTGGGGAATTCTAAAAGAAGGCAATAGTTGAACCGGCTTTGATAAAAAGCCCAAGGAAAATGCCAAAAGGGAAAACAATGCACTTGTTTAGTAAGAGGGTGGGAAGGCCTGGTGCATGTGAACCTGCTTTTATTCATAAAACTCATGTGCAGTACATAGTTTGTGAGCGGGTTGACAGCATGGGCGATATTCCTTATATTTGTACAGGTTCTCAGTGTGGGTAAGTTTTGCTGGAATCACTAATCTCTCCCTCTAGGAAGTCATTAAGCCTTTGTTAAGGCCTAATCTCCACCCTACCCCCCAAAATCTTGAACAATTGACATCAGGCTATATAGGCCTTTGAATAATTTTAATTGAATAATTATTCAAATATTTTATCTTACCTCCCCCCAACATTTGACATTTGGCAGTATTTGGAGAGATTTTTAGTTGTTATATTAGTGGTGGTGGTGGTGGGGGGTGCCATTGAGGTGTTGCTAAACATTCTTCAAATCTTCAGATCACAGATCCCTACAACACAGAATGCCCACAATGCCAATCGCTTTGAGCCTGAGAAAATTTGGGTTAAGACAACTGTCCCCAAAGAAAATTATTGACAGCATAGGGTAGGAAGAGAGGCACGGACTGTGTAAACTGGGAGGGGTCTCAGAGTGGGTCACCCATTTCATTCAATAGCAGTTGAGGTCCCGAGCGAGACAGTGACTTGGTCTCAGTCACACAGCGCATCAGAAGCCAAGCCAGTCTATATGTAAGCTTTATAATGACTACTAGTCCTCTGTACAGCTCACCACCTTGCAATCAAAAAACATCTCTAGAACCTTCCATTGAGCCACCATTGTGCTTAGGATATAATCCAAAATCTTTATCACAGTGTAGAGGTGTATAGTGAAGTGTTTGACCTTTCAAGGAGATGTCTGGCCTTTGACCTTGGCTTCTCGGAGGTAACCTATATCATACGTACCTGGTAGGAGTGTCTTTGATTAGGAGAGGGGCTAGCCATACCCTACTGTTGTAGGTGGGAGCTGGCCACATTGGAAAGACCAACCATGTGAATCAGGGTGGGGACTTTGGGTCATACAGTGTGAGCCAACTTAAGAATATCAACCAGGTGGGCAATCAGTTAATCAATCAGTAATGCCTATGGAATGGAGGTCAGTAAGAACTCTGCACACTGAGCCCGAGTGAGCTTTCCTGGATGGTAGTACTCCGTGTGTATTGATAGATTGATGGGAGGAGGGTGATCTGTCCTGACCCCACAGGGAGAGAACAACAGAGGCCTCACATTTGGGAATCCTCCAGGCTGTTCCCTGAGCAGCTCTTCCTTTGTCTGACTTTAATTTGTATCTTTTTGTTGTAATAAACTGTAACAGTGAATTTAACAGGTCACCGTTCAGTAAGCTTTGTGAGTCCTTCTAGCAAAGTATTGAATTTGAGTGTGGGTTTGGGGATCTCCTGAACTTGAAGCTGGTGCCACAAGTGGAAGTCTTGCAGAGGACTGTGCTCTGAGGCTTCGCCGTTTGCCTAACTCTGGCAGCAGGGCAATATGACACACGGGCCATATCTCCCTTCTACAAAGGTCTTCGTCCCAGCTGACCCTTCATGGATTATCGAGCTTCAGTTCACTCTATCCAGCTGGCCCATATACAGTGACACAGCTCTGAAAGGGTACACAATTTTGGCCATTTTGATTTATCTTGGGACAGCTTTAAGAGCTAATCTAAATCCCAACCCCTCTGAGGTCAGTTCAAGCTGCCACTGGACCTATATTTCAACTCAAGTTGTCATCTTTCCTCTCGGCTCAGCTCAGTGTGGGCGGGGTGGGGCAGAGATGCTTCCTGGCCATTTCTGAAGTTTCCTTTCATGTGAAGGAAGCTCAGCCACTGCAAATCCAGGTTTTGTTCTTTCTTTTCCCTTCTCCTGTCTCCGGAGAGGAAGAGTGCTTTTCTGTTTGGTGAATTCGGTCAGATTCCCCTTAGCTAAGGCTGCCACGTGCGACACCTGGTCTCTGCTCGCGGGGTGTGGTCTGCCCCTAGGTGATAAGTCTGGCGAACTAGGTGCTCGGGCCCAACTGGTTCTTCCATTAGGTTCTAACCACATACCTCACGTTTATCAGCAGCCAAGATAGGATTTTCCCCTTCGTGTTAGTCTTCATTATCTGATTTCTCAATTTGTTCGCAGCTCCAAAGGGGAAGAAGGGAACTTCCCATGGAGCGTCTTTAGAGATTCCAACAGACACTTTAGAAATTCCAGCAGACGTGTCCAGTCTCCCTGCTGCACCGCCATCAGCGGGCCTGCCTCACGTCAGTGTTTCCTACTGTCGCAAGGTGGCAGCCATGGCAGCAAAGTTACATGATCACGTGACCACATCCTAAGTAGAAAAGACAGGGAAGGAGTAAAAAAGGGCCTTTCCCCTAAAGTAGCTTTCTCTTTTTCTTTCTTTCTTTCTTTTTTTTTTTGGAGAGATTTTCGCTATAGGGCGCGTGCGCTCGCCAGACAGACAGAGAGAGACATTAGAGACAGAAAGCGAGAAATCACCCCCCCAGGGGGGATGGCCACGCCGCAATCCCTTCTCCTCCATTCTCCTCTCAGGATCTTGGGCACGCACGCACACGCGCCCAGCGTGAGTTGTAAGCCACCGGGTCCGAGACGCGAACCGCGGTCGACTACGTGGGAGTCCAGCGACATAGCCATTACGCTAACTGCTGATTCCCCTCTCTTTCTTTTTTTTAGAAGTTTTTGCCTTAGGGCACATGCGCTCACCAGAGAGAGAGAGACAGACAGATAGACAGACAGACACAGTGAGAGGGAAAGTGAGAAATTACTCCCTGACGGGGCCGGCAAGTGGCATGGTGGTTAAAGGCGCTGGACTCCCACATGGCCAACCACGGTTCAAGTCTCGGACCTGGTGGCTTGCTTTCTCACTTCCTCTCTCTCTCTCTCTCTCTCTCTGTGTCTCTGATCAAACTGGAAAATAATAATGATAATAATAATAAATAAAGTTAAATAAAATAATTCTTTAAAAAAAAAAAGAAATTACTCCCTGGGGAAATGGTCACTTCCCAATCCATTCTCCACCACTCTCCTCTGGGGATCTTGAGCATGCATGCACATGTGCCAGGCATGAGTTTCAAACCACTGGGTCCGAGACTCGAACTACGGTCAGCCATGTGGGAGTCCAGCAATGTAACCGCTATGCCATCTGCTGGTCTCCCAGCTTTCTCTTTTATCAAAGAAAAAAATATTTCCCAGAAGCTCCAAGGAGACTTCCCCTTATAATCTATTGGATAGACGGGGTCATGTGTCCACCCCAGACACATGATTGACAAGGGGAAATGGAAATATTATGCCAGTTTAGTCCGACTCAAGTAAATTATGGTGACTCACTTAGAAGTGGCAGTAGGGCCACTCATAAATAAGATTCGGAGTCTGGTTAGCCAGAGAAAGAAGGGAGGTGATGGTATTCAGTACGCAGCTTGCTGTGTTCACGGCTCACAGTGAAGTATTTCTTAGTTTGATGATTAATTAACAATCTGACTCTCTTTTCCAATGTAAGTCCCACGAGGCAGGACGAGTAGCTGAATAGTTCAATGCCAGGCTGCTGAAGTACCTTGTAGTACGGGCTCACTAATTATTCATGAGAACACAGGAATAATTACACGCTCAGAATTGCTGGGCACTGTAGCAAATACCAGAAGAAATGTCAGACACATTCCTTGTTTCAAAGAGTTTATGGCACAGATGAGGCAAGATTAACACATTTAAATCATTTTCTGTCCATCTAATGTAATGTAAGATGACTCCCTTCATTCAGATTATATGTATTGAGTGTCTACCTTGTGCATTCACTATAGCAGATACCTACCTTACGGGAATGCCACCATGAACAAGACCTGGACCCTGGCCTTCATGGAAAAAGACTAGCGAGGGATATCAGTAAGAAAACTCCCATAGCAAAGGTAAAGAGAGGGGGCCAAGAAGCAGAGGAGGATGAGATTCCAAGCTTCCTCTTTACTCCTAAATCCATGGGATCCAGCCCAGTCAAAAAAAAAAAAAAAAAAAAAAATGGCTTCTATCTCATGGAAAAAGAAATGCTCACCAAAAAAATCTTATCAAATATTTAGGACAGCATTGTTGGCTCTGCTTTGCAACTCAGGAAACCAAGGTCCGGAGAAGCTGAATGACCTTCCGTGAATAATGAGGGAAGGCGCTGGGACAAGGCCCAGCTCAGCTCACGGCTTGCCCTTTGTCTCTCCTCCTCCCTGCCTTCCAGAGGAGGTGACTCGCGGACATCAGATTCGTAGTGCAGGGGATTGCTCTGTGCCTGCTGTCCTCACTCGACCCCCGACGTGAAAATCCATCTTCTCCTGTGTGGCGTGGAAACCAGCATCATTTGCCTCTGTCCTCCGACTGGCAACCCCAGCAGCCTGTGAGATAGCCAGCACTGGAGACCAAAGACTAAACATGTAAGATTGATTTCTCTCCTTTTCTGTTAATGACCGCACCTCTTTTGTATTTAAGCACTAATTATAATTAGTCACTTCCTAGAAAGTGTGTAAACATCACAGCACAGCAGGGGACCTGCATAATTTAAACATGATTGCTAATTTAACTTCACAGTCTGGGATTGTGTGGGTTTTTCCAAAAAAGCCTTCGAACCGGGAAAGACGGGGGCGAGGCCTCTTGTTTTATTATGAGCACCTCTCCCCACTGCTCTGCACAGGCCTTTGTATGGATTTATAAGGTTTCATATGAAAATGGTAATAAATGTCTTCGAAATATTTAAATACTATTATTAAGCTTTCAAAGAGTCTTAGTTTGCCAATTCCCAGCTATAATTTTTATAGTTTAATGAATGTGAATGACTATTCTCTAACTCGGGTACATAAGAAATAGCATTTTCTTTATTTCTTTTAAATCAGCTTAATGATGACACCAGACTCACTGGGATGTGGGAAATTTCATCATAAACCTTACTGGGGACTGCTTCACGTCCCAGGGTCTTAATAGGATCTGGGAGCCTCAAGTGGTCGGGTGTCCTCACTGTCCAAGCGTAAGGCAATACTTTATGTCCTGAAGAATCTGTCCCTGGGGCCATTCACAGGGTTTGGGGATCTCTTCAAGCGGGCCTAGGGTCTCCTTGTCTCAGGAACCCCTCATGGTCAGCCTCTCGGAAGCTCTATCCTCTTCTCAAAAGAGGGTCACTGAGTGGTGTATATGTGTCTACTGCATGAAGAAGCCATGGTGGGAACCAGCAGTTAGCGTAATGGCTATGTCGCTGGACTCCCACGTAGTCAACTGTGGTTCGCGTCCCGGACCTGGTGGCTTAAAACTCACGCCGGGCGCATGTGCATGCATGCCCAAGATCCTGAGAGGAGAATGGAGGAGAAGGGATTGCGGCATGGCCATCCCCCCTGGGGGATGATTTCTTGCTTTCTGTCTCTAATGTCTCTCTCTGTCTGTCTGGTGAGCGCACGCGCCCTATAGCGAAAATCTCTCCAAAAAAAAAAAAAAGAAAAAGAAGCCATGGTCAGCTCTTCCCTTTGTGGCTGGACAAGTCTTTTACTCTCAAAATATTCTTCCTTCACTTCTCTTTCAGGGAGACCAACATTCTCTCTTCAACTGGCTGAGCCTCAAACAAAAAAAATTGGTGGAGCTTTTAGGTCCAGATTGCTTTTGTTCTTTCTTCATTTTTTAGATTTATCCATTTACTTTGAGAGGGAAGTAAAGAGAGAGGCATAATTGTCCCCTCCCCCCCCCACACACACACACCACAATTCCCCTACAAGCATCTCAGATAGCCTGGATCAGATACACCCACAAGTAAACCTGTGTGTTTAAGTCAACCTGGGATCTAAATCCTGGGCCTTTCTGTAAGACTCCAGCATGGAGCACCCTACCATCTGCACTACCATAGTTGGGCTTGCCTGCCTTTTTCTGTCCTGTGAGCAGACACACAAATTCCACCTGGCTCCCCTTCTTGAACTGCTGAGAGGGAAAGATTAAGAAAGAACAAATATGAATTAATCTCTTAATATATCATCCTCCGCATTAGTTAATTCTCAACAACCAGTGGGCTTTTTTTTTTCAGTCCAGACAGATTAATTTACTTAGAATTTTCTATCCATTTATTCAGACAATATTTCACAACTCCAATGTATAACACAGTGTGCTTGCTACTGGAGATGCAGTCACGTGACACTGCATTATTGCTTGGAATTCTTCAGCCGTCTCTGTGTCTACACCCAATGCATGGCTGTGCAGTTGCTCCTAAGAGAGGCAGAGTGTATTTGCTACCCTCCTGAGGTTCAGCTCGACCGTGTGGCCAATAGAGTATGGGCGGGCATGATTGTGTGCCAGTTACAAGACCAGGACTTATGAGACATTGCCGGCATGGTCTCTTACACTCTGTCATCACCACGAAAAAACTATGCCAGCAAATCTGTAGAGACAGAAAGGAGATTATTGGTTGCCAGGGGCTGGATGTTAGGAGAAGTGAAAGAATATGGGGGAGTGAATGATAATGAGTATAGACTTTCTTTTAGGGGGAGATGAAAATGTTCTAAAACTGACTGTAGTGATGGTTATGCAACTTTGTGACTATACTAGAACCACTTAACTGTATACTTTAAATGGCATACTTTTATATGTATACTTTTATAGTTCAAGAAAGCAAAAAAAAAAAAAAATGCATTGGAGAATAAGAAATACTGTCAGTTGGAGTTAAATTCAGTGAAGACCAGCCTATGTCAGTCAAACCTCAGGTGACCTATGAGTATGCAAGTGAGAACACATAATTGTAAGTTACTGTGTCTGGGGATTTCTTGTTATGTGGCATTAACTGACTGATAGTGGTGAATGAGAAAGATAGAATTTCTGCCCTCATAGAGTTTATAGTCTGGGAGTTGTTAGGCATATGTTAAATCAATAATTACACAGGCAACTTTTAAAAATATAATTATGATGAGTGTCATGAAGGAAGTACATAAGAATTCAGAATGCTGGGAGAGTGTATAACAAGAACACCTAGCCACGTTTTGGGGGTATGTGAGGGAGAAGCAAGGGTAGTTCAGAAAAGAGCAACATTGAGGTTTCCTATCTATAACTAAATATACTCCCAAGTTCCCTCACATAGTAAACATTGTTGCATTTGATGGACCTTGTAAGCCACCTTAACTCTAAGAAACGAGTCAACCAAAATAAGTAATAGGTGCTTACCATATGTAACCAGTTCATGGTAGGGCTCTGGAACGTTCTGGACATATGAGCCCCAATGTATTTTCAAGATACTAGAGTTGGGGAAAGCAACACATAAGCACAATACAAGCTAACCAATGATATGACGTGCACACCATCAGTCTGAGAGTAGTATGTACACCCTGAAGGTCAGTGAGGTGCACGTCATTTGCAGTCTGCTCCTTTCCTCTTTCCTCCCAGCCATGTGTGCCTCTTTGGAAAAGTTCAAAGATTTAAGAGTTGTAAGCCTCTGTAGGCAAGTCCTAGGAGATATGCTAGTAAAACATTCTGCAAATGCAAGTGGTCTTGTGGGAGTGGGCGTGTCACATCCATTCATGCTGGCAGTGGGAATGGGAGATGCAAATACAGCAAGGGAAATAGTGGGTAAAGGTGGATGTCAGTCCCAGACAGCCTAGATTTGAGGCTCAGCTCTGCCAATGAGTGATATGCAGCCTCAGGCAAGTGATATAACTTTCCTGAGTCTCACTTCCCTCATCTGGAAAATGAGAATGACTTTTTTTTTTTTTTTTGGCAGAAGCTACTAGAGCTCACCAATACCTAGTTCTTCTCTTCTTCCTGAACAATAGCCTTACATATTTGTAGGTAGGTATGTCCATGTGCCTGAGTTCTGGTCCACAGAATGTGAGCAGAAATATGTAAACCCATTCCAGGCCTGGTTGATAAAAGTCTCTCATTTGCAATCCTTTTTCTCTTTCCCCATCTACCAGCTGAAGAGAGAGAAATGTGAAATAGAGTGAGGGTCCAGCCACAAGTGAAGGATCCTGAGTCCCTGAATGGCTGTATGGAGTGGAACTCCCCATCCTAACCCAAATCACATGGGATCATTAGGTGAACAAGGAAGTAATCTTCCATTGTGTTCAACCACTGGAATTGTTGTGTTGTCTTGTTATAACCGTGAACTTATCCCGATTAGTGCAATGATTTACTTTGCAGGCTTTTTGTGAGAATTGGACAAGCTTGTGAAAATGCCTAGTGTAGTTGCTCAATACATAGGTACTATTAACATAGAGGATTATTCACAAATCCTGCAAGGATGGTGCTACACAAATGACCAAGGGCTTTGGGGTGGCCAGCAGGTAGTTTCCGTCTGGTCCTTAGTTCCTCGAGTCTAGGTCCTACCAGCCACTGAAATCATACGGAGTCCAAGGGACTGGGAAACCAGGCTTTGAAGTGCCGTGATTCCTGCTAAGAAGCCAGCAGCATGGTTGCTCAGTGCAGCAGACTAAGGGGAAAGACAGCAGCTTCCGAAATCGATGCAGTCAGAAGGAAGAAGAGCAGTTGTCTCCGGAATACAGACAAGCAGAGTGCCCAGTTCCTTTCCAGCCAGCTCTTCTCTCTTTCCCCTGATGATAACTGATGTTGGAAACGAGAAGCCTGGACATGGCAAAGCCACTGAGTGCCTTCCTTCCAAATCAACCCCGGAGCCAGCATTAAATGCATTAGAGGCTGCTCTAATTTTATGAGAACCAACCGTTTTTGCCTTAGTGTATTGGATTTGGTATATTTTGGTCAATTAAATAGCATTTGGTATATTTTGGTCAATTAAATAGCATTTTCACTTAAACAGAACATAGCATCCTCCAAACCAGGACTTGCAAATTAGCGGCCTAATTATTAAAAATTGAATTAGCTCTAGCCACAGTGACACAGACAGTGGGTCTTTGGTGCACAATTCTAGAGTCACATAAGAGCCTGGGTTCGAATCCCAGGTCAACCTAAACACACCAGACATGCCCCACAGATATCTGTGATCCTGGCTGGCTGGGAGGCTGGAGTAGGTCCCCAGCATGACATCACCTTGTCAAGGGTGTCTGTTTCTCTCTCTCAATAAATGAATGAACTTAAAAAAAATTGAGGGACCAGTAGATGGCGTAATGGTTACATCTCTGGACTCTCACATAGGTGACCACAGTTTGAGTCCCAGGCTTGGTGGCTTAAAACTCATGCCCAGCGCATGTGCATGCATGCACAGGATCCCAAGAGGAGAATGGAGAAGGGAGAGCAGCATGGCCATCCTCCTGGGGGGGGGGTGATTTCTTGCTTTCTGTTTCTCCATCTCTCTCTATCTCTCCAGTGGGTGCATGTGACCTATAGCAAAAATCTCTCTTTAAAAAAAAAATTGAGCCAGTTGCCACCTTTCAAACCTGAAAGATTTCACATGAATACTCAGGTTTGTAGCATCTCTTTAATAATCAACTGACCCGATAATATTGGGCCCATATTTCTAAATGGCCACAAATGGCTGTGCCAAGGAGCAGCTGCCCACGTTGCTGTATGTGGCGGGCACTATAGCATTTGCCTCAGACCTTACCCAGCCCACCCACCACTTACAGTACTTCTGGACCCCGTAACCATTTCAGTTTGAAAGCCTTAGGCGACCTGGTATGATAAAGATGACTCTCCCATGTGATAAAATTGTTGGGAATTATGACTGATAGCTACCGTCTTTATGCCAATGATTTTTTTTAAGTTACTTTTTTTTTTTTTTTTCCGTAAGAGAGACAGAAACAGGCACCCCCCACAGAGTCTTAGTGTCACAAGCCACCCAAACTTCAGCTGGCCTGGGTCATGGCGTTCACAGCCCACCCAAGCTTCATCTGGCCTGGGTCATGGCATGCACTGGGCACCCAGAGTGCTCAAGGTGCTCAGGGCACAGCCCTAGAACGTTTCCTCTGTGGTTCCAGGTGTGTTGCTGCTACGCCACCACTCGGCTTCAGGTATTTTGAAATGTACGTCTTTATACAAGGAAGGCTCACAGATAGCTGCTCTGAGCAATGCACTCGACTGAGTATTGAGGTGGTATGGAGATGAACCCCACCCTCAAGAAGCCTTCATTCCAATCAGGGAGATGTACCATGTATAAAAACCGTGCTAAAAGTGTCCATTTTGGGACCAGCAGAGGGCATAATGGTTACATCGATGAACTCACATGTAGCTGACTGTGGTTTGAGAACTGAACCCAGTGGCTTAAAAGTCATGTCGGGTGTGTGTGTGTGTGTGTGTGTGTGTGTGTGCCCAAAATCCCAAGAGGAGAATGGAGAAGGGATTGCGGTGTGCCCTCACCCCCTCGGGGGTGACTTCTTGCTTTCGTCTCTCTGTCTCTCTGGCAAGCGCACACACCCTATAGCAAAAATCTCTCTTAAGAAAAAGAAGTATTGATTTCTAGGGAAGGTGAAGGGAAAGGTTTCTTTCTCCTGAGAAGATAAAATATGACTTCCTGGAGGAAGAAGTATTAGGTCATTGGAAAAGTCATGACTCGTTTTTTATGCAAAAATGAGTCATGACTTTTCTGATGACCCAGTGTTTTCTCTGGACTTGGAGGATTGGTATGATGTAGGTGTGCAGAAATGACCGGGATGGGCTGCCAGGAAGCTGGAACAGCACAGGCAGAGGCCTGGAGGTATTAGCGTGTCTGCATGTACAAGGCGAAGAGTGACTCATTGTGCTGGGTGCACAGTGTTCATGAATGAGAGCGGTGGGAGATAGCATTGGAAAGCTGCATGAGACCGAAGGATGAAGGTCTTTGAAGGAATCTAGAGTTCAGACTATCTCTGTGGGCAGGAGATAGCCAGGCTTAGAGTTGTTATGCAGAGAGGAGAGTGCAGAAATGATATGGAATATAGATTAGTAAAGAGAGACAGAGATAATTGCAATTATTTAAATCAAAGCAAGTTGCATGGTGGTTAAGGTGGTGGACTCCCACATGGCCAACCGTGGTTTAAATCCTGAATTTGGTGGCTTGAAACTCACGCCAGGCACATGCGTGTGCATTCTCAAAATCCTAGGAGGAGCACGGAGGAGAAGGGATTGCAGGGTGACCATTCCCCTGGGGGTTATTTCTCACTTTCCCTCTCACTCTCTCTCTCTATCTCTCAGAGAGCACACACACCCTGCAGGGGAGAAAAAAAAAGTAGTATCAAAACCAAGGCCACAGCAGTAAAGCAATAAAGAGATGATAAGAGCAAGTACTATTAAGGAAATAACATCTCTGGGATTTTTAAAGAGGTTGACTGTTGGGGAGGGGCAAGAAATGAGGGGAGTTAAATGGTTCCCGAGAGGTCAAGGTGTAAGTAGAGTGGTAGGAAAGGAGGGAGGAGGGAGGATTTTGGAGTCGGGAGACTTTTGTGTTCTAGGAAGGCTGCCCTAGAGAGGCAGCTCACGAGGTAAGGGAGAGGAAACAATCAGACAGGGGCTTCCAGGAAGCCGGAAGTGGGGCCAGAACACAGAGGATGGGTTACCTCAACTACTGCCTGACCATGGGTTCAATCCTTACCTCCACCAGCCACTGTCGGCCTCAGGACCCTGCCCTACAGAGCACTTCCTAATTTTACCTGGATGATGTTGGCCCAGCAGGCCACCTCTGGGACTCTGGTGACACCAGCCTGACAGTACCTTAGCTTCTGAATGTCCTTTTCTTTTTTCTTTTTTCTTTTTTTTTTTTTTTTTGAGAGGTTTTTACTATAGGGTACGTGCACTTACCAGGAAGACAGAGAGAGACAGAGAGACCGAAAGCAAGAAATCACCCCCCCCCCCAGGGGGGATGGCCACGCCACAATCCCTTCTCCTCCATTCTCCTCTCGGGATCTTGGGCATGCATGCACATGCACCTGGCGTGAGTTTAAGCTACCGGGTCCGGGACTCGAACCGCAGTTGACTACGTGGGAGTCCAGCTGTCCTTTTCAATCCATCACCTACAAAGTAGTTTACAACCAAAACATGTCATGCCCCAGGTAAAAGGCAGCTGTTACAGTTCTTCCCTGTGACATTTGCAACTTACTAACCAGAGGGCGATCTCAACATATCTTCTCCACGCCATGCTTTCCACAACTGCTTTCATTTCCTTTTCACCTTTACACTCTGTTCTCTACCCATGAAGGCGTTGTTGATTATAACCAACAGCTGCAGGGAAATGATTTACCATTTACAAAGTGTTCTCTTGCTTGGGTCTTCTTTTATTTTTTAAATTCTTATTATTTATACATTTAATCACTGTAAATCACTGTACATCATTTAGATTGTAAAGAGACTTCACCCAGCATGATATACACCTCAGTCCAGCCCAGTTGAGGATACTATACATGTCCTCATCAACAGATAATAAACCATATCTGTGTCCCACAAATGTCTTACCTCTCTATTTTCCCCCCCAAATTTCCCTTCCTACGCTCTTCCCCTCCCACACTCTTTGGGTCTTCTAACAACCGTACTGGGTAGGTGTAATCATTAAAGAGTCTTACCGATAAAGAAACTGAGGTTTAGGGAACTAAGCTCTCTTATTCAAGCACTGACAGGTAATAATGGCAGAGCAGACTCCAAGACCCCAGAGTTCCTACTTAGAAGGAGCTCAGCCATTCAAACACGCTTTCCAAACTCTTCAATTGTGAGGTTTTAGGGGGGCAGATTTAAGCAGTTTGAATTTGAGAAATACAGTTATCCACTGCCACTATTATGCTGTGTAACAACCAATCCAAAACCTCAAAGATATGTAAAGGTAAACATTGATTAACTCACCAGTCTCCGTGGTTCAGCTGTTCTGGGCTGAAATGACGTGCCTGTGATGAGCTGTGTTCCAGCTAGTCAGCTCTGCTGATCTGGCCGCCTCACTCATGGGTGCAGAAGCCGACTGGCTGTTGGCCGATCCAGGACGGCGCTGAATGGGGTGACCGGGTCCCATCTCTGCTCCCTGTCTTCTTTCTACACAGTCTGGATGTGTTTTATAGTGATGGCAGAGCAAATGGAGATAGCTGTGCTTTCTTGTTTGATTGGGTTTTTTTTTTTCTTCCATAAGGCATGTATGCTTGCTGGAGAGAGACAGAGAAAAACATACAGAGGGACAGTAAGAACGCACCCCCTGAGGTGTGTGTGTGGCCACAATCCGTTCTCTACCAGTCTCCTCTCAGGACTTTGGGCATGCACACACAAGCACCCAGTGTGAGTTTCAAGCCACCAGGTCCAGGACATGAGCTGTGGTCAGTCACGTGGGAGTCCAGCGTGCTTTTGCTGGCCCCAGGCACGTGCTTTTTGAAGTCTGTGCTTGCATCATATTTACAAAGTCCTTTGACTGAAGGAAGTCACACACTCAGCCCAGATTCTAGGTGAACCTTTACTGAGAGGAATGAGTTACATGGTGAAGAGCGCGGATGAAGAGGAAGTGAAGAACAGGGTTATTAGTGCCATCAGCCTACCATGCGGTGAACATCCAAACTGAAACTTTATTTCCACTGAGACAGTGAGAAAGCGGAGCTTGCCAGTGGCAGTGAGAGCAAAACCCAAGCTCCTGCTGCTGCTGCCAGCCCTGCCCTAATCGGTCCCCGACAGCTTCTCCAGACCCTGCTTTGACCACTCTGCCTCTCTCCCTCTCTCCAGCTGTGCAGAGCCTTTGTCTCATTGCCTTTACCTAGAGAACTCCCCATCCCACCACCCACACCCTACCCTTTGTTCTGCTGCCTCTTCTCCATCCTTGAAGACTAGGCTTAATGTCACCTTCCTGTGCCATCTGACCCAACGTCCGGGACTCCACCTCAGCTTCTGGTTTGTATTCTTGCTCAGCCCTCATCAGCCTTTGCAACAATCGTCTGTACTCGTTGGCCGTGATCCTGAGGCAGGCCCAGGTCCAGGAGGACAGGAACCTTATGTGCCACACTCATCATTGCATCTCCCTGCGTGGCACAGCACTGGGTACATGGCGGGCACTCGACAAACACAGCCAGGAAGGAAAGGAGGGAGGGAGAGAGTCAGGAAGCGGGGAGAGTGAAGAACTGAGGGTTTTTTTCCCCAAATAAACTTTTCTTTTTTGGAGAGGTTTTTGCTATAGGGCGTGTGCGCTCGCCAGAAAGACAGAGACAGAAAGCGAGAAATCACCCCCTGGGGGATGGCCACGCTGCAATCCCTTCTCCTCCTTTCTCCTCTCGGGATCTTGGGCACACACATACACGTGCCCCGCGTGAGTTTAAGCCGCTGGGTCCAGGACTCAAACTGCGGTCGACTACATGGGAGTCCAGCAACATAGCCATTACGCTAACTGCTGGTCCCCCAGATAAACTGTTGAAAATAAGAGATCAAACTCTCTGGACATGAAATTCGAGGTCCTGTATACTCAGAGACGTCCCTGTGACCTTGCCAGAATTGCTAGGTGCTTGATTTACCAGTGAGAGCAATTTTAACAGAGCAAAATGAGGGTATGTCTTTCTTTTGGTTGGCCAAGGGGATGGGGTGAAGAACAGGACCAGGGAAACCTTGGACAAGCAGAGAGAGTCATGGTGTCTATGATGGGAGAGGGGTCAGTGCCACCGAGTGCCAGAGATGGAGCCAGGGGATAGGGACTCTAGCCGTTCTTTGCCACTGTCCTGCCATATGTCTTTGAACCGGCCCTTTGAAATCTGTGCCTCAGTTTCCTCATCTGTAAAATGATGATAATAACCCCTAGCTTGCAAAATAGATTGAAATGCTTATGTTTAAGTGTACCTCTTATAGGATCAAAAGGAGGGCCATTTCAATAAGGTGAGATTCCCATTGTTTCCTCTTCCCCAAGCAGATTCCAAGTATGTCTTTTTTTAGAGACAGAGATTTTTGCTATAAGACACGTGCTTGCCACGCTGCAATCCCTTCTCCTCCATTCTCCTCTCAGGATTTTGGGCATGCACGCACACGTGCCTGGTGTGAGGTTAAAGCCACTGGGTTCGGGACTCGAGCCGCGGTCGGCCATGTGGGAGTCCGGCACTGTAACCATTACACCATCTGCCAGTCCCAGGTTCTAAGTATTTCTCTTCCTTCCTACACCTCTGCTGGCATGCTCCTTACTCGGGCCTGCTCCTAGCACCGTAGGGTGGCCAGGCATTCCCGTTTCAGACCCAGGGTCTGCATCTCCTGCAGAGAGCCACTTTCCATTGGTTCCGAACAAGGGCAGGGTGCTACTTAGCATGACCCCTAAGCCCACGGTTAGACTGAGAATTGGTGTGGACGTTGGCAAACACTGGCAAACACGTGCCCATCGTGTCACTCCATGTTCAACAACCTGGAGTGGGGAAGAGCAATAAATATATCGCACACCCACCAGGAGCCCAGAGGTCTGTGGGACATTTTCACAAGCATTTCCTAGTGGGAGTGTGTCGGCGTCACTTCTGAAGAGACGACACGACACCCGGTTCTTCCTCACGGAGTCTTTATTCACAGGTTTCCTTTTTCTTTTTTCTTTCTCTCTTTTTTCCTTCCTCCCTCCCTTTACTCCTGTATTTATAGGATCCTCCCGAACGGCCCCGCCCGCAAGTTCCTTTGCCTGTAGGAGGCAAGTACTGGAGACACGCCTCCCTATGTAGCCAGCAGCGTTATCTTGGCTCTGCGGCCAAAGGCGGCGGCCAACAGTTCCCCCTTTTTGTTTTTGTCAGGAGAAGGTAGAGGTCACGGGCCCCAGATGTGGTGGACTTGCTTACTGACCTGTGGAAGAGCCCAGGGGCATTCCCCAGGTCAGCCTGTCCGATGCCTTTTTATGGGGATGGGTGTGTTGTCGGCATCAACCCATATGCACCCGGACTTGCCTTCCTCCAGGTCCCATCAAGGGCCCCCGGAGTGCAGTGCTTTGCCTCGCATCCTGAGCTGGTAGGGGTTTACTGCATCTGGGCCAGCCAAGCCGCGGGGGAGTATCCTTCTTCGATAGCTGCAAATGCTTGTACGAGGCAAGAGGAAGGCGCGGTCGCAATTGCATTGGGCCCTGAATCTGTACAGACAGAGAAGGCAACCCCCACAATGCAGCTATCCCGCTGGCGAAAGCGGCATCAACTCACGTTAAGTTAATGTGGATGGTGCTCCACCGGAGCTCCTCAGAGAGGGTATCAAAGCTCTGATTCCAGGGACCTGTGAGCTACTGGGAAAGTCCATCATTGTTCAGACTGAGCCCCCTGGGGGAGCGTCAGTGTCCCCAGGAGGAGAAGGCATCCCCAGGCCATCATCAGGGCTCGGTGTATCAGCAGGCAGGTTCTCCTGGGATGGAAGGCGTCGTACCAACCTCTCTGGGACCCACACCGGGTCTGGTTCATCCTGTGGGAAAACACAAACAGATCCTCTCGACCAAACCAACACAGGGTCTGGTCCCCTCCAGCGCCCCGTGAGGACATCCTTCCATTTTACTTTTCCCTGCTTGCTCGGCCCCGGTGCATGGTGCCTGTCAGCAGCCGAGCGCCCTTGGGAATCGAGCTGAAAAAAAATTGAGTGTTAAGAGTGCTATTGCGATGCAGTCTTTCGGGGAGTGACCTTTGCTGACTCCCCCTTTTTGTTTTTGTAGGAGCTCCTTGAGGGTGCGATGAGCCCTCTCTACTACACCTTGACCTTGAGGGTTATATGGTAGGCCATGTGTGAGCGTGATTCCCATGTGGTTGCAGAATTGTGAAAATGACCGGGCTGTATAACTGGGGCCATTATCCGTTTTAAGCTGTTGAGGCTGCCCCCAGGCTGCCCAGGCATTGAGACAGTGACTTATGACATCTTTTACCTTTTCCCCTGTATGGGCAGTAGCATGAATGACGCCTGAACAGGTATCCACCGAAACATGGACATACTTAAGTGTCCCAAATTCTGGGACATGTGTGACATCCATTTGCCAGAGGTGGAGTGGTTTGAGGCCCTTGTTTTTATAGGGGAGGATTGCATTGCGACATTCTTTTGTACACTGTTCAAATATAAGCTGTTTGACCAAAGGCATGGCTGCATCCGCATCACCAAACATCCTGCCCGCCGTGTCCATTATTCTGGCCACGAAATCAGAGAAGGGTTCTGTGGGGCCCTGAGTGATTTTTGTAAGGTTGGCCTGTGGTTCCCCTTTGTCCCTTTGTCGGGAGGCATTTTCCAGGCCTTGATGGCTATTGTATTGATGTGATCGTAAACTTCCTGAGGGTATCCTGTTTGTTGATTAGCGAACCTGCCCTGTCCCATATACATATCCACATCCCATGCCGCCTGCCCTGCGGCCCTGTTCCGGGTGGCTTGGGCTTGTGCCCCCTCAAGGTAAATAGCTTTCCAGTCAAGATACTGACCCGGACACAGGCAAGTCCTCGCCAGCGTTCCCCAATCACTGGGTGTCATACAATACCGCTGTAAAGTCTCAACG
The DNA here is from genome assembly GCA_026018925.1 of Tupaia tana. NCBI lineage: Eukaryota > Metazoa > Chordata > Mammalia > Scandentia > Tupaiidae > Tupaia > Tupaia tana. The sequence continues at coordinate 211,198,808 of JAKSZU010000006.1, forward strand.
AGGCCGAGAGTAAAAGCTGCACCATTCCCGTATGTCTTTACGGCCTCTGCTAAAGCCTTGATGGTCTGATAATCTAGGGGCTCATGATATCTATTCCCAGCATTATCTGCAAAAATGGGAAATGCCTGAATAGGCCCAAGCTGTCTGGCCTCCCGCCAAGCCACTGGGCAGAAAGAAGCTCCACCCTCTGGGTTTTCCTTTTGTGGGGTGGAGGGATTATGAGGGGGAGGAGCCGTGGGTAGAGACCGGTCTTCCTCCTCCTCCTCGGCAACCTCCCAACCTTTAACTTCCTCAACTAATTTTCTTAGTTCTTGATCATCATCTTCCCCGCAGGCTTCTGCTATCTTGGCAGGCCGTTCTCCTCCTGAGAGCGCTGCTCCCGGAGGGACTCCAACGCCTCCTGGTCCTCCCTCACTTTCCGTACATATCTTTGATCCTCAAGGCATGCTCGGACAAGCATCCAGAACGGCCTAACCCCTCCAGAAAGCCTATCGTCCTCCGCAGCCAGGTCTAGGTCCCTGCCTAGTTTATCCCAGTATGTGGGCGTGAGCTGCCCCGAATGGAGGAACCAGGGGGCCACATCATCCACCTGATCTATAAAGTACTGAAGTGTTTTATCCCTCAATTTAAGCCCTTTCAACTTTAGGAGCTCTCTGAGCGCCTTGACGATCGGCTGGGATGGCCCAGCCCCCATCGTCCTTGTTCCCTTTTATTCCTTACTTTTAGCCAATGGCTTCAGTCTGCCTCTTACCGAGGTTATTATCCGCCTCTTTACTGAGGTCTTGTACCCGCCTCTTTACCGAGGTCTTTTTTTTTTTTTTTTTTTTTTTTTTTTTTATTTAAATCCGCCTCTTTCCCGAGGTCTTGAATCCGCCTCTTTACCGAGGTCTTCCTTCCGGACCCCCGCCCGGTACTTACCAGCTAGCTGCCCTGTAGACTCGGAGGTTCTGAACCTTCTCCGGTCCTTCCTTACGCAGTCTCCATCCACAGGTTTCCTCCATCCGCCTCTTTGCCGAGGTCTTCCTTCTGGGACCTCCGCCCGGTACCAGCTAGCTGCCCTGTAGACTCGGAGGTTCTGAACCTTTTTCCTCTTTCCGCCTCTTCACCGAGGTCTTTTGCCTTTTTCCCCATACGTCTTCCCCGTACGGGCCACCACTTGTCGGCGTCACTTCTGAAGAGACGACACGACACCCGGTTCTTCCTCACGGAGTCTTTATTCACAGGTTTCCTTTTTCTTTTTTCTTTCTCTCTTTTTTCCTTCCTCCCTCCCTTTACTCCCGTATATATAGGATCCTCCCGAACGGCCCCGCCCGCAAGTTCCTTTGCCTGTAGGAGGCAAGTACTGGAGACACGCCTCCCTATGCAGCCAGCAGCGTTATCTTGGCTCTGCGGCCAAAGGCGGCGGCCAACAGGAGTGTCTTAATAATCTTATCACTCTCCATATTACAGACCACGGGGCTGAAGCTCAGCCGGATCAAGTGTCCTCAGTCAGCGCTTGGCTTTAATAGAAATGAGGTGTAGAAGATGTGTAATGTTATATGGGACAAAGGAGGAGGCTTCCTCCAGTTAGAGAAGCATGGAAATCCCATTTAGGCATCATCTTTGCTGACAGGACTCTTGCTTTGTACCTGTTCTTTCTCTTTGTTCTTTTCCTTCTCAAACGAATGCAGGTCGGCCCACTTACATCGGGAAGTGTGAATGGAAGCTAAAAATCGACTCATTTTATCTGCTCCGTGTTCTCTCTCTCGGTTCTTAATAGTCCTAGGTTTCTCAGTCTCGTATTTCTGAGTACTCACATCAACATGGTCTATTTTTCTATTTTCCCACTCATTTTTATAGAACAATGCAAGCAAAATGAAATAAAATAGCTAATATTCATTAAGCACCTTACTCTCTTGTTCAATACCCATAGAAAAATGTGGAGTGCATTCACAGTTGTGTAGGCTGCGTTATAAGGTCTTTTCCTAAAAAGAGAGAAATTCTGTTTTGATTAGGCATAGATGAGAACCCAGTCCTCCACTCAGGGTTTTCCATGTCTGACGAGGAAAGGAATTTTCCACAGATGGAGTTCTGCCCGCGTATATCTCAAGCCTTGTACCTCCCCTGCCTCCCGCTGCAGTCCCAAGCACTGTAGGACCAGAGCCCTGCCCCTTCAGGGCTAGAGATGGCAGGTTAGTGTCACGGTGGGTGGTGGGACCGCTCTGAAGGCCATTCCCACACCAGGGCAGCGAGCAATAGCCTGACCAGGTGCGAAACCATGAATATCCCCCTAGACCTAGACTAGATGTTTCCCTACATGCAAGATCCCCCGCAGCCAGACCCCCAAAATACCCACGACATCTCAGTGCCACTTGACATGAGGAAGAGTAGGAGGGAGAGGAAGTGTTGTTAAAATATCTATCTTATGCAATTTGAATATACAAATTAAATATATAATCCACACAATCCTGTCGCTGGGGCCTACCCAGAGCCATAGAAGGAGCCTGTACACGTGAGACTATGAAGCTAAAGCTTCCACAGCTTCATGGTCACTGACCTGCCTCTACTGTCACAACCCAACCGGGGTCATCTGGACGCTGCGTCTCACCGGGAACGGGCACTGTGGAGCAGGCGAGTTAGAATCCATGGCAGTATCAACAGGAGAAGTGAGTGAGTAATGCCGTAGCGTAGGGGTCAGCAAGCAAGGGCCCAGAGGCCAGGTCAGGCCTGCTGCCTGCTGTTACAAATAAGGGTGTAACCCAGGCGTTCTCCTGCATCATGTCCTGTCCATGTCCATTTCGCATTGCAGTGGCAAAGTAGAATGGTGTGACAGAGTCTGTCTGGCCCACAAACCTGGGGAGAAAACAAACAAACAAACAAACAAAATATACATATAGTTAGTTAATATATATATATATATATGTATATATATATATATATATTAACTATAGTTAGTTAATATATATATTAACTAACTATATTAACTCTCTCTCTCTCTATATATATATATAGAGAGAGAGAGAAAGAGAAAGAGAGAGAGTTAGTTAGTTAGTTAAATATATGTAGTTAGTTAGTTTGCTATGGGATGCATGCACTTGCCAGAGACAGAGAAAGAAAGTGAGAAATCACCTCCCAGGGGAGAGGGTCATGGCACAATCCGTTCTCTTCCCTTCTCCTCTTGGAATTGGGGGCACACTCACTTGCCCAGTGTGTTTTCAAGCCACCTGTCTGGCACTCCAACCGTACAATCAGCCATGTGGGATCCAGCTGCTTTAAGCACAGGCTACTGGCTGACCTGAAAGCTGAAAGTATTTACTATCTGGCCCTTTACATAAAAAAAATTGAAGAAGGGCCAGTCTCATAGCATAGTGGTTAAGGAAACTGGATCCCACATAAGCAAACGCAGTTCAAATCCTGGCCCTGGTGGCACAAAAAGCACATCAGCTTTTTGTATATGCATGCACCCCAAATCCTGACAGGATGGAGAAACGGAGAAAGGACTGTGGTGCGACCACACCCCACTGAGGGGTGCTTTCTTTCTCTCCCTCTGTTTCTCTATCTCTCTCTGGCAAGTGCACACGCCCTCTGGCAAATACAAAAAATAAATAAATTTAATATTTTTTTTTAAATTGGGACAAATTTGGGGCCAAAAGGTGGCATGGTGGTTAAGGATGCTGGATGCCCACATGGCTGACAGCGGTTCGAGTCTCAGATCCGGTGGTTCGCTTTCTCACTTTCCCTCTCTCTCTCTCTCTTTCTGTCTCACTCTGTCCCTCTCTGCTCAAATAAAAATAAATAAATAAAGTTAAATCAAATAATTCTTTTAAAAAATTGGGCCAAATGATAAGGATTTTGAAGGAGAGCATAATGAGGCAAGAAAGAGTGGCATTACATTCAAACTATTGGGGTTGGATTCTCACTTCATTATCTTGTAGCCATGTGCCTTTGAGCAAGTTACTCAACTTTTCTGAGCCTTGATGTCCTCATCTGTGAATGGGATAAGAGTTCCCCTGTCATAAATTTGCAATGAGAGCTAAACAAAACCTTCTGCGGAAAGTGCTGGCACAGTGTGACTAAAAACCAGGCGCGATAGATGTCATCGACTATTATTAGCTGACAGCCACAAAGATACCAGGTTAAAATATGATGCCAGCTCAGGAGGAAGCGTTTTTATGTGTGTCGCAAGACCCTGTGGTTCAGGACTAGCGCCCCGTCCGCTGTGAAGTCCTCGTTCCATTCCGCAGCGACTGCAGCAGGGACAGCCAGGAGCGGTTTTGATGTGAACGAGGACTGCCCTGTTGTCTCTCCTCTGACCCATCGCTCCGCATCACAAAAACGTTTACCTCCTTTCTTCTTCACGACCTTCACCATTTCCCCAGAGGCAAGTGAATTTTCTAACTCAATATTTATTCTCCCTTGTTTGCTTTGAAGAATTTCAGAATCTTTCTAAGGAAACATCAGCTGCGCAAATCGAATTGCTATACAGTCGCCACCTTCCTCTCTTTTCTTAACCCACATCACTCTTCCTCACTCAGTGAATAACAGAGGATGGACTTAGCACAGAGAACCGTTCCAGAAATAAGTCTGTATTCATTAAAATGCTCTGGGCTGCAAATAAGAGAAAGCCCAGCTGAATTTAGAAATAGGATATGTATGAGTTCTCATAACCCTAAACCCAGAGGGAGGGATTCTTTGAGGCTAGGTAATCATGTAACTCAGCAACATCAACGAGAACTTTGCTTATTTGTTGGGCTGATACTTCTCATGGTCTCAGTGTGGCTGCCCCAGCTCCAGTCATCACATGTTAATGACAACATCCTGAGAAGAGATGGATTTGTCTTAAGCTAACAAAACTTAAGTTTCAGGTTTCCTCATTTTCACAGGCCACTTCAGGCCCTAGAATGTGCTCAAGTGGTCACATATATTTGTAAAATTTACAAAAATAAGATTGTGTGTGTGTGTGTGTGTGTGTGTGTGTGTGTGTGTGTGTGTGTCTAGTTTTTCTTTTTTTAAGAAGGACTTCAAATTGTTTAAGTTTTAAGCCCCATAAAACCTGGACCCCATTCCTGGTCCTGAGGCTGAAGAACAGAATTATCTTGCCTTGAGTCTCTTTTCCAAGACCAAAGAAAAGCTTCCTGGAAGCCTCTTCCCCACCATTCCCTTAAACTCCCTTTTCCATCTTATTGGACAAAATTGTATCACATACTCATGCTTTAATTTTTACTTGATGAATTGGTCTAAGAAGCAGATGCTGAGATAGAATTAAACATGCTAGAAATATATTAGGGGAAACAGCTTTGAGAAATATTGGAATGGGAGTTGGAAGAGGCTGGGAACACTATTCTAAGAGCAAAGCAGTTTGACCTTGGGTGGAGGAGAGAGAAGGAAGGAAGTTGGGGTGAATACTTCTCAGACTTCAGGGCAGTTCTAAGGAAAGTTTGGCACGGCCTTGGAGGAGTACTTTTGAAGGAATGAATGTCTTCCAGGAACGAGGCTGCCCCAGCATTCCTTGTTACACCCTGCTGGTGGTAGGAAGAGCCCATGTAAAATGTGGATCATTGCCCGAACAGTGTCTTCGTCTGCTATTGCATTGCTCATAGAAACACCCGAGACTGGGTTTTTAATAAAGAAATAGAGGTTGATTTGACTCACAGTTTTGGTGACTGTTCAGTCCAAAGGGTAGAACTGGCCTCAGGCCAGCCTGCATCACAATGTAGGCGACAGTGACAGAGAGGATGACTGGAATGTGCAGAGAGCGACCTGAGGCGGCCATCGTCCTCTTTAACAGCCTGCTCTTGTGAGAACCAACCCCTTCTCATGAGATCTGGAACTCACTCAGGCCCGCAGGAGATAGCACTAATCCAGTCCTGAGGCTGATGCCTCTGAGATATAATCACCACCCACTAGGCCTCACCACCCCCTGATGCCATTACACTGGGGCCAGATTCCAGAATGAACCTTTGGGGGACAAACCATGATCCAAGCCGTTACAAGCAGCAATGGAGTTTAGAGGACAGCAGATGGGCTGATGGTACACTCCCTGCCTAGGGGATCTGAGGGGTAGATTCTCACAGGTACCGTCTACCACATTTAGAGGACTGAGAACATCATGGCTGGCATAGACCGATAAAGATTCATCCCAGGGACAAGGAGAAACCCAACTTACCTGGAGAACTTAGCTACTCAGAGCAGAGAGAACAAAGGAGAGGACTCTGTTAGTGAAGGAAGAGACGGATGGGGATGGGGAGGTAAGAACAGGCTCCACCCACCTTCTCCCCCAACCCCACCTCTCGACAAAGCTCTTATCCCGACAGGTGGCCATTGAGCGTGTTCATGTCAGCCAGACCTAAAGCAAACATGGCCGTTCTCTACATAGGAGGCCGCTTGGATCCCAGGACCAACATATGCTTACTACAGAATGGAAGAAATCGTTCCATTATTGCTGTCCAGACCTCAATATGTGTGATGAACCTGTTCTATCATGAAGTCAACAACATGTCCTGATCCTGGGTCTCATTTTTTGCAGATCACCTGAGCTTAGGGCTTAGGCTGCTTTTGGTTTTGATTTTTGCGGGGGTATAAGCCTTGGTGTCCTGTGTCTATTCCAATTTGGCTAATTGCATGTCGCCTATTTAAAATCTCCCCCCACTGTTTCAATTAGATGAAGAGTTCTTCATGTTCTGCTTGGCAAATTAGGTTGCAAAGCACTTGGGGTCCTCCTGGTCTGGAGGAGAGGTGGGTATCATTAATTATGCATGAGCTGCGCTGAGTTGAATAAATCATCTGGATAACACTGTCATACTCTCCTGATGATTTGGAAACCAAGGAAATATTTTATGTGTCACAAGCCTGTATTATTGCAGTGGCCTCCTAACTGGTCTCTGCTTTCACCTTTGACCACTACTCTATTTCTCTCTCTCTCTCTCTCTCTCTCTCTCTCTCTCTCTTTTTTTTTTTTTTTTTTTTTTTTTTTTTGAGAGGTTTTTGCTATAGGGCACGTACGCTTGCCAGAAAGATAGAGAGAGACAGGGCAACCGAAAGCAAGAAATCATCCCCCAGGGGGAATGGCCACGCCACAATCGCTTCTCCTCCATTCTCCTCTCGGGATCTTGGGCATGCACACACACCCACCTGGCGTGAGTTTAAGCTACCAGGTCCAGGACTCAAACCACAGTTGACTACATGGGAGTCCAGCGACATAGCCATTACACTAACTGCTGGTCCCCCCCCCCCCCCCCATTCTGTTTCTATTCCCCATCCAACATCCAGAGCAATCCTGTTAGGAAGCAATTCAGATCAAGTCACATTGTTCAAATCCTTCCAACTGGTATCAGTTAAACCCAAAGTACTTGCACTGATCTACGAAGCCTGGTATTAGGGATCCCCAAACTATGGCCCTCTGGCCAATCCGCTGCCTGCTGCCTGTTTTGTGATTAAAGTTTTGGAATCCAGCCACGCCCAACTGTTGACATATCATCTAGGGCAATCGGCTCACTTCTACAGCAGAGTTGAGCAGCGGCAGCAGAGACCATGTGACCCAGAAAGCCCTTTATAGGACAAACTTGCTGATCCCTTCCCTGCATTCCCATTGTCACCTCCCAGACGCTATCTCGTCCTTGCTCACCTTGTGGCATCCTCGTTAGACTCGGCTGTTCCTTTAACTCATCACACACTCTTGCCGTGGCACTGGCTGGTCCCTCTGCTGGGATTGTTCTACCCCTACATATCCTCACAATCTGTTCCTTACTTCCTTCGAGTCTTCCTATGACCCTCACTCTCTCCCCAAAGACTTCCCCTGGTCACTCTATTTAAACTGCAGCCTTCCCTCCCTTGAGAGCCTCCATCCTCCTTCCATGGTTTATGTTTCTCCCGAGAACGTGTCACTAACATAATGTAGATTTTACTTATCTTGTTTCCAGTCCCCCACTCCAAAAATAATCTCCCTGAACATAGATACCTTTGTCTTTTTGTTCCCTGCTATCCCCAAGAAGCTATCCCTACTATGAAGGCTACAACAGCGCCTGCCCATAGCAGGTGCTCAATAAATGTTTGTCAAATAGTGAAGATAACATGAAAGGTTAGAATGTTGCTGCACAACAGAAAACTCCAACAACAGTGGCTCATTGAGCCCAGAAGGGGGCTTCCCCAGTACCACCAGGTCCCCTGGCTCCGCTGCTTTCCTCTCTGCCATTTGTGATGGTGGCTTTCTTCCTCCCCCGCTACCCCCGCGATGTTCTCCTGAGCACAGGGTGTTTTCCTCCCGTCTGCCTACCCTTCACATTCCAGGCTGTACATGGAGGAAGAGATGCCACCCACCTCAGGAGAGTAAGACTTCTAGAAAGGCCCAGACACTTCTGCTTACACCTCTCTGACCAGAACTGAGTCACCCAGCCACCAGCCAGGTTAGGAAATGCAGTCTTCCAGCAGGACGCATGACTACTGTCAAGAAAATTCAGGCTCTGATAGTCAGGAGAAAGGGCCATAGATATTGAAGAGGTGATTTACAGTACCTGCCACATCTAGCTTTGGAATTTCCTTGCATCTGGGAGATGAATAGATGAGGAAACTTGTGCTTTCAAAACTTCAGAAAAGAACAAAGGGAGGGCAGAAGTGTTGGTTTCCACCCGAGGCCAGTCCCAGTCTAGACTTCCTCTGTGGTGTGGGCTCACAGCTCCTTGACCTTCACTTGCCATCACACTTATCATCAGGTTTACGTAACCTTCAGTCCTTAGTGGCATGGGCAGCCCAAGGCAGATTCTTAGAGACTATTTTTGTAAGAATTAATTCGTGAGGGGCCAGCAAGTGGTGTGATGGTTAAGGCGCTGGACTCCCACATGGCTAGCTGCAGTTTGAGACCTGGACCTGGCAGCTTGCTTTCCTGTGTTCCCTTTCTCTCTCTTTCCTTCTGGTCAAATTAAAAAAATAATAATAATAACAACAAGTAAAACAAATAGGGGACCAGCAGTTGGCGTAATGACTATGTCTCTGGACTCCCATGTAGTTGACTGTGGTTTGAGTCCTGGACCCAGTGGCTTAAACTCATGCTGGATGCATGTGTGTGCGTGCCCAAGATCCTGAGAGGAGAGTTGAGGAGAAGGGATTGCAGTGTGGCCATCCCCCCTGAGGGTAATTCCTTGCTTTCTGTCTCTCTGTCTCTGTCTTTCTGGAGATCACACATCCCCTATAGCAAAAAATTCTCAAAAAATAAATAAATAAATATTTAAAAAGAATGAGTAAATGAGGTGGAATAAATTCTGGGGTGTACACACATTTTGGTACCAATATGTGGGTGTCTAAATGCCTGAGACCCGTTACATGCTTCCTATATGTCAGTCATAATTCTGTAACAACCTGGTAAAACCAAGAGTAGCACCCCCATTTTGTGGTAAGGATGATCAAAGTTTCTGTTTGAGACTCAATAATCTTAAGGAACCTGGGCAGGAGGAAGAGGCAAGAAATTGTAGAGGCAAGACCCAAAATCCTAGCCTGCTGACTCTAAAGCCTATGTATCCTTAATCACATTCACTCATTTAGCCATTCAACAAATAAACACACACAGGGACCCCAAAAAGTTTGTAGAAAAACAGCTTATTTTGATATAAAAATATGGAAATTCATAAATTTTTTTTATAATTTGCATTTTCCATGAACTTTTTGAAGAACAAATGAAAACACACACACACACACACAGAGTTAGCGATAATTGTGTGCCAGGTACTTTGTAGTAATCATGTTTCCTAGGTACATTCAGAAAATGTTTCTCAAATGAGAAGACTTAAATTTTTTTAAGTGAAAGGTAGGATAAAGGAATGAAAATATTTGCACATGGCTTATCTACTTTGATCTGTATGTTTTTTCTTCAAGTAGAGAGCACACCCATGTACCTTCATTGTCACGTGCTTATTTTACATTTCTCAGCTGTTTTCATTTATGTGCATATTATTTGTTTAATGAGATTGTAAATTACCTGAGATTGGGGAGTGTGTCTCAGGAATTATTGAGCTCCCATCTTAAAATTGCCTGCATTGCCTGCAGTTAGATGGTAATGGTCACACTGGGCTCAATAGATTCCTGCTGGATGAAGCAGAATTGGTTGTAGGCAGAATTTTGGGCTGTAAGCAACAGAAAACTACCCTCAATGATTTAAGTAGGAAAGAGATTTATTAGAAGGATGTATTTCGCAGAACCAACTTTAATGACACAAGCAGGAACCAAAAGGGAATACACAGCAAAAAATACAATTCCAAGGCATGGCTGGTTGAGCTGCCACCACTGGCACCGCCATTACCAGACACTCAATCTGCCATTGCTAACACTGTATATTGCTATTCACTGCTGAGCTACTGTATCAGCTAGGTATGCTGCAGTAACAAATAGCCCTAATATTTTACCGTATCAAATTACAAAGGTTAATTTCTTACTTCCATTATTTGTCAACTATGAATGGAAGGGTAACTCTTTCCTCAGGGTCACTCAACGTTCTATGCTGATGGAGGTTCCACCTCAGTTCAGGCTTCCATGATTTCAGAGGCTGGAAAAGGGAAGGGCATGAGGCTAGCTGCACCCTAGCTCTTAAAGCCTCTTTCTAGTGTAATATCTGCTGCTTATTTTTCACTCTTTACCAACCAAACCAAGACATATAATCATGCCTCATTTCCTAGGGGACGAGGAAGTGCAATTAAGCATCTCGAATAAGAATTTTTATATCTGTGGTCAGTCTTGATGCCTCTATAACCTCCAATACCACCTCCACCATGAATATTTGTTCACTAGTTCTGCGATTTGTGTCACACACTTAAAATGTAAAATTCTAACAGGAGTATCCCACTGGTCAAGATAAGATAGTTCAGGGCTTCATTAAGAAGGCACATGAGAAAGGACACATGCTGGACTTCCCAATGACCACAGATAGGACCAAGTTCTTCCCCTTCTTTTTCTGTTGGCATCTGTACTGCAGATTAATTAAATCTGCATTTTAAAAGGGAATCCTATGATTTGGGCTAACCTCTGAACTCTTCAAGAAGACTGTGCTGGGACCAGCAGTTAGCATAATGGCTATGTCGCTGGACTCTCATGTAGTCGACCGTGGTTTGCGTCCCGGACCCGGTGGCTTAAAATACTCACGCCGGGCGCATGTGCGTGCGTGCCCAAGATCCCAAGAGGAGAACGGAGGAGAAGGGATTGCGGCATGGCCATCCCCCTGAGGGATGATTTCTCGCTTTCTGTCTCTCTGTCTCTTTCTGTCTGGTGAGTGCAAGTGCCCTATAGCAAAAAACTCTCCAAGAAAAAAAAAAAAAAAAAAAAAAAAAGAAGACTGTGCTAACTACTTAAAGCATGTTTCTTTGCTTCTTTTTTTTTTTTTTTTCTTTTTGCCAGAGGGCATGTCTGCTCACCATGGGGGGGGGGGGGGGGAGCGAGGGGGGGGGAGAGAGAGAGAAAACACTTTCTAGTGGAACATGGTCATGCCACAATCCTTTCTCCTCCATTTCTCCATCCCAGCAGGATTTGAGCATGCACACACATGCACCTGGCATGTTTCACAAGCCACTAGGGCTGTAACTCGAACTGCAGTTGGGCATGTGGGATCCAGCTTCCTTAACCGCTGAGCTATGGGGCAGGCCCAGTATGTTTGTTTCTTAAAATAAATTAAATAAAGGAATTGTGTGTTATTTATTCTTAGGCCTTAGGTCTTAGCAGTCAATTCATATTAGTGCTACATGTTTCCTCAAGGATTTTTCTAGATTAAAAGGTTTGAAAAACATTTTGGGCCCAAAAAAATGATGAAAAATGCTAGGTTCATTCAATCATTCTTTGTGATAAGCAGTCCCCAAGTTGGTCAATGATCCCCATCTCCTGATGTTCATACCATTGTGCCATACCCTCCCCTTGAGTGTGGCTGGATTTTTGGACTCACTTCTAACAAGTAGACTTTGTCAGAGTGATGGGATGTCAATCCTGAAATTAGGTTTGAAAGATTGTGGTTTCCACCTTGAGGCTTTGTCTTGATCTCTTGTTCTCAGGTAAGCCAGCTTTCCTGTTGAGAACTGCCCATGTGACAGGAAACTGAAGCCTCCAGCCAACAGCCTGAAGACCTGAGGCTTTCTAACAGCCACACGAGTGGCCTTGCTGGTAAGTCCTCTCCCAGTGAGGCTTGAGGTGACTATAGCCCGGGGGGCTTTGGTTGCAGCCTGTGAGATTCTGAAGCTGAGGACCAATCTAAACTGCACTGGCACACAGGATCCCTGAAACAGCAAATGTTTGTTGTTTTAAAATGCTAAGTTTTTAGGGTCAGATGGTGACACAATGGTAAAATGTGATGCTTTGTGAGGCAGTCCCAGGTGGGAAGGTTCCAGGTTCAAGCTCAGCAACCTCCCTTGGTGCATTGTTTACACATATGCCCATGATCTAGGATTTGCTAAGGCTGGGGGTGGGTTGTGGCATTAAGACCCTATTGGGGGTGCTTATTATTCGTTTTTCTCACTCTTCTCTGGCTCATGAGAAAAATAAACTAAAAAAAAATTGCCAAGTTTAAAAATAATTCTTTTTTTTTTTTGAGAGTTTTTTGCTATAGGGCACATGCACTTACCAGAAAGACAGAGAGAGACAGAGAGACAGAAAGCGAGAAATCATCCCCTGGGGGGGATGGTCACGCCGCAATCCCTTCTCCTCCATTCTCCTCTCAGGATCTTGGGCACGCACGCACAGCATGAGTTTAAACCACTGGGTTCGGGACTCAAACAACAGTCAACTATATGGGGGTCCAGCGACATAGCCATTACACCAACTGCTGGTTCCTAAAATAATTCTTTACACAGCAATAGATAACTAGTACGTTCTTTCATTCAACTAATAAATACCTAAAAGCACTACCTGAGGCCCTTGGATAATATTAATGATCACAATAGAACTGACTTCTGCCCTTATAGAATTAATTAATTTAACCATGTTCTGTGCTGCAGAAATAAACAGCCTTCAATATGCAGATGTTCATCATGAATCTCTAAGAAGGGGAGAAGGGGAAGAAAGTGTCCAGTGGATCTCAAACTCTCATACTTTTTTTTTTTTTTTTGGAATTCCAAAGAGAGTTTTGTGGAACACACTTTGGAAAAATCTCTATTAGCTAAATGAGTAAATAAATTAAATTTGTAATTTGAAAAGCTTAAACTCCTCTGCAAGAATTTCAGAGTACGCCCTCCTTTGCTCATTACAGGCTTAATAGCTATTCTTCTTTTCCTGGTCCCCGTGTACACTTCCACTAATTTATTTAGCAAACATTGACTGATTATCTACTCCGTTGCAGGCACTGCAAGCACTAAATTGTTGCTTGGGTGATGGGGCTGCTGCGTTTCTCCTAAAGTCTATTTGGAAATTTGCTAATTGTTCCATTTTGTGAGTAATGGTTTCAGCCACAACATTTAGGCAGAGAGCAAAGGAGAGAAAGAATGGAACTGGCGAATGTTAAAATCAAAGCCTTTCTGAAAACAGTAATGTGTATTGAAGCAAAGCATTGTCCTCAAGGAGAAGAGGCATAATCGGTATTGAAATAGTGCCTGAAACACTTCATTGGACTGTATTTAAAATGTTTAAAGGACGCTTGGAACAAATAAAACCCTGAAAAGATCTTTCAAATTGAAATGAATTCTTGGCATGCTTTTCCCTCAACTACCACTGCCCTCCCCACAAAAGTCTGCAGCAGAGCGAATGAATGGAACGGGGCTATTGTGTTAATTGCCTAACGTGTACCAAGTACTTCAGATGTGGGGACTTCAAAAAGCTCGAGGAAATGGCATTAAAGTATGAGTTTGTTGTGATGCAAAAAGAACTGAAATCTATGGGTAGTCTTTTGACATAGGCATGTTCCATGGACTTTTTTTTTTTTTTTTTTTTTTTTTTTGAGAGGTTTTTCGCTATAGGGCGCGTGCGCTCGCCGGACAGACAGAGAGAGACAGAGAGACAGAAAGCGAGAAATCACCCCCCAGGGGGGATGGTCACACCGCAATCCCTTCTCCTCCATTCTCCTCTCGGGATCTTGGGCACGCACGCACGCACACGCGCCCGGCGTGAGTTGTAAGCCACCGGGTCCGAGACGCGAACTGCGGTCGACTACATGGGAGTCCAGGGACATAGCCATTACGCTAACTGCTGGTTCCCTTCCATGGACTTTTTGAAGACGGTCATAATTTGAATGGGAAACAAGTGAGAAAAGAATACATCATTTATGAAACAGATTGAAATAGCTACCCCATTTTGTGTTTGGTGTATTATTGCTCCTTAGAAGTCCATGCGACATTCTCAGATTTAGTGAAACAGCAAGTGTCCTGGGACCAATCTCCGCTAACGAAACCGTATTTCTTTTTCTCTCCATTTTTTTAAAGAATTATTTTTTAAATTTTATCTATCCATTTATTTATTTTAATTTGACCAGAGACACACACACACACACCACAGAGGGAAAGTGAGAAAGCAAGCCTCCAGATCCAGGACTCAGTCTGTGGTTGGACATGTGGAAGTGTCCAGCGCCTTACCACCATGTCACCTACTGGCCCCCAATGATATCCCATTTCTATCCCCAGGAAGCATTTGGGGCTTAGGGCTGGAACAGTGGTGGGCCAGCAAAGGTAAGGTGAACAGGGTAGAGTGAAGATTGAAAAGTAATATGTGAAACTACCAGATAAGGTAAAATACAGAGTAATATTTATTCTCTTGAGACTTTTCTAACTTACCAATCTTAAAGGGAAGAATTGACAAATGCATTGATGAGAAATTAAAATCTTATGATATGGGTGGGGAGGGATCAGCAGGTGGAGTGGTGGTTAAGGCACTGGATATACATGGCTGACCGTGGTTCGAGTCCTGGACCTGGTGACTTACTTTCTCTCTCTCTCTCTCTCTCTGTCTCTGTCTCTGTGTGTGTGTGTGTGTGTGTCTGTCTGTCTGTCTGTCTGGTCAAATTAAAAAATAAATAGAGGAAGAAATAAAATTAAATAAATAATTATTTTTAAAAATCTTATAATAGCAAAATCAATCAACCAACCAATAAGTGTGGGAGAAGCAAGGGGCAGGCCTTCAGAAGAAGACATCTTCATGGCTCCTGAGAACTAGTGATTTCAGGGAAAAAGAGAAATCAAGATTTTCTACTGATAATTCAGCCTCCAGCCCACAAACTCAAGTGGGATCAAAACGGAATGACAAAGAGATTCCAGATCACCTCTTTCTGCATGCTCCTGAATGCTCAGATTGAACTTCAAGTTTGGGAAGAAACACATCATCCATCAGATGACTAGAAATCACTGCAGGATGACAAGAAATATGGGAAAGCAAGAAAATACCTCTCCTCCAAGGGAAAAGAATAACTCCTCTTCATCCACAGACAGTTCAGTGGAAATCATAGGAATGTCTGATAAAGAATTTAGAATATTCATAGTGGTGAAGCTATCAGAGATGGAAGAGAAGAGAGACAATGAACTGCAGAAGAGAAAGGAGAAAGGAGATGCTGAGTTCCAGGAGGTGAGGAAATTCTTGCAAGATCTAAAAGAGGAATTACACACGTTAAAAAAGAATCAAATGGGCCTGTTAGAGATGAAGGCTATAATACAGGAAATCAAAATCTCCCTTGAAAGTATTAAAAGCAGACTAGATCATACAGAAAATATAATCTCAGATGTAGAAGAGAAAATTGCTGGCTTAGGAAAATCCACCACGAAGACTGAGAAAATTGCCCAAAAACATGAGAATAATATACAAGAACTACTAGATAACATCAAATATCCGAACATTCGGATAATTGGTATCCCAGAAGGCAGAGACTCATAAGGGTATTTATAATCTATTCCATGAAATCCTGCAAGAAAACTTTCCAAACCTAGAGAGGCACTCAAAGATCCAGTCCCAAGAAATACAAAGGACCTCAAATAGAATCAACCCAAGAAGATCTTCTCCAAGACACATTATAGCCAGACTGACCAAAACCACAGACAAAGACAAGATACTTACATTGGCAAGAGAAAAATGGCAAGTTACCTACAAAGGCTATTCCATCAGGCTAACAGCAGACCTGTCATTGGAAACAATGCGAGCGAGGAAAGAATGGGAAAATATATTTAAAGTGTTAAGGGGAAAGCAATTTCAACCAAGAATACTTTACCCAGCAAGATTATCCTTCATAGGGGAGGAAAAGATAAGAACATTCAGATAAACAAAACCTGAAAGAATTTACCAGCACCAGACCAGCTCTCCTAGACGTTCTCAAAGGAGTGCTAAATCAGGAAAATTAAATGCAGAAACATAGACATAAGAGTTCAAAAACTAAGAAAATGGCCAACTTAATCATAGGGACAAGTCTGGAGTTGAATATTATATCCCAAAATTCAATAGGGAATATTGAACCACAACAGAAGATAAAGTACATGAGACTGAACTGGTGAAATAGCATTTTATGACTTTTGACTCAAATGTTGCTGATTTTCTCCTAGGCTTTGATGTCCGGTTTTAAAGATTTTTGTCTTCTCTTGAGCTGTCGATAGGTTCATGTACCTACTATTTGAACAGAATCTTAACCTGTTTCCTGGCTTTAAGTTTTAAGCAAAGTTCCTTAGCATTTCTTTGATTTATTAAAGTTAAAACTGCTTTTCTTGAAATTACCAGCTGAACTTACTATTGAAAGTATTTAGATTATTTAAGAAATTGTGTGATCAACAGAAATGTAGGGGGAAAGGAATGGAAGACAACTGTAGACACCAGAGATAGTATGAGAACAGGGTGGGAAAGGGCAGAGGATCAGAAATAGGGGTAAAAAAAAATATATATATATATATATATATGAAACTAGAAATGGAAAATTATTGACAATAACATGCATGATTAAGCCACTATGCAGTATATTCTGGATAGAAAATCACATTTTGTATGCTGTGACGATGCTTAGGGAATGAATGTAAATTAACTGATTTTTTAAAAATGTTTCAGAAAAAAAAAACAGGAAAACTGTTTTTCTTGAAATTTAAAACAATGCATTAAAAATGCCTATTTGATGACTGCAGTAAGCTATATAGCCGCAGCTAGATGCTACTTTATAGTATGTTCATTCTACTCACTGAGGTTTATGCCTAAGTCAGACTTGTGTTCATGGATATGTATATATCAGCTGTGCTTGCTATTGAAAATATTTAGATTAATTGAAATCTTCAATGAATCAATAAAATGCGTGTGGGGGGAAGAAGGCTAGAAAGCAATCTTGGATACCAGAGACAGTGTGGGAGGAGGGTGGGACACTGCAGAAGGTGAGAGAGGGAATCAAGGATGGGAAAAAAAAGTAAAATATGTAGGAAACAAGAAATGGAAAATTATTTGTTGACAATGACATGTATGTTGATGTGCTTGATTGAGCCAATATACAGTGTATTCTAGATGGAAAATCTCGTTTTGTATGCTATAATAATGTATAGTAAATGAATGTAAATAAATAAATTTAAATATTAAGAAAAAAATAAGTGTAAAGGGGAAAATGAAAAGCCATGGAGAGGGACCAGCAGTTAACATAATGGCTATGTTGCTGGACTCCCATGTAGTCGACCGTGGTTTCAGTCCCGGACCCAGTGACTTAAACTCAAGCCGGGCACATGTGCGTCCGTGCCCAAGATCCCGAGAGGAGACTAGAGGAGAAGGAATTGTGGCATGGCCAACCCTCTTGGGGGGTGATTTCTCATTTTCTGTCTCTCTGTCTCTCTGTCTTTCTGGTGAGCCCATGCATCCTATGGCAAAAAACCTCTCCAAAAATAATAAATAAGAAAAGCAAAGCCATGGAGAATGATCTGTAATATATATGACAGAGAAAAGGTTAATACTGTAATTCTATGAGTAATTCATAAAAATTAACGAAGGGACCAGTAGATAGCATAATGGCTACATCGCTGGACTACCATGTAGTCGCCCGTGGTTCAAGTCCCTGACCTGGTGGCTTAAACTCACACCAGGTGCGTGTGTGTGCATGCCCAAGATCCCGAGAGGAGAATCGAGAAGGGATTGGGGCGTGGCCATCCCCCTGGGTGGTGATTTCTCACTTTCTGTCTCTCTGTCTCTCTCTGTCTTTCTGGTGAGAGCATGCGCCCTATAGCAAAAACCTTTCCAAAAAAAAAAAAATTAATGAGAAAAAAATATATTACAACCAGAAAGGGAAAATGGAAATGACATACCCAGAGAATTCTTAAAAAAAAAAAAGAAAGACTTATGAGAAAAAATTAGACTTTGTGGTAGAGCAATCAAATATTAGGCATTATCGAAAGATACTGTCATAAGGTCAATTATGGCCCAGTCTTTGGACTCAGGGTGCCTGGGTTACAGACTCCTAGCTCTGTGACCTTGGGTAAGCTGAAATGCTGTGCCTCAGTTTCTTCGTCATTCTGGAAAATGATGCAAACATTCTGTTCACATGATTCTGTACAATGAATGTTATAAGGCAACAGGTGACACAGTGGTTAAGACACTGGACTCCCACATGACTGACTGTGGTTTGAGTCCTGGACCTGGCAGCGTGAAATTATACCAGGTATGTGTGTACGCAGGTCCAAAACCCCAAGACGAGACTTTGGAAGAGAAGGAATTGTGTCATGGCCATCCTACAGGGGGTGATTTCTCACTTTCCTTCTCTTTGTCTCTCTTTCTCTCTCCTGTGAGTGCGTGTGCCCTATGGCAAAAACATAATAATAAAAAAATTATGTGTAGGAATGGATTGTTGTCTGTTGATGATAACATGTTTAGTATCCTCAATTGGACAGGTGTGAGGTATATTCATGTTGGGTAAATTCACTTTACAAGCTAAGTGATGTATTGTGATTGAATGTAGAAAATAAGTTAAAATATGGGTCAGCAGGTGGCATGGTTCTTAAGGTGCTGGACCCCCCCACATGGCCAACCACGGTTCAATTCCTGGACTTGGTGGCTTGCTTTCTCTTTCTCTGTCTCTGTCTCTGTCTCTTTCTGGTCTAGTTGAAT
Organism: Tupaia tana; assembly: GCA_026018925.1. Classification (NCBI taxonomy): domain Eukaryota; kingdom Metazoa; phylum Chordata; class Mammalia; order Scandentia; family Tupaiidae; genus Tupaia; species Tupaia tana. The sequence goes on from JAKSZU010000006.1 coordinate 211,217,777, forward strand.
AATAATAACAATAAACTAAATAAAATAAATAATTATTTTAAAAGTTAATTAAAATTTTAAAAATTATAAGGTTGTGTTAAACACATTGGTATACATTATAAGTTTGGACTAGTGCCTGGCACATCAGGAATGGTATATAAGTGTTGTTATTATTTTTCCTATTGAATTGATAAATATAAAAAATGATCATACCAAGTGGTGCTGAAGGAGCAGAGACACGGATGTCCTTGTGCATTGCCAGAGGGTATAAATTGGTCCGACCTACTTGAAGTACAATTTAACATTGTGCGGCAAGCCCTTAGAACGCTGGGTTGCCTTGGACCAAATTCCACTGTGGGAATTTTTGCGATGAAATAAGAAGTCAAGTATGTAAAGAAATAGCTGTAAACATATTTTTTTCAGAGCCTCGTGCATTTTTTAAATTTTTAATCGACAAGAAATCATTGTACATATGTATGGGGTACAATGTGATGTTTTGAGACATGTATACATTGTGGAATGATCAAATCAGCGTAGTGAGTTTCCACCACTTCAAATATTTATCATTTTTATGTGGTGAGAACATTTAAAATCCTCTTTCAGTTATTTTGAACTATATTATTATTATTATTATTATCATTATCATTATCAGAGAGAAATTTTTGCTATAGGGCGTGTGAACTCGCCAGAAAGACAGAAAATGAGAAATCACCCCCCAGGGGGATGATCATGCCACAATCTCTTCTCCTCCATTCTCCTCTCGGGATTTTGGGCACACATGCATAAATGCCTGGCATGAGTTTTAAGCCACTGGGTCCAGGACCTGAACTGCGGTCGCCTACGTGAGAGTCCAGTGACATAACCATTACACCATCTGCTGGTCCTGAACTATACATTATTAACTATTCAATGGAACAACTGGATTATTCCTCCTGTCTGAAACTTTGTACTCATTGACCAATGTTTCCCTTTCCTCTTCCACCTGGCCTTCACCCAGCCTCTTATAACCACCATTCTAGTCTCTACTGCTGTGAATTTGACTTATTTAAGAGTCTATAGAGAAGTGAGGTCATATGGTATTTGTCTTGCTGTGGCTGATGTATTTCACTTCATATAATTTCTTCCAAGCTCATTGATAATGTCACAAATGACAAAATTTTCTGTTTTATTTAAGGCTGAACAGTGTTCTATCATGTGTACTAGTTCACAGTTTTTAATCCATTCACCCACTGATGAACACTTATGTCGTTTACATATCCTGGCTCTTCTGAATAATTCTGCAGTGCACATCAGAGTGCAGACATTTCTTCGACATATTGGTTTTAATTTGGGGGAATAAATATATACCCAGTAGTGGGTTGCTAGATCATATAGTAATTCTATTTTTAGTTCTTTGAAAACTCTCTATACTGTTTTCCAAAATGGCAATACTGATTTACAATGCCACCAACAGTGTGTAAGGGCTTCCCTTTCTCCACATTCTCATCAACCCTTGTTACTTTTCGTCTTTTTCATAATTACTGACCTAGCAGGTGTAAAGTGAATCTGATTGTGGTTTTAATTTGCATTTCTCTGATGATGAGAGATACTGAACATTTTTTAATATGTCTGTTGGCCATATGTATATCTTTCTTTTGAAAAATGTCTGTTCAAGTTCTTTGCCTCCTCACTTTCTTTTCCTCACCAGAGAGAGAGAGAGAGAGAGAGAGAAACATTCCCCAATGAGGTATGGTCATACCAAGCTCCTTCTTCATCTCTCCACCTTGTTAGGAGTTTGGGCACCAATGTACACATGTCCAGCGTGTTTTTCAAGTTGCAGGGGGTAGGAATTGAACTGTGGGCAGTTATGTGGGGTCTGACTGCCTTAACTGCTAGGCTATGGGACCAGACTTCCTTTGTCCACTTTTAAATAGGATTATTTGTTTTCTTGTTGTTAAGTGGTTTGAATTCCTTATATATTTTGGAAATCAGCCCCTTGCCCAATGTATGATTTACAAATATTTTCCCCCACTGTGTGAGTTGGCTCTTCACCAATTGTTTCTTTTGCTGTGCAGTAACTTTTTAGTTTGATGCAATCCCATTTGTCTACTTTTTCTTTCATTTCTTGTGCTTTTGGAGTCATACCCAAGAAATCAGTGCTGAGATCCATGTCATGGCACCTTTCCCTTGTATTTTCTTCTATTGGTTTTACAGTTTCAAGTCTTAGGTTTAATTCTTTGATCCATTTGGGCTGATTCTCATATAAGAAATAAGGGTTAATTCTCATTCTTTGTGTGTGGATGTCCAGTTTTCTCAACACCATTTACTAAAGAGTCTTCCTTATTGTCTGTTCTTAGCACCTTTGTGAAAAATTTATTTGGCCACAGGCGTGTGGGTTTATTTCTGGGAAGAGCCATGTGTATTTATGCAATACTGGAAAAAACTTAAATGTTCAATGATAATAAATAAGTTGAGCAAATTATTGGACACCTATGAAATAGAACTCTATGTATTCATTACAGATGGTGTAAGCAAAGTCACTATAAAAGGGATTGTGGGGGTAATTTGGAATATCAATTACATTAGATGTTATATCAACATTATTTCTTGGATATGATAATTGTCTTAGAATTTCTTAGAGTAGAATATAGGATACATGCTAATATGTCAGGTTTGCAGCTTGTTCAAATAGCTCAGGAAAAAAGAACACATATATCATAGACATATATACATATTAGAGAAAGAGAGAAAGCAAATGTTAGTGATGGTAAATCTGGGTAAAGGGTGGTGGGGTGTTTATCAACTTTTCTGGGTGTTTGAAAATTTTCAAGATAAAGAGCTGGAAAAGCAAAAAAAAAATATTTAGAGGACTAGGAAAAAAAGTGAATATTTTAATGAAAAAAGTAGCTTACAGATCAGTATATACATTCTGATCCCACTTTTTGCTTAAGAGATTAGAATCAGATAATAGTTTCTGGTATTTATGGGAGCTGTTCTATGGCCACACTGCTAAGCACTTACATGCACGGTCTCACATTGCTCTAGCCCCATGAGGTTATGAGGCATTATGATTTTTCCCACATAAAAAATTAACAAATGGGAATTAAGAGATTAAAGACTTATTGAAAACTCACACAGGCCGAGCTGCAGTGTGCAGGTGTGTGGGAACCACTGCATAGTTGCTGAGGGTGTGTGCATGGGGTGGGGAGCTGTGTTCAGTTCCTGGCCCAACCTAAACAGGCCAGGCCCAGGGCACACACCTGTTGTCCTAGCTAGTTGGGAGGTTGGAGAAGGGGGATCACTATTGTAAGACCCTGTCAAAAATACCTATCTACCACTCTCCCTCACTCCACCCCTTCCTCTTCCATAAACAAAACAGAAAAACAAACAAACAAAAATCACAGTCAGCCACTGGTGCTTAAACTAAGGTCTTCATGACCTCAAGGTCACACTCTTTTTTTTTTTTTTTTTTTCTTTTTTTTTCTTTTTTTTTTTTTCTTTTTGAGAGGTTTTTGCTATAGGGCGCGTGCGCTCGCCAGACAGACAGAGAGAGACAGAGAGATAGAAAGCGAGAAATCACCCCCCAGGGGGGATGGCCACGCCGCAATCCCTTCTCCTCCATTCTCCTCTCGGGATCTTGGGCACGCACGCACACGCGCCCGGCGTGAGTTTAAGCCACCGGGTCCGAGACTCGAACCGTGGTCGACTACGTGGGAGTCCAGCGACATAGCCATTACGCTAACTGCTGGTCCCTTTTTTTTCTTTTTTGAGGTTTTTGCCTTAGGGCACATGTGCTCACTGAGGAGAAAGACAGAGACAGTGAGAGAGAAAGTGAGAAATCACTCCACAGGGGGAAGGCCACACCGCAATTCCTTCTTCTCCATTCTCCTCCTAGGATCTTGTGCACAAATACACATGCGCCCCACTTGAGTTTCGAGCCACCATGTCCAGGATCCATGGTCAGCCATGTGGGAGTCCAGTGATGAAACCACCATGCCATCTGTGGGCCCTCAAGGTCACACTCTTAACCTCAGCTCTATTGCACAGAGAAAAGAGAAGTCTGGCGCATCTGCTGACAAGTACATTGTTAGGGCTCATAATTACTGATAAGGGGTGTAATTGGGGTATATTTACAGAAGCATCAGAACAAGAGAGGAGGAAAGAGAGCGAAGTGCCCTCGACAGGGTCTGGCAATGCCTCGATCCCCTTCACCTAGTCAGTTCTGTAGGGCAGGACAGAAAGAGGGTGGGACTTCTTATCGGAGTGGTAACAAGTAAGCTGGGCTTTGAGGGATATATAAGAGTACAACAGGTTAAAAAAAAAAAAGGAAAAAAAGAAAAGAAAAAACAACAATAAGAGCACTCAAAAAAGAGAAAAAAGCCCGAGTAAACACACACACTATCTGAGAAACTAAAATCAGTTCTTGGGGAGTGCTGGAACGAGTAACCAGAGCAGGGTAGAAGCTCACGTGATAGACCAGCACTATTTCTTTCTGCCAGCAATGGGACCTGATTTAGAAAAATGACCCAGGGGGCAGAGGAGAGGTGAGTCTCTGGAAAAATGTGACAGGCACTGGAGACCGAGTGAGTGACTTTGGGGAACAGTCCTGACAAGATGTCGTCAGTGATTTTACCAGAGCGAGGACAATGGGAACAATAAAGAGACAGCTTGATTAGGAAAAACTTCCTCCTCTGAAAAATGATGGCATTACTTTGGGACACTCTATAATAGATGCATCTTGTGATACCATAAATTACCAATGGGTGTCCTGTCTTCCTACACTGGTCCTTCACTTATTCATACTTATATCCATGCCTGCCCTTCCTTTTTTTTTCTAAGAGAGATTTTTGGTGTAGGCACGTGCACTCGCCTGAGAGAAAGACAAAGAGAAACAGAAAGCAAGAACCCTCCCGCTCCCCCAGGGAGAATGGCCACACCACAATCCCTTCTCCTCCATTCTCTTCTCAGGATCTTGAGCATGTACATGTGCCCGGCGTGAGTTTTTAAGCCACCGGGTCTGGGACTTGAACCGCTGTCGACTACATGGGAGTACAGCAACATAACCATTATGCCATCTGCTGTTCCCATGCCCTGCTACTCCACTTTGTCTACTTCTTCTCACAGGGATCTCCCTTCCTCAAACTCCCTAGCCCTCCAGTGTATCCAGTGGGAGGCACTGGGCCGGATAGTGGAGGGGAGAGGGTACTGTTTCTCTGATTCTCTCTGCATGATGCAAGTAGTGTCCTGGCAGGGGCGGTGTCTTTCCTCTGACTCCAGATCATGTTAGACAGTTCTTCCCACATAGAGCTACCTCCTCCTGCTCAGCCTCCACATGGCTCTGGGGCTTCTGAGCTCTGCCATGCCTTCTCCTCTGTCTTCCAATCTTGGGAGAATTGATGTTAATTTCCTAGTTGCCTCCTATCTGTTCACTTAACTCCAGAACCCTCCCATCCTCTCTGGTTTGTTCTTTCTTTAGAATTATTTATTTAATTTTATTAATTATTAGTATTATCTTTAAATTTGCTACATGGCACACCTGCTCACCAGAGAGAGAGAGATGGAGAGAGAGAGAAAGTGAGAAAGCAAGCTACCAGATCCAGGATTCAAACTGTGGTCAGCCAGGTGGGAGTATAGCACCTTAACCCCACACCACATGCTGGCCCCATCTTGACTCTTTGTATTAGATTCTTTAGGATGAAAACACTTGACGTGGTTTCTATTTCCTAGCTGGATTCTGTTTCATAAATTCCTTACCGAGAGCAGAAATTTTCATGGACACAAGCTCTTTCTGTTTTCAGAATTCCACAGGAGAGACAGATCTCATCCTAATTCTCATTAGCTCACTTGTTTGGTGTCCAAAAGGAGAATACATGGAGGAAAGGGGAAGGAGTTCTTATTCCTTCTTCTAGGTGCTTATTTTGGGATGTGGTGTAATTTCCACTCATTCATTCAATCGGTCAACAAACATGAATTAATTGCCTAGTAGGTGTTGTGCCCCAGTTGCAAAATTTCCAAAAGACCACCAAGGAGCCGATTCCAGTGCAAGCACACAGGGGTCATTTTAATTCGGGCTCGTGCCAGGACTCTCGATCGATCATCACCGACACAGCGGCTCAGAGTTGAGAGCCCCAGTGTTAGTTGGGCTGAGTTTTTATTTGGGATGGGGAGAGAGGTTGAGGGGTGCTGAGGAATGCACTCAGGCAGCTATACATTGGCTGTACATTACAAGAAGCATAGTTGTCTTTTACTGATTGGTCGTTAGACCACAAGTCAGGCAAGAAAGTTACTTCAGGTCTCTGGTATTTCCTTTGTTTTTCTCATTGGCCAGCCCCAGTGGGTGATGGTCTTATGACCTTCTCCTACGTGATCGGCTCACCTCCTTGAAATGGCGCAGATTCCCAGTAAGGTGGATTTAACGAAATGGAGTCGCCCCGTAAAAATGGAGTCACTCTGGTCCTTCAGTAAGTGCCAGGCCCTTTTCTAGGTGCTAGGAAGACAGCTTTGACTCTTTCCTTGTGGAGCTTATATAAGGGGACTTCAAAAGCTCATGAAAAACAGAATTAAAGTATGAGTTTGGACCAATCTTGGTTGCCCTGGTGGTAGCAATGACCTACCGTGCTGGAAGACACAAGGATACACAATGATTGCACTTAACTCAGAAAATAAAATAATTCAAAAATGTATAAAATAAACACATTTTTAAAAAAGCTATGAATTTATCTTGGTGCAAAAAATTGAAACCTGTGCATAATCTTTTTTATAAATATGCATTTTCTGGGGCTGTGGTGGTGTGGTAGTTAAGGTGTTGGACTCCCACGTGACCAACCGTGGTCTGAATGCCAGACCTGTTGGCTTGAAAATCACATCAGGTATGTGTGCATGCCTGTGTGCCCAAAATCCCAGGAGAAGAATGGAGGAGAAAGAATTATAGCATGGCCAGCCCTGTTCTTGCGGGGTCAGGGGGAGTCTCATTTTTTCTCTCTCTGGAGAGTAAATGCACCCTATGGCAAAAACATAAAAAAAAAAAAAAAAAAAAAAAAGGGAAAGGTATGTTCTGTGAACTTTTTGAAGACTCCTCATTTTTAGCAGAGGACTTTGGTACACCAATAAGCCCCTGGGGAGAAGGGACAAGCCCTTTTTTCTAGAGTTACTGACTGACCTTCCCCCACCAGAAAATCTTACGAGATAGAGACTTCCAGGTAGAACATAATAGCACCAGTATTATTTTGGAGGCAGATTATGTGCCAATACCTACCCATTCCAGTCCACAAACATTTCTTGAGTATCTATTGTATGCAAAGTGAGCAAGATAAAGAAGTCTTTATCCTCAGGGCTCAGAGGTCTAGTTTGGGTGACAGACATTAAACAAATAAGAGGTGACCATATAACTTAAAGCTAGGACATTCTATGAAGGAGAGGTCAGTGGGCTGTGAGAAACCTGACCTAACCTGGCTCAGGGTGGTCAAAGAAGGCCTCCTCAAGGAAGTGAAGTTTTGGCCAAGCCCAGGGAGGCTGGGCAGGCTGTGTGGTGGGGAATGTCCTGGGGCTGTTTTCATTTGCCACCTCATTTAACCCTCACACCAGAAAGGACTGAGACTCAAGAAATGCCCGTCCTGTTTTCTTACTGCCTTCTGAGTCCTTGTCACCAACACTCTCAGATTGTAACAGACCAGATTGCTTGCAGATAATGAACTTGGAAAGGTCAGCATGTCCTCCTGCGTCTGTCAATTAAATAAACTGACCTCCCATAGCACAGCACTCTGGTGGAGCAGAAGGCTGCCTTTGCTGCAGCCATGACGTTCGTCCAGAATATTCCAGTTCCCTTTCTGAATACTCTCCTGCTCCTTTGCCTTTAGATATGTCTATGTGACTGGCTTTAGCCCATGAAATGTGAACAGAAGAGGTACATATGTGTAACTTTCAGGTGAAAACTTTAGAAGTTACAATGTTATTCTTATGTCCTCCATTCTCTTTGTTGCCACACCCGCCCCTTTTATAAGAATGTATTGGGATGGTGCTTCATGTAGCTTGGGTTCATAAGGGAATACTCTTTTTAAAAAATTATTTATTTAGTTTTATTTATTATTATTATTTTTAAATTTTGCTATGGGGCATGTGTGCTTACTAGAGAGTCAGAGAGAAAAAAAGAGAAGGTGAAAAAACAAGCCACTTTCTCTGGGACTCCAATGGCGGTCAGCCATGCGGGAGTCTAGCACCTTAACCACCACGCCACCTGCTGGTCCCAAGGGAATACTCTTAAGTGGAGTAACTGCTGATCTATATTGCTCATGGTAACCTGAACAAGAATTACAATTTTCGTTTGTTTGGCCCACTGAGTCTTGGGGATTGTTTGTTACTGAAGTATAATCTAGTTTCTCCTGACTGATACAGAATTGTTCATGTACGTGTGTTTAAATAAGAAAGCTTTTTAAAATTTTATTTTTTTAATGAGAGGCAGAAAGAAAGGGGTGGGGGGAGCACTTCCAGCAGTCTCTTCAGGCTACAATCCTCCCCTCCAGCCTCACCCAGGCACATGCATGCCTGATATATACACAGGGCCTCAGATGTGATCTCTGGACCTTCCCATGTGAGCCCAGCACCACCGAGCATTGCATCACCACCACACCACTGCCAACTCCTGTTTGTATATTCTCCCCCTCTTCTCAGTGCTGAGGACCAGCTGCTCTCAAACACATCCCATGCATTATGTTAGTGACATCGCCCAACAACAATTTGAAATAAGCAGCATGAGCCCAGTTTTACAGAGAAAAGTCAGAAACAAGCACGCAGCGAAGTGGGAACGATGTATTGAAGGCAGGACAGGCTAATTTTAATGTGCATACTTTCCCCTCTTACTAGACAATATTGCCTGGCTCCAGAGGAAGAAAAGAGAGGCTTATGGAGCTAGAAAAAAAGAGAAATGTGCCTTTGCTTGGAAAATACCATTTATAGCTTTACATAAAGTATATGGGCTCTGATAGGTGTAAAAAGCCTGAAAAGCTTATGCACGTAAGGTGTACATTTCCAGGGAGGGAGCTGATGGGTTAACCAGTTTGTCAAAGGGTACGTAACCCTAATACATGCAGAACCACTGTTGGGATGGCCATGTTCTCTTGGGGACCTGCCCTGAGAGCCTCCTAATGTTAACAGTCACGACTAGTCCTCTCGCCTGAATAATTGCTTTTTATTCCACTTGCTCTGAATGATTATAACCTGCCTTCTCTCTCATTGTCAATCGTACAGGTCTACTATTTTTTGGATTTCAGGGAGGGAAGGAATGTCCATTAACCGGGGTCTCCTAATTGCTTTCAGGATCAAGTCCAAGCTCAGGGCCTCTCTGCTGGGTGGGCCTTCGGCGTCAGCATCATCTCTCCCTTCCTTCACCTCTGAGCTCAGCAACACTGCACTTCTGCCAGTTCCTCTGAATGACAGTTCTCTTTTGCACTGCGACCTTTGCACGGGCTGTTTCTGCATTTTTGGAATATTTTCTAACTTGGTTAATTTCTACTTATTCCTGACGTCTAAGCATCTATGTCACTCAGTGTTCCCCATCAAAGCCTTGGGGAACTGGTAAAAGGAGTGGGCTTTAGAACCGGAATGTCTGGGTTAAAATTTTGTGTCCATGACTCCATAGTTCTTTGACTCTTAGTAAATTACTCAATTTGTTGGAATCTCACCATTCTCTTTGATAAAGTGGCACTATCTGGGGGTAGGTAGCTATAAAGCATTTGAAACAGTGCCTGGCATAACCCACATTCACAATAAGTGTCAGAGATGACAATAACTATTGTATCAGTGGACCATAATGGAATCCCATGGATAGAATCTGGGGGTCAGTGAACCCCAGATATGATATACCAGTTGTATACACATAGTATTTATGCACGCAGGCATACTTTCCCAGGAAGAGAGCTGCTGGGTTTACCAGTTTGTCAAAGGGTGCATGATCCTGAATTGGTGCAGAATCACTGCTGGGAGGGCCGTGCTCACTTGGCAAGCTGCTCTGAGAGCCCCCCAATGTTAACAGGGGTGACTATTGCCCTTGTTGAATACTTGCTTTTTTTCAATTTTTAAGACATAATTTTTTTAAAAAGAATTGCTAAAGGGCACATGCACTCACAGAGAGAGACAGAGAGACAGAGAGAAAGAGAGAGAGAATGAAAGTTCCCCTCCCCATGGAATATGGTCACACTGGAACATAGAATATGGTCATCCCTACAATTCCAAATAATGGGCAGAAAATAATTTTATTGTCTTTGAAAGAACACTATAGAGCTTTTAAAGTCTGACCGGATACTCTTCTCCTCTGTTTCTCCATCCTGTGGGATTTAGGGCATGTGTGTATACACACACACACACACACACACACACACACATGCACGACGTGTTTTTTAAGCCACACAGTGTGGAACTTGAACTGTGGGGTCAGCCATGTGGGATCCAGCTGCCTTAACCACCAGACCATGGAACTGGCCCATAAAGTTGCTTTTCCAAAGCTAGTTAAGTGGCCTATCTGTTCTGCAAATAAGATTGTGATTCTCGCTTTCAGGAGGGCGTTTGAAGTGGATGCCGACATTGCTTTCTGATTTGAACTTAAATTGGGTGGACTCGTTAGTAGCCTTCTACCCAGTCATAGAGGCTTCCACTCACAAAGACCCTCACCTCGGCAAAGGGCTCAGGGCTGAGGTTTACACATACTGTCTCTGCATTTAGGCAACAGCTGATATGTACAAGAAGCTTGCTCAGAAATGGTGCAGTGAAAGGGACCAGCAGTTAGCGTAATGGCTATGTCGCTGGACTCCCACGTAGTCAACCACGGTTCGAGTCCCGGACCCGGTGGCTTAAACTTACACTGGGCGCGTGTGCATGCATGCCCAAGATCCCGAGAGGATAATGGAGGAGAAGGGATTGTGGCAGGGCCATCCCCCCTGGGGGGTGATTTCTCGCTTTCTGTCTCTCTGTCTCTCTCTGTCTGTCTGGCGAGCACACGCGCCCTATAGCAACAAACCTCTCCAAAAAAAAAAAAAAAAAAAAAAAAAAAAGAAATGGTGCAGTGAAACATAAAATCTGTTCATTCATGTGTGTAATTCTCCAACTTTTCCTTTTCTGAAACTCATTGTGCTTGCCACTCTTATTAACTTTTATTTATTTATTTTTTCACTAAAACCTGAACAAGGGCATGATCCAGAAGAGAAGCTGAGTCCTGATGGTCCCCTACAGCTGGCACGTGCCTGACCTGTAATAAAAATAACTGATACTATAGAGCTTTTAAAGTCTGGCCAGGCACTCTTCAAATGATCTCATTTAAACCTCACAGCTGAGTCTTTGAGAAAGGTAATGTTATTATCCCCAATTAAGGGTGAAGAACAGGGTCATAGAGAGGCTAAGAAACTTGCTCAAGGTTTCAAAGCTAGTAAGCAGTGGAGCCAGGCTTTAAACTCAAGTGGCATAGCTTGGTACAGTCATACCTAGCTGCTCAGAAAACACAGGAGGAAGACCCCAACATGCGTGAGTCCAGCTGACTGAGGCTCCTTTGCAGTATGGTTGTTGGGTTAGTTGCACTTAGCTTTCTAGAATGCTGAAGAACAAAGTACTGGGTTGTTGAAATAGTCATTATGTAGATTTTTTCTGTTCTTCTATGCAAAAAATTGCATCATTACTTTTCTGACAACCTAATATTATGTTAGTACATTGATTGACAGGGAGGATTCCAAATACTGGGCAGAAAATAATTTTATTGTCTTTGAAAAAATGACTTCATAAGTCTGGTAAAAAATGATATCTGTTTATTTTTAAATGTTCAGAAATTTAAAAAGAAAGAAAGAAAAAGAAAAAGAAGAAAATGCTAGGACTAGAACTAGAATAAACAAAACTTCTAAAAATGACTAGAAATCCAATGAACACATTATAGTTATAATGTCCATCCTTTCAGGCAAGTTTACATACTTATACACATTTCATTCTATACAAAATATTTTACGTATACGGATCATACTGTATGTGTTCTAAAACTGTTCCTAAGATTTTCTTCACATACTAATATGTTGTGAAAATAAAGGTCACTATCATTATTCTTTGCGACTGCTTAGTATTTTCTTGTATGAGTGTATATAATTCATTTCATCTGGCCTCATTGAAAGACATGTAGGTCATTCCCCCAAATCCTATGTTTACCTAACATTTTCATTCCTTCCTTCCTTCTTTCTTTCTTCCTTCCTTTCTTTTTTTTTCTACAACTTTTTGCCTTAGGGTGCATGCTAGAGAGAGAGACAGAGACAGTGAGAGGGAAAGTGAGAAATCACCCCCCAGGGAGGATGGCCATGCCACAGTCCCTTCTCCATTTCCCCATTCTTCTCCCAGGATCTTGAGCGTGTGCATGCATGCACACACACACACACACACACACACACACACCTGGGGTGAGTTTCAAGTCACTGGGTCCAAGGCTCAAACTATGGTCAACCATGTGGGAGTCCAGTCATGTAGCCACTACTCCATCTGTTGGCCCCTAAACCAACACTCTCTAGAGCATGTGGTATACTTTTGAAAAATATGGAAGGATCTCCTTGGATAGTCTCAGAAAGCATGCTTTCTGGGGGAACCAGCAGTTAGCGTAATGGCTATGTCGCTGGACTCCCACGTTGTCGACCACGGTTCGCGTCTCGGACCCGGTGGCTTACAACTCACGCCGGGCGCGTGTGCGTGCGTGCCCAAGATCCCGAGAGGAGAATGGAGGAGAAGGGATTGCGGCGTGACCATCCCCCCTGGGGGGTGATTTCTCGCTTTCTGTCTCTATGTCTCTCTGTCTGTCTGGCGAGCGCACGCGCCCTATAGCGAAAAACCTCTCCCAAAAAAAAAAAAAAAAAAAAAAGCATGCTTTCTGGGAAGTCAAATGCATGCAGATTGTGCTATGTTGATATTGGTCACCTTCCTCCTCAGATGATCACCCCAATTTATGCCCCATGATGACACACAATTATCATGACTGACTTTGTAAATCTTTGCTACTATCATGGGCAAAATAATCCCAGTAATTTAATTTATGGATTCTGTTTATTTTTAATCTTTGGTATATGTGTATTGTCTCTATTTCTTAGACGATAACATTCAAGACTCATAGTTTCAAAAGTTTTTTACGTACAAAAGATTCCTTCCATCATACCTTATATCAGTGAATAAGAGAAAAAAATAATGAGGGAATCAATACTCCAACTAAGGTATAAAAATACAATGGAATATTTTGTAGCCACAAAACAAAGAATATTTGGATAAAGATTTAACAGCATGGGCAAATGATTATACTATATCATTTGAAGGCCTTTTTTTTTTTGAGGAAAATCAGAATTTAAAATAATTTGCTGAATAATCCTGAATGTCTTAAGATGTACATGATTAGAGGGAGAGGTCTGAGAAAAAACTTAAAAGGACTAGAAAGAAATGTTAGAGATGATTGATGTTGGATCAGCGGGTAGCATGGAGGTTAAAGTGCTGGATCTCACATGGGCAGCTGTCCAGTTTGAGCCCTGCACCTGGGAGCTGGACAGTCACACCGGGCACGTGTGTGTGTGTGTGTGTGTGTGTGTGTGTGTGTGTGTATGCACCCAAAATCCCAAGAGGAGACTGGAGAAGGGATTGCAGCATGGTCATCCCCCTGAGGAGTAATTTCTTACTTTGTCTCTCTTTCCCTCTCTCTAGTGAGTGAGCATTCCCTATATCAAAAAAAGAAAAAAAAAAAGTTGTTAATGTTGATCATCTCTTTAAGGTGGAACTTTGGATGATTTAAATGTTCTTTCTCATTTTTTTTAAGTAGACACTGAATTTTCTAGTAGTCTGGTGCAGATATTTATCATTTGGTTGATGTGTTATTATTGTCAGTGTTAGGTGTCACTCGCCCTTAGTCACTTAACATTATCATGAGTGATGTACTTCCATAAGCCAAATGGATGAGTGCCCTGGTTTATCCACCTTAAGGAAAATGTTCATTAGCCTTGGCACTACATTAGGGGCAAGGTCCCTGCTTTAAAGGAGTGTGCGATCTGGAAGGGAGTGAAGACAATGCATCTACAGTGTAAGAAAAGGAAAGAGCATGTCTGCTAAGATACGACAAAGCTTCCTAAGGGGGTGGCATTTTAGTCCAACCTTAAAGGATATGGTGAAATTTGCATGAAACATTTGTTGTTGTTTTCCAACTCTATAAGAAATAAGCATTTATTGAAGAAAATAGGAAAATACAGAAGATAATAATAGACAGTTACAAAGTTATCATGTGTGGGGCAATAGGCTGAAATCCTATAGATGGAAAAACCTCATTTAGCCCTCAGCAACCCTGTGAGGTGGGTGTGATTATTTTGTGCAGTTTGAAGGCAAAGAAATGGAGGTGCAAAGAGATTGAAGGAGTGACCTTGGGGTACATGATTTAGAAAGCAGCAGAGGCAGTCCTGGAACCCAAGTCAACCTGAGGCCATAGAAAGAAGTGAATGAACATTAAGCCATTGCTTTTGGTTGTTTTTTCCTCTGCATGAGGCTTTTCATCACTCCAGCATCATTAGCACAAAGGTAGTAACCGAAGCTGTGAGGTGGATGAGATCGCTGGGGAAACATGCAGAGAAGGGAAAAAACAAACTCCCCCCAAAACCAAAAAAACAACCCTACACCAAGCTCCAAGGGATAGAGATGGGGACACTGTCCCAGGAGAGGAGGCAGCATTAGGGAAAACAGCAGTGGTGATAACCGTAAAGGGTAAGGAAGAGGTTTGCAGGTGCAGGGGGGAAGATGAGTGTCCTGAGCAAAGGGAACAGCATCTGTCATGGCATATCAGATGCAAGAGACCATGTGTTAACTTGAAAAACTGAGGGCATTTCAGGATGGCTAGAGCATAGGGGGTGTGTGTATGTGTATGTCTCTGTGTGGGCGTGTGTAGGCATGTGAGTGTATCCGTGTATGTCTGCATGTCACGTTCAAGAAGCCGGGAGATGAGTGAGGAAGGCAGAGTTCAGGCCATTAAAGACCACCCCTCTCTTGTAAAAGGTTTAGAATATTACCAAAAGAGTCTAGGAACGGGGCGAGGAGATGCCTGAAAGGCAGCCAATAACTATAAACTTCTTTATCTGGAAGGCAGGGGGGGAGCCTTTGAATTTTTTGATATGATAATTTTTTGAAATAGTAAAATGAAGGCTGACAGGTGGTTAAGGCACTGGATTCCCACATGGCCAACTGCAGATTGAGTCCCAGACTTGGCGGCTTGCTTTCTCTCTCTGGTCAAATTGAAGAAAAAGAAGAACTACAATTAAATAATAAATAATTACTTTAAAATAAATAAAATAGTAAAATGAAAACTGGGTTTTCAGAAGATTCTTAGACTGGATGATTTGGAGAAGGAATAGGCAGGAGAGGAGGTCTGTGGTAGAATATTATAGTGAAAGGGAAGGTATTATCAGGGTGTAGCTATGAGGTGATGGTGGGTTTGGGCTCACAGACATGGGAAACGCCAGATAGTTCAGTGTTTTTTTTTTTTTTTTTTTCTTTTTTTGGAGAGGTTTTGCTATAGGGTGCGTGTGCTCGCCAGAAAGAGAGACAGAGAGACAGAAAGCGAGAAATCACCCCCCCCCCCCAGGGGGGATGGCCACGCTGCAGTCCCTTCTCCTCCATTCTCCTGTCGGGATCTTGGGCACGCACACACAACCGTCCGGCGTGAGTTTAAGCCAACGGGTCCGGGACTCGAACTGCGGTTGACTACATGGGAGTCCAGCAACATAGCCATTATGCTAACTGCTGGTCCCAAATTCAGTGGGTTTTCTGAAAAAGTCCTTGGGCTCTTCTCACACCCAGCTATACTGAGGTATGACTGTCAAATAAGAATTGTGTGTACTTAAGGTGCACAATGTGATGTTTTGATATACATACACACACGCATGGTTGTATATCAATGGTTGGCACAGTGAAAACAATGAACAGATCCATCACCTCACATAGTTACTGTTGGTGAACACCCAAAATCTACTCTCAGCAAATGTCAAGTGTACAATATACATTATTAATTATAGTCACCACGCTGTTCCTTAGGCCTCCAGAAAGGCTTCATCTTGTGAGAGTTGTCCCCCTAGTCCAGCATCTCCACTCTCACTCCTTTCTAAGACCATCATTCCACTCTCTGTTTCTTTGAGTTCAACTTTTTAAAGAAGACTCTGCGAGATCATGCAGTATTTGTCATGGCATGTCTCATTTATTTCACTTGCTCTAAAAAGCCCCCCACATTTCTGATGTTGTCACAAATAGCAGGATTTTCTTCCTTCTTCTTCTTTAATGTTTTTGTCACAGGGCACATGCACTTGGTGAAGAGAGACAGTGAGAGGGAAAAGTCACTCTCCACCCTGGAGGTGAGAAATGGTCACCCTGCAGTCTCTCCTCCTCCATTTTCCTCTCGTGAATTTGGGCATGCATGCATCCACATGTGTCTGCGTGATGTTTAAGCCACCACTTCTGGGGCTCAAACCGTAGTCAGCCATGCCAGAGTCCAGCCCCTTATCCACCATGCTGAATGCTGGTCCTAGGATTTTCTTCTGTTTAAAACCTGAATAATAATCCATTGCATAGGCATACACACCACATTTTCTTTAACCGTTCATCTGTGGATGAACACTCAGGTACATTTCCATACCTTGGCTATTGTGAATCATGTGAACATGGGAATGCAAATGTCTCTTTGAGAAAATGATGTTATTTCCTTTGGATATATACCCATTAGTGGGATTGCTGAATCTACTTTTTTTTAAGAGAGAGATTTTAGGGACCAGCAGTTGACATAATGGCTATGTCACTGCACTCCCACATAGTTGACCTCAGTTCGAGTCCCGGACCCAGTGACTTAAACTCATGCCAGACGTGTGCCCAAGATCTTGAGAGGAGAATGGAAAAGAAGGGATTGAGGCGTGGCCACCCCCCCCCACCCCCCAGGGGTGATTTCTCGCTTTCTGTCTCTCTGTTTCTGTCTTTCTGGTGAGTGCATGCGCCCTATAGCAAAAACTTCTCAAAAAAAAAAAAAAAAAAAAAAAAAAAAGAAAAAGAGAGAGAGAGAGATTTTAGCTATAGGGTGTGGGTACTTGCCAGAGAGACAGAGACAATTCCTTCTCCTCATTCTCTTCTCGTGATTTTGGGCATGTGCACACACACACCTGGCATCAGTTTCAAGCTACCAGACCTGAGACTCAAACTACGGTTGATGATGTGGGAGTCCAGCAATGTAACACCATCTGCTGGTCCTGTCTACTCGTATTTTTATTTGAGAACTCTCCATAGTGTTTTCCATGATGTAGAATAGTGTAAACGATGTTCTAATGTAATTCCCACCATCATTGTACAGGGGTTCCCTTTCCTCCGCATCCTTGTTGCCCTTGCTATCGTTTGACTTTGATTCCAGCCATCCTAACGGGTGTGAAGTACTAGCCCATGGTGGTTTTGATCTGTGTTTCCCAGGTGGTTAGTGATGTGGAGCTTCTTTTCATAAACCCGTTGGCCATTGTTGACCATTTAAACCGACAGTTCAAAAGCATATTCTCCCTTCCTTTCTGCTTCCGTTTACAACAAACATCCACAACTCTGGGCCAGGCCTGTGCTTGGGAGCCCTACTCAGTTATCCAGACTGGCAACCCAACTATAGCAACCTAGTGTGACAGGGCCCAGAAATCAGCAACCACAGAGGTGCCAGGGCAGTGAAAACACCTAAGCCAATCCTGGGGCCCCTGGACGGGCTTTCTGTAGTAAGTCTTCCAAGCTGAGACACTGTGGGGAGTTGGAGATCCCCAGATGACTGAGATATGGTTTCTGTCTGAGCCGGTAAGGACAGACAGGTAAACAACACAATGCCATTTGACACAGAAACACAGCTAATGTATGCCTAATATTATACTCTTCTTTCTGTTGGGGGGAAAAAAAAATCTCAGCGCAAATGTACCTTTTTTAAGGCTGAGCTAACTGGACCCATGCCCACGGGGCAAATTAGCTCAGGACCCCTCCCGGGACCACACTCCCAGGACTTTGAAGGATGGATGCAGGGTCCTCCTGGCTACTGAAAGGGACCTTGTTAATGAGGCCTGGGGGCAGGTGGCTAATGTCCGGAGGTTCGGCCTCCCTGTGGCGTCCACTGCACTGGCACCTCTGCTCGCCCAGCTCGTTTCTCTCCACGCTGGAACACACCTGGGCCGAAAGAGGGACACATTAATTGGTTTGGGTACCGGAATGGGTATTAGAGACAAGCAAGAAAAAACATGCCTTGGGTATTAAAAAAGAAAAAAGGAAAGTGAAATCCGAAACGCAGGGGCAGAGAGCGACCCTTAGGCAGACACTTTGTGAGCCGCTGGGGGGAGCACACCTCGGTGGGAGGTTACCTGCTTAACATATCACCCCCACGTTTTGGTATCAAAGCTGGAGCCGGAGGGGAAAGGACAGCAGCGGGGTGGGGTAAAGGGGGCAACATCCGTGTCTCCACGCTCCTCAGGTCCCCCAATTCTCAGGCCGCGGCTCCCCACTTTCCGCAGCCTCGGTCCCCGCCAGGGGCGTGTTTGAGGGGCGGGGCCGAAAGGCGAGGTGAAAAAAAAAATAAATAAAAGCGAGGTAATTAGCATCCTTCGATCCCATTGGTTTTCCGCCTGCCCTGCTTTGCATACGCCCGCCTCGCTTGCTGCCTGGGGTTTGCTGGGGTTTGCTGGGGTTCGACAGGGTTTGCAGCCACCTCGGCTGCTGCTGCGCTTCAGTGCCCGGCGGGCGGCGAACGAGCTGGGGCCGGGAGCTGGGACCCGGGAGGGGAGAGCTAGCTGCCGGTGGAGCTGCGGCGGCGGCCTCATCCGGGCGGACGCCGTCCTAAGAACATTGTGGCCGGCGCCCAGCGGCTTCTGCGCCCGCTCGGCCCAAAGAGGAGCGGCCCAGACACTTTTTTATTTTGGAAGAAAGGGGCGAGTCCTGACGGGAGCTTCCCTCCCGGCCTGTCGCGTTCCTCGGTGCGCTCCAGCTCCGGCCCCGACTCTGGAAGATGACTCCGGGGTCCTGCATGTGCATTCCAGCGGCGGCGTCTCGGGGAGGCAGCCGAAAGTAGTAACACCTGGTAGTAGCGGTTGGCGGAAAAGTGAGCCCAGGCGGCGCGGACTCGGCTCTCCCCGCACCCCCGGCGCCCGCTGCTCTTCGCTGCTCCTTCCCCTCGGCTCCCCGGCGGCCGCAGCATGAAGTGGCGCAGCGATGGCCAGAAGAGGTAAGAAGCCCGTGGTGAGAACGCTGGAGGATCTGACGCTGGACTCGGGTTATGGTGGCGCGGCGGACTCGGTGCGCTCCTCCAACTTGTCCCTGTGCTGTTCTGACTCGCACCCGGCGTCCCCGTATGGCGGGAGCTGCTGGCCGCCTCTAGCTGACTCCATGCACAGCCGGCACAACAGCTTTGACACCGTCAACACTGCCCTGGTGGAAGACTCCGAAGGGCTGGACTGCGCGGGCCAGCACTGCTCGCGGCTGCTGCCGGACCTCGACGAGGTCCCCTGGACCCTCCAGGAGCTGGAGGCACTGCTGCTGCGCTCGCGGGATCCCCGGGCAGGCCCAGTGGCCCCCGGCGGCCTGCCCAAGGACGCGCTGGCCAAGCTGTCGACGCTGGTGAGCCGGGCGCTGGTACGCATCGCCAAAGAGGCGCAACGCCTGAGCCTGCGCTTCGCCAAGTGCACCAAGTACGAGATCCAGAGCGCCATGGAGATCGTGCTGTCCTGGGGCCTGGCGGCGCACTGCACGGCGGCGGCGCTGGCCGCCCTGTCTCTCTACAACATGAGCAGCGCCGGCGGCGACCGTCTGGGCCGCGGCAAGTCGGCACGCTGCGGCCTCACCTTCTCTGTGGGCCGCGTGTACCGCTGGATGGTGGACAGCCGCGTGGCGCTGCGCATCCACGAGCACGCCGCCATCTACCTGACGGCCTGCATGGAGAGCCTCTTCCGGGACATCTATGCGCGGGTCGTGGCCTCTGGGCTGCCCCGGAGCTGCAGCGGCCCCGCCCCTGGCTCGGGCTCTGGCTCGGGCCCCGGCTCCGGCCCAGGCCCGAACTCGGGCCCAGGAGCGGCCCCGGTGGCGGATAAGGAGCGGGAGGCGCCGGGAGGGGGAGCGGCGAGCGGCGGCGCCTGCAGCGCAGCCAGCAGCGCCAGCGGGGGCAGCAGCTGTTGCGCCCCGCCGGCCGCCGCGGCCGCCGCAGTCCCGCCGGCCGCGGCCGCCGCCGCCAACCACCACCATCACCACCACCACTCGCTCCACGAGGCGCCCAAGTTCACCGTGGAGACCCTGGAACACACAGTCAACAACGACTCCGAGATCTGGGGGCTCCTGCAGCCCTACCAGCACCTCATCTGCGGGAAGAACGCCAGCGGTAAGTGGCCGCGCGGGTACTCCTCCCCCTCCAGCCTCGCCAACTCTCGGCGCAAGTTTGCCTCGCGCCCTCCTCCTGCGGCTTTCCGGCCACCCGCTGCTGTCCCAAGGCTCCAATGGGGCCACCGGGCTAGAGGCGACCAGAAACCTGCCGCTTCTCTCCTGTGCTCAGGATCCACGTACTTTACGCGGCTGGTGAGGTCCCAGAGCTCGCGGTTCCGCCCCCGGTGCGGGACTAGGCAGCTACCGCCTCCTGCAGGCGTTGAGCGAAACCCAGCACCATTTCTGTGAGCCGCCTTGAGATCATTTGTGCCCCTTACACATCTTCTACCAGAGCCCTGTTTGTTTTAACCTTGAAGGTGCCACATTCTCGGGCGCACGAGTTTGGCTCCCTAAGGACTTGGGAGAAGGCGCGCTCCCCTCCCCGCCGCCAGTTCTCGTACCTCCCCCCACGCCCTCCCGGGACACGCTCGGTGCGCGGGGAAGGGAGGGGCCGGGCGAGTGGAGGCAGAATGGTCGGGATCTCGCCCGGCCTGGAAACGGTCGGGAGAGGGGTGTGTGTGGGGTGGAGCGGGAAGACTTGTCCGTCCCAAGTTTTTCTGGGGCAGCGTTTGAGGACCAGAGCGCGCACAGCTGGTGGGGGCTGCGCAGTGGACAAAGCCCTCTTTCCCAGCTCCCAGTTCCTGCCGCTGTCTGTTCCCTCTAGCTGGGAGCTGCAGCTGTCACCACTTGGCTGAAGGGGCGCCACCAGGGACTCGGGCAGGATGGAGGTGGGGCGGGGTTGTGGAGATTGTTATCAGTTTAGGGCGTCGTTTCCAGCAGGTTCTGCATCCCCTCTGCGCACCCCCGCTGTTTCGGAGGCCGAGCTGGGTGGGTTTGAACCCGCAGTTCTGGCCGCGGAGGGGGCGGGGTCGGGGTGCTTGTTTTCAAGAGCTCGCGCTGGCGGTTCTGCCTGTCTGCGAAAGCCGGAGCTAGACACTTCAAAGCTTCAATTTTCCACAGGAAATGGTAGAAGCGTAACTGGAGACTCTAAAAGCGAAATAAAACTTTGCTCCATATTCGGCGGTTTGGCCGGAGGTTGCGTGGTTGAGCTGAAATGCAGTCTTTCTGGGTAGATTTCATTCATGTTGCTGCTTGTCTGTTTCCCGGGGCAGAAGGAGAGATTCGGCGGGCGCGGCCCGGCCTCTGGGGGTGCCAAGTGTGTGCACGGGAGTGTGTGAGCCTGCAAGCGCGCGTTAAATGTGCCTGTGAGTGTGCGCAGGAGTGAGCAGCGGAAGCCCTTCGGAAACTGACCCCGCAGCTCTGGGTCCCTTCACCTGGGTTTGATCATCGGTGAGGAAGGGAAAGACCGAGCGAAGTGGGTCCGTGTGTGGGATGGGGAAGCCGGATCCGCGCTGATCCTGGAGACTCCGGGATGTCTTTGCCTGAGCCCTTCCCCCTCTGCTGCCAGCCTAGGGAACAACCCTCAAAGCAAGAATATCTGTAAGGACACACACACACACACACACACACACACACACACACGAAATCCTGGCCGAGGCGGGGACGTCTGGGAGAAGTCATTGGTTTTTTTATTCCTCTTTTCAGAATGGGGGTGGGATGGGTGGATTTCACGTGCAAAACCCGAGAGCCTTGGACTGGATTGTTCTTTGTTTGGAACTCTCCCCCGACCCACCCAAAGCGCAGAGGAGCTTAATTTTCTTCCCACCCTGCTCCCACATCTCCCTCCCCCCCCCCCCCATTACTATATTCCTTCACTCTTTTGTCACTCACCCTCCAGGACCTTACCTGCCTCCAGGGGCTGAGGGCACCTCCTTTTTCTCCCTCGCTATTTCCTTTGACAGGATGGAGGATTCTTCCCCCAGAGGTTTCAGTTTGGAAGTCTGAGCACTCTGCTCCAGCCCTTTCGTTGCCCTTCTCTTGAGGTTGTGACTTTGGACAAATCACCTTTCTTCTCTGGACCTGGATCTCCTTCTCTGTAAAAGAAGGACCTAGAAATGTAATACATCCCCCAGGCCCTCTTGTAGCTCTGAGTTCGTAGCTTCCTTACTTTTCAAATCGGTTTTACTTTTATGATCCTTCATAGCATTTAAAGACAGTTTTTGTGTTTATCCTTTTTGGAGTACGTATAATTTAAGGAAGGAGAAGACCACAGAGTTGGTTCTGGGTGGGTGAGTGTGTGGTGGTTGGGGTTTGCTTCCATCCCAGCATTTCCCACGGTACCCCTGGGTTTCAGCCTTCTCTGAGGATGAAATATTCCATCATGTCACTGAGATCGCTTCATCTCTCTTCTCTGTGCTTGTTTAAAATGTCATGTCATTTTTGTAGAAGAATTAAGGTATGTGTGATTAATTCTTTAGATACCTGAAACATACATACATTCAACCTCAAACCTAGTCCTTAAATTGTTGTGCAGTCTTTCGGATCTGCAGGGCTTATTAAAGAGAGTATACCTTCCCTAATAGATTTCCCTCTTTTACTCAGTAGCCTCACTTATTTATTCGTTTGTGAATTCATTTGTTCATCAATACTTATTGAGCAGTTTCTGTTGTAAATACGAGGCAGTTAGCTGGTACCAAGTACTATTTTGCATATTAGCTCCTTTGATTCTCAGCATTTCCTTGGACAGATACTACTGCTATCCCCGTTAAACAGAAGAAGAAACTGAGGCATAGGGAACTTAAGTACCTTGCTTATCTCCAACTAGAGCCACCAGAGCCTCGCTTCTGTCCGTAGGACTCTTTAGTGACAGGTGAGTTTCCTGCCTCCATGCCTCCTACCCACCTTTCATTACTCACAGCAACCTCACAGCCTGTCCCAGGGTAACCATGTTTTGTTCTTAGCAAACTGAACTGGACAAAACTGGATTTTACATCCTCTGTCAAGCCTGAGAGAGGGCCCAGTACACAGTCGGAGGTTGTCAGACGCCTGTTGAGTTGAGCAAGCCATTGTACAACACTACACAATGGTGTCTTGAAAGAAGCTATTGCTTTTGGCATTTCTTGAATCATCTTTTCAAGTCTTCCTACTTGGATGGTCCCTTCCTACCACCATCTCTGCACCCATTCGCCTTTCTAGTTTGCTGCCATTTTACTACCGAGGCTGAAGAACCATGAAACTAGCTGACTCAAAAAATAAAGTGTGATTGGCTCGAAGCAAATGAAGATGTGATGTGTGGGCTTTGGGGCATGACCTCTGTGGTGGTGTAAAAACCTTCATAGTGGGTTTTTATTTTTTTTCTTCTTGTGCTTTATGGCATGATCTTTGTGGTGATATAAAAACCATTCAGACCTGTTTTTTTTTTTTTTTTTTTTTTTTTTCTTGTGCTAATTTTTGGCTGTTTGGAAGAATTGAGGCCACAGCTAAGAGATTGCAGTGAGTATTGGTATTTCTGTGGGGACTTAAAATTGGACTTGATTGATTTTGTTAAAGCCAAATAAGGAGTGGGCAGAAGCAATTGGCCATGCCTTTGTATGTGTTAGCCATTGTTCATCCAAATCCTTCTGGCCAGATCCTACTCATCCTTGGAGCTATGTCCCACGAGTGATCTTCATGGCCTCCCTGTGAGGGCTTCCTCATAACCCCTCTCCAACTCCCGTTTATCTTTGTAACTCCCTTCATGTCACCCAACAGAGAACCTGGCACTTCACAGATGCTCTGTACTGTTTGTTGAATGGACATAACCAGCCCATTTGACCTTCAGGGTCAAAAAGGTACTCAACAGTATCAACAAATGCAGCTATTAGGGGAATAGTCTCTGAAGTCAGACCTCCTGGATTTGAATTTCAAGGCTGCCATTTTTAAAATTAAAAAAAAATATATTTAATTCCATTTGTTATTATTTTAATTTGACCAGAGAGAGAGAGAAAGGGAAAGGGAGAAAGCAAGCTGCCAGGTCCTGGACTCAAACCGCGGTTGGCCAAGGTTGCCAGTTTTTAGCTGTGTGTACTTAGGCATGTTACCTAACCCCTCTAAGTCTGCTCAGCTATAAAATGGAGGCAATATTTATCAGGATTAAATGAGATTACATATCAAAGAGTATTTTAGCCTAGTGCCTGACACATGGTAGGAGCTAAAACAATGATAGTTATTGTGATAATCCAGGTACAATGGTATTTCTTGTCTGTGTCATATCCAGATCAGCTCATTCCCATATATTCAGTGTGGGTGGAGTCAATAGGGTACAGAATTTTAACTAGATCACCCCCTGCCCCTCCTTTAAAAGATATTTATTTTATGACTAAGAGACAGAGAGAGAAAGATGCGGCACCCATGACAGGGTTTTGATGCCATGATCCACCTCCACCCTCAGCCAGCCCCAGATCATGGGCACACATGTGCCTAGCGGACTCAGAGAGGGCTCTAGATGTAACTGGCAACTTTTCCATGTGGCCTGCCTTGTGAGGTGTTTTTTTGCTTGTTTGTTTTTTGTTTGTTTGTTCGTTTGTTTGTCTTTTAGTGAACCAGTCTTAGGGATTGGCCCTTTGGGTCTAGCCCCATAGCCGAGGTCAAAAAAAAGATCGTTTTGGTCAAAGGAAACTGGCTTATTTTATTTGTTGCATCTTTGAACTTAAAAGATGTTTCAGTGAAGGGGCACCGAGGAAGTTGCCAGGGTGCTAGAAATATCCCTTATGTTGAGAAGAGTGCGGGTTCAGAGCCGTATTGCATTTGTCAAAACTGATCGCATGAAACTTAAGATTAGAGCATTTTCCTGTATTGCAAAATATTCTCCAGTTAAAAAAAGGCCTACAAAAAGCTATAGGTCTTCTTGAGTGACATTTTGTTTTAAATGCAGAAAGAATCTGAAGGGAAGACAGGAAGAGGTGTGATAAAAGGTAGGATGTTACACTTAGGCAGCTTTAACCTCTCGTTTCCATGCCGCCGCTTGCTAGCAAGTGGCTTAATTTGCTGAACTTGGTTTTCTCATCTGTACAGTGAAGATTACAAAAAAAAAAAAAAGTTATAGAAAAGGAAGAATACCCAAACCTACCACATAGAATGATTAAAAGGATTAAATCAGATACAGTCGCTGAAGACACCTGCCACATAGTAAGTACTCCATTGTAATGGTTTCCTTAAAAAACAGATTATCTGGGTTAGTGATAACAATACTTGGGGGATTTCGAATAGTCTCTTTCATTCCAGGGATCCCCAGGTATTTTATAAACATTAATTAACATGCGCTCTCGCTTTGCCAGCACTGGCTCTGTGGATAGGTTGGTTTTTAGGACTTTTTACTTTTCTGTAAAAGTAGACCAGGAGACTGATTCTGCACTAAATGCTTGGTAAGCAGTTTTCTGTCCCTGAACTGGTCATGCTGTTCTGTGGTGCGTTGTTGTTGTGCTTGACACAAATGTCACAGAGGAAACCCAGTTTCTTCAGAAAAACAGAAAAAGCTATCTCAAGAACCAGCCATAGCAGTGTCTGTGTTCACAGAGCATGTTTTTAATTAACTGACTCCATGTAAATTAAAACTTGGAATTTGGGTCAGTAGAGGGTTATTCAGTTTTCCATGCAGACTTACTAGTTCAATGCTGGGGCATTTGCAAGGTGGATGTGTTTTCTGAAACACAAAATAAAAATCACAACAAAATAAGACATTAAGGGACCAACCTGAAGACCTGGGGTCAAGAGTAAAGTGCTGGAAGCATTTGAATAGGAGGAAAGCTTCCAGTTTGGAATCTATTATTAGTTGTGGCCTTCGGCCAGGTAGTAAACTCACCTATAAAATGGGTCTGATTAGGGGCCAGAGGGAGGTTTGCTCAGCAGTAAAGTACTGTGCTCTGTGAATCAGATCTACATGGAGAGGTTACTGGTTCATGACCAGAGACCTCCCTGAATATACTGGGCATGTGTGTGCCCATGGTCTAGACTGACTAAGGCTCAGGGTAGATCTTAGCATGAAGATGCTGTCGGGAGTACTGTATCTTTGTTGTTCTCACCCATAGAATAAAAAGATCAACTTAAAACAAATGGCTCCGGTTATCATCTACTGAGAAATAAATACAGAATAGTAGTTGACTGCAGTCAGACACACCTGTAAGCTGCAGTTTCCCTACCTGTAAAATGGGACCTATAGTAGCAATAACTATATTCACGTGGTGCTTATTATATGCCAGGCAGTATTTAAGAGCTCTGCATATTATAATCATTAAAGTTACATCAGCCATAATAATAATACAAAAACCCCAAATCCCAAATCTCAGTAACTTAATACAATTGAAGGTCATTTCTTACTCAAACTCTGATTGAGAAGGGGTGGGATTGGGGCAGATAGGAGGATCACTTAAATATCAGGATTGATTTGGGGGGAATTTGGCTTTATGTGTCTTCTACATGTGACTTTCTGCATCTACCCTGGATATTCATCCCACCAATAGATGAAGAAAGAATGTGGAGGATCTGAAGAAGAATCTAGCAGAGACCCATATCCTGTGCCCATGTGTCACTGGCCTGATATATCATTGACCCTCCTGCCACCAGATATCTGGGTGTCCTTCTTATGCACAAAACCACATTCTCTTTTCCCTAAGAGAGGAGCTCAGCTTCTAGTCAATTACTGCCTCCCAACCTAAAGTTTAGGATTTTTTCTTTTTTCTAATGATAGAGTGTGTGCATGGGCATGAGAGAGGTGAGGCAGCACCTTCTACAAGACTTGGTCAGGCCACAATCTTCTTCCAGTTCTCCAGCCCTCTAGCATGCTGCAGATGTGTACGTGCACCAGCTGTGTTTTCAGGCCATGCAGGCTGGGGGCTCGAACTGCTGTTGGCATGTGGCTTCAAGCTCCACAGCCTGGTATACTACTGACTGTACAACAGAGGCTGGGCTAAAAGTTCAGGACTTTGGGGTAATGCTCATTCCTATCTACTGAACTGAGTATGGCTCCTCATAGTTCAGGGACCCATGAGCCCAGAGAGACACATTGTCTGCTACTCTGCATCCACAGCCCATATAGGAGCGGGGCAGGATAACCACACTATGACTCCCATGGAAGAGATGTGGGGAGAAGGCATTGAGCAGTCACTGGTAGTTATGAACTGTGGCCAAGCTGGCGTCGTGTGGTTGTGCCTTGGCAGTGGGCAAAGTTATGGGAGTAGGCTCTGATTCTATCCCTTAAGAGGGAATTACTGGTTCAATGTTCTCTGTACCCCCAGCTCTGCCAGGTGGAGGAATATTTTTTTGTCTATTATTACTGACCATACCCAAAATGAGTCTTGAGGGGTATGGCCTTTGTGAAGGCCCTAAATAAGTTTTTTTAAAGAAGTAGTTATTGAGGCCAGCAGGTGGCGTGGCGGTTAAGGGCACTGGACTCCCACATGGCCCACCACGGTTCAAGTCCCAGACCTGGTGGCTTGCTTTCTCACTTTTCCCCTCTCTCTCTCACTGTGGACCTCTCTGGTCAAATTTAAATAAATAAATAAATAAATAAATAAATAAATAAATAATAAAATTTAGAAAGGTAGTTATTAGATTTTATTTATTATTATTATTTTTAAATTTGACCAGAGAGAGACATAGAAAGGATGGGGGGAATAAGAAAGCAAACCACCAGGTCTGGGACTCAAACCGTGGCCAATCATGTGAGAGTACAGCACCTCAACCACCATGCCACCTGCTGGTCCCAAGGCCTGGAGTAATTTTTAAGCTGCCAGGTTGGAACATGTACTGCAGTTGGCCAGGTGGGAGTTCAGCACCTTAACTACCTCGCCACCAGCTGGCCCCTCCACTATTCCTTTCTAATTTTACTTGCAAACTGGTTAATTTATGTCCAAGCTCCTCTCTTTCTTTAATACCTTGCGAAGCTCAGCCATGAACAATAGCAAAGTCTATTACCATTATCTTTTCCAATCTCTTTCTCTAGAGCCTAGAGGTTCTGTAGGCATGAGTTTTGACTCGGAAATTAGAATAGGTGACAGTTTAAGCAAACATTTTACCACTGCATGACATGGCTCTCCAGTTGCTAGTATAACTGCCACCTGACTTCTAAGCCAGTGTCATGTGTTTTAAGCATCCCACTCCTGGCACCAATTCCTTTTTCCAGTTAGGTTAACGCTAGCTGGTGCATTAGAGAAACCCTAGCATCTTAGTGGCTGGACACAACATAAGTTGTTTTTTCTTTTTTCTTTTCTTTTCTTTTCTTTCTTTTGTGTGTGTGTGTGTGTGTGTGTGTGTGTGTGTGTGTGTTTTGAGAGATTTTTGCTGTAGGACGTGTGTGCTCTCCAGAAAGGCAAAGAGAGACAGAGAGACAGAAAGCAAGAAATCCCTAGGGGGATGGTCACACGGCAATACCTTCTCCTCCATTCTCCTCTTGGGATCTGGGCACGCACATATACGCACCTGGTGTGGGTTTAAGCCACCGGGTCCGGGACTCGAATCACAGTTGATTATATGGGAGTCCAGCAATGTAGCCATTATGTCATCTGCAGGTCCTCAAAAGTTGTTTTCACATTCATGTAGAGTTTAGTTGATGACCAGAGAGGGAGGTGCTCTATCCATGGCAGGTGATGAAGGTCCTGCCATCTGGAACATGTGACTCCCAGACATTTTCCTAACTGAGGATGTCAGACCATACGAAAGATTGTGTGGGAAATTTTTATGGGACAGTCATGGATGTGGGTATGTCACTTCCTCTACATTCTGATGGCCTGAACTCGGTCATATGACTTCAACTGGGAATTATGGTCTCTGGTAGGGCCACTATCCTCAGCCACGATTCTATTCTATCAAAGGAGTACACATTTTTGGTAGAGAGCTAGTCATCTCGACAACTTTACAGAACATACTATGCTAATATTATCTACATTTTACAGATGAGGAAGGTGAGGAACAGAAAGTTTAACACATTCGCTAAGGTGACACAGCTTACGAGTGGCTGGGCCAAAGCTGAATTAGTCAGTCTGGCCTTGGCTGCCTCTTAGAATGCTTGTGAGGATTAACATATTAATATACTGTGAGGAGGCGAAGTGTTTATCTCAGCATCTCATTCAGGGTATCCACTTACTATCTCTTACCTTTATTATTGTTGATACTATCATCCTATACAGGAAGTGGAAAGGATGAAGAGTGACTAGGTATGATGCTTTCAGACATGGGGAAAATATAAATCTGAAAGAGTAAGTGCTCCAGGAAAATTGTATCATGTGCTTGCCTTCTCCCCTCTGCCATCCACTGCATTTTTAAAAAAATTGTTAGTGAGTACATGTACTCACCAGAGAAGAGAGAAAGAGCATGTGTGAGCTAGCACCCCCCCAGTGGGGCGTGGTCATGCACAATCCCTTCTCCACTATTTCTTCACCCCATAGGATTTGGGGCACACATGTACATGTGCCAGGCATGACTTTCAAGCTGCTAGGGCCAAGATTCGAACTGCAGTTGGCCTTGTGGGATCTGGCTCTCCATGAATAGGGCTTAACCTACTGTGCTGTGGGGTCAGCCCTCCCCTGCATTTTGTCCACAGGGGCAACTACCTACAAGTTGCTGAGCCAGAGGTTTTATTTAATCTTCACAGTGTTCTTGTGACGTGAGTGTTTCTTATCCTTATCCTACTGGGGAGGAAACTGAGGCTTAGAAAGTTCAGCAATTGGCTAGAGATGTCACAGCTATTAAGTGGATGAGTCCTGGCTCTGAGCTGTGACAGCCCAGGTGTGAAATCTAGACCATATAAGCCTCTAAGAGATCTCAGAAGGGGGCCATCAGGTGGCATGGTGGTTAAGGTGCCAGACTCCCATATGGCTGACCACGGTTCTTGTCCTGGACGTGGAGGCTTGCTTTTTCACTTTCTCTCTCTCGTGCTCTGTGTCTCTCTAAAAATTAAATTAAAATTTAAAAAATAATAATGATGAATAAAATTAAATAAAATTATTCTTTAAAATAAAACATCCCAGAAAGACCCCAGTAAGCTCCTGGGGTGGGGGCAGAAGGCAGGGATTGCCATGGTGCTCTTGGTTATAGTTGATGATTATCCTTATGGGTTATGTGGTCGTATGTCCTTTTTTGGTTCCTGCTGGCGTCACCCTCTCTAGCTGTCCTGCTAGTCACAGTCCAGTCATCCACTGGATCACAGTATAGCCTTCTCAGTCACGGGCCTGTAGCAGTGACTGGCTCCCTATTCTCCAGGACACAGCTCTGCCCATACCCTGCCTGGCTGGGTAGCTCAACACCATGAGGGGAGCCCAAGCCTTCTCAACAGTAGAACTATCACAGAAAACTGTGGGATGAAGGAGGATTCATTCCAGTTCTCCTGAGCCTGGTCCACCCTGAGAAACATGAACTGGACTTTTCCCAGAATCTGGAGTTAAGTGGACCGAGGTTCAAATTCTGGCCCCACTACCTAGGAGCTGGGTAACCTTCGACAAACCAGTTAATCTTTCCCAGCTTCAATTTCCTCATCTGTTATATGAGGATGATGGTAGTGCTCCCTTCTGGGGTTGTTGGGAGGATGAAATGAGTTAATTCACATCAAAGTCCTTAGAATGGTATTGGACGCATCATAAATACTCAGTGTCTATTAGCAGTGCTCATTATTACTAAGCATTGAAGCAGGGCAAGCCTCTGTGCTTAACGACATGCTCCCAGAACACTACATCATTTACTGAATGAGTAAAATGCAGTAAATGGTCAACCAGACTTCTGGGGTTGGACTACTCACCAGCTGTGTGACACTGGGCAAGTTATCTACCCTCTCTGTGATTGAGTCAGTCTTTCCTTTTCTTCAAAGAGGATAATAATAAAACCTAATGAAAGCTTTTGAAAAGTAACTGACATGTAGACATTGCTTAGTAGATATTGACTATTGTTGGAATATATATTGTGGAACACACACATACGTACAAAATGGTGCATGAGCATGTGAGAAAGAGAAAGCACCCTCCATGTCCTGTCTCACAGCACTCCTTTTTCCCCAGTCCTTCAGCACCTCAGGATCTAGGGTGACCATGCATGCACCCATGTGTTTTCAGGCCTGCCTAGAGATTTGAACCCAAAGTCGGCCATGTGGGTTCCAGCACTGTAGTCCAGTATGATAAGGGCTGTGCCACATAGGCTGATTTTGGACATTATTATATTCGCTATGGCTCGTTTTCTTTCTTTTTTTAAAAAAAATATTTATTTTAAATTTTATTTATTATCGTTATTCTTCAACTTTGATGAAAGAGAGAGAGAAAGAAAGCAAGTCACTGGGCCCAGGACTTGAACCACAGCTGACCATGTGGGAATCCAATGCCTCAACCACCACACCACCTGCCCGCCCCCATTATGACTTGTTTCTATAGGCACTGTGTTCTACATGAAGCAACATGGTATCTGACCACATGGAGCTTGCAGGCCAGTGTGATGGATTTAGTTTATTCATCAAGTGATCATGCAGATGTAAATTCACAACTGTGCCAGTTACTACAAAGGAGAGATGCATGATGTCATAAGATAACATCACTGAGGTTCCTCATGTGGAAGGGAATAAGGGGGAGTTTCACTAAGAAAATGCAGATGTGAGACTGAAG
This sequence comes from Tupaia tana, assembly GCA_026018925.1. Classification (NCBI taxonomy): domain Eukaryota; kingdom Metazoa; phylum Chordata; class Mammalia; order Scandentia; family Tupaiidae; genus Tupaia; species Tupaia tana. Next base: position 211,249,618 of record JAKSZU010000006.1, read on the forward strand.
TGCAGCCAATTTGGTGGGAAAGGTAGGAAGAATACTCCATGAATGAAACAACATGTGCAAAATACCTGTGGCAGAGGTCCGTAGTGAGAAGGAGGAGAGCCCAGGGTGCCTGGACAGGCATAAGGGGTAAGGGGAGCTGGGTGGAGATTAAGCATCTGCCAGGTTAAAAAGTCCATCATGGGCCCAGCATGTGGTGTGGTTAAGAGCGCTGGACTCCTACATGGCTGACAACAGTTCAAGTCCAGACTGGCGACTTGCTTTCTTACTTTCCTTCATTCTCTCTCTCTCTCTCTTTCTCTCTCTGTCCCTCTCTGGTCAAATTAAAATAAATGAATGAATGAATAAATGAAATGAATGAATAAATAAATAAAATAAAGTTAAATACAATAATTCTTAAAAAAAAAAAAAAAAGGTCCATCTTTCTCTGAGGGTCATGGAGAGCCTTTGATAGCTTTTCAGGGGGGAAATGCCACTAGCAGGTTTGTGTTCTAAAGTGTCCACATTGGCCGCAGTACAGAGAGCAGACTGGAAAGAAAGGGTGAATGTGGGAAGGCCAGTTAAGGTCAGGTAATGCCCCCATCGGACACAAGAAAAATTTGAGGCTGTAAGACATTTAGTCCCTTGTCCAGAGTTGCTAAGACAATGAATGACAGTGGAGAATTTGAAACCAAGTCCACAGGACTTCAAATTCTGTCTTCCTCCCGCCATACTATGCCTCCTTCCAAGGGAGCATCTGGTTCAAGTCATATTTTACAGAGGGGGGATCTGAGGCCCAGAGCAGAACGTTGTCTTGGCCTGGCCCTCACAGCAGAGCTAGACCTGGTCCACTGGGTTTTTTGGATTCTCAACCTGTTGCCTGCACATGGTGATACATTGTCTCCTCTAAACCAGACCACTCCCAAGGAGCTGTGGGATGTGAGCCTGCATTGTCGATAGCAGTGTGGAGATTCATTTACCATCTGGCTGCACTGTCTCTGGTTTCACTCAACATCCTCACAGTAAAAGAAATGCTGGTTCAAAACATGCTCAGGTCCCCGTTAGACTGACTGAGCCCATGAAAGCAATTCCTGTGAACCGCTGCACTAAATACAGAATCAAATGAACAGTTCCCAGTGTCGTCACATCTGAAAACAGATCAGCTCAGAGGAGGGGCCAGAGGGAAATCTTAAAAAGCACCTGCCTCAAAGGTTCAGGTTGCTTCAGCTCACTGATTTTCTTTGGATGGCGTGTGTCACTGTTTCTCCCCAATCCCAGCTCCCAGTGCCACCCAGAGAGGTGTGATGTTCACAGAAAGCATGTAGACACCAATGACTTCTCCCTGAGCCAGCCAGTGGAGTAGAGGTTACAGTACTGGATACCACACACTGGACTCCTCAGTTTGAGTCCTGGACACAATGGCTTGAAAATCACACAGGGCACGTGTGTGTGCATGCCCAAAATCCTGAGAGGAAAGTGGAGGAAGATGATTGTGGCATGGCCATCCCCACCGTGAGGGTGATGTCTCACTTCTCCTCAATGTCTCTGTCTTTCTCTGGCAAGCGCATGCACTCTATAGCAAAAACAAACAAAAACAAAGATCTCTCCTCTTTCTCTTGAGGCCTTTGAGAATTTCAAGTGTTGGGGAGCAGCCTAAGCCTTTCCCTTCATCAGTCTCCCTGCTCAGCGCCTGTAAGTCTTGTCTTTGCTAATTTTTTAAATCTTATTTATTTATTTCTTCCTCGAGAAAGGGAGAGTCACCCCCAACAAGGTCTTCATGCCACAACCCTACCTCCAGCCCTGTTTAGCCAGGATCATGGGCACGTGCGTACCTGGAGTGCACAGGGAGACCTCGGACTCCCATGTGATCGACTGTGGTTCAAGTAACTCACATCAGGTGCATGTGCATGCATGCCCCAAATCCCCAGAGGAATGGAGGAGAAGGGATTGTGGCATGGCCATCCTTGCTGGGGGGTGATTTCTTGTTTTCTGTCTCTCTGGCAAGTGCACATTTCCTATAGCAAAAATCTCTCAAAAGAAGGAAGGAAGGAAGGAAGGAAGGGAGGGAGGGAGGGAAGGGAGGGAGGGAGGAAGGGAGGGAGAGGAGGGAGGAGAGAGAGAGAGAGAGAGAGAGAGAGAGAGAGAGAGAGAAAGAAAGAAAGAAAGAAAGAAAGAAAGAAAGAAAGAAAGAAAGAAAGAAAGAAAGAAAGAAAGAAAGAAAGAAAGAAAGAAGCATGGCCATCTTCCCTGGGGGGTGATTTCTTGCTTTCTGTCTCTCTCTGCATCTCTGACGAGTGCATGTGCCCCAAAAAGAACTAGGAATGTTCTAAAAGCCAACAGAAGAAACTGTCTAGGAGGAGGAAGAGGTCTACTGTATCAAGTGCATACAAGGTCTTTACTATGGTGTATGGTTGCACCCCCTAGATGTGGGAGTATTTCTGCCTCAACCCTTGGGGATTATTTCAGGGCCAATGAAGAAGCAGTGTTGATGTGTTTAATGGGAACCACACCAGCCATCTTGAACTGGACAGATGTTTGTGATGTTTTCTCAAGGGGGTGGAGGGAAAGCGCCATCCACCTGTTATCTGTAAACTGGGGAGGGCTCTACAAAGCACCTCAGGGACCCCCCCATGGGGTAAGGTGAGGAGGCTTCCCAGCTCCACCCTACACATTCACACAGAACCAAGGTTCTGCTCCCCTTTTATCTTTTCTTTAAATATTGGGATTTATTTCTTCTACAAGAGAGAAAGAGGGAGCAAGAGACAGAGAGACAGAGACAGGAAGGAGCAAAGCAGGCACCCTCCACAGGATCTTCATGCTGCAGTCCAGTCCACCCTGTCTCAGCTGGCCTGGGTCACACACCTGTCTGGCATGCTCAGAGAGGTCCCGGGATGCAAACCTCACCTCTTTCTCATTTGGGTCCAGCTGTGTCACCACGGTGCCACTATCTAACTCCTATGTTGGGCTTTTGCACGAGCCGTATGAAACAAGGATCTTCAAAACATTTATGGAAAATGTATATTATGAAAAACTATTTGTGGATTTCAAAAAATTTTTGCGCCAAAATAAACATGTACTTCAATTCTGTTTTTCCATGAATGCTTTGAAGTCCCCTCACAAAGAGTTTGAAAAGCAAGGCCTTCCTGCTCTGACATCCTGGGAGGCTCAGGCTGCCCTGGGAGCTGGGATCCCACGGGGCATCTGTGCTTTGCTTTGACCAACGAGAGCTGCCCAGCAGGCAAACGTGTCCTGCTGAGGTTTAGGGAAGCTCTGAGTGGGATGAGTTTGAGGAGAATCCAGTAAGTAGGTGCTGTGCTCAAAACCTTGGTAGAACTCCAGGACCCAAAAGGAATGGAAGAGGGAAGAAAGGGAGCTAGGAGAACCCATCTTGGAAATTAATCAAACAGATAGAGTTCAGATGCTTTCAAGATCCCTCTCCTCTCTCCCCTCGGGGTCTGGTCTCCACACTTATTTGCAATTCTGCTTTTTACTTTATGCAAAGCTTTTTTTGTGTTCCCTTTTCTGCTGCATCCTCACCTCCTGGGTGGCATTTCTGATTCAAGGGAGCAAAGGTGGAACTCGTCAAAGCCATCACGGAGCCAAAAATAACCCTGTCCAGACAGACACTTCCTGACCTGCCATGTTAAAGTGCTTGCTCTCATTTGTCAAAGTCGGCATGAACTGGTCTGAGGTTGAACACTGGCATTCCTCTGTACCTAAAGAAGGCCCCCTCCCCCCACAAGAAGTTTTGTGGCTAAATCAATTATACGTAAACAGAAAAGATCAGTCCTGACTTTCCAAGCCCTTATGGAGGCAAATAGCGATTTGAGGTATTGAGATTCATGCAGTGCACGTTATTCACTCACTGAAATGTGTACTCTGCCTGAGGTGAGGGGGCGGGATCCTTATATGGTGGTTACAACCAAGGACCCGAGGTCAGGCAGTCTGGGGTCCAATCCCAGTGCCACCTCTTGCCAGCTGTGCCATGTCGGGCAAGTTCTTTCTGAGTCTCAGTTTCTTGTCTTGTGAGAGTGCCCCCTCACAGGAGTGTCTGGGATGAAATGAAATGACATGATGCTTATAGGCTCTTAGTGCATGGCATGAGTGCTTGGTACATGTTGGCTATTGGAAATTGCCCTTGTAGCACTCATTGGGCCGTACGGACTAGCCCATTCATCCATTCATTTTTACAGATCATCGCTCTCTACTACAGCTTCTAGCACACAGTAGGCACCGAAACGTGTCTGCTCAAGGAATGCACGAGGTCACAGATTATAAATGCCATGTGAGCAGGGATAGATGGTTTATTTACTGCTGTCACCCAACAGTGTCCACACAGAGGTCACCGAATAAAGATCCATAGCTCGTGAAATAAACTGAGTGAATGGGGTCCCACCAACAGGCAAACCATCGCTAACCATTGGTTAACTGGCTGGGAGTCTTTTTCTGCATTTCTGAATTCTCAGCCCTGAAAAACCCTCCTTGTCAAAGCTTGCTTCCCTTTGAAGAACAGAAGAGAACTGATCGCTCATTCTTCTTTTGTACTCTGCTTCTGCCCATGAGACAGCACCTCACTGTAATTCAAAGTCGAAAGCTGTGTCTGCATAGGCTCTTGGATCTTAGAGCTGGAAGAAGCCTTCACACCTCTCCTGGTGCAGCCCGCTGCCTTCAGTCTGGGTATCAGATGGGTTTTATGCCTGAGAACCAGGGCTTAATAGGTTTGCACGGGGCCGCACAGCTGCCGGCAGCTGAATGTGGTGGGTGAGAGACGGTTCTGAGAGTGAGATGGAAATCCTCACTTCCAGGCTGGGCCAGGGTCTTGGGCCTCCAGATCCTGAGTTGGTGTCTCCATGACACCAGGCTGCTCCAGGGGGAAATAAAAGGCACAAGGCTTTGTTCTCTCCTCCGCGGTGCTGCGCGCCGGTTCTCGTGTGTCGAGGTCGGCCGCATGCCAAGCTCCACCGAGCGCTGCCTCAGTATCATCTCACTTCGTCCTTCCAGCGCCAGCACTGAGTTCTGTGTAATTAGTTTGCTGTATGACCGAGGAAGCTGATTCAGGGAGGCCGTGCAGTGGGGGCACAGGATCTGAGGTTCCAACCAGTCACCTGGATGGGCATCACCAGGCTCTCCTGTGAACTGTGCTGGCCATTTAGAACAAGGGTGCAGTGCGACACGTTACACGTTTCTTACATGTAGGGGCCAGGCAGTGGAGTGAGGGTAATGCAGTCGGAGCCGCACAGCAAAGGGCTGGGTTCAGGTTCAGAGATCACCACCCTACCCCCGAGCACACTGGGTACATATGGCCGTGATCTGGACAAGCCGAGACTGGGGGTGGCTTAGGGTCTGAAGACCCTGACAAGGAGTGCTTGTCTTTTTGTCTTATGGAAATAAATAAATACACTTTAAAAAAAGGTCTTAAGTACCCTGATGACAGTGCGACTGTCTAGACAGTGCTAAAGCAGCTGGTCAATTCTGTGGAGGATAAATCAGCCATTAGGTGAGCAATCCATTGATTGAATCAGACTGGCAATGTGGAATTGGAAAGATAGAGCAACCACTTGCCTCGCCCTCTCCCTTATGATTCCCTGTTGTGGGCTTGTCCATGTTAACATCTTTCCTTCTCTTCTTTCATTTGGAAATCCTTTCTGCCTAGTAAGTGCCGGGCACTGGGAGAAAAGCACTGCCAATACGTAGTCTGGTTTTGGTTTTGTGATTAGGAAGACCAGAATCTAGAGACCAGCAGCGTAATGGCTATGTCGCTGGACTCCCATGTAGTCGACCGCGGTTCAATTCCCTGACCCGGTGGCTTAAACTCACACTGGGTACATGTGCGTGCATGCCCAGGATCTCTAGAGAAGAGTGGAGGAGAAGGGATTGTAGCATGGCCATCCCCCCTGGGGATTATTTCTCGCTTTCTGTCTCTCTATCTCTCTCTGTCTTTCTGGAGAGCACACGTGCCCTATAGCAAAAAAAAAAAAAAAAAAAGACCAGAATCTTTTTTTCCCCGCCCCCCAGAATAGTACGATATGTATCAATTCAAATATTTTATCTCAGCCTGTTTACCTAATGTTCCTATTGACTAATTCAGGTCTGTTTCTTTTTCCTCCCCTACAGACCAAACTCACCTGCCAGTTGGGTGGAACTAAAGCGAGAGGTCATAGGAGACAGCAGGAGATGTTTCATATTTATCAGGCTGTGTTCCCTGTAATTTGGAACCCCACTACACCTTCTTGTTAGGAATCCTTCAGATTTGCAGTTTACAGACTCCTGTCGCTGATCTGCTCCTCGTCAGAGCAGCCCTATGTAGCTGGGTGAATAGTGTAATAGCATTAGTGACCTGACTCTCACAGGAGGAAGTGGAGGGTGGGCGATGTGAAGCGTCTTGCCCGAGGTTTCCGAGGAAGTGGCAGCCGAGTGGAGTCCTGATACAGGGCTCTTCCTGTGTTTCCCAATACCTCTCTTTGCACGTTGTTGGTGCTCAACTATTTTAAGGACCTGCATCGAATATGCCAAGGGTGAGGGGAATACACAGAAGCCCCATCTGAAGAGAAATCGGGACATGGAGGTTGCCTCAGCCTTTAGGTTCTCCAACCTTGGACATAGGGAGTTGTTCTGTTTCCCCCATCCCTCATCACCTCTAAGGCCTTGATGGAATTTAAGTCTGACCTGGCCCCCACCTGTTCATCTGCCATCATGAGAGGGGAAGGGGCCCCCCAGAACATTGGGAGTTGGATCTCCGAAGTCCAGGGAATGTCTACTCAGAAAGGAAGGGCAGGGACTAACCTCTGGATCCATCAGAGCTTTTGCTGCCAAACAGATGGCCCCTTACCCAACTTCCTACTGGCCCAGAAATTCAGGCCACTATCCTGGGCTAACTGAGCCTTCCCCATAGTGGGCCTTTCCAGAGGAGCCTGATAAGCTTATTCTGAAGGAAAACACAAGTGCCGAGGCTCTATAAGCCCAGTGTGCCTTGGCTCAGCTGTGAAAGCCATGCTGCTCCCACACCAAAACAGGTTGCACTGCGCACTTGGAAAGACAGGCCTGCCGCCTGGAAGCTATGCCTCTGGGGGGGGGGAGTTCCTACCTTTTTCGTTCTCACTTTGCCAGAGTTTCCCACTGAAACAGCTCACAGTCAACAAATCCTTGTGCATTCCATCCACAGGGTCTCTGTTTTGGATCTTAATCACTCATTGTGTTTTTCTAAAAGTAAAATGAGGTTTCTATGAAAGGAGAAGTAGGAGGTTATTGATTGCACATCACATATCAAGGAAAACATGAGTGTGTTTTCATTTGGATGAAGTGATAGGAAGTATTTGTTACTGCAGTAGTACCTGGGACAGGCAGCCTGTGAGTGTGTGTTCATGTACGTGTGTGTGTGTTATATGGGTGGTGTGTGTGCACATATGTGTGTGCCTGTGTGTCTGTATGTGTGTGGGTGTTGTATGTGCACACATGTGTGGAGTGTTGCACATGTGCATGTATGTGTGCCTGTGTGTGCACGTACGTTGGTGTTGTGTGCACATATGTGTGATATGTGTGCACATGTATGGGTGTTGTATGTGTACATGTATGTATGTGCACATCTGTGTGTGGGTAATGTATGTGTGTGAGTGTTGTGTATATACACCTATGTGTGTATGCCTGTGTGTGTGTGTCGGGGTGTTGTGTGTGTGTGCCTGTATCAGCTCAGCAGATTTGGACATTGCCATAGCTTCTGAGTCTGTGTTGAGTGTCTTACTTTTTTCTGCTATTTTATGCCAGGTGTGTGCACTTGTCAGAGAAAGAGAAACAGAGAGGAAAACAAGAAAGCACACCCCAAGGGGAATGGTCATGCTGCAATTCCTTCTCTATCTCTCCCTCTTTTCAGGATTTTGGCTATGTGTGCACACACACATGCGCCTGGTGTGATCTTCAAGCTGCCGGATTCAGGGCTTGAACTGCATAGTTAGCCATGTGGGATCCAGCTGTCTTAACTACCAGGTCACAGGCTGGCCCTGGGTTGAGTTTTTTTTTTTTTTTAAGAGATTTTTGCTGTAAGGTGTGTGTGTGCTTGCTGGAGAGACAGAGACAGAGATAGAAAGTGGCCATGGCACAATCCTTTCCCCCTCCGTTCTCCTCTCAGGATTTTGAGCATGCATGCACACATGCCTGGCATGAGTTTCAAGCCACCGGGTCCAGGACTCGAACTACAGTTGACCAAATGGGAGTCCGGTGCCTTAACCACTGTACCACTTGCTGGCCCTGTTGGATTGAGTTTTGATTACTAAGGTTTGCAGACTGTTATGTAGGGAATGTTAATGTCTTCATAGTCTCTGGTCTCCTTATCTATGCCATCTCTATCCCAAGTCACACTCAAACACATCCCTTTAACTTTGTATTTACGGCCATAAAAATACTGGTTTTACAGATTTTGTCCCAAAGTTGGCTAAGGCACCATCTGTTCTGCAGATTTTGCTTTCAGAATTAGTTTACTGTGTATATTTTACGTATTTTATGGAGGGGGCACTGATTTCTCTGTCATTATCATGTAGCCTCAGGAATTCTTGCAAAATGAGAAAAATCTAACCAGCCTTTATTTATTTATTTTGTTTCAAATGTAACAATTCATAATGTTTTCTGTATTGTTAGAGTTCTTGGCCACATAATTATTTATTTTTTTTTAAGTTTATTTCTCCTGAGAGAGAGACAGACAGAGACACAGAGAGACAGCGCCCTCAATGGGGCCTCGCCTCTGCCATCCACCCTGCAGCACAGACCAGAACCTTCCCATGTGGGTTGGCCTCATGGAGCAGTGAGTTCCCACTGAGCCACTGACCGGCCCCAAATTACACAGTTATTAATTATGGCTTTGTAGTTTTCTTTTCATGTTTTAGAGCTGATAATTTTCACTTTTAGGGCATTAGGTATTTTCCTGGGCCCAAGAACTGACTTGCCTAGTGGAAAAAAAAAATAGTTCTGTGCTTACAACATGAAGAAAGCCAGGTGAGATTGACCTCGCTGGTCCCTTTCCCTATGACTGCATGAAGCATGGATGCAGCCCTCGGCGGTGATTAAAGTGGTCAACCTTCCTATGTCAGAGGGAAGAAACACATGAGTACCAGGCAGAAAAAAACCACTCCTGGGAGATTTAGCCAAGACCTCCTCGGATGGAGCCCCTTCCTAGTGAAGTCACTTTTAAAGCTGTGTTTTCATAAGATTTGCCAAATATTTACAAAAGTGAGGAATCTGGTGAGGAGAAGCAAGAAGGCAGTGCTGAGTGCCTGTCCGTGGCCAGGCTGGGTATAGGAGAGGCAAAGATGAACCCGATGCTGGCTCCCTTGAGCATCTCACCCCATTACTCAAGTTCAGGATGATGCGGGCCGTCTCAGAGGCCACCCCCAGCAGGCCGAGGAGGGCTAGGCACAGACTCCAAGGCCTGCCACAGGTCATCGGGAACTCTGTGTGCAGAGGAGCCGAGGATGTTGTTACCACACGCCCGAACTCAGTCTGCTGCTATAATCAGGCCACGCCAGGCCGCAGGCATGGACCAGATTGAGTTACCATGGCCTCTACTGGGCTGCCTCCATTCCCTTTATCCACGGCTCCGTGTCGCAGGTCCTCAGGAAGCACCTACCCTGTGGCGGGTTTTCTGCCAGGAGCTGAGGGTCCGTCCAGCAATGAATGAAACCACCACTGCCCCAAGCTCATGGGGCTGCCCAGGAAATGAACACGTTGACTGAGGAAATCCAGGAATGATGGGAGTAAGAAGAAAAGGAGAGAGTGCAGGCTTCCAGTGCCCCAGTCTCTTCATCTGCTCAGTGAAGGAGGGGGCTGGGTTGCGGGTGGCTTTCAGACTTAGTAGTGACCCCTCTGTTTGGGATGCAGTCTTTCTGGGAATTGCAGTATACGACACACGGAAAAGCAGAGTTGTTGTGGTCTGATCCCCTTTGTGTACCATGGATCCTACTGCCCAAAGAAACCCAGTTTGACCTTCTAGGAGCCTATGCTGTCCTGGAATTCTGAGACTTCCTGATGATGGGAGAGGGCCTTTCCATTCCAAGCCACCATGATCCTGTGCCTGGAATTCCAAACTTCATTGGATCAAAGCTAGCTTCCTCTTCACACATGGATGCCAGATTCACATTTCTCATTTTACTCTGAGGGAGTAGGAAGAGTGTGAATGCTGAAGCTTCCATCCTAAGGTCTGCTCGAGCAGAGGGAAGGGGGAAGAGAGAGGAGAGATGATGTGTCATTGACTTGCTCTGTCCCTCTGGCTGTCCAGAGTGCTCTCAGCTGGAAGGACCATGGTGGTCCTGTGACACTGTCATCCCGGCTCCCATACCAATCAGAGCTGCTTCTGGCAAGCAGAACTCTTGTTCTCCCCTGAACACTTTCATTCTTGGTCTGAAGCTTCTGCATAAGCAGTGTGCCCACCTGGAATGGCTCCTTTCCTCCTCTCCTCTCAGCTTCACCACACTGAATCAAGCCCTCGGTCTTTCCTAGGACTACTCCAGACCTAGCTTCTCTCCCTTTTGAACCTTTACAGCCTTTGCTTGCTGTCCATAATGCAGGTTGGGGAGGGAGTCATGGATGTCCTTACAGTGTTGTAACCCTTTTGCTACAACTATGACCTGCCTCCATTAGACTGCAAGCTCTTAGAGAACAGTGTATGCATGGATCTTCTAGTTCTTTTGTATCTCTTTCCTGTTCCCTACTCAATCAAGGGGACTCTCAGTCAATACTCCCTCAATTGGAGCACAAATCCTGTATTCAGCTAGAGGGTTCTGATTGCTAAAGGTGGCTAGAGGTGAATGTGCCATATTGGACCACCTGACTCTTCATTTTAATGTATTGACCAGTTTGATGCCAGAATTTATTTGGCTGCTAGGATAAGAGACCAAATGAACAGTGGCTTAAACAAGGTAGAGAACTGGTTTCCTTATAACAGTCTAAGGCAGGTAGGCAGGCCAAAGCTACAATGGTGGTTCTACAAAATCTCAGGCTTTCTGTCTTTTTGCCCTGTACATGGTTTCCAGTTTCAAAATAGCCTCGTGGTCCCAAGATGGTTGCTACAGCTCCAGTCATTGTGCATTTGAAACAGGATCATGCATAACAAAGGCTGGGGAAAAGAATGCCTGTTGATGGAGTCAGCCCTTCTTTTAAAGAGCTTCACTGGATGCTCATTCACTAATCCTCTATTTATTTGGCCAGCACTTAGTTCCCTGACCACCATATTTCCAAGGGAGACTGAAAAGGTTAGTTCTTTGCAGGGTACTTTGTTCCCACCAGCACCACGCAGTGAGGGTTCTGCTAGTGAGGAAGAAGCCAAGAGGACTATTGATTGGGTTGGCAGCCAGCCGTGCCTGTGGTAGCTGGTTAATGGAACCTACTGTGTTTTCTGTAGGTTCCTGTCAAAGAAGGCAATGGATATTTCCATTCCCTGCTTTGCAGTTTTCTGCCAGTGACTTCAGAGGTTAGATTTCTTTAAGACCTCATCCTTAGATAAGTATTTCTTGAATGATTCACCCCAGGCCTCCCAAATCACTGAACTATAATTGGCATCATGGTGGAGTGATGGCTGACACCCATTCATGGTCACTCATCCTTTAGCACTAAGGAATGGCCCTGCTATTCTGGATCACTTTAAAGATTTGTTAAAGCAAAGTTAGAGCTAGGCTACAGCCTCTGTATTAAATTTCTTGTCTCCAGTGCTCGATAATAAGCATAATCATGATTGCATGCAACTTTGAGCTTTGACACACATTTAATACTTCTGTAGGTTTTAATATAAAAACCTGATTAGTAAGACCAAATTCTGATTTTTAAAAATGATTGATTTGCTTTTAGAATCACTCTGGTGAATAAAGACAAATTAGCTTTGGACCAGAAAGCACTCAGCCTCATAATTTTGTGGTTGGACCTTGTTTATTTCCAGTGGAACACCACCTTCTCTCAGCCTGGCTCCTCGTCCTGGCTTATCAGATGAGCTTACTCTGGATACCTTTGCTGTTACCCACAAGGTTGTGACTGTCTGGAAGAAAAGCCCTTTTTTATTTCCATCACTGTTTTCTTTTTTTTCAGAGTATTTTGTATGTATTACGTCATTAGGAAAGTCATGATGTATTTTTCTATGTTTTCTATGCAAAAATGCATCATGACTTTCCCGATGACCCAATAGACTTGCGTGTGAAGAGTCTCATTTGTGAATGATCATAGACTGCCCCAGGGTTGAAAAATGTGCACAATCAAGTGTGATGGAGGCAGGAGACTATAAATAGCAGACACTTTGATAAGCCTGAGACATGTATCTCTGAGGCCACACATAAAAGCAAGTAGATGCACCATTCTTTGGCTTTAGAACTCTCTATGAAGGTAGAGTTCTATAGGATCTGTCTTGCCAAAAAAAGGAAAAAAAAAATTGGAGGGAGAATTTGATTTTGTCTTTCAATAAAAAAGGCTTGGTATCTTTGGATTCTTTTGGACTCTAAGCCCTCAGATAGTGGGACTTGGAGTGATTAAAAAAAAAAAAAAATCCCAACTAAACTTGCTTGAACAGAAATGGAAATGACTGGTTCATGTGAATGAGAAGGCCAGGACTAGGGTTACCTGAAGGGACTTCTTGAGAACTTAGGTGTGAGAACACCTTCTTAAGAACACCTAGGTGGCCCTGCAGCCCCTTTTGGTTCCCAGTTTATGTTTTTGGTGAAGATGGAAGGTCTGGATTTGGACTGGAGCTCAACAGAGTGGACTTTATGGAGGCAACCCCTGTTGAGGGAAGTTATGGTGAGGGAAGTTAGGGGGTGCTAGAGGAGAGGCATTCCAGGTTGGGGAATGGTCTTTTGTATTGATTCAAAGAAGGCATCCTATAGCCAGTTTGCTCAGTTATAAGAAATATCACTTAACAGGAAGCTCTTCAGATTGAGGCTGCTCTTAATTTTTAGCCAAGAAAAAATGCAATCTTTATTGGAGACCTTGGCTTGCCATGTTGTGTCTCTGAGTGCTTGGGATTACATAGCTGAACCCTAGGATCATATCTCCATTCTGGTCTTACAGGGAATTAAGAAACATGTCAGGGATTCCTAGTTTCAGGCACAAAAATGGAATATTTTTATGCAGTGTTTTTACAATGACTGTCATAACCGGCAATATTCTTAAAACTTACTGGAGGTGATCGTAGTTTTATTTCATTCCTATAAAAGTCTTTCGTTTAGAGCAACATATAATATACTCTAAATCTCCATGTAAACTCTACTTACTCATTTTTCACGTGAGCCAGGAAGTAACTTTAGCTGACTGCTGAGGACATTTTGGCTTTATTTACTGAAGTAGGCCTCTTAACTTGAGTAATATTTACTTCAGTTCAAGCCAGTTCCTTTCAGCCCAGTTTTACTGAGCCAGCTATGAGCCTTCTGGGCCAGGAGGTGTGAAGTTAAGTAAGATAAAGTTCTTGCCTTCAAAGATGAAGATGTTTCAGTTAACCATGGCTGCATCATCAGCTACGCCAACACTTAGTGGCTTAAAGTAATCATTTTCTTTGGCTCTCAGTGTTGCATATCAGAGACTTGGGAAGGGCTCAGCTGGGCAGTTCATCTGCAATACGTATGGTGTCATTTGGTGACTCTGGTGGAGTAGCCACTCCCAAGATGGCTTCTTTACTCATGCACTTGGCACCTTGATGCTTTTTGACTTGCTCTCTCTATGTTGCATCTCATCTTCCAGGGCTTCTCCACATAGGCTTTTCCACATGACTTGGGCTTCTCACAGAATGGAGGTCTCAGGGTAACAGCCCTTCTTTCATGGTGGCTAACTTCCAAGAGGCAGAAATTGGAAGCTTTCAGGTTGCATAAGGGCTACATCCAAAACTGGTCAAGTGTCACTTTCATCTTTGGCCAAAGAAGTCATGAGGCCCGTGTACTTTCAAGGCAGTGGAAAGAATCCCACCTCCTGATGAGGGAGTGTGTCAAAGTCACCTGCCAAAAATTATGTATGTTGAGAGAAATTCACCACTTTAGAAAATATAATTGCCTACAAAGTACATCAAGACATGCAATTTAGTAAATTATGGTGTGGGTTAGTAACCACAACAATGAGAGAGCCAGCAGGTTGAAAGAGGAAGCTGGAGTCAGAGTAACAGGCTGTCTAGGTGGAGTATAGGTGGGAGAGGGTCACAGACAGCTTCTGGGAGAAAGAAGCAACTGAGCTGATTTTGAAAGAATGAATAGTTGTGTCTTCTAGAGAGAAGGAACAGTTTGTGTGGGAGTGTGGTGGCAGGGTGCTCAGGAAGGGATTATCTAGAAAGTTTCCCATACTTCCTTACTTTATTTCAGTTGAGTTTTGATCATATATGAGGAAGTCTTCAAAAAGTTTATAGAAAATTAGCATTATGGAAAAACGTTTGAATAGGTTTCAACTTGTTTTATTAAAAAACTTGTATTTTATTTTACTTTATTATTTTAAGTTTATGTATACATTTTTCCATTTAATAGGGAGAAAAAGTGAGAGAGACAGGCACACCCAACCAAGCCTTCATGCTGTGATCCATCCCCAGTCTCAGCAGCCAGGGTAATGGGCACACGTGTGTGCATGCCCAGTGTGCACAGTGGAGACTCGCAGACATGAACCTGGGATTTTCCAATGATGGGCCCAGCATTGCAGAATGTCACATCACAGTGTACCACCAGCTGACTCCATAAACTTGTACTTTAATGCCATTTCTCTGTGGACTTTATGAGGTCCCCTCATATACGTATATATGTGCATATGTGTATGTGTGTGTGTATGGATGTGAATATCTCTATGTATGTTTACGTATAATACACACATACACATATAAGTATAAACATATGTTTATGTAGACACATATATGCATAAATTTATATTCACATATATTTATATATAGTTGTATACCATATAATGATGTCTTGGTCAACAATAAACTGCATATACAGTGGTGGTTCTGTAAAATTATAATATAGTTGGGCCAGCCAGATGGCATGGTGGTTAAGGAGCTGTATCCCATATGGCTAACTGTGTGGTTCAAGTCCAGAACCAACTGGTTGAAAAACACACTGAATATGTGTCCATGCATGCCCAAAATCCTGAGAGGAGAAAGGAGAAGCGAGGCTGTGGCATGGTCATCCCTCCTACAAGGTGCTTTCTCATTCTCTCTCTCTCTCTGGCAAGCACACATGCCCTATCACAAATTATATAGTAAAGCTGCAAACTTCCCATCACCTAGTGACTTCATAACTGCTGTAATGTAATAGCACAAAATGACTCACATGTTTGTGGTGATGCTGGTGTAAATCATCTACCGTGTTGCCAGTTATATAAAAGTATAGGTGCTTTAGGAGGTATTCCAGAAGGAGGCCTGGTTATCCTAGGAGATGAAAACTCCACGTGTTGTCCCTGAAGATTTTCCAGTGAGATAAGATGTGGAAGTGGATGACAGTGATATTGATAATCCTGATTATGGCTAATATGTGTGCTTGTGTTTTTTGTTTGTTTGTTTGTTTTTAGGTTTTTGCTAAAGGATGCGTGTGCTCACCAGAGAGGAAGAGACTGAGAGAGGGAAAGTGAAAAATCATCCCCCATGAGGGTTGCTCATGCTACATACAATCCCTTCTCCTCCATTTTCCTCTTGGGATTTTGGGCATCCACACACATGTGTCTGGTATGATTTTCAATCTACCGGGTGTGGGACCTGAACCACCATCAGCTATGTGGCATTCCAGTGCCTTAACAACTATACCACCTGCTGGCCCCGTGTCTTCATTTTTAACAAAAAGTTTCCAAAATTAAAAATAAAGAAAGCTTATAGAATAAGGATACAAAGAAAGAAATAATTTTTGTACACCTATACAATATGTGTTTTAAGTGTTATTACACTTACAATGTCAAAATAGTTTTAAAAAATTGAAAGTGAAAAAGTTACAGTAAGCTGGGGTTCATTTTAAAGCATCTTTTGAAGTTTGTTTCTTTCTTTCTTCAATGAGTGAGAGAAACAGAGACAGAGTACCCCCAGCAGGATCTAGATGCCATGAACCACCTCTAGCTGCAAATCATGGGCACGCACATTCCTGAAGTACTCAGGGAGGTCTCCAGACACGAACCTGGAACCTTCCTATGTGGGTCAACCTGGAAGGCAGAGCATTGCATTTGAACACTGCACTACCCTTTGGCCCCCACCAAGGTTAATTAATTATTGAAGAAAAGTTTTAAAAACAAATTTGGTGGTGCCTCCGTGGACAGTGTTTATAAGGTCCATAGGAGTATGCTGTATTCTCCTAGGCCTTTACACCCACTCACTGCTCTCTGACTCACTCAGAGCAGCTTCTAGTCCTGCAAACTCCATTCATGGTAAGTGCCCTATACAGGTGCACCTGTTCGTATCTTTTATGTCATATTTTTACTGTACCTTCTCTGTATTTAGATACCCAAATACTTACCATTGTGTCACAGTTGCCTACAACATTCAGTGCAGTACATGCATATAGACCTGTAGCTTAGGAGCAATAGGCTGCACCATATAGCCTCCGTGTGTGGCAGGCTATACCATCAGATTTGTGCAAATACATCCTATGATGTTTCCATGATGAAAATGATGAATTTCTCAAGATATATTTTTGTTGCTAAGTGGTGCATGACTATATGTATGAATATGTGTGTATATAATCATTTCTTTTTAAAAAAGAATTATTTAATTTTATTCATTATCATTATTCTTCAATTTGACAAGAGAGAGAGAGAGAGAGAGAGAGAGAGAGAGAGAGAAGAGCTGCCAGGTCTGGGACTCTAACTGCACTTGGCCATGTGAGAGTGTGAGAGTCTGGCACCTTAACCACCACGCCACCTGCTGGCCCCTATATAATTCTTTCTAAACAGAGATCTTTATTCAATCTTTCATTCAGCAAATATAGCTTGAGCACCTAATGAATGCCAGACAGTATTCTAGTGCTGAGGTTGGTGAAAACAAAAGCAGGCAGAAGAAACCTCTTCATGGGCCTTCCCTCCTATAATGGAGACCCCCCCCAACAAACACGTTAACATTTAAATACATGGTGTGATTTCAGTTGTGCTAAGTACTAAGATAGGGCTTAGCCAGGTTGCTATTTTAGACAGGGCCACCCAGAAGGCCTGTCTTGGGAGGTGACACTTAAGCAGAAGTGAGGGATCTCAGGCAGAGAGTGCCAGACAGAGGGAATGGCCAGTGAAAGGCCTCGGACCTGAGTGTGTTTGAACAGCCTTGGCACTTACCTCCCACCCTGCACTGTGCTTCCCTCTGTGCCTGTGACCCTGCTTGTCGCATGACCAGATCAAGGGTAGGACTCCCACTGAGTGCCCCCTGCCTGCTCTGAGGCACAGAGAAGGGCAGCTATAGCTGGTGGATGTCAGCGGGAGCTCCAGGGCCATAGCTTCTCCGGGTGAGCAGCCTGTTCTGTCCGGATGCCTCCCAGCCCTCCCCCTCCCTGGCTGCTGGCACTAGGAGATTTGTTTTCATTTAGGAAGTGCCTGGCCTTATCCACAGCATCATTGTTGTTCTCAGGAAGCTGGCCCTTTACCAGGAGGAGGACGGTGGGGCAGCACCATTGCAGCAAGCCGTTTCACTGATCAGGAGTGCCGGGATTCCAAAGAGGGGTGATGACTCAGGGTAAGGTGCCTGACAGGACTCCTGGCTCTTTTCTGCATTCATTCATTCGTTCATTCCCCAAACATCTGCTGAGCATGCAGATGGGAAGGCACACGTTCACATTCAGCTCTGCTTCCTACTAGCTGTGTAATCTCAGCAGGTTTTTAACCTCTCTGGGCCTTTGTGTCTGCAGCTATCAGATGGGTATCATGCCTATTTGTCAGAGTTGTGAGGATTAGGTGAGAAAAAGCCCTGGGGACAGGCTCGCCAGATTTATTGGGTCGTTGGAAAAGTCATGATGCATTTTTTTTGCATAGAAAAATACATCATGATTTTGCCGATGATCTACTAGGAAATAAGACAGGGCATTAATTAAATGTGAGTGCCAGACAAACGAGGAATGATTTTTTTTGTTGTCGTTTAAGGATAAGATACTGAACAGTGCATGTTGATCAACATTCATTCACTGTAATTCTGTATTTTAACCTGGATGAATAAGGAAAGGAGGAATAAGGGAAAAGGGTGAATAAGGTTAAAAGTGTCTGACTTTGAGGAGCACGCAGCAGTAGTGGAATACCCAGAAGAACATAATTACATCACAGGGTCACTTGACTCAGAGCTGAGGTATAGACAGAGTGCTATGGGAACACAGATATCTCCGGGTAAGCTCTTAAGAAAAATCCTTCTCCCTCTGAAGGATTTCTGGAAGGCTCGTTGACCACCTCCAGCGACGGTAAGATTGACACCATGAGAGCACAGGACGCGATGAGTGCATTAAGTGAGCCGGTTACTCACGTTTGCTTTTCCATCAAGGAATCCAGAAAGATGAACTCTGTTTTCTTTCCTCCTGAAGCAAAGGGTGACCTTCGTTGAACAGAAAACAGTCGATCCATTATTTCTACTCATTTTCTACAGGTCATTTAAAAATAAAATGAAACCAATTTAGGGGGAAAAAGTCACATTGTTCCCTGACTTGGTGGAATGTGCAGTTCTCAGATAAATGGTAATCCATTATTCTGCCTCCCTGGAGGCCTACGGGTAAATTTACCGTGTGTCATCCTGGGATCGAAGAGAAGACACACAACTGGAATCGCTGGCTCCAAACTGAAGTGTACCCAAAGCCCCTCTTTGGGTAAAGCTGCAAGCATCAAAATACTGGGAGGAAAGGCTGAGGAATATAGATATGATATAGAGCATGTGCACGTATGGGGGAGAGGGGAAGAGAAGGGGAGAGAGAGAGAGACCTCCAGCAGGGTCTGAATATGCCACCACTCCCTCTCCCCAGCCCTTCAGCTCCTCAGGACCCTGGGTGCCCATACCTCTAGCACGTTTTCAGGCTAACCTAGGATCTGAACCTGCAGCTGGCCAAGTGGCCTCCAGCCTTTCAGAGTGCCGTGATACTGCTGTGCCATAGCAGCTGGATGATTTTTTTTTAAGAGCAATCTCTGCCAGACACGTTGTTGTTTTCCCTTGCTAACGAATGGCCTGGTGTTGAATGTGATCTAATCCGCATTGCTGAAGGATCCTTCTTCTTTCTCCCATGTGGCAAAGGATATTTTAGGTGGAGAGGGTTTGTTTTTTTTAATTAATTAATTTATTTCTTCTTTTTTTTAAAAAAAAAAGTTATTCTATTTTATTTATTCACTCATTTATTTTAGTTTGACCAGAGAGAGACACAGAAGGAAAGGGAGAGAGGGAAAGAGAAAAGAAGCCACCAGGTTCAGGACTCGAATCGTGGTCGGCCATGTGGGAGTGTCCAGCACCTTAATCACCACGCCCACCTGCTGGTCCTAAGTTTATTTATTTATTTCTGAGAGGGAGACATAGCCATCTCCCAAAGGGTCTTCATGCCGTAATCCAGCCTCCCCAGCCTGGATCAGGGGTGTGCATGGATGCCTGTTGTGTGCAGGGAGGTCTTGAGACATGAACCCAGGACCTTCCCCTGTGGGTCCAGCATTGCACAGCTTTGCATTGCTCTTGTACTAACAGAGGGCCCTGCGAGGGTTGTTTAAAACCCTGAAAGCCTGGACCGTCTTAGAGTCCTGCACTTGTTTTCAGCCCCTCTAGAAACCAAACACCCTGTGAGCAAGGAGTGTGCAGCAGGGCTCATGCTGATGGGATTGGCAGAGGGGGCAAAGCAGGGTCTGGGCCAAGAGGAGGAGGGAGGGTGCACCACAAGGTTCTCAGAGGCACTTGTTCAACTCCAGGACTTGCAGCGCATTTTTATCGATTAGAAAGTGCTGGGCACCAGGCCAAGTGCTTTTGGTGTGGTATCCCTTTGATCCTTAGCCCAGCCTCATGCGGTAGGCGCCTGGGTGCCCATCGTACAGATCAGAGGCCTGGAGCCTTTGAGTTGCTTCCTGAGGCCACATGGCTGGAGTAGCCCGGGGCCTTCTGATGCTGAGCCCTGGCCCGTGTTGGCAGAGTCTGGCTGCATTTGCCCTCACACTTTCTTCTGCAGGAGGGTCTCCTTTGCTGCAGGTGTTTCCTCCGCTACCTGCTGTGATGGACAGGGAGTGGGCCTGGCTTCTGATGCCCTGTCCTGACTGATCTATTCCTGTGTGACTCAGGAGCATCATGGGACCTCTCTTAGGTGTCACTGTCCTCCTCAGTGAGATGAAGGGGCAGGCTGAGGAGTCATATCCTGATCTGAAATCCTGTGTGTCCTCCGAGGGCAAGACGGTCGAGTCAACAGGCTGTGACGATACTGGTTGGGAGGGATTGTGAGGAGGTAGGGATAGAGGGCTGTGGGACACCCTGTCTAGGACGCGAGGGGTCAGGCGAGGTCCTGATGATGTGAGGGACATCTAAGGTAAGAGCCAGAGGATGTGCAGTTGTCCAGCTTTGAGGGAGCAGTTGGTGCAAAGGGAAGAACACTCGGGGAGCAGAGGGCTGTGCTGACTGCGTGGAAGATGGGGTGTAGAGGAGGGAGCCGTTCACGGCAGGGTGGGGGTGGGTGCAGAAACACAGGGACCACTTGGTGCAAAACCTCAGAGGCCTGCGTGCAGTGTTCTCAGGGCAGTGGCAGACGCAGACAGGCGGAGCTGCCTCGGGTGGTGACCCAGCTTGTGTTTTGCACAAGCGTGCCCAGCTAAGGAGGGCTCCTCCACTCACCAAACCTCGGGCCTGCGTGCAGGCCCAGGCCTCCCCAGAGGAGGGCACTTCTTCCTATTTCATTTCCAGGGGACTCAAGGGCCGGCGTAGTCTCAGAAGAGAGATGTGATCAGATTTGTGTTTCGGAGCCTTTTCTCAGGCTGCAGGCTTTGTTAGATGAAGGAAGGGGGCTGGGTTGGGTGGGGTGGGGAGAGGTGAAGGCAGAGAAGAGCCGGCAGGGGCCTAGGAAGGCAGTGGGAATGGAGAGAAGCGAGTAGATTCAAGTCGCAAGGCTGTCTAGTGGCTTGTATAAACCACCTGGTTCTAATGACTCCCTGTGAGTTAGTAAGGTGGCACAATTCTTTTAGGAGCAGAAATACTAAATCGGGGAGGAACAGAGCCGCAGAGATAAGTGTTTGGCCCCTGGGCTACTGAGAGAGCCAGAGTTAGGTCTGATCTCTGCTCTCCAACATCTGCTCAGACGTTTGATTCAACTGCAGGAGGCCCATCAAGGCAATGTCCGCATGGCTGAATGGCCAGACTCATGGCCAAGTTAGAAGACCCAGGGTTCAGCTCATCGTGAGCTGTTCCTCTGAGCTCCAGAATGGCATTCTTTCCGCCTCACTTTCATTAAACCCCGGTCTGTGAACATTTATGGAGTGCCTGTGAGTGCCTGGCTCTGTGCCCAGCATGGGGGGGGGGGTGTGGGGGGGATACAGAACCCCCGACCGTCTGGGCCCTCAGGCAGCTTAGCAGTGAGGCAGTAATGAGCAGACAGTTAACATCAAAGACTACATGAGAGCTGCTCAAGGAATGTTCCAGATGATTAGCAGACCACACTGGATATTGACATGGGATCTGGAGTCGGACCGAACTGGGTTAAATATCTGACTTTGGAAAACCAATTCTGGTTAAAATTCTAGCTGTGATCCCTGTCAAATCATGGAACCTCTCTGATCCTCAGTTTGCCTTCCCATAAAATGGGGCCGGCCATACTTAAGTGATTTGCTTTAAGGATTTAAATATTTCAAGGCATATAATAATGTCTACTAGAAGTAGCCATTTTAACCGTTGTTTAGAATGGGCCAATTCTTTTGCATCTTTGGTGCTCTAAGAGTCTTGAGGAATGACAGCCATGCCACCAATACTGCATACATGATATAGCTAGTCCTGCTACCTCCCCCAGCGCCCTTGTCCTACCCCTTTGTAGTTCTTCCTTCCCTGCACTTTTCCCCCCTTGTGATTATTTGTTATCTCTTAGATTTTGTAATAGCTTTCTTGAGATGGAATTCACACACCATATAATTCACCATTTAAACTGTACAATTTAATAGGTTTTAGTGTATTCGGAGTTGTACAACCATCACCAGCCAGTCTCAGGCCACCTAGGTCACCCATAAAAGAAACCCTGTAGCATTTAGCACTCATCTCCTCCCCACCCCACACCTGCCATCCCCTCTATTCTCTGCCCAAGTTCTAACAACCAACAACCACTACTCTATTTCTATCTCTAGCCTTTTGCCTTTTCTGAATAGCTTATGTAGGTGGACCATACAATATCTGGTTTGCCTTCTTTCACTGACTGTAATGTTGTCAAGGCTCATTCATGTTGTAGCATGTATCAGTACTTCGCTCCTTTTTATTGCCAGACAATATTCCATTGTATGGATATACCGCATTTTGTTTGTCCAGTCACCAGTGGATGGACATTTAGGTTGTTTCCAGTTTGGGGCTCTAATCAATAATACTGCTGTGATCAAGTGTGCAGTTTTTGTGTGGAAGCATGTGTTCCCATGGAATTGGTGGGTCCTGTGGTACCTGTGGAACCTTCTGAGGTACTGCCAGACTGCAGTGGTTGCCCTATTTTACAATTCCATGAGAGGGTGAGTGTGTGAGAGCGCCAATGTCTCCACATCCTGTCACCACTTGTTATTATCTGAATATTTGATTTTAGCCATTCTAGTGACTGTGAAGTGGTATCTCTGTGTATCCTCCCCATACATACCATTAACCCCTAGAAATTCACTCATTTCTTTTCTGGCTCTATAGCTCTGCTTTTTTCTTTGCTGCCTTTTGTTTTTGCCTTCTCCTGCCTAGCACTTAAGATTCATCCGTAGGGGACCAGCAGGTGGCGTGATGGTTAAGGCGCTGGACACTCCCACATGGCCGACCATGGTCCAAGTCCTGAATCTGGTGGCTTGCTTTCTCACTTCCTCTCTCTCTCACTCTCACCCTCTGTCTCTCTCTGGTCTAATTAAAAAACAAATGAATGAAAAAATAAAATAAAATAAATAATTATTTTTAAAAAAGATTCATCCGTATTATTGTGTTTCTTTTCGCTGCTGAATAGAACTCCATTGTATGCATGGGCCATCTCTGGAGTTCCTGCCCTTATGCTCAGTAAAGCTCGAGGGTACTTTGCCCAGTTGACTCAAAGACCAAGTCCTCTCCCCTTGCCAAGGGCTTTCACAGTTTGAGAAACATTTTCCACACCTCCCCAGGCAGCCAGCGTTGCTGACCTGGGCTGTTCCTCTTGCAGATATTTCTGGACTGCAGAATTGGGTCCACAGTGTGTGGGCCAGAGCCCTTTGGAGCAGAGTTTTACCTGGGATTAGAATTTCTCTGTGCCGTGCCTTTGACATGCCATCTGTGGGAAGTGGCATGTGTGGGCCACAGCCCAGGGAGGCAGGTGGGGCCTAGACCTCCAGGGACAGCTGGTGCTTGGGAGCCCTAGGCTTCCGCTGTCCAGCTGCCTCCCTACTCACTGGGGAGCCCCAGAAGCTCCTTGGGCTGATAAACAAAGCCATTTTCTTGTGCTCTTATCTGATTTCATCTTTTCCAGGCAGGCTTACAAGTTTGGGGCTTTGGGCACGGCCACCTGCCCCTCCTCTGATGCAGCAGTTTTCCAACTTTCTGTTACAGGCACCAGGCAGAATAATGATGCAGTGATCATCATATATTAAGAAATTGGCATCAGCCAGGTTCATTAGGTATATCAGAATCCATAAGGTGGACATGATGCTTTTATGCAAGAAGAAATCAAGGCCCCAGGTAGTGAAATAATTCATCCAAAATTATACTACTGCCGGGATTTGAACCTACTGTCTACGCTTTCCTCCACTATCAGTGTGTCACAAACCTCAGTCATTTGTATAGCACTTTCACAAGTCCCTTCTACCAGTTGTGCCATTAATTACCCAACACTTTTTATTAAAACTTCAAATTAAGATTTTTTTTGTTTGTTTGTTTGGGGTCAGCAAGTGGTGTGATGGTTAAGGTGCTGAACTCCCATATGGTCAAACCATGGTTTGAATCCCAAACACAACAGCTTGAAACTCACCCTGGGTATGTGTATGTGGGTGCCCAAAATCCTGAGAGGAGAATGGAGGAGATGGGATGGAGGCCATTCCCCCTGGGGGGATGATTTCTTGCTTTCTATCTCTCTGTCTCTGTCTCTCGGGCATGGGCATGTGTCCTCTAGCAAAAGTCTCTCAAAAAAACCACTTTTTTTTGTTTAGTAAAAATGTATTCTGTACCAAAAAGCCTGTGACGCAAAGGGTTTGATGCGCTAGTTCTATGTTTTTGTAATGCACATTAAAATAAACAAACACAAAACTTGAAATAAAAATGCTACTACCTAAACCCAGCTTGTAGTAGGTGGACTGCACTGGGGGTAGGACACAGCGTGGTCTGTGGTGGTTCGTGTATGGTTCTGCCACTCTCCCTCAATGGGAAGTTACGAGTGGGCCATGCTGTGTTTTATTCTCCGGGTATCTTGAGCACCATGTGCCATAACAGACCCATTGCAGGGACTTGCGAAATGATGAATGAACAGATGACAGCATGAATGGAATTCTAGAGGGGAAGATGAAGAATGAGGAGTGCGTCCCCTTCCTTAGGGAGAAGATCAGAGGCAGCCTCTGTCCCTGACGTTGATGAGATGTGAAGGCTGGCAAGGAGCTGGGGCCCTCGTGCCAGCAGGACCCGGGGTGCTTAGGGGCTATCATGACTGCAGCCACGGTGGTAATGCTGGGAGGCTGACGTCCACCGAGCCAAGACTCTCCAGCTGTCTCAAACCCTCGGTTTGTAGGACTGTTGGATACTGTCATCTTGTAACTGTCCTCCCAGCACTTTGATCCCTGATGAGGAAGTCAGCCTGGTGCTTTCTCTTCTTTTCTTCTTTTGAAAAATAATTATTTCTTTAACTTTACGTATCATCATCATTATTATTACTATTATTTAATTTACTACAGGGCATGTGCACTCACCGGAGAGACAGGGAGAAGGAAAGTGAGAAACTGCTAAGTCTGGGACTCGAATTGTGATCGGCTATATGGGAGTTCACCCGTTAACTACCATGCCACCTGCTGGTCCCCATCTGGTGGTTCTTTAGCCAGAAAGTTTCCCCCATGTGTCACTTCGTCCCTCTTCTGTCTCTGTCATGATGCTGACCATGCCCTAGACAGCTCTGCACCAGCTCCTCTGGAGGCAAATGCAGCAAACAGCAAAGTCTCGGCTGCAGTCGAGACTGTGGGCCATGTCTAGTATTTAGATGAATCGGATCTTTCAGTGATCTAAACATTTCCTGAGGGCCTACTATGTGTCAAGCTAATACCATTGGATTCTCTCCCACGTTAGACTTAGAACTCGGCTTTTGAGTTAAAAAAGGAAAAACTCAGCTCAACCAATATTGTATACCTGTTTTGAAAAGCCACATAGCATCTCACCAAGGTGTGCAGTTGGTGTATGTAAATTAGAAGTTAGGACAAAAATTCTTCCTGGGGATCTTGAAGGCTGGCCATCTGCGGTATTCTGAACTCAGTTGTGAGAATACAAAGATGAGCTCCTGTCCTCAAGGAACTCAGAGGACCCTGAGGAATCTTGTTGGATTCCAGCTTGGGAAGCTGCATTGAACATAGAGGAGTGTCTTGAAATGTCACTGTACTTGTTCCCGGAGACAGCCAGCATCTTACAGGACATTCAGCGGGCAAATGTCATTCATGAATTCAGCCAACATTTAGGAGGTATCTTTTGCAAGAATGGCCAGTGTATGGCACATGCGAGCATCCCAGAAGGAGGTCTCAGCACCGTCCTCCACCCAGCACCCAAGCATTCAGAGTTGGCATTTAAAGTGGAATCTATTTGCTGCTTCCGCTCTGCAGCGGGAAAGGTACTGGAGCTAAAATGGCCTTTATTTCATGGAATGTTGATATTCAGAGCCCGGCAGGGCGCTGTGCTTGCAGGCCACCATGTGCTTACGCCTCTGGTCCACCCTGTGAGGGCCTGATGGGACAGGAGACAGTAGCTGATGTTTCTGGGCTTTTAAAGCCCTTACTTGGCAAAGTAACGAGGCATACCTATGGTTGTTCTCCTACAACTATTAAAGAAATATTACTTGTCTGAAAAATTCCTTCCTTCCTTCCTTCACATTGTCTTTCTCTTTCTCTTTTCTCTGTATTCCTCCCTTCTCTCTCCCTCTGTCCTTCATTCTCTTCCTTCCATTAAATATTAAATGGCCTACAATATACCAGACACTATTCTGGGCTGCAGCAGTAAACAGCACATACAAAATCTCCTGCTCTCAGATAAACTCCATAATCTAAAACAGACAGTATGTTAGGTGGGGATACGTATTACAGAGAAAAACAAAGCAGGGGATGAGGGTAGTAAGTGTTGTGGGGGCTGTGATTAGGCAGAGGAAAGCCTCGCCGAGAATGGTATTTTGGTTAAGACGTGTAAGGAAGTTGGGGAGTAAGCTACACAGATACCTGGAGAAGGGCCGCCAGGCAGCAGGGTCCGTCCATGCAAAGGCCGTGAGGCAGGAATGTGGTGCCTGGCTTGTTTGGAGAATAAGGAGGCTGGGTGGAGGGGGTTAAGCAAGGGGAACATGGAGGACATGAGTTCAGTGGTCTATGGAGGTGAGGCCCAGACCTTGGTAGGGTTTTGGAATCCTATCCCACATACTGATTCTCAAGGTGTGGTCGCTGCACCACCCCAGACCAGTCAGAAACTCTGGAATAGGGCACGATGGTTTAACGAGCCCCCTGGGGATTCTGGTGCCCATTAGATGTGAGAGCCTTGCTCTGCATCTCTCAGGCCATGCCACCCCCCACTGCTGGGCCTGCGGTTCCCTCCTGGATCCCTCCAGTGGGCTGTGTATAGTGGCAGGTGTGACACCAGACAGAGGGGCGGTGGTTGTTGACCTGACCTCCTGATCCCAAGAAATGCCGTCAGCTCAGTGTCTGGAAGTTGACATTCAGACTCATAAAAAAGTCAGGTGCTGTGCCTGTGCTCAAAGGGAGGCTGGGCGGCCGTGAGGGCAGGAGGTAAGAGCCAGAGACATGAGGGTTGGCACCCCGGGGACAGGCTCGTTGGCGCTCAGGGTGGAGAGAGCCTTAGCATGTCTGGCTCAGGCCTCTTATTTGTCAAGTGGGAAGACTGAGGCTTAGAAAAGGGAAATGACACTAATTAGATAGATCTGGGGCCACTGCGGTCCCCTGGGCTTGTAGGCACGGCTCCGTCCAGTCATCCCCCCAGGGTCAGGCTCAGGAGCACCCAGAGGACGTGCTGCTCTGCATGGGGTAGGGTGTGGGTGGAGCAGAACCTGGATGGTGGCGATCACAGCCGCCTCGTAAATGGTGTCATAGTAAATGAGAGGTTTCTGGAGATGGCCTGGGCAGACCCGGGTCGTGCTTCTAGTTTTGTCTTTGTGAACTTTCTACTGAGTCACCCAGTGCAGCCCGTGAATCACGAAATGATGGTTCTCAGGTATTGACCCATCCTGTGTGCCGGCCACTGCAGAGACTGGATTTCTCATCTCCACAGGTGCGGTTATTTTATTCACATTTCACAGATGAAAAAGGTCAAGACTAGGAACGTGTCAGTAACCTGCCCAAGATGGGGGCTTGATCCTGCCTCAGTGTGAACCAAAGCCAGGCATCCTTCCATTTCCCCCTGCTACTTCTGGAATCATCTGCCAGCCTATGGTTTGGGCACCAGCTCAGCACTGGGGCTATTGCCAATTCGTTCTCTTACCTTCCCTCCTTCTCTCCTTTGCCTTCTTCTGCCATCATTCTTTTCTTTTCTTCCTACTATCAGGCTTTATCAGGTGCCCACCATGGACCAGACTTAGTCTGGGTTATAAAAATCCAGTGATAAGATTCTGCTCTCAAAAAATGCCTGGGCTGGTAGAGAACACAGTCATATAACTAGACAGTTGTCACACTGTATGGTCACTGCGGTAGTCAGGGACTGGGAAGTGAGAGTGAAGTGGGAATGAAAGTGATGAAAGGCTTCATAGAGGAGGTGATAGCTTTGCTGAGCTTTGCAGGATGAGTAGGAGTCCATCAAAAAGAGATTAGGAAGTGACTGGAGGAAAATAAACCAGCTGATCAGAGATCTTAAAGGATTAGGTTTGGACCATTTGGGAAATAGCACAGGTTTTGTTGGGCTGGAGCCCAGCTAGCAGGGCGAGTATAAGAATGTATGATTGCAAAGGGAAGATTGGGGCCAGGTCACAAGGCCTCGGATGCTGTGGTCTTCTACTGGAAGTTGAACCTGTGGGCAGAGAGGGCTCCAATGCCCCAGGCTCCCATTTCCGGAATGTCTAGTCTAGATTGTTCTAAACTCCTTGATTTGCTCACCACCTCCCCTCCCCAGACAGCCTGCCTGTCCCTTAAGCACTTCAGGGTCCAACAGAACCCTGCTTGGACCTCTTTCAGAGGAGAGTCAGAATCACCAGCCCCTTAACTGATAATGTCACAGAAGATGCTGAACTATCTGGGCACAGTCATACTTAACCTAGTTTCTAGTTTTCAGAAGAACCTGGCCATCTGAAGGCATGAAGCTTAGCTTGAGCTTGGCAAAGGAGTGTCCCCATTTGTCACTGGGCAATAGTTCTTAGAAAAATGAAACCTATCTTCTTCTCATATCTCTAAATACATGTACATCAGAGAATAATTATGTAAGCAATAAAAGAAAAATGTAAATGACCCATCATCCCACTATCTAGAGATAACCAGAGTTAACAACTTAGTGTCTATCCTTCCAAACTTTTATGCATTTATCTTTTTTTCCTTGTAAAGTAGAATCATATTGCACACATTGTTATGTGCTTGCTTTATTTTTCACTTTTCAGATTATGAACCTCTTTACATATCTCTCTGACAGCATCATTTAGAATGGTTGCATAATGTTCTATCTTATGGTCAATTGTGTAATATTGGACACTTAGGTTGTTCCTCATTTTTCAATCCAGTAAATAGCTCTGAAGTGAATTATCCTGCAGTGTAATTTTTTGTAAAGGATTGATTATATCCTGAGGATAAATTCCTGAATGTGGAATTGCTGGATTCAAGCAGCCAGCTCATAAAAACCTTGAATGCCCTCCAGAAAGATGGCAGTGACAACCATTGAGGTTTGAGAGAATCTGATAAATAACACCTTTCCCTACACTTGTCCAGTTATAGCTGAAGTAGACAGAGGGCATGTTAGGGAAATAGAGATCAAAAATACTCAATTTTATTACAAGTAAAGACTAGTTTGCAGAATGTAGCTGCATGGACTGAATGTGTCCCTCCCTAGAATTTATGTGTTAAATTTTCCCCAAGGTGAGAGTATTAGAGGGGGGACTTTGGGAGGTGATTAGGTCGTGATGGTGGAGACTTCATGCATAGAATTAGTACCCTTATAAAAGAGACTCCAGCAAGCTCCCTCACCCCTTCTACTATGTAAGATGTATCAAGAAGGTATCTTCCATGAAAGACACTCAACTTGACCTTGGACTTTCCAGTCTCCAGAACTGTGAAAAATAGTAATTGTTTGCACTACCCAGCCCAACTAGACTAAGGTAGTGGCTTAGCTGTGCAGCAACAGTAGCTTTCTACTGAATCCTGCACCTAATCAGACCTAAGTACCTACTTGTGGGCCATACTGTAAAACTATAGACCTCACCAGGGGACTATGGCTTCAGTTCAGCAGAATTCCTGCTTCCTGTAGGCAGCTATTTTCCCCCCAAGGATGATGGAAGAGAGGACTGAGCTGTGCCTGCCTAGCTCTTCCTCTAAAACTCACTAACCAGATGAGCCATTCCACCTCCTCAGGGAAGGATTAAGTAAGGGGGTAAAGAAATGCCAGGAGTGTTAAATAAATGGATATCCCTTTACATCCAGAAATGACAAGAGGGCAAAGGAGTGTTCTCTGACAATAATTGTAAAAATGACAGCTAATTTGCATTGAGCATTAATACTAGGCTTTTTTCATACATCTCTTTTGCTTATCTTAACAACGAGATAGATATTCTGTCTTCCTGTCCTGTAGATGAGGGAACAGAGTTTGAGACTTACATGTTCTGTCCCAAATCTCCTAGCTAGTACATGGAGGAGGTGGGATTAGAACCCAGGCAGCCTATTCCAGAGACCATTCTCTTTCAGCCATTTTTAACCTGTCCCCTACCATCAGCACCACCTGATTTTTGGAAAGTTGACAGCCCTTAAACTTAGAGGATGAGCCAGATAAGGGCCAGACCTGCCTGCTTGTCATTGTCTCCAGGCTGAAAAGGCACGTGCCCTGCGCCGTGTTTGGGCCGACCTTTTGAGCAGCCCTGTTCCATTAATTGCCTTTGAAAGAACCACTTCACCAAGTATCCTAAATTAGCATGAGCAGTGATTATGATGGACTACACACAACAGAGAGAACACTGACAAATGTCCTTGCTTCAGAGGACGGAAAGAGACACACTCAAGTTCATGAAATGAAAATTCTGAGGATTCCATTTTGATTCAAGATCCAGCAACTTATTAAGGATAGGCTTTGATTTAGGGAGAAAACAATGAATCTGCTAGAAAAAAAATTAATGAGAAAGAAAACACATATTTGGGAGGAGGGAGATGAAAACACTAATTATACTTTTCATTGTGTCTATTGCCCTTTAGGGTAAACCCTAAGGAACTGGATAAAGAAAAACAGCCTTTAAGTGGTTTTCCATTATTCCAGGCAATTCTCCAAAGAACAGTCACCTCTGTTGTAACCCATTTTCAGTTTTAATTGACTTACAAGCTGAAAGTAGGTTTTTAAAATTTTTTTTAGCAAGTCATTTTGTTGTTTTTTTAATTACATGTAATTATAATTCTCTTATTCTTTAAACATTGGCTAAGATATACTAAGTAATTTGTAGACCTTGCTTTTTATGTGTTAGTGTGTCTGATTGGCAAAAATGTTGGTGAAGAAACATGATATGTATTCTAGAGTCTCAATTCTCGAGGTTCACAGTCAGCTCTATCCTTTACTAGCTGAGTAATTTTTGGTAATCTACCTAACTAGCCCTTCTTGCTTTAAGTTTCCTGCTTGTAAAATGAGGATAACAGTAGCACCTCCATAGTAGAGTTGTTATGAGGATTTGACAACTATTAGTCAGGATAAGCAAGGTTATGCTTCAGTAAGACACATCTCAATCTTAGAGGGTTAATGTAACTGAAGTTTCTATCTCACTCAGGTAACTTTCTCTGGAGATGTGGATGATTCCAGAGAAGTTGCTATGTGTTGGCTCCATGTGCTGACTCACTATTCCAGGCTGCTTCAATTTTACAAACTTTGCATATCTGGATGCTTCCATTCTTGCTAGAACTGGGAAGACAGATTGTGGAGAATTATGTGCTGTCTCTCAAAGGCTTCCACAGACACTGACACAAATCACTTGCACTTCATTGTCCAAAGCAAGTCTCATGGCCAGGCATGAATTCAAGGTGGTGTAAAAGGTAAAGCAGAGGGAAACTAAGAATATTGGCAAGCAGTGGTATGTCTACAACTGTAGTATAGTGATTAGTAGAATAGTACTTGGCACAGAGTAAGCAAGAAATAAGTGTAATCTATTGTTGTGGAAGGCTGGCACTACCAAAATACAAATTTTTTTGAAGCTTATTTTTCTTCTCTTTTAGATTTGATCTAAGGAATAACTTTCCTACACTCAAAGAGACTTAAATTGACTCCCCTGAAAGGCAGTGGGTCTTGTTTACAGTCTCAGTGGTTACTCTGGCAGATAGTAGGTGGCAAACATTTGGAAGGTCGTATTGAGAACATGGCCTTAGAATTAGAGTTGAGTTTGAATCCCAGCACCAACACCTGTCGAATATGTGACGTAGACTCTGTTTCTTAACCTTTCTTAGACTCACTGATATCACAGTCAAGATGATTAGAATGCTAGTGCTCACATACAGGGCTGCTATGACTATTAAATAACATGATAGATATAAAGTGTTTGCACAGCATGATTCAAAGTTAAGTGTTCATGGGTAGTAGTTGTTATTTGAGTTATGATGATGATGAACAAGTCTTTCTGAACCCTTAACTTGCTCATCTATAATATGGGCAAGTAATGCTTACCTTTTAGAGTTTTAGGGGATCTAAGGGAAATCAAATGCATGGACAATACGTAGAGCAGACATCAAAAAAGTAAAATTAGGGAACCAGCAGTTAGCGTAATGGCTATGTCGCTGGACTCCCACGTAGTCGACCGCGGTTCGCGTCTCGGATCCGGTGGCTTACAACTCACGCCGGGCGCGTGTGCGTGCGTGCCCAAGATCCCGAGAGGAGAATGGAGGAGAAGGGATTGCGGCGTGACCATCCCCCCTGGGGGGTGATTTCTCGCTTTCTGTCTCTATGTCTCTCTCTGTCTGTCTGGCGAGCGCACGCGCCCTGTAGCGAAAAACCTCTCATAAAATTAGATCTTTTCTTCTTCTCTCTACCCACTTCATAATTTCATAATACTTTAATCCTAATTCAGCTGTAGGAAACCATTTGAAATATATTCTCCAACTCTTCTCTGCTTCCTGAGGTGGTTGAGGGTTGGATGAGTTGAAGTAAACATCTACTAATGTGGGCACATAGTAGGTCAGTAAATGTTGGTTTCTCTGACCTTCACTCTGTCCCACCATGTCGTCTACCTTCCTTAAAGTGCCCTTCCCATGATGGGATAGAATTTCAGGCATCAGGACAGAAATGATTTACAACCTGGGTTGTGTCCACTTTGGCACTGCATAATTCCTAGCAGTAAACTGCCTGTTTCACCTGCTGTAGTGAGTGAGGACACTCAAAGTAACTGACCTGCTATGTAGTAAAAGGTTAGATTTCTCTCACAACTGGGGAGCATTCTTGGAATTTGGCAGCCTCCAAAGGAATGCTGGTGGCCAGCAACCATCTCACACTAGGATTCACCAACAGTCAGCTTAGGTGCCCATGGGGGCAGCTAGGAGCTGATCTAACCCAGAGCCAGAATAGGGATACTACTTTATAAGGGTATCATACATCCCTGATACCATTGTTGCTGTGAGTACCTTTCAGCCTCCTCTCACTGTTCTTGATGGCCTCTGAGAATGTGCCACCTTCTCTTTGAAGTCTTTCTCTTCCCTTCCTAGCTGGTTGGCCACCCCTCATTGTGTGCCCCCAATTGAACCTTTGTGTCAGTATTTTTTAGTGCTTGATATCCCAGGCACCAGCACACAGTAGGCAGTTAGCAGATGCTTGTTGAATGAATAATAAAGGCAAGAAATCAGGACCAAGAAACCAACTGTTTTCCAGAGAAAGCATCTTACATAAGCTCTTTGGATATAATGAGTCTGTGGAGAATAGAAGAGTGAGTATTTTCCCCTTCTTCTAATGTCTTAAAAAAAAGGAAAGGGAAGGTGAAAAAAGAAAATCCTAACACCAAGAAACAACTCTGCGGGATATCATTTGAGGCTGTTCAGGCTTAAGGGAAAATATGCACAGTGATTGATTAGTCATGCCTGCTGGGGCGAGGACTAGGAGGAGGGCAGCACTTAGGCTTGAGAGCTAGCATCTCTCTTCAGCCCTTAACTAGTGATCAAATTAGTGAAAATGTGGCTTTAAGAGTGAAGTATGGCCTTTTCTTCAACCTCTAATTGGAATATTCAGCAAATGTGTTTTACTATTAAAATGAAAATGAGGTGGAAAATAGACTTAATTTTATAATCCACATTGTGTATGTATTGGTACCCTGTCAACAGAAAATATTTTTTATTGAATGAAAAGGAAAGCACTTGACTTTATCTGAATTACTGATGATAGAAATTACTGATCCATTTCTGGGTAGAAAGGGATCTGGTAGCAGTCATGGGACAAGGAGGAGGACATGGCTTCCCTGCTAAAGGCCTTCTCCACAAGTAGTCAGTGTCCTGGCTAATCCTGGGTCTTTTAGTCAGAACACTCATTTTCCCTTCCAATTAAAAATAATGTGTTATTTATTTTTTATTTATGATAATATGTGTATGCATGTATATACAAGGGAGCAAGCAAGAGAGGCAGAGAAACACTTTAGAAAGGGTCTTGTCACACCGTGATCCCATTCCTCTAGTCCTTCAACTCCTCAGGATCTTGGGCATACATACCATGCCCAGAGTGTTTCAGGTTGGGGATTGAAACCAGCGGTTGGCTGTATGGCTTCTAGCATTGCTGTCCAGTACAACATCTTCTAGGCTGGTCCATTTTTTTTTTTTTTTTTTTTTTTTTAGATTGTGGCCATAGGGTGTGTGCACTCACTGAAAAGAGACAGAGAGAGGGAAAGTGAGAAATCACTCCCTAAGAGGGATGGCCACACTGCAACCCCTTCTCCTCCATTCTCTTCTTGGGATTTTGAGCACACACACCCATGTGCCTGGTGTGATTTTCAAGCTCTGGCACTTGAACCATGGTTGGTCATGTAGAAATCAGTGCCTTAACCACCATGCTACCTGCTGGCCCTCCAAATTTTATAACTGAAAAATGCAAGTCTATAGAAAAAATTAAAAGGACAATATAAAAAATACCTGTATATCTTTAACCTTGATTTGCTGTTAGTATTTTGCCATATTTGCATGTTTGCTCTCTCCCTCTCTCCACCCCTATCTTCACCCCCTTTCCTACATTTATGTTTGACCCAACCATTTACAAGTAAGTTTCAGACACTTTACTTTAATCTTCACCCCAAATGCTTCAACTGCATTTTCTGAGAACATGGATATTTTCCTACATAATTACAAGACCATGATCGAAACCAAAAGATTAAACATTAAGACAGTAATGTCACACGTAAGAAAGTGAATATTAATTCAGTAATATCTGCTATTCATTCCTTACTTTTTTCTTCTAGTGTCCCAAGAATGACTTTTATAACTTGTTTTAAAATGTAGAAACCAATGCATTACATTGTATTGTTGTATCTCTTTAGTCCCTCTTAATCTAGAACAGCCACCTTGCCTTTTTATGTTGTCACAACTATTTTTTGAACAAAACCAATATGAGTTGTCTTATGGAATGTCCCACATTCTGTATTTGCCTTATGAGTTTTTTTTTTAATGGTTATATTAAAATGAAACTTGTTTGACAGGAATACGTACAGTGTCATTGTGGGCTTCTGATTGTATCACATTAAGAAGACGAGATGTCTGGCTGTCCCATAATTGGAGACTCTACATTTGACCCCTTGGTCAGAGCTAGTGACTGCAAGATCTTGTCATTATAAAGGCACACGTTTCTTTTGTAATTGTTAAGAAATCCGTGAGTGATATTGTGAAATCATATGAACCTCCTGTTCCCTCATAATCTTTCTCTCACAGGTTTTAGCATTCATTGATGATCCTTACCTGAATCAATAATTATAGGGAGGACTGCAAAATGGTAATTTTCTGTTTCCATTGTTCCTTTCACATTGATTAACTTGCATTCCAGAAAACAGTGGGTTGATGACTTACCTTTTTTGAGCATCATCTACTTATCTATATAAAGAGCATAATAAGAGAGAGTTGATAGGAGATTAATCTTGATCATGAATATGAAAAAACTTATATGCTGGTCATAGGTTTGATAATTGAAAGGAATTACTATTATTTACAATGTAGGTCGGTGGCTCAAATAAGATGAATGTATTTATCTAAGTTGGTTATTCCCAAGAGAAATTAATAAGAAGCACATAAACAGTTCATTCAGTTCAACAAATATTTATAAACTTCTACTGTGTGCCAACACAATGCTAGCCATGGAGATAAACAGCTGAATGTTCTGAATTAGTTTGATACCAAGGGAAAGAGATGTATAAGATAGAGCTCATTGGGACAAAAATTAATTAAATTAATTAATTCACTCATTCACTGTTTTACTCGCTCAACAAACATTCAATGAGATGCTGGAGATACTAAGTTAAATAAACCCTGATTTCTGCACCAAAGAGCCATGAGTTGGGTGAAGAGACTTAACGTTTTCTCCTTGGGGACACCCCTGAACCCAGACACTTGGTTCTCCCTGATTCCAAGCTCATCCCCTTCCCAGTACACACAGAAGGAAAATGAAGTGAATGAATGAAAATGGCAGTGGGGAGCCCCTCTGGGGAGCTGTTATGGCCTTTCATGTGTGTCTG
Source organism: Tupaia tana (assembly GCA_026018925.1). Taxonomy (NCBI): domain Eukaryota; kingdom Metazoa; phylum Chordata; class Mammalia; order Scandentia; family Tupaiidae; genus Tupaia; species Tupaia tana. The sequence goes on from JAKSZU010000006.1 coordinate 211,285,698, forward strand.
ACACATCACTGCTGAAGCATGGCAAGATAGTGGCTTTCCAAGTCGGCCTATTCCCTGTTTCCTCCTGGAAACCAGTGTGTGCATGTGTGTGTGGCGGGGAGCACTCAACGCAGAGCCTTGCATCACTCCCTACAGGTGTGAGCCTGAGCAAGACTTGCAGGCTCTCCCACTTGCCCGTTCTAGCTGGCCATTTGCTCTTGGCTGCAATCCTGCCAGGAAGGTCAGGTGCATTCCCCAGGGAGACTCCCCCTATAGCAGGAGGCAGATGATCAAAGCCATTTGCTTGGAGTTGGCCTTGATTGGTGCAGCCAATCTTGTCTTTCCAGTCAGGTTGCTTTGTGCCCTGTGCCCTCTTGGAAGGCACTGTCCTTAGATCATAATGGAGGGAAAGATTGGCAGTTGCTGCTGTGGGTATAATTTATCTTTTATGCCAGGGAGACATGGTAACCATGGAGTTTGAGAAATGAAGTCTATCCAGGTCAATTAAAATTTCGTAGGGAAAGAAAGCTCTGTATTTGTAGAAGACCGATGGGCATGAAGGGCTTATAATTCATGCCAGGAGCCAGCAGGTAGCATGATGGGGGACTCCCACATAAGGTGCTAGACTTCCACATGGCCAACCGTGATTTGAGTCCCAGACCTGGCGGCTTGCTTTCTCACTCTCCGCCCTCCACCCCTGTCTCTCTCTGGTGAATGTACAATGCCTCTATAGCAAATAAAAAAAATAATGATGATGATGATAAATAAATAAATAATTTTTAAAATGCATACCAAAGTCAACCAAGAGAGGTTCTTTACACCTTTTCCTCTTTCCTTTTCTTTTTGGATCTCAGATACAACAGTTTGTTTATTCATACTTGTAAGTTCATAGAGCTTCCATCATCTTCAATGCAAGGCTCTCTCTTGTTTTAGTTCTTTTTTTTTTTCTCTTTGTCTACGAGCTCCAGTCTCTTATAGGTACCTATCCGAAATATTTAAGAGATGCTATCGTACAGGTGTGTGTCTTTGTAAAACATGTAGTGTTGTTTTGTGTGTATGAATGGTCAATTTATAGAAATGGTATTGCATCAAGGAGATTGTTCTGTTCTTACCACTTTCACCAATGTTCTCACTGTTTTTAAGATCCTTTGTGTGGTTGACTGTACATCTAGTTTATTGCTTCTGATAGTTGCATAGTTGAATCACTCAAGGTAGAATAAGATACACTACAGTAACGGCACCAGCATCTTAGCAGCTTGAGATAATGGCCGTTCACTGCTTGGCCATATTCAATGTCTATCAGGTCAGAAGTCTTTTGCTTCAGGTCTGAGACTACTGGAATTTCCACCATTAACCATGGCGAGGAGATGAGAAAGAAGCAGGTCACTACTGGCTCTTAAAGGCTCTGTCCAGAAGTTTCAAATAGTATATTGATTTTTCCAACTTTCTGTATGGAAGTGGCCGAAACAAGTCACATGGTCATGCCCAACTTTATAAGGGGTGAGAACTGCAATTCTACCATGAATCTAGAAAGAAGATAAACTGGAAATAATTGGTAAACAGTGCTAATGACTATCATGTAGTCAGCCCCCACTATATTTTGTATATATCCTTTGTTTTTGTGGGTTTTTTGTTTGTTTGTTTTTGCTGTAGAGCATGTGTGCTCACTAGAGAGAGACTGAGAGAAAGGAGAGAGAAAGAGAAAGGAAAAGTGATAAATCACTCCCCAGGTGGGGATGGCCTCAGTGCAATCCCTTCTCCTTCATTTTTCTTTTGGAATTTTGGGTATGCACACACACACACCTGGCATGTTTTTCAAGGTGCCAGGTCTCGGAGTTGAACTCAAAGCTGACCACTTAAGATCCAGCTTCTCCAGCCATCACACCACCAGCTGGTCCCATTTATTCTTTTTTTTTTTTTTTTTTTTTTAATCCATGGACAACTAGTTTCTTTAACCTGTTACCATAAGCAGTAATGCTGTCATGAATATCTTCTAACTTATCCCCTGGTGGACCCATGCACATATCTCTCTGGGCTCTGTACCCAGCAGTGGGATGGTTGGGGCATCTGGGCAAAAGGATCTTGGTTTCAATAATCACTACCAGATGAGTCTCTACAATGTCAGTACCAGTCTTGACTTCCACCACTGGTGCATGAGAGCTCACTCTGATGTTCAGTATTAGTCAACATTCTAATTTTGGCAATCTGTTGACTATAATATGGAATCTCATTGTTGCTTTCATTTTCAGTTCTCTCGTTGCTAGTGAATTTGAGCATCTTTTCATCTACTTGTTGGCCATTCTAGTTTCCACTTATGTGAACTATCCATTCACATTCATGGACCATTTTTCTATTGTGTTTCCTGTTGATTTATTGGAGTTTCCTTTATGGCTAGCTAGATGTTAATTCTCTTTTGAGTTTAAACATTATACGTACCTTCTCCAACACCTCTCTTTGTCCAAAATATCTTTGGTTGCACTAAAGCTTTTAATTTTCATGGAATCAATTTAATCAACTTTTTAAAAAATTGTGCTTTGGGGATCTTATCTAAAAGATCCTTTCATATTATAAATTTAAAAAGATATCCTCTCATGCTTATTCTTGTTGGCTTTTATAGCATCCTTTTCACATTTAGATTTTTCATTAATTAGATTGTATTTTTATATATGGTATATAGGAGGGATCTAGATACGTTTTGTGAGTCAGTTTTCTGGACATTATTTTAGAATCATTTCTTTCCTGTTGAGATGAGGTACAACATTTATCACAAATCAGGTTATTCTGAGCATGGGTTTGTTTCTGAACATTTTGTTCTATTCTGAGCTCTCTGAACTTTACCATTCAGAAAATACAATGGGTCTTCAAAGAGTTCATGGGGAAAGTGTGTTATGACAAAAAGTATGCACAGATTTAAAATATTTTTTGCAGCAAAATAAACTCATATTTTATTTCAAAAGTTTATTTATTTCTTTCTTCCATGTGCAAGAGAAACAAAGAGCACCTTCAACAGTGTCTTGATACCACCATCCACCCCCAGCTTCAGCGAGCCCTGGATCATGGACACACACGTGCCCAGTGCATTCAGGGAGGTTTCTGGACAAGAACCCAGAACCTTCCTATGTGTGTCATCCTCATAGAGGGTCATGTTCTAACACTTTCTGGCCCTGAACTCATATTTTAATTCCACTTTTCCACGGACTTTTTTGAATTTCCTTCATAAACTAGACAAGTATTTTATTTTATTTTATTTTGATTTTGGGATAGGTGCGTCTGCTCACCAGAGAGAGAAAGTGAGAAATCACCACCACCACCACCCCAGGGGGCAATTGCTACACCACAGTTTGCTTCCCAGTCTCCTCTTGGGGTCCTGGGCATGCATGCACACACACCTGATGTGATTTTTGAATTCCCGGGTCCAGGACTTGAACTGTGGTCTATCATGTGAGAGTCCTGCATCCCAACCACCTCGCCACCTGCTAGCCCCAAAATAGAATGAGTTTTATTTTGCAGATTTGTGTGATGTGTTCTGAATAGGGGAGCTTGATGATTCCCATAACACTGGGCCTTGGGGAAGCTTAATGAAATGAACTTGAAGCTTGGGGTCAAAGGGCCTTAGGCTCATCCTAGACCCATCACTGAGCAGCCATGTGAACTGGAGCACCTTCTTCAATCCCTTGGCACCCCTGTTTCTCCATCTGCAAAACAGGGATGATAATATGTACATCTTCAGATTTTGTAAGAATTAAATGCTTGGGCCAGCCAGTGATGTGGTGGTTGAGATGACTGGATGGCACAGGGCCAATTGTGCAGTTTGAGTCCCTTACCCAGGAGCTTGAAGATCATGCCTAGTGCATATCCAAATTCCCAAGAAGAAAATGGAGGAGAAGGGACTGTGGCATGTCCATCTCCCTGGGGGGTGATTTCTCACTTTCTCTCTGTCTCTGGTGAGTGCATGCGTCCCATAATAAAAACAAAATAAATAAATAAAATCTAAGAAAGAAAGAATGAAATGCTAGACTATATGTAAAGATATATGTAAAGAGCACTTGCAGTAAGTGTTTTTCCCTTCATCAGCTATGACTTTAGTGATGCTGTAAGCTGTTTTCCTTAGGCCTCCTCAAGGTGGGTATAAATGGGGGACGTGTGATATAATTGCCTCTTGTGCCTTCCTGCTAATCCATGACTTCAGTCATTGATTTCAGGTTGTCCCTACGGTGTCCCATGTAGGCTCTGGGAAGCTTCTCATCAGAGCCTCTGCTGGCACTGCTGTGCTCTCTTCCTCCTTCACCCTGTCAGCCCCACAAGGCTTGGTGACAAGGGCCTGGCACTTGAAAGCTGCTTAGCTCGAAATGCCTGAGAGTCATCAGAGTGCTCGTGCTTGGCCATTTCTGCACATACCTAATATTTCTGCTCAGCTTCCCTTCCTCTCTCAGCCTTTTCTCCTAAAAATAATTAAATAAATAAATAAAATAAGAATAAAGCAAGGTCTCTAGGCCACAGGCTTGCAGGATCCACTGCGACTTTGCAGGTGGGCTCTGGGATAGGCAGCCTGGTGGGGCCATCAGCCTGGGCTGCTGGAAATAGTTTGGTTTCCAGGCCATGCAAAGCTGGCTCTTGTGAAGGTGCTTTTTTGGCTTCCTTTCAAAAGAGACTTTTTTTGGACTTTTGTGATTTAAGCTTTTGATCCCTTGGTTGTGGCTCTGTTCTGTCCTTCTTTACTGAACCTTGGAGGGTTGTCAGTTTGGGCAAGAGGACCCAGGAGTTCTTGGCCACTGGCATACTGCCCAGAAAGGGCTGTCGACTTTAAGAAGGGCAAGTAGCTCCTCTCATGGTGGCGGCCTTCAGGGCGTGCTCACCTGGGGGCATCAGCTTGACTTACCCCCCCCCCCCAAACCCTTCCGATTGTGTGTTTTAACCGCTGCTGGCATAGCACGTCCAGAACACTTTTTCCCATTCCACTTTGTGATATTGATGAAGCAATTCCATCTCTGTCTGGATCCGAAGGCCTACACACTCCCTTTGGCTCACGTGACTAGCAAGTGAACAGATCATTCTGAACTTTGATGGGTTCGAACAAGACCAAATCCTGTTACTAGGTTGCTTCTGCCTTGCTGACCGGATTCTTCAGAGGGCCTAGAGAAGGGCTATGGACCGAGCTCCAAGAAAGGAGAGGTAGAAATCTGCCCAGAACCAGTTACTCAATAGTCCCTTGAAGAACTAGGCAATGCACATCTCACACTGTCTGTCCAGTCCCTGGAGGAAGGATTTGACTGTCAAATCCAGGTCTAAGATGAGCTGTCCTGCCCATTTAGATAGGGCATCCGTGACTTCTAGCACCCCTGACCTCTAGCCGTCCCAGACCTCTGCCAGGCTGACCTCTGCCAGCCTACCCTAAAGCTCTGGGGGAGGGGAAGGGAGTATGAGAATGAGTTGGGGAGGGCCTTCAGCCCAGAGGCTCAGAGCTCAGCCTTGCTTCAAAGCAAGTTGTCCTCTGATTTTAAGCGGCAAGGCCCGGCTGAGTCTTTTGAAGTTACTCATTTAGTTGCAGAGAAATCCTTGCTTTATTCTCTTGTTTCTTAAATATTCCTAGAGGTGAGGAGATAAATAAATGTACACTGAAGCTAGATGATGAAATTGAGTTTTTTGCTACTCCGTTTCCATGTTAATAGTGCAGTGTATTTATTATGGTTCATTGTTAAACCTGAAAAGAAAGGACATAATTCTTAAAAAAAAAAAAAAAAAAAAAAATTTACTAGAAGGTGTGTTCATTTGCACCAAGAAGGAAAGTAAGAAAGCATCCCTTATGGGGGATGGCCACACTACAATCCCCTCCTCCGCTTTTCTTTTCGAGATTTTGGATATACATGCACATGTGCCTGGTGTGTTTTTCAAGCTGCTGGATTCTGGACTTGAACTGGACAGTTCGCCATGTGGGATCCAGCCACCTTAACCATAAGACCACTGGCTGGCACAAGAGAATTCACTTTTTTTTTTTTTTTTTTTTTTTTTTTTTGAGAGAGAGATTTTTTGCTATAGGACCCCTGTGCTCTCTAGAGAGACAGAAAGTGAGAAATCACTCCCGGGGGGGCTGGCCATACTGCAATTCCTTCTCCATACTCCTCTTGGAATTTTGACCATGCACGTACACATGCCTGGTATGAGTTTTAAGCTGCTGGGTCTGGGACTCAGACCACAGTTGACTATGTGGGAGTCCAGCAACATAACCATTATGCCATCTGCTGGTCCCTACAATTCACTTTTTTTTTTAGGTTTTTGCTATAGGGTGCATGCGTTCACTGGAAAGACAGAGAGACAAAAAGTTAGAAATTACCTCCCTGGTGGGGGTGTGGGGTGGCCACACTGGAACTCCTTCTCTTCCTTTCTTCTCTCGGATCTTGAGCATGCACGCACATGCACCTGGTGTGAGTTTAATCTGCTGGGTCCGGGACTCAAACTGCTGTCAGCTATGTGGGAGTCCAGTGACATAACCATTATGCCATCTGCTGGTTCCCATAATTCACTCTTAAAGCTGCATTTCCATTCATTTGGTCTTTGCTTAAGCTTGGATGGCACAGTTCGTTGGTACATCTGCCACATGGCTTCTTTGTTCATGCCAGACCCAAGTAATTGAACACAGCACTCTCTCACTGAGCTCAGATGGGCCTTCAGAACCTTTCTCAATACTTTTCCAGGCAACCATTGGTAATCAGAATTGGCATGTGAGAAGTAAGCTATTTGCTCTCCTGCCATATAAGTAGTCTTCTAGTGTTCTTCACCGTTCTTTTCTAATTCTTTCCGACTGGTACTTTCTACTTATAGGAGGGGGGTCTTCAGAAAGGTACTGGAAAATGCAATGTGTATTATGAAAAAACTATGCATAGATTTCAAGTTTTAGCACCAAAATAAACACATTTTTTATTCCATTTCCCCCCACACTTTCGAAGTCCTCTTATATTATGAGTTAGATATATGTCTCAATTTTTTCCATATCCTGTATGTTGCTTGAGAGAAGAATTTGTGCTTGACTCATGCATCACCCACCTCTGCCCTGTGATCATCTTCAGCACCTATTTGTTGGATCAATGAATATGTCTACTCATCAAGATGAAGAGGACAGTGCTAAAATTGTACTCAGGATCAACTCCAGGGCTTGCATCTTCCTTCTCACTGATACCTGTCATTTTAAGTACTCTCTCTCCTTAAATGAATGAAAGCCAAGTAACAATTAGAAAATAAAAAGCTGACAGTACATTTAAACCCATTTCCTGCCCAAAACCAGAACAAAGTAGGACAGTGTGTCTCGTATATATTACAGAACAGGAAACAGCTTCCCCTGAGCCAAAATACAATGCAACTTGGCATCTTCCTCAGCTTAGTTCCAGCAAGTGTGTGGCACAGGGAGTTTGGATACAAGGGCATGGCCTGTGTCCTTCCTATGGGGGCCATGAGATATCCACACAACGAACTAAACTGCCGTGGTGACTCTCCGACCTCGTCTTCAGTCACTTGCCTCCATGCTCTGGCCACACAGACAGACCTCTTGCTACAACGAAGATGCAACATGTACCCACCGAGGGCCCTTGGGTATCACCTTGGGCACCGCAGGTTCACCCCTTGACTGACTCTGGTTGATCTCTGCTCAGATGTCTCCTTATGTCTCTCTTTTTCTTTTTACTTTTTCTTTTTTCCTTCATGTTTTTGCCACAGGGCACATGAGCTCACTGAAGAGAGATCAAGAGAGACAGAGGGAGGGAAAATGAGAAGTCACCGGCCCCAGGGGGGATGGCCATGCCACAATCCCTTCTCCTCCATTCTCCTCTCAGGATTTTGGGCACACAGGCACATGCACCCAACATGATTTTCAAGCACCAGGTCCGGGACTTGAACTGCAGTCGGCCATGTGGGAATCCAATACCCTGACCACTATGCCACCTGCTGGCCCCCCTCCTTTTCTTACTTTAATTTTGTAAGCACTGTTTCCCAGAGGACTCCTGGACATCCCTTGTTATTCGTTCATTCTCTGTCTCCTATCCTGGGATGGGAGCCCCAAGGACATTGGTTCTTTGGTGCACTGCAGTTTCCCCAGAGCCTAGAGCTGGGTGCCCCGACCTCAGCACTGTTGGCATCCGGATTTGTTGTGAGAAGCTATCCTGTCTGTTGTAAGTTACTGAACAGCATCCCTGACTTCTACCCAATAGATGGCACCCTCCTTCCCCCACGTCTTGACAATATGTACCCTCAAGAATGCTTCCATACGCTGCAGAACACCCCCCCCCCCCCCCCCCGGGGAAAGGCCAAAACTGCCTTGGGCTGAGAACCACCGGCCTTGAGCAACGTTGAGCATGTCATAAACACAGATAGACGTTGAGAAAATGAATTAACGGTGTTGCTAAGCACTGGGCAAGGTTCTCTCCCATGTGCTTTTGTGTCTGTGTGCAGATGGAGCAATTCCCACCTAGTGGAGTGACAGTGAAGGCTACAGGCCATTTCCAGAAAGCATCTCAAACAGTCCCGACATTCAGTAGTGAGGGCTTGCTAGACACAGCTGCGACTTATGCAGAAGCCTTCACCTGTCCCCGTTCACCTTTGCAGCTCCACAGCCCATCTCCGAGTCCCTCCATCTTACAGACACAGGAACTAACATTGAGACAGCTGGAAGAATGTGCCCACAATCACACGGCCAGAAAGCAAAGGGTCCTGGGTTTGCGCCCCAGGGGTCTGGACTCTATCTCAGTGTCTTCCCTCCCATTAACCCTCGAGAGCGGGATGACCTCCATTAACTCAGCCTCCTTCACAACCCCCAGCCCAGTGCTGGTCTCGTTCATATTCAGTAAGTATCTGTCCAAGAATCAGATGCAATCCCAACAGATAAATCAGACAGGGACATGCAGATGTGGGGTGCACACAGAGAGCGCAGGAGGCAGGGAGGAGGAGAGGACTTCCTTGTGGAATTTTTAGGGTGTCCACTGGGCAGAGGAGGCTCGGGCAAGCCCCGTGGTTGGGAAGAGCTCTTGAACCTTCAGCTCTGTTTTCTTCTGCTGCCGGAGTGGGCAGGAAGGGGGCTGGTGGCAGCTGCTGCCTCCCCACCTTCTGGTCCGCCTCCCAGCACCCTCCTCTTGCTTCATCCAGGCACTTCTTTTCTTCTCCTGCTCCGCTCCTTTTTCAAACCAGAGGCTTTGAGGCCTGCTAGGTCCTCTCCTTTTTCTCCTTCTTACATCTTACAGCCTCTGCCTGACTTTGCAACAGACAGTCCCGGCTTCAGAACTGCCCTACTTGTCTAACCTACATTTCTCAGTTCCTGCTGCTTCCATTTGCGGGCCTCTCCTGGAGCTGGGCAGCACCGTTCCCCTGCCCTGTAGGAGGTGTTTGAGGTCTTGCTCCTGCCCGCTCTCCCCTCTCCCCCCTGCTCACACCAGGCCCAAGGCTGGGTTCCCACACCTCTGCACTTCGGCACCTGTGAACACTTCTCAGTGCTCGCATTCTTCTTGACCGTTCCGAAAGGAGCTACCCCAGCAGTCACTGCTCCTTGCAGCCTGCTGGGACAGGCTTCTTGGCTGCTCTGCCCTAAATGATGCTTTCTGTACATCCAGTGAACCCACGAGACCATTTGCCCTCTGCACCCTGGTGGAGGAAGATAGGTTCAAGCCAGTGGCCCCTGTAGACTCTGCCTGGTCAAACCAATTAGAAACAGCTTCCCTGCTGTGGGTTCATCTCTCACACTCTCGTGTCCAAACTTACCTGAGATTTTGACTGTTCTCTTTCTTGGGCACTGGGTGAATACTTCCTGATGCAGGAGGTAGCAGGCCTTGGGGAAAGGTTAGTTCTTTTGGCCTCTTCTGGTCACATGACACGCAGGGAGAGCATTTAACATGGACCCTTTGGCTACCTTGACGAACTAACCTCCCTGAGATGTTTCTTTTTACAGTCAGCTGAAGAATTAAGAGTTCTCTTTAACAGCAACAAAAGCAAAGCCCCTCCTCTCCGGGGGCCACTGGAGCACCTCCAGGGGACACCAAGGTCCCTCTCCCTGTCCTGCCTCTCAGTGGCCAGGAGTCTTCAGCAGCTCATTTGACATCCTTGGCACTGATTCCCCATCACATGTATGAGGGGACTTCCAAAAGGCTGTGGAGAAATGGAGTTGAAGTATGAGTTTATTTTGGTGGGAAATAGGTTGTTGGAAAAGTTGTGACATATTTTTCTGTGTTTTTCTATTTAAAAATCCATCATGACTTTTCTGACAACCTAATGTTTTGAAATGCACACATCGTGTTTCATAAGATGCGTTTCCTGTGAACTCTTTAAAGCCCTCACGTACACCTCTTGTGTTCCTCTCTACCTCCCTTCTGTGGGAGGATCACAGCCTGCCTCATGGGAAGTCCCCTGGGTCCCCGTGGAAGTCTTGGTTCTGGAGGGGGAGGCTTGGTCCTGGAGGGTGAAGGCATGGGGATATTTTTGATGGTAATGACCAAATGGAAGTGACCTTCATGTGTCAGATTCAGTATTTTATTTATTTATTTTTTTAGAGGTTTTTGCTATAGGGCATGAACGCTTGCCAAAAAGACAGAGAAAGACAGAGAGACAGAAAGTGAGAAATCACCCCCAGGGGGGATGGCCACGCCACAATTCGTTCTCCTCTATTCTCCTCCTGGGATCTTGGGCACACAGGCTCACACACCCGGCGTGAGTTTAAGCCACTGGGTCCAGGACTCAAACCACGGTCGACTACATGGGAGTCCAGCAACATAGCCATTAAGCCACCTGCTGGCCCCAAAATTCAGTATTATTTCTCGTTGTGGCTTTGAGTTGTGAGCCCTGGCTAAGCCCCATCATGGTCTTCTTTGGCAAATGCTGGTTGAGGACTGGATGACGTGGGAAGTAGAAAGCAGAAATGGAATTTACCTTCTTAAGGTTTCACATACAGCACACACACAGAAGAGAAGGCCTTTTTTTTGGGTAGGAAGTGAGAAGTGGCCAAGAAATTTGCTACAGGATGTGTGCACTCACTGGAGAGAGACACAGAGGGAGAGAGAAAGAAAAGGAAATTGAGAAAGTATCCCCGGGGTGATGGCCAGGCTGCAATTCCTTCTCCTCTCGGGATTTTGGGTGCACACGCACATGTGTCTGGCATGTTTTTCATACCGCTGGGTCTGAGACTCAAACTGTGTGGTTGGCCATGTGAGATCCAGCTGCCTTAACCTCCATGCCACCTGGTGGCCCTCAGTTGTTCCATGTTTAAGTGTGGTTGCTTCAAGTACAGCCCTGTCCTAGACTCTTTTCAATTGCCACTCCGCTGCCCCCACCACCCCCACCACAGTTTCTAGAAGGACCATAGCACATACTAGATGCTCCAGCACTGTGGAGGAAGGCAAACCAATGAGCAGGTAGGGAAATTAAAGAGAACCAAGCACGGGGAAGAAAATTGGGAATGTAATCTTGTTATAGACTCCAGGAGATCCTATCACTTGTAAATTTCACAAGCATTAGTGGACTGCTTCCTTTGTGCAAAGCCACTGTCAGGGTCTGGGAAGGATGATTCAGCCATGGTCTCTGCTCAGAAAAGGTTGTGACTCAGCCTTGAGCATGTCCCTTAACCACGTCCCTTGGCCTGTATGTCAGACCTGGTCTGTTAACCAAGCCAGCATCACTCTAAGATTGGGAGGTGATGTGACTGCTCCCTCCTGGAGCTTGCCTGCTCATCGGTTTGCCTTTCCTGACTTCACACATCACTTAGCAGGACTGTACCACGGCCCGCCCCCGCCTCCCACTTGCTAATCCTTATGTTTTGTTGCCGTTGTTGCCAGAGGGCACAGGAGCTCATCAGAGAAAAAGAAAGAGAAAACATCCCCCCAGTGGGACATGGTCAGGATGCAGTCTTTTACCTCCCATTTCTCCATTTCATCAAGATTTTGGACATGCAGGCACACACGCCTGACATATTTTTTAAGTGGCTGGGGCTGGGACTCAGACCACAGTCAGCCTTAGGGGATCTGGCTCTCTGTGCACAGAACTTAACCACTGAGCTATGGGGCTGGTCTACTATTACTTTTGAGAGCTTATCATATTCAAACTGTTGAAAGCAATTTATATGCACAAGGAGACTTCAGAAGTTTATGGCAAAATGGAATGAAAGTCTGAGTTTGCTCTGGTGCAAAAGTTTTTGAAATCTATGAATAGCTTTTTTTTTTTTTTTTTTTTTTTTTTTGAGAGGTTTTTGCTATAGGGCACCAGCACTTGCCAGAAAGACGGAGAGAAGCAGAGAGACAGAAGGCGAGAAATCACCCCCCCCCCCCAGGGGGGATGGCCACACTGCAATATCCCTTCTCCAATCTCCTCTCAGGATTTTGGGCACACATGCAAACATCCCTGGCGTGAGTTTAAGCTACTGGGTCTGGGACTCGAACTGTGGTTGACTACATGGGAGTCCAGCAACATACCCATTACACCATCTGCTGGTCCCTGCATAGCTTTTTCTTATAATGCTGATTTTCTATGAACTTTTTGAAGACTTCCTTGTATACCATAAGGTGGGCACTGTTATTATCCCTGTCTTACAGATGAGGACCTGAGGCCCTGAGAGGACAAGCAATTTGTCCCGGTAAAACCTGGGACTAGACCGTCCAATGATGCGGCCCATCCTCTTCGTGCCTGTCAACCCTTCCATCCTTCCGGCTCCCAGCTGCCTGTCCCCTGGCAGGTCCCCATCATCCCCCTTGGACTTCTTGGTTCTGTCCCCACACACTGGCCTATCTTCCTGCATTTCCCTTTCACATCTCTGTCCTGGCCGTTCTTGTGAAATCCACAGCTGTGCTGGCTCTTTCTGCCTTTGAGGACGAGAGTACGTTGCTGTCATTTGTGAAAATGTCCCTTCATGGGCCTTTGGCTGCATGCCCTGCCCCGTGGACAGGCATTGGGGTTCCCTGGGAGGCTGTGGATCAGGATCAGGTGTCTCTGGGAAGCTGTCCCCACCTGCTCAAAGAGCCATGCCGCCTCTGCAGTGTAGAGAGCAGAGTGCTGGGAAGAGTTTAAGAAGTTCGACTTCGGGTCCCAGTGGCAGGCAGTGTGGGGCGGTGGGTAAGCCACAGAGACATCCTGCCTTTACCATCTACCTGCCGCCTGACCCTGAACAAGTTACCAAACCTCTCTGGGCCTCTGTTTCCTCTTCTCTACAGTGGGTGCGGTAACAGTGCCCTCCCCAGAGGGTTGTAGGGAGAGGAGATGAGACAAAAGGCATGTAAAGCACTGGTTGTTCCACGTGGTGCAGAGAAGGACTCCGTCAACAGTCCTGGTTGTCGGTCTCCGTCTCATGTTATAGACAAGCCCCTTTTGTCTCCATTCCTCCTTTCCTCTCTCGCTTCTTTCCTTCCTTTTCAATATTAGTCACTACCCACTACCAGCAAAGCCTTGTGCTGGGGCAGTTGGAAACAGAGAGACGACAGAGACCAACCCAGCCTTTTGGAGTTACTGAGCCCAGAATGAGGATCAGTGGCTGCCAGAAAGCCTTTGCTTTGAGTCATGGGTCCACCCTTTGCTCCATACCTCCGGAACAGGTCGATTTCTTCCAGCTCAAGTTACTTAACTGGACAGTGGGCTTACTCACACTCACTCTGACACATCACAGTATTGTTCTGTCTGGCTGCAATCCAGAGTGAAGCGGACCTATAACCATCTATCTACCTTACAGCAGAACAGAACTCCTAGGCATGGCGCCCAGGCAGTGCACGATGTTGCCATTCATCCATGACCCTTAAAGGACCTGCCCTTAACTCCTGGGATGCAGAACAACAGGATCGGTGCTCAGCATCGGCAAATGTGTTCTGAACCTAAGTGCTGGTAAACAGACCTGGTATTTATGAATGGGTGTCACTGGCCTGCTGTTTTGCATTTTATCACCGAAGATTATGGGAGATTGGGAGCTCTTATTTCAGAGAATGCTTTATGGTTTTCATTACTCTCCTGAATCTGTGCATAATTTGCTGGGATTAGGGATGGAGTGTCTTTGTTGCTTTGTTTGCACATTTTCTCTTCCATATAAACTGGTAAAAATCAATAAAAGGCTAGCAAGTAAAAGCCCTACCGATACCAGAATGTGGATCGGCCTGGGAACATGGCCGAGTGTACCCTTCTTTGGTCATGGAACAGTGTGGGGTTCAGGCTGAGTGAGCCTGAACTAGGTTTCTGTGCCTTTGTGGGCTCAGGGAGGCCACTGAGGGTTTATATCACACCCTGTGTTTATAAATGTTATGAACCCAGAATTAGGAAATGACCTGACCGAAGCTGACTTACCTATCATCTACTGAACCCCAGGCCCTGAGTCATTTGATGAAGTACTTGTGGGTGCCTGCTGTGTGTAATTAGCCAGGGCCAGGAAGTGACCTTGTTTCTTTGTTTGCATTTTCCTTCTTAACCCTGAGCTGAGCTGACATTCTGCCACAGTAATCTCCAAAATAGGGTACAGGCACAGGTGTACAGGATGGTGCACTAGGGAGCAAGAAGAATGTTCTAGAACTTATCTTCTTCTTAATTTTTCCTCATCCTTTTAATATTACTATGTTTTGTGTACCTTTTGTAATGAAGTATATAATAGAGTCGTACAATAGTATACAGTGTATATAATACCTCCCTGCAGATAGCCAGGCCCACAGATGCTCAAGTCCCTTAGAGAAAATGTTGTAGTATTTGCATAGAACCTGCACACATCCTCCTTACAGTGTAACTGCCATGGAAATAATTGTATTGTTTAGGAAATCATGAACACATGGAACACATGGAACACATTGGCAACACAGAACACTTTTCATCCATGTTTGGTTGACTCCTTAGAGGATTGACTGTGTAAAGTTATATATGTACATACCCTGTGCTACATATGTGCACAACAATATACTCCATGTATTAGGTTGTTGGGGAAGTCATGACATTTTTCTATGCAAAGATGTGTCATGACTTCCCCAACAAGCCAAAATATCTATGTCTATATATATTTACACACACGTATACATATATACATACACACCTACATATATATACATAGAGAGAGCATATCAGCACGCTATATAATTATATACTGGGGATGTATATGTATACTGGGCAGGTATACATGAGATTTATAAGGGGTGTGTTATCAAACACTCCAAACCATGGGTTCAGTGAATAATGCCATTCCTGGCCATTCTCTCACACAGCCCACCCCATTCCTCCTTTCCCTCTGCTCTGCCTTTGTCTTCATCGTTCTCTCTGACATTATATTGTGTTTGTTGCTTGTCTGTCTCCTCCACTAGAATGTTAACCATATGTGGTTGGAGACAGTGGTTTGCTTGCTACTGTCTCCTTAGCACCTGGGAGCTCTGGCTGGCACGTAGCAGGCATGTAGCAGGCATGCTGTAAGTCTTTGCTGAAATGAATGAGTGTGGAGCCTCTGCAATGGGTAAATACACATACCTGGCAATGGCAGCGCAGGTGCAGGGGATAAGGGAAAGCAAGGGGCACCTGACCCTGGCCTGAGGGGTCTTGGAGGCTTCCTAAGGAGGGGCTGCCTGAGGTGGAACCTGAAGGCAAGAAAGGAGTTGGTCAAGAATGAGGAATGCTCCAGATAGGGCACAGCAAGGCAAATGGCAGAGAGGAGTGATAGCAGGGTTTCCAGGAGGTTCTACAGGGCTAGAACTTAGTGCGTGTATCACGGAATGGCAATAGAGGAGGGTGGAAAGGAGTGAGCCGTCTTGTTGTAGGGAGTTGGAGCTGAATCCTAAGGAGCAGAGACGACCATTAGTACTGTGGCATGGTATGGAGCGTGGACTAAGCCGCCAGACGGTCTGGTCTGTCATTTACCAGCTACGGGACTGTGGCGTATTACCCAATCTTGTCAGCTTCTGCGCTCTCATCTGTAAAATGGGGATGATAATAGGACAGGCCTCAGTAGGGTATTGGGGGATTAAGTGAGTTAATTTATGTAAATCACAGATATCATTCCTGGCATGGAATAACTGCTGTCTACATGCTGTTTATTATAATTCATTCAGTGCATATCTAGGGAGCCCCCCTACTGTCTTCCAGGTTGGGGATTTCGTTGTGACCAAGTCATACGTAAACCACCTTGTGGCTCACATACTAATTAGAGAAGAAACGTGATAAATAAATAAGCCAACGAGAGCAAATCAGCCAGTGAGAAGACCAAGAAGAGAATTAAAGTAGGAAGGTACAGAGGCGATGGGGTTCCCCTTAGGAAGAGCATCCTGGAAAGGCCTCTTGAAGGAAGTGGTTTTCATGGAATGAGATTGGGTTCATTTGAGGGCCCAAAAGAACCAGTGTGTCTGGGACATGGTGGGAGGGGAGGGATGCTTTTGGAGAGGTAGACCAGAACCCCATCACCTAGGGGCTTGTTTGGCATGGTAAAGAGCTCAAGTGGAGGGATCAGCAGTTACCGTAATGGCTATGTCGCTGGACTCCCATATAGTCAACCGTGGTTTGAATCCCGGACCCGGCGGCTTACACTCACGCCGGGCGCATGTGCATGCATGCTCAAGATCCCAAGAGGAGAATGGAGGAGAGGGGATTGCGGTGTTGCCATCCCCCCTGGGGGGTGATTTCTTGCTTTCTGTCTCTCTGTCTTTCTGATGAGCGCATGCGCCCTATAGCAAAAAAAACCTCTCAAAAAAAAAAAAAAAAAAAAAAAAGAGCTCAAGTGGAAGCTCCTGGAGGGCTTTAATGGGGGCATGGTAGGGTTTGATTCCTTTTTACAAGGTTCTTGCAGCTGCTGCCTGGACTCATCACAGGGAGGGTCCTCGAAACGAAGACAAATGGGCTTGCCTTTTCCCTGTTCTGAGTCCCTTCACATCCTCAATGACTCCTTTATCCTCCATTGCTACCTGTGCCCTGTGTTTTCCTAGGACCCTATGTCAGAAGCTCTGAAGCTCATTCAGGCTAAACTCCAAATGACTTCAACAGCTTCGTGGCTCTAGTTTGTGGGGACGATCAGGCAGCACACAAGTGCTGCATTTGGGGTGCAGAGCCATTCCTGAAATCGGGCTTGGAGGCCTCCTCCATGTTCCCTGCACATAGGTTGGCTGGAGACCATCTGCTTCCTCTCTTCCATCCACAGCTGTGACTTTACCATTTGTCTTTGGCATCTTTTTGACTCCTGTGTGCTTGCCTCTTCATGCAGGGGTTAAGCCGGCTGGTCCCGGAAGCAGGTTGCCTAGGGATGACCTGCGGCAATTTCCTTAATCTCTCTAGATTTTGGTTTCCTCCTCTATAAAATGAGGATAATGATAATAACTAGAGTTACAAGCAAATTACTATTTATAAAGCCCTTGAAATAGGGCCTGGCACATAGTAGGTGGTCAGTGAGTATTCACTATCGGACCAGTGTTGTTTTCCTGCCCGTTCAAGGGGAGAGGCATCTATTCTCTGCCTATCTTTCAGAGATAACTATACATTAACGAGATAATGATTGTCAACTGTTGGGAACTGTGCAGAACAGAGGCACCGCATAAATACCCATGATCATTATTGTCATCTTTATGCTTCGCCTGGGTGGACCTATTGTGTTTGGTTGATTTATGGAAATAGCTTGTCCCTAGGTGATCTGAATTAATGATAAACAAATTTCTGACAGTTCAGATAATAATGTATCTTTCATCTGCTCAGGGTCTTTCATTCTTAAAGCTTCCCTGGGGCTGTATAAGGTGGAAAGGCAAGAGAGCGCCCACAGAACACCTCCAAGCATTCAAGGGTGCATGTATTCATCTCTCCATCCACCCAGGAATTAGCATTAGGCCTGGGTGTGCCTGGCAGACTGGCCTACAACCCTGCACACCTGGGATCTCTCCAGGAGTGAGAAGACAAGCACACACCTTGCAAAAATGGCAGTAGGGGAGAAGGAATGTGTCTGGGGTGTTTGCCAAATGCCAGGTCCTGTTCTGAAGACCAGTCCACAGTACTGATTGTTTGTGGTCCTCACCATTCAGTGAAAAGGAATCCTGTTTTATAAATGAGGAAACAGAGAAGACTTAGTTTGAGCCATGTAGCGAGGAAGGGTGGAGCTGGGATTCCAACCTGTGCAGTTTGGCTCCAGAGCCAACAACATCCTTTGTCCCACCCATGACTCAGTGGAGCCGGTGGGGCTACCCCTGATGGAAACCTGGCTGGGTTTCTTTGCTTCCCAAAGGGCATCTTGCAAGATGTCTTAGGTTGGATTTCCTGGAAAAGGTTCTCAGAGAAGTGCCTGCAGGAGTTTTATTGGGGACCGCTCCAGGGGTTAACTCAGGGATCCCGAATGGACAGAGACAGAAATTGATCCTCGATGCACTCACAACAGAGGCCTCAGCCCATCCCGTGCGAGCTCTGAGGCTGGAATAGACAGGGGCCTGGACCTATGAACTCCCACATCATCTAGTCACTGGAGGCAGCTATGCCAAGAGGGGTGTGGCCTTGGGTGAGGTCTCCCTGTGAGCCGTTCCTGGGAAGAGGTTCAGCAGTTTGGGGTGGGGTCCTTGAACCTGAAGAGAGTCTACGAGGGAGCTCCACAGCCTCCTCTATGGGAGGTGTTGCTGACTCCAACCCATTTTTTAACTAGTGGAGAAAAAAATGGAATCAGGGGTCATAGCCGGGAACTGGATGTGTAGCCTAGGCTTCTGCACACATTGTATGTGGCATTTTCTTTCACATGCCCATTGGTCACCTCCACTTCTCCCCCTCCCATGCTGGGGCTGGGTTCAACACTTCTCCCTGGACTGCATTTACGCTCGGTTGCCCACCCACTGAGTGATGGGGGTAAGCCGGGTCTATCTTCTTTCCTTGAAGACAATCACCCATTCATTCTTTTTCTCATTCCCTCATATCACAAGTATGTACTGAGTAAGTGTGGGTGCTGGGGATCTGGCAGTGAGAGGCAGACAGGGAAGGCTCTGCCCTGGTGGGGTTTGCCTTCTTGTGGATAGACAGACCAGACAAGGTAACACGCGAGGTGATTTCCAGTGATGACAAGAGCCTCTCAGTGTGACACGGAGGAGCCGGTGACTGGCACGTCTTTGGGTTCCCTGGTTGAAGCAGCCCAAGCCTCCCAGTCCATGGCAGATGTTAGTCTCTTGGATGGAACCCAGTGACAGGCTGCCTTAGCTGTCATCCCCAAGCCTTTCTGTCCTTCCTGCCGGCTGGGGTGGCGTTCCGAGAAGCCTCACAAAGGTGTGGGGACTGCTGACTCAGCTGTGTTCTGCCTGGCAGGGCTGAGAGGTTCCTTGGAAAACTGCCCACCTCGGTGCTTTCCCAGCTCCCCTCCCCCCGCCGGAGGTGCCAGTCAGAGCAGCTCTGCCAGGATGACAGCTCATGGGCCCCTCCCGAAGCCCGACTCAGGTGAGGCGGTCTATGGAAACGGGTTCTCTGGCACTTCCCAGAAGGCCCTACCCCCGCCCTCCTGCACCCTCACAAACTTGTCCGGCCTGCCTGAGCGGAGACCACAGCAGGCCTGGGAAAGGGGACCCTGGACTTTGAGGACTTGAGTCTCCTAAAACCAGGGTTTGAGGGTGAGGTCTGCTTTGTGGTTCTGGTTCTGCCGTGTGACCTTGACCATGTGTTCTCTCAATTTCAGCTCATTTGTGAAATGCGGATAAGGTCCATACTCCCCCCCATATCGACGAAGTGTATGTTCCAAGGCCCTTGGCAGCTACCTGAAACCGGTCGTACTGAACCCTGTATGTTCTGTGTTATTTCAACTGATAACCGACATGGCCTCTAAGGGACGACAGGAGGGAGCGTAGGCACTGTGGAGACAACGGACAAAGGGGTGACTCATGTCCCAGGTGGGACGGAGCAAGACAGTAGTGAGAGTCCATCACCCCACTCAGAACGGCACACCATTAAAACTTACACCTTGGTTATTTTGGGAATTTTCTGTTTAATATCTTCAGACTGTGGTAAACCACAGAAGGTGAGACCACAGGTAAGGAGGGGCTGCTGTGTGGTGAGGCCACGCTTAGCTTGTCTCCACGTCTCAGGTGCTCTCTCCTGACTCAGGGCCTTCGCACAGGCCCCTCCCACCCCTTCATTCTTACCCAGTGGACTCCATTCCTCCAGGTCTCAGCCAATCATTTACCTCTGCCTAGCTGGTTAGCTCCCCATTCTCACTCTCATGGGACGACACGGGACTATGTTCTTCCCCTTCGTCATGGATCCATTGTCAATCGTCGGTCTTTTGTGGGATTGTTGGACCAGCACCCACCCTTACATGCCCCAGTGAGGGCAGGCACCTGGCTGTCTCGATTGTAGCCATATTCTCAGCACACAGCACAGAGCTTGGCGAGTACTCGTTGCTCAATAATCTTTTGTAGCTGAATGAGATCCTGTGGACGAAGGCCCTTTATGAATATAAAGCAGTAAACAAAAGGGAGATGTGTTATTATCAATAGGATAATCCATTGGGCTGGGTAGGGGAGCATCTCAGGAACTTCGGGGATTTGGGTGACTTTTCTAGAGCCTAAAAGAGGCCATGCCCTGCTCTGCCCTGAGCCGGCCTGTGCCTAGTGAGTCAACAATGCTGACTAATCATTCACATGGCTTTTGTTGGAGACCAGGCCAGGGGAGGCGTTCCTGAGCCTCTGGCGGGTTGGTCTGGCTTAGCTTCTATCCCTACTATGTCCTTTTACTGCAGTTACAACTTTCTAATCTTGTCATGTCCTGGTGGTATCCTTGGGATGTCCCAGGTCAGGAGGCTGAGAAGTGGGAGGCAATGGAGAGTGTGTGTGCAGGTGTACATGAACCTCCTAAAGGGGTGGTGTGGATAAGACAGGCAGCTGCCTTCTAAGCCCACTCTAAACATCTCCACTCCTTAAGCCTGTTTCTGTAGGTAGGTGTCTGTAACCTTTGATATTAGGCAGTCTCTGTCCCTTGGAAAATCTATCCCTAAGTCAAGGAGCTTTTGTTGAGCAACTACTGTGTCAGGTGCTGGACATGGTTATGTGGACTCAGTGGTGACAAAACAGGGGTCTTGGTAGCTTGAAGGGTGACAAAACAGGCAGGGCCCTTGGCAACTTGAAGGTAACTGTTGAGTGGGGAAAACAGATGTTAACGAAATCTCCAGCTAAAATGATTGGGTGGCAAGTGCTCCAGGGGCTGCAGTGGGTCAGTGGGTGTCTCCTTTCTAAGTCTATTCATTCTCCTGTTCAGCAGTATCTTGAGGCACCGGCTCTGTGCTAGGCAGTGTGGGAAGTAGAATGCTTCTTCTTCTTCTTTTTTTGGAGAGGTTTTTGCTATAGGGTGCGTGCGCTCGCCAGAAAGACAGAAAGAGACAGAGATACAGAAAGCAAGATATCACCCCCAAGGGGGGATACCCATTAAGCCACCGGGTCCTAGACTCGAACCATGGTTTACTACATGGGAGTCCAGTGACATAGCCATTATACTAACTGCTGGTCCTGGAAGTTGAATGCTTCTTCTTCCCAAAGATTTCCTAGACTACTAGGCCTCCGTAAGGACTCAATAAGGACTCTCTCCTCTGAACAACCCGTAACACCTGCCTCCCTCCTCTGGGACTTGGTGGCTTTTGACGTGTGTGATTAATTTCTGTTTAGCACAGATACATGCACACCTCTCATCTGGGAGCTTGGTGCCTTTTTCATGGTATTGGTGCATGTCTATCAAGTAGTTTCAGGATTCCTCTTTGTCCTTCTCGCTACCTTTTCTCTTCCTCTTCTTTTTCCTCTTTCCCTCTCCTCCTCCTTCTATTCTTTCTCTTACTCTTCATTTTCTTCCTTCTCTCCTCTGCCCTCTTTCCTTTTCCTTCTCTCCTCTCCTTCTCTCTCCTGCCATTTCCTGCTCTTTTTTCTCCTCTTCCCCCCTCATCCTCTTCCCCCTTTTTCTCCCTTCTCTTTTCTTATTCTTTCTTTTCATCTCCTCCTCTTGCCCGTCTCATCCACCCCCCACTCCGACTGGGTGAGGGTCTGTGGACAGCATTGGAGGGTCTCTTTTGTCTCCCTAACCTCTAGACCTCCACATCCAGGATTGGCCCAGGGCTCTGTCAACAGATGGGAAGTGTTTTCAAAGTGTCTGACACATGGCAACTGTGCAGAAACACATGATAATGCAGTCCTGTTGGCGATGGCGGCCATGGGGATTAGGAGCCATGTGGTCCTCTTCAGTTCTCCCATAGATACATTCATTTAGCAAAGATCTGCATGTGCTCAGATGTTGTGTTCTGTATTCCTTGGAGTAAAAGCACCAGGTTTACATTTTTCCATGTTAGTATGAATCAACACTAAAAATCAGAGTTCAACTTTTTATGAATCTTTTTTTCAGAGAGATGGCTATACACCACGGGTGGGTGTTAACCTGTGATCATTGGGACTGCACCTCTGTACTTCAAAGATCACGGGCCTGCTTTGAATACTTGAGGTTAGGGAATGGAGCCAGAGGCTATGGGACTCATCTCAACACATTTGCAACAATATTTTAGGATTTTTTTTTTAATTAAACAAAAACCCTATAAGAAGCTGTGTTGCTCAGGCAGTAAGCACCTACCTCCTCACATCTCTCTCCCATGATACCTAAAATATTTTAATGCTATGTACTAGGCGTTTTGCATCTTTTGTCTGATTTAAGCTCACAACAACCCTGTGATCCCATCTCATAGGTAAGGAAACTGAGGTGTAAATAGGAATATTCCCTTTTCTAGTCCATTCTGTTGCTAATAACAGTGATACCTATGTCTGGGTAGCTTAAGAGAATAGAGTTTCACTCAGACCCAAGGTCAAGGGGCTGCATCTGGTGAGAGTCTTCTTGATGGTATGTAACGTGGAGGGCTTCATATGTCAATAGGCAAGATCTTGAGCAGAGTGTGTTGCTGTCTGTCTATTCTCGTAAACCCACCAGAATTCGGTCGTGGGGGCCCAATCCTTATGCTTGATCACTTTCCAAAGATCCCACCTCACAACACTGTAATCAGATTAAGTGTCCTCTTAATACCTTCATAAAACAACAAAATTCCAACACATAAATTTTGGGGAGACACATTCAAACCATAACATTCCCCAAATATCATATAGCTTATGAATGACGAGCCTGTATTCACACTCAGGCAGTCTGTCACCCAATCACACACCCTTACCCATGGTGACATTTAGCTACCCAATAAGAACCTATTTAGATTGGAGATTCTGAAACTGTCATAGCAACTCAAACTCCTGGGCTAGTTCTCCTTCAACTCTCCCATCCAAAATGAATGTTTTGTTTATCAATTTCTGCAAAATATATCACCCAAAACATGACTTAAAACAACTACTATCTTACCTCTCAAAGTTCTGGTGTTGACTGAGCTCAGCTCGGTGATTCTTCTGTCCAGTGATGTCAGCTGGGAGCTCTCTTGTGTTGGAGCACCTCGGATAGTTCACTACATCTTCTGCCTTGGTGGAAAATGGTTGTAGGTTGAGGCCAGGGACACTGTCGTGTGTGTGTGTGTGTGTTTGTGTGTGTGTGTATCCATCCCCTTCCATGGTAGAAGGCTACTTCTTCTTTACAGTCTTCCCATGTGGTCTCTTTGCATGGTAATTGGACTTCTTATGTGGAATCTAGGCTTCCAAAAGCTCAAAAGCAAAATCTACCAAGCCTCACTGTCTGGCCAAAGTCTAGACCAGATTCCCTATGGGAAGAGGCTGTTAGGGTAGGGCACTGAGAGGGTGGTCCACTTGGGGCCATCTTTGGAGATCAGCTACCACAATGAGACCTCTCCCTCTACACAGCTTATGGGCAAGGAAGCTATGAGAATTTCAAAAGGACTTCCTGTGTGGTTTACTGCATTGTATCTTTAGAAGGTAGATGTTATTATCTTCCTTTTATGAATGAGGAAGTAGCCACAGAGGCTAAATTGCTTGCCCAAGGCCACCCAACCTGTGAGTAGGGAGCCCAGAATCTGAGTGTAGCCTGACTCCAAGCCTCTATGATACCCTCTCTTCCACATCATGTTAGCTGCCTTCCACTTTCAATCAAACCTTAGTAAACAGGTCAACAAGTGCTCACTGAGTTGTTAGGACGTTCCAGTCCTGGGCAAGTAGTAGGTGGTGTCAGTCCTGGGTTCTGCCCTCAGAAAGCTTAGTTTTAAGCATGAGACCTAAACAGGAAAAGGTGAAACCAACAATAGTGGTTAGTGCTGACGCAGTATTTCTGAGGATGGAGAGAGGCCATGAACTTATGACCTCGGAGGCAGTTTCTCAGAGGAAGTGGGACTTACTTTGGTCCTAAAAGGGAGTAGTGTCACAGTGCTAACACATCAGGACTCACATGGGAAAGGCCTGGTTTTGGGTCCTGGGACCTCTTTGTGTGTGCCAGTTGTGCGTGTGTGTGTACCTGTGGTCTAGGCTGGCTGAGACAGGTGAATTCATGGCTTGGTGGCCCTGTTGAGGTTGCTTGTCTCTCTGTCTCTCGCATGGATGAGATGGTGGGTGAACATAATAAAAGTGGTTGGAAAATAAGAGATTGTGATTTGGAAAAGAAGTCTAAGAGTTCTAGAGTGCTGATAGTGGAATTTATGTAACACATACAGTGAGACTGTAAGTACTTTACATAAATTAACTCACTTAACCTTCAAATAACCTAGTTAATAATGCTGTCATTATTGCCACTTTACAGATGAGGAAATTGGGGCACAAAGAGGTGAGGTAACTCGTCCTGGTTCACACAGCTCATAAAATCATGGAACTGGATTTGAATCCCGGTTATTGCGGACAGCACAATTCAGATCCTCTTGTCAGGCTTTACTCCCCTGTTAAGGGATGCTGATTTCAAGTGGGGTCTATGGAAGAGTGAGTAAAGCAGTTGGCCCAAACACAAAGTACTTGTAGGGAGGTGTGGGCGTAGCAGTAATCGGCATTGAAATAGAGTCACTACTGGCCTTTGGTCATCCTGGTCTCCCCTCTCCTGTGTCTGAAGTAAGGGCATTACCATCATACCATCTACAGGAAGACCCCTGGAACTGGGGAGTCCAAATGACTTGCCCAAGAGCACACATGTTGGCTCCAGACTCTAAACTAGGTCTTCTTTGTCAAGCCCTGTGTCTTTTTTCCATAGAAAGAGAAAGTAAGTTAGTTCAGGGGTTCCTACTAAAGAAGGCCTTGCATTTACATCCCATGAATTTCAAAGTGCAAGTGACTCTTGGCTAGGATGTCTTAGCCCAGGGTCCAGGGACCTGCTTCGTGCAGACCTCTGAGCCTCTTGACTATCTGTGTGTGTGTGTATGTGTGTAATTTCTGGGAGAGAGGTCCATGATATTCCTCAAAAATGCTTAGAATCAACAAAGAAAGGTACTTAGCTTCTGGAGCTGGATTTTCTAAGTTCAAAACTGGGTTCTGCTGCGTGTTAGCTTTGTAACTATAGGCAAGTTACTCAGCCTCTCTGCACTTTGGTTTCCTCGCTGCATATGGGGCTGGCAGTAGTGGCCTCTTGGCCTGGCTGTGAGCACATGCATGTTGCCCAGCACTATGTATAGCACACAGAAGGTGCTCAACAAATGCCAGCTATGACCAGGAGAGGATTCTACCCTCTGGTGATCTTTGCCTTCCTGAACTTCAGGGCAAGGACCCCACCATGTCTTGGGACTCTCCTGTTCTTTAAGCCAATGGGCAGCTCCTTCCTGGGACATGGAGCCCAAAGCTTTGGCCTTTTTCTCTCCTTCCTTTGCAGAAACCTTCTAACTCCTCCTGAGGATTTGCCCTGGACCCCTTCCCATGGCCCACAGAATGCAGTGTGACCTGGCCCCCGCCTGCCTCCCTGCCTTGTCCCTCTCCACCCTGCCCTTGTTCCTCTGGCCACACTGGCCTTTCTGTTCTGTGTGGATCACGATCTTTCTCATCACTGAGCCTTTGCTCAGAGTGGTCTTTTTGAGTGGAACTCTCTCTTTGCCAGCCTAGTCCTTACTAGTCTCTCAGTGTCAACCTTGCTCTTTCAGGAGGGGCTATCCTTGACCTTGGGATCCTAATTCCATCTCTATCCTTCTCTTTCATAGGACTGTGTTTCCATGGCAACTGTCTACATTTGTGATTAATGCCCACCTCTATTATGTGACTGTACACTCCGTGAGGGCAGGAATCATGTCCATTGACAAAGCAAACCTGGTGTCGGGTACAGAGTTGGCACTGAATACACGGTAACTAAAATGGAGTGGAAAGTGTAGGTTGTGCTGACCAAGAAAAGGCAATCCTTTTTTAAAAAGTTAAGCTTTAAAATTTTTAAATTTTATTTCTTCCATAAGAAGAAAGAAAGGGGGCCACCTCCAACATAGCATCTGGCCCAGATCGCAGGCAGGCACATACCCAGCGTGGTCAGGGGGTCCCAGGATGCAAACCCTGGAGCTTCCCCATGTGGGTTCAGTTGTGTTACTGCTGCATCACCATTTGGCCCTGGTAATCCTTTTTAAAGAATATTGGAACTTCTCTGGCCTAGGGAAGTTCTGCCACCCTGTGAAGCCATCCTGACAGACTCAGGATGGAGGGAGGCAAAGAGGCCGAGGAAGACCACCATGGGAGGTTGTCGGGCCGGCTCCTCCAGGATGTGGTCTTCAGAGCAGGGACCATCAGTGAGGTGAGGCAAGGCAGCAGCGTGCAGCCAGGCCAGTCCAGGGCCTCCTCTGTTGGAGCTCCTGCAACTGCAGGTGAAGAAGCCAGTGATGTGTACTTAGGTGACTCAGGAAACGCTTCCTGGAGGGGCCCTGGGGGTGATGGGGCAGGGACGGGAGCTCTGCTCTGCAAACTGAGATCATCTCCCGTCTTAAAAATAAATCTGTGGTTTTCTCATGCGGTCACAGGACGAATCATTCTGTGCTTTCTAGTAGGAAGGCTGAGCTTGGCGGGGACGGTGATCTCCGAGGACTGTGTCTAGTCTAAGGCAGAGGTGCATCGGGGTGGGGTGGGGGGGGTAGCAGGGAGACCCAGGGAAATGGAGGTCCCAAGGCATCCAGGGCCTCCCTTCAGCTCCTGCACGATGCCGCCTCCATGAGACAGAGCTGTATGTGGTGACAGGGCCCTGAGCTGTAGCAGTTGCAGCAGCTGCTGTAGAGCAGTGACCAGGGCCAGGCACTGTGCGATGCCTGCCACAGAGGGGACACCATGTAACCCTCACCACAGTCCGCACCACTTGACAGTCATGCTGTCATGGTGCCTGGCTCATAGGCGGCTCACGTATATGTTTGTTGAATGAATGATAAAACCAAGTCACAGAGAAGTGAATTTACTTCTTCAACGTTACACAATCAGCAGGGTCTGTATTTCCACCCAGGCCCACCTGATCCAAAGCCAGGGTTCTTAATCCTTGTTCCAGCAAGCCCTCCTACAAAGAACTTCCACCCTGATGCTTCCTGAAGCCCCATCTATCACCCCCCAACAAGTTTCCCTGGGCAGTGTGTATGCATCATCTCATGTAGTTCTTCCAGTAATTCTTGGAGGTGTCCGTTTTTCAGAGCGGCAAGCTAAGGCTTGGCTTACCCAAGATCACAGAGTAATAGATGGCAGAGTTCCAGGTTCAAACTAAGAATGATAAAGACATGATGTTTTGATTGCATAGGCTTTTACCTCCTCAGCCCGGTGCTTCCTCCTGGCACCAACATCTCTGTCCTTCCTGATCTCACCTGCCCTGGGAATGACAAGCACAGAATCACTGTGTTAGAACTGCTCAAAGCTCAAATGAGGAAATGAATGCACATGACATGGGCTTTTGCATACATTCAAGCGCGTATTCTAACATGAGCTGTTTTTAAGCCTGTCAGGAGTATGGACGTTAGAGCCAAATGACAGGGGTTCCTAGCCCAGCTCTAACTGTTCCCAGCTGTGTTACTTAACCCCTCTGCACCTCAGTTTCTTCCTCTGCAAGATAATGATACTATCCTCATAGGATCCTTGTGCTGTTTAAATAAGTTGATGCGCGTAAAGCAGTTAGAACAATGCCTGGCACTGAGCAAACACGTGCTGTTGTCATCGTCATCATTATCATTATGAGCATCATCGTCACAAAACAGCATAATTATCCCCCCAAATAGAGGCAAGCCTGCGCTAAGGTGGCCTGTGACTCCCAGTGGAGACAGCTGCTGCTCTCTCTGTACCAGCGCAGCCGGACTGCACTGTGCAGAGGTCCTGGGGCTTTGCCAGGGGCCTCTTTTCCCTGTTCTTATTTTTGTGGTTTACTCTCTCTTCTGACCTTTCTGTGGAGCTCGGAGCACTTCCCGCTTGCACTCTGGCCCCATCTGGTCCCTGACCAAGGTCGCGGTGTGTCCGTAGCCCACCCTCACCCTCATCACCCTCATCCGCAGCTAGCTTCTGGAAGTGTTCCTATTGTCCTCAGCTGAGCGGAACCCAGCACACACCTGCACATATATAGAGCTTTATCCCCTGACCCCCTGCCATTGGGTTTACCTGTTTCTAATGCTGGAGCTTATGCTCTGTTCCTGGTTTGGTGTTTGGGTCCTCTGCTGACACTGTCTAGGATCCCTGCCTGTGGCCTTGACAACCTGTTCCCTCCATAGATTCCCTGCTCTGTGTATGTGCCTGTGCTGCTTACAGCCCTGGCCAGTAGTTCTAAACTAGTTCCGTTCAACATGTTTACTGAGCATCCTCTCTACGCACTGTTGGAGGTGCACCGTCTAGGCCGACATTGTCCACGCATTTTCCCAACCGCATCAACCGCTTGCTCAGGTGAGCTCTGGCCACCTCCCCAGTGGCGGACCTTTCTGTGTATGTCCCCACCTTCCAAGTTGGCTTTGGTCCCTAGGTGCTATCAGAGGGCTGTCCATCTCCATCAGAGCCTCAGTCTAAGCCTTTCCATTCCCAGCTGCCTCCCCTCTCTCTTCTACTCTCCCCAGAGTTCCCATTTTTGCACAGAAAGGATTCAAGGCACAGAGAAGAATGGTAACATGCCGAAGGCAACACAGGAAGCATGTGCGGGGCAACAGGATGGTGACCTGAGACACCTGCAGCGTGGCGTGCTGTACTCCAGGAAGCAGGATTGGAAGGATGCTGGAGGTGTCGGGGCCCAGGACTGGGCAAGCACGTGTTTCTTGTTAGATCCTAAATCCAGCGTTCTTCCTCTGACACCTTCCTGCCTAAGCCTGAGAGGTCCTTCCCCCACAGAGAGCCAAGAATGCGCCCTGCCCAGCTCTTACAGTATGGACCTAACCCATCCTCCCTCTGCAGCTCCTCGTTGTCCTCTACACGTAAATAAGCATACTTTCCTTACAGGGTGGTGGTGCTGAGTTAATAAGCTAATGCACATGTGCAGTGCTCACACCCTCTGCCCCTCCCTTAGCCCCACTCTCCTGCTTGTCTCTGTCCTGAACCTTCCCTACCCAAGTCTCTAGAGTTAGGCCCAAGTTCATCTGCTAGCCACACAAGCTTTGGCAAGTCATTTAACAGCAAAACCACAGTTTTCTCGTCTGTACAGTGGGGATACTGCTAGGAGCTGTGAGGACTGAATGAAGCAATGCACTAGAAAGATCTAGTCATTCTGCCACCGTGTAGCAAAAGGGCACCAACCCTACCCTCAGGGGAGGTGGACCCAAAATAAATAGTGACTTAGTTCTTTTTTTTTTTTCCCCCATGACACATTTTATGTGTATTTGTTTTGGGATTGATATTCTTTTCAATCATTAAAAATGCAAAGGACATAAAAATCACCCACCAGAATTAACAAAAGTTAATCATTTCTCATATTTGCACAATTGTCTTAAATGAAAGAAGTAGAACATTTTAGCTAAAGCCAAACTCCCTCAATAACCACCCGGGGCCTTTCTTCCCTCCAGGCAGCCTGTATCTAGAATGTGGGAAATAGTCGTCCATTCTGTGTTTATATTTTGCTTTCTCTGTGTGTTCATAAATTATAGATGCTTTCTTTTGCATGTTGCATTTTCATATATAACGTCAAACTATGGGTGGTACTCTGCCACTCAGTTTTGGTATTATCTTTCCAGTGTATTCGTATTGAAACATCAAGTTCACCGTTTTGATGATGCTGTGTTTTAATCCCCGACCTTTTCTCATAAGCAAGGCTGGAGAGATCAGTCTTGAGAACCTGTCTTTGGGCTCTCGTGAGAGTATTCCTGGAAGATTTGCTGAATCACAGGGCGTGTGTATTTGCAGCCCAGCTGGCTAGTGCCATCCTGGTTTCCCAAGTGTTTGTACCGACATAAGCTAGCAACACCTGAGAGTTCTTGTGTCTCCCCGTTCTCACCAATGCTTGGTATTATTAGACTTTTTCTTTTTTGCCAATCAGATTGGGTATGGAACAGAATCTCAGACTTGTTTTAATGTGTGTATCTCTGATCCCTGACAGGTTGAATTTCAGAGACTCCTATTCAGTAAAATACCTGTTGAAATTCTTTACCCATTTTTTTCTATTGGATTGCTTGTCTTTTTAAAAAATTTTTTTTAATGTACGTATGAGTTTTTGATATCTTTTGGAGACTGATTTTTTTTTTGATCTGTTATATGAGGGGACTAAAAAAGATCATGAAAGCATGGAATTAAAGTTTGACTTTATTTGGGGACCAGCAGATGGTATAGTGGTTATGTTCCTGGACCTGACTCCCACGGAGTCGACTGCAATTTGAGTCCTAAACCCAGTGGTTGGAAAAAATCGGAAAACGAGATTGTGGTGTGGCCATCCTCCCTGTAGGGGTGATTTCTTGCTTTCTGTCTCTTTGTCTCTCTGGTGAGTACATGTGCCCTATAGCAAAAATCTCTCTTAAAAAAATTATTTTGGTGCTAAAATTCTTTATATTTATGCATAGTTGTTTTATAATATGCAGTTCCATGAACTGGTTTTTTTTTTTTTTTTTTTTTGAGAGGTTTTTTTTTTTTTTTTTTTTTTTCCTGCTATAAGGCACGTGCGCTCGCTAGACAGAGAGAGAGAGACAGAAAGCGAGAAATCACCCCCCAGAGGGGATGGCCACGCAGCAATCCCTTCTCCTCCATTCTTCTCTCGGGATCTTGGGCACGCACACACACGCACCCGGCGTGAGTTTAAGCCACCGGGTCTGGGACTCAAACCGTGGTAGACTACATGAGAGCCCAGCAAAGTAGCCATTATGCCACCTGGACCCAGTCATGACTTTTTGTCTTGATTAAGAATGACATGGAAAGACACTCTCCTATGTTTCCTACTGATGATACTGAAGCTTGTGTTCCAGTTCACATTTTGGTTGTTAGTCCATTGGTCTCTTGTCTTGTGTGGAGTGTGAGATACAGTCCTAGTGCGTTATTTCTCTGTGGCACACACCTGGGTTTAAACAGCTTGTCCTGCCCCTATGTTTTGTAATGCCACCTCTGTATTATACTAAACTGACAAATATATGTATGTGGGTCTTTCTCTGGGCGCAACTTGATCATATTGATGGGAAATGCTATATGAGAAAAGTGCAGGCCGCTCCGAGAGCACACGGTGGGGGGATTAAGCAGACACTCCGTTCCTTGGCTCTCTGCTGCTGCTTTCTCAGCTTCTGTGTGACCTTTGCACTAGGTACCCTGGCCACCTTGTGTAGACCGTCTGCTTTGGCACTGGGTTGGGACTGAGTGGCGCCCACTGGGAGGAGAAAGCCTGACCCCTCGAGCAGTGACAGACAGTGTGCGTGCTGGGCCCAGGTTTGCCTGCTGAGGCCTGGTGCTTACGCATGCCTGTCCTCATTGCAATAGAGTTCTTTTTTTAGGGCAGTTTAACCATGGCTAGGGCCTGTCTCCACAAAGATTAACACAGGTAACACAGACACACAAAAACACGAGTTGGTTCCCAGAGATAGATTTAAAATCTCCGTGCTTCTTGGCATGGCAGGCAGGCATCTTCCAACTGAAAGAGGCTTGGAGGTGAGTTCCCGAGATGGGCTCTCCATGGGCCAGGAGCAGAGCCAGTCATTTGAAAAGTGGCGCGCTGGTGGCCTGGGTGGCTCTGGGGAGCTGCATTTCACTTGCTCCATCCCTTGTGCATTATTTGCATGTGCTCCAGGGCATTCAGAAATGTCTCTTCATTCCCGCTTGTCCTTGCATTCCAGGGCTCTTGCATCAGCACGCAGTTCTCATACTGCTCACCTCACTTTAAAATCCAGTGCATGAAACAGCAATTTAGGAGACGACAAGGTTGGGACTGGAGGCAGAGAGGAGGGTTGGGGGATTATTTGCATTTTACACAAAAGGTTTGAACTCATGCTGCAGAGGACTTAGTTAGGATGCAATTCCATGGAGTCATTTGCTGTGTGCAGTTTACAAAGCATGGTCTGGCTTACCTGCTACGAATCAGTGCCATCAGTAAACTGTTAAGCTTCCAGGACTCTGGAGACAGCAGACCTGGGGCTGAGTTCTGTGTGATCCTAGGCAAGCTACAGTAATGTCCTATCTTGCATGGGGTAGCAGGGGTAGGGGCATTAAGTCTAAAACCAAAGCATTAAGTGAGGGTCAAGATTAACCTAGAAAACCCCCTTTCTATGGGGACCAGCATATGCATAATGGTTACGTTGATGAATTCCCACATAGTCAACTGTGGTTCGAGTCCTGGACCTAGCAGCTTAAAAACTCGCACTCAGTGCGTGTGCATGTGTGCCCAAAATCCCAAGAGGAGGATGGAGTCTCCTTCATTCTTCTTTGTGTGACTATGTAGGTAGCATGGCAGCATGGCGGTTCAGACCAGAAACAAAGATCGTCAGAGGAGCAGCGAGGAAGGGGCACAGCACCCGCCCCAGGCCCATTCCACTGTTGTTTGGACCTGACTCTGCCTCTGCCTGAACTCACACTCAGGAGAACAAGGAGGTGACTGGGAGACCCCCAGGAAAAAGAAGACACCAGACTCCCTCCTCCACCGCATTGCGGGCATGAGCTCATTGATTGGAAGAATGGGTGGGATCACCTGCCAAAAATGATAATAACAACAATTACCATGAATATTATAGCAGCTACCACTCTGTCCAGCACCATCCTAAATGTGTTCCATACATTAACTCTCTCGATAATATAAATGGAATAAACATTCAGACAGGCCCGTGGTAAGATTGCCTGGGGGGCACTCGTTAACCAGCCAGGTTGCCAGGCCTGGCCACTGGAATTTCTGATTGTAGATCTGGGTCAGGGCCCAGGAATCTGTGTGTGTGTTGGTTATACTTTATCTCTTGCTTTTTAAATAAAACCTTGTGTTTCTCTATGGCCAATTGATTTTTTTTTAAGTTTCTTTTTTTCTAACATGAGACAGATAGACTACAGCGTCCTCACGCCACAGTTCCAGATGCCTCAGTCAGGATCACAGACAGGCATGCGCACTCAGGATGCAAACCAGGGACACTCCCATACAACCTCAGCATTGCAAATGTTAATATTACGACTGCGCCTCTGTGGCTGGCCAGGAATCCGTGTGTGGTGTATGTGTGTGCGTGTGTAAGCTTATTCATTTATTTCTTCCATGAGAGAGAGAGAGAGACAGAAAGAAGGAGAAGGAGACAAGCACCCCCAACTGGGTCTCCACACCATGATCCACTCCCAGCCAACCTCTGTCACTGGTGCACATGAGCACCTGGCCTGACATGGAGGCCTCAGAACACAAACCCAGAACCTTTCCACGTGCCCACCACTGGGCTTCAGGAATCTGTGTTCTTAGTTTTGTTTTCTCTTTTTATTTTTGGAGAGATTTTTGCCATAGAGCACATGTGCTCACTAGAGAGACAGAGAGAAACAGGGAGAGAAAACGTGAGAAATCACCCCCCAGGGGGGAGGGCCATGGCACAGTTCCTTCCCCTCTATTCTCCTCTCGGGATTTTGGGCACGCACACACATGCACCCAGCCTGAGTTTCAATCCACCAGGTCTAGACTCGAACCATGGTCAGCCATGTGGGAGTCCAGCGATGTAACTGCTGTACTATCTGCTGGCCCCTCGGGGGCATCTGTGTTTTTAACAAGTTCTCCAGATAACTTTTACAAACAGGTGGGTTTGAAAAATGCTGAATTGTTTGTTCTCTCTGTTCTTGCCCGTGTTTGCAGAGCCGACGTGTTGAAATCTGTGCCAGTTTGCACGTGTATGGTCATTCCCCTAAACCTTGCCTTTCTGGGCCTGAGTCTCCTGGTCCTTAAACTGGGAGTCATGGTGGGAGCTCCTTCCTACCAGGTACACTCAGTGAGATGAAGCGCTGAAGCCTGGCGCGCGATACGTGGTCAGTGTTACCAGTCACTGGCTATTAGTGTTACTTAGGGATGTACAGAGCACACAGAGAGAGCCACACACTCCTGCAGGGGTGTTACCGAGTGGCGCGGCCTTTACCCAGTTTCCTGCTGGGATATGCTCAAGCTAATCTCCTTTTGCTGGTTCTTACATGTAGATCTGATGCCTGGAGGAAAATGGATTGGCAGAGAATTGATTACTTCCTGCCTCCCTAAACAGCCTGGTTTCAGAAGGCCCTGGTCAAATTAAAATGCATTAACTGAGTTTGTCAAGAAGCGACCAGCCACTTGGGAAAGGCCATCCCCTACCTCCTGTCCACGTGTGCCAGGCCAACGGCCATGCCACATTCACGGGCGGGACCGTGGAGTGCTAGGACTTCTCCAGGGCCGCCTCCCGGCTCCCATGGAAACCTGGACTTGGTTCTGGGCCTGGAGACAAATGAGGTAGCTGTCTGGACCATGTTCCCAAATGGGTTCCCTTTCATGTGCGATTTTTCCTCTGCCTATTGTGGAGGCTCAGCCTCAAACAGCAAAAGCAGAAGCACAGAAAGGCCAGCCCGAGGAACAGACCGGTGGAAAGACAGCCAAGGGGAGGCGATTACATAACCCCCGCAGCCAGGCTGTCTGCAGGCCGTATGACTTATTTAGCTGTCTGTCTTTTCGGGATGTCAGACTCCATCCTTTCCAGCTGGCTCTCCGCTCCAGTGATTACATTAACACTCAGTAATTATAGGAAATAGACACCTCTCCTAATCACCAGCATTCCCCGGTGGCGAGCTGGGGGATATTCAATACCAGGAATGCCCGATCACTGGCCTGACTATTGGGGCTGGTTCCTGCCCGAGGTTTCAGTCGTCTAGAGCAGAGAGAGACAGAAAGAATGGCAGAGCCCTGAGTTCTCCCAGGATGCTCAGTATATTCAGTATGAAGGCTGGAGCTTGGTCTCAAGCTCATGTCCTACTGTTAAAATGACCTTTAAAAAAATCCAAAATGATGGTCAGAAGTGTCCGTGGTGGCTGCTGACCTTTTGCCGTAACACAAACTTGGTCCCTGAAGTTGACCCCGTCTTGGGGAAAAATTCTTGATCTGGGAAATCCTGGAGTCTGAGAATTGCTGCTTTATACGGAAAGAAAAAAAAAAAAAGCACATAAGCAAAACAAAGTAAAAAGCAGTCTCTGTCCATGTACGTAGCATTTTTAGCCTCAGCCTCTTCTCTTTTCACAATGGGTGACAACTACTTAGGGATTTCTTGTTGGCTCCTCCGGCCTCCCTGGCTGTTGGCTTGGTCCCATCTTCACTTCTAAGCAAGCCTTGATGGAGATGAGTGTTGGGACAAATGATAATAACAGCCATCATTCGCTGCATTGTACTCGGTGCCAATCGCATCATTCCATCTCCACCACCACATTGGGAGGTGGGGACTAGTACTCTTCCTATTTTACAGATGGGAAAACTGAGGCTCAGAGAGGTTCAATCACTTACTCAAAGCCACGCGGTTTTGAGTGGCAGAGCTGAGATGTGAAATCAGGCAGCCTGACCCTGGAGCCCATGCCCTTCACTACTGACTATATTATCTTCCATGTGGCAGAGCATGGCAGGGGAAAGACTCGGACTCAGATTTAAATCCCAGCTTTACTGCCAACAAGGCTGGGTCTTAACCTGTCTGAGTCTCTGCTCTCTTACCTGTACAGTGGTCCTCATGACAGCTCCCTCTTGGGGTGGTTTTGAGGATGAAGGGGTAACGGAACGCCCTCAGGGATGTGGCACCTCCATCTCCTTTCTCACTCGGATGGAAGTCTGTGGTCCTGCCACCCCTGCTGGCCTGTGATGGCTTCCTGGGGCTGTTGCTGCCATTTAGTCCCCAGTTGTAGCTCTTCATGTCCCTGAAACCACTTCACCCTGGGCCAACTCCCCCTCACCCCATCCTAGCCCACACTAAGCCTTGCAGCCAGAAGTCCTCTCCCCGCTGATCCTCCTAAGCCCCTCCTCCTCCGGCATTGGCATCTCTGTGCTGGCCCAGTTGATTGGAAACCCGTGGCCCACCAACCTCCAGCACAGTAACTGTGACTCTGGAGTCTCTATACCGCAGGCATGAACCCCTCCAGAGCTGTGCTATTGACAGGTGGCCGGGTGGTCCCAGCCAAGCATGCCTTCGACAGGGGTCCTTGCCCCTTCCTCTCCATTTGCTCCGTGGGCGCCCACAGACCTTGGGGCCAGGTCGTGCTTTCCTGTCGCATAGTCTTTAGATCACACGTCTCAGGGAATCGTCCCAACTACCTGCACGCTGGGCCCCAGTAACTTCATTGGACAGATGAGTAAACTGAGGCCTGGCGAGGGCAAAGAAATGGGCATAGAGCCCATGGCCCATTAGTGACGGGCCTGACCTGCACA
Source organism: Tupaia tana (assembly GCA_026018925.1). Classification (NCBI taxonomy): domain Eukaryota; kingdom Metazoa; phylum Chordata; class Mammalia; order Scandentia; family Tupaiidae; genus Tupaia; species Tupaia tana. The sequence continues at coordinate 211,322,217 of JAKSZU010000006.1, forward strand.
AGGCCTTTCCCATTCTAAATTTCCCTGTGCTTGGCATGTCACAGGCCAGAATGCAACAGGATGTTCACCTGCTCGCCTATTTCTGAATCTACAGGAAGGTTGGGAAGGTGGCACGGCCTCCCTACCAGCTACCTCTGCCCAGGGTGTGCCTTCACTGCTCCTGTGACCCTTGGTTTGCTCATCCTTCAAATGGGCCTGCACACACCTAATAATACCTCCTAGGACTGCAGGGAGAACAAAATGAGATCATGTCTGCAAAATGTACACTAAGAGCAGACTCTTAATAAATACTATTCACCTTGTCCTTGCTAAGGTCCCCCACCAATATGACATCCTTATTAAAAAAAAAAATACAGTTCTCCTGGGGCCGGGAGATGGTGTGGACGTTAAAGTACTGGATCCCACATGGTTGGCTGCACAGTTTGAATCCTGGACGTGGGGGCTTGAAAAATTACTGTGGGCATATGTGTGTGCATGCCCAAAATTCCAAGAGGAGGCTGAAGGAGAAGGAATTGTGGCATGGCCATCCCCCTGGGAGAGTGATTTCTCACATTCCTGCCACCTCTCTGTCTCTGGTGAGTGTCATGCCCTATAGCAATCAATCAATCAATCAATAAAAAGGCAGTTCTCTGAGTGCACAGGCTGGTTGACCAGAGAATGTGTTGCGGTCAGGCTCAGCCACAGCTGCAGATCACCAGAGATCAGAAGAAACGTCAGATAATAAGAGCATCTCTCCAAAGGGTTCCGTATTTACTAGGGAGCTCCAGGGATGCCATTGAGGGACAGTCCTTTCTCGGCCCCCCACCCAAATCAGAAGTAAGTGACATAAACTTCAAGAGCCTGGACGACATGCCTGGAAGTCTGTGTAATTTATGCAGGAAACAGAGTCAGATTTTATTCTAATGATCCATGTCCCCCTATTGAAAAACAACCAGATTTTATTCTAATGATCCATGTCCCATCTATTGCAAAGAGCTTGTTTCCACAGTGAAATCGTTCCATATTCTCTTGAGGATTGAGAGGGATCAGTAAAATTTGCAGTTTAGGAACTGACCACAGAAAGACATAGTCTCTGCTGCAGACAGTGTGGTGGCTGTGCCTTCTCTGGTCACCTCTCGTGAGGCCCTCTTTGTCACTGCACCCTGTCTCTTTAAAATGCATTATAGAGATGCACCTGCTGGATCGCCTTTGAAAGCAACCCCAGCATCTCATGTAGCACCCTGAAACATGGAGTATTTTGTGAACAACTTGCTGGATTTGGCTCTCTGGGGACTTCCTCTGGCTTCCAGGAATAATGCATACCCAGTTTTTCTACCGGTTTTGGGAGCACTGATTAATGGCGCTGTGACGCTCTTTCGAGGCAGGCGCTTTTTCACTGCCACGGCCCTCCCTGATGGATGGCACAGGCTCTTCCCTGGCTGGGGAAGGCCTGATCAGGCCCCCCTCTTCCCACTCCAGGCCTTACTCATCACATTAGCTGCTAGGTCCCAAATGCTGGCTGTGTCTGAAGCACTGGCTTGTGGGAACCTCTCAGGCCCCCACAGGGAAGGCACTATGAATATTGTTGCTCTTGCAGATGACGATAGTGAGGATGGTGAGGTTCAGGAACTCCCCAGGGGCCTACCATCAGTGTGAGTGACAGAGCCAGGACTCAAACCCACGGTAGAACGAACCCAGTGCTCTGCCATTTTGGAGCAACGCCCTGCCTTGCTAAGCAGGTCTTCAGTGATGTGTAATAGATAAGGCGCTGGTTTGATTGGCCACCCTTAGAAGGTAGCTCTGTCTGGGCTGCTGTGTGCAGTTGGCCGAGTCATACACTGCTCCACTCTAGAAGGGTCCAGTTGCGTGTTGTCTACGTGAATGGAGGACATGAAGTCATGAGTTGCACAACCAACATGGCGGGCCGAGGGTTGCAGCCGTTTCCAGCTGTTCGCTCAGGGTGAGGGCTCTGAAGAGTGGGCACTGCCCTGTCTGCTTCCATTGTGGCCCTCCCGAGCCCAGATCTTGAGAGACCACCTACTCTGTCCTCCCAACTCCAAGCTTAAAGAATAAAGTCTGAGTTCTTGAGCCTCACATTCTGTGTCCTCTCTAGCGTAATGTCAAGAACGTGGACTCTGGGGAACCAGCAGTTAGCGTAATGGCTATGTCGCTGGACTCCCACGTAGTTGACTGCGGTTCGCGTCCCGGACCCCGTGGCTTAAAACTCACGCCGGGCGCGTGTGCGTGCGTGCCCAAGATCCCGAGAGGAGAATGGAGGAGAAGGGATTGCGGCATGGCCATCCCCTCTGGGGGGTGATTTCTCGCTTTCTGTCTCTATGTCTCTCTCTGTCTCTTTGGCAAGCGCACGCGCCCTATAGCAAAAACCTCTCCAAAAAAAAAAAAAAGAACGTGGACTCTGGAGCTGGGTCAGACAGTGACCCTGCCATTTCCTTCATATGATGTACTACAAGTTTCTTAATTCTTCTGTGTTTAAGTTTACTTATCTATAAAAAAAAAAAAAGAATACTAGCACTGTCTTTCCCCAGGAATTGCTGTGATGAGTGTATGACTTCACCTTCCACAGTGATTGTGACAATCCTGGCCCACAGTCAATGCTCTGTAGATGTTGACTGCTCACATTCACTGTTGTTACAACCTGTACAACTTCATTTCCCACATCTAGAACCCTCCAGCCCAGGTTAATGACTTACCTTTCCCTATACGTCCCTCTTCTTTTCCTATCCTGGTGCCTCTGTGTTATTTGACCTGCCTACATTGCCACCCCTCATTTTGACAATGTCCAAATTCTACTCTCAAGGTTCAAATGGGTGCAGCCTCTTCCATGAAGCTTTCCTTGATCTCCTTATGAAGAAGTTATCCCCTTTCCCTGCTCTGATCTGTCATAGTACATCACTGTGTCTCTGATCAGTCTCATCACAGTCCTGGCTCTTCTGCGAATCTTTTCCCCCAGTAGACTCTGAATTGATTGAGGACATGACTAGGTAATCTGGCCATCCTCTTAGTCCCCATAGGGCCTTTGCTCAAGGCTGGGCACACAGATCTTTAATAAATGTTTTTAAAATGTTTAGTTGGTTGAATCAATTAATATCCTCCTAGTGGTAACCTAACAACAGAAATTTTGCATGTGATGGGCACAACTGTATTCTTTTTCTTTTTTGTTTTAGAGTAATAACAGCCATCATTTTATTTGTTTGATCTCATCTCACTTTTCCTTTGCCTTTCTTTTTTCTTTTTGTATTTGGTTTTCCTTTTTAGATGTTTGCCTTACAGTGTGTGCACTAGCCAGAGAGAGACACATAGACACATGGAGTGTGAGGAAATGAGAAATCGCCCTCCTGAGGGGATGGTCAGACTGTAGTCTGTTCTCCATTCTCCTCTTGGGATTTTGGGCATGTATGCACATGCACCCAGAGTGTTTTTCAGACCACCGGGTCCAGGACTCAAACAGCAGAGTTGGCCATGTGGGATCCAGTGCCTTGAATCTCATACACCTATTGGCCCTTAACTTTTGTTTAGTTTCTTTTAAAAACTTGTTTTAATGTGTATGATTCGGTTGTCTTTAGTAGTCACAAAGTTGTGCAGTCTTCTTTATGTAATTCTAACACATTTCATCACCCCAGAAATGCCATATGATTACCAGTCATTCCCCATTTCCTCCTCCCCTGGTATCTACTTTCTGTCTCTGTGGATATTCCCATTCTGGACATTTCACATACATGAAATTCTACAGTATGTTGCCTGTTGTGTCTGGCTTTCTTCACTTGGCACTATGTCTCAAGGTTCATCTACATTGTAGCAGGTATAGGAATGCCATTCCTCCTAAGGTCAAATAACATTCCATTGCATAGTGGAATATTTCAGTTTGGTTATCTGTTCATCAGCTGATAGTGTCTTAGTCTATTCTGAGCTGCAATAACAGAATACTTGAGACTGGGTAATTTATAGTGAAGAAATTTATTTCTCGTGGTTCTGGAGGCTGGAAGTCCAAGATCAAGTCACCAACACCAGATGAGGTCTTTCTTGCCTCATCATCCCTTCCATGGCAAGAGGGCAGGAGAGAAAGCAAGAGGGGGAAACTTGTCCTTTTATGAGGAACCTGCTCCCACAATAATGGCATGAATTTATTCAGAGGCTAAATCACCTCTCAAAGGTCCCACCTCTTAACACTGTCACATTGAGGATCAGGTTTCTAACATATGAACTTGGCAAGACATACTCAATCATAGCAATGGACAATTAGGTTGCTCTCACTCTTTGGCTGTTAGTAATGCTGCTGTGAATATTCACATACAAGTCTTTTTGTGTCTTTTTCTCTTTTTCACACAGCCTGCTTTGTTTATGTTGTCAGGTGAATGGTATGAAAGGAATCATCACAGAGAGTAGTGAACGGAGTAGAGTTTATCATTAGAGATGGACACCATATGCCAGGCTCCATATTGGCTACTCCATCAAAGCTGACAACTATTTATTTTATTCTCCTCAAAGTTCCATTCTTCCCGAAGATTGGAATACTTGCCTGCATGCTTACAGAAAAGTAACTAATGGGTTGGATTTAAACCCATGTTTTGTGACTTCAAAGCTCACATTCATGCCTTGCACTGCTCAGTTGTCTGGGCTACATTTGTGAATGCACTTAATGAAAGATGCCCCATTCCTTTTCCCAAAGATCCCATGTCTCACCAGCCTGGTCCTGGACATTCACTGGGATGGGGGTGCTCTGCCCATCCCCTTTGTCCCTGGGCCATACTGGCCAAGGCTGGGTCACCTGAAACCTGGACATCCAGGCTGCGGAGGCCTCAAGGAAGGCTGTCACCCATGTGTGTCCATGAGAATTATTATGGGGTCAGTGAAAACAAGTACCTGTCCCAGGGCGGCAGCCAGTAGCCACCAACCATGACATGGTGAGCCGTGAAGGCTCAGGGCTGTGCTGTCTGGGGCCCACCACACTAGGCGTAAGCCAGGATGCACCTTCTAGAGACAGACAACTGCTACAGGGCCTCATGCCAGCTGTGTCAATGGGGGGGGGGGGGGGGGGGTAGTCATGCTGGCTGTGTCAATGGGGGGGTAGTCTCTTTCTTTGGTAGGTGGTGAAATCAGTTGATCATCTAATGGAGCTCGCTTTTACTTCTTTTGTAAGGGAGGGGATGCAGGGCTCAGGGCTGACATGTACTGCAGGAAGGGCCTTTGGGGACAGGAGAGAATGGTGCAGTGGGTGCTGTCAGAGGCCTATCCAGAGACCCAGGCAGAGGGCCACACAGCAGCCAAGTCTTCCATCAGAGGAGGAGGCCAACAGACCTTTCCAGAACACTGAGGATCCAGAATCACGCTTCCCAAAGAATCCATTTGTGAAGGGAAGGTGATCCGTACCCTGGAGGGTCAGAGACTGGCCCACAAGGTTGTGTGTGTGTGTGTGTGTGTGTGTGTGTGTGTGTGTGTATCCTGTTCCAATTGATTGATACACATGTAGTAAGCCCAATCTAGTAAGGGCTCCGAGGCTGCCGTAAGGCCTGACGTCTGTTGAACGCCTCATGTGCGACATTGTCCCTGTGAAGTGTGCCATCTTGTTTATTCCCTACACACACCCCCAGGTGGCATTCATGTTCATTTTATTTTATAACTGGGAAGAATGAGGCCCTGGGAATAACTGGTCAGAAGCTGCCCCCTCAGAGCAGTGGTGCCGCAGTGTGGACCCAGCAGCGGGCCAGGCCTCACCCCTCCTTGCTACCCCTTCCTGGCTCCCTTCGCCACTCCCAAGGCCTTGCCAGCTCCCCCTTGGCACATGGGGCCTGGAGGCTGTCTGGGTCTGATCCCAGCTCAATTATTCATTCACTTGGACAAATTATTTCTCCTTTCTGAACACTAGTTTTCTCATCTGGAAAGTGAGGGATTGGCCTGGAGCGGTAGTTTTCAAAGTGGGTTCCACAGACCCCCAGGACTCTATGGGGGTGCTCAGATGGCTGGCACTAGCACGACCCTTGTGGTTTATTCTATTACTCTAATGTTTATTTCTTTCATAAAAATGAGAAAGAAAGAGAGAGAGAGAAAGACAGGCACCCTCAACAGAGTCCACACCACCACGCTCCCCAGCCCTTTCAGCCAGGCAGGGCCATGGGTGTGTGCACGCAGCATCCCAGGTCACATAGACAGCCGAGCCTGCCCTTTTCCATCTAGATCCGGCATCTCCGAGAGGGTGTTACCACCGTGCCACTGAGCTGGCCCTCTTTTTTTAACCATGTTTTAAAATTTGCCAAAGGGTGTGTGTGCTTGCCAGAGAGAAACGGAGAGAGAGGGAGAGGCAGAGATGAAGAGATCAGGCCTGTGCCTGTGCTCTGGACTGGACTCTTCTGAGGGGCTACATGGGTATTGGGGTGGGGGAGTCCCCAGAGCGACAAGACACACTGTCAGGATGACCAGATGGATGCCTCAATGGACAGGACAGTGTTTTCCAAGTTGTGGTGATTTGAGTGTCAAGCCCTGATGTCTCCACGTCTCTGTTAGATGCAACCGTAGAGCCTGGTGGGTAGGAGTCAGGCTGCTGGGTCTCCTACTCCCCTCAGGCCTGGGGGAAGGTATTCAGCCTCTCTGCGTTTCCCTGTTCTTCTCTGGACAGTGGGCAAGATAGTCAGGCGTACCTGCAGAGGTGTCAGGATGAAATCCGTGCCAAGCATCTGCGCCGTCCCGGCTCACCGGGACTGTTCGTGGTTATGCTCACGACTTCAGCCGTATCACCTTGGTCCTTCACTTCAGCCTCTGCATCTGTTAAGTGGAAATAATGATCATAGAAACCAATCAGGGTCATGGTAATGGTCAAGTTGTGAAGAGTCATTCGGTGGTCAACAGGGTACCTCCTTTTATTAGCTTGTATTTTCTTCAAACTCCTGCACACTTTGTCCTTTATGTAGCTGCGTCCTTTCTTAAGCTGGCTACTGTCTGAGCAGCAGGGGTGGGCAAGGGGTCTGTGCTGGCATGGCTGCCTGGTGTGGTCCTGCCTGCCTAGTGACTGCGGGAGAGCTCAGACATGGCAGACACTTGGAAATCCTCACATCTGGACTGGAGCCACTGCAGGGCCACGTGCCAGCTTGCCACTGGGAAGGGAAACCAGTCTCTGGGAGCTGGGGTGGGAGGGGGCTGTGCTGAAAACAGACACATGGCCCGGCATGGGCACCAGCCAGGGAAGCCCTCCTGCCTGGGGTTGGTGGGTTGGCATCCTCGCTTTCTCTTTCTCCAGAGCTCAGTATCTGCATATCACATGAAAGAGGGATTGCACGGAGTTTGTAGAGCCCTGGATGCTGGTCCCCACTCTGCCCCAACCCCTGACCAGCTCTCTGACTTGGGCATGATGCTTCCACTTTGTGTCCTCGGTTTCCCTTGCTGTAAATACAGGCATCAGACCAGATGACCTTGGAAGTCTCCTCCCCATGTCCCCCTTGTTTGTTTGAGGTGCGTCACAGGGTAGGGGTTAAGTGGAGTCGAGTTATACGCCTGGTTCAGGTTCTCCTTGGCCACATCTCTTAGGCTGGGGAAAGTCACTCCACCTCACCAGGCATTTGTTTTCTCTGTGAAATGGGTTGGGCACAGGGTTGTGACGGTGCCTGTCCTATGGGGTCATTGTGAAGGTTCTGAGTTCATACACAGAGCGCGTGGACCAGCACCTGGCACCGGAAGCACTCCATAGATACTAGCTAGTTACTTACTGGGCTGTTCCTTAAAGATGTCCTGGTTCTCTGACTGAGAGCGTTGGTCTTATCATTCCAGGCCGCGGAGACTCATTGCTGTGGACCCCAGGAGCCTCAGCAAGCATTTCCCCAAGCCAGCTCAGCGCACCCATGGTCTCAGCCAATCCGCATTCACCATGCAGGGCTACGTAATGAGCACCTGCTGTGTGCCAGGCATTGTTCCAGGCTGTGGGCATAAGTTACTGAGCAAAACAGGCAAAACTCCCTGTCCTTAGTGTACAGTCCAGTGGGGGAATGTCAAACACTAACAACAACAACAACAATAGAAAAAGAAAGAAAGGAAGAAAAAGAAAAATACACACACAAATCTCAAGGTGTTCCTTTAAAAAACAAAGAATTATTTATTTCGTTTATTTATTATGATGATGATTAATATGCTATAGGACATGCACACTCACCAAACAGAGACAGAGAGAGAGCAAGAAAGTAGGAAAGCAAGCCACCAGGTCCAGGACTTGAACCACAGGCAGCCCTCTGGGAGTCCAGTGCCTTAACTACCGTGCTACCTGCTGACCTCGTCTAGGTGTTTCTTTGAATAAACCACAGGTGGTTTTCTGGTATCCCCCACCCCTACCCCGGGAGACTCACGGATGTATAAAGTCTCAGCTCCTGCAGCATCCCCTAGGAGCTCTGTGCCACCCCCTCTGAGCGAGGTCCTCATGCCATTATTCCTACTGGTTTGGACTTTGAGTCCCAGCTACCCCACCACCAGCCTGGCTGCTTGACCTGAGCACGTCACTTCATCTTTCCATCCTAGTGACTCGTCTTGAAAATAGTATTGCCTCCATCCTGGCACTAGTGTGAGGATTCAGTGAGTTAAAAATGTAAAAAGCACTCGGGCCAGCAGGTGGCGTGGTGGTTAAGAGGGCTGAATCCCACACACCCAATGGTGGGGTTCAAGTCCTAGTCCCAGCCTCTGGAAAAACACACCAGGTGCATGTGCATGCATGCCCAAAATCCCAAGAGGAGAATGGAGGAGAAGGGATTATTGCGTGGCATCCGCTCCTCCCTGGGGTGGTGTGTGTGTGGGGGGGTGATTTCTCACTTTCCCTCTCCCTCTTTCTGGCTCTCTCTCCAGTGAACACACATGCCCTATAGCAAACTAAAAAAAAAAAAAAAAATTAAAAAGACATCTAGAGCAGTGCTTGCCTCTGCGTGACCTAAGCAGTCACCCTTTGGTCCTCTTTGCTCACCTGGGAATTGGGCGTAGAAGAGTAGACTAGTGGAAGCTCACAGCTTTGCCGGGCGTAGATATGATAATGTATGTAAAATGCTGGGCACGTGGTGGATGCTCTTTTCCCTCCCTGTTAATTATCGTTCATTATTGCTGCATAGTTAATCACCTCAAAACTCAGTGGCTAAAAACATCTGTTTGTAATTGTGGGTCAGGTGAGGCCGTGGGACTATTCTAGGCGCAGCTGGGCTGCCGTGTTTCAAGCTGTAGACTAGCAGGGGGTGGGCTTGCTGAGGTCTGGGCACAGCTGGGCTCCACGCGTGCCCGTTCTGGGGCTCACCTGGACGAGCAGCAGCTGGCAAGGGGCACGCTTCTCGTGGCGAGGCAGAGGTACAAGGTCGGGTGACTCGGGCTGGGCAGAGGCCCTCACCTCTGCCTCATTCCATCACATGGTCCGACTCAAAGTCAATAGGAAGAAAGAAAATGGGGGGGGGGGGGGACTTTCCCTTTAGTGGAAGAAACTGCAAAGGCACAGGGCAAGGGCTGTGAGTGAAGCCGAGGTGAAGAGTCGGGGACATTGATGCGATCTACCTGGCCTCTCGAGACCCCGCAGGAGGAGCCCAGTGTAAGAGCATGCTGGGTGCCCTGGTTCAGAGGCCCTCTGTAGTCCAGCTGTTCTGTGGAGACTGTAGTCCCGAATCACTCTGAAGTGCTGCTCCAGGGTCGTCCCTTTCTGCCCCCTGGTGGCCGGAGATGTGGTCTGGGATTCTCCTTTTAGGAATGTTGACCGGTGATGGAGGATGGGAGAAAGACTGGGCTGCAGAGCCCAGGAATGCACCCCACCCCTCCTACCTCATGTCAAACCTGTCCTTGCAAGGAAATAAATAAAACTGTCAGTTGGAAAAATGAGGGGCAAGCCGACCAAATATGATAAACTGTCTCTTGCCGCGTATTGTACTCTCTACAATAAAACCCCAAGCGGATGCTAAAAATGTGTGCAGCTTTGTGAAAAGACAAGCGTGATCTGTGTGGCCGAGATTTCCTGAGAAAGGTAATTTAACTGCAATGCACAGAAAAGCGAGAAATGCAAAGAGCAGTAATTTGGAAAGTGTACAGCAGGTGCTTTTTTTTAAAAAAAAAAAAAAATTGATACTGTCGGTTATTTTTCTTTTATTAAAACCCAGGGCCCCGTGGACTGCTGTCCCATCCTTATCGAGCTCATTCAAGGCAAATGTTGACATCTCTAATTTGCAAATTTAAAGAGTGTCAGGAAATATTTAAACACTCAACATGGTTGGGAAGCTTTTTGACTGTGGGTGACAAGGGTTAGTTCGTCTCTGAGGAGACAGAAGGGAGCTGGGCTGGATTTAGGGAGACTTGTCTGCTCCTCCAAGTGTTTTGCGCATGTTTATTCTCTCCCACGCTAAGCCTGTCATTTCCATTTTACAGATAAGGACAGTGAGGCTCTGGAAGATTAAGCAGGTTGCCCAAGGTCACACAGCTCCTCAGGGACAAGGCTAGCACTGGAACCCAGCACACTGACTTCAATGCCCCAAGCCCATCCACTGCTTCCCTGTCTCAGAACAAGAGCCTGAGCCTCAGAGTCGGATGGTTTGGGGTTCAAACCCAAGCTCTGCCAGTTACTGTTCACGTATTCACTTTTTCCGCCAGTGGTCACTGAGGCTGCAGCAGGTGCCGGGTCTGTGATGTGCACCGGTGCACAATACTTAGCAAAGCCCAGGCTCCTGCCCTCATGGGCTTTGTGGGCCCCAGAAGTTCATGCTCCTTGCAAGGAACATAATGCTTTATGGGCATATGGCTGGGGAAACCTAGGGAGGAGGCCTCCCCAGCAAAGGACTTTGGTGTGGATCCCCAAAGGAGTAAGCCAGCTAGTTATGGCTTTCTCTGTTGACTCTGTCACTTGGAACCCAACTACCATGCTGTGAGAAAGCCCCAGCCACATGGAAGGGCCATGTGTGGATGTGACCAGCTACCCTAGTCAGGACTAGCTACATAATTTGTGGGCTCCGGTGCAGGATGAAAATGTGGGGCCTCTTGTTCAGAAAGTGTGAAGGATCTCCAGATGGTGACAGCAGAGCATGAAACCAAGCAGAGGACCCTTCTAAGTGCAGGCCCTGCAGCAAGTTGCACGTCCAGGAGGTCTAGGCTCCTGCTAAGGTCCAGCATCATCTGCCAGCAATACAAGAGGAGCCTTCAACAGGACCCGGGGCCCAGTCACTGTCTGAATGCAACTGTATGAGAGATCTTGCCCTGGAGCCACCCAGAGCCCCTGCAGACCCCTGAGGATCCGTGTAGAAAGCTAAATCAATGACTGGTGTTTAAACAGAAGCTTATCTGGGATAAAGAAGAGGACCGACTGAGTTCTAGGCAGAGGGAGAAGTGTAAGACTTCTGGGCTCAACGTTGTATGGTGTGTCTGAGGAGCAGACATGGACTGTGGCAAGGAGAGGGCAGAGTTGAGGGGAGGAAGGGCAGAGAGGGAAAGACCAGAGGATTCCGCTCTTGGTGCTAAGAGCAGGAGAAGCCACTGCAGGGGCCCAGGAAGGGCAGAGCTCCCCTGGTGCATGTTGGAAAGGCCACTCTGGCTGAGATATGATGGAGTACCTGGAATGCAGGTGGGGACAGGGAGGGAGAAGAGCTAGGTCAGGGTTTGGTACTAGAGCTGCAGAGGAAGGGGACAGATTTCAGAGATGGGATTTAATTAGAGAAGGTGAAGCATTTGGAAGGGAGAGACTGGACCTATGAGAGGACCGAGCCGCTGGAGGGGCCATTTCTGGAACAAGGCAAAGTGGAAGGGAATGGGGCGTAAGGAAAAATGGCATGGGCTTCATCCCACACTAGCTGGCTTTATGGTACTTTTGACAAAAAGAGATACTAATTGAACAACTGGGTAGATCAAACTGGAGGTGGAATACGGGGGGAAGGAGGAAGGTTGCAGCGTCTAGATGAAAAATGTAGCTCTGAATGTAGGTGAAATTCCCTATGAAGGGCATCTAAAGCCACACTATCCAATTCCCATGTGGTTATTAATATTCAGATTAATTGGAATGAAATGTAGTTTAAAATTCAGCTCCTTGCCTGCCTGTTTCAGCTTTGATTGCCTCCTCTCCGTAGACATGGACATCTACCTCATGGTGGTATCGTGTGGATTTAATGTTGGGGTGTATGTAAGACATCTACCGCAATGGCCGACAGTCTAACACGGCTGGACCGAATGCGGGATATTCAATGGGTACCCAATTAATATTAGGGTTTTCCTCTCTCTCCCTTCAGGCCTTCAGCTGGCCAGGTGGCACCTTGGCAGGACTCATTACCCCCTTGGTCCTCAGTTTCCCCATCTGTAGGAGGACTGTGCACCCTCTAACCTACTGTCCTTGTAGCCCATCAGCCTGAGGGCCCTAGGGACCTGGGCAGATTTGTGCCAGGTGGCTTCCCCTCACCACCTCCCTCACCTTGCAGAGTTTTAACTGTGCCCACGAGTGGTCGGCATGATCTAAGCTCCATCTAGCTGTGCTTAAGCCAGTGCTTCTGGGGACTGAGAGTTTGTCGCCTTGAGGTCTGTGGCACTGTGGACCTCAGGGCAACGACTGCGTTGAGCTGAGAGTGTCTGTTTCTGCATCAAGGATGCCAGGGCCCCAGCAAACCCTGGCTCATCACGTGCAGTGAACAGCTTCAATGTTGCTTAGGAATTGTGCATCTATTACAACACTGACGATGTGTATAGGGTGGCCCTTCAGCACTCTACTGCTGCCATCAACAACAGACATTGATGGAGCTCTTAAAGACTGCCAGGCCCTGCGCTAACACCCTGTACAGCCCCTCATTTTATTCCTGCAGCAGCCCATGCTGTGTGCGTGATACAGTTCTTATTTTGCAGATAAGGAAACTGAGGTCTGGCAGATTCAAACCTGTGTTTCCCAGAGCCACACAGCTCATGGTCTGAGCCAGGTTCGGATGCCTGAGCTCATATACTAACTCTTGGGTACTATTCCCCTTGACTGTCTTAGTGGGGGCTTTAAACACTCTCTGTGCCGTACAGACTGGTGATGCTAGCTGCCTTTTACAGAGCTGTCAGCGCCTGTAATTCCCTTGCTTAAAACTTCCTGAGGACTCACATAACATTCTTCACTTTCTTTCTTTTCTTTCCAGCTTTGCTATGGGTGTGTGCGCTCACCAGACAGACGCTGGGAAAGAAAGAGAGGGAAAGTGAAAAATCCTCCCCAAGGGGAGTGGCCATACTGCAGTCCCTTCTCCTCCATTCTTGTCCTGGGTTTGGGGCATGCATTCACACATGCCTGGAGTCGCTTTCAAGCCACCGGGTCTGGGACTTGAACTGCGGTTGGCCAGGTGGGAGTCCAGCATCTTAACCACTACTGCTGGCCCCCCAGTGTCATCTTTCACTATCATCACACACATACTACACTCCAGCTCATGGCTTCTAGCTGAACTCCCAGGTGCTGCTCAGACTTTGGGCCATTGCATTAGCCATTCCCTCCACGTAGACCATTCCTCCTACTTTCTGCATGACTGGCTTCTTCTTGTCATTACAGTCTTAGTTCCAATGGTGCCTCTTCAGAGGGACCCTCTGTGGCCACTCTGTCCAAAGCTGCAATCAAGCACTCTCTGACATTACCCATTTAAATTTTCCAAATAGCAGTTCTCACCATCCGCTATTTTCCTTGTTGGTTGGTTCATGGCCAGCCTCTACCGAAGAAGAGCTCAGTAACTATTTGTTGGATGAAAGCATAAATCAAGACTCAAAGAGGTTAGAACACTGTCTCTGCCAGGCTGAAAGTAAATGGTGGAACGAGAACTTGAACTCCCAACTCCCAGAACCCCAAGTTCAAGGTTCTTCGCATCATGCCAAGCTGCCTCTTGTCCTTCAGAGGCTGGCTGAGAGCCGTCTGAGTCCAGATTCTGACAATTTGAGTCTGAAATCTGTTATGATATCAGATGACTATGGAATTTGAAAGAAAAAAAAAAATTGACTGGCATTTTACGCTCTGTTTCCCAGCCAGCCAGTAATGGGAGGTTGGAAAAATTCTAGAGACTAAAATAATCCAGGCAGGTCCAGCTGCAAATTAGAAAAGGCTGTGGTCAGGAACCAGAGTAGGTGAACACAGCTTGGAGAAATGCTCACCCAGTGTCATAACGAAGCCCAGAATCCGAGGAAAGGTGCCAGGGTAGATGCGCTTACAGTGGTAGGGAGCCCCTCCGTCTGCCCTCCTATCCGATGTAGTTTCCAAGTGTGATGTCAAGACCTGACACCTACAGAAAGAGGTATTGAACATCGGCTTCCTTCTCTCTGTCGATCACCTGCCAGTAGCTGGACTCAGATTATTTCTATTCGTGAATTCTAGAAGGTTTGAGGCCCTTCCAGAGCTCAGGGAAGGGGATAGGAGGAGGAAAGAGATAGCAGAAAACAGCCCCTATAGCCCTTGAAGAATCAACGGTTCAAATATTTCGATGCCTAGTTAGGCTTGTTTGCTAAGAAACCCACCTTGTGTTACTTCTGGTTCTTGTTCCAGTAGTAACCCACTCACAGTTATACTGGAAAGCAATTGGTTGCCTGTTCCAGGAAGGTGTTTCCATCTTATTTTCACCCCGTGGCTTCTTCATGCAAGGCCACCCCTTCTCCCCTCTCTGTAGAGTCCAGGATCTCTACTGATGAATGAACAGACAAAATAAGGAACATTCATTTTGACACCTGAAGGCAAAGAAATTAACAATTGATTTTCTTCCCCCTGCTTGGGTCTCCCTGTTTCACATTCTGTCACCAAAACAATATGAATGATGTTCAGCTATAATACGGTTTCCTCATTTGTCCATCCATTCATTCACCCAAGTGTGGCTCCACTCATTTATGGTTAAGAACACAGCCTTTGAAGTCAGAACCACTTCTGCCATCAACTGGTCTTGAGACCTGTCTCAGTGTCCTACGGTTGCTGTAACCAGTGCCCCAAACTGGGTGGGGCTTAACACAACAAAAACGCATTCTCTTCCCCGTTCTGAAGGCTGAACATCCATGGTCAGAGTACTGACCTGCCTGTGAAGGGAAAGCTTTGGAGGAGCAGTGTCCCCTCTGATGGCTCTGGGGAACAAGCTCTACTCACCTCTTACAGCTTCTGGTGTTCCCGGGTATTGGACTTGTGGCTGCGTCACTCTGATCCCTGCCTCTGTTTCCCATGGTCTCTTCCTCTTCTGTCTTCTCCTCTACTGTCTCTTATGGGGACACTTATCATTAGATTCAGTGGATTCAGTGAGATCAGATGAGGATGATCTCATCTCAAGATTTTTATTTCTTTTGGAGAGATTTTTGCTATAGTACGTATGCACTCCCTGGAGAGATAGAGAAACAGAAAGTGAGAAATCACCGCCCCGGGGGGATGGCCATGCTGCGATCCCTTCTCCTCCATTCTCCTCTCAGGATCTTGGGCACACATACACATGCGCCCGGTGTGAGTTTCAAGCCTCCAGGTCTGGGACTCAAATCACGATTGGCCATGTTGGAGTTCAGCAATGTAACCATTACGCCATCTGCTGGTCCTGATCTTTCATTACATCTCTAGAGCCCCCTTTCCCAAATAAGATCACAGTCATCAGTTCTGGGACATGGACATAGCTTTCTAGGGGCTACCATTCCACTCACTGAGCAATGGTAGTCAGTGTGTCCAAGCTCCCTGAATGTCGATGTCTTTAGTGGGAGGCCGGAGGCACCTCTACCATCATGCCTCATATGGAGAATATGTGGAAGTCTTTTTCAGCATCCATGCCCAGCTCATGCTCCACCACTGGTAGGTGCTCTTACTTCTGAGTGCCATCATGTACTAAGACATCGAATTGAGCTCACACCGTGTTCCCTGATCAGCCGAGTCCCAGCCTCTAACCATGGTCTGCAAAACTTGTGCTTAATTCGTGTGAGAATCTGAGGTCTCAGTAATGTGAGTGCCCGGCCACTCTGCAAGCCCCTTTTCCTACACAACTGTGGAATGACTCAGACCCCCAATGGAAGGGAAAAGGTGTTGGGACAGCTGTAGGAAATTCCTTAACTCATCTCGGGACACCTTCTGGGGACTTTCAGGACAGAGGAAACCAGAACCTGCTGCTGGAAGCCATTGAGTTGTTCTGGCCCTGTGTCTTGTCCTCTTTCCTCAAAATGTGGAATGGATGAGGGCACCTCTCATCTAGCACATGACAGAGGACAGGGCCACGGACATTCTGTGGCACCTTGTAGCCTAGAAACTGGGCAACCAAGAAGGCAGTTGGCCTGACTGAGGTCTGGACCCAGCAGGAGTGTCCGTCCCTGCGTTGCAGTTTCCTCATGTGATGTTGGGCAAGACTCTAAGCTTCTCTGAGACTTGGATAGATATTCAGCTGGAGGCCAGTGGGGTTTATTCGAAGTAGTAATTTTCCAGCTTTATAGAAAGACAGTAGATCTGCTTTAAAATCCTTTCTGGAATCCCATTTTGTGTAACTCCGATGCTTACTGAAGGCTTCCTGGCCTCAGTCCTACTGAGAATCCACCGGTTTCTCTGGAATTCTGTTCAAGTGTCCATACTTGCCCTGGCAGCAGATAGCCTAATAACCTGACACGCTTAGAAGGAGCAGAGTGCTAGAACTTAATTAAGAAACAAAAGCATTTTGAGAACACTTGCTCTCAGAGACAGACTTGAAGGCTAGGTAAGCAGAGTCACAGGGGTGCCCAGCCCTGGGGGCCACCCTTCACAGCACAGTCCAGGTGACCGGCTGTGTAGGACATGGGCTGCATGGTTGAGTGCGTGGAGGAGGGAGAGAGGAAGGGAGGAAGGGAGGAAGGGAGGGAGGGAGGGAGGGAGGGATGCTTGTCCTGTGACCGCTTCCTCCTGCATCCACCTGCCCAGATACTGAGTTGCTTGGTCCCCGTGAAAGATTAGTCCAGGCCCGTGCGGCACTTAGAATAAAGTCTCAGACTTTTTTAGTGGCCTAAGTGGCCTAAGAGGTCTGTCCCCTGCCTTCCTCTCCAAACTCTCCTAGTCCTAAACTTCCTTTTATAGCTACGTATGTTTCTCTTATATGCAAAAAAGATTCTTCTCATGGGACCTCCGCTCTTTCTGGTTCATGCACCAGGATTGGACTTGCTCCCGATATTCCTGTGACCACCCCATTGTCCTCATTCATGTCTTGGCTGGGATGCTGCTTCCTCGGAGACACTGCCTGGAGCACTCTGTGTCCACTCTGTCCTCTCAGACCCGGCCACTTAACTCTGTGCCTTGCCTCTCACCCATGAAATAATGGCACTAGGATGGCTCTTAGGATTGAAGGAGCTAATACACAGAAGATATTCAATTTTTCATTTCTAATACTGTATTAGAAATATATATACAATGTATATATGTTACATATTATATATGATATATTGGGTCATTGGAAAAGTCATGATGTATTTTTGTGTGTTTCTCTATGCAAACATGTGTCATGACTTTTCCAACAATCCAATAATATGTATTATACATTATTATAACATAATAATATCTAATATGTGTTATATATTATTTTATTATATGTAGTATATACCATTACATGTGTTATATGTATTATTATATATTATAAATGATATTTCTAACATTAGAAAATATTAGACCTCAGCTTACCACATAGGACGTACTCAGTAAATGTTATTTAATTCCATCATCATCGTTATTGTTATTTTCAGCCCAGACTTGTTCACCCTGACTTGAGTCTTTTGAGAGAGCTTTTATACACACATGCTGCAAAAACAAGAGTTAAAGGGTGGAGGGAAGGGCACTTCTGACAGAGGCAACAGCATTGTGTTCAAAACACAAACCGAAGGCAAGACATGGCATTGTGAGCTGGAAAGCCCAAAAGGAGTGGGAAAAATAAATTATGTTTGAGGCAGGAACAAGAAGGTGGATGAGGGGACCACGGGAGACCAAGCTGGGAGGCTGGTGATGCCAAACCAGAGAAGGGTCACAGCAAGGGAGGTGTGGTCTGATTTGCATGTGGAGATACACCTTGCCTGATGCGGTTTTCTCCACTGAGGAGCAAACCCAAGGCGAGGGCCCATTACTTGGGTGACATAGCTCTTCCTCTTGTTTGCAAATGCAGGGGGAGGTTTTCAGGTAATGTCCTTCTTGATCTTTCTGCTGCACTTGAGCATGGTCCACACCACCCCTCTAAGCCCTCATGCATTCCCAGCTTCCTGAACATGTTCCTAAGACCCCTGGAAGGCGGTGCACTGTGCTGGAGAGAACCCTAACCCGGTCCTGGGCTGGAACCACAGCGCCGTCCCAACCTTAGCTGTGGGACGTGGGCAAATTACCCTCTCACCTTCAGAAGCTTCTTTGCACCCTGGGGATTACAAGATCTGCTTGAATAGTAGCTTAGATATGTAGGGGTCACTCCACCATCCCACCCCTTCCTTCTACCGTTTCCCTTCACTCTCCATGTCCTCCAAAGGATCTGCCCGAGTCAGTACTGTTCAGTTCTTGGTTCCAACTTTGTCTTGTCTCTTTTACCAGCTTTCTAAGTTGTGAAAAAGCAGAGCAGTAGTAGAGTCTCTTCCCTTAGGGAAGTCTGCCGCAGGATTATTATCTAAGGTATTCTCTGAGCGGACCGCTCTCAATATGCTGAGTCTATTGAGGAAAACTCTGCCTGCAAGAGAAGGTGCGAGAATAGGCAAGAAACACGGGCCCACTGAGAGGCTTTTTAATTAGCCTCATACACGAATTGACTCTTCTCTTCTGGCTTAAGCTGAACGTTTCGGTCGTTTTAGAGAAATTGGCAATTTCTCTAAATTTGCATGGGGTGAAAGAAAGGAGAGATCTGTTGCCAGTGGAGGAGTAGCGGAAGGATTTCCTTTAAGCACCCGCATGGCTGGGACTTCCGCTGGGCCCTTCCACAGCAGAGGGGACAGGAAGAACTGACCGGATGATATATTGGTGTCAGAAGGGAGTAACCCCTCTGTGCTTCTTTAATGAAGAGAAAGAAAATCCACTTAGACTTTCTCAGAATTCCAGGTAAAGAGAAAAAGCTCACAATGCTCTTCTGCTAAGATAAAAATGTAAAAAGTGCTGAAATGCCTCGGCGGAAAGGAAGCCATGGATTTGCAGGCCTAGCACGGAGTTGTTCAGAAGATTATCTAAGCAGCATTTTTTGATTTTTTAAAAGAGTTTCTCTTTCTTCTTTCCATGAACCAGAGAGACAGTACCCTAATAGGGTCTAGATGCTATGGTCCACCGCCAGCCAGCCCCAGATCATGGGCAGGGCATGCATGTGGCCAGCATATTCAGGGAGGTCTCTGGACACAAGCCCAGACCTTTCCAATGAGGGTTTACTCCACAGAGCGTTGTTTGACCTCTGCACCACTGTCCAGCCACCGAGCCGCCTTGGACAGCGGTACAATTCTGCTGCTTCTGTCAGGCCCCGCTATATATAGATAAAAGTTGAGCTGGTTCCCTTAACTTGCAGTAAGGGCAGCCAGATCCCACATGGCTGACCACGCAGTTTGGACCTGGTGGCTTGAGAGACATACCAGGTGCATGTGCATGCATGCCCAAAATCCCAAAAGGAGGGAGGAATAGTGGAGAAGGAATTGTGGCATGACCACTCCCCACAGAGAGCGCTTTCTCCTTTCCCTCCATCTCTGCCTCTCTCTGGCAAGTGTGTGCACCTGCTAGCAAAATAATAATAATAATAATAATAATAATAATAATAATAATAATAATTGAGGTGCTCAGTCAAAGCAGAGAAGCGACCCATACTTCTCCCACTCCCACCTCCACCCAAAGATGAACTGTACTTTGAAGACCATGGGTCTTGGTTGCGCAGATGTGAAAAGGGATGGACCAGAGAGGTTACAAGTTTCCTGAGAACATTCATCACACGTTCAGCACTTAGGCAGCCTCTCAGCAAATGTTGATGGAGCACCCATGATGGGCCAGGTGCTGTTCTGGGCACTGCTCTAGAGAATAAGAGGACCAACGTCCCTGTCCTTCTGAAAACTACTCTCTAATGGGGAAAACCAGGCAATTACACAGAAAATTATAATATATAATGTGCCAGCAGGTAGAAGAGAGTGTTACAGAGAAAAGTGAGGCTAGATGGGTTTGGGAGCTATTTTCAATGTGGTCTCAAAGAGGTGAACAAATTTTTCTTTTAAATTTTTTAGAAATTTATTTAGGGCTGGTCCTATAGCCTAGTGGCCAACTGTGATGTGAATCCCAGTATAGGAAGCTTAAAAACCGTGCCAGGTTCATATGCGTACCCCAAATCAGGATGGAGAAGGGATTGTGGCATGACCATACCCCACGGGAGGGTGCTTTCTACCTTTTCCTTTCTGTCTCTCCCTTTGTCTTTCTGTCTCTGGTGAGTGCATGTGCTCTCCAGCAATGCAAAAAAGAATAGTTTATTTAGGGCCAGCAGGTGACATGGAAGTTAAGGCACTGACTCACAAATGGCCAGCTTTGTGTTCAAATCCCAGACTGGTGACTTGAGACTCACACCAGGCGCATGTGCGTGCACACCCCAAATCCTGAGAAGAGAAGAGAGGGGAAGGGATTGCAGCATGGGGCGTGGTGTCTCACTTTTCCTCTCTCTCTCACTCTCTCTGAAGTGATATGAATAAAAAAGAAAAGAAAAAAAAAACGTTAATTTTTCCTCTATGTCTGAGAGAAACAGAGAGAGAGAGAGAGAGAGAGAGGAGGCACAAGGGCAGAGGCCGGACCCCTAATAGGATCCTGGCGCTGTGGTCTGCCCCTGACCTCAGCCGCCTCTGACTCCTGGGCACATGTGTGCTGAGCACACTCAGGTAGGACTCTGGGTGTGAACCAGGAACCTTCCCATGTGGATGAATGTCACCGAATATCACATCACACCACTGCACCATGGCACCACTGTCTGGCCCTGAGAAGGTGAAATCGAGCAGAGAGAGGGAGCAAGGAAAATACTGAGAGAAGAGGGTAGGCCAAAGAAGGAAGAGGGACACAGGTCCTGGTGTGATCTAAGCAAGAGTTGGCTGGAAGGCCAGCATGGCCAGGACTGCGGGAGCAAGGAAGAGTGATAAGAAACAGAGAGGGAGCCAGGGAAGGTCTGCAGGGTCCCTGAGGCCATGATAGGCCAGATAAGGCCCCACAGGTGGGAGGAGGCCTTTGCATTTTATCCAGATTGGTTTGGGAGCCATTGAATGGTTTTGAGCATAGGATGGTCTGAATTAGGCCTTAAGAGGATCTTCTGCCTGCTAAGTGGAGAACTGGCTACAGAGAGATAAGAAGGGAAATAGAGAGACTAAGTAGGAGTCACTTGAGTAGTTTAAGTGGGAGACATTGGTGGCTTGCGGCAATAGCTGTGATGAGAAGTTGGTAAGATCGTGATTATTTTAAAAGCTGTTCCATGAAGACTTGCTAGTAGATTGAATGACTAGGTAACCTCTTACACCTCCTTTGTGCAAAGTACTATACTAGGTTGCATTACTTAAGACTCTTTTGCAGGGTCCAACAGATGGCCTAAAGGTTACGTTGCTGGACTCTTACATAGTTGAATGTGGTTCAAGTCCCAGACTTGGAGGCTTGAAACTCACACCAGGCATGTGTGTGTGTGTGCCCAAGATCCCATGAGGAGAATGGAGGAGAAGTTATTGTGGCATGGCCATTCCCCCTGGGAGGTGATTTCTTGCTTTCTGTCTCTCCAGCAAGTGTACATACCCTATAGCAAAAATACCTCTTTCTTAAAAAAAAAAGAAAAAAAGGAAGATTCTTTTGCTTGGGACCAGCAGGTGGCGAACTGGTTAAGGCGTTGTACTCCCACATGACTGACCCAGTTGGAGTCCTGGACCCGGAGGCTTGCAACTCACGCTGGGTACATGTGCGTGTATGTCCAAAACTCCAAGAGGAGAATGGAGGAAAAGGAACTGTGGCATGGCCATCCTCCCTGGATGGGATGGGAGGGGGGTGATTTCTCACTTTCTCTCTTTCCGTTTCTCTCTGTGATTTCTCACTTTCTCTCTCTCCATTTCTCTGTCACTCTGGTGAACACACACACCCTATAGCAAAAATCTCTCTTAAAAATAAAGACTCTCGCTTGTCAAAGGAGAAACTCAACTCAAACTGTCTCCTATAACTGCAAGTCCAGCCATACATGGATTTCAGGCATAGCTGGTTCCAGAAGCACAAATGTTTATCTTTAGGATTTAGTCACTCACTTTTTTATACCTTAGCTTGGCATTCCTTCTCACATGTAGCCCTCAGCAGCCGCTAGGCTTAATCTAACCTTAAAGATAGCAATTGCCCTAGGGAAAAGAGTATTTCTTCCTCAATCGGTTCAACAAAATTGATGATTCACCCACCTTAAGTCACCTGCCCATCCCTGATCCAATCACCCTGGCCACAGAAATAGAATACACAGATTGAGGAAGCGTTATCACATTACCGGAAAAGAATCAGACAGAATGCAAAGAAGAGGTATACTTCCATCCCACCCCACAAACGTTGTGCATTGCTAGGAGTGGGGCAAATGGATGCTATGTCGGCAAAAATAACTGATTGATACCACTCAGGTATGATAAATGTTTCTAAGGGACTAGCAGTTGGTGTAATGGCTATGTCGCTGGACTCCCATGTAGTCAACCACAGTTCAAAGTCCCGGACCCGGTGGCTTAAACTTATGCCGGGCACATGTACATGTGTGCCCAAGATCCCAAGAGGAGAATGGAGGAGAAGGGATTGCAGGTCATGGCCATCTCCCCCGGGGGGTGATTTCTCACTTTCTGTCTCTCTGTTTCTCCCTTTCTGGTGAGCGCACATGCCCTATAGCAAAAACCTCTCCAAAAAGAAAAAAAAAAAATAAGAAATGTTTCTAAATAAATGGGAATTTTGTCTTCTCGTTTTTCTTGTGTCACCAGAGACATACAAAGTAATTGTAGCAAGAAGAACATCAACACACTTGATCTAGCTTTCTAAGTACTTCCACACACATTAGCTAGTGGGAGAACATGATAGCTCCGTGCCAAGAAAAGGAACTTGAACCTGAAAAGCGGACAGTCACATGGCCTCTGCCCACCTGATGAGCCCAGAGAGAGCAGAAAGGAGTCCGCTATTTCTTTCTGTCAGGCTATTGCACTGGGGCAATGGAGAATCTAATGGTGATGGTGTGGGTAGCGTGGGCCAGGCAGGAGGAGAGGTGGCTCTGAAGACAGTGGGAGAGCACAGCCCAGAGGTCCGGATTTGGAGCCAGTGATGCCTGATGACCCTGGACGTCAGGTTTTCTGTTAGAAAGGATAGCTGAGTCACATTGAATTATTCAGGGAGAGCTCAGTGACAACCTGACACCTATCCAAGCCTGAGCTGGTTGGCCTTGAGAGTACAAGCTGGAGTCCTTTAAAGAAGCATTCAGGAGAAAATGCCGGTTTTTTTTTTTTTTTTTTCTTCATTAAAATAACAATTCCTTCTTTGCCTCTCTCGCTTTAAATGACACCTGATCACTTCCCTGAGTTGTTTGCTTTGGGTAGTTTTGCTCCAGCCTGGGTTGTGTTTGCCTCTGGGGCTGATTTATTCTTGCCACTTAAGAAGGTCCCCAAAGCCCCAGATTTGCCCATGAAATTGTTAACTTGCATCTTCCGCCCCACCGTGGCACCATAAGCTGGGCCACGTGATGAGAGAGGACTCAGCTAATGCCGTTTCCGTGAGATGCCGGAGCACGCACTGAAGTGGTGTCAAAATTACACACAGTTCAGATCTCCACCCCGGACGTCTCCCTGGTTACCTTATCTGCGGCTGCCTCTGCTCGCGCATGTGACCCTGGGGTCTAATTCAGGTTCAGCCACATCTCCAGCGCACCTTCGGGAATTTAAAATGTTGACTTGGAAACTGTCCTCCTGTTTCTCTCTCTCCTCCACCCCACCCACTCAAGATGGCAGAATGGCTCCTCTGTGGTGCTTCCCGGCCCCTCTCCCTGCTCTCGTGGAAATGCTGAGCGGGTTTAGAGTTTGGGAGCAGAAGCCGCAGTGAAGAATGTAGCGGGCAACTCAGCTTTGGAATCAGCCCAAGATGGGTTCAAGTGGGGGTTCTGCCACTTATTAGCGGCTTGGCTTTGGGTATGTGACTTAACCCCTTTGCATCTCTGTGTTCCCGGCCCTGGAATGGGAATGACATCCACTTCCTGAGGCAGCAGGAAGTAAGAGATTCATCAACCTCTGTGTTCAGCCTGAGCTCCTCTGTACACCCAGACTACAGCTGTGGAGAGATTGACCTGGATGGACCTCCCAGAATCTTAAAACACACGCCCGCGCATGCACACATGCACACACACACACACACACACACACACACACAGAGTAAATGCCTCACCTCCTCTCTTTGCCATGTAATGGCTCCTCCCGGACTCACTGAGACTCCTGCATAGGTTTCACCCTCATGTCCAAGGCTGGCAGGCCCAGCCTATTAGATTTGCCAATCTTAACCCATTTGCAGCCGACCCCCTCCATGTCTGCACAGCTCCTGGCTTAGTCCTGGCCCTCCCAGTAACTGCCTAACTAAGCCCATCCCCACCCCTGCTTCCGTGGTCCACATTGTGCCAGACCTCAGTTCTCAGATGCAGATCTGGACCTTTCACGCCTTCGATCACCCACCATGGCTCCTGTTCCCTAAGTATAAATACCAACCCCTTAGCCAGCCAGGCCTGCCTACTTGCGGGCTCACCTCTCCTCGCTCTACTCCCCACGACCCGCCGTCATATCTCATGCTCCCTGCCTTTGCCAACATCACCTCTTCTGCTGGGAATGCCATTCCTCCTTGTCTCCATCTCACACACCTCCTCATTATCCAAGGTCAGCTCAAGAATCACCCTCTCTATATCCAGCTGATGAAAGGACTGATACCTGTTGTAACATGGAGGAACCTCAAATGCTTTATGCTGAGTGAAAGAAGCCAGACACAAAAGGTCACGTATTGTATGATTCCATTTGCATGAGAGATCCAGAAGAGAATAATCCACAGAGACAGAAAGCAGACTGCCAGGGAGGGGGAAGGGAAGAATAGGAGCGACCGCTTACTGCGCACGGATTTCCAGTGGGGGTGATGAAAGTATTTTAGAACTACTCAATAGATCGAAGCGGGCGTTGTACAGAATTGTGAATGCACTAAAAGCCACTGGAGCGTTCACTTTAAAAAGGTGAATTGGGGGGGCTGGTCCTGTAAGCATAAAGGCTAAGGGAGCTGGGGCCCACCTGGCCAACCACAGTTCGAGTCCTGGCCATGACAGCTTGCAAAACATGCCTGATGTGTGTGCGCCCAAAATCTTGATGAGAGAAAGAAATAGAAGAAAAAGGATTGTGGCTTAACCACGCCCCACTGATGAGTTCTTTCTTTCTGTCTCTGGTGAGCACACGTGCCCTCTAGCAATAAACCAAAAAAAAAGTGGATTTCATATAAGTTTCACTTCAATTAGACAAACCCATAGAATTGCCTCTTCTGAAACAGACCCCAGTTTCTGTGGTGGGACCCCTCCGCCCCATTCTGCATGGGCTTTTCAGACCCTCTCTCGGATTTTACTACACACATTTACATGGGGGATGGCTTCAAAAAGTTTATGGAAAATGTGCTTTATAAAAATACTATGCATGATTTCAAGGGTTTTTTTGCACCAAAATAAACTTGCAGTTTGAGTCCATGTTTTTCATGGACTTCTTGAAGTCCCTCGTGTTTCCACGTCTGCACCCCAAGCAGAGTGGGAGCATCTCGAGGGCGTTGGCTGACTCTCGTCCATCCTTTGACCTCCGCAGCCAGCACAGGGCCGTGCTGTGCTGGGGTTGATCCTCCCCAACCCTTGTCTTCCTGGGTAGCTCTTCAAGTCCTCACGTTCCGGAGAAGAGAGAGGTTCAGCCGTCCTTCACAGCCTTCAGAGCCCTGAGCTCAGCCTTCTGCCGATCTGCTCAGCCGCTGCAGGAGGCATTTGCATTTCCAGCACGGGCTTCCCTCCCTCCCCGCCCTGCGAGGGGATTCACGGAGCTCTGGCCTAGTTGCATAAATGCTGGCATCTCCCTTTTTGGCTCCTCTCTTGGGTGTTTCCTTTTTATTTACTATGCTCTCCAATTTTGTGCCATCAGCACTTCACGGCGGTGCCCTGTCCCCCTTCTTGGAGTAGTTTGGAATGATTAAGGACAAGTAGTGGCCCGCTGGCCCCATTGTGTCTAGGCAGGCCCAAAGTGGATGGATGGGATGAGGCAGGGGAGGGGAGGCCTCTGCACCTGCAGCAGTGGCCACCAGCCTGCTGTGAGTCAGCGCAGAGCCCAAGGAGCAGTCCTTTGCTTCCCTGATGGGACACAGCCTGGTGGCCATTCTTGGACTGTGCAGCAGGGTCCAGCGTGGGCTCCCAGCCTGCTGTGGCAGGGGCCACTCCTAAGCTGGGATCCCTAAGCTGGGATCCAGGATGCTGCCGGCCTTTCTTCCTGCCCACCTGGCCCAACTCCTCTCAGCTCCTTGCTAGAGTCACTGGCAACATCCAGACATTGTCCCCTGCAGCACCCACCCCAGTCCCTGGCATATCTTGATGGGGCTGGGCTTACTGACTGACTCAGTGGCAGGCATCAGCTGTGCTAGGAGTCAGACTGGCTTCCACTGCGGAGAGGGTGGATCGGCACTGCCTGGATGCCAGGGAGCAGGGGTCCTGAGGCTCAGCCTTGCCATTGCCCCTTGACCACCATCTCTGCAATTGCCCCAGCCAGAAACCTACCTGCCCATGGCCATACCTCGCCTCTCCCCTCCTCTCTCACCACTGCCAGGTCTGTCCTAATTCCTCTCTCGCCTACCCCCTTCCTCTGCACCCCCTGCTTCTGCCTCACCCTTGGTCACCACCCCTGTGACCTGGCAGCAACTTCCTCACTCTCCTACTTATTGCTTGGTTTCACCCATTTTCCCCCAGCCCTTGTATCTTGTTGCTCCTGTAGCAAATAGCCACAAACTTCAGGGCTCAAAGCCACGCAAGGACATTCTGTCACAGTTATGGAGTCACATGTCCAAAATGAGCCTTCCGGGGTTCATCCAAGGTGTCATCAGGGCTGGTTCCTCTGAACACTCCAGGGGAGAATCCGTTCTTGGCCTCTTCCGGCTTCTAGAGGCTGCTGGGATTCCGTGGCTTGTGGCTGCGTCACTCCATTCCCTGTATCTGACATCATGTTGCCTTTTCCTCTCTGACCTCTGATCCTTCTGCACCAGAGAAGGGTTTTCCAAGGACCCTCATGGCTACACTGGAGCTCCCCATGTGGTCCAGGAAAATGTCCTCACCTCAAGATCCCCAGTTCAATCACATCTGCATGGCCTCTTTTGCCATGTAGGGTGACACAGGTTCTGGATATTAGGACATGGCCATCCTTGGGGGCCATTCCTGCCTCCACAGCCATTTGCTTTACTCACTTCTCAGGGCCTGGCAGCAGTGGCATGGGCTGCTAAGACACTGTGCTCTGCAGTGGAGCTGGAACCATAAAGAGGGCCCAGGTTTGAGTCCCAGTCTAACCTAAGGCTGTACCCAGTGGTGTGTATCTGTGACTCAGTAATTCACGAGGTAGAAGCAGGAGGACTGTGAGCTCAAGGTTGGCCTGGGCAACATGACAGGTCTCTGAAGGTGCTGAGCATGGTGGCACATGCCTGTGACCCCAGCTACTTGGGAGGCTGAGGCAAGAGAGGAGGATCATGACATAAACAAAATCAGGAAGGCTCAGGGTTCAGATCCCAGGGCAGTCTGAAATTGTTTAGTGTACCTGTGCTCCTGGCTTGCTGGGATAGAAGGCTGGGGGGAAGATTGTGGCATGGCCAGACCATGCCAAGGGCCCTATCTCTCTTTCTTGCCCTCTCTTAATAAATAAATAAATAAAAGACAGAAAAAGATCTTACCAAGTGTCTCTTTAGAAATCCAGGATGGCTGGGACCAGCAGTTAGCGTAATGGCTATGTCACTGGACTCCCACGTAGTCGACTGCGGTTCGAGTCCCGGACCAGGTGGCTTAAACTCACACTGGGCGCGTGTGCGTGCGTGCCCAAGATCCCAAGAGGAGAATGGAGGAGAAGGGATTGCGGCATGGCCATCTCCCCTGGGGGTGATTTCTCGCTTTCTGTCTCTCTCTGTCAGTCTGGTGAGCGCATGCGCCCTATGGCAAAAACCACTCCAAAAAAAGAAAAAAGAAAAAAAAGAAAGAAATCCAGGATGGCTCTGGGTGGCTTATAGAGTAACATCTGATTCCAACCGCCAAAGGTATCGGACAGTAACTACATACCTCTGTTACAGGGGTGAGGTGGTTTTAGACAATATGATCCCTGGATGCTGACTGCGTAAAAAATCTGTGAGCTGAGCCAGTGCCATTGACTAGTGGTTAAAGGAGCTGAATTCCACATGACTGGCCATGAGTCAAATCCTGACCCCAGTGGCTAAAAAAACACGCTAGGCACATGTGCATGCATGCCCCAGATCCCGAAGGAGAAGGGATTGCAGCATGACCACAGCCCACTGGGGGTGCTTTCTCCCCCACTCTCTCCCACTTTATCTGTCTCTAGCAAGTGCACCTTCCCTATGGCAATTAAAATATCTCTGGGAGCCATTTCAGGGCTTAGGCTGGCATATTCCCAGCACGTTAGTGCCTTCGCATATGAGTCAAAATCCTTCAGAACAGCCTTACCCTGTGCGTCCTCCTTGTCTTCACTTCATCTCTTCCTGTGTCCCAGGTTCAGCCTGGCCAAAGCACTTGCAGCCTCTTCAGACTGCGGGGACTTCTCTCCAGGCCTTTGCTCCTGCTGAACCCTCTGCCTGGGATGACTTGCCCTTTCCTCTCGTCTCCTTTTCAAAACCCAGCTCCTTACTCTTACTCTTGCAGCATCTCACACAGTGTCTGGCACACACAGTCAGTAGGTGCTCAATAGGCACTTAGTGAACAACTGGATAAAGCTGGAGGGAATGGCCAAATGGATGAATTAAAGAAAATCAGCTTACGTGGCTAAGCCCTGATTGGCTCCCAGATTGTTGCATGGTCAGCATCAGGGATCACACTGTCCAAATGCCTCACCCATGATGACACCTGCTGTCCGTACCCTCCCATGCCCTTGGCCATCCAAACACTCCTACAGTTGGCACACACTGCCTATATCTGTCTGCCTGGGT
This sequence comes from Tupaia tana, assembly GCA_026018925.1. Taxonomy (NCBI): domain Eukaryota; kingdom Metazoa; phylum Chordata; class Mammalia; order Scandentia; family Tupaiidae; genus Tupaia; species Tupaia tana. The sequence continues at coordinate 211,351,282 of JAKSZU010000006.1, forward strand.
GTCTTCTGGATGCTGGAGCATGGTCAGCTGCACCCAGACAGGCTGGATGCAGTGTTGGGAAGTTAACACTCCAAGACCCTCCACCTTGAAGGATGGGAGTGTGCAGGTGAACCCCTTGCATCCTCACCCCCTTGGTAGGACAGCTCTGAGGCATGTTTCACAGCATCTCAGAGGTTCCCCAGCAAGACTATCTTTAGAGCATCTTTGATTGCTTCTCTTCTTTCATCTGTCACTCTCCGCTCTTCCCCTCCCTGCAATGCTCCCAGGATTGCCTCCCAAATCAACAACTTACACCCAAATCCCTGCCTCAGAGTCTGCTTTTGGGGAAATTCAAACTGCAATACTCTGAAGAGTATTTGCACACTTTGAAGAGGCAAAACCTAATTGAAACAGTGAAGTCTACCATTTACTGAGTATTCGCCAGGTGCCTGCTTCTCTAATAAGCCACCAACACTCATCATATGGTTTAATCTTTGTGATGTCGCTGTGCAGTAGACGTTGTTATATTTTGCTCTTTTTAAATTTTAATTGTATTTGTTATTTTTTTTTTTTCAATTTGACCAAAGAGATAGAAAGAGAGTGTGTGAGAGAAGGGGAAAGTGAGAGCTTAAGCCACCAGGTCTGGGACTCCAACCACCATGCCACCTGCTGGCCCCTACTGTTCTCTTTTATAGATGGAAAAAATCTAAGGCCAAGAGGGGTGATGAGGTTTGTTCAAAGGCAAGTAGCTGCCAAATTGGCTCACTAAGCCACCAGTCCAGGCAGGTTGGAAAGGGGGAGTGGAAAGGACCATCCTTCAATTAGGACTATTTAGAAGAGTTGAGGGTGGAGGAGGGGGGTGGGGTTGTTTCTCTGGTTTAAAGCACAGAAAGTGCAGATCTTTAGTTAATACCGGCCAGCAGGCATTTACCCCCTCCTTCACTGTTTTGCTTCTGAGTTGCGTCAGCTCTGCCTCAGCCTGGGCAGAGCCTGTGAAAGGAAGTGAGACCAGCTGCTGAGCTGACCTTCACCTATACCTTTCTCAGGGCTTGCACACCAATAGTCCATATTTTTCCTTTCTCTGGAGTAAAATGAAAAAAAAAAAATTGCTTTGCCACTATGGACAACTGGTCGACCATACTTCTTAACCCATGCCAACCTTTACATTTTCATTTTCTTACTTGGTTTCCCCTATTCATTGGGATGTAGGGAAGGAGAGTTTGCAGTGAATCACAGCTGCCTCACAGCTGTCTCATCTGCTCACCTGACCCAAATCGTTCCTCATCCTGCAGGCTGGACTCTCAGAAGCTCTGACATCTGTCTTCTTCAAGGGTTGGATTGCAATGTCAGCTCCATAGAAGCTGCTGATTTCTTAAAATTCCACTCGCTGTCACTGGACAAATGAAAGTTTATGAGGGGCTTGGCCAATAGATTAAATTTTCTCTGGAGCTCCCCACATGAGATGGTCTATTTTATGAATGTGTAGATCTGGTTTTAATTCATGGATATACAAGTTAGCCATAGTGCAGAAGAAGCTGTTAGCCTGTCAGTGGCCCATGGACAAGCTTTGCTGTGTCTGGCATTAGATGTACATAGCAGAGGTGACCTTCTGAGATTCTGACATGGCATTTTCAAGCGTATAGGCAGTGCTTAAGACAGACTCTGCAGCCTTCCTATATAAGCATTGCACAACTTATTTTTTAGTCACACTTTTTGTTTTGTAATTACTTACTAATAAGCATGAAGAAAAGGTAACTCAAAACGGCAGCATAATCACTTTTCTCATTTGTGTGGGAGTCTTTTTGGTCTATTTTCTATGCTTATAGCTATAATTTGCAAAATAGCATTGTACTATGCATACTGTTTGTTTGTATCATTCCCTTTTAGTCTGTCATGACCTCTTTCTTGCAATAAATATTGCTGAGCTAAAATATAATTTCAAAGCACTGTCTTATATTCCATCAGTTTCCTAGATAAATTGTCATTTATTTCCCCAGTCCCCTTTTGTTGGACATTTAGATTGTTTTTGTCCTTTTCTAAATAGCATAATGTTGAATAGCCTTGGACATAACATTTGCCCATGCATCTCAGGTGATTTTCTGAACACAGATTTCTAGACATCTAATGACTGAAGTAAAAGCCATGAAGAAGGTTTATGTTTTTTGATATTTGTTGTTTCGATATTGCACTTGAAAATTCTGTACAACTTATAGTCTAATAATCAGAGTTTAAGGTACCTATTGGCCCACACTCTGGGCTTTCTAGGTGGACAGTCACCACATTTGTATGTAATTATGACTTAAGCTTCATTTTTCAAATATTCGTCTTCCATCCATTCATTCATCTATTCATCCATCTATACATCCATCCTTGCCTCAGTGTATTGGCTATCACATCCAGAATAATATTAAAAAATAATGGCAATGGGTCATTTTTCTTGTACTTGACCTTAATGGGACTGTCGCTAGTATTTCACCATTAAGTATGATGTTGATTATTAGAGATGTTCCTCACAACATTAAGAAAATGTCCTGTGCTCTTAGTTTTTCAAATGTTAAAGCAGATTATAAAATACTGTTTTGTCATCTAGAAATAATCTCTTGTTTTTCTCCTTTGATCAATCAGTGTGATTGAGCTATATTATTAACTTCTTAGTACTGAATCACATTTTATTTTAGAATGAACTCGTCTTAGTCAAAATTTATTATTATAATTCTGGGAAGTTTATTTCTTTCTTCTATGAGCAAGAGAGACAGAGAGAAATACCTCCAACAGGATTTGGACAACTTCTGCAAGCCCTGATCGTGGGCGAGTACGTGCCTGGTGTACTCAGGGAGGTCTCTGAACTTGAACCAGGAACCTTCTCATGTGTAATTGCCATACAGAGTGTTGCATTTTTCACTCCGCATTAGGCATTAGGCCCGTATCATTTTTCTTTTAGTTGCCAAAGTGTATGTGGATTCACCAGAGAAACAGAGAGTGGGGAGGAGAAAGCACCCTCAATGGAGGTCCTATATAATTTTTATTACATATGGTTTTAGGCTTATATTAACTTTATAAAATAAATGGAAAAGCTTCCTGACTGACCTTTTTTTAGAAACACTCACCAGAGGGGACCAGCAGTTAGCGTAATGGCTATGTCGCTGGACTCCCACGTAGTCGACCACGGTTCGCATCCCGGACCCGGTGGCTTGAAACTCACGCTGGGCATGTGTGCGTGCGTGCCCAAGATCCCGAGAGGAGAATGGAGGAGAAGGGATTCTGGCATGGCCATCCCCCCTGGGGGGTGATTTCTCACTTTCTGTCTGTCTCTCTGTCTGGTGAATGCACGCGCCCTATAGCAAAAACCTCTCAAAAAAAAAGAAAGAAAAAGAAAAGAAACACTCACCATAAACATGTGAATAGGCAGTACTCATGCCCCTTCTGGCTATTTCTGGTACATTAATCTGGGCCTACAGGCCCTGGATGAGTGGATGAAGCCTGTCAGGCCCAGGTGGGGTGGTGTGATTCTATGCTCAAAACATGACTCATTCCATCTGATTTCTGTTCTTGTTAAATTCTGACCAGTGGGTGGGTGACAAAGCACAAAGGAAAACATTAATCTCAACCCACAGGAGGATGGTCTCAACATGGCTGTCACCTCTGCATTCCCAGTTTGGACTCATAGTAGGTACTTTAACTGGTCAACCCAAAGAGCTGCAAACCCTGATTTTCTGGCCCCTGGGCAATAGGTATACAAGTCAGGGCCATGTGGCCAGAAACATCCGAGCTCGTACTACCTCCCTGCGCCCACTCTTCCCTCCCTAGTGCAGCCAGGTGATATGGAGGGTGGAAGGCTCTAAGGTCAGGGGTCACTTTGAGGCTCTAGGAGTCTGATGGATTAGGAGACAAAGAAAGAGCCTTTTTCACTCATGAGAAAAGGATAAAAGTCCATAAAAGTAGGTTATGAGTTGATTTTGTGTGAAGACTCTCTGATAAATTTTCACCTCTCTGAGTCACCTTAAAAGTATTGAGTCCCCAATGTAACAGGCCCATCAACTCCCTGAGAGGAATTAACCTCCATCCTTTACCTTTTTGAGGGTTTGGCATTCCAAGTCTTCACTGAGGACCTACAATGTATTTAATACTAGTTCCTGGTCTGCTGAGAGTAGTAGATGTGGACCTGTCCTCATTTGGCCAGTATTTATGGTGGTTCTACTGCCTAGCTTCATGGCTGGGACAGAGGAGATGTCCGATAAGAGATGAGTGGATGAATGGATGGGAGTTACTCTGCTCTAGGCAGTGGGCCAGCAACTAACAGTGCAAGAAAAGAAAAAAATGACTGTGTTACACTTAAGTGTATACTATAGGGTCCTTGCATCAGAATCCCGGAGGAGATTGCCAGAATATAAATTCCTGGACTCTGTGCAGATTTTCCATACCAGAACCTCTATAGGAGAGGCCTGGGTATGGGTATTTATAACAAATTCCCGCAGAGGTTCAGCTGCATGGCTCAATTTGAGCCCAGTGCTCTGAGTGATCATTCTTAATGAAATTACGTTGTGAAAAGCTTCCTTGCTCACAGCCCACTCATTAATAAGTACACCTATTTGCCTGCCTCTTCTTTATGCCACAGCAGAGTTAACACATTCAAGACAAGAAGAGCATTGGGAGGAGGCAATGGGGGTTTGTCCGGAGGTGGCTCTAATGGATTTAACCAAATCATAAAGATGAGTTATAATTAGACATTGTAATTACCCAAACAGCTGTTGGAGAAATAGTAGAGCATGACACAGGCAGCTCAGTGAGACTTTGCAGAGCTTGACAGACAGGAGGGCCCTGGGAACAGAACAGTGGAGGAGGTTGCAAGGGAAGTTGGGTCTGCTGAGTACCTATTGGACACCACTCTGGGTATGTTGTATAGGTTCTCTCTGCCTTCTCTTAACAGCCTTAGACAGAGTAGGTCCTTGTCTTAGGTTGAGTTTTCCCCAGAAAATGACCCTAAGCAATGATTCAGCCATGAGAAGTTCGTGTGAGAAGTAAAGGTAGAAGAGTGGGGAAGTGAGTCAGGAAAGGGAAGACAGCCAATAAAGCATGTGTTAGCAAGCCAGCTGTCTTCATTTGTTCGGGCTGTTGTAACAAAGTACCTTAGACTGGGTGGCTTATAAAAAGCAGAAATATGTATCTCACAGTTCCAGAGACTGGAAACTTGAGATCAGGGTGCCAGCATGGTTAGGTTCTCTCTTCTGGCTGCAGATCGCCAACCTCTTGTTATAGCCTTACATGGTGGAAAGAGAGCTCATGAGATCTCCAGGATCTCTTTGATAGGGCACTAATCACTCTCCTGAAGGCTCCACCTTCATGACCTAATTACCTCCCAAAGGCTCCATCTCCTAATACCATCACATTAGAAATTAGGATTTTAACCTATTCATTTTGAGGGTCTCACTTTTTGTTCAAAGAATTAACCACTAGTGAATGACTAGCATATTTCCAGTAGGGAAACTGACAACCAATGTAGAACATACATTTTAGATCTATCTCACCTGTGAGGCAAGACATTTTGGGTATTTAGACACCGGCTTCCATCAGTCTTTGGTTGGGGGCTGCTCCCAGCTGGCATGTCCAACCTGATACACAAGCAGGATCCAGCTACACAAGAAAGTTTGTCGGCAAAGATGCAGGTGTTGGCAGTTGGAAGTGAGCTTCTGTGCACGCAAGTAGTAAGGATATGGGCAACACAACTGGTGTTTGCCATAGCCCTTCCCCATGTGACCTAGAGGAAGGACCTTTCCCTTACTCATCTTTGCATTCATAGCATCTGCCACGTTCTCGGATGCTCTATTCAAATAGTTAAAGCAAACCCAGGAGACAGATACTGTCCATATCTCAACCAAGAATGATATGGCTTAGGAATAAAGGCAAACAGGAAGCTGGAGGTGAAGATTATTAATCCTGCCCAAGGAAAGTAACCTAGGAGGTGGCACGTTGACTCTTGAGTATGATCAACGCTATCCCTAGGTGGCCACCTTTCCCCTCATGTACTCATTGACCTACTCCTGTTTGGGGCTTTTTGCTTAGCTGAGGTTTCTTCTTTGAAGCTATGGCCTGCAACGACCTTACAAAACAAACTAAAACCAGCCTTCCAGAACGTTAATTGGACCTGTCTGCCTCTGAATTCTCTTCCAGCTGTTGTTACTCGGTGCACACGTGTTTTTATGAAAATGCCATCTGCACACACTGGCCATTATTTTTGCCGCGTACACTTCACACTGTGTGCACACACTCCCAGCCCCAACTGCAATGCACATATTACAAGAGAAGCCCACTGAGCCTTCACAGGGTTGAGGAAGCCAAGCACATGAGAATGCTGTACATAGCACCCTCTTCCCCACCCACCAGGTCATTCTCTGTGGCTTCAAGGTTTTTACTTCTTTGACAACACTTGAAACATTTTAAAATAATTTTTATTTATTCATCAATTTGTTTATAATCTGGCTCCCTCACTCTAAAATGAAAATAGTGTAAGGACAGAGACCTTCTCTGCTTTGTTCAGCATCTACCTCCTATATTCAACACAGGGGATGGCACATAGTAGGTGCTCACTAAATATTTGTTGAATGGGCCCACCCACTGTGGCACAGTGGTATGCAAGTGCTGGAAATTGGAAGCCATATGGCCGACTACAGCTTTGAATCCCCAGGTCAGCTTGGAAACACGTTAGCCATGTACACAGGGGTCCAGGATTCTGAGGAGCTGGAGGGCTGGGAAAAGGGATCACAGCCTAACAAGCCCTGTGGAGAATCTCTCTCTCTCTCTCTCTCTGTCTCTGTCTCTCTCTTTTGCATGTGCACACACTATCTATCTTGGAAGAAGAAAAAAAATACTTGTTGAATGAACAAATGAACATAAATATAAGGGAGTCATTATTTTGCTTCATGTTAATATTGCTTGCTTAGCCAGTCTCTTATGTGAAAGCATTTGGGATGTTTCCAATTTTCCCTTTTTTCAAATGGTGCCCCCTCTGTACCAGATTCTTTGTTCTTCCTTTATTATTTCCTCAGGATGTAGTTTCTGAAGTGGAACTACAGGGCCAGAGGGCAGAGCCCTGCTTTGTCTAATACCACATGTGGCTGGTAAGTACTTGAAATGTAGTGTGACTGAGAGATTGAATCTCTAATTTTTTAAAATTTTAATTAGTTAAAAATGTAAGAAGTATATGTAGCTAGTGGGTGCCATATTGGATAATGCAGATATAGACTGTTTTTTTTTTTTTAATTTTTTGGATAGGTTTTTGATATAGGGCATGTGTGCTCACCAGAAAGACAGAGAGAGACAGAGAGACAGAAAGCAAGAAATCACCCCCCAGGGGGGATGGCCACGCCGCAATCCCTTCTCCTCCATTCTCCTCTCGGGATCTTCTGCATGCACGCGCATGCACGCACACACACCTGGCGTGAGTTTAAGCCACTGGGTCCGGGAGTCGAACTGTGGTCGACTACATGGGAGTTCAGCGACACAGCCGTTACGCTAACTGCTGGTCCCATATATAGACTGTTTTAAACTCTCTGTTTTCAGACCATTCTCCTCAAAAATGGAGCCTGCTTGGACCAGCACAGCTCATGTGGGCCATTTCCCCACACCTGGAATTTTATGAATCTTCCTAGGACAAGGTGGAAGGCTTGGGGACAGTGGGACGTTCATTGACCCATTCATTCAGGGAATACCTACTGGATACTCTTCATGGTGTTAAATATGGTGCTAGCAGGGAGAATCCACAAATGACACTCAAACCCCATCCTCAAGTGGCCTATTGATAAGTAACTGTTCCTCGAAGAATTCTGTGATGCTGCTAAAGGAGGGTTCGTCAAAGGCTGATGGGAATACTGACAAAGGAGTGACCCACTGGGCTCAGGGGCCTGAGTGTGAGCCATGGGACAGTGTTTTCACACCACTACTGTGGTCATCTGATCACGTAAGGTGTTTGGAGTCACTTTTGGATGAGACAGGGTATTAGGAGTATGATGTCTCAATTCCACATTGGAATTTCTAGAACATTCTAAGGGTGTGAGGATTTCACAATGGCAACATATTCCAGCCTGTGTGTAACTCAGAGCATCCCTTATCTTGCCTGCCTTACTCCACCAGATTCATCAAGCAGCCAGGGCCTTAAGGACTATAGCCCTAGTGGGAAGACTATCCAAGTGATGGGACCAGCAGTTAGCGTAATGGCTATGTTGCTGGACTCCCATGTAGTCGACCACAGTTTGAGTCCCAGACCTGGCAGCTTAAACTCACACTGGGCGCGTGTGTGTGCATGCCCAAGATCCTAAGAGAAGAATGGAGGAGAAGGGATTGCAGCATGGCCATCCCCTCTGAGGGGTGATTTCTCGCTTTCTGTCTCTCTGTCTCCCTGGCAAGTGCATGCACCCTATAGCAAAAACCTCTCCAAAAAAAAGAAAAGACTATCCAAGTGTTGAGATTTTTGCCCTGTCTACATTTTCCCGACATGTAATAAGATACCTACCAGCTCTGCCTTTTTAGCTTGCAGCTGAGCACATAGCACACGATACGATATGTGTTTTACAAATCTGTGTGGAATGATTGTTAGTATCAGTGAGTGATAAGCTGTCTGATGCTGGACAATTCTGGGCCTCTATAATGAAAGTCTATGATGTTCGATACTTTTGGAGGTCCTAATTGGTCCTATTTGAGAATCTGGTAAAAGTTGCAGACACTTTCTCCCCAAAAAAACATCTGAGTGCTCAGTCACACAGAATTTTGCATTTGATTTTAGGGCTGGAAAAGTCATTCTCGAACTCTTAGTGGTGCATGGATTCTTCTTGAGAAAGCTTGACTGTTGATGGGCTAGGCTTTATAGGTTAATGTCCTTTGGTTGTGTGTATTCGTTTCCCATGGCTGTTGTAACACATGACCACAGATGGGCCACTAAAACAACAGATATTTATTCTCTTGCAGTTCTGAAGGCCAGAAGTTCAGAATTGAAGCCTCTTCAGGACAGCACTCTTCCTGATGGTTCTAGGGGGGAATTGATTCTCTGCCTCTTCCAGCTTCTAGGGCTGTTGGCATTCCTTCTCCAGTTTCAGCCTCGGTGGAACATGACTTCTCCTCTTCTGTTTGTGGCACATATCCCTTCACTTTGCTCTTACAGAGACCTTTGACATTGTGTTAAAGACCCACATGGATAATCTGGAATGATTCCTCACCCCAAGATCCTTAACTTAATGAACTATATTGCAAAGATCCTTTTCCTAAATTAGCTAACACTCACAGGTTCTGGGGATTAGGATATGGAACTATCTTTTATGGGGGTCAGTAAGTCTTTATGCTATTATCCTACCACCAGCCTCAGCCAGCAAGGATCACAGGCATGTGTGCACATGCTCAGCATGCCCAGGGAGGCCTCAAGAGGCGAACCCAGGTCCTTCCCATATGACTTCAGCCTTGTAGGGTGTTGCATTACTACTGCACCACTGCAGCTGGCCTGTTTGACATTTTTTGATCTTGGCTCACGTCCAGAGAGCCTTACCCTTGATCAGAGCAGCTAAGTCTAAATAGCAAGGACCAATTGCATTTTAGCTGTTGCCTCTGTCTTCGGTAGGTCTCTCCTGAGGATAGTCTGTACTAGGGAGACTACTCGAAGGCGTCTCGGAGACTCTGAGCTGAGCTTAGATGCATAGCCAACCCCTAAGGCCCTCAGTCACTTCTGTGTGCCTGGTGCTGCCCCATGGCACAGTCACCATGAACCCGCCACATGATGTTCTTTTCTGGAAATGAGAAGCGTAGTTGAGTGAGAAGGGGTTTTACGCTGCACTCTTTATCCATGCAGTTGCGGATAGTGGAGAAGCCTGTCTGTACTCCATTCTTCTGAGGCTGGGTGGTCATCATGTCATGCTTCTCAGACCACAGAAGCAAGTTTGCTTTCCAGACATTCCTTATAGCAATACAGAACCTATCAATGCAGGATGGACTCTTACAGGCCAGGATGTGTGTTTGGCTCCAGTGGAGATGAGCATGCCTGTAGCAAGAGCTTGCGCTTTCCTCTTCTCAGTCCTCTTAGTCTATCAGAAACTTGTGTGCTGCAGCCTGGAGAGACCTTAGAATATTCTTGACATGCTCTATGCCTGTCCTCAGGAAATGCAAATATCTATGCGTTCTCAAATACATTTCTGACAGATAAAAAGCTTCAGCCATCTGAAAACTTCTCCCTTTCTCTCTCTCTCTAAGGTTTTTGCCATAGGATATATGTACTCACCAGAGAAAGACAGAGACAGAGAGAGGGAAAGTAAGAAATTACCCCCCAGGAATGATGGCCATGCCACGACCCCTTCTCCATTCTCCTCTCGGGATTTTAGGCATGTGTACACACATGCCCTGCGTGATTTTCAAGCTTGTGGGTCCGGGACTCGAACTGCAGTTGGACAATGTGGGAGTCTAGCACCTAAGCCACTACATCACCTACTGGCCCTCTCTCTTTTTTAGCCAATAAATTGGTATCTTTGCCCTTTCTCGCCCCTTGAGGTTTTGGAACCAATTTAGTGTCCCCAGAGTTCTCACTGAAGATGAGGTGCAATGCCACATGAGCACCAGATCCTTTTTAATAATGAGCCTGATGAAAAAATAAATTCTAGAATCAGAAGGCTGTAGCTGCTTGCCTTTGGCAGGGCTGTTGCTTCAGGTAAAATAACCAGGCTGAATGCCAAGCAGTCCCGTTCCAAAAAAAATCGTATTCAACTTATGTGTGTATGAAGAAGATACTTGTTTATGCCAATATGTAGCGATTAGTAACTGGTAATGTGTTTTGGCAAAGTAAGGGATCATCCCTTTTATTTTGTGATTGTAGCTGTTAACGGTCATGGAAGTGTGGCTAACATTTGTCTCTTGAACAGTGTGTTTTTGCTTGAACATAAAGACAACCACCCACACGAGTGAAGTATTGATAATTGTGTGTCTTTAACGGTGTTTAATTCACAGATTACAGCACTGTTGTCTGATTTTTCTTCTTCCAGAATTTAACCTTAGTTTTTTTTTTTTCTCCTTCCAGAATTTAGCCTTAGTTAGACATGCCTTGCTTAATAATAAGGTTGGCCGTCTTCGTTTGACAGGAGCGGGGCCTGAACTTGAGCTTGGGGAATGTTTGGAATGTGTGGAAGCACTCAGACCAATTAGCCCCTCATTTCTGGACTTGGGCCTCTTGCTCTTGGGGGTGTATCTGCAGGTCAGAAATCGTCTCTGCCTGGGTCTCTGTTGTCATCTGGGATGCTCATGCTATGCATTCCCCACTGGTGAGGGCTTGAGGATGCCCAGGAGCCCGGCAGTGGGGTGGGTCTGCAGAGCACCTTGGGGCAGTGGGGTGGGTCTGCAGAGCACCTTGGGGGCTGCGCAAATGGGGCTGAGGCTCCGCTACCCGGTCCTGCATCTCCCTCTCCACCGTCCCTCCCCTCCGTGCTTCTGGCCCTCCTTTTCTCCTGACCCAGCACAGAGGCCTCCTCCCTGTCTCCTCCCCCACTGTGACTTCTGCCTTTATCCACACACAGTAACCAGAATGGGCTTTTTATTTCATTTTAAACTGCTTTATTGAGGTGTGATTGATGTATAAAAAGCTGCACGTATCCAATGCCCAGGTCTCCGTGAGCGTGGGGATAAGTACACACCCGTGAAGCCATCAACACCGTCAAGGCCATAAATCTACCCATCATCTCCCAAAGCGTCCTCCTGCCCCTTTTATTATTACTGTTACTGTTAGATTGTTTTGTTTGTTGTCTACTTACACTCTGCTAACAGAATGGGCTTCTGAAATGTCAGGCTGCTGGCATTAATTCCCTGCTGTTTTACTTTTCCAGCTTCCTGTTGTGCCAAGAATAAAATCCGAATGCCTTCCTGTGACTTGCCTGATGGCCTGATATGTAGCTGGTATTCATTGATGATTAGAAATCTCATCTGGTTCATTACCTGGGAACCACCCTCCCCCCTACACACACACATACACACACACACACACACACAGCCCCTCACGAACTACCAGCAAAGAGTTAAAACCTGGCACCGGTGGGGGCCCCCTTCTGTGGGCCCCCCTCCAGCACTGTGGTCAGCATCCATCCTGGTGCAGAGCAGGCCCTCGCAGGTTCTGCCATGGCCCAGCATGGCTCTGTGTCATCCAGCAGTGACCGTGACCGTGACCACTGCTTCCCCTTCCAGACTTACACCCCCACCCACTCCACCCCACCCCACCCCACCGCACTGACCTTCTTTCAGTTCCTCCCAACACCCCAAGCTTGCACCTGCTTTTCAGGGTATTTGTCTGAGTGGTTCCCTCTGCCTGGAAGGTTCTAATCTCTATGCCCTTCTCAGGGCTTGAACTCCTCATCCTTCCTGCCTCTGGCTCTGGCCTCCTTAGAGAAGCTTTCCTCACTTTGCTTCCTAGCTAAGATCCCTCTCTCATTCTCTTTCTCCAGGCCTTCTTTATTTCACTGGGAGAAGTTAGCCCACTGGATCATTTTGTCTGTTCAGATGTTTTGTTTTGGTTTTTAATTTCCGAAGGGAAAATGCACTTGCCAGAGAGAGGGAGAGGGAGAAAGCAACCCCCAGTGGGCATGGCCACACCGTAATCCCTTTTCCTTCATTTCCCTGGATTTGGGGCACACACACACACACACACACACACACAGTGGTATGTTTTTAATTCACTAGGGCTGAACCATGCTTGTCCATTTGGGATCCAGCTCCCTTAACCACGCAGCTGACCCCGTTTCCCCATGGAAATGCATGGTCCACCAGGCCCAGAGTCAATCCTCTGATGGTCATGTTTGAACTCCCCACCTACTCAACATGGGGCTAGAAACCTATGTGTCATGTGATAATTATTCTCAAGGGGAAGAAGGAAAGAAGGGAGACAGGGAAAGGAAAGAGGAGAGAAAGAGTGACAGTGAGTGACAGAGGCGAGGCCCACCCTGTGATGAGGAAGCAGTAGCTGCATGGTGCCTGCCTGAGCCAAGGGTGTGGCATCCGTGCTCTCCTTTACACTCTCACAGTAACTCTAGCAAGTTTGTAGCATTCCCCCCATTATGCAGGTAAGGAAAATAAGGCTCCGAATTGGAAGGGACGTGCTCTGATCACACAGCCAGGCAGTGCCTAGGTTAGGGCGTAATTCAAAGGCAGCAGACCAGCTAAAATGCCAGCAGTGCATGCCTGGCCCTGAGCTGGGAGCTGGGAGTTAGAGGAGACAGACCCAGGCCCTGCTCTGTGGGGTTGCTGGGCCAGCACCCTCAGACTTTAAAGGGCTTAACAATGCCCTGGGGTGTTGGCTTAAATTGCAGAACTCTAATTTCATCTCCAGAGTTCTGTTTTTAGTAAGCCTGGGATGGAGCCCTGAAATTATTAAAAAAAAAAAAAAAAAAAAAAAAAAAAAAAAAACTGTTGGTCTATTCTCTGAGAGACACTTTTATTTTCTTACTTGTCTTTCATTTCCAACTGGGACTCAGTAAACAATAGCTAGGTGGATAGATGAGTAAGTGAAGGAATGAATGTTTTTATTTTGAAATTATTTTTCTAACTAAGAAAGACATTTTCAAAGCAATGCAGGTCCTGTTTGAATTTACCAGAGTCTTAGGTGTAATCACTTTCCTTCTTTTTGGGCTGTGACCAAATTTGTGTCTGAAAAGTAGGAAAAAGTGTAAATTTGATTTGTTCTTTACCTATCCAAAGCTAAACACATTTTTGTTTGTTTAATTGTGTTCTACAAAATGTATAGGATTCGCTATTTTTTTTTTTTTTGGATATTACTTATTTGATTGAATGTCTCTCTCTTTTATTTTTTATATTTATTTTATTTTTTTGCCTGAGGGTGTGTGCATGCACACATGTTCATAAAAGAGAGAGAGAATAAGCACCCCCATGGGGCCTGGTCACACCACCACCCTTTTTTCCTCCATTTCTTCATTCTGTCAGGATCCTGGGCACACATGCACATGCCCAGTGTGTGTGTGTGTGTGTGTGTGTGTGTGTGTGTTTTCAAATTGCTGGGGCTGGAATTCAAAGTGCAGCTGTCTGGTCTTGCAAGATCTGGTTCTTTCTGCACAGTGCTTAGCCACAGTGCTATGGGGCCGGCCCTTGACTGAATACCTTCATACCTAATGGCTTTTCCTCACCAGGGTCTAAAATGTTACAAAATAGAGTAGTAAACTCCAAACTATGAAACTACTGATGGAAAATGGGAAACTCTTTGAGACATTGGAGTTGGCAAAGACTTTTTAAATAAGACCCCTAAAGCATAGGCAATAATCCAAAAATAGACAAACAGGATTCTATCAAGTTAAAAAACTTGACGACATCAAGTTAAAAACAAAAAACAAACAAGCAAAAACTTCTGCACAGCAAAAGAAACAATAGTTAGAGTGAATTGGCAACCCTTGGAATGAGAAGATATATTTGCAAACTATACCTCTGACTAGGGACTGATAACCAGAATATACAGGGAATTTAAGCAGCGTTCTCCTTAAAATATCCAATTACAAGATGGGAAGATGAGCTGAACAGACAACTCTCTAAGAAAGACATGAACAGCCAAAAAGCATAGGAAAAAATGCTCAACATCCCTCATCATAAGGGAGATGCAAATCAAAACCACAATGAGATACTACCTAACCCCCATCAGAATGACTGAGATTAAAAAAATAAAGAATGATAAATGCTGGCAAGGTTGCAATGAAAAGGGAACTCTCCTCTCCTGTTGGTGGGAATGTAAATTAGTGCAACCACTGTGTAGAACAATATGAGTTTCCTTAAAAAGCTACAAATAGAAGTACAAAATGATCCAGCAATTCCACCTCTGGATATCTACCCAAAGGATAGGAATACACTCAGTTAGAAAAACACTTGCAATCCATGTTTGTTTCAGCATTATTCACAATTGCTAAGACATGGAATCAACCCAAAGGTCCAAGAAGAGACAATTGGATTGAAAAAGTGCAGCACATACGCATTGTGGAATACTACTCAGCCATTAAAAAAATGAGACCCTGGCATTTGATAGAACGTGGATGAATATGGAAGACTTAATGCTGAGTGAAGCAAGTCAGGCTATGAAAGAGAAGCATCGTTAATATATACCGAATGTGTGCATCCTCTGATAGAAACTGAAAGATTGGAAGGTATAAAAGCTTGGAGAGCAACTGTGGATACTAGAGAGACAGTGTGGGAGGAGGGTGGGCAGTGGGGACAAGAGGGACGGTATCAGAAGGAAAAAAGGAAAAAAAAACAGCGAATAGACATGAAAGTGTACAATTATGTGTTGGGATGATGTGCATGGTAGTATCTTGGACTGGACTAATATGCAGTGTATTTATGCTTGGAAGATTCCTTTTGTATGCTGCAAAATATACGGTGATGAAATGTAAATAAAACAAGAAGAAAACTAAATAAAAATTTAAAAAGAAAATAGAGTAGTAAATAAAAGGTTTGTGGAAAGTCTTTTTCTTTCCTCTGATTTTCCTCTCTTCCTTTTCTTTCCAGGTAGTAATGGTTCAGAAATAGGTGGTAAGGGACTTCTGAAAGCTTCAAGCATGTCAATCCTATTAGATAATTGTGCTGCCTGGAGGCCCAGGAGGACTCTTAAGTAAAGAGCACTGGGGGGAGGGGGGCTGGGGAAGACCTAGTCTGCTTAACATCCTGAAATCTCTCCTAGATTCAGTGGGCGCCATTCTCAGGGTAGCTGTCTTAGTCTGTTCACGCTGCTATAACAAAATACCATGGCTCGGGGCCAGCAAGTGGTGTGGCAGTTAGGGCGTTGGACTTCTACATGGCCAATGGCAGTTTGAATCCCTATCTGGGCAGCTTGCTTTCTCACTTCCTCTCTCTCTTTCTCTGTCTTTCTTTAATGAGTGCACATGACCTATAGCAAATTTAAATAATAATAATAATAATAATAAATAAATAAATACATTAAAAAAAAATACTATGGGTGGATGGCTTATAAATAGCAGACATTTATTTCTCACTTTTCTGGAGGCTGGAAGTCCAAGATCAAGGTGTTGATAGGTTAGGTATCTTGTGAAGGCCTGCTTCCTGGTTCATAGACAGCATATTTTTTATTTTAGTTTTATTTATTTGCTATAGGGCATGCGTGCTCACTGCAGAGAGAAAGAGCAATAAAGAAAGAGGGGGAGAGAAAGTGGGAAAGCACCCCCTCCCCCGGGGAGGTGACCATGCCACAATCCCTTCTCCATTTTCCTTCTGAGAATTTGGTTACACGTGTGCATGTGTACACACACACACAATGTTTTTTAAGCCACTAGGTCCAAGACTCAAACTGTTAGTTGGCCATGTGGGATCCGGTTGCTTGAATCAGCACACTACCTGGCTGGCCCTAGACAGCACATTCTTATTGTATCTTCACATGGTTGAGAGTGAAATGAAGGTCTCTCTGGGGCCTCTTCTCTAGGGACACTAATCTCATTCAGGAAGGTTCCACCTTCTTGACCTGATCACCTCCCAAAGGCCCCATCTTCTTGGGGATCAGATTTCAACATACAAATTTTAGGAGGACTTACCATTTAGACCAAAGCAGCAGCCATATTCCTACCTACAAGAGGCTCAGCCACATTGGCAAGGGGTTAGGACACCACCTGCAATGCTGGAGCTTCATGGAATGCCCGGATTCAGATTCTGGACCAGCCTAAACACTCCGGCCAGTGGTGCACATCTATGACCTTAGCTGACTGGGAGGAGGGGATGAGAGGATTGTGACATGGTGAGACTGTCAAAATATTCCTTTTCTGTCTCTTTCTTTCTCATTAAAAAAAAGAGAGAGAGACAGACTGCCAGAGAGTGAGATACATTTGGTCAGAAGAAGTTGCAAAAAATGAAATAGCATACCTTATTTTCTAGGAGCACAGGAGAAGCTTGGATAGATGATCCTAGGAAATTGGGGGAGTGGCTTCCTGACTGCAGGCAGAGCAGAGGAGCTAGGATGCCCTCAATCTGCACACCAGGAAGGGATAGGCATCTGAGAAGCCCCAAACCAGAAGAGTCAACTAGGAAGGCATGCAGTCAGAAGGGAAGCCGCTCATTCGTTCCTTCATTCATTCATTCAATAACTATTTATTCAGGACCTTATGTTTATTGCTATAGCCTCAGGACCTAGAGAGGATGCAGTCATGAATAAAACAAAGTCCCTGCCCTCATGGAGTTCATATTCTAGTAGGGGAGGCAGAAAATAAGCAAACATGTAAAATGCAGAATATGCATGATGGTGGAAAGTTCAGTGAAGAAAAAGCAAGACGGGGAGGCAGAGTTGCTGAATCGGGCAAGTAGTGGTTTTATGAGGGCTATGAGGCAGGGGCTCCCTGAGAAGGTCACATTTAAGCAAAGACTTTGAAGGGGGGTTAAGTTTTCAGGAAGCTGCTTCTGAGACAGCAGGTCTCGTGAAGGTTTATTAGGGATCAACACTTGGGGAGCAGGAAGAAAAGAAATGCCATTAAAGAAAGAAAAATATGGCACCACAGAGGATGAATTTTCTTACTCCCTCTCACTCATGACTTAATCTGAGATGAGATTGGTTCTCTGTGATAGCTGTTTTCACCCTCTTCCTTACAAAACGCAAGGTGGAAACCTCATTTCTTTTTCAGCTGGAGGCTGTTTGGAGAATGTTGAAGGCAGGGCTGTCTGCAGCACCCCGCCACCCTTGTGTGACACGGAGCCCTCCAGAGGGTTGTGTGTAATGGCTGAATGTGCTCCCTGGAGTTAAAAACTACCTTCACCTGGCCCCTCTAATTCATTCTGCACACAACCACCAGAACACACTATCAAAAACAGATTTTGTCTCTCTTAAAGTTCTCCAGACATTTTCCACTGCCCTTGTGGTTAAGTCTAGGCCCCTTTGCGTGGCTAACAAGGCTTCTGGGATCTCCCAATCTGAAGGCTGCCTGTTTCCCCAGCTGTGTCCCTCACTGCTCTCTGTCACCCACCCAGCACCCTCCCAGACAACTGAGCACACGTGCTCTTCCCTGCCTCCCTGCTCTACACTGGCTTGCCCCTCACCCTCTCCATTTAACTCCCATTTGCCCTTCAAGACTCTGCTCAATATTCAGTATGTTGGAGAATAATAAAAGCAATAATAGGGGCCAGCAGGTTGTATAGTTAAGGCATGGGATCCCGCATGGCCAACTCTGTGCTTCGAATCCCACACCTGGTAGTTTCAAAAACGTGCTGGGCACATGAGCATGCATGCCCAAATTTCTGAGAGGAGACTGGAGGAGAAGGGATTGAGGTATGGCTGTTTCCCCAGGGAGTGAATTCTCACTTTCCCACTCTCTGTGTCTCTATCTTTCTCTGGTGAGTGCACACATCCTACAGCAAAAATCTAAATAGTAATAATAACAGTGATATAAAAATAGCTCATGTGCATTAAGTGTTCACCACATGCTAGTCACAGGTCTAAGCACTCTATAATCACTCATACCTGTGTGATGTTCACAGTAAAACTGGGAAGGGAGCACCATAATTATCAACCCCACCCGTGGTCCCGTTTTGATAAAGATGTGCCTTTGGTGCTTCTAGAGCATCTCCAGTATAGACTGGACCATAATTGTTGATTTTCTTTCCTCCCTCTTGGACTACACTGGGAACCCATTCATTCATTCATTCATGCAGTCATCCATCCATCCAAGAATTATTGAGCACTGACTGTGAGCCAGGTACTGTGTTTACTGCTGGGGTAAGAAACACTGGGCAGATAAAAGGTCTCTGTCTTCATGGAGTTTATAGTCTCTAGGGATGAGCCATGGAGAGGGGACTCTTAAAAATTTAGAAAACCTGGGACCAGCAGTTAGTATAATGCCTATGTCGCTGGATTCCCATGTATTCGACCGCAGTTCGAGTCCCGGACTCGGTGGCTTAAATTCACGCTGGGCATGTGTGCATGCATGCCCAAGATCCTGAGAGGAGAGTGGAGGAGAAGGGATTGCAGCATGGCCATCCCCCCTGAGGGGTGATTTCTTGCTTTCTGTCTCTCTGTCTCTCTCTGTCTCTCTTGCGGGCTCATACACCCTGTAGCAAAAACCTCTTAAAAAAAAAAAATTAGAAAACCGGGGACCAGCAGGTGGTGTGGTGGTTAAGGCACTGGACATTCCCACATGGCAGACCATGGTTTGAGTCGCGGACCTGGTGGCTTGCTTTCTCACTTTCTCATTCTCTGTGTGTGTGTGTGTGTGTGTGTGTGTGTGTGTGGTCGAATTATTTTTTTAAAAAATGAATGAATGCATAAAATTAAATAAATAATTCTTTAAATTTTTTTTTAGAAAACCAGGGACTGGTAGATAGCATAGTGGTTAAGGTGCTGGACTCCCATGTAGCTGACTAGGGTTCAAGTCCTAGACCCAATGGCTTGAAACTCAAGCCAGTCATGTGTGTGGGCATGCCCAAAATCCTGTGAGGAGAATGGAGGAGAAGGGATGGCAGTGTGGCCATCCTCTCTGGGGGGTAATTTCCCATTTTCTGTCTCTCTGTCTCTCCAGCAAGCACATGTGCCCTATAGCAAAAAATCTCTCAAAACAAAACAAAGAAAACCACACCAATAATCACAAACTGTGGTACGTGATGGATCAGAAAACAGAAAGATGAACTGTGGAATACATGGACGTGACTGAGACACCTTTAGACAGGGTGGTCAGAGAAGGCCTCTCTGAAGTTGTAACACTTCTGGTGAGAACCAAGGGTAGAGAAAGGGCTCGCTATGGAACAGAAGGGGGGAAATGGGCCAGGTATAGGGAACAGCATGAGCAAAGACCCTGAGGCAGCAAGAGCTTGCTATTCTCAGGAAGCAAGAGGCAGCCAGGCTGGCTGGATAGTCAGGAATAGGAGGTGAGCAATGTGAGGTGAGGGCAAGTCGTTTCTGAGGCTCGAAGCCAAGGTTAGGATCCGGGACTCTATACTAAGGGCAACAGGAAGTGATTGGAGGACACGATAGGTTGGACGTTTGTGCTCACTCCCCAGTTTTATAGGTTGAAATCCTAACTCCCAAGGTGATGTATCAGGAGAAAGGGCCTTTGGGAGGTGATTAGGTCATGAGGGTGAAGCCCTCAGGACTGGAATTAGTGCCTCATAAAGGAGACCCCAGGGAGCTAGCTAGTCATTTCCACAATGTGAGGACACAGGGGGACAGTGCCATCTGCGAACCAGGAGTCAGGTCCTCGCCAGTCGGTGACTCTGCTGGCACCATGATCCAAATTTCCCAGCCTATGGAATGGTGAGAAACGAATGCCTGTTGTTTATAAGCCCTCCTGTATATGGCACTCTGTTTTAGCTACCTGGGCGGACTAAGATGGAGGGCTTTAAGCAAGGGATAATGTGATCTCTTTGATAGTTTAGTCCTCAGGTAAACCAGAGAGTGAGTGGGACAGAGCAGGAATGGATGTGGGAAGAGCAAGTAAGAGATTGTTGGAGCCTCAGAGAAGACGAGGAGTTGGGGGTGGAAGGAGATGGGGGTGCCAGCAAGGTTTGAGAAAATGCAGTCTGGAGCTACGTTTTGAAGGTTAAAAACCCAAGAGATTCACGAGTATTCTGCACCTGGGCTGAGGGAGAGGGAGGAACCAAGGCAGCGCCCAGGTGTCCTGCTGGAGAGACCGGGAGGATGTGGTACTGATTAGGGAATGCCAGAAGCCTGCGGGCAGGAAGAGGGAGTAGGTCTAAGGGGAGGCCAAGGGTGTGGGTGGGGTGTGCGAGCTTCCTCAAGGTAGAGACCCGCCATACATAGACCCTCCAGCACTAAACCCTGTACCTGCACACAGTAGGTGCTCCATGAATGCCTGCCAAATGACTACGTACTCTCACCTGTCCACTCAGTGGGATGCAGCTTGGGTCTCAGCTGATATAGGTCTGATCCTCGGGGATCCCCACTTAACAAGCCCCATTCTCTTCCTTTCTTCCCTTGTTCTTCTCATACCTCTTTTAAGTCAGATTACTTTGCATTATAAAAAGAACAATAGGACACAGTGCTAATTATTTAACCCCTGGTTGTGCCAGGCGCTGTGCTGAGTACCTATTCACACAGTCACATTGAACCCAAGGACAACAGTCCTTGGGAGTAAGTAGTATGCTCCAACCCCATTTAACAGAGGAGGAAACTGAGGCCTAGCAAGGTCTAGACACCTGGCAGCAATTGTGAATGCCGATACCTCGGGCTATGTATATGGGAGAAGAGGGAGAGAAATAACTATCATGGAGTTAGCATTTCTTATGCCTTATCTCAAACCCTAGTTTATGGAAGAGGACAAGAAGGTCAGAGAGCCCAAGCATGTGGCCTGAGGTCACACAGCTAGTGAGGAGCAAAGCTGGGATTTGAACTCCTGTCCCTCTGGTTCCAAGGCTAGGACACAGTGTCACACTGCTTGGGATAAATTTATACCCTTCTTAACTGTATGATCTTAGGCAGATTTCCTAAAGAGCTGCTTTAATATTTGCATTTGTCTCCAGATCCAAGGAGAATCAAGTTCATGGCCTCACATGCCTGTGTACTTTGGCCCATGTTGGTCTTTCTGCCTGGAATGCCCCTTCTGCTGCTCAGTGGAGGATCCTACAAGGCCCAGTTGTGATAGAATTTGCGTGTGTGTGTGTGTGTGTGTGTGTTTTGTTTCCCCCACAATGCAGCAGACCCCCAAAAGGTTGTGAACAATGTCTCCTTCACCAGTTTGCTCCATGCCCACTACAGCTCTCAGTACCTAGTCAGGCCTGTGTCAGTTAGGTATTGCTGCGTAACAAACCACTCCAAAACTGAAAATGACTTAATAAGCATTTATTAATGCTCATGGGTCTGGGGGGCAACTGGACAGTTCTGGCTTCCCTGGGCTTTCACATCTCCTAGCTTAGCTGTAGGTGGTAGAGTCCACTCTGTGTTCTGGGCAGGGCTGTCTCACATATTTGGGGAACAGCCGGCCACAGGCTGGTCTAGGTTAGCCTCAGACGGGACAGCCGGGCTTCCTTTACCATCTCTCATCCTGAAGCGGGTAGCCCAGGCATGTTTGCGTGGTCATGCGAGGTACCAAGAGAAAGAGTGGAATTGAATGCGGTTCCTCAGTCTTTAGACTCGGCGTTCAATCTTGCCAGAGCACCATGCCACCCACTGTATCCTCTTGGAGGTCACAAGGTCCAGCTCAGAGTCACGTGGAAGGGTACCACCAAAGAGTAGATCTGAGAGGCACGAGAAATTAAGGTCAAAATATATAATAAGTGTTTATTAATTAAACGTAGATACACTTACCACGTGGCAGAGTCCGCTCTAAGCCTTTCCCGTGATAACACATTTGCCCTCGACAGCCACCTCCTGAAGTAATTACTAAGTTTTAGCTGAAGAAACTGAAGCACAGAAAGGTCATATAACTTGCTCAAGGTCACAGAGCTAGGAGCTGACAGAACCTAGATTTGAACTTGGACAGATTCGCTCTAGAAGCCACAGTCGTCTTACCACCTAGCGATGATCCTGGGTAAACCCTAACATTGTTCACAGCTGCCTGTTAGCCTGGGATAATGACTCAACGAGCTCGCCTTTGGTGGCATCGCTTGTTCTTAATCTGAGGGAGTGGGACTTTGAGATGTGGCACTCATGGCTCATTTAGATACAAACGGCTCCGAAGGCCATCCCGAATGTTATTGCCTGGCAGCCTAGCTTGCTTGCCGAAAGATAGACTCCCAAGTTTTATTAACTGTCACCATGGTGATTTCGAAGCCATTGGTTATGCCGAAAGATTTCCTGACACTTCTTATTCATAATGGTGCTGGCGGGTCCCAGGCAGGCTGATCTATGGCTTTTAATCAACTAATGGATGGAGTCTCTGGATACAGATTCACAGTATTCAATCTTGTTAGAGCAGAAAGGATTCTGCGAGCTCAGAGCTGTCCCAACTCCCAGTCCAGGGACAGAGTCCTTCCGGGCAGACGGCAATAACGTGGCCTCTTCAGCTTGACAGAAAGCAGTGCTGCTCCCCGGGCCCAGAGGCACAGTCTCAGCTGCCCATTGCTCGCTGAGCCTCACGCTCTGTTCTTCCATCTGTACCTTCCTGTCGGGCTGAGTGGGCAAAGGGAGCCAGGGGCCCAGTACTCACCCTGAGAGGCAGTCAGGACATTACTGTAAGGACAGAAAAGAAATGGGTCCAAGTTCCGGCTGTGTTCTTCCCTAGCTCTGTGCCTTGGGCTGCTTGCTTGATCTTTTTGAGCCTCAGTTTCTACCTCTGTAAAATGGGATAGTTATGTAAAGGTTTAAATTTAGCTGCACGAGGTTGGATACAATGCTCAGTCACCCCTTCACAGCGGCGGTCGTCGTTCTTTTTCCCGTCCTCATCCCTGCTGTGTCACTGCTGTCTACGGCCCCTCTTCCCCAGCCTGGATGAGGAGAGAAGTATGTACTGACCTCCTACTACGTTGAGGTACTGTGTGGGAGTTTGCTGCGAGTGGTGTCGTTTCATTGTTTTTATTTATTTTTAAATTTTTTACATTTATTTTTGGAGAGGTTTGTGCTGTAGGGTGCATGTGCTCACCAGAAAGAGAGAGAGAGAGACAGAGAGACAGAAAGTGAGAACTCACCCCCCAGGGGCTTAGCCACGCCACAGTCCCTTCTCCTCCATTCTCCTCTAGGGATCTTGGGCATGCATGCACATGCGTCCAGCATGAGTTTAAGCCACCGGGTCTGGGACTTGAACCGTGGTGGACTTCATGGGAGTCCAGCGACATAGCCATTACACCATCTGCTGTTCCCTTATTGTTATAGCTCTCTGAGGACCAAAGGGTTTCTACTGTGATGTGACAGGTGAAGAGAATGGTGTCAGGGGGCCTAAGTGACTTGTGTGAGCAAACTCAGCAAGCGAGGGCAGGTCTGGGACCAGAGTCCAGTCAGTCCAGTCAGTACAGGTCCCCAGGCCCACACCTCTGGGCAGTCAGCGGTAGGACTGAGCCCAGAACAGCAGCCCCATCAGCTCATGTTAAATGGGACAGAACTTAGGGGATGGGTCTCCTTCTGAAAGTTCTCAGGTGGAAACTTGGCATTATGGGGCCAGTGGGGAACACCAAGGGCCGAGAGTGCCACACCTGGAAGGGCTGACAGGAAGGTCCAACTCGCAGGGGCTCCACCCCTCACATTACTGATGAGAACACTGAGACACACAATGGCCAAGTGGCCATTGAGGGAGGAGCTGGGATTTGAACCCTAGATGTCCAAGGGAGCATCTGTGAGAAGAGGGCCCTGGGGGCTGAGGCAAAGTCAACAGACAGTTCTCATGTGGATGCCCTCTCCTCAGAGGCCTGCTTCGGGGCTGCCTGCCATGGGTGAGGCCGTGAAACATGGAACCACCCTCAGGAATGAGGCCCTTTTCCTATATTCATTGACCGCTCCCTCCCCTCTATGCCAGGCGCTGGACAATCCACCCTGGGGTAGGGATTGTAGCTCTGTGGCTGCCTTGAACTCTAAGTTCCCTGAGAATGGCAGGCCCATCTCCTTTACTTCCTTCTCCCCTGCAGAACGTGGCAGTGTTCTGCACCCCCCCTCCCCAATAATAAAGGCAACCCAATAATAATAGCTTATACATACATGCAGGGCCAAACTCCTCTCAGTTGGTCTTCCCCACAACCCTCTGGGGAGACACTGTCATTTCCCTCATGTTACAGATGGTGAAACTGAGGCCCAGAGACATTAAATAACTTGCCTAAAGTCATGTGCTGGTCAGTGCGGGGTAATAGTCATCCCAGAGAACCTCAGAGAATATCTTCAGGTTGTACACAGAACCCCAGAGGAACCCCACAGTAAATTCTGATGGATTGATAGATTAATTCAGCAAATATTTTCAGAACGCCAGTGACTGTAGTAAACACGAGAGAATGACAGTGAACACAACAGACAAAAGTCCCTGCTGTCATAGGCCTTGCAATCTAGAGAGGTTGACAGAATTAAAAGTCAAATGCATGGAAGGTTCCATGGAGAACAAGGAGGCGGAGGCAGCGAGGGCTGCTGGGGTGCGGCTTGAAGACGCTGGATCAAATATGAGCTGATCGTGTGGGGAGCCCTGAAGCCATTGAGGGCCAATGGGGACTCCCTGGGGACCACCAAGGACCCTAGTGGGAGGGTCCCTAGAAGGGGTGTGTGCCTTCCTGGGGGAGACATCTCAGCAGAGGTCTCTGCAGCAGGTGGCGCAGCCCCAGGGGTGCAGGCCGAGGCCAGTTCCTGACTCCGGCTATTAGCCATTTCCAGAACCGCCGGGTCCTACCTGGGCTTCTTGAGAGGGCAGCCGGGGCTTGTGGGCCGGCCTGGGCCCCTGTGGTGAGGCGCTGTGTGACGTGGCCTTCGGGTGTGGCCTGGCCCCCCAGAGTGCCCCTGCACCTGGCTTGCACATCCACTGTCCTCCAGACACAGCAGCCCCTCGCTTTCATCTCTCTGCTGACTTTAAAGCCACAATGAGGGCAAAAAGGCGTTAGCAGAGGAGCCTGCGGCAGTGTTCTGGGACCTGAGGGAACAGCAGGAAAGAGGACCAATGACAACGACCTCTGCTTCTCTTGATGTTTTATTTATTTATTTTTTATTTATTTATTTTTGGAGAGGATTTTGCGATAGGGCGCGTGCGCTCTCCAGACAGACAGAGAGAGACAGAGAGATAGAAAGTGAGAAATCACCCCCGGGGGAAGGGCCACGCCACAATCCCTTCTCCTCTATTCTCCTCTTGGGATCTTGGGCATGCACGCACACGCGCCTGGCGTGAGTTTTAAGCCACCATGTCTGGGACGCGAACCGCGGTAGACTACATGGTAGTCCAGCAACATAGCCATTACACTAACTGCTGGTCCCTTGATGTTTTATTTTTAAGGGAAAATAAGCTGGCTCCCCAGACCCTGCCAGTGCCCTCCCACACCATGTTCTGGGGAATGGTTGCTTCTCAAGAGGTAATTTCTCCTCAAACCCCCAACAGGTTTCCAATCCACCTGTTCTTTATTCAAAATCAGCATGGTTCTACAAAGGGAAAAAGAGCTGTGGACTTGGACTTAGGAAGACATGGCCTGGGTTCTAGGCCCAGCTCCCCACCTAGCAGCTGTGTATCCTTAAGCAAGTAGCCTAACCTCTCTGAGCTGTTTACTCATCAGACGATGGAAAAGCCTACTTCTTTTGTGGCCACTGAGAGATTATACTGAGGTGCTGACTGGAAAATGGCAAAGAAACTCTTAAGTCCTCCTTCTGAGGGACCACAGTGCTGCTTCTACTGCTGACTCAACATCTTTTCTCTACTGTATGGGGAGGGTAGGGGCTAGTGAGGCACTCAGAGAAGATCCAGTGAGGAGGAGGTATAAAATAATATCTGAAAACCCTTATTACCTGTACTGGATTAAATAGTGTCCCCTGAATTCCTATCCTCCTTGAAACTCAGACTATGGAGTCTCTCACTTGGGAGTAGGGGTTTTGCAGGTGTAACTGGTTAAGAGGTCATAGTGACTTCGTGCGAACTGTAAGCCAACATGATGAGAGTCCTTATGAGAAGAGGACAGGAGTCTCAGAGACATGACATCCCGACGGAAGAGGCCGTGTGAAGACAGAGGCAGAGGTTGGAGTGATGCAGCTACAAGCCAGGGAGCCCCAGGGACGCCGGCAGCCTCTGGAAGGAACCAGCCCGCCAACACCAACACCAGCACCAACACCAACACCAGCACCAATACCAATACCAATACCAATACCAACACCAACCTTTGGGACTTCTGGCCTTCAGGCTGAGAGAGAACACATTTCTGTTGTTTGCAGTCACCGGATTCATGGGACTATGTCAAAGCAGCCCCAAGACGTGACTGTGCTGCCACTGCTGGGTCTGTAACTCCTTTACTCTTGTGGCTTCTGAATAATCAGCTTCCTGCTTGAGATTCCGCTGCAGATTCACCCTGGAGAAGAAAGATAATTTGGAGGATGGGGAAGTTGGGGAGGTGGAGGACCGGCATCAGCCTGGAGTCAGAAACGCAAACCTTAGAGATATCAGCCCCGAAGCACCCGAGAGAGAACATAGGCAGGCCTGGAGCTGGCTCCTGAGCCGGGTGCCCTTGGCATAATCAAGTGTTCCCTCCCGGTGTGATTTCAGAGACGGGGGGAATTCACAAGTGCTAGTGAATACATAAGGAGAGCCAACCAGAGCCAGGGTTTCTATGGAGAGTTCTGTCTAGCTTTGCATGGTGGGTGGGTGTGGGGCTAGTCAGGGGGTGTCCCAAGAGGAGGTCATCTGTATGGAAAGAGAGCCCTGGGCACTTCCTGATCAGCTGTTTCCCTCCAAGGTCTCTGGGGAGACTTTTGTGTCTTAAATTAGCCTCAGTTTAGA
The DNA here is from genome assembly GCA_026018925.1 of Tupaia tana. Classification (NCBI taxonomy): domain Eukaryota; kingdom Metazoa; phylum Chordata; class Mammalia; order Scandentia; family Tupaiidae; genus Tupaia; species Tupaia tana. The sequence continues at coordinate 211,378,584 of JAKSZU010000006.1, forward strand.
AATCTCTTTAGTAGAGAACAGGGTGGGGCTTTGTCAACCCTGAGAATCTTCCTCATTTTTGCACCTCTTTATAGAAAATATAAAGTCTTATTTCATTATTGCCTTAAAAGGGGGGGGGGTGAGATTTTAATATTAGTTTAATTTGAAATGAATAAAACTATCTGGAGTACATTTTTTTCAGTCCTCCCATTTTTTCTCTTGTATTCAGAACAGTTTCTGAGAGCTGAGAAATCCTGTAAGCAAATGTTCTGAGGGAAGAGAGTATCCCTCAAAACCAAGGGGGGGGGGATTTGTAAGTCAGGCAATAAGCAGATTTGTGGAACCCTTCCATGAACTGCACTGTGCTAGATGTTAGAGACGGTGATGGGGATGATGGTGGCCATGATGGGACAACAGGAGTGGTGATAGGATGACGGTGGTAGTAAGGGAGATGATGGTGACAGTGATTGGGATGATGTTGGCAGTGAGGGATGACAGTAGTAGTGATGGAATGATAGCAGTTATGATGGTGTGATGATGGCAGTGATGGGGAAGGCAGTGATAGTGATGGAGATGACAGTGGCAGTGATGGGGATGACAATGGCAATGATGGGAAGACAGTATCATGATGGGGTGGTAGTGGTAGTGAAGAGGATGATAGAAGTGACGGGGATGACAGTCGTAGTGATGAGGATGACTGTGGCAGTGACAAGGATGTTGGTAGTAGCAATAGGGATCATGGCGGTAGTGATGGGACGATGGTGGTAGTGATGATGGGGGTAATAATGGATTACAGTGGTAGTGAAGGGGTGATGGTAGCAGTTATTGGATGATGGGGTTGTGATGGGATGATAGTGGTAGTGATGGGGATGATGGCTGTGATGGGATGATGGTGGCAGTGATAGGGATGATGGTAGCAGTAAAGGGATGATGGTGGTAGTGATGGGATGATGGTGGTAGTGATGGGATGATGGTGGTAGTGATGGGATGATGATAGTTGTGATGGAATGACAGTGGTAGTGATGGGATGATGGTGGTAGTGATGGGATGATGGTGGTAGTGATGGGATGATGGTAGCAGTGATGGGATGATGGTGGTAGTGATGGGATGATGGTAGCAGTGATGGGATGATGGTGGTAGTGATGGGATGATGGTGGTAGTGATGGGATGATGGTAGCAGTAAAGGGATGATGGTGGTAGTGATGGGATGATGGTGGTAGTGATGGGATGATGGTGGTAGTGATGGAATGATGGTGGCAGTGATGGAATGACAGTGGCAATGATGGGGATCATGGTTGTAGTGATGGGATGATGGTGGTAGTAGTGTGGCTGGGGTTGATAACAATGATGGTCAAGCTCTCTGTTGTTGTCCCTTAAAAACTTGGCTGCTTTGTTATCTCCAGCCCCAGGCCTCTGGGTTTGCCCCCGTGACCTCCATGCATGGCTGTCTTTCTACCTTTACTCATCTCCATCCCTGCATCCATGATCTCCCCTCCCAGAACACACACACACGTGCGTGCGCACACTCCTCTGTCTTTCATGCTGTCATAGGAAATAAATCTTCCGTAGTCTACACTGCCTGTCAGGGGTATGCGTGGTTTATCTTTCATTCCTTCATTTTGTAATCACTTTCCAAAGCCATATGATGCATCCAGCCTTGTGCCAGAGGTTGAAGACAATGAGCTGAGCAAACAGCCTGGTGAGGGGAAGACAGGTGGTAAACCACTGTAATAAGCTCAATTTTTTTCTTTTTGGAGAGGTTTTTTTTTTTGCTATAGGGCGCGTGCGCTTGCCAGACAGACAGAGAGAGACAGAGTGACAGAAAGCAACAAATCACCCCCCGGGGGGATGGCCACGCCACAATCCCTTCTCCTCCATTCTCCTCTTGGGATCTTGGGCACGCACGCACACGCGCCTGGCATGAGTTTAAGCCACTGGGTCCGGGACTCGAACCGCGGTCGTCTACGTGGGAGTCCAGCGACATAGCCATTACGCTAACTGCTGGTCCCAAAGCTCAATTGTTTTTATAAAGTTACTTGCTGCCTTCAGAGTCCCAAGGAGGCTGCTGCCTGCTTTGGAGAAAGCCTTGATGAGCTGCGTGTGGTGGAATGTGGGAGCCTGAGGCAGGAGTCAAGGTGAGAGGGTACCAGGAGGCGCCCTATAAGGGAGATAGCCCGCTAATTTCCTCTGTAAGGAGGGACAGGGTTAGAGCTGCTCCTAAGGGTGAAAAGGGAGAGTAGAATAAGAGGAGGGGAAGGACCAGTGAGAAGGGGAACACTGTGGGGCAACAGCCCAAGAAATTGTCCTGCAGAGAACATTCTAGAACAGGAACTCTTCAGTTTGAGGTGGATCGTGCTCCACCTCTCCACCAGAGAGGACAGTATAAATGTCTTCTCTGGCCCACCACCCCAACTGCAAATGACCAGGAAAGGCTGGTCTTCTCTCACATCTATTTTGTGAAGGGCATTCTTGGTGGCACCAAGGAGGGTGTGTGACTTGGTGTGAAAGAAACAGCCTGGAGGAACAGGAGCCTGATGGCCATAGTGACCACAGATGAGACCTGCACTGAAGTCTCCCAACAATGTGAGGTGGTCTTAGGGCTTCTATAGAGTATGGGATTGTGGGTTGAGGCCAGACTTGTCCAGATCCCAAAGAACAAGCAAGGCCTCTGGCATCTAGCTAAAGCATCGAGGAAAGTACTCCTAGAGAGCTGGACAAGAAGCCAGGCAACTCTGAGCAGGCCAAGGAGGATATGAGGGTTCATTCTGGGCTGGTTAGGCCTCCATGAGGAAGGGGCATTTGAGTGGCCTTTGAAGGATGCATAGGAGTTGGTGCATAGTGAGAAAGGCTGAGGGCATTCAGGCAGTAGGAACAGACGTTGCAGAAGCCAAGAGGAGCAAAAGGCCTGGTGGGCTCCCAAGCTGTGCCATGGGAACAGGAGGGCGTGTGGAGCAAGAGGCCCAGGGAGGACCCTTTGCGTTCGTGAAGATAACTCTATGCAGCTAAGCTGAGGATTAGTCAAACTTTGGTAATTTTCTTTAAGATGATTTTCTTTATATCCTGAAGAAGCACTTATTAATTTTTAATCAAAAACAAAACAAACAAAAAAACAAAAACAATCACAAAGCAACTAACAAATTGGTGACAGAAATCTGTGGGCAGGGGTTATATATATGGATGGATAGACAGACGTAGACAGTCTCCAAAATATTCATGGAAAATGTGCATATGAAAAAATTATGCATAGATGTCAAACTGTTCTGCCCCAAAATAAATTCATAATTTAATTAAAAAAAAAAGAAAGAAAGAGAGAAATGTCCATGTGGGCTCAGTCAAGATGGCACAAGTGGTAGAGAGTGAGGCTGGGCCATGTAGGAAGCCCAGGTTCAGACCCTGGAACAACCCGAAGAGACCAGGTGTGGTGATGCATGCCGGTAGTCCTGGCTAACAGGGAGGCTGGGGTAGAGGACCGCAGTGGCAGGACCTGTCAGAAATATCTCTCTCTCTCTCTCTCTCTCTCTCTCTCTCTCTCTCTCTCTCTTCCTCCCTCTCCCTCTCAGTCTCCCTATTGCCTTTATCTTTCTTCTCTCTCTCCCTTCTCTCGCTCTCTTATTTAAAAAAAAGGAAAAGAAAAAGAAGAAACTAACTATCCTGGGGCCGACAGGTAGCATGGTGGTTAAGGTGGCTGGACTTCCACATGGCGGACTGAGGTTTGAGTGCCAGACCTGGCAGCTTGCTTCTCACTTTCCTTCTCTCTCTCTGTCTCTCTCTCTCTGGTCAACTTCAATACAATGATAATAGTAATGACAATGAATAAAGTTAAATAAAATAATTATTTTTTTAAAAAATCCCTGAAGGAGAATGGAGGAGAAGGAATTTGAGCATGATCACTCCTCCTGGGGTGGGAGTAGAGATGATCTCTCTCTCTCTGTCCCTGGTGGGCACACATGCCCTGTGGCAAACTAAAAAAAATAAATAAATTTTAAATTTAAAAATGTTTTTAATGAAAAGCAAAGAAAAGGAAGAGGAAAGAAAAGGACCTCCCACATCCACGGCAGAGAGGCCATGCAGCGCTCAGGGCCGAGCTCCCGTCTGGAGCCCGCCTGCCCGCGTGCAGAGCCTGGTGCTACCACTGACCAGTTCATGTCTCCGTCTTTCCCTCCACTCTGCAAGACAAGGCTTCGTGGTCCTTTATGTGCAATTCCAAAACCCCCAAAGTTCTGAAAATCTGAAGTGGTGTTTTTTTTTGTTTTTGTTTTTGTTTTGTTTTTCCCCTTCGTGTGCTTGGCACAGATCCGTTTGGCAGCTAAACCTGGCACAAAGGACGCGAGGCTCTCTGTGGTCTTGTTATCGCAGGGAAGAGATTCCTCCGTGTGTTGAGGCCTTATCTCGGCCTCGTCCCGGCTCCTCTGCGCGTGTTATGTAACATACGGCATATCTGCAATTCATCTTTCTGAAAGTCACAACTTTCTCAGCTCCAAAACATGTCTGGCCCCATGAGCTCTGGAGAAGAGATTGTCGGGTCTAACTGGTCGGATTGTTGAGGGGGACAAAATCCCAGTATTCAAGTGAAGCACATAGGACAGCACTGGACAGCTTGTGGGGCACACTCAGCAAGTGGATGTTGTCCCCAGCGTAGTGTAATGAACCATTGAACAAAAATCTCACGCCAGAGTCTGGGGCTGGGTTGGGGTGCACTGAACAGCCAGGTGGGGTGGGGAAAGCCATCTGCAAGCTGCTAGCAGCCTAGCTGTCTTGTCACCCTCTTGTCCTCAGCAAGCCAGGGCACTTGATAATTGTCCACCCACCATTGACTGTAAGCAGAGCTGTCTGAAGGCCTGCTTAGAAGACGCCTGGAAGCAGTTACTCCCCAGCCCCAGTGTGCGCACACACACACGCACACATATCGAAATCAAAATAATCACTGTATCTTTTTAATACTTATTTATTTATGAGAGAAAAGAGATTGATCTTGACAAGGTCTCACCCTATTGGGATCTTGCTACCCAGCCTGTCAGCTGGTTGAAACCACAGGCACGGGCCACCACACCTGGCCTGTTTAGGTTGGACCGGGAACCCAACCCGAGCCTCCCGTGCAGCCTCAGATCTGAGCAGCAGCCTCTTAGCCTCCTGCAACACTGCAGCAGAGCCAAGACCCAGCTATATCCAGACCCACCCCAAGTTCAGAGAAACCAGTTTCTTGAACTGATGCTCATTTTTTTCCCCCAGCTTTTCTCAGTCTGAGAAAGGGTCTTTAGGAAAAGAAGCAGGAGAACATGCTTGGTTTGACATCAAAGGTTGCTCCCTTCTGTTATTGCTAAGATCCTTCTCCTCACACGTTTCCCTTTCTGGAGTCTCTGAGCTGCCTGCTGCCCACTCGTACACAGAGCAGAGCTTGGCTGGCTTCAGAGGGCTCCAGATGTGGCCATAGTGGATCCCTCCAGATGTGAGCTGCCTAAAGAGGCAGGAAGACATCCCTCTTCCCCAGGAAGGGGACAGAAGCAAGAGAGGCACTGATGGATAGCCCCGGTGTTTGCCTTGACTTGAGAGGTCCTTGGGCTTTGCTCAAGCTCATCCGTGTTTTCTGTGACCCCGAGATGCCAGGCTATCCTTTGCACCCTTGTTTTGGCATCGGAGTCCTTCCTGCAGCAGCTGAATTAAGAGTGAAACGGGGCCCTCAGAAGGCAGAGCAGCAGGGAACCCGCACTGTATTAATCAAGCAAAAAAGGGGAAAATCTGAAGACCAGGTGCTTCTTGGCAGGCGTGCAGGTGGAGCTGGAGCCCGGCCGGGGAGGGCTGTTTGTTTTTCACTTCTGCGGGCTTGGCAGATGGAAGGAGCGCGCTCTTTCTTTGCTAGAAGAGAGGAAAGCTGCCCAGGCAGTGACCTCGTGAGTTTGCAGAGTTTAAAGGGGCTCCAGCCTCTGGCAGGGGACCACTAAGAGCACGGAAAATTTCAGATGCCAGGGACGCGAGGATGAGCCACACGCTGCTGGTTGCCGCAGGCTGGGGACGGGAGCCTTGACAGATAACCTTGAAAACAAACAATGCCGCTTCAAAGATCCGCGGTGGACGAGGCTGGGTGGGAAAGAACTGATCGGTAAAGATGGCCGTGTCCGTGTGAGCTCAGTGGCATTTCATATTCCATGGAAGGGAAGGGCGTTCTCTTTTCTTTATAAATTTAAGCGACTCTTCAAGAATTTATGGAGCACTCAGTATATATTAGGCTCAGGAGATAGAATGAGGAACAAGATAGTTACGGGCCTGCCACCCGGAGCTTACATCCTTGTGGGGGAAAAGAGTAAGTAATTAGGTAAATGCATAAACACTGTACTTCGATAATGTTAAGTGCTATGAAAAAAACAGGGCAGGATACAGGAGAGGCAGAGGGGGCGCTCTTTCTGTCGCCCTCTCTCTTAATGTTTAGCAACAATGAAGTGTTTACGCCGAACAGCTTTCCTGCAACGAGGACAGTTAACCCTCACAGCTGCTCTGTGATCTGGGGGCTATTGGTCCTGTGTCCCCCTCTGGGCAGTCCAGGCTTCGTGCCAATAGCCAGCACCAGATGGCATAGCTAAAACGTGGGGCAGCAGCCGGGACTGGGCTGTCTGACCTCGAAGGCTTACATCCAGGTCACATGACCATTCCATGCCACAGTTTCCTCATCTGCAAAAAAGGGATGATTCATGTAGACATTTTAGGGGTTCAATAAATAACATCTCTGTTCCCACACCCCAGAAAGCAGACAGGCAGACAAGGGTAACAGCATCTCCTTTGCATTGGGGGAAGGTCAGGTGGAGGGATGTGGCTTACCTGTGGGGTAAGTGGACCCCCCTAGCTCCAGATATCAGATCAGCCCACCCCAGCCACGGGCAGCTCTGGGAAGCCCCAGCCTTCCCCGGAGGCACAGGGTCTCAAGGGTCCCAGAAGCAGGTGTTGTGTTTCTTGTGCGCAGTGGGTTCCCCAGAACTGTAAAGCTGGGTCTGAAAGGCTGAGCTGAGCAGGCCCACCTTCTTCCCAGTCCTCATGTGTCTAACTTGCCCATGTGGCTCTGTGGTCAGAAGCATGAATGTGGCACCAGATGGCCTGGGTTCAAGTCCTGGCTCTGTCTTTTGTAGGTATATGACCGTGACCAAGCTATTCAACCTTCCTGAGACTCAGTTTTCTTATCCCTGAAATGGGAACACCCTGGGGCCCATCACACGTGGTTCCCATGAGGAATAAATGACAGGACACGTGTCGGTCCCTGAGAATGGAACCAGATACATACTGGGGTGGAGATGGCAAGGTCATGGCCAGGCCTTTTCCGGTAAGCCTCCACTCTGCAGCACAAAGCCCCAGCAAGTGACACACCTAGTGAGGCACTAATGAAGCCTCAGCTGGCAAATACGGAGCAGGGCCTGGCCTGTGGGGTGCTTCTTGAGTAAGAACAGGTTGAACCCTAGGCAGAAGATGTCAACGTTCAGTTCTTTCAGGCCCACCAACATGGCACCTTCAGGGTCAGGCGAGGTGCAGTGGGAACGCACCTAGACACGCATGGGAAAGGTCTTTGGTGGCGTCCCAGAACCTCCCGGGGCCCTCCAAGTGCACGTATGTGTGCCCGTGACCCAGGTGAGCTGGGGCTGGGGGTGGGTCATGTGTTTCATGTCCCCGGATTTATAGGACTGGCTGTAGAAGACGGGGCTTCCCCTGAAGGTCTGGAGATACTCTGTGAGTGCCCAGAGGGTGACAATGCTCAGATCACAGAGTGGCTGTGAGCGTGAACTGCGATAAATCATGTCAGCCCACCTCCCTGTGTCTCTCTCTCCTCTTTCTCTCTCATGGAAGAAAGAAATACACTTTGAAAGACAAAACCAGCTTCATATGGTTGTTATTATTCTTGTCTTTTCTTAGCAATGTACTGACAGGGACTCCCTCCATGTTTGTTTTTTTTCTCCCAAAGAAGCTGATTGGGATGAGCCAGCTGGGTCTCAGGGAGAGCAGCCACCCACCTCCCCATCCCACTCTGCCCACAGCCCTGGTTCTAAGGAGGGTGGGGACTCCCAGTCACCCCGGTGTGAGGTGCCCTGGCAGCAGGTGTGAGAAGTAGTCACAGGACCCTTGTGGTTCAGGACCCTGGCTGCCCCCGATTTATCACTGGGAGTGGAGCAGGCTGCCATCTGCAGGGTCACCCTGGGCTGTTAATTAAAGACAAGATTAACCGACCCAGACTGGGTGACACCTCTTCTAGCACCTGGCCCTGGCTGGCCTCGGCTAAGAGGGGCTGCCCTGCTGCGTGAAAGAGAAGGAAGACAGGAGATGCCTCCCAGAACAGGGAGACCCCAGGAAGAAAGTGCCAAGCCATCTGGAAAGCTGGGGCCAGCCTGACGCCTCACTGGCCAGCTGGTGAAAGGAGATCTTGGTCTGTTCAGGGGGTGACAGGAGAGGGAGGGTAAGAGGTGGATGTCTTGCTCCCAGCCATATCCCTAGCACCTCAGAACAGTGGCTGCCGTTGGAGAGGACAGACGTGAAGTGTCGTGCATGCCAGACACCAGGGAACGCTTAATAAATAATAAACTGCTGAATGACTTCAGAGATGGAACTCTAAGTCCGTAGTTGGGGCTTGTACACTCCCATCTGGTACTCTGGTCAGGACTTATTCTAAGCATTTCTACATAGTCACTCAGTGGCCTCTCACAAGAATGCCATGGAAGACACGATCACCCCATTTTATAGATGAGGAAACTAAGGCACAGAGAAGTTAAATGACCATTGCAACGTCACACAGGTAGGAAGTGTTAGGGATAAGTGTGTATGTGTGTGTGTGGGGGGGGTCCACAAAATTTGGGAGCTTTTAGGTGAATCTGATCTTCTAGAAAAGAGATCTGTGTTTGGGGGCCAGCAGGTGGCATGGTGGTCAAGGTTCTGGACTCCCATATGATTAACCATGGTGTGAGCCCTGGACCTGGCGGCTTGAAAATTACGCTGGCCATGTCTGCATGCGTACCCCAAATCCCAGGAGGATAATAGAGGAGAAGGGATTGCAGTGTGGCCATCTACCCTGGGGGTGATTTTTCACTTTCCCTCTCACTGTCTTTCTCTCTGTTTCAGGCAAGTGCATATATCCAATGGCAAAAATATTAAAAAAAAAAAAAATTCTGTGTTTATGTGTTTTAATGCCCCAGAATTGTAGGATTGGGTACAGAAGCAGGGGCTTACACTCTAGATCAGGAGAGAAAAAAAGGGAGAGGATGGAAGTGATTATACAGTAGTGCCCAGTTATCTACCGAGGAACAGTCTAAGAACACCCCAAGCCGTGAGTAGTACTGAACCCTATATATCACTATTGTTTTTTAATCTGATTATTAAAATGGCTACTAAGTGATCAATGGGCACTGGACAGAGAAATGATTCACATCCTGGGAGGAACGGAGCAGGATGGTGTGGGATTTCATCACACTCCTCCAAAGATATGTCACGAGAGCCAGCCTCGGGACCTAGAGGTTAAGAGAGCCGGATCCCGCGTGGCTGATGGCACAGTTCCAGGCACATGTGCATGCATGCCCCAAATCTCGACAGAATGAAGAAATGGAGGAGAAGGAATTGCAGTGTGACGACACCCCATGGGGGGTGCTTTCTCCCTCTTCTTACTCTTTTTCTGTTTCTCTCTGTTGAGTGCATGTTCCCACTGGTAATTGGAAAAAAAAAAAAAAAAAAAAGATTCCATGTAAACCTTATGGCTTGTTTATTTCTAGAATTTTCCATGTAATATTTTTGGACCACAGTTAGCTGTGGGGAACTGAAACTGTGGAAAACAAATCTAGAGAAGCAGGGGCCAGGGGTGGGCAGGGCTACGGTAGTAAAAGTAACAGCTAGTAGGTACTGAGCCCTCCCAATGTGCTGAGTCCCATATGGAACCGCGCTGTCTCAGTGTGTTTAATCCTAGAGTAGCAATACTTCGGGGTTGGTGTAAGTTTTGTCCCCAGCATGTATGTAGCTTTGCAAACCAGACATATTGCCAGATGGCCCTGCAGTCTCTCGAAGGAGACAACAACAGCCTCTCCTGCGTGACCCACAGATCCAGGGACTCACTGGACTGGTCCTTCCCAATGCCCAGGCAGGGGGAGCTCTCCAGTGCCTCACTCTCAGCCCTCCCCCGTGAAGTGCTAGTGACTCACAGAGCGTTGCGGGACTCCATGGCAGAGTGGGTGCTGCTCTCCCAGGGCCCGGAATTCCCACGCCCCAAAGCTGTCTGTCTGTGCAACTGCAAGCTGACCCTAGGCAAGAGGTGCCCAACTTTCCTCGTGGACCTGGCTAGAACCCTCACCCCCTGGGCTAGACTGCAGCATAGTCTCCCCACTTCTCAGATGCAAGAACTGAGACTCAGGAGGTGACTAGAACCCGGGGCTCCCAGCCCAGTGTAGTGTCTGGGCTCCCTGGCGCCTCTTGAACCTGAAGGAAAAAAACAGCTGGCCATTATCAGGAAAGATATTGGGGACCAAAGAGAAAACACTGGGGGGCTCGTGAACACATCTAATGGGACAGAACCCAGAACACAGCCTCTCCATCCGTCCCCGCTCTTCCTGTAGCAGAGACGGATTCCGACACAGAGAAGTTCCAGGTTGAGGCAGTTACAGGGATGAAGAGCTCTGAGGTATGTGGGCAGATAAACCTAAATGCCTCTTCAGTCCAGGGCGATAAAGGCCAGGCAGTGTTATGACAGAAGCCTGTACAATGGCAAAGGGGAAACCAGCAGATGGCATAATGGTTACATTGTTGGACTCCCACGTAGTCAGTTGTGGTTCGAGTCCTGGACGCCCCAGCTTAAACTCACGCGGGGCACGTGTGCATGCATGCGCAAGATCCTGAGAGAAGAATGGAGGAGAAGGGATTGTAGTGTGGCCATCGCCCCTGGGGGATGATTTCTCACCTTCTGTCTCTCTGTTTCTCTCTCTTTCCAGTGAACACACGCACCCTATAGCAAAACCTCTCCAAAAAAAAAACCAAAAAAAAAACAGGCAAAGGGAAGGAGGGCACGGGTGTGAGTAAACACAGGCCGAGACGCCCTGTCCTCACCAGAAGCCTGGACAAGTCAAAGCACAGCCAGCGGTGGGGAGCGAGTCAGACACGGGAATCTGGAGCCAGATGCCCTGGTCTGAAGCCCTGCTGTGCCATTTACCCGCTGTGTGACCTAAGGCAATTCACTTAATTTCTCTGTCCTTCAGTTTACCTACTTAAAATGCAGCTAGGAAACAGAACCTGCCCCACAGAGAGGTTGTGATGAATAAATAAGATGCTACCTGGGAAGGGCTTAGAACAGCGCCTGGCACAAGCGTAGTGAGGGATGTAGAGTGTCGGTTGTTACTAGTCATTACTGCGTCAAGTGGGGGCATTCACGTTCAGGTCAATAGAAGTTTACCTGATCCTGTACCCAGGGCCAAACGCAGTGCAGAGATGAACAGTCACCGGAGGAGCTCCCAGGCTGATGAGAACGAGACCGATGCGATCCTCGAGAGTCCATGAAGTAGAAGGCTCAAGACATTCCTTGAGGCCATGAGAGGAAGTCAGGGATACCTGGGACGTGACCTTGGCCTTTTGACATCCCTAGCACCAACATGAGGGATGTCCCCATTAGATGACAGAGGCCATTTCATTCTACTGCCCCAGCTCAACACTCAGGACAACAGGGCCAGGGAGGCCCAGGGACCAGGTAAGGCCACCTAGCAGCCAAGTGAGAAAGGAGTGAGTCCCACATGGCTGCGTTCTTTATACCTTCTGCTCTTTTTATTCATGGACCTTTCTGGGCAAGATTTTTTTTTTTTAAGTGAAGTGTAATATCTGTATAGAAAGTACATGAGACCAGAAGATGGTATAGTGGTTGCACCTCTGGACTCCCACATGGCTGACTGCGGTTCGAGTCCCAGACCCGGTGACTTCAGACTCATGCTGAGTGCATGAGCATGTGTCCCCTAGACCCAAGGAGGAGAAGGGAAGAGAAGGGATTGTAGTGTGGCCATCCCCTAGAAGATGATTTCTTGCTTTCTGTCTCTCTCTGTCTCTCCGGTAAGCGCACACATCCTATAGCAAAAATTTCTCTCCCTCCCCCCACCCACCAGAAAGAAAGAAAGAAAGAAAGAAAGAAAGAAAGAAAGAAAGAAAGAAAGAAAGAAAGAAGAAAGAAAGAAAGAAAGAAAGAAAGAAAGAAAGAACGAGCGAGCACACATCAAAGTGTACAACTTGGTGTCATTTCACACAGTCACTAGCTCCAAGATCAAGTTTCAGAGCAGGCCAACATCATCCTCCCTTCCGGTCACTATCCCTCCCGAAGGGTGACGCTGTCCGGATTCCTGCAGCATGGTTAGTTCCACTGCTTTTGAACTTCTCATCAATGGACCTATACAGTATGGGCACTGTGTCTGGCTTCTTTGGCTCAATGTTCTGTTTGATCCCTCCGTGTTGTGTGTGACTGCATTTTGTTGCATTAGGTGAGGGAACTGCACTTGGCTGTATCCCTTCTGCTGCGAATGGACAGTCGGTTATTTCCTGTTTGGGGCGACCATGTAGGTGCTGCTATGACCATCCTAGAACCTGGCTAAGGTGACAGCTTGCACACAGTGTTGGTAGCTTCCTGGAGCAGGGTTAGCCGAGTCCTATGAACTTGACCTGCAGCATTGGACAGAGGAGGAGCCACTCACCCCACACTTACTGAGCACATATTCTGAGCCAAACCCCGTCTGCCCCCACAGCTCACTGCTTCTCTAATGAGGGTGTGACCTGCTCGCCAAGCCCCTGGGATAGAACAGAATGGAAGATTAGAACGAGGTATCGACACAATTCAGGGAGTCCTACTCCCAACAGCAGCCCCCTTCCAAATGATTAAAAGCTGTGGGAAGTGGGGATGCTTGAGCAAGATTAAGAAGCCCAAACCTGTGCTCTTCTGAAAGGCCTCAGCCCTGGGGACAACTGGCTGTAGCTGTAGCTGGACTGTGGGTGTTTGGAAGGGATGTGGGTTGGCACACAGGAGAGGTAAGGTATTGGAGAGAAACCCAGAAAGTTTAACGATGGATGTTCTTAACCCTGGAAGGACAGGTAAGGAGGGGATGACCAAACATGCACTAAATTAAAGAGAGAAACACAAAGAACCTTCCATTGTTAATACATCTTGCTTACTTTTAGCACAGTGCTTAGCTCTGAGCCTCCCAGAACAGCAGAAGCCCCACTGAAGGAAGTTTAACACAGACATCTGGTCTACCCTCTCCCCTCCCACTGAGTCATCCTCTAGGGTCGAAGCTAGAGGACTGGTATGGTATAGGCCCCAGTAGTGATTCTGATGCCCAGCTAGGTCTGGAAACTGCTGATGGTCCCTTTAAGGGACCATCGCTTTGGCCCATACTAAGCCCCATCAAAAAGGAGCTTATTTCTCTCAACTCCTTGTCCCCTACCTTTCTTCCTGGCTTTCAGCTTTCCCAACACTGAGCTTACCCTTCACCCTCAGGACAATTTTTGACCATGTACCCAGTCTGGCTGCAGTATCAATCCAACTCCACAGTGAACTTCCAACCTGGCTCAACTTCCTTGGCTGATTTTAAGTAAAGCCACTTCACTTTACTCTCCCTCAGGTACTTTTTAAAAGACAGCATCTCCCTGAGCCCAAGGTCAGGAGAAGTCTCTATATGCTAATGAGTTCAGGATGGAAGTCCGACTGAACCTTGACCTTTCTCAGTCTTGGTTTCCTCACCTATTGAGTGGAAATAAGGCCTAGATCATCAAGTTATTATGATTACCAAAGGCATAGATGTGAGCACGGCCCATCTGACCAGCCAGATGTTCAGAGCTGCCAGAACCAGAACCTAGGTCTAATTGTGAAGCATCTCCATGGTCCAGGCCTGTTGCACCAGCCTCCTGCCTGGCGGTCCTGACTCCCGCCTTGTCCCCTCCAGTCTTGCTCCACTCAGCTTGCAGAGGGGTCCTTGTAGAAGTCAGATCTGACCCAGACCTCTCATCGTGCTCTGCAGCCCCTCGGGAGCGAGGGAACTAGGGCAAACCCACAGCTTCTGGAGGCCAGACCTCGTGGTACGGATTTTACAAGGGCTATTTCATCTCCTCATCACAGAAACTATGTGGGTGGTAGTCTTATGTTCATTTTGAAAGTGAGGAAACTGGGGGAATCAGCAAATGGCATAGTGGTTAAGGCTGTGGATTCCCACATGTCTGACTGTGGTTCAAGTCTTAAACCTGGCAGCTTGAAAAATCACACCAGGTGCATGTCTGTAAGCACCCACAATCCCAGAAGGAGAATGGAGGAGAAGGGATTGTGGCATGGCCACCCTCCTTGGGGATGATTTTTCACTTTTCCTCTCCTATGACCAAAAAAAAAAAAAGGAAGCTGAGGCACAAAGAGACCCGGGACAAAGCCAGGCCTTGCAGCCCATCCTCCTTCCTGTATGCCATTTTGTTCCTTGGCCCTCCTTGGGATGCCCCTTTGTCAGTGGGGTGGGGGGGTTTACTCAGAGCATGTCACAGCACCCCTGAACCTGCCTAACCTGGCCAGGGAACATCATTTCTCCCAGCCCTTGTGAGCCCATTGTATTGGTATCTGAGATACTGGTTCTCGGTGATGGGATTAAAGTGATGGATGGCATTTCTCCAGGACGGAGCATGATGCAAACATTCATCCAGCAGTTGGGGTCCTGATTTGCCGATTTTACAGCATCAAACAACTGCTTCTATCAGAAGACTAGGGAGAGAGAAAAGCAAAGAAGGGGCTCCCCGGGGTAGAGGTAGGACCCAGGGGCTGGCTGTCCAGGCTGGGCAGACTGTGCTAAAGGCTGACTTGGGCTGCTCAGCCAGTCCTGCCCTCCTGGTGAGGCTTCCAGGGGCACATGAGATATCAGATGAGAGCTGGGAGCTACCAAACTGGGTCTCCACCACCCCACCCCACCCCACCCCAAATTGTGGAGACTTGGTTTTCTGAAAAATCATGCAACCTAACATTGCCAAAGCTAAGGTGAGTACCTCAAAGTCACCTAATCATCAGATGTCTCTTCTTCATCTTCGGGTACCAGAGAGCTGGATTCAGGCCCATTCCTCCTTTGCCTGGAGGTGAAACCTGGACAAATCAGTCACTCTCCCAGGTTCTCAGTTTTGCCATCTGCAAAATGGACACAATGTTCATACTACATAGAGCTCACGAAAGAATGAACTAAGATAATTTGTGAAAAAGTACTTAATACTGTGCCTGGCCTATGGTTATGCTCAAAAATAATAGCTCTGGTTGTGTTTCAGTGGAGAAAAAATGGCGTCATCATTCATCTACTCACTCCTCTACTCACTCAATCACTGATTCAGTGTGTTCATTCTATCCACGTTTCTTAAGCACAACTTAAGTGTCAGATGTATCCCACAACATTAGTACTATCACTGGACCTGACTGCTTGGGTGGAGATGGGGAAGGTCGAAGGTTGGCTTTCCAGAGCCGATGATATCTGAACTTCGTTCTAGAGTGTCCTTAGAAATTAGCAGAGGGCCAGCAGTGGCATGGAGATTAAAGTGCTGGATCTCACATGTCTGACTGCATGGTTCGAGTCCCAGACCGAGTGGCTTAAAAATCACATAGGGCATGTGTGTGTGTGTGTGTGTGTGTGTGTGTGTGTGTGTGCCCAAAGTCCTCAGAGGAGAATGGAGGAGAAGGAATTGAGGCATAGCCATCTCCTCTTGGGGGGCGGATTTCTTATTTTCCCGTTCTTTCTCTACTTCTGTCTCCAGTGAGTGCACATGGCCTACGGCAAAAAAAAAAAAAAAAAAAAAAGAGAGAGAGAGAGAGAGAGAGAGAGAGAGAGAGTAATTAGCAAAATATAGAGAGCCAGATTGTAGGAAAGAAAGAAAGCAAACAAACAAAATACAGGGAATCAAAGTGCAGGCAATTGTCCGCCCCCACCCCAGCATCCGAAGAGTTTGAATGAGGAGGCAATGTCTGAAATTCAGGAAGGACTGGATCTGTAATAGTCTAGTCTCATCCCCTCCATTAATATCTTATAAAACTAGTATATTTGGGCTGTGCGACACCCTCTTACTCACCTCTTTAAGAGAGGACCCTGGTCTCATCATCATTTAGAATCCATGAATTGTTTTGTTACCCTGACTGAGGACTCACATCTTCTCAGCCTCTGACCCCTCGGAATGGCCCTTGGACCCAACCAGCATCTAGGTTCACCCCAACACACTCTTAACCAGGAGCAACCTTTGAACTGCCTAAGCCTCTAGACCTTTTAAACTAACAGCGGAAGCAGGATTTGCTTGAGAGCCTTCCCAGTGCTGTTCTTTCCACCTCTGCCTCCCACCTCTTTTTCCCTCCTTCCCACAAGTATTTTACAATGCTTCAAGAACTCGCAGGTTTTAAAATTGCACCGATTTACTTGGCCTAGGGAATAGTGGGCACATCTGGGCTGCAGATGTTTTCCGACCCTCCAGCACGGTGGCCAATCCCAGGTGGTTATGGACAGAGCTCAGACTAAACACGTGGGGTTGCAGACAGCCCCACATAAAGGCACCTTTCAGATTGCCCTGTGGCCTTTGTCATTGTCCTCGCCTCATCGACAGTGCCCCTTGGAGCTACTTGGGGGTCTCTGTCCCAAGAGACGTCACCAACCCACTGCATTAGAGCATAGCTTTTTCAGTACAGTGTAGGGGTCTCAGAGATGGAATCCCAGCTTAGTCATGTGGTCTCAGGAATTTTCAGCCCTTTCTTTGTCTCAATGTCCA
This sequence comes from Tupaia tana, assembly GCA_026018925.1. NCBI lineage: Eukaryota > Metazoa > Chordata > Mammalia > Scandentia > Tupaiidae > Tupaia > Tupaia tana. Next base: position 211,395,300 of record JAKSZU010000006.1, read on the forward strand.
CATCTCTAAAATGGACCCAGTGGTCACCACCCTGTAGGGCTGCTATACGAATTACAGAGTTGGAGGCCAACAGGTGGCAGAGTTAAGGGGCTGGATTCCCACATGGTTGCCCATGGTTTGAATCCCAGCCCTGGCAGCTCAAAAATCATGCAGGGCATGTGTGCGTGTGCATGCCCAAAATTCTAAAAGAATGGAGAAGGGATTGCAGCATGGTCATCACCCCTTAGGGGGGATTTCTCACTTTCCCTCTCACTGTCTTTCTGTCTCTCTCCTCTCTGGCAAGCATATGCACCCTATGAAAAAAAACCTTAAAAAAAAAAGAAAAAGAAAAAAGAAGAAGGAGGAGAAATTAGAGAGTTGATTTATATGAAATGCTTAGGATGGTGCCAGCAACGTACTAAGCACCAAGTAGGTATTTACTCTTACTATTCCGAACTTCTTCCTTCTCTGGAGGCCACTGTGGAATTAGAAGTTGGTCTCTGTCCTGTAATTGGTTTGTTAGTCATTTCACCTTAGACTTGTGGGACCGTCTTTTTTTCTAATTTCTCCCCAAGGTCTATTAATGATGGCAATGATAGTACGAGTAGTTACTGAGCACCTTCTCTGTGCCAGGCTCTGTGATAAGCACTTGACAGATCGCCTAGATGAGATCCTATAGCTTGGCTCCAGTCCTGACACACAGTTTAATGCACACCATAATTCTTCGAAGTAGGCACTGTTATTAGCACTGTTTTTCAGCTGAGAAAAAGAAGGCTCAGAGAGAAACTGAGAAAGCAAATGAAATCCGGGACTTAATGCAAGACAGCCAACCTCACATCCCAGGTTCTCAGCTACTACATAGAAGGAGGTCTCCGGAGACACTCCTGGTACGGCCTACAGAGAAAACAGATGGGGATTTGGGGGAGGGACCATTGAAGGAAGTGGTCTTTCAGTCAGTCCTTAAAAAGAGTGCAAAGAGGAGTTAGCAGGTAGCATAGTGGTTGAGGTTCTGGACTCCCATGTGGCCGACCACAGTCTGAGTCCCAGACTCGGCAGCTTGAAAATCACACCAGGTATGTGTGCATGAGTACCCAAAATGCTGAGAGAAGAGATTGCAGCATGGCCACCCCCCCAGGGGATGATTTCTGACTTTCTCTCTCTCTGTCTCTCTAGCAAGTACATGCATCCTATAGCAAAATTCTCTCCAAAAAAAGTAGAATTTTTCTCCAAAAGCAGAAAAAAGTAATAATAGGGAAAGGTGTTTTAGGTAGAGGAATAGCATGAACAAAAAGGTAAAAACATAAAGATAAAAACCCAGTGAATGTTTAAGCACAGAAGTAGTTTGGTTTAGCTAGAGTGTAGACAGATGGAAGGCTAAAACACCCAATTGTGGAGGACATTGAATGACCAACAACAACAACAAAAAAAGTTGTACTGTAGGAATTGGGGAGCTATGGAATGTTTCTAAGCAGAGGAGAACTTGCCCTCGGTAAGCTCCAGGAAGATAAATGTCAGGTGGAATGAAAGATAAGACTGAAAACTGAGAAGCCACTGGATTTGATGGGGTTGGATTTTCTTTGTAGCCCTAAACCAATGAGGTATTTCCAGTTTTCCAGACCCGAGACTTGGAGAGGTGACATGACTTATCCAAAGTCACACAACTAATAATAAGTTGAGCCCACACTACAGCCACGTCTTCTGACTATAAACTCTATATTCATTTTACTGTGTCGGCCAAGACCTAGCTGAGCCTGTTGGAAGGTCTAAAAGGCTAAGTCCTCATGAATTCTGAAGAGCCACACCTCCAGTTACCAGCGGTCGGAGGAGTCTAGGACGTTGTAGCCAGGATGATGTGCATGTGCATATGGGCATGCTCTCGAAGGGGAAATGCACTGGGCAGGCCAGAATGACATGCGGTTGCCACTCCCAGCTAGTAGGTGGCTGGGCAGCCACTCAGCTCAGGCGTCCTTGCAGTCCTGCCATGGTTTGGGCTCATGCAGCCTGCCCTTGCAACCCTGCCTGTAAGGTTTGGGCCCATGGTTTTGACACTCAACCCAGGAAGTGAGAGGTGGGAATGACGGGGAGGGGGTAGTCCAGGGCTGAGAGCTGATGCTGTGGTCTGCCACCTCTTGTGGTCTGAGCTTTGCCTCTGCCTCTGCTCTCTTCATAGGGGGGATTAGGAGCACTGGTTTGGGCTGGGGGTCCTAGGACATGTGCCTTGGATTTGGGCAGTGACCCGGGGAGACAGGATGAGAAGGGCCTACACCCAGGGGTTAAGACATGACTTGACGGCCATTTACTGCCTTCCTTTCTCCCTCTCTCTAGCCTTGCCTTTTCGCCTCTCTTCTTTTTTTTTTTTGGAGACGTTTTTTGCTATAGAGTGCATGCGCTCGCCAGAGAGACAGAGAGACAGAAAGCAAGAAATCAACCCCCAAGGAGGATGGCCACACCACAATCCCTTCTCCTCCATTCTCCTCTCGGGATCTTGAGCACACACTCACACACGCCCAGCATGAGTTTAAGCCACTGGGTCCGAGACTTGAACTGCGGTTGACTACATGGGAGTACAGCAACATAGCCATTAGGCTAACTGCTGATCCCTCGCCTCTATTCTAGTAAACAGGACCAAGTGCCTGCCCTAGTCCAAGTGCTGCCTCAGGTCCCCTTCCTGAACCCCCAGGCCACTGCTGCAGGCCAGCTGCATTCTCCTTATCTACCACTCAGGCCAAGGGCATCTCGGGTCACTCCTCTTCCTCCTAACCCCATTCAGAGCGCACATTGTTGCTTCTTTTTCTTTTTTCTTTTTTTTTAATTGCCAGAGGGCCTGTGCACTTATCAAAAGAGAGACAGAGAGAAAAGGAGACAGACAGCACCTCCCAGTAGGGCATGATCACTCCACAATCCCTCTCTATTTCTCCTCCTTGGCGAGCTTTTAGGCACGCACACACGTGCACCAGGTCTGTCTTTCAAGCTGCCAGGGCCAGCATTTGAACTGTGCAATCAGCCATGTGGGATTCTGCTTTCTTAACCACCAGGCCATGGGACTGGCTGCTGCTTTTTTCTCTCCCGCTTCATCTGTAGGGAATGTTGGGAAAGGTGAGTCCCACCGACATGATGTCTTTGTTGGCCCCTGCTCTTACCTGGGGATGGGTGGGTCATCAGAACCCTGGCATTGCAGACATTCCCTGCCAGGTGCCAGGCCCCCATCCTCTCCCCGGGTAGCCCCCTCCCCTTCCCCAGCAGGCCACTCGCAGCTCCTCACTGGTGCCCCCTAGATGCAGAATGAACTTGCTTGGTCGGATCCCAGATGCTTGCCCGCAGCTTTGTCTAGATGCAGGGGATGTGGCATGGGTCAGATGGTCCAGGGTGTTTCCTCTGAGCACATTCCACACTTTGAACGTCAGCTGTGCCTCTGCAGCTGTAAGTCTTCGGTGGGTGTCCATTGAATGCTCCTCCGCCACCCACTGTCCTCGGTGATGGGGCTGGAGAAAGAAGCACGGGGACAGGCATCCCGCTGTTGTGGAGCTGGCTGAGAACAGACCGTCAGTCAAGTGTCCAGCTTGTCAGCTCGAGAAAGCTCAACAGAGGAAAACAAAGTGGGCTGGGGGATCCAGAGAGCTGCACAGGAGCTGCAACTCCAAACAGTGAGCTCTAACTACTTGTAGCACCCGAAGGTGGAGAGGGAGCAAGTCTGCCAGTGGTCTCTAAGGAGATGAGGGGTGAGTAAAAGGAGGAGTTGTTGGAATAGCTCTTGGGTGAGCTGAGGTGGGGATTCAAAGAACACAGTCGAAGAACAGCTAGAGGCCAGCACGCCTGGGGCTGACTGAGCCTGAGCCAGAGGGAGAGACAATCCCAGGGGTGAACTGACCCCCACAGGCATTGTAAGTACTTTGGCTTTCACCCTGAGTGGGATGGGGGGCTGCCAGAAGGTTCTGAGCAGAACAGGGGCCTGATTGACTTAATTTTTTAAATTTGCTATAGTGCACATATACTCTCAGGAGAGAGAGAGAGAGAGAGTAAGAAAACATCGTCCAGAAGAGATGGCCATGCTGCAATCCCTTCCCCTCCATTCTCCTCTGAAGATGTTGGGCATGCACACACACATGCCTAGTGTGATTTTTCAAGTCACCGGGTCCAGGATTTGAACTGCGTAGTCAGCCATGTGTGATCCAGCCATCTTAACCAACATGCCACTGGCTGGCCCAATTGACTTAATTTTTTTTGACAGAGTCCTTCTGGCGGCTGTGTGAGAACAGCCCCTGGTGTGGGTGTGGGCAAGGATGAAGGCTAGGACACCACTGGCAAGGCCAGACCAGGTGGTAGCTCTGGCAGATCGAGAAGCAGTCCATTCTGGGCTTATTCTGATGACAAAGGCAACAAGATTTGCCGATGGATTAGATGTGAGATGTAAGAAGTCCGTGGGGTCATGGCCAACTCAGGCTTTTGGCCTGAGCCCCAGAAGGTGAAGTTGCTGTTAAGTGAGGTGGAGAAGATGCTGGAGAAGCAGGCTGGGGGCCGGGCAAACGCCAGCAGGTCAGGTCAGGATGGGATGTGTCATGTCAGAAATGCCCATCAGACACTGAGTGATGACGTTGAGTAGGCATCGACTGACACGGAGAAGGCTGTGGAAAGAGAAAGGCACACGCTCTTCCTCTCTCAGTGCACAAGAGAACCCTGGTAGGGATGGCTGGATCCCACATGGCCTACTGTGCAGTTCAAATCCTGAGACTGGATTGTTGGAGAAGTCATGATACGTTTTTTGCATAGAAAAACATAGAAAATATACATCATGACTTTTCTAACAACCTGATAGTATACCCATTTTAAAGATGAGAAAATCGAGGATCATGGAGGTCCAATCAGGCCAAAGCTCATGGGATGCATAAATAACAAAGCAGGACTCAGATCCCAGTCCTTCTGATTTCAAATTCATGGCCTCTTTCCTCTTCTCAGTTTTCCCAGAGATTAAAAAACTGATGGGGAGATGTCTAACCAATGAATGTTGTCATCATGGCCCTCACTTAAATAAGGGAGGGGAACCCCTGTCTGCATCTCAAGACCCCCAGTCTTTCCCTTGTTTCTGCTGTGTCTGGGCACCCGGACTGTGGGTGACTAAGGTATAGGTACCTCCTCATGTGGGTATTTTTTTCTTTAGAAATGCTTCCATCTTCTGGCTCCTGGTCTTTTGCTTCTTGAGAAGGAAGCTCTTTCTGTGACTCTGTCTGTCTGTGTCTGTCTTGGTGTGTGTTTTTACACAGTGAAGGCCTGGGTGATGAAAATAGCAGAGTGCTTGACCTTCTGAAATGAATAACCCAGCCTTGCAAATAAATCAACCACTCTACCAGCCCAAGAGGGATTGTATCTGTAGGGCAATAAATAAGATCATTGCTTTTTGATTTTTTTCTTTTTTTCTTCCCATATGCTCTTGACACACAACATAAGTTTCTCTTTGAAAAGCAATGTTTCCAAGACTGCACAAAACTGCAGTTGAAATTATTTTAGTGAAAAAAAAAATAATAATGTCTATATGGTGACCTGAAGAAATGACTTCATATATCTATTTTACTGTCTTAAAGATTTCTCCAAGGCATGATGAGGGCATGGGGATTTTTCTGATTCCAAATTCTTGCTAACAAAATACATGAGCCATGGAGGGCAAAAACATCTTAATCTGGAGCAAGAAAACAAATTGGTTAGGGTTATTCAGATAACATTAAGATAAACAAGTCATTGGCCCATTTTAAAAAAAAATTTTTTTTTTTTTTGGAGAGAGAGAGAGACAGCACTCCTAGTAGAGTCTTGTCCCCCCAAATCCACCCCAACCTCAGCCAGCCCAGATCACGGGCATGTGTGAATGAGGAATGCTCGAAGAGGTCTCCGGGCACGCACTTGGAAGCTTCCCAGCGGGTCACCCTCACAGAGCACTGTGTTTTACCATTGTGCTATTATCTGTCCCCACTTGTCCATTTTTTTAATTGCAATATTTTTTTAAACAGGAACTTTTTAAAAATAATTTTGTAAAAGATTCTTGGGTTTCTGACAATGTGCTTGACATCGTTACATGGCATTCCTTACTTCATCAAATTCTCACAGCAACCCATTTACAGGTAAGGAACTGAGGCTGAGAGGGGCCCCAGGTCACTCAGCTAGTAAATGGCAAGAGCTGGAATTTGAACCTGGGCTCTCTGGCTCCAAAGCCACGTTCTTTCCACTGTAGCACACTTGTACGTCCCTTCCACGCTCCATGGACAACATTGAAATGCCCTCCCAGTTGTGGAGACAGAAGACCCACTGAGTGGCCCTGATGCTGTGATGTGAGCAGTGACACACTGGCCCAGACTTCCCACGTGAAACCTGTGTGGGGTCCCATGAACAGGGAGGGGCACAAAAGGGGAGTCTCAGCAGAGGTCACAAAGAGCCAGCATCCTGCCTTCCTCCACGAGCGGCCCTGTGTGGAGGATTCTCAGGAAGAGGTGGCCTTTATGCCATTCAAAGCCATCTCTTTTCTGAAACTCCACAGCTCCCAGGAACGTGAGTCAGGAAGGGAGGATGTTGAGATATTTTATACCATCTCTCAGTATCTCTTATATGCAAACACAGCAAATAGGTAATTATCCATACATGAATCTCCCTTCCAGTTGGTTTTAAGGATTTTAAAAGAAATGTTTACAACTCTGCTATGGAAAAGAACCATGCTCAAGTATCAGTTCTGTAAGAAGTATCGTTCATCTTCAGGGGCCTAGCCAGGACTCAAGAGTGATGAATCTGTATCTGTGTTTGCCCAAACCCACTAACCCACGGGCTGACAAAATACAAGCTAAGGGCTAATTTTTGTAAATTAAGTTTTATTGGAACATAGCCACACCCATTCACCTGCAGAACTGAGTAGTTGACACAGATGATATATGTTCCGCAAAACTGGAAATATTTTCCCTCTGGCCCTGTATAGAAAAAGTTGGCTGATCCTTGTGTTCTCTCTCTCTCACAAGTGCTAGCTAGCAAACTTGTACGCATCCTACAAGATGGAACTAGAGTATTCTCTCCACTGAATAAACTTCTGTAGCCAAGCAAGCCCAAGGCTCACAGGCCTAGTGTGTTCAGGAAGGTCTCTGGGTGTGAATCCAGAACCTTCCCAGATGGGTCACCCTTGCAAAACATTGTGTCACCACTGTACCGCCATTCAGCCCATAATTGTACCCTTTTCATTCCAATGGGGCTGGTCTCTGACAAAGCCCATCTATTGACAGAAATCCCAGCCACATTTTTGCAGTCACAAAACCACGAACAGTCATTGCCAGAAAAACCCTCAGGGATCTTCTGGTCCATTAGACAGAAATGACAGTGGGAAAAAAAAAAATCAGCAAAAGGCGAATGGCAGTTGATCACTATCATTTGAGTACTTGAGCAGAATCCAAGGAGTGGCAGACAAGAAACACACACCCACAGACACTTTTCATATCAAATTTAGCATTTATTCTAACCACTTAAAAATGTACAGTGTAATGGCACTTGATGTAGTCACATTGTTATGCGACCATCACCACCATCCAAAACTTTGTTTTTAAGAATGCAATCGGGATGGGGACGACAGGTGGTTTGGAGGTTAAGGCACTGGATCCCACATGGCCAACTGTGTGGTTCAAGTCCCAGACCCAGTGGCGTGAATATCACACTGGGCACACGTGTTTGTGTGTGTGTGTGCCCCAAATCCCAAGAAGAGAGTGGAGAATGGATTATGGCATGGCCATCCACCAGGGGGTGATTTCTCACTTACCCTCTCTTTCTCTTTCTCTCTCTGTTTGAGTCTCTCTGGAAAGCACATGTGCCCTAGAACAAAAACTTAAAAAAGAAAAAAATGAATTGGGCAGGATAACCCAGAGGAAAGAATAACTCAGGGGAGACAACTGGAGAGCTATTCAAAGCAGTACATGGGAGAGATTTGAAGGGAAGGCCTGATCTGAGAATGGAAGCATATCTAGGAGAGCTTCTGAAAGAAGCAGCCCATTCTAGGAAGATTTGGTAAATGATTGAAACCAGAGTATGAGAAAAAAAAGAAGAATCAATATGACTATGAGTTCCAAAAATAAATAAGATGACTTCTTAAACTCTCTCTAGTACTCCCACTCACAACATTATTTAGCTTAATATTCTGGAAGCCCTGTAAAATAAAAACATCGGTCTTGGTAATTCTTTAGAATGTCAATGAAAGTATGGTGAAATTAGCTCTCATGTATATTCCTCAGGGTACAACCTGGAGAAAATTTATTTGGCAATACACATCAAAAGCCATTTAAAAAGTGATTCTTGGGCCAGATGGTAGTGCAGTGGTAACACAACTAAACTCACAAAGGAAAGGTCCTGGGTTTGCATCCTGGGACCTCCCTGAGCATGCCAGGTCAGCTGAGGCTCAGGGTGTAATCTCAGCATGAAGACAGTTTAGGGAGTGCCTGTCTCTCTCTCTCTCTCAAAATGAATGAATGAATGAGTAAAACAACAAGAAAAAATTCTCACTGTGATCCAGTGCTTCAGTGTCTGGGGACTCACCCTCAGAACAATACAGAATTCACAGAACTATATGTGCATTGATATCCATGAATTTCAGGGGTTTTCTGTAAGAGCCCCAAAAGGGAAGCAACGTAAATGCCCACAACTAATGAAACAGTTCAATAAACCATGGCATTTCTACTAAATGAACCTTAAAAATGTTTTTGAAAGCTGTGTTACAGACCTCTTTCATATAGGGAGTTACCCCGAGGCACTTAAACTATAATTAGACAAGAATTATGGTTTTTTCTTTGCAGCGATTAAGGAATAATCGGCCCATTCCAAAAGTGAGATCCGCTCATAGGTGGATCCCTTCTATAGACCCTTTAATTATACCCTAGGTGCCTTGACATGACTGGTAGTAACCCCCACATTTGAACGAAAGCTAGAGAGCAGTTCAACCTCCCCCCAGTTTATTTCCTGAAAGGGGTGCTGCTTAAAGAGTCTGGGTTTGCACCTGTGCAGATCCCGTTCCCAAGGCGAGTCAGGGCCCCTAAGGGGCAGGCATCATGGGCGGGGTGTGGGTAGAGACAACCCCATCCTGCTAACAGCACACAGCCTCCGGAGACTGCGAATACTCCAGATAATGGATGGGAGAGAGCCGTTGTCTTTTTTCAATTGCCAGCGAGCACATGTGCTCCCCAGAGAGAGAAAGTGAGAGAGAAGGAGGGAGGGAAAAAACGTCCCCCAATAGGACATGATCACACTATAGTCCCTGTCCTTCTATTTCTCTATTCTGTCGGGGTTTGGGGCACACACACATATGTACCCACACCCAGTGTGTTTGTCAAGCTGCCGGGGCCATTATTTGCACTGTGGTTGGTCATGTGGAATCCAGCTCCCTTAACCACTAGGCCACAGGGCCACCCAGGAGAAGGCATCTTCTGCCCACTTTGACAAGAATATTATTTGTCTAGACTGGGGGAATTGGCACAGGGGGAGGCATAGTGCTGACTCTGGACTTGTTAGTCTGTAGGATCAGAAATGACAATGGTGGGGACCAACAGTTAGCATAATGGCTATGTCGCTGGACTCCCACGTAGTCGACCGCGGTTCGCGTCCCGGACCCGGTGGCTTAAACTCACGCCGGGCGCGTGTGCGTGCGTGCCCAAGATTTCGAGAGGAGAATGGAGGAGAAGGGATTGCAACGTAGCCATCCCCCCCCCCGGGGGGGGGGTGACTTCTTGCTTTCTGTCTCTATGTCTCTCTCTGCCTGTCTGGCGAGCGCACGCGCCCTATAGCGAAAACCTCTCCAAAAAAAAAAAAAGAAATGACAATGGTGGAGAGAGGATTTAGGATATTTAGCAGGAGGAAGCCAGCCTAATGAGCTTTCAATGTCTTAGGATTTGGGCTAGAATAAATGCCCATAGGCGCTAACTACAAACGAAAACAACCCTATCCCTCGGTGCCCTTGACTTACAAGCACTTTGATTTTCTACATCTCCTGTGAGGAAGGCTGTGCAGGTGTTATGACCCCACTTCATGGAAGGAGAAACTGAGACACAGTGGCCAAAGCAATTTGCTTCTTGACCTACAACTGAGGATGGGGGAGAAAGGGTGCTGGCAGGTGTTAGCCATGTTCAGTGTCTCCAGGACTGGGCTTGGAGCATCTGAACCATTGCCTCACTCAGTTCCGTCTGCAACCTTGAATTATCGATAATGTATATTGAACTATTGAACTCCTGTAGCTGAGAGAAGAGACTCCATATTACCATATTCACTATCTTTATCACACACTCTATGCATGCTTTGAAAAGTCATATTGGGGGCCAGCATGTGGCATGGCGGTTAAGGCACTGGACTCCCACATGGTTCACCATGGTTCGAGTTCAGACCTGGTGGCTTGCTTTCTCACTTTTCCTCTCTTTCTCTCTGTCTCTCTGGTGAGTGCAGATGTCCTACAGCAAATTTAAATAATAATAGTAATAAACAAAATTAAGTAATTCTTTTAAAAAAGAATAGCAATCTTGTACCCCACAAAGATAGACAATTACATGTAAATAAGAAACTATAAAATAAAGGTTTTGTTTGGATTTTTTGCTATAGGGCATGTGTGTTCGCTGGACAAAGAGCACAGAGAGAGACAGAGAGGGAAAGTGAGAAATCACCTCCTTCCCACCCCCAGGGGAGGATGGCCATGACATCATCCCTTCTCCTCCATTCTTCTCTCAGGATTTGGGGGCACACACACACACACACACACTCGCACCCAGCATGATTTTCAAGCTGCCAGGTCCAGGACTCAAACTGCAGAATCAGCCATGTGGGATTCAACTGCCTCAACCTCCACACCACCTGCTGGCCCCTAAAATAAAGTTTTTAAGAGAGAGAGATTTAGGAAGAAACTGACCGGGACCACACGACTTGAGAGAGGCAAAGCTGGGATTAGAACTCAAGTGTGCTGACTGCAAAGCCACACCAGGGCTGTGCCTCCCAGGGGTCATCATGCACAGAATAATGACTCTACATCTGAGGAGATGGGCCTCTGTGGCCAAAGAAACAGCCTGCCTCCAAGCCAAGGTTAAGGAGACCAGCAATCCTGCACTTATCCACCCGTCGCCAGGTGAACAGCTCCTCAGCCCCCGTTTATGTGATCACAGCCTCCGCACTCCCAGTCCTCAAGCTGTGCTTTTCCGGTCTGCCCACACCTTTAATAGATAGGAGTGGATGTGCTACCGGAGTGTATGGTTTTCTTTTTTTTTCTTCCTTTGTTTTAGTTTCCTTTTTATTTTTACACTCAATCACTGTACGTCTTTACAACATACGAAATGAATTTCCCCAGCATGAATACACTTAAATGAATTCATTCGCTTACTTGCCCATTCATTTTTTTCAGGTTTTTTGCCACAGGGTGGGTGCACTCACTGGAGAGAGTCAGATAGAGACAGAGAAAGGGAAAGTGAGAAATCTCTTCTCCTTCACTCTCCTCTTGGGATTTTGGGCATGCACGCACACATGCCTGGCATAATTTTTAAGCTGTCGGGTCCGGGATTCAAACTGCAGTCGGTCACATGGGAGTCCAGCACCTTAACCATCATGCCTCCTGCTGGGCCCAACCATTTATTCATTCAACAAACACCAGAGAGGCATTCCCTTTGCACCAAGCCTTTCTCTAAGAACTGACACAGCAAGGCTGAATGCAACGTAGCTCTGGAGCCCCGGAACACAGGCCAGTGGGGAGGGGGCGGGGGGAGGGGGGCTGGAGGGATTAACAACAATGAATTGGTTCATCCAAGAATGGGGTTGAGCCATGGTGCTAGCCTGTGGGATTCAGGGACTTTGGGTAGAGGCTCATTATCTTAATCTGTTATGTTGCTAATAACAGAAATACCTGATTCTGGGTGATTTAGAAGAATAGGGGTTTATTTAGCTCTTGTTTTTGGAGTTCCAAGGTCAAGGAGGCGTATCTGGTGAGGGTAGTGTTGGAGAGGCAGCTCAGGGCATCGCCTGACGAGAGCTTGAGCTGAGCTTGTCCAATCTCTGTGTCTCTGTCTGGTCTCTCTCCTTAGTAAGCCACTAAATGTCAATCACAGGGGCCCCGCCCTGATGTCGGTCTAATCCTGATCACCTCCCAAAGGCTCCTCCTTTCAATCCCGTAGTCAGGTTAAGTAAGTCTACACCCTCTCAGCTCCATGGCGGTGGCTCACCAAATGTTAACACCTGCATATGAGTGAGACACATTCAAATTATAGCCCTTATAAAAATGGAGTGATTTTCTAAGGAGACTTTATATAATGTTTCTGAAGCCTAAAGATTTGGGATGAGAATATAAACTTTGAGAATGGAAAGAATCCCCTTTCACCTCTCCCCTTTCTCGTTCTACTTCATATTCACCTGCACTGATGGAAACCTCCAAGGAAGGATGGTATTGACATGCTCCGTGTTCTCATCTGAAAAGGGGGCCCATGCTGCCTGCCGGGGCTCTGCCAGCCCCTCTGCAGTAGGCGCTATGCCTCTCTCCGGCTGATGGAGAGCTCAGGATCAGAGATGCGAGGTCCTTGCCCAGGTCCCTCAGGAAGGCAGACAACCGCAGGATGTGTGCTAGGCTCCTCCAGCCTCCCGAGCCAGCGCCCTTCCCCTGGGACCCAGGGGCCTCACATGGGGCCAGTGCACAGTGGCCTTTTCCCACCATCCTGGAGTAACTTCGGCCAAGCCGCGCCCCTCCCACTTCTGTTTCTGCTGTGCCCTGCCTCACTGTCCTTGCTCACCCTGTAGAATGAGGTAAGGGCCTCAGGGGAGGCCTGCTGGGTCCTTCCAGAGGAAGCCAAACCAACCATACTCAACATAGCCAGTGAAAACTGTGCGGTAATTATAGCCAACAGGGAAAACTTATGACTTCTCTCCTGTTTATTAGCTCAGGGCCCTCAGGGCAGCCACTTGCCTTCCCCAGAGACACAGCAAGGCCCCGCGGCTGCCTGTGCAGAGCCAGAGGAAGGCTGGGAGGGGACTATGGACTAGTAAGTGCCATGCAGCATCAGAGTTTAGCAGTGTTGCTTCGCGGAGCTTCTGCCGTTAGGATCAGGATGACATCAGACAAACAGGAAGCACATTAACCCCAGGTTGGAGATCTGGGCCACACTTCCGCAGGGCCAAGCCACAGAGAGGAGAGTCCCTTCCCTAATAGAAAATAGAGGGGAAGGCCACGCTATAGCCCCAGGGAGTCGCCTGTTTTAAGGCAGTTCTTAGGGGCCTCCTCACTCAGGTCCACCAGGGAAGCATGGGTAGGAAAAGACCCAGAGTGGGCTGGCCACACCCTGCCAAGCTCTGGCCTGGTCCCTTCAGAGGACCCCCTCTACGTGGAACACAGAGGTTCGTGCGGGCAAGGCCTCCCTTTGGGGAAAATCAGGCCCAAGAGTGAAGGTGGGCCTCTGACTACACTTGCAGACAACGTTTTCTCAGGCCGCCAAGCTTACAGCTATCATCCAAGCATCCACAGAGTGCTAGAACCTTCTCTCAGCCTCTGCGGCCAGCTTCTCTTTCATGGGGAAGGAAAGGGGCCTGGCATTTCTGGAGAACCCATCCTGTGCCCATATGCAGACGTTCCAGTTTCAATTGTGTACCCACCAAACTTTCTGTGTTGAAGTCCTCACCCCTGAACCTCAGAATTGCAGCCTTATTTAGAACTAAGTTCATTGCTTACATGATCGGTTAAGATGCCATCAGACTGGAGCAAGATGGGTCCCTGATTCAATATGGCTGACGTCCTTCTGGAGAGGGGAGATTTGGACACAACCCTGCACACACAATGAGGCCCTGTGAGGATGAAGGCAGAGCAATGCCATGATAAGCCAAGGATTGCTGGCAAATTGCAGAAGCTAGGGGAGTCCCGGAACAGATTCTCTCCAACTCCCACAGTAGGAAGCAACTCTCCCTCCTTGATCTTAACGTCCAGCTTCTAGAACCCAGAGGCAGAGAAAGTTGTTGGGCAAGCTGCAATTTGCGGTACTTTTTTAAGACAGGCGTGGGGAACTGCTGGTATATAACCTTCTCAGACCTCACGATAACCTTGCACAGGGCGGCAATATGACCTTCACCTTACAGATGTGGGAATCACAGCTCAGAGGGGTCGAGCAACTTGTCTGAAGCCACACGTTAACCAAAGAACTCAGGTGAGAGCCCTGCTCTACTCAGCTCTGGGCACTCCGACAGTGCAGGGTTCGCTTGAGCATGGAGTCCTGGGTTTGGTCAGGAGCACAGGCAGCCCAAGCAGCACTGTGGGAGTCCCAGGGAGACAGTGGGCAACCTGGGGTCTGAGTCTAGGAAGAGTCCTGCCGAGTCCCTGCACCCTCCCACATAAGGGGGTGGGGACAGAGAAGTCGGGGTTGTCCCTAAGGGTGCCAAACTGAGACAGCCTGGAGGACCCTGAGAAGGCAGGAATTAGGAGGTAGGAGCTGATGAGGAATCAGGCCCTCAGTTGGCTGACCAAAGGCCAGGGCTTGTACACAGCCCACAGCAGAAGCTTCTGCTACCCGGGGAGTCAGGTGGTCCAGCTGGGAGACTTGGCCTCACGGGTGCCAGAGGCACAGGCTGTTGGAGCATCCTCCAGAGTCCTGAGTCAGCCCGCCTTCCGCTCTGTTACCACTCTCTGTGAGCTTTCAGAGCCCCCTCCAACCCAACTCCCTACCCCAGCCCTGCTCTAGAACACCAGTTATTCCCAGCAGGCCTTGCCCTTGCCCTACCAGGTCCCTGGGGCTTAAGCAGCCATGCCCAGGCAGGCCCGCTCCCCGCAGTTGTCAGCGGTGCCCCTCCTGCATCAGGCCCCGTGAGGGAAGCGCATCCTCCCGCAGCAGGCCCCGAGGATCATTCTTAATCAAAGCACGGCGAGATGGCATCGCTGTCCCCCTGCAGCCTGCAAAACAGGCCTTTTAAGCTCCGTCTCCTGCTATGGGACTGTGGAGGACACAGGGGAGCCGTTGCCAGCAGAGCCGGAGACATGCAGAGACAAGGAGCGGGCTGGCTGTTGCTGCTCAAGAGCAGGGTGTGGGGGCAGGGGAGAAGTGGGGAGGGGCAGCCAGGACCCACAGTGCCAGCGCCCCAGGGGGGCCCTCTCTCAGGGGCTCTTGCAGACCAAGGATCTTCCCCTCCACCAGCTGTCCTTGGGAATCCCACCCCTCTCCCTTGGTAGCTAGGAAGAGGGAGCTGAAAGGGGACATGACATGCTGTGCAGTCCCAGAACTGATTTGCAGTGGGGTCATTACATTTTGCCTTAGCCACTGCCACCCTGCCACCGCAGGACCACTTGACCAGCGTCCAGCCTGTGGGGGGAGCCATGGTGTGGGGTATGATTAGAACTGAGTACAGCTCTGGTCCCTGAGTACCCTGACAGGGACCAGAGGGGCATCAGAGAGGCCAGGACTGACTGCCCCACCTCGTGCCCAGCTCCAGGTCACACCAGAGCCCACAGGCCCTCTTGGGGGCTCCCTTACATGAGCACTCCCTGAGCAGTGGGGAAGCCCCTCCTGTCTATGACTGGCACTGCCCCTTGGGGTATTATCCCTGACACCCCTTTTCCATTGGGTAAGTTGGGCTACCTTCTCAACATGCCCAACACTCTTTTCTAAGCATCCGGGTCCTGGGTCTCTGGATTCCGGTGCAGCTTTGTCCAGGTCACAAAACTTCCTTGCCTGTTTATCACCTGCCAAATGGGGATAATGATAATAGCTACCTCGGGTCAGCAGCATGACGGTGACACATCTGGCCCTGTGGAGAGGTCTTGAGTTTGCACCCCAAGGTCTTCTGTCCATGCCAGGCACACACATGTGCCAGGATCTGGGCTGGCTGAGGCACGCGGTGTGTAGCTATGTGAAGACCCTGTTGGGGGTGGGTGGGTGTGCAGTGCATGCACACGTCTGCATAGGCACATGGATGTGTGTCTCAAGAAATAAATAAATATACTTTAAAAATGATAGTAATAGCTGCCACTTCATAGAGCGATTGCAATTGCGAAGATTAAATGAGACACTATGTTAAAGTATTTAGAGTGGGACATTGTGAGGGAAAGGGCGTAACCAGTACCTCCCAGATGTCTGAAGTGTTTTCATGGAGGGGCACATTCAAGGCCCCCCCAGATGCTGCAGACGTTTTCTCTTTTAGGGATCAACCCTCAGATATTTGTCTGTTTTCTTGGGCTCTGCTGGAGGGAAGGCAAGTTCTCCAGGCAACCTTGAATACCCTTTGCAGAGCCTGAGAAAGGTCCAAAGGGTCAAACCATTCCTGTCTGGGTGGAAGGGACTGCCCCAGTGGGGAGCTCCTTGGGACCTGGGGAAGATTTTCACCTGAAAGATGGGAAGAAGGCGGGGCTTCTTGATTTTACTGCAGAGGGCTGACTCACCCACAGATAGCAGCTCAACAACCAGATATGGTAAAAATCCTCCTGGCTGCTGTCTCAGGACCACCTTAAGCTCCCACCCTAAGTCCCTTTCCTTTAAAAGTCCCTACCCCACCCCCACGCCCCCTTCAGGACTGATAAAACTGATACAACTTCGCATCTACCCCTTTCCTCCCTTGGAAAGTGAATAAACCTTTTCTATCCACTTACTCTCTGAGTCTGTGAATTCTTTCACAGCCCACACCATGAGTACTAAGTAAAAAGCTGGCTATGGGCCGGCCCATGATGTGGTGGTTAAGGCAGCTGGATCCCACATGGCTGACTGCGCGGTTCCAGTCCCAGACCTGGCAGCTTGAAAAACATGCCAGGGACATGTGTATGCATGCCCCAAATCCCAAAGGAATATGGAGGCTTTCTCATTGTCTCCCTCTCTCTGCATGACTCTCTCCTGAAAGCGCACACACCCTAGAGCAAAAAAAAAGATTGGTGTGGGATCATCAGGTGGCCTAACGGTTACGTCACTGGACTCCTATATAGCCGACTTTGGTTCAAGTCATGTAACCGACCTCGATTCGAGTCCTGGACCCAGCAGCTTCAAACTCATGCCCAGTGCGTGTGCACGCATGCCCAGGATCATAAGAAGAGAATAGAACAGAAGGGATTGTGGTGTGGTGTGGCCATCCCACCCCGGGGTGGGGTGGGGTGATTTCTCATTTTCTGTCTCTCTGTCTCTCTGGCAAGCACATGTGCCCTATAGCAAAAATCTCTCTCTCAAAAAAAAAAAAAAAAAAAAAAAATGTTGGCCGTAAGGATGATGATGATGGTGGTGGTGAGGATGGTGGTGATGGCAGTGTCTCAGCCTCCCAACGCCCCTGCTGTTGATGTTAATGTCATCACCCCTCCTGTGGCTTTCCCTGCCCTTGTTACTGTAACTGCCTTTGTGTCGGCCCTTCTAGGATAGATAGCACCATCTGGGATGTGCATACCAAGTATGGATTTATAAAGCTTCAGAACCTTTCATGGCTTCCCCTCAAACTTCTAAAATGTTAATATGGAGGTCAAGATATTTTACATTCCAGTTCTGCCACCCGCCATCAAAGCTCTGGCCTTATCTCCACACACAGCCCACCCGCAGTACTTCTGCTGGGAACCACTCCTGGGCCCCTCTTTCTTCCCCCGTTCAGACCAGCTCCTCCATCCTTAATTATTAATGCCTCTTTTCAAAATTACACATTCCTGGCGACTCGGCTCCAGTGTCCCCTGTCTGACTAAGACTTCCCTGGGAGAGGGCTGGGAGGGCTGAGGATGCGAAATGACATGAGTCTTAATCACAAGTGGAGACTCTGGTGTCAGGATGGCAGCAAACTGGAGGCAGCAGAGATGATCAGTAAGATGCCGAGAGCTGATCTGGAGGAGGAGCCAAATCAGGAACCTGAAGCAACCAAGTCTGTCTCCAAATGGCATTGTCAGATTCGGCCAAGCCCCTTATCACAGCAAGAAACGTAGGTTATTGACTTATCTCGAGTGCCCGGCACCTGCTGGTCAGGTATAGCTACGTACCAGCTAATGTTATCCTCACATCGACCCCATGTGGTCAACGCTATTGTTATCATCCCCACTTTATGGATGAGGAAACTGAGGCACAGAGAGGTTCATCAATTTGGTCAGAGAGTTAATAAGTGACAGTGCCCGGATTTAAAATGGGAGCAGTCTGGCTCTAGAACTCATGGGCCTCACCACTGCTCTCTGTCTTATTGGATCACAGGGACTGTTTGTTTCGATTTCCCCTCTCCCATCTTCGTTCTGCTCCTCCTACCCCCAGGCCCTAGATGTGAGCTTGGGGTGGCAGGAACCAAGTCGTTTTCTATTAACTCGTCAGTTCAGCAATTATTTGCACCCACCACCGGAAGCTAAAGAATGGATGACTATTTGGAACAGACTTAGAACAGTGCCTGGTATGCAGTGTGTCCTAGCTCCCGGCATCATGGCCATCATCACCACCATCACCACCACTGTCACCACCACCGTCACCTACATCCCCGCACAGCACCTGCTGTGAGTGGCTCTTGTGCTGAATGATGGCTAATGAGCTATTTCCCACAATCACGCGCATTCCCAGGAGGGCCGGCTTTTCAGTGTCAGAAAATCGATGCTGTTTCTCTGACTCCCAGAGGACCCCTTTGCTGTTCATCTCCCTTCCCTGGAGATGAGCACACCCTTCCTTCTCCTGGAAGTGGCTCACTCCTGCTGAGTTCTCTGACCTCACTGCACAGAGGTGCTTTTTCCCTCCTCCTTTCACCAGAACACGGAGCCTGGCCCCGATCTGTAAGCCCCTTTCCTTTCCTCCACGTCAAGAGGGCCTTGAGGCTCAGGCTCATCCCAGAAGCAGAAGACAGGTTCAGAACAGAAACTGAGACGTGAGAGGAGGCCGGGGCTCTGGGGAGAGGGGCGCTGGCCCACTGGGCACGTCTTCAGTGGGCTGAGAGAATGAAGGCCCAGAGCATTTCTGAAAATGAAGTGCCAGAGACAGTGACCCAGAGGCGGGGATGTGTCTGGAAGAACTGAGGAGGAACGTTATGAAAAATGCTTTTCTTTGGTCATCTCTTTATTTCTGTATTAAATTCTAGAATTTACCCAGAGGATAAAAAGGCAAAAGCTGAGAAAGGTATGAGTGAAAACAGATCCTAAGCTTTTCAGTGCAATTAGACGCCTGGACTTCTGAAAAGATAAGTGATGTTCATTGCAGGTTGACACCGTCAGGCCCCCAGCACCCTGAGGGCCCTTGTGAGGGGGGGGATGATTTCTCGCTTTCTGTCTCTCTGTCTGTCTCTGTCTGTCTGGCGAGCGCACACACCCTATAGCAAAAACCTCTCCAAAAAAAGAAGAAAAAAAAAAAAGAAATGGGTTTAAGCCAAGTCATTGTGACCTCAGAAGAATTACTCTCTGAGCCTTTGTTTTCTCATTTCTAAGATAAAAATTTCACCACCAACTCTTAAGAGTGAGGAACCATCAGTTCACCCTCTCATGTCCAGACTCTAGCACATAGTAGGCACCCAGGAAGCTGGACTTACTGGTGTCTAAGGTTCCTCAGCTCCCAAAGTCAGGTTCTAAATAACAGGATGCACACTTTTAAAACTGATGAGCATGCCTGTTGAGAAACTCCTCCCGGGCAGAAAGTTTGCTGTTTTACTCTGTAGCACAATGCTTTGTACTAGAAGACACACACACACACACACACACACACAGAGTAAACAGATGGACAGACCACTGTGCTTGTGTGTGCACACATGCATACACAAAGACACATGCACACACGGGGCGGGTGCGTATGCACGACCTTCAGATGGTAAAAATTGCGTGTGCACAAACTTCAGGTAGTAAAAATTGCATCACGCCAGCAACTGGGCTCCCTGTGTAAACGATTTCTGATAAACCCTTACCAATTTGCCCTGGTAGAACAAGGACCACTTATTTGTTGTGGTGCCAGCCACCCCTGCAGCCTGGCTCTTCTGCTGAGAGTGGCCATGGGTGAGGGAGGACTGTCTGGACACCAGCACCCTTCTCCTCTCCTAGCACCCATTACCTCTGGGCTACCTGGATGGCACCTCCCCACCCCACCCCCACCTCCACGTTGTTTTCATCCGCCTTTAACCCTGTTGTCATGGGGTGGGGGGTGCTCAGGGAACTGAGGCAAGGGTCCTTTCAGATGGGCCACCTTCCTCCAAGTCTCCTGAGCCATCTCTCCCTTTTCTGTGATTCCCGGTCATTCTCAGTGCAGTGCCCAACTGGGCATATGACCTGGCTCAGGCCCCAGCTCCTACATTTTCCCAAGATATGTGACCTTGACGAGTCCCTGAAGGTCTGAGAGGGCTACACCCAACCCCTGGCTTCTGCAGGCGTTGCCTCCCTGCCATGCTCCGACCATGGGACTGTACACACCAGGCTCCTGCATCCTGGCTGTGCATGAGGTCTACTGGGTCCTGTGGTGGCTGTTGTTTACAAGCCCCCAGGTGTGACTGCTGGCAGACCCCAGCCTGGGTGCTCTGCACCCACCTGCCCACCTCTGTCCCCAGCCCCAGCTACCAGATTGTTCACCTAGCAACTACCGCCTTGCCTTGATCAACATTGTCGCAGATCACCGTGTGCCTTTGTCAGGGCCTTAGGTGGCTCTGCATCTTAGAATAAAATCCAGATTTTTAAACATGCCTCACGAGTCCTTTCCTAGTCTGGCCCCTGCCTTTGTATTGGAACAGCACCAACTCTGAAGCGAGACAGGCCAAGTTCAAGTCCCAGCTCTGCTTGTTACCAGTTGTGTGACCTTGGGAAAGTAACCTTGCTTCTCTGTGCCTCAGGTTCACCATCTGTCCAATGATAATAATAATAGCACCACCTGCAGAGGGGTGGTGGAAGGATTAGAATAGTCGACGCGTGTAAAGTGCTAGAAGAGCGCCTTGCTCATAGAAAGGCCGTAGAAAGGCTTCACTCGGTTGTCATCAGAATTCTAGTCTTGCTATGACACTGAAGAGATGTGGAATCCATGCCCTGTTGTGGGCCGGGGAGGCAGATGTGGGGAAATCTCAGGCAGCTTGCCAAAGGAAGTGGCATTCGAGGTGTACCTTGAAGAACAGGCAGGACTGCTCCCCATAGACACCCGAGGATAGGTCGTTCTGGTCAGGAGCTGTGTGAGCAGGGGTGACGGTGAGCTGTCACCTCAAGAGAAGTGAATAGCTCTGTCAGCTTGGGAGCAGTATGGGATTCATCCGGGCATCTAGGTTAGGGAGAGTTCACCAAGACCCTTAAATCCCTGGTTGTGAAGTTTCCATCTTGTCTTTTGGGCAGTGGGAGCCATTGAAGGTTGTTGAAGGAGAATCAAGACTCAAAGCTTCGCTCTGGGCAATAAATGCATTTAAAATCACAGAAAAATCAGTCTAGAGCTCCTACAACAAATGGTTGCAAATCAAATGTCTTAAAACAGAAATTTATTTTCTTGCAGTTTGAGAACCCAGACATCTGAAATTGAGACCTTGGCAGGGTTGGTTCCATCCGGAGGCTCAGAGTGAGAGCCCACCCCGGCTTCTCTTCCAGCCTCTGATGGCTGCCGACCCGCCGTGCTGTTCCTTGGCCTGTAGACATAACACTCCCACTTCCGCCTCCATCTCCGTGTGGCCTTCTCTACGTATCTGTCTGTCCTAAATCTCCCTCCGCCATTCTCTTATGAGGACCCCTCTCTTTGGGTTTAGAGCCATCCTAAATCCAGACAATCTCATCTTGAGATCCTTAATTACATTCGCCAAGACCCTCTTTGCAAATAAGGCCACCTCACAGGTTCCGGGGTAGGACATGGACATATCTTTTGAGGGTGGCCATTCATCCCAGTCCAGGCCTCTATAACCATTGCCCAGGCACATGTCTTTACTTAAATGTCAAACTCCTAGGATCAGAAGGGATTGAGATTCCTGAAGTGCAAAAGTGCCCTGCATTGTTGGTTTTTCCCTGTGGTTCCTCTGCTCTGTAAATGGGAGTGTGGAGGGCCGGGGCCAGGCTCAGGGGTGGGCGGGGGAAGCCTCTGTGATCTGGACCCACTCAGGTTCTTAGCCGGGATGTATGTTAGAATTACCGTGGAAAATGTTGGAAAAATACCAGTGTCTGGCCGATGCCTCCTGAGATTCTGGTTTAATTAGTCTGGGTGAGGACTGGCATAGGAACTTTTTACAATTCCTTCTTGTTATTCTCGTGCGTTCTCAACAGGGCCCTTATAACACCTCAGGGATGAACACTGGTGTTTAGGAAGCAAGAAAACTGTAGATACCGCAATAGTTTGCAACTAACAACAGGGTCATTGTACAGAAATGTACATACGGTTTATCTACAGTATTCAAATTTCACAGGGTTTAGTGTCTAAAAATACAGTGCATTAGTAGAAGTTTTGAAGTATGGGAAGGCCCGCAGATCAGGAGATGAGCGCCATTGAAGATACTGTGTGGTGCACAGTTCTCAAGAGGAGGGGACAGGTCACACCTTGGAGAGGAGGACAAGGTGGGCGGAGGGGGACATCAGTGGACAGTGGCCCAGAGAGTGAGAGCCCCATGGAGAAGGTGACTGGATGGTTTGCATTTAAAGGTGTGCTTGCTGGGTCAGGTAGTAGCAATGGGAAGGCCCCAGGTTCTGGTCCCAGGCTCCGTTCCACGGTCTTGGAACATACACACATCCCTGGGATACTGGCTGATGGAGGCTGGGAGAGCACTGCAGGGTGAAGGCCCTGTGGGGGCCTTTCTCTCTCTCTCTCTCTCTCTCTCTCTCTCAGAAGAAATAAATAAGCAAACTAGTTTTTAAAAAGAAAAGTGTGCTTGCTGGCAAATTGTTTACTGTTTCTAGGAATTGGCTGACCCCGGGAGGGCATCCCCTCCAGGGCCGGCAAGGTCCTGGATGCCAACATCCGAATTCAGAAGATGAAAGACTTAGTTAATACAGCAGCGAAGACGGAGAGCTAGAGAAGAAAATGTCCACCGAGGCTCCTGGAGACGTGGGGGGTGGACAATAATAGTAACAGGCTGAGAAACTTGGAATTTTTTCTGGGCCACTGTATTCCTGGAACAGGTGCTAAGAGGGAGTCTCCCCAGATGCATCCTTATCCAGTATCCTGATGTAGATCTGAAGAGGGCCCCCATTCCCCGGCAAGGGCTGTGTGCCCACTTCCCCGAGGGCCCACAGCCTTGTGGAAAGTGCAGTACCTTTTAACAGCAGCAACAAATGAGAATTTAGAGTCCTCTTGTGTTTTATTTTGCTCTGTAATCAGCTGCTGAATTTGGCCTAATGGGATTCTAATGTTTTTAAAAGCCAATTTAGTAATCTTTGTATTTTCGATGGATTGTGAAAGGGCTATTAGTTATTTATATCAGTGTACACATTCGTGGCTGCAAATGGCAGATTTATGCTTTTATGTGCCATTAACATCTACACTGTGTTAACAGCAGCATTTAGCCAGCTTTCAAAAGTCTGGCCTAATCTCCTCTATGCCTACACACACACACACACACACACACACACACACACACACAGAGTCATTCCATGTGGTCAGCCATAGGGTAAGTCAACTTATTAAACATTCTAGTGAATACTTCCCCACTATATCACATCAAATAAGTATTAAATCTATAGTCACCAGGCTGTTTAATTGAAGATAATCGTCTTTGAAAACTTAGAATACAATTAGATGTACTTAACACTAAAGCTTGGTTAACATGATTTAATCTTTCTCGGGTGACTCAGGCCTTGGGGGCCTTCCTTATGAATATAAATGATCCTCACCCTTACTCTGCAGAAATTCTATTAGATATTCCCTCTTGGAAGCCTGCCAGGGATACCAGCTTCCACTGGAGAAGGTATCCTTGCTAGCACCTGGAAATGGTTTCTAGACATCCCTGGGATGAGACAAATCTGTGAATATTTGTCCTTGGCATAAAGTGCTTCTGACAGCTGGCGTGAAATCTCTCTCTCTCTTTTTTCCCTTTAGTCCCCTTTCATTTCTATTACAGGCAAAAACCTTCAGCAGTGTAGTAATAGGGCATTAACACCTTTTTTCACACTTAGTAATCTTTCTTTTCCATCAAGAACTCTACCCAGGACTCATTCACTAGTTCAGTGTGTTTATTGAGTATCAGCAAGATGCAATGAGTTGAAGAGTTAGTAACAGGAAAAGGTACAACTAAATTTGTGTCCGAGAACGTAACGTATGCTCAGATAATGAATCCAAAAGATCTCTGAAATGGATGTAAACCTCCTGACCACCCCCACTGCCCATCATCTCCTTTTTCTCCTCCCACTGTGTTCACCTTCTCTAGATGAACTATAGTCAGGTACAGAATGGTCAGAAGTAAAATTGAGCTTGGAAGTAAACAGCTAAAAATAGCCTCAGAATATCTTTCAAAGAGAAGAGGTATTAAGTTTTGGGCCAGACCTACCTGATTTTAAGACACTCATGAAGCTATAATAATTAAACAGTCAGTTCTAACACAGAGGGGAAAAAAAAAAAAAGAAAAAAACTACATGAGTGGGATACAGTAGGAAACACTGATGTTGCCTTACCTATATCTGGAGATAAAGCACATGATGAAGTGGAGTTATTTTAAACCACTGGTGAAAAGATAGATTATTCAGCAAACATTGCTGCAACTGTTTAGTCACTTGAGAAAAAAAATTGTTTTGATCCCTACCTCACTCCTAACAGATCAAAGTTTTATTAAAAATGAAACTAAGGCTGGCCCCTTAACACAGTGACTGGGATAGCCAGATTCCACATGGCCAACTACAGTTCAAATCCTCGCCCAAGTGATATGAAAAACATGCTGGGTACATGTGTGTGCATGCCCAAAATCCCAACAAGGTGGAGAAATGGAGGGGTTGCAGCCTGACCATGCTCCACTGGGGGTGCTTTCTCCCTCTTTTTCTCCTTCTTTTTCTCCCTGTCTTTCTGTCTCTTTCTGGTAAGCTCATGTACCCTCTGGCAATTAAAAAATATGAAACTGGGACCAGCAGTTAGCTTAATGGCTGTGTCACTGGACTCCCATGTAGTTGACTGCGGTTCAAGTCCTGGACCCGGTGGCTTAAACTCATGCCGGGCTCATGTGCATGCGTGCCCAAGATCCCGAGAGGAGAATAGAGGAGAAGGGATTGCGGCATGGCCATCCCCCCTGGGGGGTAATTTCTCGCTTTCTGTCTCTCTGTCTCTCTCTGTCTTTCTGGCGAGGGCACACGCCCTATAGCAAAACCCTCTCAAAAGAAAAAAGAAACTAAAACTCCCAGAAGAAAACATGATTATTTTCTTAATAATATTGAATAGGGGAAAGACTTTCTGAATGTAACCCAAGCCCAGATCCTATAGAGAGAAAGACCAATACATTTGACTGCATTAAATGAAAACATGATGTCGACCTGGAAAAATACTATAAGCACACTTGAGGGCAAATGATGACAAACTAGGAAATATGTGTGCATGACACGGAGGCAAAGGGCTATTTCCTTAATATCTAAGGAAGTTTTACATAGTCATAAGAATTTTACAAATCAGTAAAACTATCAATAAGAATTTGGTATTCCTATAGAAAACAAGGTAAAGGATATACAACAGCTGTTCAGAAAGGAAAACAGGTGCTAAAAACCATACAAAAATTTTTTTCGGGACCAGCAGTTGGCATAATGGCTATGTCGCTGGACTCGCATGTAGGCGACCATGGTTTGAGTCCCAGACCCGGTGGTTTAAACTTATGCCAGGCATGTGAGTGCATGCCCAAGATCCCGAGAGGAGAATGGAGGAGAAGGGATTGCAGCTTGGTCATCCCCCCTGGGGGGGGTGTGTGTGATTTTTTGCTTTCTGTCTCTCTGTCTCTCTCCGTCTTTCTGGCGAGCGCATGCACCCTATAGCAAAAACCTCTCCAAAAAAAAAATTTTTTTTTCTTGCTTGTCATTACATGAAATCAAATTAGGTACCATTTTTCCAGCTGTACATTGGATATGATATGGTGTACACACGTATACTTTTTTTTTTCATAGCACTTTACACTGTTGTACTTACATGAAGTATACTCTCTTACCAAATGCATATCACTTTCATCCATACAAAAGTCAAGAAAGTCTAAGTTAAATCATCATGAGCTGGGAAGTGTTGGTATTTGGAGCATACATTTAGAACACAAGTACCAAGATAGCAAGTATCTGGTATGTTGTACAGGGTTCTCACACCGAAAATTGTGCCTAGCACCTAGTAAGTGCTCAAGTAATACTTAATGAGGGAGTGAATGAGCAGAGCATTTTGCCATTTCTTTTTTGCAATCCTCTGTTATTTTGCGTGGTGTGTGTGTGTGTGCGCGTGCGTATGGTGTGTATTGTGTGTGTGGTGTTTTAGACAGGATCTCAGTGTGCTGTAGCCCTCCTACCTCAGCCTTCTCAGGAGCTGGGACCACAGGTGTGTGCTGTCATACTCAGCTTTTTAGAGTTGGCCAGGAAGCAAACCCAAGCCTCCCTCGTGGCCTCAGTCTGCCAAAAGCAGCATCCAACACATGCTGTGTGGCTTGGCCAGTTGATTTGTTGTTGCTGTTGCTTTTTGCTTTTTTCAGGGTACATATTCTCACCAGAAAGAGAGAGAGAGAAAGTGAGAAATCACCTCCCAGACAGGGTGGCCACAGCACAATTCCTTCTCCAATCTCTTCTGAGGATTTTGGGCATGCACATGTACATGCCTGGTGTGATTTTTTTTTTCTTTTTTTGGAGAGGTTTTTAGCTATAGGGTGCGTGTGCTCACCGGAAAGACAGAGAGAGAGAGAGAGAAAGCAAGAAATCACCCCCCAGGGGGGGATGGCCACACCACAATCCCTTCTCCTCCATTCTCCTCTCGGGATCTTGGGCATGCACGCACGCACGCACACGTGCCCGGCGTGAGTTTAAGCCACTGGGTCCGGGACGCGAACCACAGTCGACTACATGGGAGTCCAGCAACATAGCCATTACACTAACTGCTGGTCCCCCTTGTGTGATTTTTCAAGCCACCGGGTCCAGGAGGACTATATACCGACTAAGTGGGATCCAGTGCCCTAACCTCTGCACCACCTGCTGGCCCAGCCAGTTGATTTTTTTTCTTCATACCGTCAGCGTTAGAGCCACACTGTCATCCCATTGTCTCTGTGTGCCTTATACCATATAGTAGGAGTCCCTCACCCCAGGAGGGGACCAGGACGTAGACTGGGGCTGGTCTTCCAGGCCATGCAGCAGCAGGTGCGTGGCAGGCCAGCCAGTGAGGCTTCATCTGTGTTTGCAGCTGCTCCCCATCACTTGCACTGCCTCCTGGGCTCGACCACCTGGTGAATCATTGGCAATATTGGGTTCTCATGGGAGTGGGAACCCTACTGTGGCATGATTGTTTCATTGTATTTTGCAATGTGGTTGTGGTGGAAATGGGGTGAAGCTTGGGTCATCCCAGGACCAACCGTCTCGTCAGCCACCCCCATACGTGGATGGATTGTCTTCCATGAGGCTGGACCCTGGTGCTGGGAAGGTTGGGGACTGTTCCCATATATGGTGCCTTTGTGGCAGCACAGCTGTGGCCATGAGCTGATCTCAGGGCTCATACTCCTCATCCCAGGTTCTAATTAGCCCCCTTCACTCCCGAGTGGACTGTGAGAAGCTGGCTACCTCTGACTCACATGGGAAGGGGCACCTCATAGGGTCACCATGAGCTACTCCCTTCTTTGCTCCCCTCTCTGTCTCTGCCCTTGTCTCTACCCCTCTCTGTCTCCACACCCAGCAGCTACACAGGGTTTCCTCATTGCTCAGGATCTCCCTCTCCAGGCTGCGAGCTTCCTACAAACAGGGCCTGCAGCTCTTCGGGTCTTGAGGTTTCAGAAGTCATATATGGGTGGGGCCCGAAAAGATGAATGTGAACTTGCTGGGCACCCAACAAAAATGGAGGAACAAGGGACCAGCAGTTAGCGTAATGGCTATGTCGCTGGACTCCCATGTAGTCAACTGTGGTTAGAGTCCTGGAGCCGGTGGCTTAAACTCACGCCAGGTGTCGGTGTGTGCATGCCCAAGATCCAGAAAGGAGAATGGAAGAGAAGGGATTGCAGCGTGGCCATCCCCCTTGGGGAGATGTCTCTCTGTCTCTCTGGCAAGCGCATACACCCTATAGCAAAAAAATCTATCAAAAAGAAAATGGAGAAACAAGGTCTAGAGATGATGAGGGAGTGAAAGAAGTGGACATCTTAGGTGTCCGTGGACACAGCTTCTAGAATGTTGGCCATGAATGGGAGGAGAGAGAAACATGATGGCTGGAAGTCAAAATCCTTCTTGGCCCAATGCTCACAATCCTCCATGACCCAGCCCTGCCTCCCAGTCCAGCTTCTTCTGCAACCTTCTGCTTCCTTCCATAGGCAGAGCACATTCTCTGGGCTTCTGTTCTTCCCATGAATGTAATATTAATACTATTAATAATAATGGCTAGAGGAGCCAGCAGGTAGCACAGTGGTTAAGGTGCTGGACCCCCACATGGCCAATCATGGTTCAAGTCCCAGACCTAGTAGCTTGAAAATTACACTCGGTGTGTGTGCGTGCATGCTCAAAATTCCAGGAAGAGAATGGAGGAGAAGGGATTGTGGTATGGCCATCCCCTCAAGGGGTGATTTCTCCCTTTCCCTCTCACTGCCCCTCTCTCAATGGCAAAAACCTAATAACGATAGTAATAATGGCTAACATTTACTGAGCCAAGATTTATATGCATTAACTCCTTTGATCTTCCATTGAACGGCCCTCTGAGGGTTATACTATGACTATTCTCCTAGTATTGGCAAGGAATTTGAGGTACTGGGAGGCTAAATAACAAGGCTAAGGTGACACCACTGAGAACTAACAGAGCTGCAACTCAACCTGGCTTCACCATTCACACTCTTACAACTTTGCTCAAGGCATCTACTTCCTGAAGTCCCGGCTCCTGTGATGATCACCCAGGAGTGTCCCGAAGTTTCTAGACTGACCTACCCCCACCCCTTACTGTGCTGTACAGAGGGACCCCACGCACACCCCTGTGCTACTGTTCATCCCATCGTATTTCAGTCGGTGGTGGGTCTGCCTCCCCAGCCAGCCGGAGCCTTAGAGGACAGAAATGTGCGCTATCATTTTTGTGGTACTCAGGGTTTGGGTTGAATTCATGAGTGACCCTCCAGTATTTTCATGTTCTTTTAAGAAGGTCAACACATTATTTAGCATACACACTTCAGGCTCTATCTCTGGGCATGGCCTTTTCCGTTTCTGAAGTTTCTTCATCTTCGTGTTTCCTACATCTTCTTTCTGTAGTTTGGCATCAGATTGCCTAAGAACTTTCTTTTTGAATGTAATTCCTTCTGGGGGAAAACATGAACCACTGTTGGGCTTAAACTAATTGGAATAGGGCCTGTTTCTCACAGACGAAGGGGTTTGTCCAGCCAGCCCTGAATTTATTTCCCACTGCCAAGTCTCTGAAAATAAAAAGGGGTTGGCAAACCAGTTGTACAAACATTTAAAAAAAAAAAAAGAATCATTTCCTATCTTGTTTCTTAATAAATTTAGCAGTAAAAGAAACCCTTCTGGCAACGTCTATGTTATTGAATCCCTAAATCTTTAGCTTCAGAGAACTTCGCTTAGATTATTAGCCAGAATTTCTCGGCCCCCTTCCCTGGGCCAGGCTGCCCATATGTATTATCCCATAACGGCCCCCCAGCCATGCTGGAGGGAGGGCATTGGCCACACTGCTGCAAGATGGCAAGGTGAGAATTGGAACCTGCCCTTGGGACCAGCAGTTAGAGTAATGGCTATGTCGCTGGACTCCCATGTCGTCGACCGTGGTTCGACTACCCGTCCCTAGCACACCATCATAGTTGTACCCTTCCCATTCCTACACCTCAGCCCCATGCACACATGGGAGCAGGTAAACCCTTGGGCGCTTACAGACAGCATAGAACCAACTAACAAGTAATATAGTGTCAGGGAGTTTAAGTGCCATAAAGAAAAAAATGGGGCCAACAGGTGGCGTGGTGGTTAAGATGCTGGATCTCACATGGCCAACTCTGCAGGTCGAGTCCCGCACCCAGTAGCTTGAAAAACACAATGGGTGCATGTGTGTGTGCCCAAATCCCTCCAAGAGAATGGAGGAGAAGGGATTGCAGCATGGCATTCCTCCCTGGGGGTGACTTCTCTCTCTCTCTCTCTCTGTCTCTCTCACACATACACACACACACACACACACACACACACACACAAATGAGCTTGCTCTATGGCAAAAATCTAAAAGAAAGAAAGAAGAAATGAAACTGGTGGAAGAGTGGTGTGGGTATTTTAGTAGAGCAGTCCGGTCTCCCTGAGAAAGTAATTGACGTTTGAACAATCGGGAGCGTGCTGCACGTACCCGAGGGAAGAGAGGAGAGCAGAGACGGCCATGAGCCACAGAAGGCTGTTTCCATGAATGATGCCTGCAGAGATGACGGTGGTCCCATAAGGTGGTAATAGGACACGCCGTGTAGCCTGGGTTCAAACCCAGGCAATTTGAACCCAGAGCCTTTGCTCTTAACTGTTACCTTATCCCATTTTCCAAGGAATGGTGGATTCCCACATGTCCTTGGGTCCACTAATCACGTGGAAACACAGAGAGGAGACTGAAAGGGTGGCAGGGCGTTTTATTTGCCATGGAGCCACCCATACATATAGGAAGATGGGCACACGGGGAACAGAGCTGCAACCCGATTGCCCCCCAGCAGAGATAAATGCTGGGCAGTGGCCCCGGCTCCCACCTGGACAGCGGCTCTCATATTTTATATTCTGAAGGGCCAGCCGAAAGGTTTCCTGGCTCCAGTTGCACAAGATTTTGAATAGATGATCCCCAGGACTGTTTGAATCCAGACATTTAATAAACAAAACTGCACGTTTGTGGAAACCGGGTATTTACCAGGTGCTTATTATAGGCTGGAAGCTTTACATAGATTATCGTGCTTCAGGGCCACAAGAAACCTATGAAGTAGATAGTTCAACCCCTCTTTGCAGTTTTGGAAACTGACTGGAGAGGGACGTTCTCTGTCCAGGTCACGTCAACGGCAGCAGCAGGAGGGGAGCTCGCCAGTGCAGGGGGCCAAAGGTCATGCCCAACCCACCCTGCCCTGCCCCTTCCCCGGCAGAGCTGGAAAGTTCTTTTAGGATGGAATCTGGGCACTTGAAGACTGATTCATCGTTTTTATTATTATTATTATTATTATTATTATTATTATTATTATTTTATGTTTTTGTCATAAGGAGCATGCACTCATCAGGGAGAAGAGAAACAGAGAGATACAGAGAAAGGGAAAGTGAGAAACCACCCTCCAGAGGTGATGGCCATGCTGCAATCCCTTCCCCTCCCTTCTCCTCTCTGAATTTTGGGCACACACATGTGCCCAACATGATTTTCTTTTTTCTTTTAATATTTTTAGAGAGGGATTTTTGGTTATAGGACACGGGCACTCACCAGAGAGACTAAGAACAAGTGTGAAATCACCCCCAAGAAGGGATGGCCATATGGCAATCTCTTCTCCTCCATTATGTTGGGCATGCATGCACATGCACTCGGCATGATTTTCAAGTCACTGGGTCCAGGACTCAAACCACGATTGGCCACGTAGGAGTCCAGTGCCTTAACTACCATGCCACCTACAGGACTCTGCCCAGCATGATTTTCAAGCCTCCAGGTCGAGGACTCGAGCCGTAGTAGGCCATGCAGGAGTCCAACATCTTAACCACCACACCACCTTGATTCATCATTTTTAGGACTCAAAGACCCATTTGAAAATTTAAATGCACTGTCCTCTCAGACAAATATACAACGTACCCCAAAGTGATAGAATTTCAGGGAGACCTTGGCCCCTCGAGCCCACTGTGGACCCTGGCTTCTGATCACCTGCTCTCTAGGGAAATTATTTTCTTTAAGTCCAGTAGAAGTCATAGTTAAACCTTAATTCCCTATGTCTTTAAACTTATATCTTAATTACTAGGCCATGGCTGTCCTTGGCATCAATAATGGGAACTGATGCGTAGTCCAAAATTTAGGCCTGCATCTGACTCTGAAATATGATATGGAGAGCTTCTCACGGACCTAGCTGATTCTTACACCAAAAATAAATAAATAACTCCAGTTTATGAGTATGCTCCATACAGACTCCTCAAAAGGAAAAAAAAGAATAGGAAACTCTGGTGTATAATCTTTGCATAATAGATCAATTACAGATTTCTCAAATCTCTGTGATCTAGCATCTGAAGCTTCTTTGAATAATTATATTTTCTCATTTTAATTTTATAACCCTATAAAAGAAGAAGGAATAATTCTAAAGGAAATTGTTTATTCTTGCAAAAAAGCATCAAGTAGCCCAAAGCTGGGTTTGTACACAGGAACTGATGTTCACCCCAGTTAATGTATGCTGAGAACCTAAAACATGTGAAATACTTGGGTACACGGTATTTCATTTCACGCGCCAACTTGCATCTGCAACTTCATGAGGGAAAGAGGATCATCACTATTGCCCATCATTTCACAGAAGAGAAAACTGAGGTTCAGAGAGGTTCCGGGACCTGCCCAGGGTCAAACAAGGGTGGAAATCGGCAGAGCCAAGAGGAAGCTCTGGGTGCCAGACTCCAAATCTCATTTGCTTATGCCTCAGCGGACATGGGAAGCAATATTTTAAGATGCAAAATAGGTTAAGTTGCTGCGAATAATGCAAATACTAAGAGCAATCCCTTGAAAACACACGAGTCATTTGTCGTATTAATTAGACAACCTTCTCCCCAGCATTCAGGGCCCAACCTTCAGGTCTTCTTTGCTGAGAAGCCCCGACTGCCTCCCCCTTCCCACAAGCAGAGGCCTTTGTTACCCTAAAACGGATCACTCATCAGACTGGGTCACGATTATTGGTGTTTTTGCAGTGAGCTCTTCAAGGGCTAGCAAGTCCCTGAATTAGAGTCAGGGATGTGGGGGTATGAGAGGAATATCTGGCCCAGGTGTCATTGCTGTGGCAACTGCTACTTGACTTAGCCTCTGATTCAATGTCTCAGCAGGTGAGCAAACAGGAAGAAGCCAAGATGACTCAGCCATCCCTCCAGGGGTGAATGGGAGGCCATGAAGGGAGAGGCAGAAGCCAATCTTGGGTGGTGGGCACTTTCGCGAAGGGCCTGTCTTCCCTGAAAGCTCAGGGTTCCTGCAATGCACCACCAAGTGTTCAGTGATACTGGTCTGGCCAGCAGTGCTTTCTAGTTAGGGCCAGATTGTGTACGGCATGGTCCACTGTGTTTTTCCAACTGCCCAGCTCAACCCCTTGGCAGGTGACAAAATCACTTAATGCCACAGCTTCATTTTTTATTAATAAGATAGAAAAGAGAGGATGAAGGGGAAGGGAAGAGAAATTAATGAGAGTGCATCACACATATTGGATCATGGGAAAAGTCATGAAATAGTTTTCTACGTTTTTCTGTGCAAACATGCTTCATGAGGGAACCAGCAGTTAGCGTAATGGCTATGTCGCTGGACTCCCATGTAGTCGACCACGGTTCGCGTCCCGGACCTGGTGGCTTAAAACTCACGCCGGGCGCGTGTGCGTGCATGCCCAAGATCCTGAGAGGAGAATGGAGGAGAAGGGATTGCGGCGTGACCATCCCCCCTGGGGGGGTGATTTCTCGCTTTCTGTCTCTATGTCTCTCTCTGTCTGTCTGGCGAACGTACGCGCCCTATAGCAAAAATCTCTTGAAAAAATAAAACAAAAAAAACATGCTTCATGATTGTTCAACAACCTAGTAGTAAGGGTCAGTGTTATTTTCTATGGATTTTTTTTTCTTCATGAAAAGTGTGTGTGGGAGGGAGGTGTACACTGGGCTGTGATATAAAATATATTCTTATTCTGAGTCACAGTCAGAAATGTTTGGGGAAAAAAAATGGAGAGCAATCTTAGGGGAAAAAATGCACTAGATCAGTTTCCTGAGTATAGGAACATTAAAGTCAAATGGTCGTTGGTATTAGTCATCTGTTACTCATTATTCCTCAAAAAAAATATCTACTAGGGCTGGCTTCCTGATTGTCTCAGCCTCCGTTAGGCATAAAGGTAAACCGTTTAGGAAAAGGGGGCCAGCTGAGGGTGCAACAGTAAAATCAATGTCCTGCAAGGCCGACCCACATGAGAAGGTTCGGGATTCCCTGAGTATGCCAGGCGTGCATGTGCCCATTGATCTGGGGCTGGCTAAGGCTGGGGGTAGGTTGTGGCATCAAGACCCTGTTCAGGGTGCTACTTCTCTGTCTCTCTCCCTCACTCTCTGTTTCTCTTGCTCATGAAATAAATAAATACATAGATTTTTTTTTAAATTTCACTAGGAAATGAATGGTTCAGTGTGGCTGGAGCCATTAATTAGGCATTAGAGGACTGGGGAATATGTAACAAGGGTCTCTTCTCCACAGGAGGGACTTTTTCTCTGCTGAGACTTTGCATTCTGTGTCCCCTCTCCCTGCAGTTGTATGAATCATCCAGAAGCCGTGTGTTCGTAGTTTATTGTTACCAACTTCTTTTGTCTATGCCAATGCTGTCCGTTCAATATAAACAACTGGGATATGTCTTCAGCTTCTTCTCCATCTCCAAAGTGCCCAGGAGGGCTGGAAACACAGCAGGCACTCAAAAAGTGCTCCTATTAATGGCAGCTACTCATTCTTCATGTCCCTGATAAGATATCCCTTCATTCCTAATCTTCTACCGTAGAGCATTCCTCACATGGCTTTGTGGTTATGTGTGTAAGCAGTCTTTCTGCTAAACCTAGACTGGGAGCTCACTAAAGATGAGAGTTATGTGTATTCTGTCCATCACTGTGTCCTCAGCTCCTGACACACCGTGGTGTCTGCCTTGGTCTTTGTATCCTCAGTAATTGGCACTCGGTGGGGGTATCTGTTAGTTTTCACCATAACCATAGTGAGTAACAAGCAGCCCTGTTGCATCCTCAGCCCCTGACACAGCACAGTGTCTGCCTTGGTCATTGTATCCCCAGTGATTGGCACTTGGTGGGTGTATCTGTTAGTTTTCACCATAACCATAGTGAGTAACAAGCAGCCCTGTTGCATCCTCAGCCCGACACAGCACAGTGTCTGCCTTGGTCATTGTAGCCCCAGTGATTGGCACTTGGTGGGTGTATCTGTTAGTTTTCACCATAATAGTAGTAAGTGACAAGCAGCCCCACTATCTCGGTGGCATTTGCTTCTGTAGGTCAACAGGGCAGCTCTAAGCTCCAGGTCAGTTCTAGATCTGTTCTGTTTATTCTTCAGTCTCTTTAGAGCATCAGGTTAACTAGGGCATTTTTTCTCATGACAAAGGCAAAGGCACAAGAGAGCACATTCAAATTTACAAATATTTTTCAGGCTTTTGATTCTACCGTGTACATTAACATATCTGTGACCAAAGTAAAACACTAGTCAAGCCCAACGTCGAGAAGCAAAGAAGTACCTCTCCTAGGGGGAACCAGCAGTTAGCGTAATGGCTATGTCGCTGGACTCCCACGTAGTCGACCGCGGTTCGCGTCCCGGACCCGGTGGCTTAAAACTCACGCTGGGCGCGTGTGCGTGCGTGCCCAAGATCCCGAGAGGAGAATGGAGGAGAAGGGATTGCGGTGTGACCATCCCCCCTGGGGGGTGATTTCTCGCTTTCTGTCTCTATGTCTCTCTCTGTCTGGCGAGCGCTCACGCCCTATAGCGAAAAAAAAAAAAAAAAAACTCTCAAAAAAAAAAAAAAGAAGTACCTCTCCTAGGGAGGCTGGGATTGTGAAGGGAAGAGTGAATACTATTTAATAATCTACCCAAGTAAGTTTTCAGGTTCTTGCTAAATGTTTATGGAATGGAAAGGAAGGGAAGAGAATAATTGGATCCCAGGGACTTCCCAAGGGTATTCACCATATAAGTAACAAAGGCCCACGGGACTCTTCTACCTCCTGACATGTATCTCCACAGAGAAAGCCTAAAGCCTTGTCTAACAGATAACAACCCAGCCACCCAGAGTTAAATTTGTTGGGCAAATAAAGTCAGTCCTCTGAAGCTATTGCCAACACAGACAGCTCCTGCAGGGAGCCCAGAGACCAGAGCTGCCTCTGGAAGGGAGAATGAGGGCTATGACCACTTGATTCTCAGGAAGCACCTCTAAGTAGATAGAATTTCTGCCAGGTCTGCAGAAGGGATTCTGTTTTGCGTCTTTTGGAAAAGTGTGTGTTCAGAGGAATGACCACATGTTTGTTCAAATTAGCAGGTCAGGGAGGCCAGCCACAATACAGTGCTCTCCATACCACCTCCACATGGGAAGGTCCTGGGTTTGCATTCTGGGGCCTCCTCGTAGACACCAGGAATGTGTGTGCGTGTGCCTGGGATCTGGGCTGACCATGGCTGGGGGTGGATCACAGTAGGGGAACCCTGTTGGGTGCTCCTCGACCCCAGAAGAAATAAATAAATAAACTTAAGGGAAAAATCGGTAGATCAGGACTTTGAGGAGACCTTTTAAAATAACTGAACTCCATTTCTCAAAGGAGCCCAGAATGACAGTTCTCAGGCTGACCTTATCATATCAACAATGGCGTGCTTTGAGATCGCATGGAGTTTTGCACCCCTTCCTTGGTTAGCTGAGAAATAAGGCTCCTTTTCATTCTCTCTCTTTCTCTTCTGACTGCAGGGGTGCTGTGCCTGCCAGACAGCCTGAATCTTCACAGAGACCCCCAGCGGTCCAGCAAGCCGGGAGAACTGCCCATGTTCAGCCAGTCGGAGTTGAGGACCATTGAGCAGTCCTTGCTGGCCACCCGTGTGGGCAGCATCGCCGAACTGAGTAAGTGGACCCTGGTTCTTCAGCCTCCTCGTGACATATGCTCCCTGTGTCTGAAGTGACACTTCATCCATCATGCCACAAGGTGCCAACGCCAACCCTCGGGACACTGCTTGATAACCAGCCAGGTGACACCTTCGACTGAGTGTCTACCATGTACACAGGATAGTGCCAGTGGGTGTAGACAATGCAGACTCAAGAGTCAGGGAGTCTTGGTTCAGTCATGTAGGTCAGGTTCCTGATCTTTTCTGAGCCTCCATTTCTGTAAAACAGAGAAAATAGTAGTAGTACCTGGCTCAGAGCGTCTTGGTGGTCATTTGATGAGCTGATACCCGTGAAAGGTTGCTGTGGTGCCTGGCACCCAGTAGGTGCTCTATAAACAGTGACTGTTCACGTTTTCCACAATGGAACCCACTCAAAGGATATGTCAGATCGTATATCTCTGTTCAGAATCCTGCACTGGTCCCCATCTGACTCACAGGAGAAGCTGAAGTTCTCAGCTTGCTCACAGTCCTCCCGTATCCCACAGATCTCATCTTCCACTTCCCTCTGGCCCCTCCTTGCCCCTTGAACACAGCAAGCATACCTCAGGACCTTTGCACTTGATGTTCACTCAAGTGGAACCACTCTTCCTCCGGATATCCCTGTGACTCGCTCCCTCATTTTTTTCTAGTCTTATCCAGAAGTTACCTCAGTGGGGCTTTTCCCGACTCCTCTGTTTAAAGTTAAGACATCCTGAGAATTCTTGTCTTAGCTTGACTGCTAAAACAAAATGCCACAGACAAGATGGCTTAACAGGCAGGCATTTCTTTCTTAGTCCTGGGAGCTAAGAATTCCAAGACCAAGGTAAAGATGGTTCAGTTCCTGATGAGAGCTCTGTTTCTGGCTTGCAGATGGCTGCCTGCTCACTGTGTTCTCACATTGTGGAGAGGGATCAGGGTTCTCAGGAGGAAAGAAATCTTCTTATAAGACCACTATAAGACCCCCACTAAGGGACCCCACACTCATGGACTTATCTAACCTTAATCACCCACCAAAGGTGCCATCTCCTAATACCATTACACTGGGGGTCTAGGTTTCAACATATGAGTTGAAGGGGGAAGTGCAAACATTCAGTCCATAACAGTCCGTATCCCCTTTCACTGCCTTACTTTTGTCCCCAGCAGGGGTCATCCTGTGACACACTCTTTTTTGTTTTTTAATAAAAGCTTCACTGAGGTAGAATTCATATACAGTTCACCACACAGTTAACAATTTGAAGTATATTTACCAAGTTGTGCAGCCATAACCACAGTCAATTTTAGAACACTTTCATTAGCCCCACAAGAAACCCGGCACTCACGGGCAATTGCTCCCCTCCCCACCCGTCGCACTCTATCTTTTACCTATATTTAGTTTGTTAATTGTCTGTCTCTCTCTGCTAGAACATATTCTCCTCAAAACAATGCACACTCCTCTTTTGTTGGTTTGCTGAGGTAATCCCAGCATCAAGAATACTGTCTAGCCCACCGGAGTCCCAAGGAAATATGAAGAAGGAAAGAAGGAAGAGAGGAGAGAAGGACGGAGAAGAAAGGAAAGGAGGGAGGGAGAGTAAGGTTGGGGTGTCCCATGTTCGAGTAATAATTTGTTATGCCTGGGAACTGGGTGATGGCTCAGCAGTGAAACCTGACACTTGATAAGGCTGCCCAACTCCGGGAGGCTCCAGGTTCCTCCCTGAGCACACCGGGCTCACACTTACCTATGATCTGTTGCTGCCTGAAGCTGCAGTGGAATGGGACCTCAGGACCCTACTGGGGTTCTGTCTGTCTGTCCATCAGTCTGTCTGTCTCTCTTTCTCTCATGAAAGAAATAAATATATAAACTTAAAAAGATTTCTTGCCATGCTTATGCACTCCCTAACTCCAAGGTATGTTTTCTGAATCTGATCAACCAGAAAAGAATAATATTATATTTACTTATGACCCAATTGATTGGCTAATGACTTAGCTATTTTTTTTTTTTTTTGGAGAGGTTTTTACTATAGGGCGTGTGTGCTCGCTAGAAAGACAGAGAGAGAGAGAGACAGACAGACAGAAAGCGATAAATTACTCCCCAGGGGGGATGGCCACACCACAATCCCTTTTCCTACATTCTCCTCTTGGGATCTTGGGCATGCACACACACGTGCCCAGCATGAGTTTAAGCCACCAGGTCCAGGACTCGAACCGCGATCAACTACATGGGAGTCCAGCAACACAGCCATTATGCCAACTGCTGGTCCCTGACTTAGCTATTGATATATATTAGTTCCTGATGGAACTGGAGCATTGATCTCAGAAATGGTAGACTATGTTAAAGTACAAATTGGTATCGAAATTCCAACAAATCCTAAACTATGAAGGGATTTGCAGCTCAGAATGTAATTTGTGCCTCTTCCTAGAGGGATTCCCTGTGTGCCCTGGACAGCCCTCCTCTAGTAAGCACATGGCCAGCACCTGGGAAGATATTAGTAGAGACCCAACCATAGGGGCCTTTATGGTCACTAGACAGCAACTTTCCTGGCAGCCAAGTTTGGAAAGTTCGCTTCTATTGGGGACCTGCAAGGCCCTGAAGTCATGAGATGTCTTAGTCATGGGTCTTCCAGCTTCTCAGCTTCTGCTCATACCATTATTCTAACAATTTTGAGTACCATGACCCCATTGGTAATCTGGTGAAGGCTACAGGCCTTGCCTAAGAATATTTCCAAATGTGTAATAGGTTTAAGATTACAAATAAAACCAATTTTATCAAAATTCAGTTACGGGAACCAGCAGTTAGCGTAATGGCTATGTCGCTGGACTCCCACGTAGTCGACCGAGGTTCGCGTCTCGGACCCGGTGGCTTAAAACTCACGCCGGGCGCATGTGCGTGCGTGCCCAAGATCCCGAGAGGAGAATGGAGGAGAAGGGATTGCGGCGTGACCATCCCCCCTGGGGGGTGATTTCTCGCTTTCTGTCTCTATGTCTCTCTCTGTCTGTCTGGCGAGCGCACGCACCCTATAGCGAAAAACCTCTCAAAAAAAAAAAAATTCAGTTACCAAAATATTTTTCATCTAAATTGTGGCATCGTCATTCTATACTTTTAAATTAGCACATGATTTATTATAAGATCTAGCAACAGGCCTGATGACTCCATGATTTTGAGGGCATGATGTGTATGAAGGATAGTCTGAGATATGAGCAACAAGTGGAATGGGATAAGGAAATGTCTGCGTTCCATTATGCCCCCAGGCATTCAGATGTACGGAGATTAAGCAGCACCCTTGGGAAAATATCTCTGTAAGAAGGAATGTCACAGGGGCCAGCAGGTGGTGTGGTTGTTGAGGCACTGGACTCCCACATGGCTGACTGCAGTTCCAGTCACAGACCTGGGGGCTTGCTTTCTCACTTCCCCTCTCTCTGTCTCTCTGGTGAGCACGCATGCCCTATAGCAAAATTTAAAAATAATAATAATAATTAATAAAGTTCAATCAATAAATCTTAGAACATAAAAAAGAAATGCCACACATTTAGGATGTCACTGATTTCCAGGACATGCTTATGACTCTGGAAATGTAGAATGTGGTTAGAGTTGGGACATGGCTGCCTGGGCATAACCTAGAAGAGGCCCCCACACCAGGTGGCCCACAGGCACTGTCCCTTAGGGCCCTGTCCTGAAATATCTCAAAGGCCTCTCCGCCTCTAGCACCTGAATTAGAGCCCTGCATAATTCTGGTGCTCTCTTTGAAGAAAGGATTTGCTAAACAAATCTGCTCTTCACCTGAGCAGGCAGCCTGCAGGCTCGGCTTCTGCCTAACTTGTTTTTAAGGACAATTTGCTCAGTAAATTAAACGCTGTCATCATTAAATGTTGACTTTCTAGTATGAGTTGTTGGCACACAAATGGATGTCACTAATTGTGAATTGGCTTTGTACATTCATTAAGCCGGCCCCGTAGAACAAGTACACAGAAGCACTTTGACGATCACGTTGGCAACTGAAGGTGTAGATTGAATATCCCTTAACCAAAATGCTTAGGACCAGAGTGTTTTGCCTTTTGAATTGTTTTCC
The DNA here is from genome assembly GCA_026018925.1 of Tupaia tana. NCBI lineage: Eukaryota > Metazoa > Chordata > Mammalia > Scandentia > Tupaiidae > Tupaia > Tupaia tana. The sequence goes on from JAKSZU010000006.1 coordinate 211,436,086, forward strand.
AGATACCGGAATATGTACGTATGCATAATGAGATTTGGGGGGGGATGGGACCCAAGTCTAAACACGGAATTCATTTATGTTTCATATTCACATTATACGTATAACCTGAAGGTAATTTTATACCATATCTTTGTATTGCAGCATTATTTTATTTTTATTTTTTAAAAGTTTATTCATTCTCAGGCCAGCCAGGGGCATGGTGGTTAAGGTGACTGAATTCCATATGGCTGATTCTGCGGTTCAAGTCCCGGACGTGGCTGTTTGGAAAACATGCTGGGCGTGTTGTGTATACATGCCCAAAATCCCGAGAGGAAAATAGAGGAGAAGGAAATGTGGTGTGTCCCTCCCCCATTGGGGAGTGCCTTCTCACTTTCCCTCTCTCTGACTTTTTCTCTTTGTTTCTCTGGCAAGTACACATGCCCTATAGCAAATTAAATTTATATTTTTAAAAAGTGTATTTATTCTATTTACAATAGAAAGCATGTGCACACATTAGAGAGAGAGAAATACCCTCAATGCTCTTCTCTCGCCATCATCCCCTTTCCTCCAGCTTGTCAGGATCCTGGGCACCCATTGCATGAACCCACTGTGTTCCCAGGCTGCACTGGGATCTGAACCCACCGTTGGCCACGTAGCCTCTAATTGCAGCTCAGCGTGCTACCAACTGTGCCACAAACTGGGCTTATTGCAGTGTTTTGACTGTGACCTGTCATAGAACGTCAAGTATAGAATATTCCACTTGTGATGTCATGTGGATGGTCAAAAGTTTAAGATTTTGGAGCATTTCAGATTTCGGATTTGGGGATTAAGGGTGCTCATGCTGTAATAAAATTGCCTCTTTTCTGATCTGACTGTAATTTAGACCGGCTTGTTCTGTGGTTTGAGTCAATACAACCTTGCTCTCTCTGTGTACATAGACAGCTGCTCTTCATATTCAAAGGCTATTCTGCCAAGGAGGATGGTGGAAATCAGTGTTTTTCCAACAAAGGTGAGACAGGGAGAGTCTTCAGCTGTTCCTGGTCTTCTTAAAACAAAGTCATGACAGACCAGAGACAAGAGCAGAGCTTATAAGCTAATAATAACAATAGCAGTTGATGTTTATTGAACTAAGGAATTATGAGGAATCTTTATAGGGAACTACAATACATTTTTTTTAAACAATTTTTCAATAGGGTACATGTGCTCACCAGAGAGAGATAGAGACAAGGAAAGTGAGAAATCACCCTCTCAAGGGGGACGGTCACACCACAGTCCCTTCTCTAATATCCTCTTAAAATTTTGGGCATGCACACTCATGTGCCTGGCATGATTTTCAAGCCACCAAGTCAGGGACTCAAACTGTGGTCAGCCATTCCAGCACTTCAACCACACCACCTACTGGCCCCACATCTTTATAACATCTGCTTCCAGTGCATTGTCTCAAGAGCTCTTTAAAAGGTTCCTAGACAGGACCAGCAGTTAGCATAATGGCTATGTCATTGGACTCCCACGTAGTCGACCACAGTTTGCGTCCCGGACCCAGTGGCTTAAAACTCACGCTGGGTGCGTGTGCGTGCGTGCCCAAGATCCAGAGAGGAGAATGGAGGAGAAGAGATTGCGGCGTGGCCATGCCGCCTGGGGAGTGATTTCTCACTTTCTGTCTCTCTATCTCTCTGGCGAGCACACACACCCTATAGCAAAAACCTCTCCAAAAAAAAAAAAAAAAAGGTTCATAGAAAATTAGTATTGTGGGAAAAAAAATGCATGAATTTCAAACATTTTTTTGCATCAAAATAAACTTGTACTTTAATTTCGTTTTCCACGAACGTTTTGAAGTTCCCTTGTATTATTATTCCCACTTTATGATATGGGAACAGAAGCAAGAAGAAGTTAAATGACTTGTCCAACATCCACCCCACGTGTGAGTTGAAGGGCTTGAGTGGAATCCGGGCTTCTCAAGGCAATGCTTTCCCCCCCTGCCCCTAGACCATGCTCTCCCCCGGGAAGGTCAGCAGGCCTTTCCACTCAGATCAGGTATTCAGTGCAGCTCTGAGGATCTGCAGTGAGCTCTGTATGGTGCATTACAGGTGCTGTCCTTTAAACGAGATTGGAGATGTGAACATTTATGAAGGTTACCGCGTACCTCACCTAGTACCTGGAGGGGACAACCCCTGCAAGTTGGGACTTCTGCTAGCTCTGCCTATTCGCTCAGGTGGTGGCAGCAAAATTCAGAACTGCCTTGATCACCTGGAATGTCCACAAGCACTTCCTTTTGTCCAACTTGTTAGCGATATGGATAAGACCACATCCACTTGGGACCAGCAGATTGTATAGCAGGTTATGTCACTGGACTCCCATGTGGCTGACCATGTGGTTTGAGTCCCGGACTTGGGGGCTTGAAAGTTATGCCAGGCACCTGTGCATGCATGCCCAAGATCCCAGGAGGAGAATGGAGGATAAAGGATTGTGGCATAGCCAGTTCCCCTGGGGGGCAGGGGTGACTTCTCTCTTTCTGTCTCTCTGGTGAGTGCACATGCCCTGTAGCAAAAATCTCTCTCTAAAAAAAAAATTAAAAATAAAAACACACTCACCCTTTCTGGAGCATCTACTATGTTCCAACCACTTTGAATACATTCAAGATACTTTTATTCCCATTTCATAGGTTTAAAAAAAATGGGGCTGGTAGGTGGGCAGGGACTTCCACATGACCAACTGTGGTTCGAGTCCCAGACCTGGCAGCTTGCTTTCTCACTTTCTCTCTCTGTCTCTCTCTGTCCCTCTCTGGTCAAATTAAAATACATGCATACATGCATGCATACATACATACATACATACATACATAAAGCTAAATAAAATAATTCTTAAAAAAAAAAAAAACTGAGCCTTAGGAAGGATCAATGTCTTGCCCAAGGCTGCACAGCCAGTAAATGGCAGTCGTAATTCCAACTGTTTTTTCTTTTCTCCTGTGCTATTCTGCGTGCAAATCAGCTCTGTATTCTGAGCACCTGCCACATCACCCACAGCTCAGGACACAGCCGTTGAATGTCAGATGAATAAATGAATGTCCTGGAGTGAACTAGTTTCTGAAACAAAAACTAAAGAAAATGCTGCAGGTGAGTGGGACTCCTGGAGAAACCCCATTCGAAGATTTCATCTTTATTGAACTGAATTTTGAACTTGGACCTAGGGCTGTGTATGTGCATATTCTAAAATATTTGACCAGGAAGCTAAACCGAGATCCAGGAAAGCCCCCAAACTGACCCATGCTGGCGATGCTTTGGCTCTGAGCCCTAGGAAATTAGTGAAGCGCTGAACTTCACAATTGGCTTGGAGTCTGGTGGGCAGTCCTGGCCTCTGTCGCTGAACCAGGGAGGCAGGCTGCGAGAAGTAGGTCTCCCCAACTCCCACACCAAGGCCACAGGGAGGCAGAGCCCTGTTTCTCCCATTTGGGGACCAACTCAGCTCTGTCTTTGGCCTCGTCCCGCTCTATAGTTGTGTCCTTTGAGGTTTTATCTGGGCTCTTCTGTCTGTCACCCCAGCCTTGCCCCCAAGCTCCCAATTAAACCCCATCAGACGGTCATTAATTACAGTGTTTATTTTCTGTTGTTTAAAGGAGAAAAGTGAGGTCTTCCTAAAACGCCCTTCCTGTTGACTCATCACACCAGCCTGTGAACTTGTTCCCAATTAGGTGATTGAAACAGGGCCATTAATTTACAAGTTTATAAAAAGGTTTTCAGGATTGTCTCTCCTCAGCATCAACAGAAAAGGGGAGAGGGCACAAAAACAGGTCTCTCTCCTTGTTTGAAATGCAAGTGGCTCTTCTCAGATAGCCCTACTGCTTTCTAGTACATCTGTCACCCTCTCAGGAGGCCACCCACTTCTTGATATTTCTGGAGTATTCCACTGTTTCCACCGCAGGGCCTTTCACCTACTGCTCCCAGTGCGTGAAAGTCTTTCCCTGATATTCACGAGGTTCCTTCCTTACTTTATTCAAGCCTCTGCTAAAGTATCACCTCCTCCAGGAGGCCCTCCTGTGGCCACCTCACCCAGGCACCCTCCCCCATCACCCTCTGTCCCCTTCCTGCTTCAGTTTTTCAGTTTTCCTCTTGGTACTTCTTACCACCTGACATACTATGGATTTATTTGTTTATTTTCTGTCTCCTCCACCAAGATGGTAAATCTCATCAGAGCTGGGACTTTTTTTTTTTTTTTATAAACATAACTGTATCCCCAGTACCTAGAATAGTGTCCGGCACACAACAGAACTCTATAGACAGTGAATGCAGGAATGTCATGTTTTCTGTTGAATCTGGAGGCTAGCCTTCTATTGTTCTACCATTTTACTCCATTTCTTCACCATCAAAGCAAAATCTCTGTGCATTACTCTGTACTTACTGACCTGAATTATACTGGTCTTTTTTTTTTCCCCCTCAAGGCAGAAGGGTTAGGTGATTCAAGTTAAAGAGCAGTTTATGATGTTAGAGAGAACTTCGGATTCTTCATTTGTGCTGTGTGACTTAGGACAAGCGACTTGATCATTCTGATTGCCGTTTTACCATCTGTGAAAAGAGAGCGATGAGACTTCCTCTCCCAGCGTTGTGGGAGGTTTTGTAAACTTACGGTAGTAAGTGGGAGCCGATTATTGGTGAAATGAAGAGTGGAAAAAGAAGTTAGGTTCTCTTTCAGTGTGGGTTTGGGAGAAGGAGCCCACACTGGAAAGTGTGACTCTTGGTCACAGGATGGTCACAGCTGGCATCCAGGAGCCACGACTTCTTGAAGGCTGCATGGATGAGCTCGAGCCAGGCAGGTTGGGGTAGCATTTCTTCAAGGGTGGCATGGAATATGATCATAGGCGATGTGCAAAGCGCTTTCTAATTTTAATCACTATGTGTTTTTTATGAGTACTAGAAAAATGTTTACAGTACTGATACAAGGTTTCCTTCTCAAATGAATTTATTTGTGTGAAAGAATGAGCTAATTTAAAGAAAAATAAAAAGTAAATAAATTGTATCAACAGTGCACAGGTACGAGAGACGTCGTGGTAGTGATTCCCAAATGGTTGACCTTTAGGACACATGCCTAGTAGTTGATGGATTCTCGGGTAGGCTACTAGAACCCCAGCTGTTCAAACCCAGGGCAGCTAGTGGGACTGGATGTGTTGTTTGGGACTTCTGACTCTGACAGGGGAAGGAGTAGATAGCACGTCTATAGAGCAGGGTTGGAATGGAACTAGTGATTGCAAGAATCCCCGTGCTAATTCCAGCTCCGTAGCCAGCCCTCCTCAGAGACATATAAGGGACCTCTGATCCAGGGACTAGAATGATGTTGATGTTGATGGAGGTGCTGGTGCTGGTGATGATGGTGACAGTGGTGGGGGTGATGATGATGTTCATGGTGGTGGGGGTGATGATGATGGTGATGATGATGGAGATGATGATGTTCATGGTGGTGGGGGTGATGATGATGGTGATGATGATGGAGATGATGATGTTCATGGTGGTGGGGGTGATGATGATGGTGATGATGGAGATGATGATGTTCATGGTGGTGGGGGTGATGATGATGGTGATGATGATGGAGATGATGATGTTCATGGTGGTGGGGGTGATGATGATGGTGATGATGATGGAGATGATGATGTTCATGGTGGTGGGGGTGATGATGATGGTGATGATGTTCATGGTGGTGGGGGTGATGATGGTGATGATGATGGAGATGATGATGTTCATGGTGGTGGGGGTGATGATGATGGTGATAATGGAGATGATGATGTTCATGGTGGTGGGGGTGATGATGATGGTGATGATGATGGAGATGATGATGTTCATGGTGGTGGGGGTGATGATGATGGTGATGATGGTGGAGATGATGATGTTCATGGTGGTGGGGGTGATGATGATGGTGATGATGTTCATGGTGGTGGGGGTGATGATGGTGATGATGATGGAGATGATGATGTTCATGGTGGTGAGGGTGATGATGATGGTGATGATGATAGAGATGATGATGTTCATGGTGGCAAGGGTGATGAGAATGATGATGATGATACAAAGAAGAATAATGTTGAATAATTATTAAGTACTTAAAATGTCCCAGACCGTGTTCTGAGTGCTTTATATATATATATATATATATATATATATATATATATATATATAAAATTTTTTTTATATATTTTTATATATATTTATATATATATATTTTATATGTATTTCCTCACTTGATACTGTGTAGTTAGTATTATTCTAACCACTTTACCACTTTACTGATGAAGAAACTAAGGTTAAGTACTTGATATTTATTACTCATTTAATTCATTCAACAGATTCCCAAGGCCATAATCATCCCAAGTTCATAACTGACCTATGGTCATATGTCTAGTTAGTGGTAGGTTGGAGGCTCAGACTCAGGCAGATAGAGTCCAAACTGTTCCTAACTCCCTTGCTACACTGCCTCTTCCCTCCCCCCAGAACAATGCGATCAATGAGGTGTAGTTTCTGCCCGTGAGGCTTGCTAGGGGAAGCAGATGTGTAGACAATGACCTGTGAAACGCAACAAAAATTAAGCAAGTGCCATTTTAGACTTTATTAGCAAGCGTGGCACATAAGTAGGGAAAAGGACGGCTTGCCTGTGGACATTCTGGAGGGCTCCATGGAAGACGTAGCATTCGATCACAGCCTTGGAAGTCTTCAGTAGTTGGAAGAATGCAGGCAAAGACAATGCAAGGTGACAAACAATAACAGAAACAGAGACCCTGGAAGGGAAGGGCAAGCTGAATGGTGCCCTGAGGAGATTGTGAGACAATTAGTTTAGCCCAACCATGTAAACAGCCCCCATCCCACCCACCAGCCTTGGGGAAGTGAAGGGGCAGTGCAGGGACCCCATTCATGGACCTTATTCTTGAGTCCACTTTCCTTTGATTTTTCTTTTTTCAAGTTTTTGTTTGTTTAGGTTTTTGCCATAGGGTGCATATGCTTGCCTGAGAGAGAGACAGAGAGGGAACCAGAGTGTGTCCCCAGATGGAAAGTGTATGAAAGTGAATTCAACCTCATTAAGCATAATACAAGTAGCACACGCCATAATTCAAAGGTCAGAAACTGCAGAAAAGTTAGACAAGAATGTCGCCCTTAATATCACCAGGAAGAATAATCCTTGGCCAACACTTTGACACCCCCCCACCCCCATCCACTTAGTACATCGTATTTAATAATGTAATTCTGATCACACTGTATGCAATTTTGAATTTATTTTTTCTACTTGATTTTTTAACATGAGGATTTTTTTTAGTGATATTGCAGTCTATGTAAAGGTTTTTAATGACTGCATTAATTATTTTTATCATGTGGCTGTCCAAGAATTTATTTAGCCATGTTCTTTATTTTTGAACATTTGTTTGTCAGATTTCAGATCCTATAAACAGGCTTGGGTGCAAATCCTCATATGCGAAGATTTTGCTGCTCTTTGAATTCTAACACTGGGATGGATTCCCAGAAATGGAATTACTGAATCCAGAGTTAGCATTCGTGAATAGCTTTGCAACATATTGCTAAATTGCTTCAAGATGGACTCAGAGCTGGCTAAGGCTCTGTTGGGCCGCCTTTGAAAGGGACTCAGATCACAGTGGGGTAAAGAGCACAGGCATGGGACCAACAGATGGCATAATGGTTACGTCGTTGAACTCCCATGTAGTCAACCATGGTTCAAGTCCCAGACACAGCAGATGAAAACTCACACCCAGCACATGTGATGCATGCCCAAAATCCTCAGAGGAGAATGGAGAAGGGATTGCATCATGGCCATCCCCCCTGGGGAGGGACTTCTCACTGTCTCTATCTTTCTGGGTGAGCACACATGCCCTATATCAAAAATCTCTCTAAAAAATAAAAAGAAAAGAAAAGAAAAGAAAAGAAAAGAAAAGAAAAGAAAAGAAAAGAAAAGAAAGAAAGAAAGAAAGAAAAAGATAGAGAGAGAGAGAGAGAGAGAGAGAGAGAGAGAGAGAGAAGCACAGGCATTGTGATCAGACAGACCCTGGAGTTGGAATCCACCTGCCTCTTACTAACCCTGTCACCTTGAGCAGTGAACTGTGAAACGCAACCAAAATTAAGCAAGAACCATTGACTTAGCTGTAAAACAGGTTTCTATCTTTGGCACTGTTAACATTTTGGGCTATGTTCTTTATTATGGGGGCTCTCCTGTACATTTTAGGGTGTTTAGCAGCACCTCTGACCTAGGATTTGCCAATAGCACTCCATAGACATGATAACAAAAATACATTAAACTGTTGGCCAGTTTCCCCTAGGAGACAATATCAGCCCAGTTGAGGCCTGCCACTGTATAATGGAAGTAATACCATACCTTACAGAGCTCTGGGAGTGCTAGAAGCAGTGTGTGTTAGGTACTGTTCACAGTGCCCGGCCCAGGATGGTGATCAGTGAGTGAATGGGCACTGTTACTGTGGTAAATAATAATGGTGACAGGGGTCAGTAGGTGGCATGGTGGTTGAGGTGCTAGATTCCCACATGACTGGTGTGATTGAAGTACTGGACCTGCAGCTTGAAGATCACACCAGGTCTGCATGCATGCATGCCCCAAATCCCAGGAGCAAAGTGGAGGAGAAGGTATAGTGGCATAGCCATGCCCCTGGGGGTGGGTGATTTCTCACTTTCCCTGTCTCTCTGTCTCTTACCAGCAAGCACACATGCTCCATGGCCAACATAATAATAGTAATAGTGACAAAAATGGCTACCTCTTGCTGGACGCTGCAATGGGATCTCTGCAGAGGATAGGCTAAGACAGCCCAGAGACCACTCCAAGCTCTAGGAGTTTTTTGATTCTTTGGCCAAGCATTAAGCAGTTTCTTTGTCCCTCTTCTTCCAGAGGTCATAGTTGAGAAAGGTCAGATATTGAGGAATCCATGTCCTTCAAGCTGCCCCTGCCCAGGGGCAAGATAGGCCAAGTCTTCCTCAGATCTCGCCAACCTCAGAGTTTTTTAGACTTCACCTGCTGAGCACAAATTCACAGGAAATCCAGCGCCTTGGCCAATGCACTCAGCAGTTTTTAAAGATGATTTCTCTTTTTTCAAAATAATTATTTTATTTGACTTCATTAATTTATTTTAATTTGACCAGAGAGAGAGAGAAAAGATACCCAGCAGTTCTTGAGAGTTCCCAGATCATATGTATCATGTAGACTCCACTTTCCCTGCCCTGCCGTGGCTCAGCGTGGGGCTGTGCTCAGTCTAAGGCCTTGGCCTCTCATGAGCCTGGATGAACTCGTGGCCACAGTCACCCTTGAGGATGCTGATGTTCTCTCCAAGGCTGTCCTGGACAGGCTCTTCGCTTCTGGCCATTGCCTGCCTCCCACGGTTTGTGCAGAATTTCCCACCCTGTGCCCACCGAGAACACTGCTCCCAGCAGACACCGGGGCAAGGTGTGCTGAGCTACTCTGCAGAGCTCTGTACCTACAGACTGCTGTCATCTCTGAGGACTCACTGTGCAGTGTCGCTGCCAGCGACCCCACCTTTATCCTCACGGGGCAGGGACGTGTGGTGGTGAAGAACAGGCCTTCCAGAGCCATAGGGCAGCGGCCCACAGCCTACCCCTTTCTCTCAGTGACTGTGTGTCAGTCCCCACCACTCTGGCTTGCTTTCTTCATTGGTAAGATGGATGTGCTGTCAAGACCTACTCATTGGGGCCAGACAGTAATAAAATACAATGTTCTGCAACTTCCTTCCCTATTTTTTTTCTTAGATATATTTTCCAGCTGTGAGAAATGGAAAGAGCAGGGGCAGATTCTGGACTAGGCATACTCAAATGCAGACAGGTGGAGGGAAGCAATCCCTGTATTAGTACATTTGTGCAGCTGCAAGGGAATTCCTGAGACTGGGTAATTTATGAGGAACAGGAACTTACTTCCTCATGTTCTGGAGGCCAGGAAGCCCAAGATTAAGGTGCTGGCAGTTTCTGTGTCTTGTGGGCCACTCTTTCTGCTTCCAAAATGGCACTCTTTCATGGCAAAAGGTGAGAGGGCAGGAGAAGAAGGGAATCACAGCTCTAGAGAGACAGAATTCACCTTCCCTCTGCCTGGTCTATTCTATCCAGGCCTATTGGAGGGTGCCCACCCTCACTGGGTGAGGGCAGATTTCCTGACTCAGCCCTTGGATGCAAATGCCACTATTTTCTGGAAACATCCTCACAGGCATAGCCAAAAATGATGTGTTATCAGCTATCTATGTATCCCTTAATCCAGTGGACACCTAAAATTAAATGTCACACCCCTGCTGCCCTTAGATCAACCTCCTGCATTTGCCACCAGCCCAGATGCTGAGCTCAGTGTATTATGTACTAGTCAGGTTGACCTGTTGAGGCCTTGGGCTCAGATAAACACACAAGTTTCCTTTTTCTAAGACATATAAATAATAGCTGCTTGGAATTTTGTCTTGAGAAAATTGTTTAATGAATTACTTATTTAATTTTATTTATCATTATTATTATTAAATTTGCTATAGAGCATGTGCACTCACCAGAAACAGATAGAGAGGAAGAGAGGGAAACTGAGAAAGCAAACCACCAGGTCTCAGACTTGAATCGAAGTCAGCTATGTGAGAGTCCAGTGCCTTCACCACCACACCACCTGCTGGCCCCTTGAGAAATACTTTAAGACTATGCTTACCTTCGTGAAAAAGAGCTCTGTGCACTTCATTTCCATAGTTGACTTGCCCCTACAGAGGTGGACACTCTTCTTGGTGGTCATCTTTTCAGCTGGACCATGAGAGAAGATGAATGGGAGGCACAATCTACCCTCCAGGGACTAAGAATGTCAGATATTGTGTTAGTCAAGGTTCCCTGGGAAAACAGAACCAGTAGGTTGTGTGTGTGTGTGTGTGTGTGTGTGTGTGTGAAGAAAGAGCATGAGAAAGACATTTATTTTAAGGAATTAGCTCACATGATTGTGGAGCTGATAAGTCCAAAATGTGTGAGGCTGGAGAGTCAAGTAGGGGTGGGTGTTCCAGTGTGGAGTCAGTTGTCCTTCCTCTTTGGGAACCTCAGTCTTCTAAGACTTTGGATTGGATGAGGCCCACCTTCATTATGGAAGTGAATCTGGTTTACTCAGTCTGCAGTTAAACTGTTTATCATCTAAACAATACTTCAGAGCAGCACCTAGGTTAACATTTGAACAAACAACCAAACACAGTAGCCTAGCCAAATTGGCACTTGGAATTAACCATACCAGATAGCGTAGACGAGAGTCTCTCGGAGTATGCAGTGTGTACCACTGGGCATGAGGTGATTTTGAGTGGGATAGGGCCAGTGCACTAAGTAACATTGAATAGAAGGTGATTATTTTAAATTTAATCCTAATTACTTCAAGAAGATAGGTTCTATGTGGGCCTAACCATGGTGGTGCAGGTGGTAGTGTATATACCATTCCGCAAAACTAGACCACATGGAAGACTACGGTTTGGCTCATGCGTTGACTTGAAATATGCCAAGTGCATGCCCCCCCCCCCCCGTGGTCCTTGCTGGCTGAAAGGCTGAGGAGGGGGAAGGTTGCTGAATGACAGCATGACACAAAAGAAATAAAATTAATTTAATTTTTAAAATTGTTATTTATGACAACAGAAAGCCCGGTATTCAACTAGAAACTATACCATTTTCTTTCCACTGAATTTGCTTTTACAGTGACCTTCTATTTATGTCATGATACTGATTTTTTCCTTTATGATAGTAACATAATGTTTCCTTTTTAGATAGATGTATTTAAATAAAACAAATGAAATCCATTTTAAATTAAGTAATGGTTACATTGATGAAGGCCCATGCAAATGGTCTAGGTTTGGGGAGCATCATCTTAGCTGGGGAGACTTAGGGCTTCCAGGTCCATAAGCCTTCCCCCAGGAAGATCCTCCCCTCATGACCAACCTTGGGGTACGCAAGCTTGGAGTGAGAAGGAGAAGTCTTATTTCTTCTGAGAAAGCAGAAGAGAAAGACCAGCACATCCCTAGGGTTTGCTAGTGCTGAGAAGAGTATGACAGAGCCTCTTTCCTCAAGGAGCTTGAACTCTCAAGCCAGACTGCCTGGGTTCAAATCCTGACTCTACCACTTATAATTGTATAACCTTGAGGAGTTATGAAACCTTTTAATCCATTCTTTTTTTTCTGTAAAATGGGATTATGAAGGTACTTTACAGATAAGAACCAAAGTGCTTAGAATTGTATCTGTCATATAATAACCTCCATGTATGAATGAGTTGCCATTATTAGTAAAGGTTGAAGGGACCGGTTGATGGGACCAGCAGTTGGTGTAATGGTTATGTAGCTAGACTCTCATATAGCACACTGTAGTTTGAGTTCTGGACCCAGTGGCTTAAAACTCACACTGGATGTGTGTGTGTATGCCTAAAATCTGAAGAGGAGAATGGAGGAGAAGGGATTGTGGCATGGTCATCCCCTCTGGGGGAGGGGTGATTTCTTGCTTTCTGTCATTTTGTCTCTCTCTGTCTTTCCAGCGAGCACACCTGCCCTATAGCAAAAATCTCTTTTAAAAAAAGGAAGGGCTGACAAGGAGAGAGGCATCCCAACATAGCATCTTCATTGCAGTGTGGTAACCAAGTCAGAATGGGGTGGTTTCCTGGAGGGATTCACACATAAGTGGATATCTGGATGATCAGGAGTTTGCCTGGAGAAGAGGAGGGAGAGAATGTTCTGGATAAAGTAATAGCATGTGCTCAGGCCCAGAGCAAAGGGCGAGTATTGTCCGTTCTTGTGGCTGCAAGTGAGGCGGTGCTGGCCCCAGAATAGGATATGACAGAGGGGTCATCACAAGGCGAGGAGGGCAATAAGCAGGAGCTGGACATGAAGAGCTTCCTGTGCTTTGTTAAAAACTCCGGACTCCAAAAGGTGGGGCCGAACTGATCTTAGCAGCCTCTGTCCCTGAAACAGTAAGACTGAGTAATGCATGATGCTTTTCTCTCTGCTTGATGTGTGACCTGGAAGTCCCAGGGCGCCACTACGGTTGAATGAGGGACCCCAAGGATCAGCATCTCTGCAGAGACCTTTAGGTACAGCTTCTCTGCAACTGTTGGCTGCCCGGAGTATTTGAACTCTTCCTTCTGTCCACAGGTGACCTGGTGTCCCGCGCAATGCATCACCTGCAGCCCCTCAATGCCAAGCATCATGGCAACGGCACTCCCCTGCACCACAAGCAGGGGGCGCTCTACTGGGAGCCTGAGGCCCTGTACACCCTTTGCTATTTCATGCACTGCCCTCAAATGGAATGGGAGAACCCCAACGTGGAGCCTTCCAAAGTCAACCTCCAAGTGGAAAGGTAAGACCCACCTAGTCTTGGATGATCAGAGAAGAGCTCCTTTCTGGCCAGTGAAGCCTTGTGGTGGGTGCACACTGCATTCAGGGTGCTACAGGGATTAGGGCACAGATGGATGCTGGGGATAAGGACTGCCCTGTTCCCAGGAACTTGCTGAAGGAGTCTGGATGGGAACTTTGTGTCTTGGGGATTGGGAGTGACAGGATCCAATGCAGTCTTTGAATGAGGTTGCATAGATGGAGCTGGTTCAGTCCAGGATAAAAATAACTCAGGTCAGGGCAGTTGCAGTGGCACAGCAGTCAGGCCCCACGGTGTAAGGCTGAGGCCACATGAGAGGCCCAGGGTCAGAAACAACCATTAGAACAAGTTGCAGGAACCGACCTGGGCAGATCCTGGTCCAATCTGATCAGACTGGCAAGGTAGCACACACCTGTAATTCTAGCTAGCTGGGGTCTAGAGTAGAGGGTCATGATGGCAGAACCATGTCAAAAAAACACCTGCCAGAGCCATTCAGTCGTGTGGCAGTAAAATGCAATGTTCTTCAAGGCAGTCTTACCTAGGAAGGTTCTTGGTTCAAGTCTGGAGGCCTCCCTCAGTATGCCCAGCATGTACCCCTGATTCAGGGCTGGCTGTCAGCTGGGAGTGGATCAAAGCATCAAGATCCTGTTGGGGGTGCTGTCTCTGTCCGTCTCTCTCTGTCTTTTTCTCTCTCTCTGTCTCTCTCTCTCTCTCTTGCTTTCGCTCCTCCTCCCTCTCTCTCTCTCATTTTAAAAAAAAATTTAATAACTCAGGTCAGATGAGTAGTTCTGTCAGTTCCGGAGGGTGAGGTCCGCTGTGATGCAGGATGGCTTCCTTCTGAAGGCAGCTCAGGGGGTTGCCACCTCCTTGGGTGGGAGTTATTCCCATCTCCCTTTCATCCTGGCTGACCTCCCTTTCATTCAGGCTCCCCCTGAAGCACCTGCTCAGCCAGTGGTGAGCCTCACATGAACAGGAAAGTGGGCTGCCCTGGGGAGGTGGCATGGCTGTTCCGTCTGAGAGGGAAAGAGAGTCTGGGAGAGGGCCTGGCTTCTGCTGTCCCCAGCTGTCCCTCCACTTCTTCATGTCTCCTCTCTGAAAGCTGGAGGGCTGGACTGAGCTGAAGTTCCATTCTGTATGGATCATCTCAGAATCCTCTGAGGTCACCATCACCCTATCAGAAGTGGGGGTCGGAATCAACCATTAGAACAGGTTGCAGGAGGTGACCTGTCTCCCCCTCCTCTGCTTTTAGCAGCAGGTTCACAGCACATCTCTCCACAGCGGCTCACAGATCAGGCTCCCTTCTCCAGAATACAGTTTTTATTCTAAGTACTATAGGAATGATCCTTGTTTATCAAAGAGAGTGGTTAAGTGAGCAGGCTCTAGCCGAGCCACGGCACCATGTGCCAGTTAACACGGTTCCTCAACAGGCGAAGGCCACATGGGAGGCCTGAGTTCAATTCCTGGTTCACCCTAAAAAGCCAGAGCAGTGCATGTCTGTAGTACCAGCTACTTGGGAGGCTGAAGCCGAAGGATCATGACATAGTACAACTCTGTATTTAAGGAGGAAGCACGGGCTCTGTGATCTAGACTTCCTGAATTCAAATCCAGACCCTTCTAATTAACAGCCAGGTGGCTGGGGCCAGCAGGTGGCATGGTAGTTAAGGTCTCCCACATGGTCGACTGCAATTCGAGTCCTGGACCGGATGGCTTGAAACTCATGCCGGGAGCGTGTGCATGTATGCCCAAAATCCCATGAGGAGAATGGAAGGAAAGGGATGGTGGCCTGGCCATATCCCCTGGGGGGCGGGGGGTGATTTCTTACTTTCCATCTCTTTGTCTCTCTCTGGCGAATGCACACACCCTGTGACAGGGAAAAAAAAATGCTAAGTGGTCTTGGAAAAGTGCATTAACCTCTCTGGGCCTCAGTTTTTTTCATCTGCAAAATAGAGATATGAAGAGTAAATATGAAAGTTAAATGAACTGGGCCATGCATAGCACATAGTAGGTACTCGTACATGTTAGCTTTTGTTATTGCTGTAGATGTTATCTGCACGTAGCCAATCAGCTTCCAACTTGAGCTCAGTACAGTGTTTCCTTCTGTTACTTGGTTCCAAGTGGTTTTGAAAAGCTGATTGGCTGTTTGGTCTCTCCTAAGATGAATTGGGCTTAACTGGGTTCCCTTAAAAAATCGTGTCTCCTGTCTTTCAGTTAAGAGAAGAGGGTAGAACATGAGCTAGACAGAAGTCTCTTCTTTTTTTAAACAATTCCAAGTTAGCATCTGCATTTCAACCAGTCTGGAGTTAACTTAACCAGGGATTACTCAGGTCTCCACTATCCAGGCCACCTCAGGGAGTGCCTTGTGCATATTTTCATGTGCAACCATGCGCAAAGCAGAGAGCTGATAATATATCTCTGGGTGGGCAAAAAACAATCTCAGTCAGGCTCACCAACACTTTGCCATCTTCGAGTGTAAATCCTGAGAGATGAGAGAGTGGAAACCATTGGCCTCAGCCTCTGAGATGCCTGGCTCTTTGGCTGCCACCCTGACAGCCAGCACAGTAGTACAGTTCAATTTCTCCGACTCATCTCCCCGACGTGATCACCAACTCCCACCTCTACACAGATGACCGCTGCCCTCTTCATCTCCAGACAGACACTGCCTCCTCTGAGCTCCAGAACCTTCTCATCCCACTTGGCCTTCCAACCTCACACTCAGGGTGCTGCTGCTTCTCATAGCACCTTATTCTATTTTGCCTGACACAACCATAGTTTGTAATTGTATGTATACTTCTGTACTTCCTCTGTTTTGCCCATTTTCCTGTTGCTATAACTGAATACCACAGACTGGGTAATTTATAAAGAACAAAGGTTTGCTCAGCTCACAATTCTGGGAGTCCACGATCAAGGGGTTGCATCTCATGGGGGCCTTTATGTTGGTAGAGACTCAGCAGAGTCCTGAGATGACACAGGGCATCACACGGCAAGAGGGCAAGAGCGTATGTCAACTTCGGACTTTCTCTCACCTTACAGAGTCACCAGGATTCAATCATGGGGATGACCACCCTTATGACCTTGTCTAATCCTAATTAACTCCTACAGATTCCACCTCTTAATGTCATGATTGTATTAAATTTCTACCCTCTTAATATCATCACAATAATTATCAAGTTTCAGCACATGAATTTAGAGAGAACACGTTCAAACCATAGGAGCCTATTAGCTTAGTGAGGGCGGAGAACTCATTGTTTAGGCCATCACTTCTCTCTCTGCACATCTGGTCCAGAGAGAGAATTCAACAGATATTTATAGGATGAAAGAATGAACAAATCTTTCACCCAGCTGCCATGGGGACATTTCTATCTAAAGTGCTCACAACCACCTCACAACTTAACTCCCATCCTTCTTCCAAAACCTGCTTCTTCTCTCTCCCCAGTCTCTAAGATGGTGCCAGCCTTGACCTGATCACCCTAGTCAAAAAACTACATCCAGCTGGACTTCAGGTCTTGTCAGTGCTACATCTGTGACCTCTCTCATGCCTCTGTTCCTTTCTTACCAGACTACTCCAGTTTGCTATGGTTCAGAACTTCATTCCTTCTTCCTTCACTTAACCACAGTTGATTTTTATGGTCTCCCTGCACATGAGGCTTAAAATCCTCTGACTGGCTCCATCTCCTCATGGCCACCAGACTGAACCTTCTGAAATATATATCTCATTACGTAACATCTTCCCTGCCTCATTAACACAGTTGCATGGTTCCATTACACTTTCTGTTACAGAGTCCATCTTCCCTTCTTGAATCGATTTCTAGATATAGAGTGAAGTTGGAGCAGCTGGGAGTCTAAGGAGACCTTCTAAAGAATCCAACTTTCTGTGAAAAGCGTTTAAAAGGCATGATTTGCAGAGGAGAGCAAAGAACACATCCCAGAATTCGTTGCAGCCATTTATCTTGTTCTTCTCATCCTTCTTTGGTTGAATTTTCAATCATCTGCACAAAACAGAAAATGGAACTTAACGTTTTTGGAGTTTTCTTCACTTTGGTCCTCTGGAAAGCATATGGATTTAGAAGTCAGATAGTCCTCTAGATTTGGATCCCAGCTCAGCTTCTTGTCATGCTGAGACCTTAAACAAGTTTTTTCACCTCTTTGAACCTCTGTTTTTCATCTGTAAAATGAAAATAAGGCCCATCCTCATGGGACTGGTATAAGCAATGAATTAGATATTACACCAGCACCATGCCTGGCACAAAGGGGACCTCTCCCCCAAAGAGTAGCTGATATTATAGAATTTTTTTGCTCTATAGTACTGTTATCATTGCCGCTACAGAAGATTGTATGTGATTCTTTCTAGAGGAATAGCTATTTCTTCCAGCTCCCCAGTGGAGTAAATACACTTTGGTGTTTAGGCTCTGTAAACACACATGGAAGGACTTCAGAGGAGAAAGAGCCTCTGTTTTCAGTCAAGTATTTACACCAGCTCTGTATTAAACCTCCAAACAAGAATTTCCAATGGGACTTAGGACTCTGTTTTGGAGTTATTTCTCTCTCTTTCTTTCTCTCTCTTTATCTCTTTTTCCTCAGATCAAAACAGTTCGTCCTTGACTTTTGACTCTATTCTAACAAGGTCAAAAGAAGTCGCGACGATTGTATGGTTTTTCTACCAGCCTCTGGGCTCTTGAAGAGCAAGGCTAGATGGTGTTTGTTTTGGTCCATGTACAAAACAGCCTGGGAAATACTGGTGAACTGAACTATGGCTTGTTTTATGCCTCAAACCATCTCTTTTTGTCAAAGAGCCTTTCTTGGCTGACGCATTTGGAAGCAGGCCTACATGCGCCATTTCACTGTTTCACGGGCACAGCTTTTAGAGTAGCCGTGTTTACTTTGGACAGTTTTATTTTTCATTGTGGGATGTTGAAGAAACTCCGTGCCAGTGTGAAATGTCTGTACTCTAAGCTTTTCCAGAACTTCGACTACTATTTCTTGAGCTTCTGAAATCTTCAGGTACCTCAAATATTTTTATAACCAAAAAATACTCTCAGATATGAATTTTAAGATTTATAAAATGGTGATATTTATTTTTCAAATAGTAATGCTCAATATAAACTCCTTAATTTTGTTGGTGAGAACCACTTGAAGTTACTATTTTTAAACAGAATCATCTTAAGTCTAGGATGAAGTTTTTCTACCCTACATCATTATTGGAAATATCAGTGTCCCCTAGATGTCTCTGGCCATAAATGATTTCAGTAATTTGTCACCACAAAAAAATTGTAGGATAAATGAGAGTATTTTGTTCCATCATATATCTGGTAATGCCTGGGAGAAACAATGAGAGGCTTCCCTCAGAGGACTAGACAGTTACAGCCCAGCAGTGGTGATAGTGCTAGCACCCTGCAGTGCTGGAAACCATATGATGACCATGGTTTGGATTCCTGGTTAGCCTAGAAAACAAAACATGGCAGATATGAATGCAGGCACCCAAGATTCTGGGGAGCTGGAGGGCTGGAGAAAGAGAATCACCATGTGACAAGACTCTAACAAGAGTGGTTTCTCTCTCTTATATGTGCGGACATGCTTTCAATCATTTAAAAAAATAATAATAAAAGAACATTAGACAGGGCCAGCATGTGGCACAGTGGTTAAGGTGCTGAACTCCCATATTACTGACCACAGTTTTAGTCTTGGACCCAGCAGCTTGAAACTCACAGTCTGCGCATGTGTATGGGGGCCAAAATCCCAAAGGGAGAATGGAGGAGAAGGGATTGCAGTGTGGCCATCCCTGGGAGGGTGATTTCTCACTTTGGCAAGCGCACATGCCCTATAGCAAAAATCTTTATAAAAAAAAAAAAAAAAAAAAAAAAACTAAACTAAAACACTGGACAATTAGCTAGGTCTGCTGTCCCTCAATTTCACTTAA
The DNA here is from genome assembly GCA_026018925.1 of Tupaia tana. Classification (NCBI taxonomy): domain Eukaryota; kingdom Metazoa; phylum Chordata; class Mammalia; order Scandentia; family Tupaiidae; genus Tupaia; species Tupaia tana. The sequence continues at coordinate 211,455,319 of JAKSZU010000006.1, forward strand.
AACAAACCAGAATTTATATTAGGCAGTGGCAGCTCCTGCTCTTGCTCCTTTTGCAAGCAGGCTGTATAGATAGATGTACCATCTGTCAGGGGAATCTGCCAGGCTATCTGCCAGGGGAATCTCAACCACAAACATGAATTCACAATCACCAATCACCAACTGTTTGAGAAAAACTAATGGTGTGAAACAAAACCATCTTAGCAAATGGAAGAATTTACACTTGAAGAAACAGAGTGAATAAAGCAAACAGAATATCAGAAGGGAAGGCACCCAAATACGACTTCCACGACACTCACTGTACCAAAGACCACCCCAACACATCACTTCTTAATATCTTTTCTTCTGTGACATAAGTGACACGTGAGATTCAAAATTTAACATATTCCCATGGACATATCCAGGATTGTACAAAGCACCCAGCATGACTAGCTATCACTCTAGGAATGTATTTCTAAGGAATGTATATCAGAATGCAGGTGAGCAGAGATATCCTTGCTGCAAACAGCACTACCATGCTTAGCTGCAAATGTTGAAACGACCACGACCACTTAGAGTAGAAAGAAAACCTCTGGAAGGCCCAGTGTCAGTAGAAGGTTAACCAGATCTTTCCCCTTCTGCTTGAGAATTTGATCTTGGGTTAATTCTCTAAGCTTTGTTCCCTTGGAAACCTGATAAAAATTACCATGTCAACTATGTTTCTAAGCAACATCACTTATGGCCAGATAGACCTCAGAGAGGTAGATTACATCTGACTGAGTAATGCTAGAAATACTTGGCCAAGTTCTAGATTTGGGGGCTTCCCAGAAGTCATTGACTCTTGTAATTGGCCATGTCCATTGAAGGGACTTTGGAAGCAACTTTTATGGAGTCGTTACAAGAGATGTTGGGGTTCATGGGAACCAGCAGTTAGCGTAATGGCTATGTCGCTGGACTCCCATGTAGTCGACCGCGGTTCGCGTCTCGGACCCGGTGGCTTACAACTCACGCCAGGCGCGTGTGCGTGCGTGCCCAAGATCCCGAGAGGAGAATGGAGGAGAAGGGATTGCGGTGTGACCATTCCCCCTGGGGGGTGATTTCTCGCTTTCTGTCTCTATGTCTCTCTCTGTCTGTCTGGCGAGCGCACGCGCCCTGTAGCGAAAAAACCTCTCCAAAAAAAGAAAAAAAAAGAGATGTTGGGGTTCATAAACCAGGTCAGCTCCCACAGCCACTTAAATTGGTCTCATCTCGTTGCACATGACTGTCACCCGGGTAGAAGAAAGCTCCCAGATGGCTGGGTGAACTGCTGCAAGTACTCCCACTGGCAGAAATATCTGATGGCGTTCTGCTGAACCAGGCTTGGCTTATGGTAGTCCCATGAGTCACACCATTAGCTTTCCTCAAATAGTTGGTGATTGGTGATTGTGAACTCATGTTTGAATCTCTTATATATGGTGAGTAGAGTTTAAGAAGTCTTTTAGTGGTCACTAAGGCCAGAGAATCAAGCTAAGAGGTTACACAACCTAGACCAGTACACAGGCTGTACCCAGATCTGTTCTAGCAGAGATCTCTGCCCAGTAGTACTGGGCAGGTGCCTGACCTCACCTCACTGGCACTGGCCATTGGATACTCCCAGCAGGACCTGTCACCATTGCCCCTGAAAGCTGGATGTCTCTGTTACCACCCTCCTTAGCTCTATGTACCACCCACACTGTCACTTGGGACTTGGGGCATGCACACACGCACGCACATATGTCTTCCAGATCACATGCTTGCACCCTAGCAAGGGTCTGGGAAGGTGAATTTCTATCTTGGAAAACCATAGACTCATAACATGAAAATACTCCAGACATAATAATAATAACATCATCAGTGGTTCTGGGCAGCCAAAAAGGTTAACAAAGGTCCACTACATTCTTTTCATTTACTTTTTTGTTTGTAATAACGCACGTGAATCAGTTGCATGGTTTGATACTTTTGAGTGTTGTTAGTCGCACAAGTCAAACTGATTGGCTTATACACCGCAGATGAGAACCAAAATACTGCCCCAACATAAGGAATCCTTGGGCCGGCAGCCTGGAAGATTCAATAGCAAGAGACAGGAGAAAGGAGGAACATTCCTGGGAGCCTAAGGAGGATCAGGCTTCTATTTCTCAGAGAAAGAATGCCACTGCCTCATTCTCCTGCAAGAGTGATCACGTCTGACTCATTTGGCAGCTCACGACTGATGCCTGGCCCAGAGCTAGTGGGTCTGGAGAAACTGACTTTACTGGATGAATGGGGACTGCTAGCGGGGGATCACCAGATGCTGTCATTTTTCGCTCTTCACACTTCGCTTAACGACCCACCCGTTTAACAACCACTGAGACCTAACTACCAGTTCTCCAGTGTGGGGAATCCCCCTTCTCAGCCTTTGTCTCATTTGTTGGTTAGCATTTACTACACAAAGCGTTCACCATCACACAAGACTATATATTTCATTTAGAAATGTGTACATTTCTGTGTACCCACGGTTGTATTCAGAATAAGTAAAAATGACTACATGGGATTTATCTTATTGTGTTGTGCTGTGCCTTGTCGCTTTCTGGCGCTTATCTGATGTGTGCTCTTCATATGGATAGAATTACATTACCTAGTGTGGTGGTATGTGATATCTATTGAAAAATACATACCCTAGGGTGCTGCGACATACCGCAAGATGCCTACCTTTGATTTCCTCAGGACCAATTTGCTTAACCACCTGGTCATAGGAACCAAACCTAATTGTTACATGAGGAGTGCCTGTGTTAACATTTGTTTTCTGCTGAGACGTATGTGGGCTTTTGTGGGCTGGCCCAGAATCCCAACCACTGTATAAATGGCGTCTAACTAAGCAAGAAGAAAAATGTGTAGTGAACTGTAGGTAATTGACCTAAAAAGCAAAGTTTTAAAACGTGATGTTCATAACTTGAGCATTGCTGCAATTTATTTCATCCAGCCATGATATCCTAACTCCAGAGGGCCATTAACTCAATGTCCTGCAGAGAGGAGCAAATACAACAGGGCTTCCAAAAAGTTCATGGAAAATGGAATTAAAGTGTAAGTTTATTTGGGGGCAAAAAAATTGAAATCCATGCATAGCTTTCTCATCATAGACATTTTCACAAACTTTTTAAATACATCTCATAGTGTCCAGTGGACCATAGTGTCCTGTGGCCTGTTTTTAACGAAGTTGTTTTGGAACACAGCCACATCTCTCTGATTATGTATTACTTATGGCTGCATTTGTACTGCAGCAGAGTCGATTAGTTGTGACAGAGACTTCTAAGTCCACAAAGCTGAAAATACTATTTGGGCCTTTTCAGTAAAAGCTTTCTGACCCCTAATGTGGGAGAGTGATAACCTTCCATTAAAAAAAGAAAAAAAAAAAAAAATCGGTGAAGCGGTCACGTCTCTGGACTCCCACAGAGTCGACCACAGTCCAAGTCCCAGACTTGGCAGCTTAAAATTCATGCCAGCCTTGTGTGCATGCATGCCCAAGATCCCAAGAGGAGAATGAAGGAGAAGGGACTATGGCATGACCATCCACCCTGACGGGTGATTCCTCATTTCTGTCTCTCGGTTTCTCCAGTGAGTGTACACGCAAAAAACTCTCTTAAAAAAAAAAAAAAAAAAGGAATTGAATTAAAAATACCACAGTTGTGGGACCAGCAGATGGTGTAATCTTTATGTCACTGGACTCCCACATAGCTGACCGTGTTTCGAATCCTGGACCCAGAGGCTTAAAACTCACACCGGGCATGTGTGTGCACGTGCCCAAGATCCTGAGAGGAGCATGGAGGAGAAGGGATTGTGGTGTGGCCATCCCTCCTGGGGAGGGGACAGGGGTGTAATTTCTCACTTTCTGTCTCTCTATCTCTTTGGCAAGCATATGTGCCCTATAGAAAAAAAATCTCTCTAAAAAAAAAAAAATATATATGTATATACACACACGCACACACACACATATATATCACAGTAATTTGCATGAAGTGAGGTACGTTTTGTTAAACATTTTTTTCAGTTGTATTAACCTAACTAGAGTTGGTTAACTGGTCCAAGGTCCCATGGAAAAGCTGGAGCACTAGTGTTTGAGCCCTTGAACAAAGCCCTGGTCTGTGCTCATACTCACTATGTTGTTTTGCTGTCCTTAGATTATTATTTTAAATTAATAATAATAATAAAAAGTCTTGAAAATAAGTCATTGCTTGAAAAAAGTCTTATTGCTAATCCCTAAAACTTCTTTTATAATTTTCATGAATGCCTATAGGATATAGAACGAATGCATTTATTAAATAAAATGCAATAAGGGGCCAGCAGATGGTGTGGAGGTTAAGGCGGCTGGATCTCACATGGCGGACTGTGCAGCTCGAGTCCCAGACCTGATGGCTTGAAAATCATGTTTGGCATGTGTCTCAAAATGTCTCAAAAAGCAAATGGAGATGGGAATGCAGCATGGCCATGCCCCCGGGGGAGAGGTGTGATTTCTCTCTCTCTCTCTCTCTCTCTCATCTCCAGTGAGCACCCGTGCCCCATAGCAAACTAAAATAAATAAATTAAATAAACAAAATAAAATGTGATAAGTACGCAAAAAACAGTAAAAAAACTGAAACACTCCTGGTCTCTGCATCCAAGGATAAGCATTATGACATTAGGTATTTCCTTCAGGACTGTCTCCTGTAAGCAGGGAGGAACCCAGAAGGGGGCGCTGTGTAGGGAGATGAAGAGACCGGAGCTGTGACTGAGGCCTCCACAGCGCTCCCAGCATAGAGGCACAAAGATGGTAATGGAAGGTGCTGGAAATCTGATGAGCAGCTGCATTGGGCCGTGCGAGGTCCTTTGCACAAAGTTTAATTTAATCCTCACATCAACCTTGTGATGTAGCAATATCCTCATCTACAGAAGAGGAGAAAGAAATCTTTTTTTTTTTTTTTTTGAGAGATCTTTAACAGACAGAGAGAGACATCAGAAAGCGAGAAATAAATGTGATTCTGGTTTGGGCGTAGGCCAAAACCGCGGTCGACTATGGGAGTGCGAATAGCTATGCTAGCTGGTTCCCGATCTTTTATAAAGTGCTGGTTCGTAAAAATCAATTTTTCATAGCAAATCAAAAAAAAATACGTATTTATTTTATTTTAATTAGTATTATTTTTAAAATTTGCTATAGGGCACATGCGCTCACCACAAAGATATGGGGGGTGGGGGCGGGGTAAGAAAGCAAGTCACCAGGTCCAGGACTTGAACCGCAGTAGGCCATGTAGGAGTCCAGCACCTTAACCACCACGCTACCTGCTATTGCCCATAGCACATTAATTTTATCTTTGGATTTTTTTTTAATTGACAAATAATAATTGTCTATATTTATGGCCTGCATTTACAGTGTGATATTGCGACACATGTATACATCAGTAGACCGATAGAATAGGTTCTGGATATTTTTTATTCTGGAGACAGAATGTCTGGGTTAATATCCAGGCTGTAACACTCATGAGCTGTGCGAACCTGAACAAGTTCATTAACCATTCTGAGCCTCGGTTTCCCTACCTGTAAAGTGAGGGCTAATCGTAGAATCTACTTCAGAAGGCTGTTATGCAACTATTGTGTGTTAATATATTTAAAGCACTGAAAAGTCAGCACACGTTAGGCTCTTTATAAATAACTGGTTATTAGTCTCACTGCCACAGCATTTATAACCTAGAAGTGGCCTCCAAATCTTAACGACTTGAAACACCTGGGATCTTGTTAACATGCAGATTCTATTCATTAGGCCTGAGATGGGGCCTGAGAGTTAATTTCTTTTTTTTTCTTTTTAAGAGATTTTTGCTATAGGACGCCTGCGCACACAAGAAAGACACAGAGAGACAGAAGGCAAGAAATCACCCCCCTGGGAGATGGCAATGATGCAATCCCTTCTCTTCCATTCTCCTCTTGGGATCTTGGGTATGCATGCACACATACCCAGTGTGAGTTTAAGCCTCCAAGTCTGAGACTCGAACCGTGGTCCATTACATGGGAATCCAGCAGCATAATCATTATGTCATCTGCTGACCCCAAGAGTCTTCATTTCCAACAAGTTCCTAAGTGAGGCCAATGTTCCTGGTCCATGGATAATGCTATAAACAAGGTATTGTAGGTGTTTGGATATTTCTCATACCTTTATTCCCCAACCTATTTTTGATCTTTTTTTTTTTTTTTTTTTTTTGGAGATGTTTTTGCTATAGGGCACATGTGCTCACCAAAAAGACAGAGACAGAGAGGCAGAAAGTGAGAAATCACCCCCACGTATGGCCACGTCGCAATTCCTTCTCCTCCATTCTCTTCTCGGGATCTTGGGCACACACGCACATGGGCCTGGTGTGAGTTTAAGCCACCGGGTCCAGGACTTGAACTGTGGTCTACTACATGGGAGTCCAGCGGCATAGCCACTACACCAACTGCTGGTCCTGCTTATTTCTTGCCTTTATGCCCTTTAAAATGAAGATCAAGGGATCTTCAGCTTTTATACCAATTTTTTTTTTCTCCCAGCTAGAGCTTAGCCCACAACAGGTGCCTAGTAAATGTTTCTCAGACTTCGAAGCCTGGATCGCCTTGCTGGGCCTCAGCTCCCCTTTCCCCATGAAATGCCACCAGATCCCTCTGCAGTGTGCCAAAATGAGTGGGTTCCCAAGGTCAGGTTGGGCGAGACTGCTTAGCTTGCAGGCTGTGGGGAGCAACAGCCAGGGGAAGGCTCTGAGTATTCGAATTTAATGATCATCCTCAGCCTAACAAGGTGGCGATGTCCTCCAACATGGTACAGGAATGGTAAGTTAGTGACAAGCAGTACAAGGGGGAGGTGAGGTGGGATTTGACAGGTGTCCTCCCTGGGGACAATATCAGGGCAAAGTCTGAACCTCGCTGGCTTCAGGGCTGCAAATACCTCCAGCCTCCAGGGCTTGTCAAATAGCACCCAGGAGTTTTTTATTTATTTATTTATTTATTTTTCCCCAGCCAAGGGGGAGAGATTGCTCCTGACCACCGTGACAGCTAAAGTGCTCACGTTTAAGGACAGCTCTCCCAACGTACAGGTTTAGTCAGATCAGATGCACACACCGCCCTTGTACATGTCAACATCCAGGCCTTTTCTGCATCCCACTCAAACCGCTGCTGTAGCAGTCAGGTCTATGCTAACATCAACTTCTCTCTATTTCACGGGGAAAGCAAGGAAATCCTCACTCCTCTGACACAGAGACTAAGGAGTGAGCACTGGGTGTCCAGTATGGCAAGCCATGTATAGCCATTTAAATCTAAATGGATTAAAATTAAATCAAACCAAAGCTTCAATTCCTCGGTACCCTGAGCCTCCTTTGAAGTGCTCGATACCTAGTGGCTCCTGTCTTAGGCAGCATGGACACAGGACATGCCCGTCATCGCAAGACTGTCTATGGGACACTGCCGAACTAGCGGGTAGTGTTCCCTTTAGGAAAAACAGCCCATGAAAGTCAGCACTCCCCAAGTAACCTGGAAGGGGGAGGTGTAGAGACCAGGGACACACACCTGCCACAGCCGACGCCACCCGCTCCTGCTTTGAACGTCTTTTTGTTGCCGTTGTGACTTAGTTTTTATTTCATAATCATAAACTTAACTTTGCAATTCAGCTAGACTTGGAGCAAGATAAGGAAAATATGGAACCCAAAGAACTGCAGCGAGAGCACAAGTTACAGGATACAGTGAGCAGAGGGCTGCAGGGCTCTCCTGAACTCTCTGGTTAAGAGATAACTCAAGTCAAATTCATCAAAGTTGCCCACAGTCAGCAATGGTGACCTCCTTGCTGGTCTTGTCATTCTTGGACCCAAAGTGCTCCATGGCTTCCACGAGATTCATGCCCTTTCACCTTGCCCAAGACCACACGCTTGCCATCCAGCCACTCAGTCTTGGCCGTGCAGATGGAAAACTGAGAACCGCTGGTGTTGGGCCCAGCATTTGCCATGGACGAGGTGCCAGGACCTGTGTGTTTCAGGATGAAGTTTTCATCGTCCAACTTCTCCCCATAGATAGACTTGCCGCCAGTATCATTATAGCGTCTGAAGTCACCACCCTGGCACATAAACCCTGGAATAATTCTGTGAAAGCTGGAACCCTTATAACCAAATTCTTTCTCTCCAGTGCTCAAAGCACAAAAGTTTTCTGCTGTCTTTGGAACTTTGTCTGTAAATGGCTCAAAGGAGACGTGGCCCAAGGGCTTGCCATCAACAGCAGTGTCGAAGAACACGGTGGGGTTGACAATGGTTGAGGGTAGGCGACTCGGGCGTTGGCGTCTGCAAAGTGGGGCGTGCTTTGAGCATCTTAGGGCTGAGTTTCCGAAAGCAACCATCATCATCGCCATCAAATTTGCCCAGGTATTTGTGATATGCCGGGCTCTTTTCTAAGCACATCAGTTCCTTGAGTCCTCACAAGAATCCTAGGAATCTATTAGACCCGTTTTATACTGTTGCTCTCCCTGCCTGGCTCACGAGGAACTTCAAGCTCAGAGCGGTGATGCGGCTCACCCAAGTTACACAGCCAGTCAGAGCAGAGCGGCGGGCAACGGCAGGAAGTTGCGTCGAGTGCCCACTCTCTCAGCCACCTGCCATGCCATGAGAATGAGGAGGACCTAGGCCATAATGGGGAGGACCCTTAAAAGCTTGAAAATCAAGTCAGCTCTAGAGCACAGTGGTTACATGCTATGCATAGGGAGCTGGATCCCACATGGCTGACAATGATTCGAGTCCCAGCCTCAGCCCCAGCAGCTTGAAAAACACTCTGGGCACATGTGTGTGCATTCCCAGGATCCAGACAGGATGGAAAACAGAGGAGAAAGGATTGTGGTGTGACTGTGCCCCACTGAGGGGGGTCTCTCTGTCTCTCTGTCTCTCTCTTTTTCTCTCTCCAGCAAATGCATATGCCTGTCTGGCAAAATTTAAATAAAAAACAACAACCAGTCATAACTTAGAAGGCAAAATGCTGAATTGTTCTCTCTCTCTTTCATGAGTGCATGCTCCCTTTGGTGATTAAAAAAAGAAGCAGCTTAAAAAATCTATGTCCAGTGGAACCAGGAGTTAGCGTAATGGCTATGTCACTGAACTCTTGTGTAGTGGACCACAGTTCAAGTCCAGGACCTGACGGCTTAAACTCACACTGGGCGCGTGTGCGTGCGTGCCCAAGATCCCGAGAGGAGAATGGAGGAGAAGGGATTGCGGCGTGGCCATCCCCCCTAGGGGTGATTTCTCGCTTTCTGTCTCTGTCTTTCTGGAGAGCGCACGTGCCCTATAGCAAAAGAACCTCTCCAAAAAAAAGAAAAAGAAAAAAGAAAAATCTATGCCCAGGAGCATTCAGGTTTTAATATGCTTCCTCCTCCCCTTTCTGTCTTCCTTTTAGTGTTATTTCTTGGCTTAGGCCTCAACAAATAGTACTAATGCAAATGCAATGATGATGCTGAAATCACTTCATCCAATGGAATGATAATTAAAAACCTTTGAGAAATATATTGACCTCCTGAAACATCGCCTCATATGTCAGCAAAGAGCCTGCCTCTTAAACCTTTACCTCTGTGTTACTCGAGCTTTTCTTTTTTTTTTTTATTGTATTTGAAAGCGTTTTCATTATTTATTATCCCTAATTAAACTTTTATCAGTCATTCACTCATTCATGCATGCACTCAATAAGCACACACTAAGTCCTGCTGCAGGTGTGATAGAGGAAGAGCGAGTGTGCATCGAGTTCTCGTGTGTGCCGGGCCCTGTTCTAAGGACTCTCTATGAATCGACTCATTTACCCTCATGCTAACGCCCTGAGATGGGTATACTATTGTCGTCCCCACTTCATAGATGGGGAAAGTGAGGCAGAGTGTATAGGTAATTTGCCCAAAGCCACAGGGCTCCAAAGCAGGAGCACGGGGATTCGTGCCCAGCAGCCAGGCTCCGTAACTCACCCCCTTAACCGTTGTATGTCAGACACTGTGCTAGGGGGACTCCAGGAGACCCCATGTGACTTCCACCAGCACAGCGTGGACAGGGAAAGGAAGTGCATATATCAGAAAGGAGGGACAAGCTGCTAGGGGTGTCAGGGAAGACGCATTTGAGTTAGACTCTGGAAGAAGGGTAAGAAAGGGTATTTGCATATTGGAGAGGAGTGGCTGGCGTGGGCTCCAGGCAGGAGATCTCAAGGTACGGGGGGCCGCATAGACCAGCGAAGTCCCACTGGCATAGGGGCTGAACTGGCCTTCGGCTGGTTGGCACAGGTGCACACGGCTGTTGAACTGCTTGTTAAAATGCTGAAATGCTTCTCTGCGGGTTGGTAAAGAGTCCCTGTCCCAAGTGCCCCCACCCCTGCAGTGTCTCCACTGTCCAGCATCTACCTTTCAGTGTGTGCCCTGCAGGGGGCTCAAGGCTTCCCATCTGCAGCTTAGGTCGGAGAACTTGGATGGTGCCTGGGTCTTAATAGCAGTTAAATCTTTAGATTATCATCCCTGAATTGAAAGTGTGTGGGAGAAAATGATGTCCTGCGGGTTTTGTTGGTGCCTTTTTTTCCTTCCACAGCAGAGCTAGGGCTGAAGAGAAACACTCAGCTGCATCCTCGCCTCCCCTTGCTGAGCACCCCACCATGCACACACACCCCGCACCATACAGAAGACCTCTGCTCTCCATGGAGCCTTTGGTGCAGAACCACAGCCGCTCTGCGTGCCAGTGCGTGCCATGCCCTCTGGCCCTATCAACAGTGCCTTTCCAAGTTAACCCACTTGAACTTCACCATCGCCCTTCAAGACACTGTTACTCTTCCTGCTTTGTAGACTAGGAGAGTGAGGAGGTGGTCAAGGACTTGCCCAAGGTCACACAGCTCAGTAAGTGAGTGCCTCGGCTGCAGGTCACAGAGCCTGAGTCCTCTTGCTCATGGCACATGTGACCCTGTCCCTATTCTGTCAGACCCAGAGCTCCTCACAGGCAGAGACGAGGCTTCCAACGTCTCTCAGTCTTTCTAGCACCCAGCTAAGACAGCAGAGAGTGATCAGACTGGTCAGAAGGTTCCATGAAAGTCCTAAAGAGAAATGACAAGCCCATGGCTGACCCAGTGCCATCCTCGAGGTCTTCCACAGAGAGGTGTCACCCCTCGGCCCCTCCTTTTGCTATAATGGTCCCATAGAAACCATGTGGGTCTTCTTGGATTTTTTTTTTTTTTTTTAGGTTTTTGCCATAAGGCACGCATGCTCGCAGGAGAGAGACAAAGACAGTGAGCAGAAAAGTGAGAAATCACCCCCGAGGGTGGAGAATCTCTTCTCCATTCTCCTCCTGGGATTTTGGGCACACACACACACACACACACACACACACACGAGTGCCCGGTGTGATGTTCAAGCTGCCAGATGTGGAACTTGAACTGTGGTCAGCCATGTGGGAGTCCAGTATCTTAACCACCACGCCACTTGCTGGCCCTCTCTCTGGACTTTTGTTTCTTCCCCAGTTGCCTGAAACTAACAGAGGCTTGTAGGCTGTGTGTGTCGGGGGGGGGGGGAGGCTAGGATTCTTGTGCATAAAGGTTCCGAACACCCAGGAAATGAACACCCAGGAAAGAAACGAAACATTTGTGAAAATGAGCTCTCAAAGCCACCCTGCAAACAGAGGCCAGGCCTGGCGTGACAGGGGCCAGTGGGAGGCCGGTGCCTGGGAGTAGAGAGGCCTGCAGAGGGAACGCACTCTGAGCTCAGCCTGCTTACAGACCATCTGCCCCTGCGCCAAGATTCCTCTTTTTCTGTCCTTTCAGAAATAGTGATATTGACAGCTGCCAGCACATAGCTGGTTGCACATGTTACGGGAAATTGCCCAAGCAGTAAATCTGGTCCTTTGCCCGATGGACATACATAGCATCTGAGTTATCTGTGCATTCTTCAAAGTCTGACTTCACAAACAAAGCCTGTACGTGTCTCCAGTGTTCCTCGGGTTTTATCGATTTAATCATAGTCTCTCCCTCCTTCCATTTTGCTTTCCACGTGGGCTGCATCTTTTTACAGCTAGCAGTACAAGGTGGTATAAATTCCAGTGTTCACAGTAGCCCATTTTTTACTGAGAAGGTACATAGGCTCATTTTTTGAACTTCAGAAAATACAGAAAATATATAAGAAAGAAAATTAAAATTATCTATAATTCTGCTACCCGGAGGTAGCCAAAATTATTATTTAGTATCTTTTGTCTCTTTTTAATGCACATAGTGAGGGGTTTTGAAATCGTTGTACTGTGTATATATAATTTTATACCTTTTTTTATTTCACTTAATAGTGTACCATAAGCATTTTCCCGGTACTACTACAGAACATTCATAAGCTTCATTTTTAACGATGGCAAAATATTCTATCGTGTGAATGTACCATAATTTGCCTAACGGTTCCCAGGCTGCTGGTCATTTGGGTTATTTCCAATTTGTGAATTGCTGTTCTTTTAAAACTCCCCACAGTAGCATGACTGAAACTTCACAGGAGAGGGACAGAATCTAAAAAGAACAGCGGTTTAGAGTAGAGTACCTGAGGGGTTAATTTATGAGGCCTCTAACAGCCTGTGTGAGTAAGAAATTGCAAACTGAAGGAGAGCTTGCCCAGCCCCCTCCCATATGGCTGCCTTCTGCAGGAAGCAAGGCCTTCTGGGAAGTGGAAGGAGGGGCAGCACTCACCTGGCCTACAAGGTCACAAGGTGTCTAGCGACAGTCATGATCACACTTTTGGAGTGAGCACTTTGTGGGCCCCGGGATCTTCCACCCTTGCCCACTCCCTCAGTCCTCACAGCAAAGCTGGGCAGTGGGAAGGGAAGGCCAGCCAGAGCTGCTTTCCACATCTCAAGAGACTGACTCTAAGAAAATGCTTAAGACCTGTCCAGAGTCATGCAGTGAGTGGACAAACTGAAACCAGAAGGCTAGCCCAGCCTGGTGGTGCACTCAGTGACAAACTGAACCGCAGTGCTGGAAGCCACATGGCCGACCATGGGTTCAGAGCCCCAGGTTAACCTGGAAACGTGCCAGTATGTGTGCATGTGCCCAAGATCCTGAAAAACTGGAGGGCTGAAGAAGGAGGACTGCAGTGTGACAAGTCCCTATTGAGGGCCCATCTCTCTCTCTTTCTTCTGTCTCATGGGGTGCCCCTCCCTTGCCTTTCTCCTTCTCTCTCTCTCTTTCTCTCTCTCTCTCTCTCTCTCTCTCACACACACATGCATTCTCTTGTGTGCACACATGCACTGTCTATCATGAGTAAAATTCACTTAGGAAAGGAAGAAGGAGGGACCGGCAGGTAGTGTGGTATTTAAGGTGCTAGATTCCCACATGGCTGACTGTGTTCAGGTCCTGGACCTGACGACTTGAAAATCACACAAGACGCATGTGTGTGTGCGTCCAAAATCCCAGGAGGAGAATGGAGGAAAAGGTATTTCAGTGTGGCCCTCCTCCCAGGGGGTGATTTCTCACTTTCCCTTTCTGTCTTCAAAGAGTGCACACGCCCTATGGCAAAAAATCTTAAAAAAATGAATTAATCAAATGATAAAGAAGCCAGAGGGCTGCTCGAGGGATCTCTGGGAGTCCCCACCCTGTTCCTGCATTGCTTCTGAAATGAAAAGAAGCCTGATGACTTGGTCAGAGAGCAAGCTGCAAGCGGGTGCTGTGTGCAAGTTCATTGCATCTGTTCTTGATTAAGTCTGTAGATGAAGCAGCCACGGTCGCAGGTTTCTGTTGGTTACTTGCTTGGATGTACTTGCTTGTTTACAATTCTAGATTTTAGAATGTTTTGTTTTGTGTTTTCCCCATATATTCCTCAGAGCCTGTGAGGGCTTCCTCAGTTCTTTCCAACTGGTATGAGAATTGAGTCAAGATGCAGTCAATCAGGTTCAGGCGTGCCCAGGAATTTAGGCTGTGTGCTCTGGCAAAAGAAAAAGAAAAAAAAAGAGAGAGAGAGAGAGAGAGAGATTTCCCCAGGCTCCCATTCTCCTATCACTGAAGAGTTCAAACCCAAAGGATAGTGCTAGTCCTTCCTGTCATAAAGTTCTCTATTCGCCACTTACACAGAAGCCCACTCCTGCATGGCCACTGTGCAGACTCCGAGGTGGCAGAGTGTTGAAAGAACGTTTTGTGAATAAAAGGAAACCAGGAGGGCCAGCCCTGTAGCACAGTGGTTAAGGGAGCTGGATCCAATATGGTCAAACATGGTTCAAACCCTGGCCCTGGCAGTTTGAAAAATATGCATCCCTAACAGGATGGAGAAATGGAGAAGGGATTGTGGCATGACCACACTCTATTGAGAGGTGTTCTCTTTCTCTCTGTTTCTCTATCTCTGACAAGCGCATCATCCCTTGGGCAACTTTAAGGATAATAATAAAAAAGGACCAGCAGATGGTGTATGGTTACATCACTGGACTTCCACTTGGCTGATTGCAGTTTGAGTCTCGGACCCAGCAGCTTGAAACTCATGCTGGGCACGTGTGCATGCATGCCCAAATCCCAACGAGAGAATGGAAGAGAAGGGATTGTGGCATGGCCATACTCCCTGGGGGTTGATTTCTCACTTTCTAGCTCTCTGTCTCTGTCTCTGTCTCTCTGGGAAACGCATGTGCCCTATAGCAAAAAATCTTTCAAAAACAAAACAAAACATTAGAGAGCCAGTTGGTAGTGTGGTGGTCAAGGCAGCTGGATCTATGCAGCATGGCCGTCTATGCAGTTCAAGTCCTGGCTCTGGTGGCTGAAAAATACTTCAGGCACATGTACATACATGCCCCAATTCCTGAAAGGAGAATGGAAGAGAAGGGATTGTGGTATGTGGTCATCCCCTCTCTCTCTCCCTCTCTCTCTCTCTCTATATATATATATATATAGATATATATACATATATATATAGACATATATATATATATATATATGTCTATATATATAAATATTTTTTTTAGAGAGGTTTTTTTTTTTTGCTATAGGGCATGTGCGCTCGTCAGAAAGACAGAGAGACAGAAAGCCAGAAATCACCCCCCCAGGAGGATGATCACGCCACAATCCCTTCTCCTCCATTCTCCTCTCAGGATCTCGGGCACACACACACACGCTCGGCGTGAGTTTAAGCTACCAGGTCTGGGACTTGAACCGCAGTCAGCTACATGGGAGTCCAGCGACAGCCATTATGCTAACTGTGGTCCCCCGGTCATCCTCTCTAGAGGAGTGTAAGAAAGAAAGAAAAGAGAAAATGAGCAAAACCAAGGGCCACCTTGTTGAAAACACCAACCCTGACAGCAACTCCCAAGGCCCCTAAAGCTCTTGTTGATGATCCTGTCCTCTTCAGACCCCAGAGCACCTTATAACAACACGTCCCAGGCACTTTACATGGTCTGCCTCGCCTGGTACCTGCCCTTCTTTCCTGGGGGCTGTTATGCTTCAGTCCACAGTCAAACACATGACCTAACAAGCGTACACGCACATTTAAGGACAGTCACGTCACTTGTTGTGACCGGGGCTGCCCTGGAAAATAGGCATGTGTGGCCACAGTAAAGCCCCTTGTTGGACTGCACCCCAGGACCAGGTTTCATCTTTGTCTTCCATAAAACCCAGCACAGACCCGTGCTTCAAGGAGTCAGTCAGTAAGCAGGGCACCAGTGACGCACTCGGCGTGCTCCCGTGTGTTCCTGTGTTTGTTACCTCCAGGATCTTCCATGTTTCTCATCATTCTACTTCTTCAGCTGCTCCAGCTCACACAGAATCCCCCCAAAATTTCCCTGAATTTCCTCCTCCGAGTCCCTTTGTCTGGATTTTTTTCAGAACACTAGTCCCTTCCCCATCCAGGCTTGGAACAGTGTTTCCTAACACACCGTCACCTCACACAACCGTGACTGACTTTGGTGTTCCTACTTCAACCTCTTGTAAGTCATTGCACAGTCCTTGGTCATGGCTTTCCAGAGGACAGCTTCGTAGCTTCCTTTCCTGTGCTTTTCACATCAGACCATGAGTTCAATGAGGACCGAGACCTCTGCAGTATCACCAAGTGTAGAAGCTGGTCCACAGGAGGTATTTATATATTCATCCATTCATCCAAAAGTTATTGCTAGAGCATCTACATATGCTGAGCAAAATTCCTGCCTTCATGGCACTGACACTCTATTAAAGGAGCTATCTCAGAGACAAATGCATAGATGATCAAAAATCAGGCACAGAAAAGTGTCATAAAGAAATAAAACTGGGTACTCAAAGCAGGTACAAATGATGAAGATACTATGTTAGGAAGAATGCTCAGGGATTTGAGAAGAGACCTAAAGAAAGTGAGATAACAAACCATGTGGCTATCTGAAGAAAGAGCTTGCCAGGCAGAGAGAACATTAATGCCAAGTTCCTGGGACAGGAACAATTTTGGTTTGGGCCAGGAAGGAGGCTGAATAGTGAGTGATGGGGGGGAGATTGGAAGGAGATAAAATCCTAGGAGGACAGGGTCCCATCCTACAGGGCCTTTAAGACTTGTGAAAGAATTTAGTTTCTATTCCATGTGTGATGAGAAGCACATTAAGTGTCTGTTAGATTATTTAAATTGAGTTGAATTGAGCTAAAACAAATTGAGCCTTATCTTTAAAAAAAAAAAAACAAAAAACTTCCTCTTTCATCAAGGCTTTGAACATGGAACATATTTCTTGAATAACATGAAAAGTTTCCAATACATTGAAATATAAACTCACAAGTCAGCATACATAAAACACCCAGCAGGAAAAAACAAAACAAGTTTACACAATCCCTGGAACAGCCATGGTCTTAGTCTCAGATGCTTCCTCCATCTGTCAAACATGTTCTTCTGGAGACAGATGGCACCATGGCTCCTGGGGTCACACTTGGTGGCCCATAGAGCACTCATCAGGCTGGGCTCCTGTGGTTTGGGCTCTACTGAAGAAGCAAAGCAATGAGCAGCACATTCAAACAGTGTATTGAATATCCTTTAAATGTCAAAGTGAGAAACAGGAAGGCGACACAATCAGGTTATCAGAAAGATGTTAGGAAGTAAGGACAGCTGTGTAGAGCTGGACACTGAAAAGTGGCTTGTCAGCTTCATCTCTTTGCCTTCTTGGGTAGTGGCCTCCGGAACAGCCAGAGGTGAGGTTCTGGTTCATGGATCATAGAAAGGACCCATCCCTGACTCTGCTGAATGTCAAGATCCCTCCATTCAGATTCAGACATCAAATGGGTTTTAGGAACCAGCTTGGCTATGGCCTTGGGCAACATGACATGCCGGTACTCGAACTCCTCATCATCGTATTTGTCTGAACAGTACATTTGTTTGTGTGACATGATGGCTCTGCTTACAGGCCTCCAGCTCAGCTCCAAGCTTTATCTTAATACAGACTGCAAATGACTTTGGCACCATGAATTCTCCAAAGCCTGCCTTTATCTTATAACCTACAGACACAATCCAGTGTGAACAATCCCATGTCGCACTTTAAAAACCTGTTCATGGGTGAGTTTGCCTGTTCTGGAACTAGCCCACCCTTGTAGGTAGTTCCAGAAGACTTTTGGCCAGCACCCTTTTGCTCACCCTTCCAGTACACAACTCATCATTTCTATTTCATTTCCACTTTTTCTAGACCCTAAAATCATTAAGGGTCACTGAGGTTTATTCTGGTGCCTTGAAGGGTCCTGAGACTGCCTCTCAGTGTAGTTTTTGCCCAAGCCTGGTTCTCATTAAACCTTAATTATGTGGCATTCCTTCCCTTAATGCATGTGAAAATAAGCCACATTTTGCTATTTTTATCATTTTACTTAGTCTTTATAAGCCATTCCAGTGAACTGTCCCCTGGAGTACAATGGGAAACCCACCGGAATTTAAGCTAAGCAAATTCACAGGACTTAACCATACATTCATTGACTCATTTAGCAAACTTTCATTTATTCGCTCAAAGAAAGCTACTTGAGGACCTAAAAGTACTGTTGTAAGTGCTGGGGACATATCAGAACGAGGACGAGTCTCTGTCTTCTTCAAGCCAATCGTCTAGTGAAGGAAACAAAACACATCAGGACATTAAATAAAATGTCACCTTGAATAGTGACAAGTGCCACTGTGTGCACGTTTGGAGGATACAGATGGGTAACTCCTGCCCCTTGATGTGGTTGGGATGGTGTGAGGACATAAATTAAATGATAATGTGACATAAATGGCATTGTGAAGTGCTGTGGAGGTAGAGGGGGGAAGCGACTAACTCTATCATGGGCATGGGGGCAGGGTTCTTGGGGTAGGCTGCTCAGAGGAGGTGGCATTTGATCGCTATCTTGAGAGATAAATAGGACTTTACTAGATGGAGAGTGGAGAGAGAAAGGGAACAGCAGGAGCAGGGATAGAGGCAGAGAAACATGGTATATTCCAGAAATGGCTTGTCATTTTTTAAAAAGTGTATTCATTTATTTCTTTCAGAGGAGGGGAGAGAAACGGGGACCCCACTATAGGGTCTTGCCACACAGCGATGCTCCCCCTAGATTTCCAGCCATCCAGGACCGTAGGTGCACCCAGGGTGTGGAGGTCAACCCGGGATCCGAACCCGGGTCTTCCTGTATGGATCCAGGATCATGCGGCAGTGGCCTGCCACCTGTGCCATTGCAGTTGGACCAGAAGTGGCTTGCCATTTGGTGTGGCCAAAGTACATTGGTGCTAGACAGACATGGAATGGAAACAGACACAAAAAATGGAACACGGGTTAAGGCTAATAAATGACCAGGGAGTGGTCACATAGCACAGTGGCCAAGGGAGCCAGATCCCACATGACTGACCGCAGTTTGAATCGCAGACTGGGCAGCTTGAAAAGCATTCCGGGCTCAGGACCAGCAGTTAGCGTAATGGCTATGTCACTGGACTCCCACGCAGTCGACCGCGGTTCGCGTCCCGGACCCGGTGGCTTGAAACTCACGCCGGGCACATGTGCGTGCATGCCCAGGATCCCTAGAGGAGAATAGAGGAGAAAGGATTGGGGCGTGGCCATCGGGGGGTGATTTCTCACTTTCTCTCTGTCTCTCTCTGTCTGTCTGTGAGCACACGTGCCCTGTAGCAAAAACCTCTTCAAAAAAATTAATTAAATTAAATTTTTTTTAAAAAAAAAAAAAAAAAAAATCCTGGGCTCCTCTGTGTGCATGCCCAGAATCCTGACAGGATAGAGAAATGGAGGAAAAGAGATGGTGGTATGACCATATACCGCTTGGGGAGGTGCTTTCTCTCTCTCCTTCTCTGTCTCTCTCTCTCTGACAAGCACACATACCCTCATGGCAATTAAAATAAATAAATCAGAAAAACAAAATAAAAGGCCAGGCCAAGAGATTTGCACTTTTAGCTGAAGAAAACATTTACATGTTAGCACATTCATCCTGGTAGTAATATGAGAGGATTAAAGCGTAAAACTAGAATCGAGAAATTATTAGGAAAATAATGCAATAGTCCAATTTTAAAAACAAGTCTGTATATTTATATAAATGGCCAATCAGTTAAATTTAGAGTATTAAATTCTTAGTAGTGGGAAGGACTCTAAACGTTATCTAGTCTAACCACCCGTCAGATGTCTGCGTCTCCTTTCCAGCGTCCTCCCCAAGGGATTGTCCATGCAGGACACCAGCCCTGAGGCTTCCATCCGAGCCTCAGTAAACTGCGAGTCTTATGTGAGCAGAGACCTGCTCCCTGGAGCTAAACTGCTACTTCGACTTCACTCCTCGTGCCTTACAGAACCAGTCCAATTCCTATCATTTTAAGGCAGCTTTTCACTGTTTAAAAACAGCCCTTGCTTACTAAGCACCTCCTGTGTGCCAGGCATGCCTATAGGTCACGTACCACCCCATTTCCAGATGGGGCTCATTAGTCATGTGACTTGCTGACATTTGGACATCGACCCAGGTACCCAAAAGCACCGGATTAAATCCCAGAGCTGTCTGACTCCAGAGCCTCATTCCTGGAAACAGCTATGACTTTAATTTGACAAACATTGATTTATCACCTGCACCTAAGGAATCCCCTCTTCTAGGAATTAAAGAAGGGGGAGGGCCAAAGATGAATGAGTGTGGTCGCTGCATTCCAGGGTTCCCTATTCTAGTGATTGGACAGTAGTCCACACCCAAGCCTGGGAACAATGTGTCTTTGGTTTTGGCTTGCAGCCTGGCTATTCCAGAAGACAAAAGTGATTCCTCTTTAGCTCATAGCACAGGCCTGGTCCCAGCCAGTAGCACTGGGGCAGGTGTAGGAGCCACTCCAGTCCGTGCCTGGGCAGAAAGGTCTGTGTGCTGGGAGGTTACAGTGGTGTGTGTCATCATAGTTGAGTAAAGTGAAGGTTCAACTTGGACATGTCCCAGTGATGAGCAGAGAGGAATACACAGCAAGACCGAGAGGCAGAAAGCTGAATGTGGACCGGGAACAGGTGTAAGGAAGGAACGGATGGGAAAAGCCTTCCAAGCCAAACCTGTGCCCTGCGCATGCATGCAGGAGCTCCCCCTTTAGGTAGATCCTGGCATTGCTACAGTTGTGGCTGGAGTACTTCAGGACTCTGCAGTGGTGGCATCTCCATTGGTTGATTACTTGTTTTTAATCTCATGTTTACATTGGTAACCATTCTGATTGCATGTGTTAAAGGCCTGATGTGGATGCAGATGTGTGAACTTCAACCTTGTATGTGACTGTCCTTCCACCCCTTTACCTCATTAACCCTCATATCCTCGTTCTCTGGTGAGAGGCGTCTTGGGGTTAGGTAGTATCTATGCCTCAACCACTCCCCTTTTACCCAGGTCCCATTCAGAACCAGCTCCCATACCCCAGCCAACTCTGGACGCTCCACCTGCCTCCCAGCCCACACCCCTGCCTCTCAGAGAACGCAGGTCCCGGTCTAGCTGGACCTCCATCCCTCGATGAGACTTGTTTGGGTTTTTCATAGCCATGGGTTTACTCTCACCCTCTGGTTGATGGCTTCTCTGCCACCCCGGGGCCACCCCAGACCTCACCCCTTCCTTGGAGAGAGGAGCTACAGGAGTCTCCTGAGAAGCCTTCGCCAGGCTGTGGCATGCCGACAGAAGACACGCACCCCCTTTTCCATCTCAGCCTTGAGTGTTTTGCTCATGTAGATGGAGCCAGTTGCCCAGAAGCACTGCCCTGACCAAGGCACGCTTTCCCAGATAGCTCTGAAGTCCAGACAGTACGGAGCCCTTTGGTTTTTCTTCTGTTGAAATCACAGCCCTAGTCTCTATCACCTCCAGATTCAGCAAATTGCAAAATGGGCAACATTTAGTCTGAGAAGGAAGTGGCACACCTGTTTTCTTCTCATGCGCGTGGAGAGCCCCTAAATCTGCTGAAGGACCAAATGGTTGTTTTGTGCAGAAACCAGAACTGCTCTTTTCCTCCCTCATCTCTTCTTCAGTTTTTAAGGCTCCTGGGGATTTTTCCTTGCTCTTTTCCTTTGTGTTTTTGTCTTTTTTTTTTTTTTTTTTTTGAGAGCTTTTCGTTATAGGCATGTGCGCTCCCCAGAAAGACACAAAGAGACAGAGAGACAGAAAGCGAGAAATCACCCCCAGAGGGGGTGGCCACGCCACAATCCCTTCTCCTCCATTCTCCTCTTGGGATCTTGGTCATGCACACTCACGCGCCCGGTGTGAGTTTAAGCCACCAGGTCCAGGACTCGAACCACAGTCGACTACATGGGAGTCCAGTGACATAGCCATGACGGTAACTGCTGGTCCCCTCCTTTGTGTTTTTTTCTTTTTCTTTTTACTGGGAAATTATCTCAGTCCTATCCCCTATCCTTTCAGAGGAGTCCTCTCATCCTGCATGGTGACATCTCTCCTTTTCATTCTTATCCCAGTTATTCTTGGGGTTTGGGTGCAGTGTGGGATGTTTACTTCCTCGTCATTCATAACCAGTCCAACTCAGAAAAGGACTTAAGCTAGACTCACCGTATGAGTGAGACTAATGACAAAACTACAAAACAAACATACAATATAAAAAACATGTCATTAAGAGTTAAGAAGTCAAAAAAAAAAAAGAGTTAAGAAGTCCAGAGGCCAACTGGTGGTGTGGTAGTGGTTGGATCCCATATGGCCAGCTGCACAATTTGAGCTCTAGACCAGTGGCTTGAAAAAGCACACCAGAGGACCAGAAGTTAGCGTAATAGCAATGTCGTGGGACTCCCATGTAGTCAACTCCAGTTCGAGTCCCAGACCTGGTAGCTTGTACTCACGCCAGGCACGTGTGAATGCATGCCTAAGATCCCAAGAGGAGAACGGAAGAGAAGATGTTGCGGTGTGGCCATTTCCCCCTGGGCCCTGGGGTGGGGGGGGGGGGGTGTGATTTCTCACTTTCTGTCTCTCTGTCTCTTTCTGTCTTTCTGGTGAGCGCAAGCACCCTATAAATAAATAAATAAATAAATAAATAAATAATAGAAAAGGAAAGAAAAGAAAAGAAAAAGCACATGGGACAGGTGTATGTGTATGTGTGTACAAAATCCCAAGAGGAGAATGAGGGAGAAGGGACTGTTTTTCCATTTTGCCCTCCCCCACACCCCATCTGTTTCTCTCTAGTGAGTATATGTGCCCTATAGCAAATTTTTTTATAAAAAGGGACCAACAGTTAGCATAATGGCTATGTCACTGATCTTCCATGTAGTCGACCGCAGTTTGAGTCCTGGACCCGGTGGCTTAAACTCATGCCAGGTGCATGTGCGTCCGTGCCCAAGATCCC
Source organism: Tupaia tana (assembly GCA_026018925.1). Taxonomy (NCBI): domain Eukaryota; kingdom Metazoa; phylum Chordata; class Mammalia; order Scandentia; family Tupaiidae; genus Tupaia; species Tupaia tana. The sequence continues at coordinate 211,478,003 of JAKSZU010000006.1, forward strand.
AAGAAGAGAGTGGAGGAGAAGGGATAGCAACATGGCCATCCCCCCCGGGATGATTTCTTGCTTTCTGTCTCTCTGTCTCTCTCTGTCTTTCTGGCGAGCGCATGCGCCGTATAGCAAAAACCTCTCAAAAAAAAAAAAAAAAAAAAGTCAATAAGTATACTATACCAAAAATATCTAAGTTTACTGCTACAATTGAGCACAAAATTTAGCTTTGATTTTCCTGGCCACAAAAGCAAAAAGAGAAACAGGCATTATGTAGACCTCATCATCTCATTTAAACACATACATATACACATGCACACACAGTGTAATCTTAACCAAAAAATTTGTTCACAAAAGATTCTTTTTTTTTTTTTTTTTTTTTTTTTTTGAGAGGTTTTTGCTATAGGGCGCGTGCGCTCGCCAGACAGACAGAGAGAGACAGAGAGATAGAAAGCAGGAAATCACCCCCCAGGGGGGATGGCCACGCCGCAATCCCTTCTCCTCCATTCTCCTCTCGGGATCTTGGGCACGCACGCACATGTGCCCGGCGTGAGTTTAAGCCGCCGGGTCCGGGACTCGAACCGCGGTCGACTACGTGGGAGTCCAGCGACATAGCCATTACACTAACTGCTGGTCCCACAAAAGATTCTTTTTTGACTTTCACAAGTTCTGCCCAGAACTGATGCCCGAATGCCATTTTAAAGATTCGAATCACCGAGGGAGCTTTGAAAAAGGGGACGGCATGCGGGGACCAGCAGTTAGCATAATGACTGTGTCGCTGGACTCCCATGTAGTCGACCGCGGTTTGTGTCCTGGATCCGGTGGCTTAAAACTCACGCTGGGTGCTTGTGCGTGCGTGCCCAAGATCCCAAGAGGAGAATGGAGGAGAAGGGACTGCAGCGTGGTCATCCCTCCTGAGTGGGTGATTTCTCGCTTTCTGTCTCTCTGTCTCTCTCTGTCTGGTGAGCACACGCACCCTATAGCAAAAACCTCTCAAAAAAATAGGGGATGGCATGATAAGACCCTATCAAGGGTGCCCCCCATATCTCTTTTTCTCTCTCATCCACATGCATGTTCGTGTACACACATGCACACTCTCATAAATAAAATAATTTTAAAGATATAATTAAGTCAAGGAGTAAGTCAAGGGAAATCACAAACTGTGCCCAGAGCAGTCAGGGTCTTTCCAGCTCACATGGGCACTTCTGGAAACGACAGCGTTGGTTACATTGAAGTGCTCCCAGTGGGGACACAGGAATCATGACCATCACCTACGCGGGTTCCCGTGGCCCAGGCTCCTCATGTCACAGACATGGAACTGAAGCAGAGAAATGGAGAAGAGATTGCTCCATTCAGGGGTACTTCTCTCTCTCTCTCTCATCTTTCTGTCTCTCACAAGTGTGCATGCCCTCTGGCCAAAAGAGAGAGAGAGAGAGAGAGAGAATTATATATACACAGGTACCTCAATCTACAAGAAAAGGTTGTCTGGCCTTTTATCTCCACCTGTGAAGACGCCGAGACCCGAAGAGGTGGAATGGGTATACAAGTCCCACAGCTAGTCCAAAACATGCTTATGACTCAACGCAGGAATCTTTCTTTGGCATACAAGGCCCGGAGAATCAGCTGTCTGCTTTTGGATAACTAGGGTTCTGATTGATCAGGGCCAGCGTATAAATTTAACCCATCCTGTCATACTGCCAAATGCAGGGTAATGTGAGTTCAAAGGGTTTATTACGTGGGGACGAAATATCATTTTCTCAAAGCCACTGCTCAGTGGCAAGGACACAAAAGACAGGGGAAGCTCCAGGCCACACACAGCCTCTCCTTCGTAATCCCTCTGGTTTAAGTTTATGGACGGATCTGCATGTTGTTTTAAAATTGATATGTTCACTTTAAACTTTTGACTTGCAAGAGAAATTTTTGCAAGGATAAAGATTTCAAGGTGTGTTTCTGACTCCAGGGGCATCTGTATGGTTATTTTTATTGGTCGGGTTAATTATGATAAGCTAAAAGCCAGTAAATGTTCACCAGGTTGGTGAACAAATTCACCTTCTTGTGACATGCTTTACATCTTTAAATGAACAAACAAAATTCATCGTTTAGAATATTTCAGAGAACAAATATAGAGTCACACGCTTACAAGTCTTTAGAAGATAACTATTAAAAGGAAATATTTTGGAAGGGCTGTGCCCTTAACCTAGTGGTTAAGGGAGCTGGATCCCACATGACTGACTGCAGTTCAAATCCCGGCCCCCCAGCTTGAAAATCACATGGGGCGTGTGTGCATGCACGCTCAAAATACCAACAGGAGGAAGAAACAGAGAAAGGATTGCAGCATGATCACAACCCTCTGGGGGATATTTTTTCTCTCTCCTATTCTTTCTCTATATCCCAATCTGTCTTTTTCTTTTTTTTTTTTTTTTTTTTTTTTTGGGAGAGGTTTTTTCGCTATAGAGCGCGTGCGCTCGCCAGACAGACAGAGAGAGACATAGAGACAGAAAGCGAGAAATCACCCCCCAGGGGGGATGGTCACGCCGCAATCCCTTCTCCTACATTCTCCTCTCGGGATCTTGGGCACGCACGCACACGCGCCCGGCGTGAGTTGTAAGCCACCAGGTCCGGGACGCGAACCGGGGTCGACTACGTGGGAGTCCAGCGACATAGCCATTACGCTAACTGCTGGTCCCCCCAATCTGTCTTTTGAGTTCATGTGCCCTCTGACAATAAAAGGCAGACAGACAAAAAAAGAAAGAAAGAAAATATTTTTGTCCAGATGTGGTCCTGCATGCTGGTTGATGCTGCTTATGGGAGGTCCTGATTTGATTTCCAGACCATCCTAAAAGCAGGACACAGAAGCACGCACCTCTGGTCCCAGCTACTTGGGAGACAGAGGCAGGAAGATTTTGGACATGGGAAGACCCTGTCCTAAAAAAAAAAGAAAATATATTCTTCCCTTTTGATAGACAGAAAGAAACTCAAATTCATGGTGACGCACCAAGGGATAAGTACAGATTTAACTTCAATGTTATGAAATTTGCTGTAAGTGTTGCTTAGAATTAGATTCAGCTGTGACAGAAACCCCAACTAGCAGGTGTTTAAACAAGATGTTTATTTCTTATATAAACAAAATCTGGAAGGATGAATCCTGGGCAAATATAGATACTCCAGTAATCATCAGAAATCCAAGTCCCCTTTCTGTCTTGTTGCTTTGCCTTCATTAGCTTCTGGACTCCAGCTCATGGTTTGGTTTGGCTGCTTGTGCACCAGCCATCGTGCCACATTCCTGACTGCAGAAGAGGGGAAAAGCAGAGAGTTAGGCCTCTCCCCTTTGGAGCTCTTCCTGAAAGTCTCACAAGAAACTTCTACTTACGCCTCATTGCAAGAACCAGTATCCTAGCTGCAAGAGAGGCTAAAAAATACCATCTTTTTGTTTGGTAGTTTTGAGCCCAGCTAAAGAGCTAAGGAAGAAGAGGAGAACACATAGAGAGAGACACCACAGTCTCTGCATCAGTATAAAAGTGTTCTTTGTTGAGGCTGGTAGGTGGCATGGTGGTTAAGGTGCTAGACTCCCGCATCGTCAACCATGGTTCAATTCCCAGGCCTGGCAGCTTGAAAATCATCTTGGGTGCATGTGCATGACTGCCCGAAATCCCAGGAGGAGAATGGAAGAGAAGGAATTGTAGTGTGGCCATCCTGCTGGGGAGAGAGTTCTCACTTTCCCTCTCACTGTTTCTGTTTCCTGACGAGTGCACATACCCTATGGGGGGGGGGGGGGGGGGAACCTTAAACAAATTTTTATTTGTTGATTTTCTAAACAAAGAGTTATGGCTAGCCATTGTTTTTCATTCTCAGAGATAATTCCAGTCAATCTATTCTTAATGTGTCTTTCCAAATACTTTTCTGATTATATGCTTTTCCGCTACAACTGAGGAAGAATTCAAGTCCTGGGAGTTTACGTTTCCATTCCAGAAGTTACAAGGCCCTACCGTGGTCCCTGCCCTGCCTCTATCCAGCATTGTTTCCCACCAGCCCTCTCCCTCCAAGGCTCTCTCCTGCATCTCAATGCCAGTCACCCCAAGCCTAGTTCTTCCAGAGCAGCAGGCCCCGCCCACCTCTGGGTCTGTGCACCTGCTGTGGTAGCGTCTCTTCTGGAAATGCTCTAACGTGTGGCCAATAGCCCGGGCTCTTTGTCCACCTGCACGTATATCCCAGCACCGCGACATCTGTGCACCCTTGGGCAAGTTATGTAACCTCCCTGTGCCCCCGCTCCATTATCTGACTCCAGATAGTAACGGCACTTATGGGGAATTACGGGAGCTGGTCATTAGCCAGTGAGTCAGTCAGAAAAATGCTCAGAACGAGGCCTTCCCCATTACAAGCCCTCAATAATACCTGACTTTGCTGAACCTTCACGGTGTGCTAAGTACCGTATAGCAGTTCTCTCGATTTTCACAGCCTTACAAATTTCCATTTTACAGATGAGGAAACTGAGGCACAGAGAGGTTAAGTAACTTGCCCAAGCTCCCGCAGCTATCAAGGACGGAGTCTGGGCTCAAAAGCCACATCAGCTCAGATTCGAAGGTGGGCTAGGTGTCCACGATGGGACCTTTGGCGGTCGTTTTTCTTTTTCAAGGTTTTTGTCATAGGGCATGTGTGCTTGCTAGAGAGAGTCAGAGAGAGGGCAAGTGATAAATCGCTTCCCAGGTGGATGGCTACACTGCAATCCCCTCTCCTCCATTCTCCTCTTGGGATTTTGGGCACACACAGGCACACGTGCCCAGTGTGATTTTTAAGCCACCGGGTCTGGGACTCAAACCATCTCAGCCATATGGGAATCCAGCACCTTACTGCCATGGTACCTGCTGGCCCCTTGCAGACTTTCATGATTATCTTCCTGGGGGCAGAGACAGACCCATGTGACCCCTAAGAGTCTGTTCATGCCTTTGTGTCTTGGTCTCGAGAAGGTCAGATTTGCTTAGACTCCTAGAGCCACTTCTCCCAGGACAGGAGACTACATGCCTCGGCCACCTCCTGAGTGTTTATTTTCTGGGCCCAAGTCTGCTTGGAAGTCCCTGCAGCAGGCTCAAAAAGAGCTTGTGGCTTCCCCACTTCTGAAGCTACAGCCACCGCGCCCCTTCCCCGGGGCCTTTTATATCCTGGGCCCTCGTCATCCCACCCCACTTGAGATCAGGTTCCCACCACAGAGGGCTGTGCTCCAAAGCAGGCCAGGCTGTGTCAGAGCCAGCAGCCTAGAGAGGAGAGTCCAGGCTGGTCTGCCAGTCCCTCACAGAGTGTGAGGAAGGCCACTGCATCTGGGACATCATGCAGCTCAGAGCTCAGCTTCTCAGACTTCAGGAGGCCTCAGAAAATACCCACAGAGATCGGATAAGGTGCAGACACCAAAGGCCGTCAGCTCAGTAACAGCCCTCAGAGACAGCAAGTCCTAATCCTGGAATCTATAAGTGCATTTCTTTATAAAGAAAAAGTTGCTTTGCAAATGTGATTCAGTTAAGGATCTTGACACAGGAAAATGATCCTGGATTATCTAAGTAGGCTCTCCATCCAGTCACAGTCCTTGTGAGAGAGGGAGACTTGACACACGGGGAAGAGGAGAACGTGATGTGAAGGCAGAGGCGGAGACTGGAGTCATGGAGCCGCAAGCCAAGGAACGATCGCCACCACCAAAAGCTGAAAGAGGCAAAAATGGACTCGCCCCTCAGTCCTTAGTAGGGTGCGGCCTATTTACACCTTGATTTTGGACTTCTGCCCTCCAAAATTGGGAGAAAGAAGTTTTTATTGTTTTCTTTTTTGTTGTTGTTGTTTTTGTATTTTAGTTTTAGTTTTGTTTTGTTTTTGCAATAGGTTGCATGTGGCTCACTAGAGACAGAGAGGGAAAATGAGAAAGCACCTCGCACCAGCAGGGATGGCCACGCCATTTTCCTTTTCTTTTCTCTTCCATTCTCTTCTCAGGATTTTGGGTGCACATACACACACACACACACACACACACACACACACGGCGTTCAAGCTGCTGGGTCCAGGGTTCAAACTGCAAAGTCAGCCATGTGGGATCCAGTGCCTTAACCACTATGCCAACTGCTGGCCCAAGTTTTTGTTGTTGTAACCCATCAAGTGTGTGGTAGTTTGCTGTCACCGCCATAGGAAACTACTGCTAATATACCACGCAAGCAGGCCAGACCCAGAAACACGCTCCTTCACCAGCCCCATGGGTGACCCCGGGAACCCCTAAAGATGGAACACTGGGTGGTGTGTCCAAGCTGGTACTCCAGGAGGATGGTCAGTTCTTAGTTTTGCTTCCATCTTATTCAAAGTTGTGAGAGACGGGAGCATGTTGAGTGCCTGAATGCTGGTGGGAAACGCGCAGAGAAGCGGGACCAGCAGATGGCGCAGTGGTTACTTTGCTGGGCTGCCACGTAGTCCACCACTGTTGGAGTCCCGGACCCAGTGACTTAAAACTCACACCAGGGCATGTGCGTGCCTGCCCAACGTCCCAAGAGGATGCTGGAGAAGAGATTGCAGAATGGCCATCCCCCGTGAGGGGTGATTTCTCGGGTTTTGCCTCTCTGTCTCTGTCTCTCTGGCAAGCACACATGCCATTTAGCAAAAATCTCTCTTTAAAAAAAAAAAAAAGATAAGGAGAAGAGATGAAGGTTGAGTTAAGGAACTGCAGGGAGGTAAGCGATAGAGCCCACCCCCCAGGAAGCAGAAAGGAAAGAGACACCGAATCCTTTTGCAGGATGGGAGGGAACAGTGAAGGCTGGGATGTGCAGCTGTTTGTAGGTGCAGTGGAGGTTGTGGGTGCAGTGGAGGTTGTGGGTGCGGTGGAGGTTGTGGGTGCGGTGGAGGTTGTGGGTGAGGTGGAGGTTGTGGGTGAGGTGGAGGTTGGCATATTCATGTATGGCTTTTGCCCTACCTGAGCTTATACCACCCTCCCCCCCCCCCAGCCCTTCGGCCCTCTAAGTCATGTTCCTTAGAACGTGTGACCAGAAAGCCAGACACAGTTCTAGGGTCAGTCACGCACACATGTGGGTACCATCAGCAGGAACCACTGCCTCACCCAGTGTCCTTTGGCATTTCCCCCTTTATATAACCTCCCCTGAGTGAGGCTGACTTTCTCACTACAAAGGACTTGTCCTTTTGCTACAGAGTGGCTTACTTCTCCCTAAAAGCACTGCCCTTACCCATGAGGCCTTTGTTCCATGGTCTTCATGAGGTGTGTCTGCACACTCGGGGTGCTGGGAAGTCGTCTTCTGTATGACTCAGCACCAAACCAAACTTGAACAGCAGTCAAAAACCCCAGTAGGCCATGTGGAAGTCCAGTAGGCCATGTGGAAGTCCTGGCCCCAATATTTTCAGAGCAATGTCCTGACTATTGTTTTACTAAGTATCTGAATATGGTGACTTAGCCAAGCTGACACATAAGATTAACATCACAACCTATTAAGTGGTTACTTTCCCAGGATAAGGCTAAACACTGTCCTGAATACAAAATAGCCTTCAGATCATGGGATGGGTGCTCAGTTCGGAAGGGACTGCCCAAGAGCAAGCTTTCATAGGGTTGTTGGAAGACCAGGAGAGAACCCGGGTGGGAGACAGGCCCCACCTCCACGACAAAAGCTGGAATCACCAGACCTAGCTCTCCAGCCTCCCTTGCAGCTCAGCACAAGGCTCACAAGCCAAGCTGAGCCAATCCGATGTACTGACCTAGCATTGCATGGTCTCCCGGGCCTCTGACCCCTCTTGAAGCTCTCCCAGGTCTGATCTCACTTTCTCCCTGTTAGATGGGGTAGTAGCTTGAGTCATGATGTTCCCTAGGCTTGGCCCCTCACATCATTGTCCATCAACCAGCAGCTGTGATAGTGTCATCGCCTGGGAGCTCATTAGAAATGCAGAGTCTCAGAGCCAACAGGTGGCAGGAATTTTTACATGGCTGGATCCCACATGGCCGACTGAGTGGTTCGAATACTGGACTTGATGGCTTGAAACTCACGCTGGGACTGTGTGCGTGCATGCCCAAAATTCCAAGAGAAGAATGGAGGAGAAGGGATTGCGGCATGGCTATCCTCTCTGGGGGAATGATTTCCTGCTTTCTCTCTCTGTCTCTCTCTGTCTCTAGCGAGTACATACATCACACAGTAAACTAAAAAAAAAAAATTAAAAAATTAAGAAACAAATGCAATGTCTCAGGCCCTGCCCCAGACCTGCTGAACCAGAACCTGCATTTTACCAAGACCGCAGGCAAGTCACATGCACGTTACTAGTCGGAAAGTACTGACTTAGAACACCCTCCGTGGCTCCTCCCACTCCAGGAGTCTGCGGGAACCAGCTCATGGGGGGTCAGACCACACAGGCACGGCAGGGCTGTCACTGCAGTATCCAGCCATGGTCACCCCTTACCTCTGCCATCTTCCTAGTCTTCGTGCCCCAACAGGGTGCGATTACAGTGGATATTGCTATAGAAACCAGCACTGGAAACCGTGTCCTATCAATTTAGCTGCTCTCTCCTACCTCCTTGCATCTCTGGAATTATGAGCTTCCCAAAGCACAGTCAAACATCTGAATTTCTTGCCAGCCTAAGAAAAACTCAGCAAATAACAAAGATGGAAGGTCATGGCCACACGGTTTATCCGGAAAGGTGGCAGCAGCTGCAGTGTTTTCTTTCCATGGAAAACGGAGAGCCAGGCACATCCATCCCTCTGCGTGGCTCTGTGCAGCTCGACCTTTTCCTCCCTCCCGGAGAGAGGCTGAGGGATACTAAAAACAATGTCGGTGATGATAATAATAACAGCTACTATTTATCTATCGAGTGCTTTTTCGGTCTCAGGCATCAGGCTCTTATATCATCCATGCAATTCTCACAATAACCCTCTGTACTCATCCCCTATCACCAACTGGAAAAAATTACTACTGACCATGGAAGCTTAAAACACAAAATTAAGGCCAGCATCATGACCTGGTGATTAAAGCAGCTGGATCCCACATGGCCAACTCCGTGGTTCAAATCCTGGACCCAGCAGTTTAAGAAACACTAGGCCTGTGTGCATGTGTGTCCAAAATTCCAAAAGGAGGGAGAAACGGAGAAGGGGTTGCAGGACACCCTGCCCTGTGGGGAGTGTTTTCTCCTCTCCCTCTTGGTCTGTTTCTCTCTGGCAAAAAGGAAAAAGAAAAGAAAAAAAAAAAAAAAAACATTAATCTCTGACAGTTCTGTAGCCAGAAAATCAAACTTGATCCCACTGGACGAAAGCCCAGGTGTCACCAGGGAGAGTCTAGGAGATAGTCTGTTTCCCTGCCTTTTCCAGCTTTTGGAAGCCACTCTCATCCCCTGCCTCGGGCCCCCTCTTCTCATCACTCCAACTTCATGCTTCTGGCATCACAACACCTGCTTCTCCTTTGACCTTGCCTCCCTCTTAGAAGGACTTTGCGATTGCATTTAGGGCCCACCTGGATAATTCAGGATAATCTTCTCAATTTAATAATTTGTGCAAAGTCCATTTTAACCTACTGATTTGACCCTTAAAAAACAATCGAGGTTTTCTCGTCCTTTCAACAACCTCTGTCCCTACCCCTCATACTTCTCCTAACACCACAGCAAGGATTTCAATGGCTCATGCCCTGTTTGACTTCACCATCTTTCTCCTCCGTTCATCTCAGGTCACCTAGTCAGGGGTTTACAGACCTGGCCTGCTCCAGAAATCCCAGGGAAGCCTATTTAGAATGCAGATGCTGAGGCCAGCAGGTGGCATGGTGGTTAGGGCACTGGACTCTCATACGGCCATCCACAGTTCAAGTCCCGGACCTGATGGCTTGCTTTCTCACTCTCTCTCTCTCTCTCTCTGGTAAACACACATGCCCTGTAGCAAATTTAAAAATAGTAATACCAACGATAAATAAAAACAGTCTTTAAAAAATAATAATAAATAGTGGAATGCAGATGCCCAGACTCCATGCCAAGATCTATTGAGCCTCAACACTGGGTGTGAAATCACAGCGTTTGCAGTTTTAAGCTTCCCATGTGATTCTGATGTTCAACAAAGTCTAAGAACCACTTCACTAAACCACTAAGCTCCTCAAGCTTCTTCTGGGTTTTAGTCACTACAAACAACTTCGGAATAAAGTCAGTAGCCAGTGGAACATTGTTCTCTTTAAAAATATATATAAGGAGAATGCAGTATTTTTTTCTCAGCATTCTCCACCCTCTCCTTAACTCCCTAGAATTCTTTCCCATCTCCAACTCCTCCAAAGAAAACGTCACGAATAATGCTCTTTTCCCCACTCTGAGTAGACAAGATAAGAGGGTTTTTAAATGAGTTGCTGGCAAGAATTCATGAGCTTATAAACTATTGAGGTTAGAGTGACGGAAAGAAGGCAATGCTGAGAGGAGAGAATAGGTACACAGAAGATTCCAGAGGAGGCTGGGCTCCTGGGGTTCAAGGTTTCTTATTCTGGGCCTTGCCAGCTGTCTCAGTAAAGGTAGGATTTGGAAAGCAGCAGGGCCTCTTTCTGCTTCTCCTCAGTATTCCTCAGGCACTGGCTTTGTGCCCTGGGCCTCCCTCTCGGCATCTTACATGAAAGGCAGCCACTGAAGGGCAGTTCTGTGACAGAGACACAGCCCCCCAGGGACTAGGGGCTGTGGGCTGTGCTTCGGGCCACTGAGCAAAGGAAAGACAGAAAGCAGGCAGAAGGAGAAGGAGGGAGGCACCGAAAAACACTCCAGAGGGAAGTTCTCTGTGCACTTGAGGCTGGTTTCCAAGGGTGATGGAGACGCGGTGACAAAAATAAGTCCTGCTCACCTGAGACAGTAGAATCCAATTCGATTTCAGGTCAGTTTGTGTTTATTGAGTGCCTGATTCAGTTTTGTTGATGGAGAGAATGAGAGAATGAGGCAGACAGACTAAGCAGCAGGCTAATTCGGGCAGAAATTCCCTGGGAGTCTGCCCACAGGCCCACGGGTCCAGAAACTCGATTTTCTCAGTGTCTTTGTCCGTTCTGTGCTGCTGTAACAGCATACCTGAGGCTGGGTAATTTATAAAGAACGTGAATTTACTGGCTCATGGTTCTGGAGGTGGAAAGTCCAGGCGCACACTGCTGGCATCTGCCTGGCATCTGGTGAGGGCTTTCTTACTGCATCCGGAGGACATATTTAGAACACAGCAATCAGTGTTGCCCAGTAAGAAAATGGTAAATCTTAGTCTTTTTCATGAACAAATGTTTATTAAGTGCCTATAGCTGGCCAGGCATATCCTGGGGCTGGGGCTGGAGCAGTGAACCAAGCAGCACCAGTGTCCCTGCCCTCATGGTATTTACATTCAGACGGGCCATTGCAGTGTCAGTGTATGAGGCCAGAGCGGTCTTTTGTGGGCTTCACAATGGGAAGGGCTCATGTGGGAAGAGTTATCAGGAGAAAAGTTTAGGGAGAACCAGGATTTGAACTGTGGTTTGAAGGTCAAGGTTTTATAGGTTTTAAAGGACTGGGGGCCTTACAGACAGAAGACTGAGCTGTGCAACCAGGAGTGGACATAGCACACCACCTGGGTCCATGACCCAGTCAGCTCCTCTGGGGTAGCAGGTGCATGCTGGGAAACAGGGTGCATGCTGGGAAGTTGGACAAGAGAATGTTGGTATCACATGGGGTTATGGCACATGGACTTCGTGATCAAATAACTTGGCTCTGATTCCCCACTAGCATACTTGTGGATCTCATAGCCTTTATGGTCCAGGGCACGTTACTTAACTTTAGTAAGCATTACCCAGGGCCACTCTGTACCACAGTGGTTAAAGGAGCCAGACTCCACATGTCTGACCATGGTCCAAATTCCAGTCCCAGCAGCTTGAAAAACACGCAAGGTACATGTGCTTTTGTGTCCAGAATCCTTTCAGGAAGGAAGGAGAAATGGAGAAAAGGAGATTGTGGCATGACCGTGCCTCATTGAGGGGTACTTTCTTTCTCTCTCTCTCTCTCTCTCTCTCTCTCTCTCTCTCTCTCTCTCTCTCTCTCTTTCTTTCCTCTTCCTCGCCTCCCCCCAGGGAGCACATGCATACTCTGGCAATTTAAATAAATAAATAAATAAACAAACAAATAAATAAATAATAAACGTTATCCTCCTGATGAATAAAATGGGCATACTTTTATCTATTGGGTTGTCGGAAAAGTCATGATGTATTTTTTTCTGTTTTTCTATGCAGAAATGTGTCCCCACTTTTCCAATGACCCAGTAGCTCATAGGTTGGTCTTTAGCCCTTAGATGAGATCACGAGTGAAGTTCACTGAGACGAATGGAAAAGGCTGAGCTGTTGGACATTCCTGACATCAGACGAATAGGTCAGACTCTAAACCCACGGAAAGCTCTCTGGGCATCACGCGACACCTGCATCCCACTAGGGGGTGGCTGCCAGGTCAGCTTGTCTAGTTACCACCCTCTTCACAGAGCGGAGCGACAGCTCTGGGCTAGGGTGGCAGGAGAGCTCTGCGTACTTGCACAAGCTGGCTGGCCTCCTTACATTGTTCACCCTCTTCACTCCCTGGCCTTCGTCTAGTCCAGGCCCTGCTGAGGAGTAGGAAACCTTTTGGATCTCTGTAGTACGTTTCTCAAAGTGTGGTCCTTGGTCCACCTACATCAGAATCGTAGCGGTTGCTCACTAAAAATGATATCTTGGCCTCTTTGCCATCATCTCTGAAGATCTAGCCAAGGAATCTGCCATTTTTCTTTTTTTTTTTTTTTTTAGAGAGAGAAATGTTTGCTATAGGGCATATGTGCTCATTGGAGACACAGTGAGAAAGTGAGAAATCACTCCTGGGAAAATGACCATACTGTAATCCTTCTCCTCTAGTCTCCTCTCAAAATTCTGGGCATGCACACACATGCACCTGGCATGAGTTTCAAGCCACTGGATCCGGGTCTTGAACTGCAGTCGGCCATGTGGGAGTCTAGCACCTCAACCACTGCTCTACCTGCTCGTCCCAAGATTCTGCTGGTCCCAAGATTTTTTTTTAAGAATTATTTTTTATTTAATTTTATTTATTCATTTATTTTAATTTGACCAGGCAGAGAGAGAGAGAGAGGGAAGCAAGAAAGTAAGCTGCCAGGTCCAGGACTTGAACCATGGTCAGCCATGAGGGAGTGTCTAGCACCTTAACCACCATGCCACCTGCTGGTCCCAGTGGGCCTCTCACACTTATTTTGGAGCAGTTCTGTTGAGTCAGGTCTCCAGCTGTGCAGCATCAGTTTGAGGAACTGGTTAGAGATAAAAACCCCAGGCGCCTTCCCTGATCTGTGGAACATGGAATTCTGGGGCTGAAGCCTCACAATCTGTATTTTAAGAAGTCCTTGGGAATCAACAGTTAGCGTAATGGCTATGTCGCTGGACTCCCACGCAGTCGACCGCGGCTCGCGTCCTGGACCCGGTGGCTTAAAACTCACGCCAGGTGCGTGTGCGTGTGTACCCAAGATCCCGAGAGGAGAATGGAGGAGAAGGGATTGCGGCGTGACCATCCCCCCTGGGGGGTGATTTCTCGCTTTCTGTGTCTATGTCTCTGTCTGTCTGTCTGGCGAGCGCAAGCGCCCTATAGCGAAAACCTCTCCAAAAAAAAAAAAAAAAAAGAAGTCCTTCAGATAATTCCGTGTACATCAAATTCACATGCAGAGGTCTGAAAACTACCAACATTTACAGGCCAGCTGGTGGTGTGGTGGTTAAGGTGGCTGGCTCCCACGAGCCCACTCTGAGGTTTGAGTCCCTTAACCGGTGGCTTGAGAAATCTGCCAGGTATGCCCAAAAATCCCACCAGGAGAATGGAGGAGGGACTGTGGCATGGCCATTCCTCCAGGAGGTGCGTTCTCACTTTCTCTGACAAGTGTCTGCACCCTGTAACGAATTAAAAACAAATCAAAACAAAACTACCAGCATCCAGTCCCACTCTAGACCTGGAATAAGACTCAAAGAGCAGCATTTTTCAAGAGCACCCCCCCCCCGCCCCCCCAGTAATCCTAGTGTGAGAACAGTTTATAATCAAGGGAAAGTGGGGACATGGCACTGATGTATTACACTTAGAAAGTCAAGCTGGTCCCCTGTAGTGATCCCATTAGCAGGTGGGGAACCTGAGGCTCTGGGGTGTGACCAAGGTCCCCGGAGCCCAGCTTTGCTGGCTGTTCCTGGGCCACGGCCAAGCCTGGCTGTCAAGGGCTGCTGACTTGGCTTGCACTGGGCCTTTTCCAGGTGCTAAAGCGTTTTGGCAGGCTGGGGCTTGGGCAGAGCGGAGACCTGGGAGAGCTCCAGAGGATGATGGCAGCAGGCTGCGGGTGGGGAGGGCGAGCTGGAGGGCCTTAGGCTCCAGAATCCGGAGCCCGGAGTAGCAGCAGCAGCACCAGGACTGCTGGGCGCGCGGCGAGCTCCAGCCCCGGTGTTTGGTGCGGAGTGAGTCATCTCCCTTCTGCTCACGTGATCGCTGAGAGCGGCAATATTCGCAGAGCAGTTACCTCGGGTCCTTTCACAGTCACCTTATCCCCGTTTTACAGATGAGGAAACTGAGACCCAAAGATTCCGGAGAGCCTGCCCCGAGGTCACCGCCGGGGTCCGGATGTCTCCAAAGGTTCTCCGGCTCCTCCGGAATTCCAAAGCGGGGTCTCCAGGGAGAGCGGGCCTGGGGCGGGGCAGGGAGGCGGGGGGATCCGCGCCGAGCAGGGGGTGGGGCTGAACCGGCAGCCCCTGCAGCCATGGCCGCCCTAACGGCGCGTCTCCGCCTCCCTCCTCCCGCTGCAGGCCTTTCCTCGTGCTGCCGCCCCTGATGGAGTGGATCCGGGTGGCCGTGGCGCACGCCGGCCACCGCCGCAGCTTCTCCATGGACAGCGACGACGTCCGCCAGGCGGCCCGGCTGCTGCTGCCCGGCGTGGACTGCGAGCCGCGCCAGCTCAGGTAAGGCCCGTGGGGGCCGCGCGAGCGGGTGGGGGCCACGGGGCTCCGCGCACCCCTCCAATCAGAGCCCTGCGGGCCGGCCGGGCGTGCGCCTGCCCACCGCGCAGCTGTGCTCCGGCTCCGCGGGTTCAAAGGCAGACCCCGCGCGGGCTCCACAGGGAGCAGATCCCGGGAGGTCCAGGCATGTGCGGGGACAGCAGCGAGGCTGTGTGCAGTACGCCCGGTGCTTAGATTCCGGGCGCGGTGTGTCTCGTTCTCCCTGGCGAGTCTCTCTATTCGTGTTCTCGCTCCTTCATCCCCCTTCCCACTCAGTAAAACGTGGTCTTCCTGTAGTTTTCTAACCACACCTTGAGAGTAGAATTTCCAGCTGGAAAAGAGCGCCTTTTGCCTTTGCACACACGCGGGACTGGAGTGGTCCTCTCTGGTTCTCACGCCCTCCTCCATCAGGCTGGGATTCATCAGGGACCCCATGCTTGGGGCTCATTTTTATCCAAAGCAGAACAGTTCACCCAGGGGAGTCATGCCTAGCTCCAAACAGCACAGCAACCCGGTGAGCTGCGTGTGCGTTTCCTCAGCTGTTTCCCAGGTGTCACGGTCATCCTTTTGAAATCCCTTCCCACCTACTGGATAAGAAGCTGCCCTCCCTCCAGGGTTCATCCCCAGCCTAATCCACAGCCAGGCTGCAGAGATTTCTGCCCTTCCAGGATTTGACTGGGGAGTCAGCAAGGACATGGAGGGTTTGCAGTGTAAACCACAGCCCACACAAGACCCAACGCGGCCCCTCAGCCCACCAACGTAGAGGAGAGGAAACAGGATGGCTAGCGTTGATTCACGTTTTTTGCTGGGCTCTAGGAGCTTCGCAGATTGATTCATCTCTAAGGTTCCCCAAACCCTGTAACTAGAAGGAGGCAGGTTAAATAGCAAGCCCAAGGTCCCTAGTAAATGGTAGAGTGGAGGTGTGAACTCAGGCAGCCCAGTGTCCGTAGCTCTAACCACAGGGCTTTCCTGCCTTTGGGTTTCTGTGTGGGCACTTTAATGGCTTACCTAGGAAAAGTCATGTCACCTAGAAGACAAGCTGGTCTTACATAAATGCTCGGGAGTAGCCATTTCTTGAGCACCTACTCTGTACCAGTTGTCAATTGCAACAAAGGATGGCAACTATTACTTGTCTTCTTTGATCTCTGCAACAGCTGCAGGGGTTAGCCTCCTCTCCCCATTGTAGATTAAGAATCGATGGGAGGGGCAGCAGGTGGCACAGTGGCTACAACACTAGACTCCCTCATGGCTGACCATGGTTCCAGTCCTGGACTTGAAAATCATGCCGGGCACATGTGCGTGTGTGCCCAAAATCCCAAGAAGAGAAAAGAAGGGAAGATTACAATGCCTCCCCACCCGGGGGGAGGGGGCAATTTCTCGCTTCCCCCCTCACTGTCTATTTCTCTCCAGCAAGCGCACACACCCTATGGCAAAAATTTTAGAGGAGAAAAAGAAGAAGAAACTATTGAGGGGGCAGCTCGTAGGTGCCAGGATTAGTGGCTCACACTCTAAAGCCCACTGGACTCTCCTACCTCTTGTGTCCTGGGAGGGGCAACCTACCTGCAGGCTCCCTCCCTCCTGTCCCACTCACTGTCCCTCACGTCCTCCCACTCACATCCCAGCATGCCTGTGCGTCCTGTTCTCTGTGTTGGAACGGCCCTGAGACTGCTGGGCAGCGGGGAAAGTAAGTTTCCTTAACGCTTACTCACAGCACGTTCCTTATTCATCACGCTCTAAGGAGACCCCGCAGCTTCACGGTTAGGAGCCTGGACTCCAGAATCCCATTGCCTGAGTCCAGACCCCACCACCATCCTTAATTAGCTGTGTAACCCTGGGCAAGGTGGTTAACCTCTCTGGACCTTAGTGTCCCCGTGGGTAACTTGGAGATAGTGGCAGCAGCTCCCTTCTGAGGCTGGTGTGGGCACACCGTGGGGTCATGAATATGCAGCGTCCACACAGGCAGTGCCTGGCAGGAAGGACGTGCCCAGAACGTGGTCATTGCCACCAGAATCTCCAAGCCTCTAATGACTCCTGAAATAACAGGAGGCTCTTACTCAGGAATTGCTTTACAATTATGGAAGGGGTTCAACATTTTCTCATGTGAGCCTCAAAATAAGCGTTGCTACCCAGTAAAATAGTGCGGCCCCATTTTACCGAAGAAGCAATCAAGGCACCGCCAGCCTACATTGGTACCACGTCGATAGTAAGTGACAGAGTTGGCAGCTGGACCCCAACCCAGGCAGGCACAGACAGAAGCGAGTGGGATTTCCCTGGTGCCCACCCTAGACCTAGATAAGCCCTCTCCGAGAACACTGACACCCCTGTTCCAGTAGGTTCTGATCCTTTTCACAATTCCATAGGCTGGACACGAGCCTCAAGGGCCACTGCCCATGTCCATGTCCCTCCCCCTGCCCAGAGCGCTTCCTGCATGGTCTAGTGACCAAGTGTGTGTCATTCTGACGGTCACACCGAGGATTTCAATTTCAGTCCAGCCCAGCGTGAGGCCTCAGCCCAGGCGTTGGGAATGGGAGTGTGACGAACACACGGGAGCAGAGGAAGTCGTTTCATTTGAGTCCTAGGCTCTTCTCAGTCATTTCTCTCTCCTTTCTTGACGGCTTTGTCTCCTGAATGCTAATTCGTGCATGGAAATATACTAGTTCATCGTTCCAGCTGAATTTCCATTGAATTTGAACATCATAGTCAAAGAGAAAACTAAAACATGGTATTCCATTAGCTTTTCTGAATACTAACTATACAAGTTCCATTAAGTAGAAAAAATTAACATGACAGGAAGAATCAGTTTTTCAACTCTTTTTTTTTTTAAAGAGTGTGGACTTTTCAGTCTAATCAACATGTAGATACGTATAGTTGTATACATGTGTTTTCCAATCTCATTTAATGCAATGGGAAGTAGGAATTACTGTCTCAAATTTGCACATAACAAAATCAGAGAAGTTTTGTACATTTTTTTTTCTTTTGAGAGGTTTTTGCTCAGGGCTCATGTGCTCACCAGAAACACAGAGAGAGACAGACAGAAAGTGAGAAATCATCCCCCAGGCGGGATAGCCACGCCTCAATCCCTTCTCCTCCATTCTCCTCTCGGGATCTTGGGCCCGCATGCACACGCACCTGGCATGAGTTTAAGCTACTGGGTCTTGGACTCGGGCCACATTCGACTACATGGGAGTCCAGTGACATAGCCATTATGCTAACTGCTGGTCCCAGTTTTATACATTTTAGACATCCAACACATAGATACCAGAGACCTACTCTGTACCTTATACTAACAGTCCTTGCCGGGTGTTCAAGGGGTTTTCAAAACGTTCATGGAGAGGCCAGTGGGGGTTAAGGTGCTGATTCCCACATGAATGACTCTACAGTTCAAGTCCCGGACCCAGCGGCTTGAAAATCATGCAGGGCATATGAATGTATGTGCCCCAGATCCAGAGAGGAGAATGGGGGAGAAGGGATTGTGGTGTGGCCATCGCCCCTGGGAAGTGATTTCTCATTTCTCTCTCTCTTTCTGTCTCTGGTGAGTGCATGCGCCCTATAGCAAATTAAGAAAGAAGAAAAAGTTCATGGAAAATGCATATTAGTAGGTTGTCTGGAAAGTCATAACTTTTTTTATGTTTGTATGCAAAAATACATCATGACTCTTCTGATGACTCAGTATTATTAAAAAACCATGTGTTGATTTAAAAATTTCTTGCACCAAAACAAATGCATGCTTCAATTCCATTTCTTCCTGAACTTTTTACAGTCCCCTCATACCTAGCCATCCCCAACAACTATGCAAGACAGACTTCAGTATCCCATTTTACAGACAGGAAAGCTGAGGCTCACCGAGGTATGGGACTTATCCAAGGTCACACGACTGCTGTGAGGCAGAGCAGGTCGAGAATGAAAGACTTGGCAAGTGGAGGTAAAAATACAGTCTCGGGCCAGCAGGTGGCATGGAAGTTAAGACATTGGATCTGACATGGCCGACTGCAGTTCAAGTCCTAGACCTGGAAACTTGAAAATCACACTGGGTGTGTGTGTGTGCATGCCCAAAATCCCTAGAGCAAAATAAAGGAGAAGGGACTGAAGTGTGGCTACCTGCCCCCCCCCCCCCGGGGGGGGGGGAGATAATTTCTCACTTTCCTTCTCTTGCTCTGTCTCTATCTGGTGAGCACACATAACCAATAGCAAAAGAAAACCAAAGGAAAAATATACAATCTTACTGTCTCTCTACCCTTCCAGACATTCATCTTAGGAGTTACCAGGTGAGCCCCTAGCCCCCAGCCCATCAGAGCTGAGATCCTCCTCTCTAGTTGAACAGCCCTGGAAGGCAAGGGTGGTTTGACGCTCTAACAAAGGCAGGAACTTGCTATGTGGCCACAATTGGAGTGTCAGCAGCTGGTGGCATTTACAGTTACCTACCAGCTAACTGACAATTCAAGGCAGCCTGGCTATCAGCCGGGACCGAGCAACCAGAATCAAGGATTCCCGGGTCTGCCGTTGGTGTTCAGAGTGGCCGTGGTCAGGCCTGCTGCGGCTCTGCTTCTGGCTGTTCAGCTGCAGTAAAGCCTCACCATGGTGATCAAGTTCATTCCAGAAGGAATACCTTTCCGTGCAGCTGCTGTTTCTAAGCTGACAGGGTGGCCCATTTATTCTCCTTTAATTAAAGTATCAGGTAATCTAAATCTGATGAAGTCTGCCTTTTCTGTTTCTTCCTCTTGTCCTCAAGGATATGGGGGTGGAAGTTGGGCAGTGGCAGAGGAGGAGAGAACAGATAATACATCTTGGCCGCCTTCGGATGTTTTCTTAATTATTGGTTTAGAAATTCAGGAATAGAAAGAGTAAATACTGTTTTCTTCTTTGTGTTTATAAGAGGCAGTCGGCCTGCTCTGGAGTGAAGGGTGTGCGAAAACTAAGGTAGTGGGGGGGGGGGGGCTTCTTAGCTGATAAATGACAACTATTGACAGTATTTGGGGCTGTTAGAACTGTGAGCTCCTTACAAAAAAGGTTCATCTTTTTGCAATGTTTCTTCTTTTGGGGGGTGGAAGTGGGGGAGAGGTTTTTGCTATAGGACACGTGCGCTCACCAGAAAGACAGGGAAAGACAGAGAGAAAGAAAGCGAGAAATCACCCCCCAGGGGGAATGGCCACGCAGCAATCTCTTCTCCTCCATTCTCCTCTCAGGATCTTGGGCACACATGTACACATGCCCAGCGTGTGTTCAAGCCACCGAGTCCAGACTCAAACCGCGGTCGACTACGTGGGAGTCCAGCGACATAGCCATTACGCTAACTGCTGGTCTCGCAAATGTTTCTTAAATCCAGATTCCATGCTGTCCCCGCATGGAGAGTTCAGGGATGGTAAGGTGCAAAGCGGATTCAAATTAGATTCAGGAGACCAAGGCCATTATATTCTGGCCTTTGGTCTTGTTTACTGAGCAGTTACTACATGCCAAACCCCGCTCACCCAAGGTCTGCAGCTTTGTAGGAGGTGACCTGGAGCAAGTCACCTCTCCCGTCTCTCAGGGCTTCTTCATCCCATGTAAAGGTGGGAGTGGCAACTCCATGATGGATGGGGAATCGAGGTGGGGGTGGGAATGAATTTGACACATTGCACCATGGTTTGAACTTGCTGCTTTCAACCTTCCCTGGGACTCGTGGGTGCCTTTTGGAGCTGACAGGTTTTGTTATTTGTCCATTGTGAGCCAAACTGACTCTGAGGTGAAGGTTGTGCCACACGACCTTGTTCTGGAAATGCCAGTTCTGGAAGTGAGCTGCTGGAACTGGAGGCCCTTGTTCCTGTAAACATCTGCAACACTCTGAGAAGAGGAATAAAGAGCATCCCCTCCTTGGAGCCAGGAGGTGACGATTCTCTGTCTATTCCTCTGATCTGTATGGAGCCAGGTCCTGTTCTGAGCTCAGAGGAGGCAGAGTCCCCAGGACTTACATGCCATTGAGGAGGCGTGGACAATAAGCAGCAGCAAATAAATAAGTTCCTAGAGTTTGAGTGTCACAGAGGTAGGAAGACAGATGGGAGGGACCAGCAGATGCCATAGTGGTTACGCTGCTGGACTCCCATGTAGTTGACCATGGTTTGAGTCCAGGACCCGGTGTCTTAAAACTCACACTGAGTGCTTGTGCATGCCCAAAATTCTAAGAGGAGAATGGAGGAGAAGGGACTGTAGTGTGGCCATCCCCCCTGGGGGGTGATTTTTCCCTTTCTCTCTCTCTGTCTCTCTGGTGAACCATGCTCCCTTTAGCAAAAATATTTCTAAAAAAAAAAAAAAAAAAAAACAGGTGTGGTGGGCTAGCCAGGTGGCATGGTGATTAAGGTAGCTGGCTTCCACATGGCAGATGGTGCAGTTCACGTCCTGGACCTGCTATCTTGGAAAACACACCAGTGCATGTGCATGCATGCCCAAAATTCCAAGAAGAAAATGGAGGAGAAGGTTTTGGGGTGTGGCCATCCCCCCTGGGGGTGATTTCTCACTTCTTTCTCTAGTGAGTGCATGTGCCCTATAACAAAAAAAAAAAAAAAAGATTAAAAGAGAGAGAGAGAAAATGGGAGTGGAGGTGGCAAGGAATTGAAGCGGGAAGGATACATCACTGGGGATTCTGAGCCCCTTCAAGGGGCTCAGCCCTTGAAGGGTGGGGACAGTGTCACAATCCTGCTTTAAAGGAACTCTTAGTCTCGTATGGGGTCGGGGCTTATGGAGGACACCGGGGTGGAGGGAGGATCGGATCTGGGGCCACTTCCTCACCTCATTTCCCTCAGTCAGTTGTGTCCACATTGGCCCCTGGACTCAGATCTTGGGCCTCCCACTGTCTCCCCCCGAAGGTCACGGGCAGAGGCTGGGAAGAGGCTGTGCACCTGCGCCCAGCACGTGGCTCTGTGGGGCCCTGGAAGTCACTCGGCATCTTACAGAGAAAGAAACTGTTCTCTCCACTTTCCTTGAGTGACCTTGTCCTTCCCAGCCCTTGACAAATCCACAGCTCCCCAGCTTAGCCACGGGATCCAGCCCCTTTCACCCCCAGCGGGCACTGCCTCCTCACTGCACCCCGCGTGCCCCAGCCCTCCCCCAGCTGCTGTCAATGTGGTAGCGCCTGGAGAGCCAGGAAACTGCCCTCTCCCTGGTCCCTGATCCCACATCCCAGAGGAGCTGCTTTGGCCTCACTGTCCACTCCTCAGAGTCGGGGACAGTCCTCAGAGCCTGCGAGACAGTCTTGCGCTCAGCAAATACATGCAGGGCACCTGCTCCTGGCTGGCCTGTGTGCTCAGGAGGTAGACAAGACGTCCACAAGTAATCACAGAAAGGCATGGTGGCTGCTCTAGCGGAGGTCTGGAGGCAGCAAGGTCTGGGGACTTGGAGGCAGCCCCCCTGCAGAAGCACTGGGGTAACCTGGTTCCTGAGCACAGAGAGCTTGATCAAGTGCACGAGAGGAAGGTGGGGGAAGGGGCATTGGAGAACTGAGTCCACTCAGAGCCAACCACACGGGCGGCGGCCTCAAGGTGGGCTAGCGTGTTGGAGGAAACACGATGACCTCAGCCAGGGAGGGCACAGGACTCGGCGCACACCGAGCACCTGTCATGGGCACAGAGTTGAACATGTGGCCTGATCCAGCCCATGGAGGGCTTTATGCCGTGCCAAAGAACTAGGACTGCATCCTGCAGGAGGTAGGCACCTTCACTGTTTTCATTCTTCTTCCTCTTATTTTTTTTTATTTTTGCTAAAGGGCATGTGTGCTCACTGGAGAGAGAGAGAACGTGAGAAAGCACCCCTTGTGGGGAATGGCTGTGCCACAGACCCTTCTCCATCCTCCTCTCAGGATTCTGGATGTGCATGCACATGCCCAGTGCGCTTTTCCAGCCACCAGGTCTGTTACTCAAACCGTGCAGTCCGCCTTGTGGGATCCAGACGCCTTAACCACGCACAGATGTTTAAGCAGGAAAGCGACATTGGACTTCTAGTGTAGAAGGAGGGGCTGCTGGGGTGTAGAAGATGTCTGCGGTGGCCAGGAGCCGGGGGACCTTGGAGTCGAATCCGGGTGAGAGGCTGGCGGCTGGAACAGAGGCAGAGTCGTGAGGGCAGAGCGCTGGGGAAGGGATGCTGGTGACAGTGTGGGGACCAGGGAGGGAGAAGCATTCCAAGTGGCCCTGGGAGACTGGGCGGGGGTGTGGGGACTTAGTGTGCGAGGCGTACAGACGTTCAGCTGGACATGGGCGGTGATGGCCATGCTGGGAATGTACCTGACAACACAGCTGTATGTCTAAAGAGGGCTAAAATGATCAATGTCATGTCTATTTTATCACATTAAAAACTAGGAGGCCCTAGGGTATCTTCAAGTGGGGGGAGGGAGAAGCACACAGAACAGTGTCTACGGTGTTGCCCTTGTGTGAAATATGCACACGTACATTTCCTGTACATGCTTGGGCTGTCCCTGGGCGGTAGATAAGAAACAGAACTAGAGTTGTCTCTGAGGAGAGGACTTGGAAAGTGGGGGTGTATCAGGGATTCCTGGGGCTGCACTAAGAAAGTATTGCAAATCTGGCAAATGACGAGGTGGTTAAGACACTGAACTTCCACGTGGCCAACTGCGGTTCAAGTCCAGGACCTGGTGGCTTGCTTTCTCACTTTCTCTCTCTCTGTCTCTCTCATCAAATTAAAGTTAATTAATTGATTCTTTAAAAAAGAAGACAGACTCCCCTGACCCCCACCCTGCCAGCAAGTCCTGCTGCCTCTACCCTCTCTGTTTCTCTGAGTTCCAGAGGCTCAGAATCCAAAATCAAGGTGTCAACAGGGCCAAACTCAGAAGTCCAGAGCCTTTAGTGGAGGGTCCTACCTTGTCTCTGAGCTTCCGGTAGCCCCAGGAATTCTGTAGCTTGAGATGGCATCGCCCTGTCTCTGCCACCATCTTTACGGGGCCTCTTCCTCTGTGTTGGTGAGCAAAGTCCCACCTTCTTTTAAGGAGAGTAGTCAGATCGGGGAGCATCTTCATGATTTCTCTTAGCTTGAACACACCTCCAGAGGCCGTATTTCCGAATACAGTCAAGGTCATTCTCACAGGTCATGGGATAAGACCTGAACCTCTCTCTCTCTCTCTCTCTCTCTCTCTCTCTCTCTCTCTCTCTTTAGGAATTATTTATTTAATTTTATTTATCTATTTTTAATTTCCTATAGGGCATGTGTACTCACCAGACACAGACAGAGAGAGAGAAAGTGAGCAGACAAGCTGCCAGGTCCGGAACCACAGTCGGCCGTGTGGGAGTCCAGCACCTTAACCACCATGCTACCTGCTGGCCCCCAACATATCTTTTTCAGGGGACACAAATCAACTCCTATCACTGAGGGACAGGGGTGGGAGGGAATCATATTTGGTCGTTGGATTTTGTACAGTGGACACGTACGTGTTGCCTGTTCCTCTTATCAGATTTTTATGTGAAACGTTGACTTAGATTTCTAGCTTGGGAGAGCGTGTGGCCTGGGATGCTTTTAACAAATACAGCACCAGGACAATGCGGGAGACATACCAATGGTCTCAGTTCTGAATATGTTGGTTTTCTATCCAAATGAGAGACTCCTTATGGGGCTTCTCCATTGGAGCAGGTTACCAGGATTTAAATTCTCTCTGACATCTCCTTAGAAGGGAAGCAGGGCACAGTGGCTAGGAACACAGGCCTTGGGGACTAGCAGTTGGCATAATGGCTATGTCACTGAACTCTCATGTAGTCAACTGTGGTTCGAGTCCCGGACCTGGTGGCTTAAACTCACGCCGGGCGCGTGTGCATGCATGCCCAAGATCCCGAGAGGAGAACGGAGGAGAAGGGATTGTGGTGTGGCTATCCCCCCGAGGGGGGTGATTTCTCGCTTTCTGTCTCTCTGTCTCTCTCCGTTTTTCTGGAGAGCACACACGCCCTATAGCAAAAACCTCTCAAAAAAAAGGAACACAGGCCTTGTAACCTGCCTTACTTCCAGTCCTGGCTGGACCACTTACTCTCTGTGTGACCTTAGCAAGTTACCCATCATCTGGGCCTCAGTTTCTGCAGCCATATAATGAGATCAATAACATACCCACCTTGAGCCAGCCACTGGCATAGTGGTTAAGGTGGATCCCACATGGCCAGCTGCAAGGTTTGAATGCTGGACCTGGCAGCTAGAAAAATGCACTGGGTGCATGTGCACCCAAAATCCTGAGAGGAGAATGGAGGAGAAGGGATTGCTGTGTGGCCAGCCCCCCTAGGGTATGCTTTCTCACTTTTCCTCTCTCTCTACCTATCTCTGGTGAGCATGCATACCTTATAGCAAACTTTAAAACAATAATAAGTAAATAATATACCTACCTCATAAAGTTGTGAGGAGGATTAAATGAATATATTAAATATTAAATATATTAAATAAGTAAATATGAATTACACACACACACCATGTAGCATAATACTGTATCATAGTAAATGCACATTAAATATTATTTATTATCCTTATTTCCTCCTGTCAGGACCATGCAGGTTAGCTCTTCCTGGCTGTCAAGAACAACAGGCTCACCTCACTCTGAGAGAGGGGAAATGAATTCCTGTAAGAGATACGGTTGCATGCTCGGGGCTTGATTTGTCACCCAGGCTGGAATTGGGAGCGTCTCAGACCTCCTACCACTGCCAAGGAAAATCAGCTGAGGCCGATTGACTTCAGAGCCCCTGTCCCCCCTTCTGTGCCTCCAGAGTTCCTCTCTGTGACTCAGGTTTTATATTTTCTCTGAAGTATGAGATTCGAAGGCCATCCTCGGCCGGAGTCCTGAACCATGTCCAGAGAAATTGAACACCTATCACGGCTGCGTTGGCAGCCACAGCCGGGTCACTGGTGAGAAGAGATAGCAGGAAGGGGGAGGCCATGCAGGCAGTAGATAGGGCCCCCGACTGGCTGGGCCTGGCGCTGAGCTAGCAAAGGGCAGGGGAGAGCTGGGGGCATGGGATATCCTGGAAGAAAGGCTCACAGAATGAACTTTTATCTCAGACAGTGCACGTCCTCCTCCTCTTAGCGCTGGTGGGGCAGAAATCAGCTGCCTTGCTCATGGGGCCCAGCGCATAGTCGGAGCCCAACAGATAGGTGTTGAATGACTAAGTGAAGGAATGATTCAAAGGGCTGTTCCAAAACGTGTTGGTGGGACTGTCAGTGAACTGGTTCAAACTTTTCCTGGATGCAGACAGGCGTCAACCTGAACACATGGGTAGGCAGGTGAGAACATGAGTGTAGACTCAGGAGAGAGACCTTTGGAAGAGAGTCTACAGAAGTCTGTTGAAGTTATGGGTGTGGAGGAAGTTGCCCCGGGAAGGGACCAATGGTGAGGAGTCTGTGTGACAAGGTCAGAAAGCGAGGTAGCAGGCAGCCAGGGAACAGCGGTGGACAGGGGTCACCAGAGTCCAAGGTGGCAGTACCGGCAGAAGGTGCGGACTGAAAGGCGGCCACTGGGCTGGCACCAGGGAAGTCATTAGTGCCCTTTACAGCAGCAGTTTTCACAGCCTGGTGTGGGCGGAAACCAGATTGCAGGCGGCAGACGGTTTGCCAACACTTGGAATTTGCTCTGAGTTTCCAAAGTGTTCAAAGCAAAACAGAAACACATTTGGTGCTTACAGCAACACAGAACTACATCTTAAATGGCATTTGGGGCTCGCTTCCAAATTGGGGCTTCAGATCCAGGCTGGCAGTTGGAGAATATGTAGTTTGCCATATGGGATTTGGCTTCCTGGGGAAGAGAGGTTTTTTTTTTTTTTTCCTTCTCTTTTTAATTTTTTTTTTTTTTTTTTTTGGCCCACTCTTGAGTCTGTTAAATTTCTGCCCAAAGTGCTTATTTATTCATACGCCAGCAAACCTCCCCAACTCTGGTTAAAAATATTAGTTACATGGGATCATTATCTTCCCTTAGCAATTAGTCCTGCAACCAGGACTTACTACAAACCCGTGTACTTAATACAGAGAGCTTAGAACAAAGCCAGAACAAAAGTGCTTTGGGTAACAATGAAGGAGCAAGATCCAGCCTTCAAAAACCTTGTGGGCCACACAGTGTTTAGCATGTGTGTGCCATTTTTCCAAAGTAGACTGTCCTTTCAGTGGTCCATGAAATCACCCTACAAAACGTTAAGAACCTCCAAAATCCTTTCTAGCTCTGGAAATTGTTTAATTTTGGGGTCGAATGTTAGATGGGCAACTTGGCAGCGACATTTACCTGACGGGAACCGAGGCGCGTAGCAGTTGAAGGAATTGAGTAGCTTTCGCTCGCATCTTCTCTCATACCTCTATGAGCTGAGGAGGGGAATAACCGAGAACCTGCATGGGCCAGACACAGTACCAGGTGTTGCTCCTGCTTGCCTCCATCCCGTCCTCCCCAGCCCTGTGAGGGGCTTTCTTTCCTCCTCCATACCCTCCATAGGTGAAGAAAGCAGTGCTCCAGAAGGTGAGGAAACTGCCCCCAGTTGTATGGAGATGTGCCCCACTCAGAGTTTGAACCAGGTCTGTCTGACTCCAGAGCTCATGTTCTCTCTACCAGAGGGCAGCTCCCATCAGTGCCACAGGGAAACGAAAACCACCTATGCACCAGCCCACGCGTTCATCCTGAAAGCCTCGGCCTTCAGCCACAGCCCGCCCTGGGAGTTCAGACGCACTGCAGCCTGTCGGGTCCATGGGTGCTGTGAGCGATGTTGTGTCCCAGTGAGGACTTAACCCAGACATGTCCCACCAGGTGGCCAAGTAATAGGTCAAAAGGGCTCGGCCTCACAGTTAATCTCAGCAATGCAATGTGAAAAAACACACACTTTTCATCTCTTTGTCCTCTTTAGGAGAGAGAGACAGAGACAGAGATAGGCATTTTTTTCAACAGGCCCTCACTGTGCCCCAGTCCACCTGCCCCAGCCACCCAGTTAGCTAAGACCACAGGAATGCACAGCCGTGACCAGAATGCTCCTGTTTGCCCAGGAACCGACCCTGGGCCTGGCGTGCAGCTTGCAGCCTCCCAAGTGGTGGCGCTATCTGTGCACCACGACAGTTGGGCCTCAGATGTGCATTTCATACCTGTCAGATTGTAAATATATATATTTACACACCACTGGAGTAGACTCTGAATCCACTTTTAGGTAAACTTGAAGATACATAGTTCTACTCTTAGATCTTAGGTGAGTATTCTCTAGCATTTTGTAGAGAAATGCTTCCCTATAGAAATAAGGACACACGTGCCAGGATACTCATAGATACAGTGTTTGTAATAGTGGAAGAGAGAGAGGAAAAAAAAAAAAAAACCACCAAGCTGTTTATAGAATGGATAAATAAGTTACGCTATATGCATTCGATGGATAGCCAAGTAGCAATGAAAATAAAAATAAACAAGATCTACATGTCATTAAATAGCTAACTCCCGAATAGTGTGCCAAAAGAAAGTAGGTTGAACAAGTATCTTTATGTAGTATGCTAACATTCATATAAAGTTTACCAGCATGCGATGCAGCCTCTGTATCGTTAGGAGTTCATATGTAGAGTAAAAATGATAAGAATGCATGGGGAAGGTAAGTGTCTAATTCAGGAGTGAGGATATTCTCTCAAAGGTAAATGGGATAATGGAATTGGGCGGGGGGTGTGCAGGGGCCTTTTTTATACTTGTAATGCTTTATTTTTTCAGCTGGGTTGGATGGTGAGCTCGTAGGTGGTCTTTCTATTAGTCTGTATTTTATGTGTGCCTAGAATAATTTATTAGCAATAAAAGTTACCTACTTAGCCAGTATCTGCAATAGCACATTTAGAGGTTCAATGCTGGGATATTAATGAGCATTTTTTAAAAAGTATTAAGTGATTCAATAAATTTGGGAAATGCTCACTTAAATAAAATTAAATAAGCTTTTAAAAAATTCTTAATGCTTTTAACATCCTATGTTTCTTCTAAATATCAAAGAGAAAGTTATCCTCTGTTAAATATTTTACCACAGAGCAGGGGTCAGGCAATTACAGCTGCTTGTTACCTACTTTTATAAACAAAGGAGGATGGAAAACAGCTGTACCCATTAGTGTAGGATTCTATGACGGCTTTCCCACTACAGTGGCGGTTCAGTAGTTATGACAGAGACCATGTGGCCTCACCTACAAAGCCTGAAGTATTTACCTTCCGAACCTTGATAGAGGAACGATTGTGGACCTATCACAGACGTCCTATGAGACTGGTGTCACTGGGAGTGCAATTGTGAATTGTAACACTAGAACTTTGCCCTCGCACCTCAGGAATTGGTTTGTTTCTTTGTGAGAACTGCGACAGAGAAGACTATCAGCTCTTTGTAGAACTCCTTGGAGGCTGGTGTGTGTGTTTTCATTGTGAATCGCCAGCACTGAACACAATAGTCACGCATCCTTAGCACATCCTGTGTGGCTGACTTAAATGTCAGTGGTGGCATGGATAACTGAGAACCTAGATTCATTAGCTGTAACAGGCATGCACAATACCCAGGGTTAGATAAAAAGGGAGTTTAAAATTCTCCTTCATGTAACAATCCAGGCATAACCAATCCTGGACTGTTAACAGCAACTCCTTGAGATCCAGGGACCCAGGCCCCTCCCTCTTGTTACTCTGCCATCCCATGATTGACACCTTCCTCTGCATGGCCCCACGCAGCAGGACTGTGTAGCCATCTAGTGAAAAGAGGGAAAGTAGGAGGGCAAGGCATGCCCTGGAGAGTTCGTCCAATCACTTCCCCTCACTTCCTATTGGCCAGCACTTAGTCATGTGACCATACATAGCTGCAAGAGAATCTAGGAAATGTAGTCTTTATCTGAGCAGCCATACACCCAGCTAGAAAGTCAAGTCTGCAATGATACAGAAGATAAAGGCCTCTGGAGGCCAGCAACCAGTCTTCGACAGAAGGTGGACATTGAGGGCTTGCGTCCTTAATCAGGGGTGATGCCTTTCTCTACAGACAGGCCTTTTTAAATAAGTTATAATGCTGAAGCAAAAAATCCATAATGCTGCTTCATCATTTTCTACTTAAAATGACAATACATTCACATCTAAGCACTAGTTTCATTTTCCTGAGTGTTTGCAGCCCTGGCTTTTGAGATAAATCTTATTAAACCTATCTGAACAGACCCTAAATTTCTGTCTTTTGAGAGAGGCAAAGACAATGGGTTTTTCCACTAACCGAAAATCTTCTTCCAAGGAGGAGAAGGTTTCCAGCCGCCTTGCTATTTCTCCCAAGCCAGAAGGAATTGGCAGGGAGGAGGAGGTGGAATCACACTCCCTTTACCTTATCCAAGGCAGGTTTAATGAGCTGGTTCCTCTCTGTACTTCAGAAGCGGCATTAAACAGCACGTGGGCACAATTTTTGGACAAAGATTTCTCGTAGGGACTTTTGGAAGCATTACATGTTCCATTTGCTGAAATAATATAGTTTCTTTTTCTTCCCTAGAAAGGTGCACAGAGATCTTGGCATGACTTCTTCAGCACAAACCACTCTCAATTTGTTCATCTTTCTCTTCCCCCCCCAAAAAAAATCACCAATTTGTGAGATTTGAAGCCTGTATGGAGGGGAATTTGAGTAAGGCTTTCTTGGGAAAATGCACTGAGGAGGGGTCCAGTCAGGCCTCCCATCCTCTGATTGGCTATTTCACGATTCATTTCTGAAAACACCATTTTATTGTCCCCCCTTACAAAATCCTGTAATGGGAACTGCTCAGTATATAAGAGATGATGCAAAACAATTTGATTACCCTCCTCCTCAGCATGCTGACATTTAGGGC
Source organism: Tupaia tana (assembly GCA_026018925.1). NCBI lineage: Eukaryota > Metazoa > Chordata > Mammalia > Scandentia > Tupaiidae > Tupaia > Tupaia tana. The sequence continues at coordinate 211,508,708 of JAKSZU010000006.1, forward strand.
TGGGTAATTCTTTTTTTTTTTTTTTTTTTTTTTTTTTTTTTTTTTTTTTTTTTTGAGAGGTTTTTGCTATAGGGCGCATGCGCTCGCCAGAAAGACAGAGAGAGACAGAAAGTGAGAAATCACCCCCCCCCCGGGGGGGGGGGGTGGCCACACTGCAATCCCTTCTCCATTCTCATCTCAGGATCTTGGGCACGCATGCACACATGCCTGGCGTGAGTTTAAGCCACCGGGTCCGGGACTCGAACTGCGGTTGACTACATGGGAGTCCAGCAACATAGCCATTACACCAACTGCTGGTCCCAGGCTGGGTAATTCTTTGATGTGACAGTTTTGGTCAGAGGTGGCCTGTCCTGTGTTTTACATTTGGCAGGACCCTTGCCCCTATCTACAAGATGCCAGTAGTACCTCCCTAGTGCAAAGGCCAAAAATGTCTCCAGACATTACTAAACGTCCCCTGCATGACAAAATCCCCCCCGGTTGAGAATCGCCAACCTACCAGGGCTAAAAGTGTCTAAGGATAGACTTGCTGGATTCCATTCCTAAGTGTGTCTGTGACTCTGATGGATTAGTCAACACTTCTCGGGCTTCCAGTTTCCTGATCTTAAGGAGCAAAGGATTTGGGCTGACCAAGCCCTTTTAGCTCTGACCTTCTGGAATTCTGGAAGCCAGAAGCTGTTATATGGGACTTGTTCCAAGAATACAATTTGAAGGAAAGCAAGACACAGGGGAGAGGATTTGAAGTAAGGAGTGCAACGTGCATTCAGGCAAGAAAGCGGTAGGGATGTGTGTGTGGAGTGGGCCGCGGGACTTGTTGGCTGGAGTGGCAAAAAGAGAAATGATTAGGAGGCTGGGGACTCTCCAGAGACCATCTCAAGAAGGCCTATGGCTAGAAATGTGTATTTGTTTGGCACCCAGCCCGGTACTTGGCATCTGGTCATTACAGGTGACATACTCAAAGAATGAGGAAGCGAAGGTGGAAGGCCTTAGATGGCAGAGAGGTGGTGGAGGGGGTGGGAAGAGCAAAGCTGCAGCAGCCACCTGCCTGGGTTCAGTGTCAGGTCTGTGTGGCCTTGGGTGAGGTTCTCAGCCTCTCTGTGCTGTGCTGTAGTTTCCTCTTCTGAAAAATGAACATAAGTTTTATAGGGGTAAAGTAAGGATTCAGTAAGATCATACATGTGAAAGAGTATGTGTGTGTATTTATGTGTGTGTATTATGTACATGTATATATTATGTGCATATATTATACACATATATGTATAGGTGGTGTTACATATTGTATGCGTGTGTGTATATATATATAAATAATTAGAATAGTTCTTGATGCACAGTATTGGGTTGTTGAAAAAGTCATGATTCATTTTAGTATAGAAAAAAAAAAGAAAAAAATACATCATGACTTTTCCAACAATGCAATAAATGCAGCGTGTGTTTGCTATTATTACTTTCGAGAACCAATAAAATATTTTCACTATGGAAGCACTCAGACTCGCACTGCTTGACATACAATTAGTAATCAGAATGAATGAATGATCTCTTAAAATACTATATCCATCTGTGATACTAGAACCTGTCATGTTTCACCCTTCCCCAGTCTAGGGTCCAGTTGCAAATGCCACCAGGTTCAGGCGGTGACAGAGATAAGTGTGTCCAGCTAGACGTGAGACACAGGGAGAGGACCAAGCAAGCATCTGGTTTTCAAATGCAAACTGTGAACTGTGTCCACATGCAGTGTGGGTCTTAGAACCACGTTGGCCACAGGCCCCGGAGTTCACACGCTTGCACCCAGGCCAAGCACCTCTCCCTCCTTCCTCTCCCCTCAACCTTCCCCATTCCTCAAGTTCCCTTCCAGTTAGACTTCCTTGTCTCCCAGCAAGAAGAGAATGGCTTCGTTTGCAAACCAAAGGAAGCTGCTTCTTTTAAATAAAAGTGTAAATAATCAGGTGTCTGGTAAGCTGGGAAAATAGAGCTGGACACAGCCGATGTACCCACAGCCCTAATGCACCCCGCAGGGCCCTACCAGGCACATTGTGCACAATGTGCAGTCACAGGCACATTCAGGGCACACTGAGGTGCTTTTGTCCTTGCGGGCCCTAAGTGCATCACCAGACGCATAAATAAAACCCCTGTGCTCCTCCATACTCTGGGTCAGCCTAGATCTGTAGGCTCTTGCTTCCTATCTGGAGGCCCAGAGATTAGGAAATTGGAGAAGGTAGCAGATCTGGCCCTTTAAATTCTAAGAAAAGCATGTTTACATTCCTTAAAAAAAATAATAATAATCTTTATTTATTATTGTTACTTTATAATTTGGTCAGAGAGAGACAGAGAGGAAAAGTAAGAAAGCAAGCCACCAGGTCCAGGACTCAAACCATGGTCAGCCATGTGGGAGTCCAGTACCTTAACCACCACGCCACCTGCCAGCCCCAGCATATTTCCATTCTAACCTATAAGGAGAGAAGCCACAATAGGCAGTTGTTTCCTTAGTTCCCGATCAGGGAGACGACAAGCTGCTATAACAGAGTGGCTTCAGAGTCCAGTGGTTTAACTGAAATAGATGTTATTTATCTTCCATGTAAAAAATCAACCAAGGGTCCAGGAGGTGGCATGGTGGTTAAGATGCTGGATTTCCACATGGTCAGCCATGGTTTGAGTTCTGGATTCAGTGACCTGAAATTCACGCTGAGTGCAGGACCATGTGTATGTGCCCCAAATCCCAAAACGATGAAGGAGAAGGGATTACAATGTGGCCATCTGCCCTGACGGTAGTTTCTCACATTCCCTCTCACTGTCTCTCTCTATCTCTCCAGTGAGCACACGTGCTATACAGCAGAAACCTTAAAAAAAGAAACAATTGGACCAGCATATGGCATAATGGTTAAGTCCCTGGATTCCCATGTGGTCGACTACAGTTCAAGTCCCAGACCCAGCACCTTAAAACTCTCACTGGGCACATGTGTGTGTGGGCCTAAAATCCCGAGAGGAGAATGGAGAACGGATTGCAGCATGGCCATCCCCCCCCCCCGGGGGGGGGGGGGAGTGATTTCTCCTTTTTATCTCTCGCTGTCTTTCTGGCGAGCATGTGCCCAATAGCAAAAAAATTTCTCTTAAACAAGCAAACAAATAAAACAGAGACAAACAAAACACTAGCCAGTACCAGTTGGTAGAGCTACTGTGCGCCACAAGATTTTTTTGAAGATCTGAGGTCCCTCCACCTTTTGGCTCTGCAATTACATTAGAGAAGGTGTGGACAAACTGGTCCCTGTATCCACCTCCCATTTTTGTTCATTTGTCTGTTTTTCAAATAAAGTTTATTGGACCACAAGCACACCTATTTGTTTACATATTGTCTGAGATGATTTGCCTGGAACCATCCTCCTGCATCTCAGACATGGATCCACATCTTCCAGAGATGCGTGGTCTGTGTCGGTGTTACACATCCCACTTCTCTAGATGCACGTGCACGTTCAAACAGCATGAATTCATGTGCATGAGCTCACGCCTCAGCACGCATGCGCTGCTTTCCCCATTTACAGATGAGAAAAAGGAACTGGCTGACGACGGGTACTCGGCCCAGTCATACAGCAAGGAGATGGGCTGTCAGCACATACTTCAACACCTGTAGCTTTTCCTGCCGACTGCAGGGAGCTCCTGAGTGTCCAGACAAATGGAATCAGTATTACTGTCTACTCCTGTCTGGCATAAATCTCCAGCGAAATGTGAAAGGCTGGCGACTTGGTCCTTAATTACTGTTTGGAGTTAGACTTGGATTCTCATTATTCTCCTTGAAGCGCCTGCATTTGTAATTATGGGGTTACCTGTGTAACCAAACAGCTTTCTGCACATCTTCCTCCATGACAGCCTGCGGGGCAGGCCCAGGCTTGACTCATTCGCGGCTGGACCCCCGCACCTAACCCAGTGCTCAGCTAGTAGCTGAGGCTCAATACAGATGTATGAATGGGGGCCAAGCAGTGGTGCACTGGAAGTGTAGTGGGACCCAAATGGAAAAGGTCCTGGGTTCGTGTCCTGAGAAGGCCCTGAACGCATGCATGCTATGGTTTGGGCTGGCTGAGGTTAGGAGTGGATCAGGCATGGGGGTCCTGGTGAGGGTGCCCCTTTCTCTCTCTCTCCCTCTTTCTCCCTCTCTCATATGGAAGAAGTGGGAAAATAAACTTAAAAGAAAATAGAAGAAATACAGATGTGAATAAACAAATCATGATACTTCCCTTAAGCTCAGCTTCTCCAGGCAGAAAGCACATCCTGTCGCCTGTGTCCTCAGTGTGTGGCGTGGAGTAGGTGTACAGCCATGCTGAATTCCTAGGGATGGGGCAGGAACAGTGTGGGAACTCACATACAGACATGGGCTCACGTGCTCCTGAACTCTGGGATGAGACAGGTCTGGGTTGAAATGGGGGTGAAGGAGCCAGTGGCTTTCAGGCATAACACCTATGTGTCTGTTTCTTCATCTATAAAATAGGGACACGAAAACTTAGAGTTCGGGGTTCCTTTGTGGGTTTAAGCAAATCGCAAGCGTAGGCTCTCTCCCCTTCCTTCCCTCTCCCTCTCTGGTCAAATTAAAAATAAATAAGTAAGTAAATAAATAAATAAAATTAAACAAAATAATTTTAAGAAAAAGATGAAGTGAGATGTTATATGTGAAATGCTTAGCAAATGCAAAGCTGTCTATAAATGCCCATTATTATTATATTTGACATAGTGTGTCAGGGAGGCTGTGTGTAAGCTTGCTGTGTCTTTGATGAATGTTATTATTGTTGTTGTCCAGGAGAGCTAATCTGACTTCTCGGCCTTGGGGAGCCATATTGCACCCCAAGTCATGGGGTGTGGGGCCCAAGCAGCAGAGAGGAGTTGCACCCTCTCATAGGCATCCCAGGACAGCCATACACCTTAGTCTACATCTTGCAGCATGAGCTTCAGGCACCTCTATGGGACCTGGGGAAGGTGGCTTCTCCCCTCGGTGTGCCCGTGCAGCTTACCCCCCACCCACAGCAGGCCCACAGCTGCCACCTCCCAGAGGGGCCTTGGAAGGAGGTCTGTTGCAGGTTGCCAGCCTGCTTGCTGGTGAGATCTGGATGGCCAAGTGAAATGTCATGGGAGCAACAGCAGAAGTTCAGGAGGCCCAGCAAAGGGGAGGCCACGGGAGGGCTGAGCTTATGGGGCTGGGCTCCAGAAAAGCCTAGGTGACCAGGAAAGACCAGCCCTGGGATTGGAGGGTTGCGCGGTTGGAGGATGGTTGGGGGAGGGGGCCTTCCAGATGGCCTGATTAAATCCCTAGAGAGAGGACCTACAATTACAAAATAATAGTAATGAGGATGCATTCCAAGCATTGGATAATTATCATCATCACACACTGCGCCAAGCGGTTCAAAGGCATTTTCTCTTTTAAACCTCCTTAGCCATATAGACAGTGAGTACTCTCAGTATCATCCCTGTTTTTCAGATGAGGACACTGAGGCTTAGCGAGGTCCTCACCTGCCCAAGGTCCCATAACAAGGAAGAAGCAGAACTGGGGTGTGAACCATGGTCTCAGACACTCAGGCCTGAGCCTCCGTTTCCTTGTCAAGAGATAGGAGTCATTGTCACTGTCATTATCACCTTCCAGAGGAGGAAAAACTGAAGTGGTGACAGTCGAGCAGTTGGCGCAGTCTCTGACACTTAATAAAGGGTGGTTTTGTAATTACTGAGCCTGGTTGTGGGGGATGCTGGGGCCTGCTGAGGTTCAGATCCCAGACTCAGGACATGAGAAGTCCCTTCCAAACCACGACAGCCCAGTGATCGCCAGCACATCACCACGGACTGGGCCATGCGGTGGTTAGTGGCAGTAGGATGGTCTCTAGAACCAGACTGCTGGGTTCAACTCCTGACTCCTACTTACTAGCTGTGTGACGATGAGAAGTCAGTTTACTTCTGTGTGCCTCATTTCTTTACCTCTAGAAGGACTATCTTTAAAACATCTTTCCTTGTCTTTAAAACATAATGCTTAGGGACAGCAGGGGGCGTGGTGGTTAAGACACTGGACTCCCACATGGCTGACTGTGGTTCCAGTCCTGAACCTGATGACTTGCTTTCTCACTTACCCCCCTCTTCTACCCCCCCCACCCCCGTCTCTCTCTGGTGAGCGCACATCCCCTGTAGCAAATTAATAATAATAAGTAAAATTAAATATTGGGTCTTTGGAAAAGTCATGGCACATTTTTGCATAGAAAAATATATCATGGGGGCAGGAAATGACATAATGGTTATGTCACTGGATGCCTACATAGTCGACCATGGTTCAAATCCCAGACCCAGCAGTTTAAAACTCATGCCAGGTACATGTGCATGTGTGCCCAGGATTCCAAGAGGAGAATGGAGAAGAAGGGATTGCAGTGTGGCCCTCCCCCCTAGGGGGTGATTTCTCATTTTCTATCTCTCTGTCTCCCTGTGTCTCTGGTGAGCACACATACCCTATATCAAAAAATCTCTAAAAAAATACATCATGATTTTCCAATGACCCAATAATTCTTTAAAAAAATAAAAAGTGTTGTTTTCTTCATAGGGTTATTGAGAGAATTAAACAAGTTATTACTCAGGAAAAGATTTTAATACACTGTACATAGTCCTTGTTAAATTAAGTACAACATATAAAGGAGTGTAGAATTCCCATTTTACATATGAGAAAACTAAATGCGATTAAATCACCTGTGCAGGGTTACTGTGTTAGTGAGGGCAGAGGCCAGGAATGAACCCAGGCAATCTGGCATCTAAGCCACATGCTCCCAGATGGGCTTACCAAAGTTATACCAAATCAGACCCTCTGGAGCCTGGGAGCAACCAGTGACCTTCTAGCACCATGAGGTCAAGATGGGTCCTGGGGGTGAGAAGAAAGAGGGGCAGGAGCCTGGCTGGGCAGTGCCCACAACACCCCAAGGAGCTCTGCCTTGGCTCACTTGCTGGACTGTTCCAGGAACATCCAGCACCAACTCCTTCCCCAACCCCTGTCATCACTTTCAATTTGTCATGATAGATAGGGTGGCAGCTTTTCTGGGGACCAGGGTTTCATCTCTGGGGAAAGGATTGCCTTAGTAGTGATGGTGTTTGTTAGATACAGAGTCTAGCTTGAGATCTTTAGAAGCACTTTGGCTGTAATGTTCTTTTGTCCCTTTGTCTCTATATTTACTTCTCCCAAATCTGGTATTTTCTTTGCAGGCAGTCTGCACTTTGCTTTGTAATTTATTAGAATGTTTATGATATGAGATCTCGAACACTCAGTGAGGGCTGTGTGCTGGATACTGTACTCTTCTGCACACCGTACATGGCTTATATCATTTAATCTGTGCCCCAAATCCTACAAGGAATGTAGTTACTAAGCTCTTTTATAGATGAGAAAACTGAATGACAAAGCAGTTAAGTAACTGGCTCAAAGATCACACAGCCACTAAGTCAGAGATCTGGGATTTGAACCTAGATAGTTCATGCTCATAACTTCTAGTGTGTGTGTGTGTGTGTGTGTGTGTGTGAGAGAGAGAGAGAGAGAGAGAGAGAGAAAGAGAAGTGGTTTTTAGTTGGGACCTTGTTGTGCTACATCTTCCTGCTGCAGTTGCCCCGGTAGCCTGGACTACAGGCATTGATACTATACCCAGCATTTAGGATGTGCTGGGAATCGAACCTGGGCCTCCCACATGGCCTCAGCCTGCCAAGCAACAATGTCCAGCAGATAGTACTGTCGTTGAGCCTGTGCTAACTTCAAAAAATAATGAATACATAAATGTAGCCAGGACCTCACCAGCTTACTTTGTCACTTGGAATGCATCACGAGATCAGCCGAATGCATTAACTCTTTGCCTCGGTGCTGCTTCCTTCCCAGGGGACGAAAGGCCATGAAGTGACTCGCTGTCCTCAGGCAGGCAGGTGTTCTGGAAGACATCCTTCTGAAGTGTCATCTCTGAAGTGGTAGAAGATATTGAGCCAGTCTCTCTGGGTTGGGGCACTTGAGAAATCAGAAAAATTGACTACCTCAGTAACTGACCTCTTGGTTAAATTGATCAGGGTTTTTTTATTCCATCATTGAAAGTCACTTGAAGGGAAAATTACAAAGTTGATCACCTCTCGGTGAAGCCCCAGGCAACTGGCTTAATAGACTCCTGCGTAAGTCAGTCAGGCAGCTAGAAGGGCACACTTATTTGTCCAGACCACAGGAGGACCTGCTGGTGTATACCAGTGGAAATCCTTCAGAGACTTTCCTGAAAGAGTAAATGAACCTCTGAGTCATATTTACAGGAATGCGGTAGGATTTTTGTTTTTCAGAGTTAAATTTTCTAACACAGTGGGTTGTATAGCAAGCTATGTTTTTACAGACTTTTGTGGAAAACATTTCTTACCTGCTTTAATTTGCTTGCCTGACTTAACTGCTAAAGTTCAGTAACCAGAATCATTATTCACTTTGTGTTACTGGGGGATTCTTAATAAACAAGGTCTGTTGTCAAGAATGATTGACAACAAGACGACATAATGGGGAAAAGAACAGTCTCTTCAATAAATGGTGTTGGGAAAACTGGATATCTACATGCAGAAAAATGAAATTAGACCTTGGCCCAGGCCAGATGACACAGTCCATAGTGTACTGAATTGCAGTATTGGAAGTCACATAGCTGACTCAAGTTTGGATTCCTGGATCAGTCTGAAAACAAATTGGGTGCGTCCCCAAGATCTTGATGAGCTGGAGGGCTGGGGAAAGTGAATTGCACATGGGAGACCCTTGAGGATGCCTCTTCCTCTCTCGTCTTTCTCATGTATGCATATTCTCATGAATAAGATAGGTAAACTTTTAAATTAAAGAAATTAGACCCTTATATCACACCATATACAAGTGGTCTTCAAGAAATTCCATGAAGAACATGTATTATAAGAAAACTATGTGTTCATTTCAAAATGGTTTTGCACCAAAATAAACTTGTACTTTATTTTTCCACGAACCTTTTGCAAAGTCCCTACATATGGAATCAACTCAAAATTAAACTCTTAAACATAAGCCTGAAACTGTAAAACTACTAGAAGAAAACATGACTAAAACTCCATGACATTGGTCTGAGCAATGATTTTTTGAATATGACTCCAGAAACACAGGCAACAAAAGCAAAATTAGACATATGAGATTGTATCAAATTAAAAATTTTGTGCACAACGAATGAAACACTCAACAGAGCGAAGAGACAACCTACAGAATGGGATAAAATATTTACTAACCTTACCTCTGATAAGGGGTTAATAACCAAAATACACAGGGAACACAAACAACTCAAAAGGAAAAAAATAAATAGCCCAACTGAAAATGAACAAAGGACCTGAATAGACATTTCTCAAAAGAAAACATATAAATGGACAACAGGTATATGAATAGATGTTCAACATCACTAATCATCAGGAAAATGCAAATTAAAACTATGATGAGATATTATCTCACACCTGTTAAAATGGCTGTGATCAAAAAGACAAAAGATAAATGTTGGCAAAGGTGTGAAGAAGAGAGAATCCCTTTACATCATTAATGAAAATGTAAATTGGTACAGCCACTATGGAAAACTTTATGAAGGTTTCTCAAAAAGCTAAAAATAGTTTTAGTTTGATCTAGCAATTCTGCTATGGCATATATATTCAAAGGAAATGAAGTCAGTATATCAAAGAGCTATTCTGCACTCCCATGTTCATTATGGTATTATTTACAACAGCCAAGTTATGGGATCAGCCTAACTGTCCAGATGAATGAATAAGGAAAAGGTGGTATGTAAACACAACAGAATGCTATTCAGCCTTAAAAAAGAAGGAAATCCTGTCACTTGCAACAACACGAATGAACCTGGAGTACATTATGTTAAGTGAAATAAGCCATGCACAGAAAGACAAATACCATTCCAATGATCTCATCATGTGTGGAAACTAAAACAGTTGAACTCGTATAGCAGAAAATAGAATGGTGATGGGAGGGGACGGATTTGGGAGGTGTTAGTCAAAGGATACAGTTTTCAATTAGGAGGAATAAAATCAAGAGACATATTTGCACAACATGGTGACTACAATGAAAAACAATGATTGTAGGTACTTGAAAATTACTAGAATAAGTATGAAGTGTTCTTGGGCCAGCCAGTGGCATGGTGGTTAAGGATCTCACATGGCTGACTGTGCACTTCAAGTCCCGGACCTGGCAGCTCGAAAAACATGCCAACTGTGTGTGTATCCATGCCCAAAATTACAAAAGGAGAATGGAGGGGAAGGGATTGTGGCGTGGTCATCCTCCCTGGGAAGTGATTCTCAGTTTCCCTCTCTCTGTCTTTTCCCGTATGATGTTTTGAAATATGTATATACTGTGGAAAGGCTAAATCTAGCTAATTAACATAGGCAATATCTCACATACTTATAATTTATTTGGGGAGAGAACACTTTATTTATTTCAGTTTTGCTAGAGCTAAGTCCTCAAGGCAGGAAAGGGACAGAAGAAAGAAAGAGGAGAGAGAACGGCTGGTGCTAAGGGACGGAGGAAGGCGGCTGGGGAGCAGGATGGGGCCCAGAGCCTGCAGAGCCCTGCATGCTGGCTCTGTTATCCTCAGGGCCCTGGAAGCACATGAGGTAGCACATGCTGGTTACTGCTGCTTGGTAAGCCGAGGCCACATGGGAGACCCAGGTTCACTACCTAGCACACTCTAAAAGCCGGTGGCATGTACCTGTAATCCCAGTGACTTGGGAGGCTGAGACAGGAGAAGTGTGAACTTGCAGCCAGAGTGAGCCATGTAGCAATACCCTGTCTGAATGAAAGAGCCCGTGCAGTGGCACAAGGCTGCAGTGCCAGCTTCTCGGGAGGCTGAGGCAGGAGGAATGACACAAGGAAACCGTCAAAAGGTAAAAATTAAAAACCACCACACATGGGAGCATGCGGTGGTCGCACACATGTGTGCCTGCACATGCTCAGGAAATATAATAATACACTGGAAGGCATTGAGAGGGTTTAAGCAGGGGCACAGCATGGCCCACTTACATCTTAAACTCACTCTGACCTTGTACGGGAGACTGGTGGGGCTGGGGAGAAGATGAAAGCAGGAAGACCAGCTAGAGGCTACTGCAGTATCTAGGAAAGACATCGATGCTGCTGTTGCTGGTGTTTGGGACCAGCGCAGGGCAGCAGAGTGGAGAGAAGTGGGTGGGTTTGGGATTTGGGAGGCAAAATCAACAGCTGATGGAATGGATGTGAGCAGTGTGAGAGAAGGTTCTGGCCTGAGCACCCGGCAGGACAGGAGTGCCATGTACTGCGATGGGATGACTGCAGGTGGGAGGTGGACATGCGATGAAAGTTCCATTTTGGACATGCTAAATGTGAGGACCTGAAAGGCCTCTGAGAGATGAACTCAAGAAGACAGTTGTATAATGGATAGAAAACCGCCAGGTTCCAGTGAGAGGGTCAAGCTGGTGCCAGAACATCTGGGTTCAATCCTACTCTCCACCTACGAGCTTTGTGGCTGGGGCAGGTCCCTGACCTCGGTTTCTTCACCTCTGGAGTGGGGCTCCTAGTAGCACCTACATCAGGAGTATGAGTTAGCCCATGAGCTTCCATTTTAGTAGTAAGTATTCCATAAACGTCAGCTTCCTGTAATAACAATTATCATCATCATCTCAGCTACAGTCATTTTCTTGCCATTTATCTCTTTCTAATTAAAATCAAGGGCCTCAGTAGCTAATAAACACTTCTGATGTTCTCCGAATTCCTGGCTTACAAGCCCGTGAGCCTCAGGAGCAGGGCTCTTTGTCTCCTCCATAGTCCCTCCGTGGGGCCCAGCATGCTGTAAGGGCTCAGTAACGTTTATCCAATCATATGGAACTTAATGCAGGGGAAAAAAAAGAATGCTTATACAAACGAGCCACCAAGCATGGAGAATATCAGAAGCAACTTAAACAAGAAATAAGTAACTACAAGGGGCGTGTTTCTGCAACGATGTCACCTTTGCTCAAGAGGGGAGCACTTGGTGTCACAGATCTGTCTCTTCCAGAATTGCAAAGCAGTCTGTTATAAGAAAGAGTTTCCCTGCAACGAGTCAATTCTGATACCTCCCCAGGACTTCCGCGCGCGCGCGCTTGCGCGCACACACACACACGCCCCTAGTCAAGGGCCCAGTCACTTCAGTACAACTCGGCAGACACCACGCCCATCCCTTCCAGAAGCCTCTGGTGTCTGCCCGAAGACCTTGTCCTGCTAATCTGACCCCATCCTGCTGTCCTGTTTTGCCTGACACTTATTCTTAGCTATTTCTAGGGACCATCGGCCCTTTGTATGAAGCCCACCCCCACAACAAGGGTCTTGCTTCTTCCCCCTGGAGATAGATGGTGTTTATGGTTTTGGTAGGGGGAGGCATGGTTTCTCTCTGTGTTCTTTCTGGGCCTCTGATAGGTAGATGAAAGAGACTTTCAGTTAAATTTCAGTTTCAGATAAACAGTGGGTAACATTAAACGTGTGTGAAGCATTATTTCTACAGTATTGTTTTATTTGTTAAATCACAACCCTAACTTCAGGAGACCCAGGTTCAAAGCCCCAGTGCACTGGGCCAAGAAGCTCCATGACCCTAGTCTGTGCCTAGTTCACGTTTTGGATGCTGAAGATGAAGCCAGACCAGTCTCAATCTCACCCTACCACCACAGAAGCGCTCTGTGTTAGTGTTGGGTGATCCTGACTCCCCCACCTGCCGTGAAAACGGTCTTCAACCTGCAGTCCAGGTCCTAGTCGGCTGTGGGCACCTGGATACCATTTATCATCCCTCCAGGACATACAAACACAGGTTCTTCCTTAGAGACCTCCCCTGACTTCTGGTTCCTGAAGCGTGTATGCCAATTATACCCAATCTCGAGACCAAATTGTTTCCCTAGAGTCTGTCTGCACTGCATCAGCTCCCTCTGGTGGCGGAAGCAAGCTCCTATGTCTAGCCTTGAGAGCCCCCGCAGCTCCTGCACTGGGATCATATTCCTGGATAGCCTTTAGCCTCTGGCTCCCTTGCTCAGTAGAGATGAGTGTCGGGAGCCCAGTGACCGGCCACACACATCCCATCTACGTCCTGAGGCTTTCTTGGTGGTTTACCTCCCAGGGTTGTTCCCCAGATCCTCCAGGGATTGAGAAGAAGGTAGTTCCTTCACAGAAGTCACCTTTCCCTATAGCACAGGAGGCAGGAACAGGACCAGAAATTCTGAACACCTGGCTCCTTTTCTCATTTCCCACTGTCTAAATTAGCAAGGGGTCAGGGACAGCTCTGACTCCATGTGGCACGAGAGGGTGGTTCGCCTGCCTCTGGGCAAGGGTCGGAGTCTGGGAAGCGGACACGTGCACATAGCAAAGACTTGAATCCATGCCTTCTGCCCCACACCAGCATCCCCAGCCCTCTGCCACTTTATGCTTCAGCTGCGGCTTCCTCTGCCCGCTCAGCTGGTTTATTTAACACTAACCTGCACCACGGTTGGCTTCCCTCAGCTCACCTTGCACTCTCTCCCGGGGTTGGCCATGCCAGCATGGCACTCCCCTGCCTGCTTCAAAGCACTCAGTGGCTTAGAAGGATGAAGCCTGAAGCCTTAAGGATTAAAGCAAAGGCCCCCTGTAATCCAGCCCCTGCCTACCTCACCACCCTCAGCTTCTGGCACTCTCTATGTCTAGAAGTTTATGCCCCAGAAACACCAAAACCTCCAGTTGCCCCCACACAGCCTGCCATGTCTCATCTTCAGATTTGACTCAACCTAGCCCTGCTCATAGTTCCCCCACCCTCTCTTCTTCTTCTTCTTTTTTTTTTTTTTAAGAATTCTTTATTTTATTTTAAATATTTGTTTTTGCTATAGGACACATGTGTTCACCAGAGAGAGGCAAGGTGGGAAGAGAGGCAGAAAGCAAGCCACCAGGTCCAGGATTCAAACCACAGTCGGCCATATGGGAATCCAGCACCACAACCACCACGCCACCTGCTGGCCCCTCTCACTCTCTCTTCCGCTGTCTCCTTATTTAAGACACAGTCAGGGTTACCTCCCCCAGGAAGCTTTGCTGGATCCCCGTGGCCTTGGCGCAGCTCCCTCATACTCCCACAATGCACTGGTCCCGTATTAGTGCATGCCTGAAGTCCTCAATTCTTGCATTTGCCATGTTGAATTTTCACGACCCGTGCCCATGTCCTCACCCCTTCCAGGCAGTGGGCCTGGGACAGTGATACGTTCCCCTTGGTGTTTTCAGCACCTGGAGCTGGTACAAGCTGGTGTTCAGTAAATGCTTAGTGATTTGATGTCATCATTGACCGGCTCACTCTGAGAAGGAAGTCGCATCCTTTATGTGGAGTCTGTGTCACCCCCTGGAGTCCCCCGGCTCCCCACCCCTGGCCTGTCTTACCAACTTTCTCGAGGCTTCTTGTCATTCATGCTTTCATTTCATCTCGCTGGCTCTCTGTTCTGCTTCCACTTTACATGCAGAGAATCCACTTACTTTCTGTTTATTCAGCCAACCTTTTTCTTAAACACCTCTGTGTGCTGTGCACTGTCCGGCCTTGGGGGAGAGAGACGCACCGGGCAAGGTCCAGGCTCTCAGAAGTCCCCAGCGTGAAGCAGGGAGTCGGAGAAGCACATCGTGGGTGCTGTGATGGGGATGGGAGACACAGTAGGTGGGTAGGCCAGCTCTCATGCAGACCAGCAGGGTGCAAAGCCCAGCCCCACGCTGTGGACCAGGTGGCTTTGGGCAAGTCCTTTATCTGCCTCTGTTCCCCACGGTTAAAAGAGGGATAATGACAGTCCTCCCCTCCTGAGTTGTGCAAAGATTAAACACATTAATTCATGTGAAGAGTTTCGCAGCGCGCCTGGCCTGCAGTAAACATTCGATAAATATTAGCTGTGTGATACTTAGCTCCGTGTGCTGTGGGAGCACAGAAGAGAGAGAAGACAGATCCGCAGCCGCTGTGAAGGACAAAGGATCAAGCGACATCAGGAGGCAATCATTTTAATTGGAGCCTAGGAACAGGCCATTTACATGAAAAGCAAACACAGCTCCGCGGTGCTTCCTAATGAGCTTGCCCCTCCTGTCCGCAGGGACGGGTCTCTGGGGAAGCCACCGGCCCGCGTGACCATCTCTCTTTTTCTTAGGGCCGACGACTGCTTTTGCGCTTCTCGGAAGCTGGACGCAGTGGCCATCGAGGCCAAGTTTAAGCAGGACCTGGGCTTCCGGATGCTGAACTGCGGACGGACAGACCTGGTGAAGCAGGCAGTGTCTCTGCTGGGACCCGATGGGATCAACACCATGAGCGAACAGGTACAGAGTCTGAGTGGCTGGGCAGGCAGGCACCCACCTCCTCCCCACGGTGCCACCCCTGGCCACACAAGCAGCTGGTGAATCCCCAGCAGGCTCTGGACAGAGGCTCCCCCTGCTGGTGACTTAGGTTGCTTCTTTTTAGGTTTTTAAAAACATAAAAATACTCTTCGTCTTTATAGAAGTAGCACATGATCTTTGCAGCTGAATTGGAAGAGAGAGAAAAATAGGCCTATTCCAGAAGGGAAACAGTGCCACTGCCCAGATAACCAGCATTTACATTTAGGATGTGTCCTTCCTAAATAATAAATTTTAACCCTTCCCCAGCATGGTTAAAATTAGTTCTCTGCCTGTCTGCGCGAGTCCAGGCAGGTTTCACCAGACTTTTAGGGTATGTTTGAGAAACTCAAAAGTGATTCTGAGGAACCTTAGAGACACCCCAGCTATCCCCCAAACTCCTGAAACGGGGGTATTGGTGCTTAATGTCCACCAGCTGGGGAAGACACTGTGTGTGGGTGGAATGTCGCAGTCAGAGAAAACAAACGGCAGTTTTATACATGAGTCCAGACAGAAAGTCATGATGGACAGACGTGGCTGCTTCTCACATGAGCAGCAAGTTCCATAGAAGGAATAGTAGGGATGATTTGTTTCATTATAGCTAATCATATTCTTTTTTTTTTTTTTTGAGAAGTTTTTTTGCTATAGGTTGCATGCACTCACCAGACAGAGAGAGACAGAGAGACAGAAAGCAAGAAATCACCCCCCAGGGGCATGGCCACTCCGCAATCCCTTCTCCATTCTCCTCTTGGGATCTTGGGCATGCACGCATATGTGCCCGGCATGAGTTTAAGCCACTGGGTTTGGGACTCAAACCGCGGTGGACTACGCGACATAGCCATTATGCTATCTGCTGGCCCCACCAAGGGGTGTTAATACACACACACACAAACCCTTTTTTTTTATAACCTGCGGATCAATTATGTCCTGCTTTTTTTTGATATGTCATATTAAAGGTAATTGGCAATATTGGTTTTTTAAATCAATTTTAATGGCTACATAAAATGATCATGCTTATATTCTTTAATTGTCAGATAGTTAGGTTATTTCTAATTACTTTTTTTTTTTCGAGAGGTTGTTGCTATAGGGCACGTGTGCTCACCAGAAAGACAGAGAGAGACAGAGAGACAGAAAGTGAGAAATCACCCCCCCGAGGGGGATGGCCATGCCACAATCCCTTCTCCTCCATTCTCCTCTTGGGATCTTGGGCACGCATGCACACGTGCCCAGCGTGAGTTCAAGCCACCAGGTTCGGGACTCGAACCGTAGTCCACTACATGGGAGTCCAGTGACATAGCCATTACACCAGTTGCTGGTCCCTCTAATTACTTTTATTAGTAATGCTGGGCTAACCCTGCTTATACAAGTCTTTGGTCAAATCTCTGATTATTGCATTAGGAAAATTCTGTAAAATGAAGATAGTGGATCGAATACATCAACCTTTGTTAAGGTTCTCAATCTTAAATTACTGTCCTAGAAGCTTTGTTTCCTTTTACACACCCTCCAGCTATGTCCCTATTCCCTGTTAGTCTTCTGCTTATCTGTTGCCTGATTGTCACTGAAGGCTTACTGCTTTTCTTCTTTATGTGTTAGACAGATAACCCTTTGTTGTGATATGACAAATAGGCCTCTGTTTATTGCTTACTTTTTAGTTTTCTTTATAATGTTTTCAATTTTTATGTCCTCAATGCCATGATGATTTTCTTTTGTAATGTCTTCTATTACTTTTACGCGTTGAAACATATTCAGAGACTAGTGAGATATTGTTGATTTTTTTTCCTATAGATCTCTAATGAAATGAGCAATGATTGGGTGTATGAGATAAGGTTCTCACTTGAATGTTCTCCCCAAAGGTCACCCTCACAACACTGTTTATTGGAACACCCGTCCCTTCCTTCTGCTGGTTGTGGTGCGTCTTTTGTGATAAGCAGGAATCATGGGCAAATACAGGCCACTCCTCATTGCCTTGCCTTTTGCTTGTGATAATGTCAAACCACATGTCAATGATGGGGGAGCTTCCTGCTCAGCATCCAATTTCCCCTGACTCTGACCACCGGCTTTTACACAGCAGAGGTGACACTTGTTAGACTGTGAGAGAGAACATGTCAAGGAAGCAGCATTGACCAGTTAGATCGCTTAGGGCCCCTGTTACAGAACCCCGAAGGTTCCTAAGAGCTGGAAGTTGTTTGAGAAAACACACTTAGGTCTGTTACACCCTAAGACAGACAGACAAATAAAAATCTCCCAAAGTAAGCAAAGGTGAATGCTGCAAAGGCAATTTCCGCTCCCTTCTCACCTCCATTTTGGTTTCCAGAGTGTGGAGGGCTGTGACCATAGGTTGAGTCCAAGGCCGCACATCTGTTTTGCTCATGCTGGATTGGGGGCATAAGCACAGCTTCCTAAACACAAGGAGGATTTTCCATTTGCTGTCATCGACTGACCACAGCCACCTTGTAAACGTTTTCCATTCTCTGGTTTTAACTCACCGCAGGGTATGACCCCCCTGATGTACGCCTGCGTCCGTGGGGACGAGGCGATGGTTCAGATGCTGCTGGATGCCGGAGCTGACCTGAATGTGGAGGTGAGGGTGCAGAGGGCTCAGGGTGCCCCCTGCCCAGCTGTCCGAGGGGAAGACATGCAAGGAGAGGGTGGTTTTTTCCTCCCACGAGCCACTGCTGAAGGAGCCCAGTTCAAACCCAGATCATTCCTCTGCCCTTTGAGTCACTGTGGCCCTGGTGGGACCACCTGACAGAGTTTGTCCATCCCGGGGCTCCAGCCCAACCAAACTGCAAGGATCTTCCTAAAAAATCCATCCCTTTTGAAGACATGGGGTCTTCAAAATGTTCATGAGAAATGGCATGTTACAAAAAAACTGTGCGTCGATTTTAAGTTCGTTTGCACTAAAATAAACTTTAATTCCATTATTCTCCCAACGTTTTGAAGTCCTCTTGTATGCTTCATTTAAAAACAACCAACAGAGCCCAGGAGCCCCGCTTTCCCATAGGGCTGTGGTCTGCCATCCTTGACGCCTACTGCAGTCCATGCCTTCTGGGACTGGGGCAGAAGAGCTCTGAGCCATGAGCCCTTTCCCCTGCCTGACCCAAAGCAGGAGAGGCACTGGCCCAGTGCCCTGAGCTGAGGTTACCTCCCAAGGTCCTCCCCCAGTCTCTCCTCAAGTCCCGATCGCTGCCCCTTGTCGGCTAACTTGTGAGATCTCACTTCTGGAGGCCACGTCTGATGGTTGAAAGCACATCCTCCTCTCCCAGTGCCCCCTCCCCACAGTCGTTAGAAGTTGGCAGATTGGAGTCATGGTCTGAAACCACCTCCGCCACAGTGACTTGCTTTTGTGTTTGGGCAACCGATTTAACCTTTCTGCTCCCATCTGCAAAATGGAGAATCATCACACCATGTCAGACAGTGGTTGGAAGGGAGAGGTACAGAGAGCACAGGTTTGAGACTGTCACTGTCAGACCCTCCTCTCCTACCCAAGGCTCTTAATAGATGAAATCCACTCTTACCACGTTCTGTGCTGTCTGAAGACCCGCTCCCCTGGGTGCCGGCTGTTGGCAGTCTCGGATGCCAGGAAGACCAGCACAGCAACCCCAGGAAACCTTTTCAGTTCAAAATTAGATGTCCTTGCCATCTTGGTACTGTGGGGATTTGGGGTTTCTTTTTTAATCAGTGAGTTATATATTCATCTGACGGAAGCAGAGACTAGGCATAGTTTTGGATCCAGAATTGTTTTGGACCCTACAAGAATATTTGGGGATTTTTCTCCCCCTGTTGTGAATCCTTAAGCACCAGGAAGACCCTTGCGAGGTCGGCCATGCCTTGACTCTGGGAGGCGTCCTCTGACCCATTCCCCAGGTGTCAGCTCAGGGCTTCTCTCCTGCAGGCGCTTTGTGAACCAAGCCGCTCTGAATAAAGCAGGCATGTAGGCTACATGGTCCCAGCAACATGTGGTAGAAAAGCCAGGTGTGGGTGCCAGTCTTGTAAAACCCCAGCCTTCAGCTGCCCTCCTGCGTTTCTCTTGGCCTGTGGTGTTTCAAGACCCCTGTTCTGTTCTGAAAGACCAATTTCAGATTGCTCCCTTGTAACATGTCCAGAGAAAGTTCCAGTAGCATGAGGGTCCTTATCAAACAGGAAGCCTGCCAAGGAGTGAAGTTAGGACAGCCTGGGTCAGCTCTGAGCACATTAGAGATGTCCTTTCTTCCAATGAGTGATGGTCTTTCTTGGCTTGAAAGTTGAAAGCAGACCATCCGCTGCCTAGAGTTTGTCACTACTGAGAATTTCTCTTCAAAGTGAGCATGGAATAGTAGTGGCCTGTCCTGCCGTCTGACCTCCTCTAGCTCTCAGAAGAAAGGCAGCCAGGGGCACTGGCTCATAGTCACCCATCACAGCGCCTCCTAGGCACCTTAGAGGAAACAAGACGTCTTCTCCGAATTGTTTTCCGGCGAGTCCAGGAGTCCTGTTAGCATGCACCAAGGACATAGTCACTGAGAAATTTCCTCATTGCCCCGGTGGATACAAGCTCTAAAACACAGGCTTGCAGTGGGCTGCCTTGGGAGGACTGCTTCAGCCTCCGTCCATACAGACACAGGCAGGACAGATGCTCGGTTCTGGTGAGAGGCATTGGGGAATCCCTACCCTGTATGGCCCGCGTTTCCCAGGGCACCTTCCAGAATGTCTTTTTATACACCTCTAGTCCATATGCCCAGGCACCGATAGGTCACATTTACTACCTAAGTACTGTGAAGGTCACATGTTGAAAATAACTTCAATTTGTTTATAGGTTGTCAGTTCTCCTCATAAATATCCATCCGTCCACCCTGAGACCCGCCATTGGACGGCTCTGACTTTTGCTGTGTTGCATGGACATATTCCTGTAGTTCAGGTATTACAGTATTTCCCTACCCACATCTGACCTCGGACCGTACCTCTTCCATAACACCAGTCTGTGCCTCTCCCAGCATGCAGTTCCCTAAGAGGTTCATATTGGTTAATTGCAACTGAAGATAGCCTATTCTTATGCTACGAATAAAAATATTCTATGTCATGATCCACACGACCCGGCTTTAACCAATATGAAATGATCATGTCCCCACATGCAGCCTCACACACAGAGTGACAAACCTACGAAGTCCTTCCTGGTTGCTCTGGGGTGGGACCTCAGCTGTCATTCGTGGGTTTGTTTGTTTTGCTTGCTGTAGTAACACAAAACCTGAGAGACGGCTGGTGTGGGTACCTTGGAACTTCCTCTTAGGTCTGACACTGGTGTTTGCATAGGAGCTGGTTAGCGCCACCCAGTGGGGAGAAGCACAAGTCACCAAGGGAGAGTCCGAAAGAAGCGTGGGTCCTGCTTCTTGAGAATGGGATCTAGGAGGACTACAACAGGGCCTTGGCCTGCGTCTTCTGCAGCAGCTGCAAGAGGGGTGACATGTCCCCAGCAGAGGTCCTTTGAGCACATACGTGTGATGTTTTGCTTGCACTTTTCCTGGCTGTTCAATGACCAGCCACCCACCACATCCCAGATCTTAACCGTGGTCTTTACTTCATTGGAAGAGGGAGATGACCATCCACCTTCATGAGCACACGTGATCCCGTAGTGAGTGCTGACTTGGGGGACATCGAGAACTCTCCTCCTCTCACATGGTCCAAACCTCCTCATTCCAGGCAGAGCAGGCAACTGTGCTGTGGGGACAGCTCATCTGTGTTAAATTTCACAGGAATCCTTTGTTGATCCCCGCGTCATGCAAATCCTTAGGACAGACCCAGGTCGTGTTTCAGGAGACTTGAACATGTGACGCGTCACTCAGCTCGCTTCTGCCTATAGGACATCATGCCTAGTCCACTCCTGGTGGAGGCATGTAGGAGAGTAGGGGTCGGGTGGTGGCCTGGTGGACACAGGTGCCACCCTCCCATGAATGGCATCTCAGCCTGTATGTCAGGACTGGGAACGGTGAGCAGCCACGAAAGTCAGGTCGCCTCCCTGCAGCAGCTATAGTGAGTCATAGAATGCTAAGAGACAGTTTCCGCCTGGCTGTGCCCTCAGGAGCCCCAAGTAGACTGTCAAGATGGTGGGTTTTTCCCACTTTCCCTCTGCAGTACTGACGGTTGGTTCCCTGTGAGTGAGATCCAGCGTGGACACAGCCTCTGCCTCCTCTAAAAAGCCAAGATATCATAGGGGATGCATGCATAGAATGGAGTTGTACGAAGCAAAGCTTCTAGAAGCTTGCTCTGCCACCTTATTAACCACTCTTGCTGGCCAGAAAGCTTAGCATTTGCTAAGTGTCCTCAGAGCCACCCAGGGTGCTCAAGAAGGGATTCTTGCCCTGGTTGGTCCAGGGCGTCTCCAAAGTCCTTCAGAACTCTTGAGAGTCTGCAGTTCTGAAGGAGCACCCCGATGCCCTCCCAATAAAGGAGTCTTCTAGCATTCTGGTGCTTGATGCTTCTAGAAGTTTCCACGTTCACCTACATCCCCAGAGATCTTGCTCAAATGCAAACTCATTCAGCAGGTCTGGGGTGGGACCCAAGGGTCAGCATTCCCAGCAAGGCCCCCCAGGTGATGCTGATGCCCTTGTGCATGGACCACACTGAGTAGCTGGGGTTCTAGAAGAAGCGAGAGGTTCCTCCTCTGAGGTGTGGTTGCCCTGCAGCCCTGTGCACGTGATCACCGACGCGGAGGGAGGGAAGGAGCGTCGGCCTCACCGATGTCCACCAGTCTACATAGGCCTCTGCAAGTGCGGGTCCTTTAACACCCCTGTGGCCACTCTTTCTCGTAGCTTCTCCTGGATGCTGGGGCCAAGGTGGAAGGCTCAGTGGAGCACGGCGAGGAGAACTACTCAGAAACGCCCCTGCAGCTCGCAGCCGCTGTAGGTAAGGGTCGCCGGTTCTCGCCCCAACCAAGGGGCTCCGCCACCCTGGCCTTGATGAGCCTCTGACTGTAATTTTTGCTTGATTCTCTTATAAAACCCCTTCTCTGGGCTTGCAGGAAATTTTGAGCTGGTTAGTTTGCTGTTGGAGCGTGGTGCGGACCCCCTGATAGGAACCATGTACAGGAATGGAATTTCTACAACCCCCCAGGGTGATATGAACTCTTTCAGCCAGGCCGCAGCCCATGGACACAGGTAGGCTAGGATGGGCCAAAGCCATGAGGTCCCAAGTGGTGCTTGTTAAAAATGCAGATTCCCAGGCCTACCCCAGACCCATCCTCTCTCTGGATGTGGGGCCCAGAGGCAGCATGAGGTGGTCCAGGCTGCAGGCTGGCTAGAGTGACCTTCACTGCCAGCTTTCTGCTAAGAGCCACCTCTCCGCTCAGAACCAGCCAGTCTGTCCGTTCCCAGCTGGCTCCGAGCTCATGCAGAGCTGTTCCTCTCTGTCAGTTTCAGTCAGACCACATCACAGAAGCTGCCATGAGCGAGAAGAACCCACTCAAAGATAACAACGCCCCTCATGGTTGGTTACCGCCCTTCTGATGGAGTTACCCCCATCAGATTCGATTACACATAATCCCAGGTGAAGCAGAGGAGGGAGTGCCGGCTAATGGCTAAAAGGATGGAGTTCTAGAACCTTCCAGATACTTGAGGAAATCACTTTGCCCTAAAACAAACAAGACCCCACCATCTTCTCCATCCCCACATCCTACCACCCACACGTGGTCAGGCCTCTGCCACCACCGCCCTGGAGTAGGTCCTGTCTTTCCCTCGTCCGCCCCCGCCCCCGCCCGGCAAAGCCTCTTCTGTCTCTGAGTGTCTTCCTCTCTGGGTTTGTGATTGACAGGAATGTGTTCCGCAAACTGCTCGCTCAGCCAGAGAAGGAGAAGAGTGATATCCTGTCCCTGGAGGAGATTCTGGCCGAGGGGACTGACCTGGCCGAGACGGCCCCGCCCCCCCTGTGCGCCAGCCGCAACAGCAAGGCCAAACTGAGGGCCCTGAGGGAGGCCATGTATCACAGCGCTGAGCATGGCTACGTGGATGTCACGATTGATATCAGGAGCATAGGTCAGTGGGCACCTCCACCGCTGGCACGGCGCCGCTGCCGGCTCTAGGACACACTCTCTCACACACTCACACTCACACACACTAGGTGACCCAGGGAGCTTCTGCTTCGCTGGGTGGGACACTTCCAGGCCAGGAGCCCACACTGTCCCGACAGGTTGCAGCATCTACCTGCGCCACCCCCCCCCACAAAGGCCTTTCTCAGGTCATCTCTCCATGATTCCCAAACTCTGGACCCTGGGCCGGGAACTCAAATCACCTGGGGAGCTTGTCTGAATACAGATTGCCAGGCCCTACACCCAGAGGCTCTGCTGTTGAGGGTCTGGATGGAGAAAGGCTGGAAATCTCTATATTTAACAATCATCCCAGGTGGTTCCCAGCGGTTGAGGAGTCGCTGCCGTGGAACACCCATTCTGTGACACTGGCCAGGCAGCCATTAGCTGAGGGCACCCTGTCCTCCCACCAAGCTCCAGGGACATCACCACTAGTTAGGGGTGGCTCTTCCTTCAGCGTGCAAGCCCAGAGTATCTGTGTCTGGAGAAAGAGGCAAGCCCTGTTTTCACCAGGGTCATGGCTTCAGCCCCAGCACAGGAGCACTGAGACGTCGCATTGAGTCCCCAAACACAGGGTGCACGGGACCAAGGCAGGCTGGGAGCAGGGAGAGGCCTCGGTGACTCCCTCCTGGAACTGGCCTCTCGGGGGAGGCTGTTTAGTATGTGGGCGTTTATGTAGCCTCGCTCTGCTGTGATTGTCAGCAGGGAGCGAGACCGCAGGCTCATGGGTCTGCAGCGTCCCTCGGCCCTCTCCTACGGGCCTGTTCTGCGTGATGATGGAGCCCGACCCACGGGATGGTCCGCTCGTTACCAACAGCGGTACGATGTGCCCTCCCTCCTCTGTGCTTCACCACAAGAAGGGAGAAGCAAATTACAGCAATCAGCTGCTGGAGAGGCAGCGATTACAGGAGGACCTGCTGGAGTGGCTGCAGACGCAGGGCTGTTTTGCACAGAGAGCAGCACCAGTGCCCTCCCGCCTCTCCTTGTTCACACATCAGTGTCCGCCCTGGCCAGAGCGGTCGGTGGTGAGGTCCACCGACGGCCTGCAGCCCCACGCTCTCCTCTGGGCACGGGTGTGCTCCAGATTCATGGGCTCACCCACTCTTCACTCCTGGGAAGACTTCTCACCTGAGCTCCTCTCCCCCCAGTGAGCAGAGGGGATAGAGTAGGAACCCAGAACTCCGAGGTATATGTACTATGTCTGGTAGTATGAATATTGACTCCAGTGTGCTACACGGTGGTTATATGTTGCAGAGTAACAGGATAGCATGCAGAAATGGACACCCATAGCTAAGGGAATTGAATTATGACTTTTAATTTCAACTTCTGCAAGTCTTTGGGAAAAGAGCAACATTGGCTGTATTCATTCCAAGTCAGTCCCTTGGTCTCATAATTGGGAATGTCCTGGGGAAAGGCCAATTTCCAGATGAAAACACGCCTTCTCCTTGGTTGTTTCTGCCTCTTCCCGCTCCTATTCCCTCTTCTCCTCTCCCGTCCCCTCCCCTCTCTCCCCCTCCCCTCCCCTCCCCTTCCTTCTCTCCCCCTCCCCTCCCTTCCCTTCCCCTCCCCTCCCCTCTCTGCCCCTCTCCACCCGCCCTCTCCACCCTCCCATCCCCTCTCTGCTCCTCCTATCCCCTCTCCACCCCCTCCTCCCCTCCCATCACTTCTCCTTCCCTCCCCTCCCCTCCCTGCCCCTCTCCCGGCTTTCCCTCCCTTGCAGGTGTCCCCTGGACTCTGCACACGTGGCTGGAGTCTCTGCGGATCGCCTTCCAGCAGCACCGCAGGCCCCTCATCCAGTGCCTGTTAAAGGAGTTCAAGACCATCCAGGAGGAAGAGTACACGGAGGAGCTCATCACGCAAGGCCTGCCGCTCATGTTCGAGATCCTGAAAGCAAGCAAGGTAGGCTGGAGGCTGCTGTGGCCGTCGGCAGAGAGCGAGGCCAAAGGTTCACGGGTCTGGACATCCCTGGCCTGCTGCTGCCCTGTGGCGAGGACGCTGTAGCCATGTCATCAGGGCCACGTGGTGAAGGTGGCCTGGCTGGCCAGAGCTGCTTGCTCTCATCTGCAGGGTGCCGTGTGCCTCCAGGCACTTGGTCACTGGGCAGTTAGGTCTCTTCTAACAGCAGGGATTCAGGGAGGTGATACCAGCGTGTGTGCCCCGACAGGTGTGAGGTGGTTTCTCAGACAGTGCTAAGTGGGACTGGGGAAGCCTAGGAGCAGCCTGAGAGTTCACAGGGAGGCTGGGGAGGGTGGGCGTCCCCGAGGCTGAGACTGGATCAGGCCTGGGTGGATGATAGGAATCCAGTGGGAGGAGAAAATGGCGCAGCTCCCTGGATCCAGGGAACTTAGCCCCGCCAGGGCCAGAGATTCCAGACGCTGGGCCCTGGGAGAGGCGCTGTGAGTAGAAAATACCAAAGAGCGAAGAGCAGGCTCCGACCCCTGGAGGCTCGCCCTGCTGACACCCACATTCCCACACAGGGAAACCCTGCAGCCCCTTCGGACTGATAGGAGGCGAATTCTTAAACACCTCTTTGGCAGGACTAGCAGTTGGCGTAATGGCTATGTCGCTGGACTTCCATGTAATCAACCATGGTTCGAGTCCCAGACCCGGTGGTTTAAACTCACACCAGGCGTGTGTGTGTGTGTGTGCCCAGGATCCCGAGAGGAGAATGGAGGAGAAGGGACTGTGTGTGGCCATCCCCCCTGGGGGGTGATTTCTCGCTTTCTGTCTCTCTGTCTCTGTCTTTCTGGCAAACTCATGCGCCCCATAGCAAAATCCTCTCCAAAACAAACAAACAAACAAAAACAACCTCTCTGGGGTCTGTGGTTGGCAGTACCCTGCAGGCCCTGCGGGGCTTGCTGGCAGAGAACACAGAGAGCGGCCTGGTGCCCTCCATCCCCAGCAGCTGTGACCATGACAGGCACCAGGGAAGACCAGTCCTCTCGAGCTCATGTCACAGACCATCACAAATTCCAAGGGCCTCTCAGTGAGACACAGGGGGTAGTAGGGCATAGTTATTGAGAGCTTAGACTCTGCAGCCAATCAGCAAGGCTCAAATCCTGCCTCTGCCACGTACTGACCGTAAGGCCTCAAGTTTAGTCAAATGCTTAACGTGCCTGGGCCTTGGTGTTCCCACCTGAAAATGAGGGTGATAATTGTGCTGACTGACTAGAGGACAAAGTGAGTTAATATACTAATGCCTTTGGAATTGTCTCTGAAACCAAGTGGTAAAATGGTCTCACCTGGGGAGATGGCCCCTCTGGTATTTCTCAGACTGTTCTGTAAAACGACCCTGAATACCCAAATACACAAACCAAGCCTGACCCCAAATGCACCTGACCTCAGGACCCTTTCATAATGAATTGTTTCAAGACACAAATACGAATTTCATAAAGGCTAAAATACAGGTTTTATATTTTGCTACATGCCAGCCACTAATCCAAGCACGTTCTGAAGACCGTTTAATCCACACAAGCCACTCTGAAGGAGGTAGTGCTCCTAACCCCATCGAACAGATGGTGGGCCTTGTGGTTAAGGCAACTGGATCTCACATGGTGACTGCACGGTTCTAGTCCCAGACCCGTGGGCTTGAAAAACACACTGGGTGCATGGGCATGCATATCCCAAATCCCAAGAGGACAATGGAGAAGAGACTGTGGCATGCCGACCCCTCCCGGGGGGGTAATTTCTCACCTTTCCTCTCCCTCTTTCCAGCAAGCACACATGCCTTACAGCAAAATTAAAACACACACATACACAGATGGGGAAACGAGGCACAGAGAAGGTGAATAACCTGCCCAATATCACACAGCTGGCAAGAAGAGCTGGAATTGACGCAGGCAGTCAGGCTCTGGTGCCAACCTTCTTTGCCACAGAACAGGTTTGTGGAGCTCTGGGGTCCCCTAAAGCCCCAGAGCCTGGAAAGTCTCAGAAGAAGTTGGCCTCTGAACCAAAGGGTAGCGTGGGTTCCCCAGCCAGGCTGGGCGGATGGGTCACTATTGTGAAGAGGGACACGGCGCTGCCTTCTCCAGACCCGGTCAGGAAGCAGTGACAATGCCCATCTGTCCCTGGAGCTCTTCGTCTCAGGGCCAAAGCCAATCCCATTAGGTGTTCTCATTAGCGCTTCTCCTCAACCGGGTGTCTCTGAGACCCCTGCAGGTTGGATCTGTGCTCAATGTCAAGCTCCACCGAGGCCCCAGATGGGAGCAGGTGTGCCAGCCCTCGGGTAATGAGCCTCAGCGAGTCCTCCAGGAGCAAAGCCTGCTGGGAGCTTTGCAAAACCAAACTCCTTCCTACAGCCCAATTTAAAAATAAATAGATGAATAAAAAGACTTTTGCCTGAGATTACCTAAAAACTCATCTTAGTGGAAAAACAGCACTGGATCTTTCCTAGGATCGTTGTTCTATCACTTTGGGGTTTTGTTCAGTTGTTTTTAACTCATCTTCGGGCTGTAGGGAATTCCAGAATTTACTGAGGCATCTGTATCTTAAGCAAACCTCATCTATGGATTTCTAAAATAAATTTTACTTTGAACAATGACAGACTTACAGAAAAGTACCCGGATCGTAGTTCCAGGGCCTGATGAATTTTCACTATGTAACCAGCACCCAGACCCAGAAACAGAACAGTACATTGCTCCAGGGGCTCCCGTGGGACCCTCAGCCCCTGACCCAAAGGGCCACTACGCCTGACTTCCAACGCCGCACTTCACTTCTCCCAGACCCACAGCTTGTTAGACTGGACAGTTCACCAAATAGAAAGTATTTCAGAACCTGACCCCCATGCTGACAAGAACCTACAGGCGGACCTACAGGCTACCCTCCACTCATGAATGGCTGTTGCCTCCATCGCTTGGAGTCGCTCGTTTGAAAAATCAGACTGACCCCTCATCCCCCCAAGGTACTTCTATAAGGATACTCAGATGACCAGGTTAGCCCACCGATGTCTGCTTCACCACCGCGTAGCTGAACTTGTCCTAGCGGGAGCCCAAGGTTACCCGAGCCTCTCCTGGTCCCCAGAGCCTCAGAGCCCCAAAATGGCAGATGTTTGGGGTGCCAGCTGGGCCTGTGGAACCACTGTACCAGTGTGAAAGTGTCTGTGAGAGAGTAGGACAGGTCAGTGTGCTGGGGAGGGAGGGCACCGACATCTACGGTGACAGCTCAGGGTGGGAAGGAGGAGGGGGCTTTGCCCGTTGGGGGTGACTCAAGCTGCTCCGTGGTAGTAGTGGCAGTGGGGCTGGCTGTCGAGGGCAGAGGAGCCTCACATGGCACACCGGAGGATTCTAGTGCACAAGGGCAGCCCAGGAAGCACGTTTCAAGACAGAGGAGCCCATGACGACCCCTATTGATGAAATATGGTATTACACTGACGCAGGGGAAAGTGCTCAATCTCTTGTCCCAGCAATGATGTCAACAATCCCCCTAGCGTAGGTGGTATCTCTGTGGTCACATAAGACTGGGCAGAGAGGACAGCAGAGAAATTCAGGGAGTTGAGAAAGTGCTGAAAAGTTCCACCCTCAGACAGAGTCCTGTGGGAGGACAGCAGTGGCCATACATTGCCCAGCTGGCCAGGCTTGGCCCTTATACCTTCAAAAAAGGATTTCTGATCAAATTGTATCTGCTGCTGCATGTGAACACATATATGGTTTTACCGGAGTAGTGGATAAGACTATAAAATTTCCGTAAATAAATTCACATTACAGACTGCTCACTGAAGTCCGGCTGTCCTGTAAAGTGAGACGCGTTACTCCCTTCCCTGGTAGTGGTCATTCGTACCATACTTGAAATATGGTTACAAATCAGCATTTTGCTCCCCCTTCTAACTTCTGGGTCGCTAAACCTCCACTAGAACAAAACAAAATAGTCACTTCTTTTTTTTTCCCAGGGAGATTTTTGCTGTATGGCACGGGTGCTCTCCAGAGAGACAGAGACCGAGAGACAACTGAGATATCACCCCCAGGGGTGGGGTGGCCACACCACAATCCCTTGTCCTCCATTCGCCTCTCAGGATTTTGGGCATGCACACATGCACACTCACCCGGCATAAATTTCAGGCTAACGGGTCCAGGACTCAAACAAACAACAGTCGGCCACTGGGAGTCCAGCGCCTTAACCAATACACCACCTGCTGGCCCCAAAATAGCCACTTTCAGTTATCTGTATCTGTTTAAATAGAGCTCCTGTTCCATTTCTCCAATGCATAATTTCTCTGGGCATTCATCCAAAAGATACTCCTGAGGGCCACCATGTTCCAGGCATCGCGTGATGTTGGGACAGATGTGTTCTTTATGCCCTGGAACTTACTGATGATGGGTGAGGAAAATAAGTGAGTGGAACAGAGTCAGAGCATGACAAATGCTGTCTTAAAAAAATACAGGTGTAGAGCCAGCAGGAAGTGTGGAGGTTAAGGCAGCGGGATCCCATGTGGCTGACTGCGTGGTTTAAATCCCAGAACCAGTAGCTCGAAGATCATACCACATGTATGTGCATGTGTGCTCAAAGTCTGAGAGAGAAGAAGGGAAGAGAAGGGATTGCAGCATGGCCATCCCTTTGGGGGGAAGAGGGTAATTTCTTAATTTCCCTCTCTGTCTCTCTGGTGATCATATGTACCTATAACAAACTAAAAAAAATAAAATAAAATAGAGGTCTAGGTGGTGGCACAGTGGTGATGCTACTGGACCCTATTGAAAAGGTCTTGGGTTCAAGTCCTGCAACCTCTCTGAGCACACAGGACATGCACACATGCCCATGATTCAGCATAACCGAGACTGAGAGAAAATGGCAGTGTGAGGACCCAGTTAGGGGTGACTCTCTCTGTCCCTCTTTCTCATAGGAGAAATTAAAAAAAAAAAAAAAAAAAAAACTTAAAAAAAAATTGGAGCCAGGCAATGGCACAGCAGTATGGGGAAAGTCCTGGGTTCAAGTCCTGGGATCTCCCTGAGCACACTAAGCTCGTACGTGTTACAATGATTCAGGCTGGCTGAGACTGGGGGTGGGTCACAGCATGGGGACCCTGTCAGGGTGCCTGTCTCTGGCTCTCTCTCCTCTCTTGTGCAAGAAATAAATGGAGTTCTTTTTTCTTCATTTATTTATTTTTATATTTTTCCCACAAACATTTACTTTACATACCAAAGAATTTTTGCTTATACTCCATAGTTCTTGACAGTTAATAAACAACTTTCAAAATTTCAAAAAACTGAATTTTAAAGATAATGTTCAAAATATTTGTTATAATTTTGTTTGTGACTCTATAACAGAGACAGTATGATTTTAAATATTTCTGAGAAAAATATTTACATGTCAACTACTCAAACTGTTGAAAAGCAAACGCCCAGCACACAATTCACACATAAACCATCTCAATTCAGCCCTGCCCACGAAATATTCTGTGATATACCATCTGCTAGCAAAGATCAGTCTCTTTTTCTCCCTTCCAAGTCTTCCTCAAGGTAATTCTCTGGTTGTGGCTGCTCTTTTGCAATCTCTACTGATTAAATGCTGGGCTGGAAGAGTCCAGATTATTTTATGGAATTCTTTCATATAGCTTCTCTAATCCTTTCTGCCAGGCAGAACTGTTTATGGTGCCAGGCCACCTTACCAAGACCTTCTGTTGGGTAACTTGAGATCTACCGTAGTTCCATAGTTTTCTGGTTAATCTTCAGATATGACATTCCAGTTAAAGCCTTGTCCAATAATAAGTATTTCCAATTTCTTATTCAGTGCAACAGGTATTATTGAACTTGTACACATAACCCTTCTGCCACAAAGTAAGAGTACTCCCAAATACATTCCAATTCCAGAGAGATCAGGAAGAAAAGTTTGTTTCTATTTAAAGAAACAGACAAACAAAGAGAAAACATATTTTAACAAATTGCTGAATCTATCAATAGCTCAAAAGAAAGCAAAATCCTTAAATTGGGAAAACAAAGCATAGTAAAAAAAAAAATTCCATAATGTTTTACTCAAAAATCATAAAATTCTTTTTCACCAGTTCAGTTTTATGTTCAATATCTCTTCAGCTGAATATGCAATGTTACTGAGGTCTGATCTTTCTGTTTAAATCCTGGAAGTTAACATTCAACGTTATTATTGATATTTCTTGTCCTTAGCATTAAGTTGGTCATTTTCTTGTTTGCTTTTTGTTCTCTTATTTCTGTCTGTGTGTCTTTAGTTTTCCTGGTAGAGCACTCCTTTCAGAACTTCTTGAAGAGTGGATCTGATATTGGCAAATTCTTTCAGGTCTTGTTTATCTGAGAATGTTTTTATACTTCCTTTCCATATGAAGGGTAGTCTTGTCGGGTATAGTATTCTTGGCTGAAACTGCTTTTCATTGAACACGTTGAATATATTAACCCATTCCTTCCTTGCTCGCATTGTATCTGATGAGAGGATTGACGTTAGCCTGATGGGATAACCTTTATAAGTAACCTGACAGTTCTCTCTTGCCAATTTTAGTATCTTGTCTCTGTTTGTGGTTTTGATCACTCTGGCTATGATGGGCCTTAGAGATGATCTTCTTGGGTTGATTCGATGTGGAATCCTTTGTATTTCTTGAGTCTGGATATTTGAATGCTTCTCTAAATTTGGAAAGTTTTCTTCCAGGATTTCATGGAATAGATTATCAATGCCCTTATTAGTTTCTTCACCTTCTGGGATACCAATTATTTGAATGTTTGGGCACTTAATGGTATCTAGTATTTCTCGTATAGTATTTTCATTTTTTTTTTCTCAGTTTTTTTGGCTGTTTTATTCTAGGTCAGAGGTTTTGCCTTCAACATCCGAAATGCAATCTTCTACATGGACTAATCTGCTTTTAATACTTTCAAGGGAGGTTTTCACTTTCTGTATTGCAGCCTTCATCTCTAACAGCTCCATTTGATTCTTTTTTTTTTTTTTTTAGAGGTTTTTGTTATAGGGAGCATGCACTAGCCAGAAAGACAGAGAGAGACAGAGAGATAGAAAGTGAAAAATCACCCTCCTGGGGGAGATGGCCATGCTTCAATCCCTTCTCCTCCATTCTCCTCTTGGGATTTTGGGCATGCATGCACACGCGCCCGGTGTGAGTTTAAGCCACTGGGTCCGGAACTCAAACCACAGTTGGCTACATGAGAGTCCAGCGATGTAGCCATTACGCTAACTGCTGGTCCCAATTTGATTCTTTTTTATGGTCGTGTATTTCCTCTTTCAATCTTGAACTTCCTCATCTCCTGGAACTCCTTGTCTCTTTTCTCCTACATCTTCTGGAGTTCATTGTCTCTCAGCTCTTGCATCTCATTTGGTTTTGTCCCTATGAATATTTTGAATTATCTATTGGACATTTCCATGAGTTCTACTGCACTGTCTGTGGATTATGAAAGATTGTTCTTTTCCCTTAGGCGAGAGATATTTTCTTGGTTTCTCATATTTCTTGTGCCTCTCTGGTAGTTTCTAGTCTGTGACAAAATCTCTACTGTGCTTTTCAACATGGCATCCACAGAAAGAGATTATGAGTTCAGATTTATAAAAAGAAATTTCTTCCATAAAGCATTGAGGATTTCAATGACTCTAAAAATATTCAGATGCTTGGCTAAAGTGCACCTACGTCTATTTAGACAGTGTATGGAGAGTAAAGAGCAGAGTGGGAAAGTAAGGTTAAAAAAAATAATAAAAGGAAAAGGAAAAGAAAAAAAAAAGACAAAAAGACCAAAAAAGTGAACAGAAAATATTTTTTAAGGTAAAAAATGAACACGCCAGGAGACACACCTCCGATTTAAAATGGCTTCTGAAATTAGCAAGAGAAAGAAAAGGCCCAAGATGAGGAGAAGTGGCTTAAAAATTAAAATTACAAAATTAAAGAGAGAGAGCACAAGACAGACAGACAGAGGACAGAGGTCGCCCTCCCTTGTCTGAGTGTTTCAGGAGTCTAGGAGATGTAGTTTAGAGCACAGCTTCCCTGAACATGCCAGGACACCTCAGATTTAAAATGGCTTCTTGTCTGAGTATTTCGGGAGTCTAGGATGGAGTTCTTTGAAAGGATGAAATCAGAACATGATGTACAGCAGCCTCTTTGACCCGCAGTTGCACTCCCCGTGGTTTCAGGTGTCCATGGTATTTTGAGAGCGAGAGAGAGCACATTCATATAACTTTAATTATAGCATCTTATTATCATTGTTCTGTTATTATTGGTTATTAATTTATAAGCTAAACTTTATCCTAGGTATGTAAGAAAAAAAATAGTATATGTGTTATAAAAATATATATACACACACACTATTTATATATAC
This sequence comes from Tupaia tana, assembly GCA_026018925.1. Lineage (NCBI taxonomy): Eukaryota > Metazoa > Chordata > Mammalia > Scandentia > Tupaiidae > Tupaia > Tupaia tana. The sequence goes on from JAKSZU010000006.1 coordinate 211,542,372, forward strand.
ATACAGGTGTATATTTTATATATGTACGCATTTTGTATATATTATATGCATATATAATACAAATTAAATATACATATTATACAAATTAAACATATATATACAAAATACATACATATATAAAATATATGTATAATATATATAGTGTGTATGTATTTATATGTGTGTATATATGTAATACAATGTGTGTGTGTGTATATATATATAAATATATATATAAATATATATGTGTGTGTGTGTATATATATATATAATATATATATATATATATATATATATATATATATATTATATATATATATATAAAATATATGTATGTAAGGACCAGCAGATGGCATAATGGTTACATCACTGGACTCCCACATAGTCAACTATGGTTCTAGTCCCGGGCCCAGTGGCTTAAAACTCGTACCAGGTACATGTGTATGTATGCTCAAAATTCTCAGAGGAGAATGGAGAAGGGATTGCAGTATGGTCTTCGCCCCGGGGAGTGATTTCTCGCCTTCTGTCTCTCTCTCTCTGTCTTACCAGTGAGCGCACATGCCCTATAGCAAAAATCTCTCTAAAAAATTTTAAAATTAAATGTATGTATATGTATATATGTATGTAGAACTCAGTACTGTTCACAGTTTCAGGTATCCACAGCAGGTCAGGGGATCCCCTGTGGATAAGGCAGGACTACTGTAGGCTCCGAAGTGCAGCAGGTAAGCTCTAATTTAGACAGATTGATTGGGAAGGTCTCTTTGAGAAGATAGCGTTGAATGCCCACCTGAGTAAGGAAAAGCTCCCAGCCATGCAGGGATATACAAAGCATTCCATGTGAGGGGACCGCCCATGCTAAGACTCTTGGTAGGAATGTGTGTTGGGGCAACAGGAAGATGGGTGGTGTGACCAGAGCAGAGGGCAGAAGAGAAAATGTGAGGGAGAAAAATTAAGGGGCCAGTAGGTGGTGTAGTGGTTAAGGCACTTGGCTTCCACATGGTCGCCCATGGTTCAAGTCTTGGACCCAATAGCTTGAACATCACACCAAGTGCACGTGCATGTGTGTCCAAAGTCCTGAGAGGAGAATAGAGGAGAAGGGACTGTGGCATTGCCATCTTCCCTGAGGGTTGATTTTTCATTTTCCCTCTCTCTGTCTCTGGCAAGCGTATGTACCATATGGAAAAAAAAAAAAAAAAAAAAAAAAAAAGCACAGGGCCAGGGAAGATCCAGATTTTCCTTCATGTACAATGAATGAGACACTGCTGGAGGTCTCAGGTGGGAGTGACGTGTGATCTGTGTGGTTTTCTTTTTTTCCTTATGGTTTGTATATGATTTTTAAGATTTTTTTTTTGAGAGAATTTTTTTGCTATAGGGGGCATACACTCACCAGAAAGACAGAGAAAGAGAGGCAGAAAGTGAAAAATCACCCCCCGGGGCGGGGGGATGGCCATGCTGCAGTCCTTTCTCCTCCATTCTTCTCTCAGGATCCTGGACATGCATGCACATGCGCCCAGTGTGAGTTTTAAGCTTCCAGGTCTGGGACTCGAAACACAGTCAGCTACACGGAGTCCAGCAATGTAACCATTATGCCTCCTGCTGGCCCCAATTTTTTGTTTTTTAATTCAAGTTAATTCTGAGATGATTGTAGATTCATGCCGTTGTAAGGAATTACACAAAGAGGTCTTGTATACTCTGTACTATGCTAGGGATCTGTTTCCCCCTCAAGGCAGTACCTTGCAAAACTACAGTAAAATACCACATCCAAGATATTGACGTGATATGAGGGGACTTTGAAAAGTTCATGAAAAAATGGAGTTCAAGTACAACTTTATTTTGGTACAGTTTTGAAATCCATGCATAGTTTTTTCATTATATACTTTTTCCACAAGCCTTTTAAAGACTCCCTCCCGTCAATATGCAGAAAATTTCCATCATAAGGATTCTTCGCGTTGTCTTTTTATAGCCATACCCACTTCCTTCACACTCCCTCTTTAACCTCTATCTAGTCTCCAGTTCTCTAATTTTGTCATTTCAAGAATGTGATTTAAATGGAACCGTACATTATGTAACTTTGGGGGACTGGATTTTTTTTGCTCAGCATAATCCAAAGTCAGAGTAAAGTAGAATGGGTCGCTCTTTGAGCACTTAGCTGAAGGACATCTGGGTTGTTTCCATTTTCCAGCTATTACGAATAAATTTGTTATAAACAGTTGTGCACATGTTTTTATGTGACGATATGAGAGGACTCTAAAAAGTTTGCAGATAAGAGAAATTAAAGTACAACTTTATTGTGGTGCAGAACAGTTTTGAAATTCATGCACAACTTCTCTTTTTTCTTTGTTTTATTTTTGTTTTTTGCTTTTGTCTTCTTGCTATAGGGTGCATGTGCTCACTGAAGAGAAACAGAGAGTGAGAAGGGAAATTAGCCCCCAGGGGAGATGGCCATGCTGCAGGCCCTTCTCCATCATCCTCTCAGGATTTTGGATACTCATGCACACATGCCTCACATATTTTTCAAGTCACCAGATCAGGGACTTGAACCATGGAATCGGCAATGTGGGATCTAACTGCCTTAACCACCATGCTACCAGCTGGTCTACATAGCTTTCCATAATACATATTTTCTCTGAACTTTTAGAAGACTCCTCCTAAATCTCCCAGTTGTCTGGGATGCATGCCCAGGTGTACATCTGCTAGGTTGTATGGTAGTTTCATGTTTTAGGTTTTTTAGATCTATTTATTTTTCCCATGAGAAACAGAAAGAGAGAGGCACTCCCAACAGGGTCCTCTCACCACAATCCACCCCAACTCTTCACCAGCCCAGACCGTAGGTGCATGCACCTGTGCCTGGTGTGCTCAGGCAGGTCCCAGGACATGAACCCAGGATATGCTCCTAGGACACTTCCCATGTGGGTCTAGTTGTGTTACCATTGTGCTAACACCTGGCCCCCACATGTTTAGTTTTTAAAGCAACTGACAAACTTTTCCAAAGTGGCTGAACCATTCTACATTCCCTTCAGAGGAATGTAAGTGATTCGTATTCTTCACATCCTTGCTGTTTGGCTTTATTTCAGTCATTCTGATAGGTGTATGGTGCTATCTACCTCATTGTGCTTTAAATTTGCATTCCCCTAAAAGGCTAATGATGTTGAGCATATTCTCGTGTGTTGTTTGCCCTCTGTATATTCTCTTTAGTGAAATGTCTCTTATTTTTTTGTTTATGTTCTAATTGAATTCTTTGTTATTGTTGTGAATGTTCTTCACACATCCTAGATACTAATCCTTTGTCAGCTCTGTGGTTTGCAGATATTTTCTTCCACTCCGTAGCTGGTCTTTTTGTTCTCCGGCATGTTAATGCTCACATTTACCAATGGTCTTTATTGATCCATTTCAAGATCTCCTGGTCCTTGGTAGTACAGGTGGTTTTCAACTGAAAACTTTGCGTTTTCTGAGACTCGGAATCTTATTTAGACCCTCTGTTTTAGCTGACTTTGATACTGCTCCAACAGGGGAAGGATGGCTGCCACCTTAGTGCTGCAGGTGGTGGTGGAAGTCCAGGTTCACCACTCGGCCTATGGTGACACATGAAGTAGGGGCTCCTCATTACTGGAGGGTGGGGCAGGTGTTCTGGTTCTCACACCATGGTGAGGTGGCCCAGCTGCAAACTTGTGAAAATCTAACTCTCCAGGGCCTCCTCTGTCATTATCACAGGGGAAATAGGAGCGATGCTTCATTACTGCTGGGTGAGAGTCTCCACCGACACCTAGATATGTGCAGCGGTGGGGGCAGGGGGTCATCACTGGCTGGTGGCGATCAAAGTCTTCACTTCCTATTTGACCTCAGACACCATCTCATGAGGGGCTTGGTGAGGGTGGGCCCAGCATATTTCCTATAGTGTTTGCCTAGAAGAGAGCAGCTACTATCTAGACGTTGCCTGCCTTGCTGGACTACCTGTTCTCCAAGCCTTTGATGAGAGAGGAGGCTTTCACTGAGGCTCTTTAGTCTGTGCCCATTGGCATTTATGATTTGCCAGCTTCCTCAGCATCAAGTGTGGGATGTCTGAGGCAAAAAGAAGCTCAGTAAGTTCCCCTGTGTCACTCCTCTGATCCCCAGATCCCTAGTTGACCTGCCTTCCTCTCTCCTCCTCTCAGAATCTTATGTGTCTCTTAATGTCCAGGGTTTTCAGTTTGACTTAGCATGGGGAATAAAGAAAAGTGTGTCTACTCCATCTTCCTGGAAGCAGAAAGACTAAGTTGGTGGACTCCCACCTAGTCAACTGCAGTTCAAGTCCTGGACCCAGCAGTTTAAAACTCACACCGGTGCTTGTGCATGTGTGCCCAAAATCCCAAGAGGAGAATGGAGGAGAGGGGATTGTGGTGTAGCCATCCCCTCTTATGGGAGTGATTTCTTGCTTTCTGTCTCTCTGTCTCTCTGGTGAGCACATGCACCCTTATAGCAAAAAGCTCTCTTAAAAATAATAAATAAATAGGAGGTGTGTCCTGGCAAGTTCAGGGAAGTCATGCTCTAAACACATCTCCTAAACTCCCAAAATATTCAGACAAGATCTGTATGTAGCTATGTTTATCTCTGTCTCAACATTTTGTAAAGCTCAAATATACCCAATAAAAGATTTTTTGAAAGTAAAATAAATAAATAAATAAATATCAGAGTGACTGCTGTGTGCCATTGTCATCCTAACTCTGAGACCTCAGACACTCTCAGAGAAGTGAGTGTTTCCAAAGCCCATGACTGGACAATGGCTGTCAGTTGTGTTGGTCAGTATCATCAAAAGCAAAATTCTTCATTTAACAGAAGAATACATGAGTAAATAAACCAGACCCACAAAGTCTCTAAGGATTGGTCCAATCTCTTTGTGCCTCTACCTGTCTAATAATATGCCACTATGTTAGTGGTAACCACTAAATACAGGAACAAACCCCCCAGTTCCTCACAGCACTGCACTCAGGCCCTCACGGAGAGGAGAATTTTGCTGTGTATTCTAAACCTTCGAAGGTAAGATTCGGGGGGCCAGACAGTGGCACAGCGGTAAAAAGCAATGCTCTATGAGCAGATGCACATGGGAAGGTTGCTGGTTCATATCCAGAGACCTCCCTGAGTACGCCAGGCATGTATGTGCTCACGATCCCAGCTGGCTGAGGTCAGGGGTGGATCATGGCATCGAGACCCTGTCAGGGTGCTGTATCTCTCTCTGTTTCTATCTCTTTTTCTCTCTTAGAATAAATAAACTTTTAAAAAGGAAAAGAAAATCACATTCAGTATAGATCCAATTGACTAAAAAATTCTTAATTGTCAGCCTAAGGGAAAATACTGAAGCCCAAGTTCGTGCTTAGCAACTTTCACCCTTTTTCTTGTATTCACTCATCAAACATTTATTTCTCACCTCCTGTTTTCGTTCCTCACTCTCTTCTATACTCTCCTTCAGTCATTCGCTGTCCTCCTGGTCACTCGTCATTCTCCATGGTCATCATCTGGGTTTGAGAAGTGACCTGCTCCAGACATTTAAGCCTGGGTCTGGAATTAGATCTGATGTTCTTTGTTGATTTTCTGTCTAGAAGATCCGTCCAGCTGAGGGTGAGTGTAGAAGTCCCCAGCTACTATTGTATTAGAGTTTATCTTTCCCTTTAGGTCTAGTTAAATTTACTTTATCCAAGGGGACTTGAAAAAGTTCACAGAAAAAAATGGGCTTAAAGTCCACATTTATTTTGGTGCCGAAAGTTTTGCAAGCCTTGCATAGTTTTTTCATAATATGCATTTTCTATGAACTTTCTGAACACCCCTCATACACGTGAGTCCACTGGTATGGACTGCATTTATGTTTTCCACTGTTGTATCTTGCTGAATTCATTGTTCTCTGGCTCTTTTGACACTTTTTGATTGAAAATCGATTTTGTCCAATGTAGGCGTAGCTAGATACTCCTGCATACTGTTGACGTTCGTTTGTGTAGACCATCCTTCCCTTCCTTCCACTTTCATTCTGTGTGTCTTTCCAGGTGGGACGAGTTTTATAGGCAGCATCTAGCTTGGCACATGTGGGGTTAAGGGTAATAATCTCTGCCATCGTCAAGTGCTCACTGCGGCCGGCACTTCCTACTTCTCGGCTCCTCACACCGTCTCTTTGAGGGAAGTGGCTGCGTTATTATCATTCCCATTTCAGAGATGAGGAGACTGAGGCTTGGAGAGAGGCACCGAGGAGAGCTAGGATCCTGACCCAGATGCCCCAGCTCCAGAGCCCATTAGCCGCGGTCACCTTGTCCCTCCGCTCCCCTTATGGGATTTGCCTACAGTGCACATCTCACACGGAATGACAGCTTTGTCCCCTTTGATGGCAGCAGCAGCCCTGAAGCCTGCCTCTGGGGGGAAGGTCATCCCAAGTCGGCCGAGGAAGACCAGATTGGAAGGAACCTTGGAAATCTTCGAGCACAGTGATAGCCCCAGCCCAGTCCTCTACACAGTCCCCCCCCCCCCCCCCAGGGCTCATCCCTGGAGAAAGCGCTGCTTGCAGAGAGCACTGAGGAGAAGCGTGCCATCTGTGCTCTCCGTTCCATGCTTGATCTCTTTTCTTTAGCTCGACTTGCTTTTCCTTCAGTGTTTCCAGAAAGGGAACGTTCTATTAGGACTGTAAATAGAAGCCGCCTCAGTCGCCGTGAATAGAAGGTGCATATTAACTAAATGTGCGACCACAGCCGCGGGGGCGGGGACTGCGGCGCTCAGGCTTGCTGACCTCGCTGATTCCCTCTTGGGACAGGCAGCCCCCCTCCCCCCGTAGTCCAGGGGGGAGGGGCCCTGCAGGGATCTGGGATGAGGGCAGAGGCTCCCTGTCGGTGTCCCCAGAAAGTGACAGTACCTCCACAGCCTTGCTTCTGAGACACAGCTGGTTTCACAGTTTAAGTGCTCCGCACTCCGAAATGGGTCTTAAAACGGATGCGTACATTTAATGAGGCGAGTTTCGTTTTTTCTCTTCCTAAAAGCTGCCATTAATTTTATGGCACTTTAGAATCTTAAAGAATAGGGATCCAGTTCAGCTATGGGAAGTGGCTGTCGGGGGTTAGAAGGAGTCCCATAGCAGCACTTCCTTTTCGTTCAGCCTGACAGCATGTGCGATGCATATTCTTTTTTAGCCCTCGTAGTAACCTTGTCAAGTAGGTACTGCGTTGTTTTTTCTTTCTTTCTTTCTTTTTTTCATTTTGGTGTACGGTGCATGTGCTCACTGGAGATGGGGGTGGGGATGAGAAATCACCCCCCAGAAGAATGGCCATCCCTCAATCCCTTCTCCTCCATTCTCCCCTCCGGATTTTGGGCGTGCACCCCCACATGCCTGGTGTGATTTCCGAACCACCAGGTTTGGGACTCGAACCATATAGTTGGCCATGAGGAGTCTAGCCTTAACCAGCTTAACCTCCGTCTGCCCTCTGGCCCTGTCAGGTGCTGTATTTTCAATCCACCTTGGATTAAAATTGAGGCCCAGAGAAGCTAAGTAACATTCCCATGGTCACAGAGCTAGTGAGTGAGGAGTCAGGACTAGGACCTAACTCCATCGGCCCTGTCGTCGATGTTTTTACCACATGGAGAACCCCAGCCTTAGCCACCAATAAAGGACTTTTGGGATTAATCCTCGCACTTCTTTCAGAGTGAAAGGAAGTGTTTCTGCATCTTTTCAGGAAAGGAGTGAAGAGTCAGAGGAGGAGGGACCAGCAGTTAGTGTAATGGCTATATCGCTGGACTCCCATGTAGTAGACCGTGGTTCGAGTCCTGGACCTGGTGGCTTAAACTCACACCAGGTGTGTGTGCATGCATGCCCAAGATCCCGAGAGGAGAATGGAAGAGAAGGGATTGCGGTGTGGCCATCCCCCCAGGGGGGTGATTTCTCACTTTCTGTCTCTCTCTGTTTTTCTGGCGAGCACACACGCTCTATAGCAAAAACCTCTCCCCAAAAAAAGAGTCAGAGGAGGAGAGAAAAGATGTTAGCCCCCAAATCCGCTGGAGTCCGTCTTAGGAGAATCTCCCGGTTACCATGGTACTAAGAAGTTTGCTTCAGAGCCAGCCCTGTGGCCTAGAGGTTAAAGAGTCAGATCCCAAATGACCAAATGCAGTTCTAATCCCAGACTCGGTGGCTTGAAAACCATGCCAGGTGCATGTGCATGTGCATGCATGCCCCAAATCCTGACAGGATGGAGAAGGGATTGCAGCGTGACCACACCCCTCTGGGGGGCGCTCGTTCTCTCTCTCTGGTGAACACATGCCTCCTCTAGCAAATTTAAAAAGAGGACAAAGGAAAATAAAGAGAGGGATGGAGGAGAGGGAAGAGGAGACGTTTGCCTCATTCCCCTTGAGTCTATGTGGCCACAGTCCCAAGTCCAGAGGCCCCATGTTTCCCCCCTTCACACACCCTGCAGTTCCCACGAACCCTGACTGGCAGGTGGCAGCAGCGTGCCAGCGTCCACCTCTGACCAAGTGCTGGGTCTCAGTACTGGTAAAGCATTTTGTAGGCTGTCCCTCTAATGAATACGCTGGATGTTCTCATGACCAGACTAGGGTTATGGAGTAAGGGGAGGAAGACCACAGAGAGGGACATTCCATCAGAGTGTCCTCACTGTTGACGTTGACCTTGATCACTGTCCGAAGTAGCATTTGTCCAGTTTCTCCTCCCTCCACCTTTCATACTGTGCTCTTTTGGAATGAAGTCAGTCTATGCACCCCTCTTTCTTTCTTTCTTTCTTTTTTTTTTTTTTCTCTCTTTTTTTTTTTTTTTTTTTTTTTTTGAGAGAGAGAGATTTTTGCTATAGGGCACGTTTGCTCACCAGAAAAACAAGAGACAGAAAGTGAGAAGTCACCAGCCCCCCCCACCCCCCGCCCTGGGGACAGATACGTCACAGTCCCTTCTCCATTCTCCTCTCTGGATTTTGGGCACACACACACACACACACACACACACACACGTATGCCTGGCATGAATTTTAAGCCACTGGATCTGGGACTCGAACTATGGTCACCTACATGGGAGTCCAGTGACGTAACCATTGTTCCATCTGCTGGTCCCAATACCTGATGGTTTCAGAATTCCAGGTACAGGACTATGTGGCTCACCTAGGATCTCTGCTTAGAGGATCTCGAAGGTAAAATCAAAGGGTCAACAGGCTTGTGTTCCTTTCTGGAGGCTGTGGGAAAGAATTGCTTCTTCTGTCTTTCGGCGAGCACACGTACCCTATAGCAAAACCCTCTTAAAAAAAAAAAAAAAAAAAAAAAAAAAAAGTTGCTCGTGGTTGTAGGACTGAGGTCCCATGTCCTTGCCAGCGGTTGGCCGGGAGCTCACACTTGACCTGCTGTGATTGGCTGGAGATCACACTTGACCTGCTGTGATTGGCTGGAGATCACACTTGACCTGCTGTGATTGGCTAGAGATCACACTTGACCTGCTGTGATTGGCTGGAGATCATACTTGACCTGCTGTGATTGCTGTATCTCCACACAAGCTTGCAGGAACCCTTCCACCTTCCAGTCAGCAATGGAGCATCAAGTCTTTCTCAGGCTCGGATATCTTTGACTTCCTCTTCCCCCAGCCTCTATTTCTTATAGTTAAGTATGTTTATTTTAATGTTTGTTTTTATTTATTCCATGAGCAAGAGATGAGAGAACTACAGCAATCCTATTAGGGTCTTAATAACACAACACCCCGCCACCACCAGCTTCCAAGCTCATTCAGGTTTGATGTAGAATCTAGTTCGCATTTGAGACTTCCCTAGGTCAGGCATCTGTGCCTGGGTCATAGACTCACGTGCACCTGGCATATACAGGGAAGGCTCCAAATGCAAAGTGGCAACCTTCGCATGCAGGTCTGCCTCAGGAGCGTCACGTGTCCCTGGTGTGTCCCCATTACTTCTAAGGGCTTATGTGATTACACTGGACTCATCCAGATAATCTAGGATAATCTCCCTATGTTAAAGTCACAGTAGCTACTGTGGTGTGAAAGTTCGAAACCCCCCAAATTCCCATGTTGAAATCCTAGCATCCAGGGTGACGGTATTAGGAGGTGGGGCCTTCAGGATGTGATTAAGTCATAAGGGCAGAGCCTTGTGATGGAGTTAGTGCCCTTATGAAAGAGGCCCCAGAGAGCTGGATTGCCCCCTCCGTCATGCAAGGACAGAGCTAGAAAGCACCACCTGTGAGAAAGCAGACCTTCACAGACACCCAAAATGCTTGCTTTCTTGCTTTCCCTCTCCCTCTCTGTCTCTGTTTGGTGAGCTTGCATGCCCTGTTGCAAATTAAATAATAATGATAATAGTAGTAATGGGACCAGTAGATGACATGATGGTTTTGTGTTGCTGGACTCCCACATAGCCGACCATGGTTCAAGTCCTGGACCAGGTGACTTGAAAACAAAAAACTCACTCTGGGCTCATGTGTGCACGTGTCCAGAGTCCCAAGAGGAGAATGGAGGAGAAGGGATTTTAGTGAGACCATCCTCCCTGGAGGGGAGGGGGTGACTTCTCGCTTTCTGTCTCTCTGCCTCCTTCTGTCTCCAGCGAGTGCACGTGTACCCTATAGTAAAAATCTCTCTAAATAAAATAATGATAATAATAAATTAAATGAATAATTCTATATTTTTTTTTGGAGAGGTTTTTGCAATAGGGCGCGTGCATTCGCCAGAAAGACAGAGAGACAGAAAGCGAGAAATCACCCCCCAGGGGGATGGCCACGCCGCAATCCCTTCTCCTCCATTCTCTTCTCAGGATCTTGGGCACGCACACATACACACCCGGCGTGAGTTTAAGCCACTGGGTCCAGGACTCGAACCGTGGTCGACTACATGGGAGTTCAGCGACATAACCATTACACTAACTGCTGGTCCCATGAATAATTCTTAAAAAAAAAAAAAAAAAAAAAACACTGGTCTTGATCTTGGACTTCCCATCAGAGCAGTGAGAAATCAGTGTCTATTGTTTCTAAGCCACCTGGGTATGGTACTTTGTTAGACCAACTGGACTAAGATAGTAACCTTGATTTTCTTCCTGCCAAGTCTCTTTTGCATATAAAGTAACATTTCATGGTGTGGGGTATCTCATGGTATTCAAGTTCTCTTGGGAGTGGGTAGGTAATTCTGCCCTCTGCACAGTACTCAGACACTAATGTGCATGGGTTTCACCCGCGGAGCACACCTTGATAAGGATTCTGATGCAGTGGGCCTGGGTGGGAGGGTGCCTTTCTCCCAGCTCATGCTGCTGTTGCTGCTGCTGTTCTGAGTGGCACATGTTGAGTGATAAGACTTCAGGCCAAAGGAAACAAAGTGAGAGCCCACAGCCCAGGTCAGACCCAGAAGGGTTGTCAGTGTGCGCAGCCTGAGATTCTCCACCCTCCAGGAGCATCAGCACCACCTGAATACCCACTGAAGGACAGGCCCCGGGTCTCACTCCCAGAGTTTGTGTCAGAAGGTCTCAAATGACACCCGAGGATTCGTTGTTGTTTGTTTGTTTGTTTTTTAAGAACTATTTATTTAATTTTATATATTCTTACTGGTTTTTTGGTTTTTTAATTTGATCAGAGAAAGACAGAGAGAGCAGGCCACCAGGTCTAGGACTTAAACTGTGGTTGGCCATGTGGGAGTCCAGCACTTAATACCACACCACCTGCCAGTCCCAAGAATTTATGTTTTTAATCAACTCCCAGGTGATCTTTTTTTTAAAAGGATTATTTTATTTAACTTTATTTATTCATTTTTAATTTGACCAGAGAGGAATAGAGCGAGAGAGAGAGAGAAAGTGAGAAAGCAAGCCACCAGGTCCGAGACTCGAGCTACGGTCAGTCGGCCACATGGGAGTCCAGTGCCGTTAACCACCACGCCACCTTCTGGCCCCCCAGGTGATCTTGATGCTGTCACCTGGGAACCACACTTTGAAAACTACTGCATTAAACTATGAAATGGGCACTTTGATCTGTGTTAAGTGAGAGGAATACTTGACATCCTTTGGTTATAAAGAATCATCAGGAGCCAGCAGGTATGGTGGTTAAGGTGCTAGACTCCCACATGGCCGACCGTGGTTCAGGTCCTGGACCTGGCAGCTTGAAATTCACGCCAGGCTCATGTGTGTGTTTGCCCCAAATCTCAGGAATAGAAAGGAGGAGAAGGGATTCTGGCATGGCCCTCCCCCCTGGGGGGTGATGTCTCTCTCTCTCTCTCTCTCTCTCTCTCTCTCTCTCTCTCTCTCTCTCTCTCTCTCCAGTGAGCACACATATTAATCATCAGACTAGCCAGTGGCATGGTGGTTAAGGAGACTAGATCCCATGTGGCTGCCTGTACAGTTCAAGTCTCAAACCTGGTGGCTTGAGAAACATGCCAAACACTTGTGCGTGCGTGTCCAAAATCCCAAACCGAAGGAGAGGTGAAAGAGAAGAGATTGCAGAGTGACCTGTTCACCATGGGAGTGAGGGGGGGCAGTGCTTTCTCACTTTCTCTCTGTCTCACCCTGGGGAGCACATGCACCCCCTGGCAAATTGGGGTGGGCGGTGTGAATGAAGAATCCTCTTGGCAGTACAGTCCCCTTCCCTTCTAATGTAATTACACCTCTGCGAACCACTCAGAGGTGGCCTTGTGCTCGCTGTGCTCATCCACCGGAATCAAAGGGCTTTGATTTTATTTCATATGCTGAGTTACCCCCCTCTGCCTTAGGAACACTCTGATTTAATACTAGCTTGAGGCCAGCATGGTGGTACAGTGGTAACCTCAACCCTCTGTGGTGTGGAAGCCACGTGGGAAGGTCCTGGGTTCATGTTTCATGAACATGTGTGTTAGCATGTGTATGCCCATGATCCAGGCTGAGTGGGGTTGGGGTAGCATGGGATGTTTCTCTCTATCTCTCTTACACACTCTCTCTTACACACACTCTCTGTCCCTCTCTCCGGAAGAAATAAATAAACTAAAAGAAAAAAGTAGCTTGAATCACCGATAGTTCTAAGCCCATATTTTAAAATCCAAAATAGTGGGGCCAGCAGGTGGCATGATGGTTAAGGCGCTGGGCTCCCACGCGGCTCACCATGGTTCAAGTGTTAGACCTGTTGGCTTGCTTTCTCATCACCCCCCCCCCTTGCTCGCTCTCTCTCTCTCTCTCTCATGAGTGCGGACCGTTATAGCAAACTAAATAATAACAATGATAAATAAAATTAAATAAATAATTCCTTATTTAAAAATATCCAAGGGACCAGCAAGTGGCATAATGGTTATGTCGCTGGACTCCCACATTAGTCGGCCACAGTTCAAGTCCCAGACCTGGCAACTTAAAACTCATGCTGGACGCGTCTGCGTGCATACCCAAAATCTTGAGAGGAGAATGGAAAAGGAATTGCGGTGTGGCCATCCCCCTGGGAGGTGATTTCTTGCTCTCTGTCTCTCCTTTGTCTCTCCAGTGAGCACATGCACCCTATAGCAAAAATCTCTTGAAAAAAATAATAATAAAAATCCAAAATAGTATTTATTGTTTTTATTACAAAAGCATTACTTATTTGCTGTAAAATATATATATATATATATACATATATATATATATATGTATATATATATATGTATATTTAAAAAGAGAAAACATCATAATCTTACCCAAAGGTAACCTCTATTGTTTAGACTTTTTTCTCCACATGACTGTCAATCCAAATCCCCTGGTAGGGTTTTGTTCCCAGCAGAGGGGGCACGTGCTGTGTTGTAACCTACTTTTCTCACATAATGTAAATATTGTCCTATCGAACCCCCTTTTTAGGTCCTAGCTCAGCTCCCTTTACCCAGTAAAAAGCAAACAGGGCTGGGAGGAGTGTCCTCTCTCCTGCCCACCTGCAGTTGGAGGGACAGCACGGAACAGAACTGGGTTCCTAGTGGGAAGAGGCAGACAGCGAAGGAGAGGTGCGAGGGCCCCTGAGCCATCCAGGGCGGCTGTAGTTCGAATCTCATGACGCTCCCCCGCTTCCCCCTTTTTCACCCTTGAGAAAGTGATTCAGCCGAGCACGCCAGGATCCGGAAACGCCTCCGCACCAGAATCAGAGCCACTAGAAAGCTGAATCAGAAGCTTTGTCTTAATGGAGAGGGTCACAGGACCCGCAAGGCTTCCTGCTGCTGAGTTCAGGATAATTATTAGCAGCTTCTCGAATTTTAGAATATTGATGAAGGTGGGCTTGGGGGTAAAAACTTATTTTTAATTTGCCAAGTTACAAAAGCCTTCCTTCTGGTGGATAGTAAAAGATTAGGGTGAGACAGAACTGAACCCCAGATCTCTGAACTTTCATAAGAAATAGACAATGGGCAGTTAGTAGGGCCGGGGCCTGTGAGGACAAACAGCACGTTGTACCCTGGGGCCTTTTCTCAGAACCTGAAGTCTATTTGTGGGCTCCCCTCATCTGGGGGGGGACACGTTCCCATGGTGATGGCTTAGCTGGACCACCCCAGCCCCCAGTAATGAGCTGCCCTTTCTGACCCACAGAACGAAGTGATCAGCCAGCAGCTGTGCGTTATCTTCACCCACTGCTACGGGCCCTACCCCATCCCCAAGCTCACGGAGATCAAACGGAAGCAGACCTCGCGCTTGGGTGAGTAGGTCCAGGCCTGCGTGGGCTGCGGCTTTGAGATTTAAGGACCACGGGCGAGCAGTCACCATAGAAGAAGACGGTGGGAGGTTTTGAGGGCAGACGGCAGAGAGCGATCCAGGAGTCAGGCTGGTGAGATGAAGTGTGTCTCCTCTGTTATGTGACACAATTGTCTGCAGACTAGACCTTGGGAATGTGACCGGCCAGCGCCCTGTTCTCTGATAGGTGGACTTTCTCCTGCGGCCATGGAAGCTAGGGACTGCCCAGGGCGTCGGATCCCAGGCGCATCTCGTACATTGGCAGATCCTGGAGGCAGGCCCCACGGCACATGGCCGCCTTCTCCCAAACTCGTCCCTCTAAGTCTGCCTCCTCCTCCCTGAGGAGCAACGAGCAGGGGACAGGGACAGGCCAGCAATGCTTCTCAAATGGAAATTGTACTACAGGGAACTAGAAGAGAGGACCAGAGCCAGCAGATGGTGTAGCAGGCATGTCACTGGACTCCCACATGGTGGACCATGGTCCCAGTCTAGGACCGGTGACTTGAAAACAAGCCAGGCACATGCGCGTGCATACCCAAGATCCCTGGAGGAAAATGGAGAAGGGATTGTGGTGTGGCCATGTTCCCTGGAGGGTGATTTCTTGCTTTCCCTCTCACTATCTCTCTCTCTCTCTGTCTCTCTCTCTCTCTGGTGAGTACATGTACCGTAAGGCAAAAACCTCTCCAAAAAAAGGAGAAAGAGAGAGAGAACCAAGCCCCCCACCATACACTCACACATCTATACAATCACAGGACCCACACCTGAGCGGAGGTGGCTGGATGCCCTCAAATCTTATGACAAGAATCATGTTTGTTCTCCGTGGAGACTTTCACCGAGCCTGCGTCCACCACTCCCTTGGTCCACTCAATCTCAAGCAATCCTCAGCCCCCCCCAAGGAGACAGATGTTGAGCCTCATCATTGGGTTAGGTCTTTCCAAAGCCATAATTCCACTGTTCCTCAGTCCCAGCTTCTGAGAGTTTCCAGGAGGAGCCCCGTCAGGGTTTTCTGACTGGCTCCCAGTTCCTTCAGAGGCTCCTGGGGCGACTGGGCGATCACAGGCCAAGGACACTCAGGCTACGTGGAGACCTGAAACGTGAGACTGTCGCAAAGACCTCTCTCCCTGCTGCCTGGGGAGTTACAGAATATTAAGAGTCAAGGATCCTTTCCTAAAGGGGCTGGGGGCCTTACCTACTTTCTATTTTCTTCAAGATTAGGGAACATTTGAGAAATGGAAGCATCTGAAAATTCTGCTCTTGAGCAAAACCACTCATTAGAGAGGGCTGGACAGTCTAAGTCAGTTAAAAGGCTGAGTTCATAGGACTGTTTGAAAGTACCGTTGTTCCTGTCGTGAATAACTTGTTCCATGAAATGAGACACAACTATGTGCTGAAATAAAAAATATATCAGCCACGTCGAAGACTGTCAGCTTATTTTTATGTCTGTGTTTGTGGGCGACCCAGGATATGCCCAGGTCACACGTATTTCTGCCTTGTAGAAAACAGGTATTAATTAAAATATTTCCAGGGCAACACGTTCTAAAGGCCACGTGAGCAGACGTTAGAGATCGAAGGTAACAGTCCCAGGACATAGCAATGATCTCTGCTGTGTCAGACGCCCTTGTTAGAGCAAGCATTTGCAAGGGCTGTTTCAAGGTCACAGCAGAAAATCTGCTTTTCTGTACAGGAAGAGGAGGGGACATTTCTCCTCTGGAATGCACTGACATTTCTTACTCCAGCAGTTAAAAGCAACCACTTTGTAGACCAAGCTTTGGCATCCCAAAGGTTAGCACCAAGGGAGGGGGTAAAAAGGCAGACCTGAGAGGCTCAGAGCATATAATATAAAAGAAGAAGGGCATCACATAATTATTAACAAATGGATGTGGAACATACACATTTTGCATCTTTAATTCAGCATTTCAAGCTAGGATAATTAAAGGTTACTAAATAGTAGTTCCTTAGAGATCTGCTTTGAGAGGAAAGATAACAATCCATGGCAGGTGTCTCAAACTAGCATCTCTCTAGGCCAGGCAGGTAATATAAATGAGTGACATGGGTTCAGTGAAAGACACAATAGGGAGTAGTGGGGACTGTGGCAAATCAGAGAGCACATGCCTGTTTTTTTTTTTTTTTTTTTTTTTTTGGGGGGGAGAGTACAGTGTCCTCTTGCCCTCCCAATAAATTCTGGGAAAGAAGAATAAAAAAAGAACTGTTTTTTTTTTAAAGAGAGAGAGAGAGACCAGCAGTTGGCATAATGGCTATGTCACTGGACTCCCATGTAGTCAACCGTGGTTCGAGTCCTGGACCAGGTGGCTTAAACTCACGCCAGGCGCGTGTGCATGCGTGCCCAAGATCCTGAGAGAACAATGGAGGAGAAGGGATTACAGCATGGCCATCCCCTCAGGGGGTGATTTCTCGCTTTCTGTCTCTCTGTCTCTCTGGTGCACGTATGTGCCCTGTAGCAAAAACCTCTCAAAAAAAAAAAAAAAAGGAGAAAAGGAGATGCTAGCAATCCAGGGAGCGAGAGTGGGGGCTGGTTGGAAGTGAACAGTGGAATGAGAGATAAGGAAGCGAGATTAACCAAGAGAGATAAAGTCACTCCAAGCAAGAGGCTTGGAGAAGATTACCCCAGAGAGTGAATCTTCAATTTTGAGGCTCATAAAGGTCAGCCCTGGGGTGCTGCTGCTCCTGTCAGCTCGCAGGCTGGGTGTCCTAGTAAGTGTCCCCAGAGCTTAGAGCCCCCTTGCTTTTTGTATGAGAGGGGACTAACTACTGAGAGAAGAGACTGGAGAACAAGGAATGTGGAGTGAGGACAGACAGGCACCTCCTGGAGCCCCGGGTCTAATAGCGAAAATAAGATTTCAGCAGATTGGAGCAGCCCGGAGTAAGTGCAGGCCCTTGAATGAGAATGTTCATATTCGAACCCTGGCTTTTCTACCAGCCCCTAGCTTGAACGAGTCACTGTGCCTCGTGCATGTCTCAGTTTCCTCACCTGCGCAGCGGGGGTCACATGGGTCCTGCCAGTTTGCAGGGCCTGGCCTTGCTATTGGTTGCTGTTAATCGTAAGTACACATTAGTTACATCTTCACTGTTCTTGTTGATGAGGGCAGGGGGCTGGCTCGTTGGCCCTGGATGCTGGGGGAGAAGGGCTTGGAGTTGGGATCACCAGGGACACAAGGGTGAGGGGGAAGCTCTTCCGAACCGCTTCCATGGGGCAGGGAGGGCATGGCGCCAGGGAAGAGGAGCACAGGTGGGGTGAGTGGCATTCTTAGACGCAAGGTGGGCGGAGACTGACCTTCACACCTGGAAGCCATCTGAACTGGGCTGCAGTGAGACTTCTCTGGGGAAATGGTCTGAGGATTTCCGGTGAAAAGCTGTACATCGGTGACTTGAGTGTCCTTTAGCTAATCCTGTCTCCTGTTGGTTGCTGTCTTGCCCTTGAGGGTTTTATCACCATGGTTTCCAGGTCTGCTTTTATTTGCACCTGCTGCATGAGGAACCCAATTTCACCCTTCTTTCCACTAAAGCTGCCCTTTGTCCCTTTCTTATTCTAGATCCTCATTTTCTTAACAATAAAGAAATGTCTGATGTTACCTTTCTGGTTGAAGGAAGACCATTTTATGCTCACAAAGTGCTGTTATTTACAGCCTCTCCAAGGTACGTCTCGTCGAATTTGAAAGCAGCCTGAGTATGACTGTGGTTGTTGCTATTACTGGTGTGTGTGTGTGTGTGTGTGTGTGTGTGTGTGTGTGCATGCGTGTGTGTGTGCATTGGTATTTTTAGAGAGGGTCTTGCTATGTCGCAATCCTCCTGCCTCAGCCTCCTGAGTAGCTCGGACTACAGACCCGTACGGCCATACTGGTGTCTTAGAGTGGGCCAGGAATCAAACCCAGGTCTCCTATTTGACTCCAGCCTGCCAAGCAACATTATCCAGCAGGTGCTACCAGGGCTGGGCCAAAGTACTAATATCTTTTTTTTTTACTAAGAGGAATTTTTGCTATAGGCCACATGCACTCACCAGAGAGACAGAAGGCGAGAAATCACCCCCCGGGGGTGGTCATGCTGCAATCCATTCTCCATTCTCCATTCTCCTGTTGGGATTCTGGTCACACAAACATGCTCCCAGCGTGAGTTTCAAGCCTCCAGGTCTGAGACTTGAACCACAGTCCAGCGCCTTACCACTATGCCATCTGCTGGCCCCAGTACTAGTATCTTTGAAGTTTGACTTTGGTAGCATCTTCACTGGCCTGGCAGAGTGCTTTCTCAAGGATTCCAGAGCACGGGCAGCCACTAGCCTAACCCACAGCACCTTCCTCTGGGCAGGTGGAGCTGTCACCGAGGCGGAGCGTTGTGAGAAGAGCGTGGATTTGATGTTGGCTTCCTCCGCCAGGTGCCCTTGTGCAGTGAACAACCTGAGAGCCCTTACATGGCAGACGTGAGAGGCCCCCCTCCAATTATCAGGGAGCAGACCTGGGCCACTGAAGTACACAGGTCTTGACCTTGGTTTTCCAGCTAACCACAGAGCTAACAGCCAGCAGTGAACCACAGAGTTCATGGACAGAAGTGCTCTGTAGCAATGGGAAGAGGCAGTTGCTCCCTTCCAGCTACTCGGGGGGCTGAGGCAGGAGGATTGCTACTGCTCCCTCTCCTCTATGCAATTTGAGATGAGATCAGGTTGACAACTCAGAACCCCATTATTCAAGGACCAGGACAGGGAGCAGTGAGGCTGAAACAGGGGAGACACAGGCCACCAGGTGATGAGCAGAGGCTTCCTGAGTCGGGGAAGAGCACTGGGAACCCAGAAATGGAACCCTCTTCCAAGCAGCTCGCTCAGAGAGCGTGTGTGGCCACAATCCCCTGTCCCTAAAAGCATCTTGGCATCTCCAGTGCATCCCACCACCCCCCCATAAAGCAGATACAAACCCCAGATTTCTCTTTGGCCACACGCAAGGAAAAATGCTGGCCCTTGCATAGTTGTTTTTTTTTTTCCATCTAAAGCAATTTCTTACTGCTTTTTTAAAATTTACATTTAATCACTGTAAACCTTTACAGTGTACAAAATTGTTTTTCCCAGATGAATCCAGTATGTGTCACTCAAGTCACAGATACCACCACGTACATTATCGTCAACAGACACCTTTCCGTTTTTGTGTCTGTTAAATGTTTCTCTTCCTTTTCATTCCCTGATCACCCTGATGCCGACTCCTCACCCCATCCTGTGCTGTCCCCAGCATCCACAGTGGCCCTCTCTGCCATTGTACCCTCCAGTCTTTCAGTTTCTGCCCTGTGTGCAGACATTCAGTATGTGTTAAGGGGGACATACAGAGCTTTGCGTACTTCTCAGTTGTGACACCAGAGACACAGCAGAACAGTGTTGGACCGACACTGACATCTTCGTTTTGACAAAGGCACCCTGGACATTAACAAGGAGGGACTCTGAGCTGTCTTTGCAGCTCTTTGGTACATCTGTAGTTTCAGAGGTAAAAGTTGATTCAAAAAGGAGAGACACGACTGATTCCTAAATGTTCTGAGTGTCGTCCGTTGGTAGGGTCACTACCCATAAGGAACTTGCAGTTAATCAGTGGGTAGAAAAGTGCCTCCATGGGACCAGCAGTTGGTGTAATGGCTATGTCACTGGACTCCCACGTAGTCGACCATGGTTTGAGTCCCAGACCCAGAGGCTTAAACTCACACCGGGAGCGTACGCGTGCGTGCCCAAGATCCCGAAAGGAGAATGGAGGAGAAGGGATTGCGACTGGCCGTCCACCCTGGGGAGTGATTTCTCACTTTTTCTCTCTCTGTCTTTCTGACAAGCACACATGCCCCAAAGGAAAAAAAAAAAAAAAAAAAAAAAAAAAAAAAAAAAAAACTCTCCAAATAAAAAAAGAAAGAAAGAAAAGTGTATCCGCAACCCTGGGACAGGTCACCCAGGAGAGGTCATTGGTGGTCAGCTGTGAATCTGCACCTGTGGTGTGTCACGTCCACACTGGGACAGGCCCTGGGGGTGCAGCAGAGACAGAACTGCAGAAGTTTCTGCCCTCCTGGAGCAGCACTGTCATGGGAGCTCCCTGGGCAGGAGAGGAGGGTGAAGCCACAGCCCCACACTCCACAGTGACTGGGAAGGAGGCAGGTGGCCTTTGCTATGGGCCCTGGAAGACAGACAGCCTTCACCGATGTGAGAAAAACGTGACAGTTCAAAACCCTTGAACTTTCAACTTTTGAGTTTTCACTTCCTGTCGGGTCATGGCATAATGCAGGAGGTGTTTCAATGAAGAACTTCACAGGGTGCAGCAGGTGGAGTAGTGGTTACGTCACTGGACTCCCACATCCTCTCATCTCCCTTCTTGTGTGCTTGTTCAGGTTCAAAGCGCTCCTCTCCAGCAAGCCGACCAATGACAGCGCCTGCATAGAGATCGGCTACGTGAAGTACCCCATCTTTCAGGTGAGCCCTGGCATGGCCTTGAGATGCCAGGAAACAGCGCAGAGCTAGCCACGTAGGGGAGCTGTCCTGCTCCTGCACCCACAGCCCCTTCCTCTCCCCTCATCCCTACTGAATTCCCTGAGTGACCGCTGCCTGGTGCTGTGCTAGGGCTTGGTCACCAGGAGCAAGGGCATCCTCTCCCAGGACTCGCAGATGCGAGTGACTGAGTAATTAGTCAGGTATACAGTTGGCACGCGAGCGAGGAAGGGTAACCAGTGTAGCAGACCAGGGAGTTGGGGGGCCTCCTGGATGAGCTACTGAGAGCCGAAACACCCCAGGCTAAGAGAAGTTGGAATGCCAAAGGACCTGAGGGCTCAAAAAGGGGGATTAGAACATTCCAAGCAGTGAAAACCACATATATGAAGTCCCAGCACTGTGGCTGAGCCCAGCCTGACCAGAAATAGGGGCTTTCAGGGAAGCCAGTGCCTTTTTTTTTTTTTTTGAAGAGGCTTTTGCTATAGGGCTCTTGCGCTCGCCAGAAAGACAGAGAAAGACAGAGAGACAGAAAGAGAGAAATCACCCCCCAGGGAGATGGCCATGCCGCAATCCCTTCTCCTCCATTCTCCTCTCGGGATCTTGGGCACGCGTGGACACACGCCCAGCGTGAGTTTAAGCCACCAAGTCTGGGACTCAAACTGCGGTCGACTACGTGGGAGTCCAGCAACATAGCCACTACACCAACCGCTGGTCCCAGCGCCTTTTTTTTTTTTTAATGATTTTTTTCCCACAGGACTCATGCACTTGCAGGAGAGACTGAGAGAAGAGTGAACATGAGAAATCACTCCCCAGGGTGAAATGGCCATGCTGCACTCCCTTCTCCATTTCTTCTTGGGATTTTGTGCACGCACACACACCCAGCTTGGTTGTCAGGCTACCAGATCCAGGAATATGGAATCTAGCACCTTAACTACCACGCCACCTGCTGGCGCCCACATGTCATTTTACATTAGTCTGAATCTAACATAAACCTGAAAGGAAGGCTTCTTTGTCAAAAGCCGGACATTACCGTGTCTCCTGTGTGGGTGAGGTTGATGTCAGTAACAGTGGGTTTTGGTTTATATGACACTATCGAGGGTCACAGCAGCTTTTTATTTGATCATTAATATGATTTTTCTTCTTCTTTTTTTTTTTTTTTTTTTTTTTTCAAGTTTTTGCAATGAGAATGTGCACTCACCAGAGAGAGAGAGAGTGAGAGGGAAAGTGAGAAATCACTCTTCGGGGCAGATGGCCATGCCACAGGCCCTTCTCCTTTCTTCTCTTGGGAATTTTGGGCATGCACGCGCACATGCTTGGCCGGATGTTCAAGTCACCAGGTCCAGGACTCAAACTGTGGTCGGCCATGTGGTTTAACCCCCTTAACCACCATGCCACCTGCTGGCCCCCTAGATACCCTTTCTTTATGGGAATAATGAGAGCAACTCCCACTTCTTGAGCGCTAGCTCTGTGCAAGGCCAGCTGTTCTCAATCCCGGCTACACAGTAGAACCCCAGGGAGCTCTAAACAGTCCCAGTGACCAGGCCTTGTGCCAGGCGGTTAATCAGGAGCTCGAGGCAGGGCCCAGGCATTGCCATCCCAGACCTCCCCTCGCCCCACAATCCTACAGAGTGGCCAAGACGGAGCCCCGGTGCTGAGTTAGCAGGTATCGGAGTCCCCTGGGGAGCTGGGGCACTTGTTAAATCACAGGAAACATGTTAAAATGCTGATTCCTGGGCCCGCCACTGGAGTTTCCATAGGCATGAGAATTCATATTTCCTTTCCCTAAAGTTTTCCTTTAACAAATTTTTTTATGGAATTATTATTATTTTTTTAGAGGTTTTTGCTATAGGGCGCGTGCACTCGCTGGAAAGACAGAGACAGAGAGACAGAAAGTGAGAATTCACCCCCCGGGGGATGGCCACGCCACAATCCCTTCTCCTCCATTCTTCTCTCAGGATCTTGGGCACACACACACACGCACGCCTGGCATGAGTTTAAGCCACCGGGTCCAGGACTCAAACCGTGGTCAACTACATGGGAGTCAAGCGACATAGCCATTACACTAACTGCTGGTTCCATTTTTTTTTTTTTAATTTAACTTTATTTACTTATTTTAATTTAACTAGAGAGGGACAGAATGAGAGAGAGAGAAAGTGAGAAAGCAAGCCGCCAGGTCTGGGACTTGAACTGCGGTTGGCCATGTGGGAGTCCAGTGCCTTTAACCACCACACTACCTGCCAGCCCCCCTTTGACAAATTTTTTAAACATGTTAAATATATTAAGTGTATCCACTCATTTTTTCTATGAGAGAGACAGAGACAGGCACCCTAAAGAACCCCAGGAGGACCCCATGCTGTACTCCATCCCCAGTCCCACACAACCCAGGCCACAGGCATCCCCAGCACACGCAGGGCGGTCCTGCAGACTCAGCCTCCCACTGACCCATACCACCATTGCACTCCACTTTAGTCCCCTGGCCACAAGAGAATTCATATGTCTAATAGGACCCCAAGTTCTGCTGCTCTCCTGGTCTGAACACCCCGCTCTGAAAACCACACTGTCCTCCATCTCGTTTGACCTTACCAACTGACCAGCCAGGTAGCCATCAGTCCTGCCTTATAGACTGGGCACGGGCTTAGCAAGGTGGAGTGGGTGACCCAAGTCCCCACCACTGCTCCCAGCAGGCCTGAGCCTCAGACCCAGGCCTGGCTGCTCTGCCCTCCCCTCACCCAGCTGCAGGAAAGAATCTCATGGCCCATTAGAGTTGGCTGTGCTGGGAGTGGGCTCCCCCACTCGAGTGCTAGTGAAGGGGGCACTTACTCGGCCTGGGACTGACTGAGAAGGCCCTGAATAAACACTTAGCTCATAGTGGTCACTCAGTAATGCTGGCCAAGCGGACTCAGCGAGTCAGAGACCTACATGGGCAAGGGCAGCCTCCGTGGCCTCCCAAGCCTGTAATTGCTTTTGACTGGGGGAGGTTCCCTGGTCACATTAGCCTGGAGTTACTGTAATGGGAAGGGACAATTTAAGAGGCCCTGGGGACTTGGCTGTGTGCCGCCCTTTCCCCATAAAAGAAGAAAAGCCTCATTTGTGGCTTGAAATAGGCCAAGGAGGGCTGAATCCGACCCTAAAGGAGGCTCCCAAGGGCCTGTGCTTTTGCTCCCATGCTGACCAAAGACCGCTAGTAAATGATACCGCTTCGGCTTCTCTCCCTACCCCAAGACTGTCTCACATCACAGGCAGACCAGAGCCGCGCAGCGGAGTCTGCACCTGGGCCTCTGCGAGGTCGCTGGTACTGTTTGGATCCCTGCTTCTTGCGATCGGCAGCTGCCAAGAAAAACTACTGTGTACTCAGGCCCTGCAGCCTCATGGGCATTCATTTCAGCCCCAGGCTGTAAAGGCTTTTGCTGGCAGTCTGAAGGCGGCATGGGACAGGCCAGTGTAAATTCCATTAGCCCCGGAATCTCCGTCCATTTCCACCCAACAGCCCAGCCTTGAGTGAAAGAAAACATGACAGAGGAGTGCCGTGTAAATGACCCTGTGTTCGGGGCCGTTATTATTATGGCTTGATTAAAAAGCGAGGTGCGAGGGGAATAGAGTGGTGGTAAAAAGGCCAGTACCCCGCGTTTGCTGAGTTGGTATTTTAGGTGTCCATGAGCCATCAGAGGAGGAGAGTGAGACAAGGCAGTGTTACTTCACGAAGCCTCAGCTGCCATCTCTGTGACAGCAGATGACCACAAAAGCCCTCATCAGTGCAAGGAGAGTCCAGCAGAAGGGAGAGAAGTTATATTCACACACACACTATTTGCTGTGCACCAGACACTGCCAGGCCCTGGGACACACGACAGGCAAGATGCAGTCCATGCTCTCAAGCTCTAGAACAGGGCAGTCCTGGGGTGGGCCAGCCCATGGCCTGGTGGTTAAGACAGCCGGATCCCACATGGCCAAGCGTGTGGTTCAAGTCCTGGAGCAGTGGCTGGAGAGACCTGTCTGGCACATGTACAGTGCTCCATCTTGGAAGGAGGAAGAGATGAGGGGAAGGGCTGTACAGTGTTCCCATGCCCCATGGGGGTGCTTCCTCATTTTCTCTCTCTCTGGTGAGCACATACACCCTTTGGTAAAATTTTATAAAATAATGCTGTAATCCTGGATGATGTGCTGTGGGGTACAGAGGAGATCTGGGGAGGCTTCCCAGTGGAGATGACCATCAAGCTAGATCCCGGGGGCGGGAGTGTCACAGGTGGTGAAGAGGAGGGCTCCCAGAAGAAGGAACAGTGTGGGCAGCAGGCCAGGCCTGGAGGAGAGGATGGGAGGGTCTGACAAAGGCAATCCTGGGGATAGTCAGAGCGTAAAAGGCAGACGGGATCAAGAGTGGGAGGAGGGAAGGACAGAGCAGGAGATGAGATCTGAGAAAGAAGATCCAGGGACCAGCAGTTAGCATAATGGCTATGTTGCTGGACTCCCATGTAGTTGACCACGGTTCACATCCCAGACCTGGTGGCTTAAAACTCACGCCAGGCGTATGTGCGTGCATGCCGAAGATCCTGAGAGGAGAACGGAGGAGAAGGGATTGTGGCGTGGCCATCCCCCTGGGGGGTGATTTCTCTCTTTCTGTCTCTCTGTCTGTCTGGCGGGTGCACGTGCCCTATAGCAAAAAAAAAAAAAAAAAAAAAAAAAGAAGGAGATCCATACGTGAAAATCCAGCAATCAGCAATATTCCTAATAGCCAAAAAGTGAGAACCACCCACCATCCGTCCGTCTGCTAATGGATGGGTTCACAGCAAGTGCTGGATCCAAACCATGGATGCTGCTCACAATAAAAATAATAAGGCTCATATGACAACAGGGGTGACCCTTGCAAACTCCATGCTCAGGTTTAAAAGAATGCAGGCACAGAGGCCATCTTGTGGCATGGTGGTCAAGGCACTAGACTCCCACATGGTCAACCATTGTTCGAGTCCCAGACCTGGTGGCTTGAATATCTTACTGGGCATCTGTGTGAATGTGCCCAAAATCCTAGGAGGAGAGTGGATAAGAAGAGATTACAGCCTAGCCATCCCCCCTGGGTGATGATTTCTCACTTTCCCTCTCTCCATGTCTGGTGAGCACACACACCCTAACAATAAAAATAAATAAATTTTTTTAAAAAGAAGACAAAGAAGTCAGACATAAAAGCACACATGTGGAATGATTTTTTTTTTTCCCCTGGGTCACTTACATGAAATGCCCAGATAAGGCAAGTTCATGGTGGTCATTAGGGACTGGCAGGTGGATGACATGGAAGTAACTTGGTACAGAGTTCCTTGGGGAGAAATGTGGAAAATGTTATGAATGTAGTGGCGGAGATGGTGGAGGAGATGAGAGTGGTGGGTCCAGAGTCCCTTTGGGGGAGAGTGGGAAAATGATTATGACCTTAGATTGTGAAGATGTTATGGCAATGTCTTTGCGATTGTGGCGATGTTTTACTCAACAATGAAGATGCTTAAAAGCACTGCACACCCCACTTTAAATGTTTCATGTTGTGTGAAACATAACTCATTTTTAAAAATTTATTTATTATTATCATTATTATTTTTTTAAATAATTATTTTACTCATTTATTTATTTATGTATTATTGTTGTTGTTTTTAAATCATTATACAGGTACTCACCAGAAAGACAGAGAGAAAGAGAGAGAAAAAGTGAGAAAGTAAGTCGCCAGGTCCAGGACTCAAACCATAGTCGGCCATGTGGGAGACCAGTGTCTACTATACCATGCCACCTGCTGGTCCCTATCTTTATTATTATTAATTTGTTACAAGGCACATGTGTTCATGGGGGTGATAGAGAGAGAGAGAAAGCCACCAGGTCCAGGATTCAAACTGTGGCTGGCCATGTGGTAGTCCAGCACCTTAACCACTGCACCACCTGCTATCCCGTGTGAAACATATCTTATAAAACTATAATTTAAAAAAAGAAAATACAATTACTGGGGCCAGCAGGTGACATAGGGGTTACATCCTGGACTCCCACGTGGCTGACTAAGGTTTGAGTCTGGGACCTGGTGGCTTGAAAATCATCCCACGTGTACGTGCATGTGCATGTGTACCCAAAATCCCAGAAGGAGAATGAAGGAGAAGGGATTATGGCATGGCCATCCCTCCACCCCCCCGAGGGGTGATTCTCACTTTCCCTCTCACTGTCTCTGTCTCCCTGGTAAGTGCATGCACCTATGGCAAAAGCATCTAAAACAAAACGAAACAATACTTCAAGCATGCATACCGGAAGTCGATTTAGACCAATGGCAGAGGGCCGCAGTGGCGTGGTGAGAAGGTGGCGGCGCGTGGCTGAAGCACAGGGAGGTTTCTCAGCCACAGGGAACACTGAAGAGCGGACTGCTCGCCCTGTGCCAAGCCCCTGCAGACCCCAGTTTGTGTCATCGCTTTCAGTCCGTGTCACAACCATGGGCCAGGTAACACTATCCCCACTTTACACAGGATGACCAGAGACACGCACAGCCTAATTTCATTCGGGCCACCCAGCTCTTGAGTGACGGAGTCAGATTAGGAACTGAGGCAGCTCAACTCCAAGGTTCTTGTTCTTATTTAAGTTTTATTTATCTATTTTCCATGGGGTGAGGGGAGCACTCCCAGCAGTCTTCCTGCTTTTCCCACCCCAGTCTCAGCCATCCTGGACTGTGGGCAGCCACGCCTCAGTGTGTTTGGGAGGCCCCGGGATGCAGACCCAGGACTTTCCCGTGTGGGTCCAGTTGCATTCCTGCTGCACCACCACTTGGCCCGGTCCTTGTGCTTAACCACTGTCCTAAACCGGTCAGACTAGCGAAGCCTGAAGGGACCGTTCAGAGAAGCCTAGTACAGACTCATTTTTTGGTGTTGAAAAAGGACCTAACCGTTCTCAGATGGTGCCAACACAGCCGCCCTCGTCAGGCTGGTAAAGCCCGTTTGTCAGGCAGGCGAATGAAGACTACAGGGAGTGGAGGGGACTGGAGCACACTGGAGAGCATGTAGAGCCCTAGAAAGAGTCACACTTAGTGGCCGCGGGCCTCATCGTACTCAAGGACAGACTTTGCTGACTCTCAGGCACAGAGGAGAGCTGGCTCGGACCATTCACTTATGAGTGAGGCAGACACCCGGGGCCCCTAATAGCTTCATCCTGGATCCTGTCACTTAGTGATAAGGAGCAGGTGGTCCCAGGGGTCACGTGTGGGATTTAAACTAGAGGCTTCAAGTCCAGCTGGGCCAGGTTCCCAGGGAATGACCAGCTGGGGATGGTCATTTCATTTTTTTCTTTTTTTATTAAGAAGTATTTTATTTAACTTTATTTATTTATTCATTTTAATTTGACCAGAAAGGGACAGAGTGAGAGCAAAAGAGAGAGAGAGGGAAAGTGAGAAAGCAAGCCACCAGGTCCGGGACTCGAACCACAGTCAGCCATGTGGGAGTCCAGGTGGGAGTCCAGCACTCTTAACCACCACGCCACCTGCCAGCCCCTGGAGATGGTTTTCTTAGGCCAGGCCATGTGGGCAGCAGGCCCAGCAACAGAGCAGGTGGGAGGTGGGAGGGCAACCCGTGATGTAGATAGGGAAGACCTTCACGAACAGAGTGTAGGGCCATCATTGGGCCCTGGGGGCGGGTATGGAGCCAGGGCCCAGAAGCCACAGGGAGACAGATACCAGCGAGCTGTCAGATCTCTGACCCATCCAGCTGTTCACAATGAACTCCCCATGAGGTAGTGGGCTCTCGGGCTCTGGCGGAATCAGGCCACCATTTGGAATGGTCTCAAGAGCTGACCTGGGCCGGGACAGTGCCCGCGGGCGTGCGGGTGGCTGTGTCTGCGCCTTTGACACCCCACATGCTGTGTCTTTCCTCAGCTGGTGATGCAGTGCCTCTACTACGGCGGCCCTGAGTCACTTCTCATTAAAAACAACGAGATAATGGAGGTAAGTAAGGGGTCCCTCGGCACTGGCCTGTCCCGGCTCCCGCGGGAGAGCAGCACCTCTGTAAACTTGGTCCCTGTGTGCGTCGGCCACAGCTGGAGGGAGCAGTGCGAGGTTTTCATTCGGGTGAGGTTTTGGGGCGTTTGCTTCTTCCTGGCTCCTTGTCCTGCCCCCAGGAAGGGCTTCTCAGAGCCCTTCCCTGAGAGGTGGGGTACTCGTGAGCTAGCCCCCGCCCTGTCAGTAGCCACCAAGGGTGGCTGGAGAGGGCAGGTGAGGGACAGTTACTGAAAAGCCTGAGGCTAGCTCTGTCTCTGGACACCAGGGCGTTGACATCACCACCAAGAAATGTCCTAAACAGCTCCTTCTCCCTCTTTTTTTTATTTTAAGTTTACTTTTCATTTCTTCCATGAGCTAGAAAGATAGATAGCGCCCCTAATGGGACCTAAAGCCACGATACACCCCCAGCCTCAGCCGGCCTCAGCTCTCAGGCACACGTGTGCACCCAGAGCACCCGGTAAGGTCTCCAGACTTGAACCATGAACCCTCCCACGTGGGTCAGCCTTGTGGAGTGTCACGTTTTCCCACTGTGCCACCGTCCATCCCTTTCCCTTGTCATTTTTTTTTAAATCCCCTTAAAACTCTTCTCAAGTCAACCTTGTCAGTTCTTCCAAGATGTGGAAGTGGGGAGCAGATTACAGACTCTAGCCAGCTTTCCTGAGGGGCCTCCCTCCCCGGGCCACTCTCCTGCCCCCGTCCAGGCTGGAATTGAACCCGTCCCAACCCCACGTCCAGGAGGAGCCTGAGTTCTGGGCTCTTCTGTCGAAGGCCAGGGTTTCCCTGTGTCTTTGCAGAAGTGGAACTCTTGTTATATTCCCACTCAAAGCTGGGAGCTTGAACCAGAAGCCAAAAGTCACCGCAGTGATCCTCAGCAGAACAGCCGGGTCCCTGCGGGTGTCTGAAGTCCGTTGTTCAGGAGGAGAACCCCGCATGGTGGTTAAAACGTGGCCAGACCGGGTTTAAATCCAGGCTCTGCCACTTCGAGTTGTGTTTCGTTGGCCACATTATTTAACCTCTGCACCTCGGTTGCCTTGCCTGTAAAATGAGGATAACGGCTTCTACCTCGCTGGGTCCGTGAGAGGATTTTTTTTTTCTTTTTTTTTGGAGAGGTTTTTGCTATAGGGCGCATGCGCTCTCCAGACAGACAGAGACAGAGAGACAGAAAGTGAGAAATCACCCCCCAGGGGGGATGGCCATGCCGCAATCCCTTCTCCTCCATTCTCCTCCCGGGAGAGGATTTGTGAAGTTTTTATACGGTGCTTGGAACTGCGCTCAGCACTTGGCAAGTGCCACAGGGCAGCATTCACATTGCGGCCACTTTATCTTCTAACTCTGAAACCTCCCGTGGTCCTCGACCCCACCCACCCCGTCTCCCAGCACACACACAAACACAGTGTCTGCAGTTATTTTAAAAGCAATTTCAATCATGTCAATCATACAGGAGGGCTTATAATAAAAGGCAGCTGCCCCCACCCTACCCAGCCCCTTCCCCAAGGCCACCTTGCTTTTAGTTCCTTCCACCCTCCCCAAAACCTACCACTCCCATCCCCATCTGTTGAGCACGTCCCGTGGTCACTACCCCTGCAATGGACTCAGGGCAGGATTCAGGCATGATTGAAACTGTCTCTCTAGTGAGAGAGACAGCATGGCATCACATCTGGTGTGAGAACAGGTACGACAGGGTGAAGGACAGACTGATGGAGGAAGGCCACCCGAGACCGGGCAGTCTGGGAGGCTCCTCTGAGGAGGTGACATTTGAGTGGTCAACAGAGGGAGTGAGTCTCATCAGTATCCGGCCTGCTAAATAATACCGTTCACTCTTATTCTGGGTAAGAATGTTAGGTATTGGGGGCCGAATCTGGCTCGTTGCCTCTCCCAGCTCCCACCTTCCCCATGATAGAGCTCGATCGCTCTGTCTCGCCCCCCTGTGCTTTATTTATTGCACTTTTTACCTTTTTAAGTTTATTTCTTCCTTGAGAGAGAGAAAGTGACTTCTAACAGGGTCTTAGAACGGCCATCCACCCCCAGGCTCAGCCAGCCCAGGTTGTGGGCCCCTGTGAACCCAGAGTGTTCAAGGAGATTCTGAGACCCGAACCCAGGACCTCCCCGTGTGGGCCCACTGTGCCACAACCCGGTCCCCTTTGTGCTTTATTTCCCATCCCTCACCTGCGACACTTTTGTGGAAGACGGGATTTTTGTCACCACTGTATTTCCTGGTTACCCCCTTTCCTGGCACCTCCCAACGTCTAACAGGCGCTTTCTGTGGCTTTTAGCTTCTGTCTGCTGCGAAGTTTTTCCAGCTGGAGGCTTTGCAGCGACACTGTGAGATCATCTGTGCAAAGAGCATCAACACCGACAACTGCGTGGATATTTACAACCACGCCAAGGTAATAACCCTCCCGTTCTCGCCACCTGCACACATCGCCGAGCTGAAGTGGGGGGCACCCTGAGGCAGGGCAGAGAGCTGCTGCGGGGAGCGCTCACTCAGGGCTGAGCCTCCAGACTCTGCACACGATCTGTGTCCTGCTCTAGCAAAGGTGCTGCCCTCATCATCCCTCCCTCCAACATACAAGGAGGGAGGAAGGAGGAAGTGTCAGACGTGCTTTCCCGGACTCTGATGCACACGCACCACACCAGACTCTACTTCCGCAGGCCTGGGCTGGGCCTGGGCTCTGCGTCTCTAAGAGCGCCCAGGTGATGTCAGCTACTGGTCTGAGTGACCTCTGAGTAGCGAGGCTCGGGATCGGTGATTCTCAGAGTACGTGCTCTGGCCCAGCCACGTCAGCATCATCAGGGAACTTGGTAGAAATGTCAGTTTGAGGGCCAGCAGGTCCTGTGGCGGTTAAGGCCCTGGATCCCATGTGGTCTCCTGAGTGGTTCAAGTCCCAGACTGTACAGCTTGAAAAACATCAGGCACGTGTGCATCAGTGCCCAAAACCCTAAGAGGAGGAGAGAGGAGAGGGGATTGCGGTGTGGCCTCCGCCTGCAAGGTGCTTTCCACTTCCCCTCCCTCTGTTTCTCTCTGTGGCAAATGTATCTACCCTACAGCAAGTCTTTTAAAAAGAGAGAAAAGAAATGTACGTTTTGGGGGCCGGCAAATGGCATGGTGGTTAAGGGCCCTGTACTCCCACATGGCTGACCATGGTTGGAGTCCCGGACCTGGCAGCTTTCTTTTTCACTTTCCCTTTCTCTCTCTCTGTCTCTGTCTCTGTCTCAATCTGGTCAAACTAAAAAAAGAAAGAAAGAAAGAAAGGTAGTAAAATAAAATAATTCTTTAAAATAAAAGTGTACTTTTGGGGACCCCCACCCAGCCCTTCAGAATCAGGTGGGGCCTCCTCATCTGTGGTATCACGCCTCCCTCTCCTGATCCCGATGCACCACTCACGGGGGAGACTGGTCTGTTGTCCTCCAAGCTGCACATGAGAACCACCTGGGTGCGCACTTAAAATCCCTGTGCCTGGGACCTACCACAGACCAACTGGACAACCTTTGGTGGTGGGACCTGGGAAAAGGTAGCCACCATGCTTCCCAGGTGATTCTCAGATGTGGTCAAGGCTGAGAACAGATTGTCAGCGTGGGCGTGGTCCTCTGCGTCCACCGAGTCAGATGGCCCCACACCTGGCCACAGACCAGACTCTCTGGGTGCTTTCTAAACACCTGTTTTAGTCCCTTAGCATGTGTACACACGTGACCATAGTAGTGTCCCCCCAGGAGGACCAGAAATCTTTGTTTTTAACCAGCTCCTATGGGGACATTAGTCCTAGAACAATCTTCACTCCAGTTTTCAGGAACCACTGGTTTGACCCAATTCATTTCTCAAGTATAGAGACCAGACCCAAAGGAAGTCAAATAAGTCGTTCAGAAGCCACTAGTCTTGTTCATGTGCTGAGCACCAGGGGATTAATAATTGCTAAAAAAGGGGGCCAGCAGTTGGTGTAATGGCTGTATCGCTGGACTCCCATGTAGTCGACTGCAGTTCGAGTCCCGGACCCGGTGGCTTAAAATCACTCAGGCACATGTGCGTGCATGCCCAAGATCCCAAGAGGAGAATGGAAGAGGGAGGGATTGCAGCGTGGCATCCCCCTGGGGGTGATTTATCGCTTTCTATCTCTGTCTCTCTCTCTGTCATTCTGGCGAGTGCATGCACCCTATAGCCAAAACCTCTGCAAAAAATAAAATAATAATAATAATTGCTAAAAAAAAAAAACTATGAGGGACTAGCTCTTGGCATAGTGGTTAAAGTGCTGGACTCCCACATAGCCAATCATAGTTCAAGTCCTGGACCTGGTGGCATGAAAATCCCACCAGGTGCATGTGGGTGCATGCCCAAAATCCCAGGAGGAGAAGGGAATAGAAGAGATTGTGGCATGTCCCTCTCCCATGAAGGGTGATTTCTCACTTTCCCTCTCATTGTCTCTCTCTGTCCCTTTCCAGTGAGCGCCCATACCTTATGGCAAAAATCTTAAAAAAGAAAAAAAAAAGAAACCATGAAACCAGTGACAATGAGCAATTAGTTTCAAACAAACAAAAGGTTCTTCCTTTGTATAACTGGAGCTCAGTACACATGCCTTCCTGCGCTTAGCTCTGCAGGGTGACAGCTGACATGAACAGTGCCCTCGGTGGCTCCTTGTGAAAATCAGGTCGCCTTCGAGATGGTCCTTGCTTGTCTGAGACCAGCATTCCGTGAGCCCTTGCATGTGCAGGCACTGGAGCAGACGGCTCTGCTGTATCATTTTAGTCCTCACCACAACTCTTTCAGGGCAACGCTGTCCCCAGTCCCCTGTCATAGGAAGGAGACTGAGGCACAGGGCTGAATAACTTGCTTCAGGTCACAAAGCCGGTACTGAGATTTGTTTGATTATGGTAAAATATACACATTGGAGGAATTTCTACTTGAACCTTTTTTAGATTTTTGCCATAAAATGCATGCACTTGCTGGAGAGAGACAGAGAGACAAGAAAAGTGAGAAATCACCCCCCCCCCGGGGGGGGGGGGGGACAGTCACACTGCAGTCACCTCTCCTGCATTCTTCTCTCAGGATTTTGGGCACCCATGCACATATTCCCGGCATGTTTTCCAGGACTCAAACTGCAGTTGGCCATGTGGGATCCAGTGCCTTCACCACTAGATCACCTCTGGCCCACTACGTTCACCATTGTTAAGTGTGCCATTTAGTGGCATAAAGGCCACATTGGTGTGTAACTGTGACACCTGTACCCTTTCATCCCCAGCTCCTCTCCACCTCCCCAGCCCTTGGTAACCACCATTCTACTTCCGGTCTCTGTGCAGGCGACCACTCGAGGGACCTACATGTAGTATCGCACATGGAGGCTCCCAAAAGGTCATAACAAATGCATATTATGAAAAAACCATGCATGGATTTCAATTTTTTTGGCACAAAAATAAGCTCATTTCATTTAATTTTTCCATAACATTTTTGAAATCCCCTCGTACAATGGTTGTCCTTTTGTGACTCGGCGTAATGTCTTCAAGGTTCGTTCATCCGTGTGGCCGCGTGTGTCAGAATGCCCTCCTATTAGGGCTGAATAGTATTCCTCTGTGTGTGTCTCCCCACTCAGCTGGCGATGGACACGCAGTTGCCTCCCCCTAGTGGCTGTTAGGAATAACGCCGCTGAACACGGGTGTGAGAGTGTCTGTGACGTCCCTGCGTTCAGTCCTTCTCACGTGTAACCCAGAAGTGTCAGGCCGAGATCTGATCCTCAGCTTGTCTCATTCCAAACACAGGTTCTTAACTGTCTGGCCTAAGAAAGATTTGAAATATTTCCAATAATTCTTGATACCCAAAAATGATTTTCCAATTGGCCATCAACAAATCAAAAAGTACAGCCAGCCTGCTTTATACACACATACTGTTCTGGGTAAGTGAACAGCATACCAAAGTCTGGTTTCTCAGGATACACTTTTATTTTTAAAAATTTTAAACTAATTACTTTGCAAAAGTGCAGCCAGAAAGACTCTTTCGATACAGGAAAAGAGCCCATGCCCTGGCCATGGTCACTCAGGGTCATTGCCCCATGAACCCGACAGTGGCTTTTCTGTGGCCTATCACTGTGGCGGTGAGGCCTGCATGCCATCATCCCATCTTAACCCTTGGCAGGCAGCTTCGTTAGCACAGAGTGTTCATAACGCAGCCCGATACCACGTCAGCCCCCGCTGGTGATGCCAGCCTAGACTCCCTGTGGCAGAGAGACTGCCACATTCATTTCTACACCTTTGCAGCGGGACTTTGGCTTTGACAGACTCCAATCTCTGCCTCTGCCTTCCAGGCCACATCCTAGAGCATTTCTTGTTTCTGCAGAAATACCTACCCTTTGTGATGCTTGCGTGGAGCCAGGGCTGTTGCCAGCCACCCCTCTGCTCTTTCTAAGCATGACTGCCCCGTGCTGTGGATTCTGCAGTGCCGCTAATGGTCACATGCCATGTGGAGTCTGTTACTGGCAGATTGTGCTGCAAATTGAGGCTAGTTTAGTAAAAGTGGAAAAAAAAAAGAAACCAAAGTGGAAAAGGAAGAAAGTTGGTTTGGAACCACAGGAAATACAGGCGTGTAGATGCGGATAGCCCAGCTCCAAATGTTAGCAAGGGCCCAATGGTACCTCCATGCTGTAGCTCACCGCTCCAGATAGCTGTGGGGTCTCATACAGATGAGAGGCCAGAAACGCACAGCTCAGCCCCCTGTGATACCTATCAAAGCTGCCCTGAACAGCTCAGTTATGAAAAAGAGGCCTTGGGAGCTTCTGATGGCCCTTTCAGGGTGTCCTTCAACTTGGGAAAAGAGCAAGTGGGTTTATCACGTTGAATTTCCGTAGCGCAGTCAGCTCAACAGAGTACCATGATGGAAAGGACTCAGGGTTAGGGAGCCAGCCGATGGTGTAATGGTTATGTCGCTGGACACCCACATAATCGACCGCAGTTCAAATCTCAGACCCAGAGGCTTGAAATTCACACTAGGCACATGTGCGTGCGTACCCAAAATCCCAAGAGGAGACTGGAGAAGGGATTGTGGCATGGCCATTCCTCCCAGGGGATGTCTCTCTGTTTCTCTCTGTCTTCCTGGCAAACACATGCACCCTATAGCAAAAATCTCCCTTAAAAAAAAAAAAAAAAAAATTGATTTAGAAACCAAGGGGCCCATTCACAAGAGTTTATTAAGTGCCCACTATTTAGGAACTACTTTGTCAGAATACAATAAGACATTGGTCAGACGCAATTTCTGCCCTTATAAAAATTACAGTCTAGGACCAGGGTCAGCAAACATGGGCTGTAAAGGGCCAGATAAATATTTTCCTTTGGAGAGCATGCAGTCGCTTTCATACTGGCTTGGCGTCCCTCTAGTGCAAAAGCAGCCACAGGTGATATGTAAACAAATGGCGTGGCTGTGTCCCAATAAAACTTTATTTACAACAACAGATGACAGACCAGATTCAGCCTGTGGTATTTGCCACCCGCTAGTCTAGATGAGCGTTCCTGTCCCTGTTCTGTCTGTAATGAGTTGTGTAAGACAGGTCGATGGCTGGTGTGGAGTCACCATTCAACAAGCATTACCAAATGTTATAAAGACGTGTATTTATGATGCTTGCTATCCTTCACTTGCACTGAATGGTACTTTTTTTTTTTTTTTTTTTGAGATATTTTTGTTACAGGGTGCACATGCTCGCCAAAGAGACAGAGAAACAGCGAGAAATCACCCCCCTAGGGGGAATGGCCATGCCACAATCCCTTCTCCTCCATTCTCCTCTCAGGATTTTGGGTGGGCACGCATTCACACATGCCAGGCATGAGTTTCAAGCTTCTGGGTCCAGGACTCGAACTACGGTTGGACACATGGGAGTCCAGTGCCTTAACCAGTACACCACCCACTGGCCCCAAGTGACGCTTAGTTATAAAACAAGTGCCAAGTGTTGTAGGGGCTATTGCTGTGTCCACAGAATGAGAGATAGGCAACTCTGAGGCTCAGTTTCCCCATCTGTACAATGAAGCCATGCTCTCCATGGTTCTAAGAACAGGGTTCAGGTTGAAAAGATGAAAACATTCCTATGATTGCTCACAGGTACAGGACCTTGTGCCTCTCTGAGCATCTGTGTGATAACATGCCTGCCCTCTGATAAGCCCGGCAGAGACCACAGATTGGCCTTGCGTGTCCATGTCCTAAATGACACCACAGAGCACAGCACCCTTCCTGTCCACCCCTTCATTTTATAACCTGAGAAACCAGGATCGAGAGAAGTGGTTTGACTTGCCCAAGACCAGGGAGTGGGGCCTGGGCTCTGGCCACTGAGGGGTGGAGCTGCAGAGCCTCAGCCCCGGGGTGTGGAGGCAGCCTGGGTGGATAAGCAGGACCTGTCTTGGTAAGGGTTTGCCATTGCTGTACCTGAAAGCAGTCAGGTGCATTTCGGAGCATAACCATCTCCCCCCTCTCCCCACTCTCCACAGTTTCTTGGGGTCACTGAGCTCTCGGCATACTGTGAAGGCTACTTTCTCAAAAACATGATGGTCCTCATTGAAAACGAAGCGTTCAAGCAGCTCCTGTATGACAAAAATGGTGAAGGGACGGGCCAGGATGTGCTCCAGGACTTACAGAGGACGTTGGCCATCAGGATTCAGTCCATCCACTTGTCGTCTTCCAAAGGCTCCATTGTATGAAACGCATCATGCAGCAAATGCGTCTGGGAACTTGCAGTTCTCCAGCTGCGTTGGCGTCACCCAAACACGTACAAATTCCACCTAGTGAATGTTTCTGGCTAGGCCAAGGAGCTGCCTCTACTGCCTCGGCTTCTGGTGAACAGGCAAATTCAGCTCCCGTGTTCCTGTTGAAACACAAAGAACATTCCGCTAGTCTGCGATCAGACCACAGCTGGGTGCGGAGCGTGAACATCAGCGTGGGGCGACCAAGCTAACCCACCTGGAAACACCCCTGGGGTGTGGAACCAACACCCATTGCCAGATGGATCAAGGCCTTGGTGGGGGGAGGGGGTCATTCCAGTTCCAGGGTGACAGAGAACTTAATGTCCCATCCCTAAAGAACATTATACCACACATATGGGACCTTGGGAGCTGCTACATGGCAAGAGTCACCCATGGTAGCAAATTGGCGAGGCCGTGGCCCATCAGGAGGAGACCAGTTGGCAAATTTTTAGGGGTGGGAACTTTTTAAAATGTTCATAAAAGTTTAAAAAAAAAAAAAAAAAAAAAAACAGGGCAGTCTTGTAGTTTCAAATATATTTCTAAAAGCTTAACAGTTCGTTTTCAACCGAAATGTGTTTAGGGATCTGTGTTTTGAGGTTTTTTGTTTTGTTTTGTTTTGTTGTTTTTAAACATTATGTCGCAGGTCCACACTGTGTACACATGCATCTGACGAGATATCGCTGATCCCTGTACGAGGTGAAATCATCTCGCCCTAGCGGCCATGGTTATACAGAAGAGGTGCACTGCCAATAATTAACTGTTTCAGTAATCGAAAACAACCTGCATGCTAGTCGTGGTTTCGGGGTGAGACAAAAACACCCCCACATAACCCAACATGCATTTGCATGGGCCTGAACCTGTGAAATGTTACATTTGTGCTTCATTTTTGCCAAGGTAAAAACGTCCCATTGCTTCTTGCTAGAAGTCCATTTGGTGAAACAGACGTATCCCTTTCTTTTCCTAAGTACGAATGATTCTGGGATGCTTTTGCAGAAATATATTCATAGATGATACCGAACAGGGGGGTGGGGGGAGCACGTCCGAGAATTTACTATTAATCTCAGAGTTTTCTCGTATTCTCAGAAGATGTTAATAGTTTGTTACTAGCCAGAGAGTATGACTATGTTAGATTATTTTTAAAGACGAACTATGTATGATAGGATGGATTCTTTCTGTATCCCGAGAGTGTACAGTATAGGGTTATCTATAATGAGAGTTTATATTGACAGGGTTCCGTTTGCTCTGCCATATATTATAAGCAAAAGTGATGAGCGAAGTGCCACGATCTTCCAAATACGTTCCTCAGCTGCTGCCTTCTCTCTCGTCCCTTCATTTGAAACCTAGGTACATCCAGTAAAGACTAGGAGAATGCCTTGTACCCTTCTGGATGGCAGAGCTATGTTGATTAATCCATGTCCTAGCATGCCTTCAGGATGTCGTGCCAGAACCTAGATTCTAAAGGAGCTGCCGCCCTCATTCCCTGAGCCATCCTCCAGAGGACCGTGTCCTGTCCTGTACCGTGGTCGTGGCCTGCAGAGTACCCAAGCCACGTCTGTCTAAGCATCGGCTCCTCCGTGACGCTGATGCGCAGGCCCCTCCAGCCCCCACCATCAGATGAGGAAGGAAAAATAAAACTGCCTGTGGAGAAGCCCCCGCTACAGATCCACAGTGTGTGCGTGGGGACTGCCGCCTGCCTCTGCCCTCCTGCGATGTGCAGAGCCACTGTGTGGGCGTTCCCTAACCTCATGGTCTGCCCTGTGACTGTCCAGCTCAGGGCCTCCAGGCATTGGTTTGTACAGTGGCAGCTCCCCGCGGGGCTTCTGTTATAGTTCGGTGTGCTTTCTCTGTCATTAAAAGAAATGATTTTCCCAAGCAGTGCGTTGTTTCTACCTACGAGTGCGTTCGTTATCCAGCAGTTGGAGCCCGAGACTTCACTCAGATGAGGGATTGGACAGTGGGCCCTTTCAGAAAAAGTTGAGGGAAATGAAGATACTTGATAAAAAAATAATAGGCGTGCCTGGGCCAGCCTCGCAGTGCAGTGGTTACATGCTGTGCATTGGGAGCTAGGTCCCACACAGCTGACCACGGTTCGAGTCCCTGCCCTGATGGCTTGAAAGACACCACACACGTGTGACTGTCCAGAATCCTAATGGGAAGGGGGAATGGAGGAGAGAGGATTGCAGTGTAGTCATGCCCCGTGGGAGGGGTGCTTTCTCTATCTCCCTCTCTTCTGGCAAGCATACACAATAAATAAATGAATATAAATAGGCAGGAGGCAGCTGAGCCTGATGCTGGTGGTGGGCAGGGGTCTGCCTGAGTTCTAGTTCCCTGGGCTGATACACACCTCTGGGTGATGCCCTTGGGTTTCCACTGGGTCGCGGCCCACTGCCGTTTGTTGTCTGTAGTGAACATGCTGCAGGGACTGGAGTTCTGGCTCTCTGTCATGTCTGGGTGACACTTTCGGGGGTGGGAAGACGGAGGCAGCCAAATTATCTGCATATGGTGTGTCCGCACAAGGGCCAGCATGAGCTGGTGCGAGTGGGTGGGGGCTGTATTTTGGGAGAGGGCTGCAAGTCACTGAGGGGCATGCAGCTGTCTCCTTGGGGGTCGTCATCAGGTCAAACTAAACCCCCCCTGGTCCGCTCTGGCTCCTGCCCTAGCCTGGCCCACCCAGACGTGCGTGGAGGTAAGTCTCCCTGGCTAATGCACAGAGGCCCACAGAAGCTAGAGAGAGGCCCAACCAGCCCTGGGAGACCTGGCCAGGTAGGCCTGGGAAAAGGCCAACATCAGGCCAGCAGTGGCGTGGAGGTTAGGGGGCTGGATCCTACATGACGGACTATGTAGTCTGAGTCCCAGACCCAGAGGCTGAAAATCTTGCTGGGCGCATGGCCAAAACCCCAAGAAGAGAATAAAAGAGAAAGGATTGCAGCATGGCCTTCACCCCCTGCTCTCCTGGGAGGTTACTTCTCACTTCCTCTCTGGTGAGCACATGCACCCTAAAGCAAGACAACAAACAAACAAACAGAAAATCTGACATCACTACTGCTTCCCAAGAATGACTACCCACCCCCTGGTTAGCAGTTGGGATCTGTTTCTTTTTTAAAAAGCTACCAAAGCGGGACCAGCAGTTAGCGTAATGGCTATGTCGCTGGGCTCCCATGTAGTCAACTGCGGTTGCGTCCCGGACCCAGTGGCTTAAACTCACGCCAGGCACGTGTGCATGCATGCCCAAGATCCCAAGAGGAGAATGGAGGAGAAGGGATTGCGGCGTGACCATCCCCCCTGGGGGGGTGATTTCTCGCTTTCTGTCTGTCTTCTTTCTCTGTCTGGCGAGCGCACGTGCCCTATAGCAAATACCTCTCCAAAAAAAAAAAAAAAAAAGAAGCTACCAAAGCAACCAAGTGCCAGGGGCCTGAACTCTGAGTCAGGCCAGGAGAACAGAAGGTCGATTTATTTTTGTGCAGCTCTCTCTGTGTAGCCTCGGGGTGAGTAAACCACTCAATTTATTCCTTTTAGAAAGATGAAGTGCACGCTACCACATTTGCCTTTTGCTTGTCCGACAGGCAGCTCTGTCATTCTGGCTTCGGCTAGGCCTTAGGTGGACCCTTTGCATCCCAGGGGAACTAAGGCAAGGGGGAGACCAGCCTACTGCCACAGCCCCCCCACCCCACCCCTTCCATTTGCATGGGGCTCCTGGAAGGTGTGTGTCCTTGCAGCTGCCAAGAAAACACAGAGCGCCCCCAAACACCCCCATGCCCACCCCTCCGCTCAGGGTGGCTGCTTCTGTCACACCCAATTATCGTCTGTGCTCCACTGAAAATGAAAAATCCTCCACCCAAAAATGGAGATCAGGATGTGAGCTCCCATCACAGATGGGCCCAAGCAGAAAACAGAGGAAGTACTGGCCCACCCCAGGGCCCTCTAAGAGCTCCACTCCTGAGATGTTGTGATTCTGCTTTTCTTCTGTGTTCTGTGATTCTGTTTTTTGAATCTCACATTGTTTTTGCTTTTAAAGCCCAAGGCAAAAAAATGTTACTCCAACTGGGTATTGTCTTACCAAGACATGTTTATCACACCGCCTTTTACACGCCTCAGGCTGTGTGCAGATAAAGGATCTTTTGAGAAGACCTCCCATCTCGCCAGGCCTGGGTTCTGTCTCTAGAATTCAATGCTCACCTTTCTCCACACCCCCACCTTGCATCTGTCAGCTCAAGTCACAGATGGACGGTCACAGAAGTTTTCATGCCCTAGAGCATCTTTTTTTTTAAGAATTATTTTATTGAACTTTATTTTTATCCATTCATTTATTTTAATTTGACCAGAGAGGGACAGAGTGAGAAAGAGAGAGAGAGAGAGAAAAAGTGAGAAAGCAAGCTGCTGGGTCCGAGACTCGAATGGCGGTTGGTCATGTGGGAGTCCAGCGCTCCCAACCACAACGCCCCTACTGGCCCCAAGCATCTATCTTTTTTTAAAAAAAATATCTGTGGGACCAACAGGTGGCGTGGTGGTTAAGGTGCTGGACACTCCCACATGGCTGACCACGGTTCAAGTCCTGGACCCAGCAGCTTGCTCTCTCACTTTCCTCTCTCTCTGGTCAAATTAAAATGAAGGAATTAATTAATAATAATTAATTT
Organism: Tupaia tana; assembly: GCA_026018925.1. Lineage (NCBI taxonomy): Eukaryota > Metazoa > Chordata > Mammalia > Scandentia > Tupaiidae > Tupaia > Tupaia tana. The sequence continues at coordinate 211,584,753 of JAKSZU010000006.1, forward strand.
TTAAAAATGTATTTGTTTATTTCTTCCATGAACGAGAGAGATAGACGGAGATGAAAGCTCCCTCAACGGAGTCTCAATGCCACAATCCACCCTCAGCTTCAGCCAACCCAGATAATGAGCACATACCTAGGGAGGTCTCCAAACACAAAACCAGAACCGTCCCCGTGGGTCAGCCTCACAGAGCACAGGTTTTACCCTGCTCCACCACTGGGCTCCACATCTGATCATTCCTAACTCCTTCTCTGACCGCCCCCCGCACAGATACCTTCCGAGACTACCAGTCTGTTCCCTGGGTTTTTCCACTAGAGGGTTCCATCCAGGGAAACTCTCAGTGAGCACCTTCTATGCCACCCAGTGCAGATCTGAAACGCGTACTCCAGCCAGATTCAGATATTGCACAAGTTACCTTATCGAGGGTTCATTTTCCTCCTTTGAAAACCTGAGTTTAACTACAACTAGTTAATAGGGTTGTTAGGAGGATGAAAGGAGGAAACATTATATAATGGGTCCCACAAAAAAGTAGTAGTCAAGAAAAGGTATTTCCAAATTTCTAAGATAGCAGAGAGAAACAATTGACAACTCATACAAGGAGATGAAAGGAAGAAGAATGATTTTGGCCCTTCATTTCTTGAACTTTGTACTCCAGCAAAGTCCATGGTGGTTTGTGATTCTCTAAGGTTTTGCTACTTACTCTAAGGGGTAAGGGGAAAGTCCCCCCAAACAGAGCTCTTTTGCAAGTGTAGTTCCTGGTACAGGGCTTCACACAGTCAGCCATCCAGAATGTTCAGGTCAACGGAAGCTCAGTGCACAGGCTTCCTCTTATATCAACACGACATCCTAAATACCAGAGTGGTAGGGATTAGCTCTTCCAAGCTCCTTGTCTACTCAGGAATGTGAGGTTCACAGGTGCGACTCTTATGACGTGAGACTCCCAACAGCGTGTGTCTAAGGTCCAAGGTTTCAAAATGGCCAAAGTCCAGACCCAGAGAAAAGAACTTCCGGTCCAGGGCTCTGTGGGAAGAGAGAAGGTAGTCCCAAACCCTTAAGAAACAAAGTGCTAGCTGTCAACTCCAGAAAAGCCTGGGATCTCTGTCCCTAGCAGCCAGCAGCTAACCCCATAAGTCCTTTGCTACCCCTGGACTCTGTGGACACTCACCCATGACCCTCCACTGGGAAATCGCTGAGAAGCTTCACGTCACCTCCGTTCCGCCCATCCTGGCCAATACTTTGAATAAAGCAGCACGTGCCTTCGGACAGGGGCATTGCGGAAGCTGGTGTGATGCCTATTTTTTCACCCTTTAAAAATAACCCAGCAGATTTTGAACTTCCTGCTTGGTAGGAAAAAAAAAATAGAACTCATACTCAGCAATCACACTGCACTTTAGTCCCCATTACTGATGAGGCAGTCAGATAACGAGTGCCCTGCAAAAGGACACATCTCCAAGTTTAGCTCCGAATGTGAAAAGACAATCTGTCCGCGTGAATAGGCAATTAAAAGAGATGCCCTGATGTCACCAATACGTTCTTCGGATGTTGCTTTTCAGAGTTAACCTTCAGATGAGTTCTGAATTTTAATGCCATCTCCAACCTCAGGAATGAAGAGCTGCATAAAGAGCGCACTGCTTGGTCTATTAGAGGGGCTCTGTGCCAGGGACAGATTGCACCCCTGGTCCTGTTTCAGCCATCTCCTAGTTAGGGGACCTCAGCCAGGCCTCTTCGCCTCTTCTCCATTGTGGTCCTGTTTCTTCAACTCTCAAACGAGGGTCCTTCTTAGAAGCTGATGTTCTGTGGCCTAGCCTGGGACATGTCACACACCCCCTCCCATATGCATATATTAGAACCTCATGGTAACACCATGTAGTGTGGGAGAACATTCTGGACTGTATGTGGAAGGAACTAGAACAAAGGAATTCAATGTATGAAGTAAAACAGATTCTAGGGGGCTAGCAGGTGGCGTGGTGGTTAAGAGCGCTGGACTCCCACATGGCCGACCGTGGTTCGAGTCCTGGATCTGGTGGATTGCTTTCTCACTTTCCCTCTCTCTCTCTCTCTCTCTCTCTCTCTCTCTCTCTCACTCTGTCCCTATCTGGTCAAATTAAAAGAAAATAAATAAAGTTAAAAAAAATAATTCTTTAAAAAATATATGTTGGGTACACGTGCATGTGTGCCTAAAATCCAGAAAGGAGAAATGGAGAAGAGATAGTGGCATGACCTCCCCTTTGGGGAGTGGGGTGGTTGGGTTTCTTACTCTCCCTACCCCTGGTTAGCACCTGCACCCTCCACCAAAATTTAAAAAATAAAAATTTCCAAAGGCCACTTACTGTATGATTCTATTTATATACCATTCTCAAAATGACAGAACTGTAGAGTTGGAAAGCAAAAGAGTGGCTGTCAGGGCTTAGGTTGGAGTGCACAGAGGAAGAAGGTGGGGGTGACTGCAGGCCACTATCAGAAGGGAGATCTTTGCTGTGATGACACAGAGGTTGTGGTGGTGGCCACCTGCTGGCCCCACCCGACATGTTTTTCAAGCCGCCAGGTCCAGGACTTGAACCACAAAGTCAGTCAAACAGAATCTATCCACCTTGACCACCACACCATGGGCTGGCCCAGAAGATGAGCTTTTTTTACTCAGTGTAATGCCCTTGAGCTCCATCCAAGGATCAAGCGCTGGTTCCTTCTTACTGCTGCGTGTATTCCCTGGTGCCCCACCCACCTGCTTTGACCAGACACATGAGCGTGTCAGGAAGTATGGCAGGACTGGTCATCACTCTCAGAAGACAGTGATGGGTCCTGAGAACTGGACGAGAGTCCCTCACCTTGCAGCAGCAAGGGAAGACTGTTAGTCCAACAATTCTGTGCTGACGGGACTCTGAAGTCTATGCTCCCCCTGGGCTAATTGGTCTTCCAGCTCTGCAACAAGGCCCCTCCCCCACTGACTTCCAAACATCTCACTGATGGTGCAGGCAGTACTCTGTGTGTGAGTCCCTGAATATCTTGTTAGAAAGTTAGGTTCTGATTCAATGGACCTGGGTGGGTCTTGAGAGTCCATATTTCTTTTTTCTTAATTATGTATTTCATTTTATTTATTATTGTTATTTTTAAAATTTGATCAGAGAGAGAAAGAGGAAGAAAGAGAGAGGGAGCGAGAGGGAAAATAAGAAAATAAGCTTCCAGGTCCAGGACTTCAACTGTGGTTGGCCATATGCAAGTCTAGTACCTTAACCACCACGCCACCTGCCGGTCTCTAGATTCTGTATTTCTTTTTTATTTTTAATTTTTTTTTTTTTTTTTTTGGTTTGTTTTCTTTAGAGAGATTTTTGCTTTAGGGCATGTGTGCTCACCAGAGAGACAGAGAAAGGGAAAGTGACAAATCACCCCCCCACGGCAATCGCCACGCTGCAATCTCTTCTCCATTCTCCTATTGGGATTTGGGGCACACACATATGCACTCAGCATGATTTTCAAACTGCTGAACCCAGGACTCGTACCTCAGCTGGCCATGTGGAAGTCCAACACTTCACCACCACACCACCTGCCACAAGATTCCTAACAAGTTCCCAGATGACACCTACGCTGCAGGCCCAGGGGCCGCACTTTGAATAGTGAAATACAGAGGTCAGGTTTCTCTCCAGCCCTTCCTATTGCTCAACCAACCCATGACTTCCGTCCCATCACCTGGCCTTTCTGGAATCTCAACCTCGAGGGTTATTATGAGCCTCTGGCCCAGACAGAAAATACATTTTAGCAATCTATCTGAGAAAAGCATTTGAAATTACATTTTCCTAGGTGGAGGGTTCAGTCTAAATTAAACCTAAAGAATTACTCACACATAGCCTCGTCCTGCCTTCACGTGTCCCTGGTCTGCTGTCAGTCTAAATCAAATTCATTTATCCCACCGCTGTTTATGGATGTCCCAGTACACATAAGGAACCCATGTCTCTGCTGGGGCACCAAGCACCTGACCCTTCCCCCTTTGATTTGTCCTTTTTCTTTCAAGGTTGACAGTGGCAGAAAAGGAGAAGAAGCTTGTTTAAGACGGTGGTATGACGCTCTTTCTGCACTTACAGAGCCTCCACCTCCCCCACCCCACCCCCACCCCCCGCACCGGGAGCAGTGGGGACACCCAGGAGGATGACGACGGGAAGAATCAAAGACTTCCATGTTCACCGCAGAATACTTTGATAGTGGAGAGGGAAGAGTGAAAGATCTAGTTCAAAATGGCTGCCAGGTGACCTTGAAACGTGTCGGTCCCAGGCTATGGGGAATACGTGGGTGGGGAAGAAGAAAAAGTGGCAGGATTTTATCTGTAATTACTCGTTATTTTTTTCCTTGTCCAAAGAATGACTGCATTTTCAGTACTTCCAAGGAATCCCTCCCATACATGAAATATTGAAGACAGGAACGCTCAGATGGTCTTTTCTGGTGAACAAGGAATAAGGAAGTACATAAAGTCTGTTTTTCTAGAAATTCCTCGGATCAGGCAATGATCCCTTACCCCTAAAATGCAAGCGTTTCAGCTGACCATTGAGTAGAATGTGAGTCAGCTGTGCAATGTGCTGGCTTAGGAAAGTTAATTTAGCTCTGGGCTCCATTAATAAAAGCATGATTGCTAGAAAGAGGGAGGTGATGGTGCTCCTCTAGGTACTGGAGTGATTGCCACTCAAGTTCTGCATTCAGTTCTGGCAGCAAGCAGCACCAGCTAGTTAAAGAAGAAAGGGGACTCATTTCAAAGACATTAGAAGACTTATACATGAAAGAATCTTCAGGAATAACTTCCAAAGAAAAATACTGAACTGTCCAGCTGAGGTCATTACTGCCTCTGCTGCCACCGAATCCTGAGACAGAAACAAACAATGGCAGCTCTGCAGAGCCCAGAACCTTCAGATAGGGGGCAAGCACCAGTGCCGTTCCTGCCCCAGGAGTCCAGCCTGCCCCCACAAGCTGGTCGCTTCAGCCTCCACTTGCACCACAAAATGGAAGCTTTTGTTTCTCGGTGTCGTCTCCTTAAGACCCCAAATTCTACATAGGGACCTCCAACTAGAAGAACCCAGGTACGTGGCTGCATCATCTTAGTGCGGGGGAGACTGGCAGATGCAAATTTCACTGTGGTGTCAGGAAGCCGGATAGGTTTTATGGGATTTTTACATAGATAGAAAGGTGGGGCTGGCCCCATAGTCTAAGGATTTAAGGGAACCAGATCCCACATGGCTGACTGTAGTTCAAACCTTGGCTCCAGTGGCTTGAAAAACATGGTGGGACATATGTTTGCATGCACAGATTCCAACAGGATGGAGAAATGGAGGAGAAAGGATTGCAGCATGACCACACCCCATTGTGGGGTAGAGGGATGCTTTCTCCTCTCCCTGTCTCCCCCTGCCTCTGTCTCTCTCTGGCAAGTGCTCATTCCCTCTGGCAATTAAAAAGAAAGAAAGAAATGGGACTGGCAGATAGAGTAATGGTTATGTCACTGGACTCCCATGTAGTCGATTATGGTTCAAGTACTGGACCTGGCGGCTTAAGACTCGTGCCAGGCACGTGTGCATGTGTGCCCAAAATCCTGAGAGGAGAATGGAGGAGAAGGGATTGTGGTGTGTGGCCATCCTCCCAGAGAGTGATTTCTTGCTTTCTGTCTCTCTGTCTCTCTGGTGAGTGCATGTGCCCTATAGCAAAAATCTCTCTTAAAAAAAAAGGAAGAAAGGGGACCAGCAGATAGCGTAATGGCTATGTCGCTGGACTCCCATGTAGTCGACCACGGTTCGAGTCCTGGACCCATCGGCTTAAACTCACACCGGGCGCGTGTGCGTGCGTGCCCAAGATCCTGAGAGGAGAATGGAGGAGAAGGGATTGTGGCATGGCCATCCCCCCTGGGGGGTGATTTCTTGATTTCTGTCTCTCTGTCTCTGTCTATCTGGCGAGCACACGCACCCTATAGCAAAAACCTCTTCAAAAAAAATAAAGGAAGAAAGAAAAAGTAATAGAAAGAAAAAAGAAAAAAAGAAAGGTGATGGACAGCCATGGTTATGATGAATGTCCCTCACCCTTGATGCTTAAGGTCACAGAGAAAGTGTTGTCTCATCAGGGGCCAACAGGCAGCGTGGTGATTATAGACACCAGACTCCCACATAGCCGACCATGGTTCGAGTCCCAGACCTAGCAGCTTGCTTCTTCATTTTCTCTTTCTCACTCTGTCTAAAAAACTCATTCTTCCATAGATGGAATGATTAAGGTAGTGAGTTCCCCATGACAGGAAGCATTCAAGAAAATGTTGGTCTGCCTCTTGATCAAAATTCAAGTTATAAAGTAGGGTAGAACGTAAAGATCCCTTATGTCTCAGAGGTGTTTCATTATTAGCTCTCCTTCAGATATAAATCATCTAGTTAGCCTCAGAAAACAGACATCAATCTTGGTACAGCTTACAGAGAATGTGTAATGACCTCCCAGCCTTCGTTTTTTTGGCCATTACTGCATTTTATTAAAGCCCGCCACCCTATTTATCCTCATCGAGTTAGCGAGGCAGCAGAACAATTCATTATTGTCACTTATCTAGAACCGAGAGAAGAGAAATGGTCCTCAAAACCTCACCAGCTGGGAAGACGACAGTAGCTAGCAGCTATTCAGTCACTGAAAAATGGGACTTCTTAAAATATATATGTTAAAATATATATGTATTAATTTCTTCATAGAGAGATAACAGTGCCCCAAACACCACCCCATCTCGGCCCACCTGGATGGCGGGAACAAGTGCACCTGGCATGTTCAGGGAGGCACTCCGAGTTGAACCCATGACCCTCCCACTTGCATCTTCACGGAGCATTGCATCACCATGGTGCCACCAGTCAGGCCAGGACTTCTTTTTATAAAGGGGAAAAAAAAGTAAATTTCAATAAAATGATCTGGGAAAAAGTCAAGGAAAGGCCCTTGAGAATGGAGTGGAATCGGTGTGTGTGAGCTTGCGTGTGCCTTCTGTCACACAGTTTTAAAACTGGACTCAGGGGGACCAGCAGGTGGTGTGGTGATTAAGGCTCTGGACACGCCCACACGGCTGACCAGGGTTCAAATCCTGAATCTGGTGGCTTGCTTTCTCATTTCCTCTCTCTCTCACTCTCAATCTCTGTCTCTCTCTGGTCAAATTAGAAAATAAATGAATGAATAAATAATTATATATTAAAAAAAAAACACTGGACTCGGGGGACCAGCAGTTAGCATAATGGCTATGTCGCTGGATTCCCATGTAGTTGACCAAGGTTTGAGTCTCGGACCCGGTGGCTTAAACTCACGCCGGGCGCGTGTGCATGCGTGCCCAAGATCCGGAGAGGAGAACAGAGGAGAAGGGATTACGACATGGCCATCCCCCCTGGGGGGTGATTTCTTGCTTTCTGTCTCTCTGCCTCTCTCTGGTGAGCGCATGTGCCCTATAGCAGAAACCTTTCCCAAAAAATAAATAAATGAAATAAAAATAAAATTAAATAAATAAAACTGGACTCGGCATCTACAGAGTGAAAACGTCACTGCATTGACCCAGCAGGTGATACAGAGATCCGCTTGCCAAAGCGGCAGGAGGGAGAGCTCTGTCAAAACACAGAATCCCACATTGGAGGCTGGAAAGCCGGGGAACTCGGAGATCGTGGTGCCCCAGAGCTGGCCGCCTCCAGTCGGTTCACTGATTGGTTTCATTCCCCGCAGCCTCCTCTGGTCCCCAGAGGCCAGGCCAGTGCTCTCTGAGCCATCCGGCCTGGCGCCACCTAACAGCATGGGTGTAAGGACCGCCCACCGGGTCCCAGGAACCCTTGTACTTCATTCTTCTGCTCTGCCTTGAGCCTCAGGTGGGGTATATGGCTGGGTCACTGTCTGGAGTTGTCACGCTTCACCCCAGAGGCAGTGGAAACCCCGCCCGAGTGCCGAACATGCTGCCTCAGAGAGGAGCCCTCGGTGCACGAGAACCTGGGTGTTTTCCGTTCCTTTTTAGTTTATGTTCCTCTTTATACGCATTCATCCCAATCCTCATAATAAATACTACATGGCAGGAACTCTGAGGGGGTTTTTTGTAGAGAGATTTTTGCTATAGGACATGTGTGCTCACCAGAGAGATAGAAAGAGACGAGACAAGAGAGACGGAAAGCAAGAAATCATCCCCCAGGGGCGATGGCCACACTGAAATTCCTTCTCCTCCATTCTCAAGATTTTGAGCATACATGTACATGCACCTGGCATGAGTTATTTTTTTTTTTGAGAGGTTTTTTGCCATAGGGCACGTACGCTCGCCAGACAGAGAGAGACAGAGAGACAGAAAGCGAGAAATCACCCCCCAGGAGGGATGGCCACGCCGTAATCCCTTCTCCTCCATTCTCCTTTCAGGATCTTGGGCACGCACGCACACGCGCCCGGCGTGAGTTTAAGCCACCGGGTCCGGGATGCGAACCGCGGTCAACTACGTGGGAGTCCAGTAACATAGCCATTACGCTAACTGCTGGTCCCCCCACCTGGCATGAGTTTTAAGCCACTGGGTCTGGGACTCGGACCGTGGTTGATTACATGGGAGTCCAGCGATGTAACCACTACACCATCCACTGGTCCCAAGAATTTTGATTCCCATTTTACAGATAGGGAAACTGAGGTTCAGTCAGGAAGGCTAAAAAGTGGCAAAGCTGGAATGTGGACCCACGTTAGTCTGAATTCGAAGTCCTTCCTCCTCACCATGCTGCATTTATAACACCTCCTTTAAAGAGAAGTGAGGCGGAGTAAGATTTATCTCCCCTCGCCACTGATTTAAAAAACATGAGCATCCAGGGACCAGTCATCCCATAACAAATATGAGCCTCCATGGACCATGACGGGACCATGGGGGAAAGACAGCTAGATCGCACATGGGGAACCAGGTCGTTTCTGTCCTGGACCTGGCAGTTTGAAGAACACACTGGGCACCTGTCCGGGTGTGCCCAGACCGAGAATGGAAGAGAAGGGATTGCAGCACAGCCATTCCCCCTGGAGGCTGATTTCTCACTTTCTCTCTCTCTGTCTCTCTCTGTCTCTCTGGCACGTACACACAAACAGCAAAAACAAAACAGAAAACATAAAAAAAAAAAAAAAGAACTATCTGAGGGAGGAAGGAAACGCCTTACGGGTTGAGACCACGTTGGTCAGATGTACCTGTGATGAGCTGTGACGACAAAGTCACTTCCTCCGGATGTAGCTCTTTCTCATGAGTGTCATTTGTGGGGAGGGGGTACCATGTGGTGCGAGGCTTCAGTTCAGATGGTCCGGTATCCCATGGGCATTGATGACCACTGGGGACACAGAAAGGCAGGAGAGGGGCTCCGTGATGGGCAGACAGCCTGGGGGACTGAGGTGCTGCAGAGCCAGCTCTCCGTGTGAAGTGAGGTGGCAGCAGGTGGGCAGACAGCCACGGAGGGCCCAGCAATCCGCACCTCTTGCGGATGGGCCCAGATCATTGCCTGCTCTCAGCAGAGCGCTGGATCACACTGGAGGTGTGACCTGCTCATTCTGTTTCTCTCATCTGAGCCTGCACCTTTCCTGACTCTAGTTTTTGGCTTTTAATGGGCCAAGTTCTCACCAACCTGGTGCTCAGCTTGTTGGTAAATAAAGACAGGCATCTGGGAAAAGCTCCCCCAAGGCTGGTTTTCCCTCAAACAGCAACTCAGCAGGAGCACATCACTTGAGGGGGACACACAGCCAGGGCATGGAGAGGTGGAGCAAGTTGTGTTATCACAAAGCTGGATTTTATCCCTCTGGGCAGACCCAGGGAACATTCTGGAATTGGGAGGTTTAGCTTTTTAGTGTCTTGTTAGATCGAAGAAAGACTTCAAATGATTGGCTGCCTTTGGAGCTTTTTAAACGCCCCGCAAAGCCTGTGCACGAAGCCGGCTTTCTCCCCTTCCTCCTGAGATGAGGGAGGTGCGTTAGGCCAGTGCCTGCCGAGCGGTGACCAGGTTTCTTATTTTTCCTTCCGTGAGGAGGACAGGAATTCATTTACGTACTGTGGCTAAGACTGGTATCCAAACAAATTTTGCTTTTACCTGCAACCCTTCAAAAGCAACCTGTGAAGGAGTCATTAAAGTATCAAGTTTATATAGGCATCCTAGTTTTTTCAGTACTGTTGCTGTGTTCTTTGTTTTTGTGTGTGTGGTTTTTGTTTTGTTTTGTTTTGTTTTGTTCTGTAGGGTGTGTGCGCTTGCTGGAGAGAGACAGACAGAAACGATGAGAGGGAAAGTGAGAAATCACCCCCCAAGGGGGGATGGCCACACTACATTCCCTTCTCCTCCATTCTCTTGGGAGTTTGAGCACATATGCACGCTCACCTGACTAGATTTTCAAGCCACCAGGTCCAGGACTCAAACCAAGGTCTGCCATGTGGGAATCCAGTGCCTTAACCACTACGCCTCCTGCTGGTCCTTGATTTATTATTTTTTAGAGGTTTTTGCTATAGGGTGTGTCCGCTCACCAGAAAGACAGAGAGAGACAGAGAGACAGTAAGCGAGAATCACCCCCCAGGGGGGATGGCCACGCCGCAATCCCTTCTCCTCCATTCTCCTCTCGGGATCTTGGGCTCGCACATGCCCCCGGCGTGAGTTTAAGCCACCGGATTCAGGACTCGAACCACGGTTGGCTACATGGGAGTCCAGCGACATAGCTATTACGCTAACTGCTGGTCCCAAGACTCCTATGTTCTTGAGGATCAAGATCAGGAGGGCAGGTGGAGAAAGCCCAGAACATGAGTTATTTTGTGTTTTTTGTTGTTGTAGTTACTTAGCAAAACTAGGAAATAAGCAGCTCGCGGTTGAGGTAGTAGGAGGTTAGGACGTGGGACAACCGGTCGCTGGGGCTGCAGACACAGGCCTGGGCTGTGAGGACGGACCGCCACGTGCAGCTTTCAGAAATGCCAGCTCTGAGTCAGACGTGCCAGCCTTCGTTTCCGGCTTATGAGGTGGGAGTTGCTTCACTACTCGGGGTCAGCCCTCACAGATTGTTTTAAAGGAGGTAATGGCTCATTTAGGTAGGAGGCGGCAGGAAGCAAGGGCTTTTATCATGGGATGTATCCTCTAACTGTCCGAGGGGGAGGCTGCTGTCGCTGCTGCTGCTTCTGCTTAGAATGAGGCCAACAGCGTGATCCAGCCTTGAACGCTGCTCAGGATCGGGGAGGGCCGACCCGTGCCTCTCGCCATCAGTGTTATCTGCAACTTCGGGCAAATCAGAGAACATCTTCGCTCGCCCCACTGCTGTTTCTCCATCTGGGTATGCCTTTGTAGTGTTTTCCAGAACGAGTACTCTCCTCCTTGTCTCTGATAGCAGGTCCACAGGTGTTATTGTGGGCATCACGGGGGTCTTGTAGAGAATGCAGAATCTCAGCCTTGATGCCAGACCAGCCACTGTGGGGTCTGCGGCTTAGCCAGAGCCTCGGGCAGCGGCTGAGCCGCCGGGGTCTGAGAAAGGCTGCTCTGTCCTCCCAGGTCACCGTGACCCCAGGAGGTGTCCCTGCCCTCTGCAAGGACACCTCAGCCCCTGCCTGAAAAGATGGCCTTCGTATAGTCGGGACATGAGGAAGAGATGGCAGGGGGTGTGGGAGAAAGGCCTTAACCTGCTTCGTGGAGTCATCTTCAGAACTCCGTGTTCCCAGAGACATTTTCAGATCGTCACTTGTGCTTCCTCCTGCTGCCAGTGCTTCCCGGCCCGACTAGACGTGTGAGATGTGAACTCCGCTCAATCACCTTACCCACTGCATGGCTTCTTCCCTGCCGTCTCTCACCAGGGGGACGTCATGAGAAAGCTTCGCAACACTGAATGTGCAATCGCCCTTTCCACTCACCTGTTCCTGCTGATGGCTTTCTGAATTAGCTTCTTCACCAAGCATTCGACAAACACCATTCCATCTGGGAAGTTAGGGGTTTTTTTATACAGAACCACACACACATGTGGAGGTTTGCCAAAGCCAGGTTGTATCTGAAGTGGCACAGACAGGCCAGACAGGAGGGGACAAAGGGATGGAAGAGACAGATTCCCCCCCCCCCCAGCTTTTTGCCTCCAGGGCATGCACTCACTGGAGAGACAAAGAGAGAGGGAAAGTGAGAAATCATCCCCCAGAGAAGATGGCCACACCACAGTCCCTTCTCCTGAATCCGATCAGGGTTTTGGAAATGCATGCACTCGTGCCCAGTGTGTTTTAAGCTGCAGGTCCAGGACTTGAACCAAGGAGTCAGTCATGTGGGATCCAGCACCTTAACCACCATGCCACCTCCTGGCCTGACAGACATTTTTGAAAGGCTTGGAATGTCTACGTGCCCCTCGAATTCATACATTGAACCCTAATTACCAATATGATGATATTAGGAAGCGGGGCTTTGGGGTGAAACAGCCCTGAGTGGGGAGCCCCCGTGAGTGGGATTAGTGCCATCATTACGGAGGCACCGAGAGCTCCCTTGCCCCTCTGCCACGTGAGGACGCAGCTAGAAGACCGCCTTCTGTGAACCTGGGAGCAGACCCTGACCACACGCTGAATCTGCTGGCACCTTCATCTTGGACGTCTTGGCCTCCAGAATGGTGAGAAATAAAATTTTGTTGTCAAGCCACTAGGTCCGTGGTACTTTTGTTATAGCAACCCAAACAGACTAAGAAGGCTTGAGAAAGAAAGTCCAAAGGGTACATTTAGGGGAGAAAAGTTCCAATGTGAAATGTCTTCCTCGGAAATGTCCTTTGAGGGACCAGCAGATGGCATAATAATTACATCACTGGACTCCCACATGGCCGGCTGTGGTTCAAGTCCCAGACCCAGCAGCTTCAAACTCACACTGGGCACATGTGCTTGCATGCCCAAAATCTTGAGTGGAAACTGGAAGAGAAAGAATTGCAGCATGGCCATCTCCCTGGAGAGTGATTTCTCGCTTTCTGTCTCTCTCTTTCTGTCTATCTGTCTCTCTCTTTCTCTTCTCCCCCTGGAGAGCACATGTGCCCTATAGCAAAAATCTTTCTAAAAGAAAAAATAAATGTCCTTTGAGGGACCAGCAGATGGCATAATGATTACATTGCTAGACTCCCACGTAGTCAATCACGATTCGAGTCCCAGACCCAGCAGCTTAAAATTCACACCATTGGGAACCAGCAGTTAGCGTAATGGCTATGTTGCTGGACTCCCACGTAGTCGACTGTGGTTCACGTCCCGGACCCGGTGGCTTAAAACTCACGCCGGGCGCATGTGCGTGCGTGCCCAAGATCCCGAGAGGAGAATGGAGGAGAAGGGATTGTGGCGTGGCCATCCCCCCCGGGGGGTGATTTCTCGCTTTCTGTCTCTATGTCTCTCTCTGTCCGTCTGGCGAGCACACGTGCCCTATAGTGAAAACCTCTCCAAAAAAAAAAAAATTCACACCATTTGTTATTATTATTATTATTTTTATTTGACCAGACAGAGACAGAGAGAGAGAGAGAGATAGGGAAAGTGAGAGAGCAAGCCACCAGGTCTGGGACTCAACTATGGTTGGCCATATGGGAATCCAGTGCCTTTAACCACCACGCCACCTGTCTACTCCTAGAACGTGAGCTCTTAGTAATTAACAAAAGTAATTCTTTTCATCCACAGGAGACCATAGTCTTGTCTACAATGCAGCATGGACAAGGAGAATTGATCGATTGCGCAGATAATCAATTATCCACCCCCACCCCAACCACCACTAGACACAAATCATCATTATGGCCTTTTCCAAACATATCAGCCCAAGGGAGACTAACCAAGTTACCTGGATGAGGCTTAGCAAACCACATGCCTTGTGACTCCTCCCACTGGCTGTCTAACTGCTCATCACTACTGGGAGAGAGTGACTTAGCCCTCAAAAGACATTTCACCAATGTCCAGAAATGGTTTTTGGTGATCACAAATGGCAGGTTGTGGTACCTCTACTTCCCCTGAGGCTCAGGGAGAGCAAGTGGCGTTGCCCAAGGCCACACAGCAAACAAGTGACAAGTGACAGGCCTCAGGACCCCTGGTCCAGCACTAAACCAGGTCATCCTTTCTAGTCCCTCTGCCCCCAACAAGAGCTAGCTCAAATTGCCCATCTCAGGGCTCCATGCAGGCTTCTGCTCACCACAGGGCCACGCTGCCATGTTCAGTAGTCCACGCCAAAGTGGTAAAGTGGGAGCTGGCAACAGAAGGTCACACACAGTGTTCACGGTCCAGGCGTAATCCCCGAGTGTCCACTAGGTGGAGTCACACTTCTGGCTTTAGGGAAGAGCATGACTGGCTCAAAAGTAAGAGACTAGGGGACCAGTAGTTAGCATAATGGCTATGTTGCTGGACTCCCATGTAGTCAACCATGGTTCGAGTCCCAGATCCGGTGGCTTAAACTCACTCTGGGCGTGTGTGCCTGTGTGCCCAAGATCCCGAGAGGAGAATGGAGGAGAAGGGATTGCGGCATGGCTGTCCCCCCTGGGGGGTGATTTCTCGCTTTCTGTCTCTCTGTCTTTCTCTGTCTTTCTGGCGACTGAAAGTTTCGGTCGTGTGCTCATCTATTCATTCATTTAATAAAACCTATCATGCACCTGCTCTGCCCAGGCACAGGGATAGTGCAGTGAACACTGTACTGTCAGACGCTGTGATCACAACCTGGTGACAGACATCATGAAGGAGGAGATCAAAACCTTGGCCTGACCCGTCCTTCCTCTACTTTTTATGAATAGCTTAGTCAATTTCCCTGTCCCCTCAGAAATCTGTGTTAATGCCATCTTGGCAGAGCTAAAGGATAAGGATGGGTTGACGTCATTATTTTTGAAGCTCCGAGGAAAGTCTTCACTTTTTGCCAGGCATATATTTCTGTCTTCTCTTCCAGAAGATGCTGTGTGGGTGTGGAAGGAACCACGCAGGAAGCCCAGGCCGAGTCAGCCATCGTCATGTTTCCATCATATGTGGTCTTAGACCACTCACTCCCTTTTTCTGGGCCTTGGACTTCTCATCTGTGGTAGATGAAGTATGGCCCAGAAATGATTTACAGATATCCCATCAGGAGGTGGCGTCTTCCCCATTTCTCTCCAGCCCATGGCCAGCCAACACTCCAGTCCAACACAGCATCCTCTCCCTCGCGTATTGACACAGCCTCTAACGGTTCCCCCACTTTCACTCTGCCTCCCTCTCGCCGCAGCACACACACAGGAGCTGAAAGCTACATCGGATCTCATTGCTCACACTGTAGGCCTACACAGCCCGCACCCTCCTAACCACCAGCGGTAACATCTGGGGGTGCAATCCAGGTACCAAAGAGTTGGCCATGTCGGGGAAGACTGGTCCACCCACCTCGAGTTGGAAATCTTGAGACTGGAGTTTTACTTTAAGATCCACGCTGAAGCTAGAGGAGACAAAACTATCCCTTCGATCTGGGGGAAGGAGGTTTTCCCCGAAGTGATGATGGTGAAGGAGAAGGGAACTGGGGAAACCAAGTTTCTGGGGGAAGGCAGAGGTCAGAAACCTCAGCTGTCACCCAGCAGCTGGAAGGCAAGCAGGGTGAGGAAGTCACCAGCCAGGCCACAGCAGCCACATCTGCTTAGGGGTCCTAGTCCGCCTTCCCGTGACCACACCCCTGTGATCTTCCATGGGAGAAAAGCTCCTCAGAGGGAAGGACCGTGTCATGTTCATTTCGGAAACTTCCAGACTCCCAGCTGTGCTCTGCACAGCAATGCCAGGGAAAACGTCCGACGGATGTCACAGGCAGCAGTTCTTCTTTCCAGTTCACTCCTGGTAGCAATATCCCGATGTTCCTCTAGACAACAAACTTTTCCTTTTCCACTCTCAAGCCACGTATGCTATGTAAAGCTAATTCCCTCCCTGGCTCCAGGGTGGGACATGTGGCTCAGCCTAGCCAAACAAAACGTCACCTTCTCCTGGCCACAGTGACTCAAGAGACAAGACAGAAAGAAGCTGAGATAAAGGCAACTACATTTTCCCGCTGGGATTATAAAATGTAAGGATCATGCAAGCCTGAAGCTGTGTAAGGCTTGAAATGAAGCCAACATCTTGGAAGACAGAGACAAAACTTGGGAGAGAGGTCACATCCTGATGACAGCAGTCGAAGTCCCTGGATCCAGCTATACCTGAAGCTATTTATGTCTCGGGTCCTTGAGCCATCTGAGCACATAAACTCCATTCTTGTCTGAGGCAGCTAGAGTTGGATCATCTGCCACTCATATCCAAAAGAGTCCTGACAGACTAAGGAAAGAATGAATGAATGAATCGATAAGCAACTCTGCCAGAAAACTTGTGTGGCATAAAGGAAAGATCCTACCCTAGGAGTCCGTATTTTATCACATCGCTACTAACTATAGGACAATGTCCTAATGTCTTTGGACTTTAGTTTGGAACTGTAATACCATTTGCTTATTCAGCAAATATTTATTAGCATTTCCAGGCCAGGTATTCTGCTAAGTATTGGCAACACTGTGGTAACAACATGGTTCTTATTACCATGAAGATGCAAATTAAGTCCAGCTCTTAAAAAGTACAGTTTGATTTTTGTACAACTGATTTTGTCACTGTAAAATCTGGTCCCATGGTCCAGATGTCACATGGCCAACTGCCTGATTCAAGTTTCAGCCTCAGCAGCTTGAAGGACACACTGTGGATGTCCGGAATCCCAACCAGATGGTGAGGTGGAGAAGAGATTGTGGTGTGGCCACGCCCCACTAGGGGGTGCTTTTGCCTTCTCTCTTTGGTGAGCACAAGCACCCTTTGGGGGAAAAAAAATTTTGTTTGCGGTATAAATTTCTAGCATGGGGCCACTCGTAGCTTTTATTGCTTCTTTAACTCCTTATCAACTACTATTGGGGTTAGCTAGAGAGAAGTTGGGAAACAGAGCCTCGTCTGATTAGGGAAGGTGGAGAATGGACTCTTTACCAGAGCTCCAGGCCAATTAGAACCATGGGGATTGGCGCCAGCAGATGGCATGGTGAAGGCGCTGCATTCCCACATGGCCAACTTCATGGTTCAAGTCTTGAACCTGGCAGCTTGAGAATCATGCTGGGTGCTGTGTGTTCATGCTCAAAATCCCAGGAGGAGAATAAAGGAGAAGGGATTAGAGCATGGCCATCCTCCTTGGGGGTGGGGGGGATGATTTCTCACTTTTTCTCTCTCTGTATCTCTCTGTCTCTCTCTGGCAAGCACATGCGCCCTATGGCAAAAACCTAAAAAAAAAAAAAAGGAAAAAAACAGAAATCATGTGGATGAGCCTCATTACTCATGGCACTAAGCCAGCGTGTGTAAATCAAGCCTGGCATGAGCCCGGGTCCCTTCCTTGGGGACCTTTCACTCTAAGAATAACCAATGTGCTGCCATGTGTATTTCTTGTGGCCTCTGGCAAAGAGACTTTTCTGGGTTAAATATACTCATCAGTTTCCAAGAATCAGGCTTAGAAACAAGAGCTACTGAAGCCTGATCGCTTTCAATTTTTGTAATGAGGAACTAATAATGCCAGCTGCAGTTGGATTTTCATTTTTAAATGGAATTCACAGCTTGGGCTGAAATGGCAGAATGTCAGAAATCAGTCCAATAACGAAGGGTGTGATTAGCAGGTCCCACATAACTGGAGTCTTAGCCCGCCTTCTATTCTGTAATTTATCCATCAATTTAACAAATATTTATCAAGTGCCAGACAGGGGCTGGGTCGTTAGGGAGCTGCAGCTGGCTCATAAGTGGGTGACGTCCAGAGGGAATGGACCCCAAGGCAAACACTCGAGCACAAGCCCACTGCTGTTTACTAGGCGAGCTCACCTGACGAAGCCTGGCAGGTGTTCAACAAGTCAGCCCCTACTAATAACTGTTCATGCGCTCTCCACTCTAAGTATAGCACAGGCCCCCACCTATTCGTTATTATTCTGCATTTAAAAAGGACCTTAAAACTTAGTGGTTTGGTTCTTAATGCCACTAAATTGCACATTTAAAATGGTTACATCAGGGGGACAGCAGGTACCATTGTGGTTAAGGTGTTGGACTCCGACATGGCCAACTGTGGTTCAAGTCCCAGACCTAGCAGCTTCAAACTCACGCCAGGTGTGTGTGCACATGTCCAAAATCCCAGGACCAGAATAGAGAAGGGATTTTGGCATGGCCATACCCCTTGATGGGATGAGTTCTCACTTTCCCTCTCGCAGTCTCTCTCTGTCACTTTCCAGGGAACACATGTGTCCTGTGGCAAAAAACTTAAAAAAGAAACATTACACTGGTAAATTTTATGTTATATCTATTTTACCATAGGAAAAAAAAATTGTGGACTTTTTTTTTTTGTAAGAATTGCTTAATTTTTATTTACCATCATATCATTTTTTAAATTTGCTACAGGGCACATGCACTTACCAGGGAGAGGCAGAGAGCGAAAGTGAGAAAGCAAGCCACCAGGTCCACTGGCCACGTGAGAGGCCAGTACCTTAACCACCATACCACCTGCTGGCCCCTGGATTTTTGAAAATTTGGTGGTTTGAAACAACCATTTGATTGGTTGGGTTCTGGAGGTCAGAACTCTGGACGGGGCACAGTGGTGCTAGCTCGTCTCTGCTCCAGACAGTGGTGTCTGGGTCTCCACTGGGCAAACTCAAAGGCTGGGGGGAAATCACCGTGTGGGCGGCGGAATCACCTGCAGGCCGTCTCGTTTACACTCTGGGTTAACTCAGAAACCGGGGCTGTTTACTGGAGCATCAGCACCTGGCCACCTTGTCTCTGTCTTCCTTGTAGCAGGGTAGCCTCAGGGCAGTCAGGCTCCACACGGTGGCTCAGCCCCCGAATGTGTGTGTTCCAGCAAAACACAAACAGCAAACTTCCACCTGATTTACTGCCCAACCTCGGAAGTGTCACTTCTGTCCCGCTCTATGTCAAAGGAGTCACAAGCCTACCCAGATTTGGGGTGTGTGTGGGGGGGGATAGAATTAGATTCCATGTTTTTGTTTTTTGTTTTTTGTTTTGTTTTGTTTTGTTTTGCTATAGGGCGTGTGCGCTCGCCAGACAGAGAGAGACATAGAGACAGAAAGCGAGAAATCACCCCCAGGGGGGATGGTCATCTTGCAATCCCTTCTCCTCCATTCTCCTCTCGAGATCTTGGGCACGCATGCACACACACCCGGCGTGAGTTTTAAGCCACCGGGTCCGGGACGCAAACCGCGGTCGACTACGTGGGAGTCCAGCGACATAGCCATTATGCTAACTGCTGGTTCCCAGATTCCATGTTTTGATGAAAGAATATCAAGATCACATGGTAGGGCTGGTTCCGTGGTACAGAGGTAATGAACTGCTCAGGAGAAGGGGGGGTCCCACACAGAGACTGCAGTTTGAACCCATTTTCTGTTCAGCCCTAAACGCACCAAGCACAGGCACCCACAATCTGCCAACTCCCCGTGACAAGGCTGGAGGAAGGGGATCGCGGCATGACCAGACCCTGTGGAGGGTGCTCACTTCCCAAGCTCTCTCTTTCTTCTCTCACGTGTGCACACATGTGCTCTATCATGAATGAAGAAGAAACATTTAAACATCGCATTGGAAAAAAGCACGTGAGAAAGAAGACATTGCTGTGGCCGTCACTGAAAAGTACAATCTGCTGGGACCAGCAGTTAGCGTAATGGCTATGTCGCTGGACTCCCACATAGTTGACCGCAGTTCGCATCCCGGACCCGGTGGCTTAAAACTCACACCGGGCGCATGTACGTGCGTGCCCAAGATCCCAAGAGGAGAATGGAGGAGAAGGGATTGCGGCGTGACCATCCCCCCTGGGGGGTGATTTCTCGCTTTCTGTCTCTATGTCTCTCTCTGTCTGTCTGGCTAGCGCACGCACCCTATAGCAAAAAAAAAAAAACTCTCCAAAAAAAAAAAAAAAAGAAAGATTCCAAGAGGAGAATGGAGGGGAAGGGATTGAGGTGTGGCCCTTTCCCCTGGGAGGTGATTTCTTGCTTTCTGTCTCTCTCTCTGTCTTTCTGGAGAGCGCACACACCCTATAGCAAAAACCTCTCAAAAATACAATCTGCCATTCCACCTTCCTAAGTGGACCAGGAGCAAATTGGTTTAGAGAACGGAGCACTGGGAGAGGCCTTGAACACACGGACAACTCCCCACACAATGAGCAATTCATTCACTCCAGGGAGGACCATTCCTCAGGCTGGCAGGGTGCCCAGGGCTGAGTGTACAGCTGGTGATGAGACGAGTGGTCGTTCTACCAGCTCCTGTGTGAGATCTCGGGGTAAAGCGTTTGACCCCTGGGCTGTCTAACTTCCTCACCTCACCTTTATAATGGAGGTGGGGCCAGCAGGTGGTGTGGTGGAAAAGGTGCTAGACTCCCACATGGCTGACCACGATTCGACTCCTGGACCTGGTGGCTTGAACATAATGGCAGACACATGTGTGTGCATGCCCCAAATCCTGCGAGAATAGAGAAGGAATTACAGTGTGGCCATCTCCCCGAAGAGTGACTTCTCACTTTCCCCCTCACTGTCTCTCTCTGGCTAGCACATGCTCCCTATTGCAAATAAAATAAATACAATAAAATACAATAAAATGGAGGTGATTCAGGTCAGCAGGTGGCACGGTGGTTAAGGTGCTTAAATCCCTCATGGCTGACTCTGTGCTACAAGTCCCAGACCTAACGGCTTGAAAAACACCCTGGGTGCATATGCATATGTGCCCCAAATCCTAAGAGGAGAATGGAGAAGGGATTGTGGTGTGGCCATTTCCTCAGAGGGTGACTTTTCACTTTCTCTCTCTCTCAGTCTTTCTAGTGAGCACACAAGCCCTATAGCAGAAAACTAAAAAGTAATAAATAAAATGGAGGGGACTCTTGATCGAGTTACATCAGTGTTGTGAGAATCAAGTAACATATTCTATGTGAAGATAAATTTGTTGCAAAAATGCTCACAAAGTGTCCCTACATGTGAACACTCCCCTTTCAACAATGCACCTGGGTAAGACACGTGCAGCCGGATTATCTTTGCCACCACTTTTTCTCATACAGAACAGCAGCCATTTTCCTATTCCTTTCCTTTTTCTTTATTTTTAAATCATTATTTTATTTAACTTTATTTATTTATTTATTTTAATTTGACTAGAGAGGGACAGAGTGAGAGCGAGCGAGAGAGAGAAAGTGAGAAAGCAAGCCACCAGGTCCGGGACTCAAACTGCAGTTGGCCATGTGGGAGACCAGAATCTTTAATCACTATGCCACCTGCCAGCCCCCCTTTTCTTCTCTTTCTTTCTTTTTTTTTAAAGAATTATTTATTCAATTTTTTATTTATTTTAATTTGATCAGAGAGAGACAGAGAGAGAGAGAGAGAGAGGAAAAGTGAGAGAAAGCAAGCCACCAGGTCTGGAACTTGAACCGTGGTCAGCCATGTGGGAGTGTCCAGCACCTTAACCACCATGCCACCTGCTGGTCCCCCTTTTTTTTTTTCCAGAGAGGTTTTTTTTGCTACATGCGCTCACCAGACAGAGAGAGACAGAGAGACAGAAAGCGAGAAATCACCCCCCAGGGAGGATGGCCACGCCGCAATCCCTTCTCCTCCATTCTCCTCTCAGGATCTTGGACACGCATGGACACGCGCCCGGCATGAGTTTTAAGCCACCGGGTCCAGGACGCGAACTGCGGTCAACTACATGGGAGTCCAGCGATGTAGCCATTACGCTAACTGCTGGTCCCCCTCCCTTTTTTTTTTTTAATACAGGGTCTGTCTATATCAGGATTCCCCTGCCTCAGCCTCCCAGCTAGGACCACAGGTTTTTCAGACAGGGTCTCTATATTGCCAGGCCGGCCTCGCGCTCACGTCCTCCTGCATCAGCTTCCCTGAGTTGCCCACATTCCACGTGTGCACACTGCACCCAGCCTCTACAGTAAGCAGGAATCAGAACCCATTCCCATGTGGTCCAGCTTGCAGAGTACAGAGCCTTAGTGGTGTGTGCTGCCATGGCTGGGTCCTTTTTGTTCCTTTAGTTTCTATCCCTTTTGTCAGAGATAAGAGAGACACATAAAGATCTCAGAGGGCAGATGACTCAGAGAGGGTCACACAGCCAAGAAAAAGAATCAAACTGCAATTCTTTCTTGGATGCTGGTTTAAAATGTTTCACTTCAAGTCCTCCAGTCACTGCTATTTTCTGTTTTAAATATTTTTTTTTTTGAGAGGTTTTTCGCTATAGGGCGCGTGCGCTCGCCAGACAGACAGAGAGAGACATAGAGACAGAAAGCGAGAAATCACCCCCCAGGGGGGATGGTCACGCCGCAATCCCTTCTCCTCCATTCTCCTCTCGGGATCTTGGGCACGCACGCACACATGCCCGGCATGAGTTGTAAGCTACCGGGTCCGAGACGCGAACCGCGGTCGACTACGTGGGAGTCCAGCGACATAGCCATTACGCTAACTGCTGGTTCCCGGTTTTAAATAATTTTTAATTAACACATAATGGTACCTATTTGTGGGGTCCAGTATGGTTTTCCAATATATGTATCCAATGTATAATGAGGAAATCAGGGCAGGAAACAGAGCCCCACCTCTGACATTTACCATTTCTTTCTGCTGTGAACATTTAAAATCCTCTCCTCCAGCTACATGGAAATATACATGGAATTGTCACCAACTACACTTACACTTTAGAACTCAGTCTATTTATTTACTTGTGTTCTTGTATCTGTTAACCAGGTCCTGTCTATTTCCCTTCCCTTCCCACCATTTCACCCCCCTTCCACGTAATAGAATCTTTTGGCTTCTGCTAATGAATGAGAACTTCTGGTATTGGTCTTTCAGTGTCTGGCTTTTTTTACCTAGCATAATGTGATCTTGATATTCTTTCATACCTTCCAGGTTTATCCATGTTGCCCCAAATAACAGTATTTCGTTCTTCTTTGTAGACAAGAATATTCCATTGTGTGTGCACCCCACATTTTCTTTGTCTATTCATCAGTCATTGAACAGTTAGGCTGGTTCTGTATCTTAGCTATTGCGAATGATGCAGCAATAAACAAGAGCGCAGCTATCCAGCGGACATTCTGATTTCATTTCTTTTGGGTATTCATCTCATGCACTGACATTTTCATTTTTTAAAAAAACTTTTCCCCCTCTCTTTTTTAAAAGAATTGTTTTATTTAACTTTGCTATTTGTTTTTAAAAATTTGTTCAGAGAGGGGCAGAATGAGAGAGAGAGAAGGCAAGCTCCTAGATCCAGGACTGAAACCAAGGTCAACCACGTGAGAATCCAGTACCCTTACCCACCATGCCAGCTGCTGGCCCCCCTTTTTTAAATAATTATTTTATTTGTATTTTATTTATCATTATTATCTTTTAAATTTGCTATAGGGCATGTGTACTCATCAGAGAGAGAGAGAGAAGGCAGAAAGCAAGCTGCCAGGTCCAGGACTAGAACCATGGTCAGCCATGTGGGAGTCCAGCACCTTAGCCCACCATGCTACCTGCTCGCTCCCTGCACTGACACTTTCTTATAGATTACTGACCTTAGATGCATGGCATAGATAACAGCCAGGGATCTGGACTTGCAGTGCCTGGGTTCATATTCTAGCTACACCACTTACTAGCGTGTGACCTGGGAAAGATCTTTCATGTTTCTGGGTGTGTAAAATGGAAGTAAGACTGCACATGGGGTTAGTAAGCAAGCAGGTTAATGCAAGGCACTCTGCTGCCTGAAACATAAGAAGTGCTTTGTGTTTGCCAATGCCACAGTCACTGCCCTAAACAATAGGCCCTCTATGTCCTCTGTCCATTCACATCAGCGGTTCAACCAACCACAAATCAAAAATGTGTGTGTGTTGCCCACCCCTCTGTATTGTAGCTAGACCAACCACGGTTGCATATGAACATGTACAGACTTTTTTCTTTGTCATTATTCCCTGAGTGATGCAGCATAACATTATTTATATAGCATTCCCATCGTGTGGTAAATAATCTAGAGACGATTCACGTACATAAAAGGACGTGCGTGGATTATGTGCAAATTCTGAGCCATTCTCTAGAAGGGACTCGCCTGTGGATGCTGGCGTGGAGGGGTGTCCTGGCACCAGTCCCTCTCAGACGTGAAGCAGCGACTGCGCTGAGTGTGTACTAGCCGCTAAATGGTGACGTAGTAACGTTCAACAATATGATGAAATGCGATGGCAGAATTTCCTTGAAATGATCATTCATTTGGAGAAAAGTTGGGATGGAAATAAAAGTCCCAAACCCATCTGTTAACTTGAAGTCTATGGAACTGGTGGCACTTCTGCCCCGACTGACCCCTTCAGCTCGAAACATTCCCTTGGCGCGGCAGAGGCCGTCACAGTGAGACAGCCGCGAAACCTTTCACCCTCCTCGACACAGCGCGGTCCACTCCGCGTGGATTCCGCACCCGCGGCTTCCCTTCAACCCTTTCCCTTTGGGCACCTCCCAGTGACGTCAAAGGCCGGCGCCGCGGCTTTCCGGGGCGAGCGCCGGCGCCTGAGCTCTGTGCGAACGGCACAGCGGTGCGGAGTGCTGGGCGCGCCTACCCTTGTGGGCTGTG
Source organism: Tupaia tana (assembly GCA_026018925.1). Classification (NCBI taxonomy): domain Eukaryota; kingdom Metazoa; phylum Chordata; class Mammalia; order Scandentia; family Tupaiidae; genus Tupaia; species Tupaia tana. The sequence continues at coordinate 211,609,249 of JAKSZU010000006.1, forward strand.
GGCTGGTCTCTGGTCTCTGGTCTCTCCGGCTGCGGCCGCGTGTCCAGCCCGACTCGTCCCTGAGCTGGGGACCATGAACCGCAGCCGCCAGGTGACGTGCGTGGCGTGGGTCCGCTGCGGCGTGGCCAAAGAGACGCCAGACAAGGTGAGGCCGGGTCGCCGGGAGGTAGGGGGGAGCGGCCTCTTTTCGGCGTGTTAGTCGTCAACCGGAACACCCGGCCTCTGCCTGGTGGGTGTGACTTGCCCCAACCAGAGCTGTGACTCCGAGGTCTGGGTCTCCTGGGCCTGCCGAGTCGGGGGCCGCGCCTCTTAAGGTCTCTCTACCTGCAAGCCCAGCTGCACACATATGGACCTCGCGGGCCGAGAGGGGATCGGGTGCTTCCTTGGGTGAGAGGTACAGCTTCACTCCCACCCCAGTGCATTTTCAGGAGTAACTGGGGAGAGCGCATGTGTGAAGACCCCACTCCCTGCTCGCTCATGTGCTCAGAGTAAGGATGAAAACGGTCCTTTTTCTTTTTTCTTTTTTTTCCTTTTGGAGAGGTTTTTGCTATGGGGCGCGTGTGCTCACCAGAAAGAGAGAGAGAGAGAGAGAGATAAAGCGAGAAGGATGGCCACGCCGCAATCCCTTCTCCTCCATTCTCCTCTCGGGATCCTGGGCACGCACAGACACACGCCCGGCGTGAGTTTAAGCCACCGTGTCCGGGACTCGAACCGCGGTCAACCACATGGGATCCAGCGAATAGCCATTATGCTAACTGCTGGTCGAAAAGCTGTCCTGAAACGCTGCTTGTGGAGGCTGCCCTGTCGTGAGTCTGGGGGCCAAATTAGGAATTATTTATCTCCAGATGAGACACTTTATGAAGGAAACACTTACAGGAGTTGGAAACTGAGCCTATAGGAGTTTACAATTACTCAAATTATTGGTCAGATCAGAGAGCTTTCTGCTGACCAAGCAGTGTGCAGTTTCCTGGTGTGGACATTCACAGAGCAGAGAAAGCCTTCTTTTGTGGAATTGACATGTGGGTCTGTAGTTTGATTTTATCTTGATGTTTCTTGAAGTTATTATAGCTTATGCTTGTTTGCAAATTTCTTTTCAGCTCAATGATTAATGATGATTTCCTTAAATATATTGTAATGAAATGTTTACTCTCTTATAGGTAGAGCTAAGTAAAGAAGAAGTAAAACGTCTCATTGCTGAGGCAAAGGAAAAATTACAGTAAGTTGAAGAAAGTTGATGTCTGCAGTGAAGTCCAAATGAAATGTAAACCTGAAATAATGAAGACTAGCTGCTCTTGTTATTGGAAGGTGCTATTAGGGCGATCTCTTTTTCTTTACTATTTTCATTTTTGTAGAGATGAAGGTGGCAGTGATGAAGAGGAGGCAGGCAGTCCTTCAGAAGATGGCATGCAGAGCGCACGCACCCAGGCACGACCAAGGGAGCCCCTGGAGGATGGCGACCCTGAGGACGACAGGACGCTAGATGATGATGAGCTGGCTGAGTACGACCTAGACAAATATGATGAGGATGACGACCCAGGTTAGAATTCAATTAGTCAGGTGGGTGTCCAGCACCCTAACCACCATGCCACCTGCTGGCCCTGATATATAAACTTTAAAAAAAAAAAAAAAATTGGGGGACTAGCAGGTGGCATGGTGGTTAAGGGCACTGGACTCCCACATGGTTGACTGTGGTTCGAGTCCCAGACCTGGGACTTGCTTTCTCACTTACTCTCTCTGTCTCTCTCTGGTCAAATCAAAATAAATAAATAAAGTTAAACAAAGTAATTTTTTTTTTTTAAAAAAAAAGACTAATCGTATTAACTGTCTAGTCTTGCGCTAAATTTTCTTGGGATGACAAGAAGGTTTTGTCATTTAAAATGGCACACAAGAAAGTCTTTTTTTTTTTTTTGGAGAGGTTTTTGCTATAGGGCGCGTGCACTCACCAGACAGAGAGAGAGAGACATAGAGACAGAAAGCAAGAAATCACCCCCCAGGGGATATGGCTATGCCGCAATCCCTTCTCCTCCATTCTCCTCTCGGCATCTTGGGCACGCACACACACGTGCCCGGCGTGAGTTCTAAGCCACCGGGTTCGGGACGCAAACCACGGTCAACTACGTAGGAGTCCAGCGACATAGCCATTACGCTAACTGCTGGTTCCCCACAAGAAAGTCTTACAGTAGTCATAATCAGATACTAAAACATGTCTATATGTTAGAGGTTCGTATTGAAATGTTGAGTGAAATATGCTCTGGGGGCCAGCAGGCAGCATAGTGGTTAAGGTGCTGGACTCCCACGTGGCTGATCTCTGTTGTAGTTCCATATGGCAACTTGAAACTCACACTGGCCCTGTGTGCCCATGTGCCCCAAATCCCAGGAGGAGAAGGGATTGCAGCGTGGTTATCCCACCAGGGATTTCTCACTTTCTCTCTCTCTTTTTCTCTGTCTCTCTGGTGAGCACATATGCCCTGTAGCAAAAAGTCATCCATAATAATATTAATAATACGCTCGCTAGGATTTGCTTTGAAAATCCCCAAAGATTGGGGCAGAACAGTACAAAAACAATGGGGCATGTTCGAGCATTCAGCAAGCCTTCGTTTTTCCAAGTTTTATGTTAGACTCATACAGTATTTCCACTTTTAGCTTCTTAAGGCACATCAGCAGATCAACAGTTCTAAGGACACTAGAATAGCAACCTCGTTTACTCTTTGAAACCTGCGTTTCTCCATTTTATCTGATCAGACAACCCTTATTTGTTCTGTTTTGATTTCAGCATTTCAGGGTCATTTTATTTCCAGGTCCTCAAGGCTGTCTTTCTGTAACCTTGACCATGATTGCAAAGAGCAAGCTAGAGAATCTGAGTGGAATCCTAATAGTTTATGAAAGGGTTCAGTTTTCTTTAGTATTTTTATTAATATTGTGAATTCCAAGGTCAAGTATAAATGTGTTTGAAATTCCTGCTCATTGTTTCCTTTCCCGAATGTGGATGATCTTGAGCTAGTTATAAAATAAATATCTGGGGCCTACAGGTGGCGTGGTGGATAAAGATGCTGGATTCCCACATGGCTGACTGCTGTTCTAGTCTCAGACCTGGTGGCTTGAAAATCACAACAGATAAAAATAAATAAATAAATGTATAAATTAAAATAAAATAAAATGCTGGATCTATTATAGGACCAGAAAGAGAGATATAAGAAGAAATATTGTCAAGATGGGTGTTTTATTCATTTTGGTTCATGAATTCTTATTACAGATGCTGAGACTCTCGGTGAATCTCTCTTGGGTCTTACAGTCTACGGGAGTAATGATCAAGATCCTTACGTGACCCTGAAAGACACGGTAAATATTGTTAATGCTTTTCTTATTATACTCGTACATGTGTGAAAAACCTTACTGGACACCCGTTTTTAGCCAATGACTTTTTTCTTTTCCACTTAGGAACAGTATGAACGCGAGGACTTCTTAATTAAGCCAGGTGACAATCTCATAGTTTGTGGCCGAGCTGAACAAGACCAGTGCAATTTAGAGGTGCATGGTGAGTGAGTGAGAAAAAACCCTTACTGAAGAGTTGTCTCCAGGTGATATTAAAATAATCACTAATAGTTACTGCTGTGAATTTTCAGGTGCCAGGTCCTGTATACCTCTCTGAAGTGTGGTGCATAGTCAAACTACACAGCCTTCCAGCACCCTAGCTATTGCTCTGGCTTGTGTAGTGCCATACGTCACTTTGGTACCTAACTTTTTTCCAAGGATTATTTAATTTTATTTATTCGTTAACTTATTTTAATTTGACCAAAGAGAGACACACAGACAGATAGAGAAAGAGAGAGACGGAAAGTGAGAAAGCAAGCTACCAGGTCCAGAACTTGAACAGTGGTCAGCCATGTAGGAGTGTCCAGCACCTTAACCACTGTGCCACCTGCTGGTCCCGGTGCCTAACTTTTTTCTTATGGAAATATTTGCAATTCCATTATACTGAGGTAGTAACTTTTTTTTTTTTTTATAGCTTTTTGTTTTTGTTTTTAAGAGAGATTTTTGTTATAAGGTGCATGCGTTTGTCAGCGACAGAGACAGAAAGTGAGAAGTCATCCCCCAGTGGGTATGGCCACACCTCTGTCCCTTCTCCATTCTCCTTTAGGGATCTTGGATACTCACATATGTGGCAAGAGTTTCAAGCCTCTGGGTCTGACACTCGAGCCACGTTCAGCCATGTGGGAGTCCACCAATATAACCATTATGCCATCTTCCGGTCTCCCTGTAATAGTTTCTTTCTTGTCCTGATTCGTTTTTCTTTATATGTTTAAGATTTAGATAGATGGGTTTTTATCCTGTTTTTGTTTTCTGCAGAGTTGTTTGAGGATCTTACTTTTACAAAACATTTTCTCTTCTTCATGGAATTCAGCACAAAGAGCCACACTTCTCTTTTGGAATTAGAACATCTTGGTCACCTTCAGGGGACATTTGTGCCAAACCCAGAGCTAAATGCTTTACAGTAATCTGAAGAAGGCATTGACTTGAATTTTTAAATTAGATTTTTTTTTTATGTACCAGAGGGCATATGTGCTTTCAAGGGGGTGGGGATGAGAAAGCACCCCCCATCGAGTATGGTCATACCACAACCCCGTCTCCATCTCCCTCATTTTGGGATTTGGGGCACGCGTGCACACATGCCTGACATGTTTCTCAAACTTCCAGTTCTGGTACTCAGGCTGCCCTGTTGGGCCATGTGGGATCCAGCTGCCTTTATCCCCATGCCACAGAGTGGCCCCTAAATACAGATATTTTTTAATGTTGATATTTATTAATTTAATAGTGTTCAATTATTTTGAATGACTTGCCTCACACTTCAGTATTTTTTATGTGAAATTCATCTTATTTTTATACTAAAAATAGACCTTCAAGCTGTGTGGAATTCTCTGCCTCCAGATTTTCCCCTTGGTTCTTTCCTTACTACAGCCTCTGCAGATATCCTCAGACAAGTCCATCTCTGCCCGGCACACTCCTCCCACAACTGTCTTCTGTTCATTTGTCTTGCAGCTTTAAAGAGAGGGAGATTATTAGGTAGTTAAAGCATTTTGATAAGTAAAGATGGCTGTACCATTTGAAAAGCTGAAACCTTTAGGCTTAATGTTTATTGGCTTCCAGGTTGCTTCATAGCTAGTCCATTTATTAGTTTGGAGTTCCATAACTTTGTATTCTATAAGGCTGCCTAAGGGAAGCATTTCAGTTAAGCCAGGTTTACTCTGGCTCATTGTGATCTACTTATTGGTTCTTTAAAAAACTTTACATAGGGGCCAGCAGGTGGCATTGTGGTTAAGGCGCTGGACTCCCACATGGCAGACTGATTTAAGTCCCAGACCTGGCAGCTTGCTTTCTCACTTTCCTTTTCTCTTTTTCTGTCTTTTCTCTGGTGAGCACACATGCCCTATGGCAATTAAAAAAAATAATAATAGTAATAATAAATAAAATGATTGAAATTATTCTTGAATACAGATCTGCTGGACAATTTAGAAATCCTCTCCAAACCCAAATAATAAAGTGTATCTAATAATGACTTAACTTAGAAGAACGTGGAGGGGGCCAGCAGGTAGCATGGTGGTTAAGGTGCTGGACTCCCACATGGCCGACTGTGGTTCGAGCCCTAGACCTGGCAGCTTGTTTTCTCACTTTCTCTCTCGCTCTCCTCTGGTCAAATTAAAGTAAATGAATAAAATACAGTTAAATAAAATAATTCTTTTCTTAAAAAAGAAGAATAATTTCAAAATTGCATTCTTTTTTTTGGAAAACTTATTTATTTAATTTTATTCATTCATTCATGTATTTTAATTTGACCAGAGACAGAGAGGGAAAGGAAAAGTGAGAAAGCAAGCCACCAGGTCCGGGACTTGAACCATGGTTGACCATGTAGGAGTGTCCAGCGCCTTAGTCACCATGCTACCTGCTAGTCCCCAAAACTGCATTCTAAAGCTGATCTGAATGTTGATCTAATATGGTTAAAGAAAAGTCAGTTTTAAAATATTGTCATAGCATGGGAGTGTTGAGCTGCATTGTGTAAAATCCTTGGTTCTCTGGGTCCAGATCACTAAAACTAGAGACCTGTCCCTAGGCGCAAAATAAAAAAAACATATCCATAATAAAAGTAGGTAGAAAAGAGAATTTAATAGGGAAGAAAGATTTTAGAAAAGTACACCCAAAAGACTTTTAGGCGGGCAGGTTGCTAGGTAGCAACTGCCACCTTTGGGACTGGTTTAGGTGTCATTTTTATTGAGAGGTGATAATAAATATTTAACAGTGGGAGGTCTGTCATACTATCTGTGTCCTTTGAACTGTGAGCTTCTTCCAGCACTTGCACAGCTCTCTCACAGGTGAAGAATTTGAGGAATTTTATTACCTAACTGTAACGCCCAGTGTGAGCTGGGATGATAAGTGCATCCTAATTAGGATAAACTGCCTGCCCAATTAGCTTAGTGCCCCAGTGGGAATCAGGATGTTGACCAAAATGTCTGGTTGGGTCTTTTTTTATTTATGAGGAATGATAAGAGAGAAATTTACCATCATCCCTATGTGTCTTCCTCAGGTACCAAGGAAGAAAAATGATATTTGCCTCACCTTCCCGGCACCAGAGCTGGGTGGGAAGAAGGCATTTCATAGAGGGTCTGGTTGTAACTCCTGATAAATTGTGATTGATGCGACACGTGTCCTGCTATTGTCTTAGGGTGGGCTGCTCATTACTGGCTAACTGCCTACCACAGTATCATCAGTTTTATTTAAAATGTAAGTTAAGTACAGTGAGTGTGGTTGAGGTTTTTTGTAGCACCATTTACGCAGGGAGTTGGGATGATCAGGCCCAATTCTAGTGCCCGTCTCGGGGCCACAAGCTGACTACTTCCTTGTCTCACATTCACAAAGAATTAGAGATGCAAGTGGAGTATATTGAGAGAAGGGAAGGAAAAAGGTAGAACTCCCAAGCTGGAGGAGTCTCAGAATGAGTTGCCACCTGGTGGTCTGGGTCTCAGGTTTATATCCTAGCTGAGAGACCCCGGCGTGCATCTTTGTGATAGAGGTCACATGTGGGCTGTTAATTTGGGGAAAACTGTTATTTCCCTTAACTTTGAAGGCTCAAAAACTGTTAATTTAGAATTCCATTGCCCCTATGCCAAGAAGTCGCCTTCAGGTTTCTGTGAAAAGAAAAGCTGCATTGTCTTTGTGCTCTGGGCTGTGACAGTTGGTCTCTGGTTTTTGTCTAATTAAGTCTCATCAAAGAGTCATGAATTTTTTAGAAGCAATATCTGCATATGTATAGGTCAAAGGAACACGTCTCTATGAAGAAAAAGAGGAAAAAAAAGCTAACTTAAACCAGCTGCTCAGCGTGGCAGACTGGCTGTCCTCTGGGGTCCCGGGGCTGTCTGTTTTGAATATGCATTCTCCTCATAGACCACAGTGGTGGAAGGACGTTATAAGAGATCTGTTATGGAAGCAGAGTCTTTCACTGTATAATTCTTAAAGGATTTCTTAGCTATTGATGTTAATATTTTTTGTTCCTAAACATCATACAGTAACTGAATGTTAAAGAGCTAACTGTTCATTGCCATCATATGCCCACAGGGTATCCTCGAAAGCTTAGTTTGTTTACATTGTTGGCCTTCGTAAATGTGGATTTTGGTTTGGTTTTGGTTTTGTTTGTTTTAGCATGAGAGAGAGAAGAGGTATCTTTGACAGGATCTTGCCCTGTCACAGCTCTCCTGCTCTAGCCCCTCATTAGCTAGATCACATCCCTCCCCTGTGCACTTAGGTCGGTCAGAGGAACTGAACCCAGGCTTGCCACTCAGCTCCAGCATCACACTGCAGTGCCCTGCTGCACGTGCCACCGTGCCTGGGCTCTTCATAAACTTTTTATTAAATATTAAAGAAGGGCAGTTTGTTTATTTTGCCTCTTTTTTTATTGCCAGAGGACTATGTGTTCACCAGAGAGAAAGAAAACACACCCCAGTGGGGCATGGTCATTCCGCAATCCTTTTTCCACTCTTTCTCCATCCCTCAGGGTTTCAGTCAAACATGCACACACACCTGACATGTTTTTACAGCTGCTGGGGTGGGATCCAGTCCATAACTGGCTGCGTGAGACCTGGCTCCTTATGCACCTTTCTTAACCACTGCTACGTGGCCAGCCCAAGAGTAAATTTTAACAAGCACTTAGTTTTCTAAATATGAATGATTTCTCTCCAATGTTATCTTTTTCTTTGTTCTTTTAAGTACTTCTTGCAGAGGTCTTGTGAGTTATTTTCTGAGAAATAAATTTATCTGGCTAGTACGTAGGTAGAGGATCTGTCAGTGTTCATGTCCGCCTTTGGGGCATGCCAGATCACTGGACTGTATCAGACATGCAGAATTTCTGCTTCGCAGTAATGACCTTAGAATCTCCTTTAGAGCCTTCACTGCACATTATGACTCCCATTGGTTTAATAGGAGGAGTCTGTTCTTTTGAGTTGGACATGATTACTGAAGACTCTTACTCTGATATAATAAGGTCTCTCTTCCCAATCTGTTTCAGTTTATAATCAAGAAGAAGACTCCTTCTATGTACACCATGACATACTCCTATCTGCATATCCTCTGAGTGTGGAATGGCTGAATTTCGATCCCAGCCCAGATGATTCTACTGGTAATTGGAAACCTTAAGGTTGCTCAGTGGTTCTTGGTCATGTGTGTTTTTTCCTAGCTGCATAAATTATGTATTCTGTATGAGTGTTTTCATGAATTGTTGCCAGTATGTTATGAAGTTGCTGCTATTTTATGAAGTTATAGTTAGATGATTCTTAACACACCATCACTTAACTGCTTGGGGTCTGTTTATCTGCAGACCTTCCTACTACTTACTGACTGACTTATTTTTACACTCAATCACTGTGTCCTTACAGCATACAAAATGAATTTTCTCAGCATAAATACACTATATATTAGTCCAAAGATATTACCATGCACATTATGATCAATAGATAATTTCCATTTTTGTGTCACTTAAATGTGTGTTACTTCTTCCTTTTTTCCCTTTTCCCCTTGATTCTCTCCCTCTCATCCTACCCCCTTGCCCACGCTCTTCCCACAGTTGTCTTTAGTATCCACAGTTGCTCTCCATGTCTTTACACCTTCCAGTGTTTGAGGTTCTGCCATAAGATGTTGCTCTTCTTTTTTTTGCAATTGTAAGAATACTCTTTCCTCCTGTAGGAAATTACATTGCTGTGGGAAACATGACCCCTGTTATTGAAGTGTGGGATCTTGATATAGTGGACTCTTTAGAGCCAGTCTTCACACTTGGAAGTAAGCTTTCAAAAAAGAAGAAAAAGAAGGGAAAGAAGGTATGGAAGTTAATAGCTGTTTAAACTCTAATGACAAATGGTGATAAGTTTACTGGGAGGTGTTGGAGGATAAGAACACACATTTCCATTGAAATGTTATTTTATTTTTAGGAATTATTTAAATTTTTTATCATTATTATTTAATTTGCTGTAGTGCATGTGTGCTTTACCAGAGAGAGAATGTTGGGGGTGGCGGGGGAGTAAGAAAGCGAGCCAACAGAGTTGACCATGTGGAAGTCCAGCACCCTAATCATTATGCCACCTGCTGGCCCAGCATGTTTTGTTTTTTTTTTCCCCCATACAAAACAAAGATTCTCAGCCTGGCTCCATAGCCTAGTGGTTAAGGGAGCCGGATCTCACATGGCTGACTATGACTCAAATCCTGGCCCTCGCAGTTTGAGAAACATGCTGGTCATGTGTGCATTTGTACCCAAAATCTCACCAGCATGGAGAATTGGAGGGAAAGGATTCTGATATGACCATACCCCATGGGATATGCTTTCTCCCCCTCCCTTCCTGTCTTCTTTTCCTGGCTACTGCACACAATCTCTGGCGATTAAAAAAAATAATATATATGTGTGTGTGTATATATATATATATATATATATATATATAGAGAGAGAGAGAGAGAGAGAGAGAAACTATATATGGTATATATGGTAATTTAAAAATTTTTATTTAGCCTCTAGTGGGTCAAATGTTAACTATTCATGCTTTAATTCTTGTACCTTTTAAAAAGGACTGTTAGAGTTTTTTTGTAAGTGATATTACAAATATCAATATCAAATAACAGTGTTTATAGATTTATAGCATCTACATTAAGAACTACTGTAATGTCTTCTCTAAAGAATATTTATCATAGGGGCCAGCAGGTGATGTGGTAGTTAAGGTGCTGATCTCCCACATAGTCGACCACAGTTCGAGTCCTGGACCTGGTGACTTGAAAATCACACTGGGCATGTGTGTACACACATGCCCAAGATCCCAAGAGGAGAAGGGACTATGGCATGGCCATCTCCTCTGCAGGACAATTACTTACTTTTCCTCTGTCTCCTGCAAGTGCATGTACCCTATGGCAAAACCTTAAAAAAAAAGAAAATATTTATCATAGGTTATCAAAAGTGACAGGGAGACAGGTCTGGTTTGCGCTAGATCAAAACAGTCACCTTAAGGTTTAAATTATCTTGCAGATTAACATACAATTTTATGATGGGGAACTTTAACACAAAAAAATAATTATTGCAGAGTTCTTCAGCAGAAGGGCACACTGATGCTGTCCTTGACCTTTCCTGGAATAAACTAATCAGGTAAAAAATAAAATTGGATGATTATTGAAGATTATAACCTTTTGATTGCACCTCATGCTTCTCCACCTGTCTCTATTTCATGTGTCGCATGGCTTGTGTCCATTCTACCTTCCTTTCCTCCAGTGTACACTGCTCTGCTGTCTTTCACAAACTGTGTCTTCGGGGTTCATCCATGTTTGTAATATATGTCAGTGTCGGCGTCCACCCCAGGGCTTGGGTCTAGCTGAATCATGATCAGAAGGCTACTGGTGAGGAAGAGAAAGAGGACGAGAACGAGAAAGCCCTCCATCTTGGGAGGACTGGGGAATTGGAAAAGAATGAGACAAAGAGACAGAGTAGAAGTGGACACAGGCAGCCTGAGCCTAGGTAGCCCAAGCAACTTGTGCCGCAGCTGAGCTGCTGCTTGAGCTACTTGAGCCAACCAGACAAACTGGGCCTCTTTATTTATAGTACAAGGAGACATTACACATATATGTTTCATGACACTTCATAGATTGGTTGCCAGGTTATAGACAATAAGAAGCAGTTACCAAATCTACAAGGGCTTAGTCATACTGGGCCAGGTGTATCCCTTGGTGATAATCCCATCAAGAGAAAGTCTCATCTTTTCTAATGCAGAGAAACTTAGCTGTTAGGTGTGGGGAAGAAGTTGTTTAACTTCTCCATAAGGAGTGTACCACCACACCCAGAGAAGGCTAAAGAACCTTTCAGATTCTGAGCAGGGATTGGACTTTGCTAATTGGGGTCAAGATGTTTTTTGAAGTCCATCAGATGTGTCTGTTGGAATGCCCCTAGCAATTTCCACCCTTGCTCTGTCTGCAGCGAAGGTCAAGGAAAAGACAAGTTACAAGGTTCTGCCAAACCCCAAAAGGACAGGTGGTATTTGCTCAGAGCATGTCCCCATACCTCAGGTTCTCTCTCTAAACGTGTCCCCACATGTCAGTTTCCTTGTATTCCCCACAGCACCTGCAGGTGTCATTACATGTTTGGTGACCAAGTAACCTCTCCACGATCACCACTGGAAAACATCAGCATGTACACAGTGCCAGTATGCAGGAAGATCACGTGTTTCTTGCAATAGATGTTTTTCTCACTTACTTAGTTTTCACATCTCGTTCATGTATTCTTGTATTCTTTTTTTTTTTATTATGATATGTATAACATAAAATTGGCCACTTTAAGTGTAGAGTTTATATTCACATTGTTACGCAACCGTCACTACCATCCATATCCAGAACTTTTTAATCCTCCCAAACTGAAAATCTTTAGTCAGTAAACACGTAACTCCCTATTCTTCCCTCCTCCAACTCTGGCAATATTCACTCTCCCTTCTGTCTATTAATTTGACTACTCTAACAACTTCATATTAGTGGAATCATTCAGTGTTTGTCTGTGACTCACTTATTTCACAAACTGTGTCTTCAGGGTTCATCCATGTTGTAATATGTGTCAGTTTCCCTTTTTTTTTTTTTTTTTTTTTTGGGGGGGGGAGGTTTTTCGCTATAGGGCGCTTGCGCTCGCCAGACAGAGAGAGACATAGAGACAGAAAGCGAGAAATCACCCCCCAGGGGGGATGGTCATGCCGCAATCCCTTCTCCTCCATTCTCCTCTCGGGATCTTGGGCACGCACGCACACGCGCCCGGCGTGAGTTTTAAGCAACCGGGTCCGGGACTCAAACCGTGGTCGACTACGTGGGAGTCCAGCGACATAGCCATTACGCTAACTGCTGGTTCCCTCAGTTTCCCTTTTTGTAAGGATAAATCGTATTCATTGTCCATATACCGCATTTTGTTTACCCATTCATCTGTCAGTGAACACAGGGTGCTGCCACCTTTTGGCAATTGCGAATAATGCTGTTATGAGCATAGGTACACAAATAATCTGTAAGTTCTTGCTTTCAGTTCTTTTGGGTGTTTACCTAAAATTGTTATTGTTGGATCTTATGGCAATTCTAGCTTTTTTTTGAGGAGCCACTATACCGTTTTCCATAGTGCCTGTACCATTTTACATTCTGTCCAACAGTGCACAAAAGGGCTCCAGTTTCTCCATCATCTCCCAAAACTTGTTATTTTTGTTTTTTTGGTAACAGCCATCCTAATCAGTGTGAGTAGTATCTTGTGGTTTTGATTTGCTTTTTTTAGTAATTAATGATGTTGAGCATCATTGTCCTTATTGGTCATTTGTGTGTCTTTTTTTATAGAAATGCTATTCAAATCCTTTGACTAATTTTTAATTGTTTAGTATTGAGTTGTAGGAGTTCTTTATATATTCTACATATTAACGCCTATCAGATAATATGATTTACAAACATTTCTCCCATCTGGGATCTTCTTTTCAATTTCTTGATGGTATAATTTGCAGCAAAAACAAATTTATATTGATGTCTAATTTGTCTATTTATTTTGTTATTTGTTTTTTTAAGTCTCTGATCCCATTTTGAGGGTTTTTTTTTTAAAAAATATGGTGTGAGGAGACTAGCAGTTGGTGTAATAGCTATGTTGCTTGACTCCCATGTAGTTGACCGTGTTTCAAGTCCTGGACCTCGTGGCTTAAACTCACGCCAGGTGCATGTGCATGTGCGTGTGTGCCCAAGATCCCAAGAGGAGAATAGAGGAGAAGGGATTGCGGCATGGCTATCCCCCTTGGGGGTGATTTCTCACTTTCTGTCTCTCTGTCTTTCTCCATCTTTCTGGAGAGCACACACGCCCTATAGCAAAAACCTCTCAAAAAAACAAAAGTGAAAATATGGTGTGAGGTAGGGGTCCAGCTTTATTCTTTTTAATCAGGATATCCAGTTCTTCTTGAACCTCTGGGTTTTTGTGAGAGATTTTTGGCTATAGGGCAGTGAGATAGAGACAGAAAGAGAGAAATCACCCCCAGGGGGGATGGCCATGCCACAATCGCTTCTTCTCCACTCTGCTCTTGGGATTTTGGGCATGCACACACCCCAGTGTGAGTTTTAAGGTACTGGGTCCAAAACTCAAACTGTGGTCAATTACATAAGAGTCCAGCAACATAATCATTTCACCATCTTCTGATCCCTCCGTGCACCATTTTTTGAAATAACTGTTTTTCCCCTGTTGAATATTTCATGTCTTGGCACCTTTATCAAAAAATCAGTGCACCCACACCCACAAAAAAAAAATCTGTGGGATGAGCAGGTGATGTACCAGTTACATCACTGGATTCCCACGTAGTCAGCCATGGTTCGAACCCCAGACCCAGCAGTTTAAAAACTCAAACCTGGCATGTGTGTATGCATGCCCATATTCCTGAGAGGAAAATTGACGAGAAGGGATTGTGGCGTGATCTGGGGGGTAATTTCTTGCTTTTTATCTCTCTGTTTCTCCCTGTCTCTCTGGCAAGTATGCATGCCCTGTAGCAAAATCTCTCCAAAAAGGGAAGACAGTAATAATAATAATCAGTGACATGGCTCATGGTCTGGTGATTGAGGCAGCTAGATCCCATATGGCCTACCACATAGTTCGAATCCTGGCCCCAGCAGCTCAAAAAACATGCCATGCATGTTTTCATGTATTCCCAAAATCCCAGCAGAGTAGAGAAATCAGAGGGAAAGGGATTGAACATGACCATGTCCCTTCAAGGATTGTTTCCTCCCTCTCCATTTCTCTCTGCCTCTGGTGAGTGCATGTGCTTTATGACTAATTTAAAAGTAAATATCATACATACAGGTTTATTTCTGGACTCGATTCTTTTTCATTAATCTGTATGTTTGTCCTTAGTACCACTTTGTTTTGATTACTGTAGCTTTTCAGTAATTTTGAAATCAGGAGTATGAGCTTTCCAACTTTTCCTCCTCTTTTTAGCTATTCTGAGTCCCCTTTTATTTCCTATAAATTTTTAAATTGACTCATCACCTACTGAAAAAGGGAGGGGCAGCAGGTGGCATAGTGGTGAAGGTGCTGGACTCCCACATAGCCAACGGTGGTTCGAGTCTCAGATCTAGCAACTTGAAGCTCAACACCTGGCACATGTAAGAGCATGCCCAAAATCCCAAGAGGAGAAGGGATTGAGGTGTGGCCATGTCCCCTCAGGTAGTGATTTCTCACTTTCTCTTTTCACCTCTCTCTCTCTCTCTCTGTCACTGTTTGGTGAGTGCATATGCCCTTTAGCAAAAATCTCTCTTTAAAAAAAATGCCAGGGACCAGCAGATGGCATGGCGGTTATATCACTGAAATCCCACATGGCCAATTGCAGTTTGAGTCCCAGACCTGGTGGCTTAAGAATCATGCTGGGTGCGTGTGCATGCGTGCTCAAGATCCTGGGAGGAGATGGGACCAGCAGTTAACAAAATGGCTATGTCGCTGGACTCCCACATAGTCTACTGCGGTTCACATCCCGGACCCGGTGGCTTAAAACTCACACCGGGCGCGTGTGCATGCGTGCCCAAGATCCCGAGAGGAGAATGGAGGAGAAGGGATTGCGGCCTGGCCATCCCCCCTGGGGGGTGATTTCTTGCTTTCTGTCTCTCTGTCTCTCTCTGTCCGACGAGCGCACGCGTCCTATAGCGAAAACCTCTCCGGAAAAAAAAAAAGATCCTGGGAGGAGAATGGAGAAGGGATTGTGGAGTGGCCATCCTCCCTGGGGGGTGATTTCTCACTTCCCTCTCACTGTGTGTGTGTGTGTGTGTGTGTGTGTGTGTGTGTCCTCTCACCAGGGGCACATGTGCCCTAAAGCAAAAGAAAATAAAAAGTCAGTCAGCTGAGCCTTTAGAAGGGATAGGTTGAATCTGTCACTCAGTGTGTAGCTCAGTCTGCAGATGTAGTGTTTCCATCTTAACAATATTAAGTCTTCCAATATACGAACATAGGGTATTTTTCTGCTTATTTGGATGTTGTTTCATTTCTTTCAACAATTTTTCATTGTTTTCAGTATTATATGTCTTGCATTTCTTTTGTTAAATTTATTCTTTTTGGTGCTCTTTTAAATGGAATTCTTTTCTTATATTTAATGTTCTTGATATTTAAAAGATTACTTGATTGTTTCTTTCCTTTCTCAGAAATGTGCTGGCAAGTGCATCAGCTGACAACACTGTGGTTCTGTGGGATATGTCCTTGGGGAAGCCAGCAGCTAGCCTGGCTGTACACACAGACAAGGTATGATGAATTAGCGGATAAAAGGGATTCTAATAAAAGTCTGGAACAAGTATTAGCTAAAAATCACCTTATACATTCATTTTGCGGTTTGCAAAATACTTTATATGCTATCTCATTGGCTCATCACAAAACCCCACATAATAGGTATTACGCCCACCTTGGAGAGACAAAAATAGATACAAAAAGATATAATGACTAGCAACGTAAGTGACCCCCCCATAGCATCTGTATAGAGGCTCCTGAAAAGGATGGGCTGTCAGTTCACGGTGATAAGAGATTTTACAGCTCTCTTACTGCAAAACTCCTCAGGGAGCTAATGCACATTGTGGGATTTTGGGAGCAAGTGGAGTTGCCCAGCTGTATTTTGACTACTTACTATTTTCTTCCAATTGTCTTTTTAACATTTGAGAGATGTAAGTATTCTGCCAAACACTATTTAGGGAATACTGTATTATGTCCTGAAGTGCCAGCCATTATGTAGAATTAGGGTTTGCCCTTTTGATTATGCAGTGCATTTATGTTTCTTTAAATAATACTGAATTTCGGGACCAGCAGATGGCGCAGCAGTTATGTCGCTGGATTCCTAGGTAGTTGACTGCGGACTCAGCAGCGTAAAACTCACACCAGGTGTGTGTGTGTGCATGCCCAGAATCTGAGAGGATGGAGGAGAAGGGATAGCAACATGGCCATCCCCTAGAGGGTGGTTTTTCACTTTCTGTCTGTCTCTCTAGCTGGTATATGTGCTCTATAGCAAAAATCTCTTTAAGTAAATAAATAAATAGTACTGAATTTCAAAGGGAAGGATTTGTAGACTTAGTTCTCAATGCATATTGGATCATTTTTTCAAAAGCAAGCAGACATAAATCTCTTCATTATTGTTCTTTTAGGTACAGACCCTGCAGTTTCATCCTTTTGAAGCACAGACTCTGATTTCTGGATCATATGATAAGTAAGAAAGAATTATTGCTACTCTGTTTTTATTCTTTTGAATTAAAAAAGTATCACTTGATGCTCAAACAAAATATATTACCAAGGTCACCTACATGTTTAAATTGCTGGCATTACTTCTTTCTCCATTTTTGCTCTAGTCCTTTCAGTCTGCAAAAAAGATTGTGGTTCTATCATAATAATGTAACTATGGGAACTAACAACTTTTTGATTTGTAGAGGGTATTTCATAGCAACAGCTAGAAATAAACCATCCCAAATTCAATGGCTTAAAGCATTTCTTTCTTATATATTTCAGAGGCTGAACTAATATAGGCCAGATTCAACAAGTAGCTCTGTTAATATTGGTTTGTTTAGGCTGGGCCGTGGGGACTTGACCAGCAGGATAGCTTACTTATATTCTCATTGCAAAGTCAGAAGCACAGAGATAACAAGGCCTCCTTAGACCTGGCTCAGAACTTGCACACTTGTGTTTCAGAATGGGGTGATATACTCTGTCTTTGTGGGAAGAACTCCCATGCTGCAGGACAGAGGGTATAGATATATAGGGAGAGGTGAGGAACTGGGACTACTCTAGTCATCCATGGGGGTTTCCCATCATATCTGGGCTCCGTTTTACATATTGAATCTGAAGATAGTACAGAAGCTAATAGACCAGAAGCCAACTTGCAGTCTTTAGCTTCTTTATCCTCTTGAAGAGTGAGATGTTTACATTTTTTGGTTGTGATTCATGCAGAATTATGAAAGTGTACCTTTGTACGTGCAGTGAGCAGTACAGTACAGCACAGTCGCTGCTTGTGGAGAGCAAAGTATGGCTAAGACATGCGTTATCTGGCTCAGAAGTTTATTAGAGAAGGAGAAATTAGACATTGTTTTGGACTTTTGAAAATACAGCAAATCCATCTTGCAAGTGGAGGGTTTGACTTGGAAATGGTCAAGGCCATTGTGACATCAGAGCCACCAGTGTCTTTAAAGGATAGGACAAGCACCCACCAATTAGTGAATGAGTTTCACTTATTTGAGAGCCTTCAAACAGGCTTTGAGTCATTGAATCATGACTTGCACAAGGCTGTTTTATTGCCATGTCATTATAAATAAACAAACAAATATAAAACCTACAGGAAAATAGAACTCTTAAGATGCTAACTGTGCCTGAACATGTCCAGGTCAGTGGCTTTGTATGACTGCCGAAGTCCAGATGAAAGCCATCGGATGTGGCGATTCAGCGGTCAGATTGAGAGAGTAACGTGGAACCACTTTTCACCTTGTCATTTTCTGGTAAGAATATACATGCTACTGTCTTGCTCTCCACGTAACTCATAACTTTATTTTTTAATTCCACAGTAGAATCTCTGAAAGACATTAAAAAGAAGAAAAAAATAGAGGCTTGAAAAATAAATAAATAGGGGTCAGCAGGTGGTGTGGTGGTTAAGGCGCCTGGACTCCCACATTGCTGACCGCAGTTCAAGTGCTGGATCTGGCAGCTTGCTTTCTCGCTTTCCTTCTCTCTTTTTCTCTCTCTGGTTAACTTCAAAAAATAAATAAATAATGACAAAATTAATAAAAAAATGATTCTTTTAAAAAGAAAGATGTGGACAGGAGCCAGCAGGAGTGTGGTGGTTAAGGCACTGGACTCCCGCATGGCCAACCATGGTTTGAGTCTCAGACCTGGCATCCACCACTGTGAATCCACATCTCTAACCTTATTCCACACCACCCACCACAGCTTCATACTCCTATCCAGCTGCTTCGGAGACATACCAGCTGAACTAGTCCATGTTAGTCACACTTAACTCATCTAAAAACAAATTTTGTATGTCTGTGGTAATTTCTGGCAAGCCCCACTGGGGAGTCAGACATACAGCTGATGTTCACTATGGTTCGTCCTGGCTATGCGTTACTAAATGTTATTGTCATGTAACATGATCTCATCTTTTATTCTTTCCAGGCCAGTACAGATGATGGCTTTGTATATAACTTGGATGCACGTTCAGATAAGCCTATTTTCACACTTAATGCACACAATGACGAAATCTCTGGTGAGCAAAATGGTGTTTCTGTCATTTCTTATTATGATAAAGTAAATCTGTATTTCAAAGTGAAGATCTCTGAACTAATCTTAATTTCCCGTAGGTCTTGATCTAAGCAGTCAAATCAAGGGCTGTCTTGTGACTGCATCAGCAGACAAGTATGTAAAGATCTGGGACATATTGGGAGACAGGCCCAGTCTAGTTCATTCTAGGGACATGAAAATGGTAAGAATTTCCTTGGTACCCTTGTTCTGTTTATTCTATTTCTCACCTGTATTGCTTATCTTTCTTTGTGAATCATGCATTAAAGAATTTGATGTGGGGACCAGCAGTTAGCGTCATGGCTATGTCGCTGAACTCCCATGTAGTCAACTGTGGTTTGAGTCCTGGACCCGGTGGCTTAAACTCAAACCAGGCGCGTGTGCATGCGTGCCCAAGATCCCAAGAAGAGAATGGAGGAGAAGGGATTGCAATGTGGCCATCCCCCCTGGGGGGTGATTTCTTGCTTTCTGTTTCTCTGTCTGTCTCTGTCTTTCTGGCGAGCACATGCGCCCTATAGCGAAAACCTCTCCACAAAAAAAAAAAAAAAGGTTTTGATGTGTTGGGGAAATTAATTTTGATCTTAATCAAATTTGGTGGGAGTCTGATTTAGAACAGTTTTAGGGCGATTTAGTAACTACATGGTTCTTTACTCATATGATTAGCAGTTGCTTGGTAAGAGTAAGAAGGATGGGGACCAGCAGGTTGCATGGTGGTTAACGTGCTGGAAACACCCACATGACTGACCACAGTTCAAATCCTAGACCTGGTTACTTGCTTTCTCACTTTCTCTCTCTCTCTCTGTCCCTCTAATTCTGGCTACACTGAGACTAATTACTATATACAGGTTTAGTATCATCTATTTCAACTTCTTGGGACCTGAAGTGTTTTAGATTTGGAATCTTTGCAGATTTTGGAAAATACATACTGAGATATCTTGGGGATGAGACCCAAGTCTAAATATGAAATTTATGTTTCATATACACCAAGTACATGCTACCTGAAGGGAATTTTATGCAATATTTTGGTTTTATTTATTTATTTATTTATTTATTTGGAGAAGTTTTTGCTATAGGGTGCGTGCTCTCGCCAGAGAGACAGAGACAGAGAGACAGAAAGCGAGAAATCACCCCCTGGGGGGGATGGCCACACCGCAATCCCTTCTCCATTCTCCTCTCGGGATCTTGGGCACACATGCACACACGCCTGGCGTGAGTTTTAAGCCACCGGGTCCGGGGCGTGAACCGCGGTCAGCTACATGGGAGTCCAGCGACATAGCCATTACACTAACTGCTGGTCCCTGCAATATTTTGTTTTGACTGCATCCTTCACATTAGGTCAGATCCATGGAATTTTCCACTTCTAGCATTCCCTAATAAATTTCTGTTGGTACTCCAAAAATGTTTGGAGCATTTCAGATTTAAGATTTAAGATGCTTAACCTGTAGTAGTGAAAAATTTAGAAGAAACTGAATTCCTTTGACAGTACTTACTGAGCATCTATTCTGTGTCAGACTGAGTTATATAGATTAGATTGTGGACAGAATAGAATACTACACATCTGTTCAAATTATGTGTGAGTTATACTTAAAAAAAGGCAGGTTACAGAAGCAATTTTTTTTCAGTCTTACCATACTACGTTTACATGCCTACTTGTTTAAATGCTTACACTAGAAATTTTATAAGCTTTATGAGGAATGCATATTATGAAAAAACTACACATGGGGGGGCTGGCAGGTGGCGGGCATAGTGGTTAAAGGTGCTGGATTCCCTTCTCCCTTTCCCTTTCTCTGTCTCTCTCTGGTTAAATTTTAAAATAATAATAACAAATGGAATTAAATAAGTAAATAATTTAAAAAACTACACATGGATTTTAAATCTAGCCAATAATATTCTAAAACAAATGATACTTTTTTCTTAAATTGCCCGGGGGTGTGTGCAGTCATGAGGCGGGGTTTGGAAGAGAAGAGGCATGGTGAGGAGCACGCTCCAGTGGTTCATGGTCACACTGCACTCCCATTTCCATTTCTCTATCTGTTGGGATTTGGGGCACGCATGCACACGTGCCTGATGTGTTTTTCAAGCTACTAGGGCCAGGATCTGAACATTAGTTAGCCATGTGGGATCCAACTCCTTTAACCACTAGGCTACAGGGCCAGCTCAAGAGTGGTAATCTTTGCTGAGAGATTTTTTTATTTTCTCTTGTGCTTATTTTCTGTAATAACGTGTGTTGCCTGGTAATAAAAGTATAAAATAAAAAAATGGAAAGTTTTAAGAATAGGGGGACCAGCTGGTGGCATAGTTGTTAAAAGGGCTAGATTCCACATGGCTGAGTACATGGTTCATGTCTCACACCCTGTGGCTTAGAAAACATGCTGGACTCGTGTGTGTATGCCCAAAATCCCAAGAGGAGAACAGAGAAGGGATGGTGGCGTGGCCATCTCCCCAAGGAGGTGTATTTTTTTCCTCTCTCTCTCCAGTGAGCATACATGCTCTATACCAAATTAAAAAAAAAATAAAGTTTAAGAATGAGGTGGACCTCATAGCTTGCTGGTTAAGGGAGCCAACTGCAGTTCAAATTCTGGCTCCAGCAGCTTGAAAAATATGACAGGGCAGGTGTACGCACAACCCCCAAATCCCAACAGGGTAGAATAGAGGAGGAACGTTTACAGCATGACCATGCATCATTGGGGGTGTTTTCTCCTACTCTTTCTCTCTGGTGAGCTCACGTGCTCTCTAGCAAATAAACAATTTTAAAGATGATTAGTGACCTCTGGTTTCATTGTCATTGTTAAGGAGAACTGAAGTTTCTGAGACTACATAGCAGATTAGATTAATTAGGAAACCCCTAATAGAATGATAGTGAAGATGACTTACCTGAGTGGTCAGAGCACTTGTCACAGAATGGCTGTGGTGGTGAACATGTCCAGCTCTCCGTGTAGTAACGTCCATTCCAGCTTGACCACGAGCTACCTTTGCAGAGTGCTTAAGAGAGATACCAGTGAGTTGTTCCTGAGGTACCAGTTAAATCATAGATTCGGAGAGAGACAGAGTCAGGATCTAGACATTAGGGCTTTCTGGAAAGACTGAAATCATAGACTTTGTGTTCTTTTTTCTAGGGAGTTCTCTTCTGTTCTTCATGTTGTCCTGATTTGCCATTTATTTATGCTTTTGGAGGTCAGAAAGAAGGGCTTCGGGTCTGGGATATAAGCACAGTATCTTCAGGTAAGAATCTATTGTTTCTTGCTCTTTCTGAATGAGTTCTGTAAGGGCTAACACAGAATGTGTGGTTAAAATATCTTAAATAACAAAGATAGATCCAGTGTTTATTCTGTAGTGTAGTCTGCATAAGAACTTGAGAAGGCCAGATGTAATTTGGAAATGCTCATGTTCACAAGTGTCCGTTGTCATACTTCAAGTGCAAATAATTAAAAAAAAAAAAAAACTTGAAAGATCTTTTGAGAAAGCCAGAAAAATAAATGTAGCTTGGTCTTAAAAAATAGCCTTCGGGACCAGCAGTTAGCGTAATGGCCCTGTCACTGGACTCCCATGTGGTCGAGCACGGTTCGAGTCCTGGACCCAGTGGCTTAAACTTACGCCAGGCACATGTGCGTGCGTACCCAAGACCCCAAGAGGAGAATGGAGAAGAAGGGATTGCAGCATGGCCATCCTCCCTGGGGGCGTGATTTCTCACTTTCTATCTCTCTGTCTCTGTTTGTCTGGCAAGTGCACACATCCTATAGCAAAAACCTCTCCAAAAAATAAATAAAATAGCCTTCCCAGGGGCCAGTAGGTAGTGTGGTTGGTGGTTTAGGCACTGGACTCCTGGCCAACCATGGTTTGAGTCCTGGACCTGGTGGTGTGCTTTCTCACTTTCTCTCTCTTTCTCTCTCTCTCTCATCAACTTACAAAATAATAATAATGGATAAAATAAAATAAATGTTTTAAAAAGCCTTCCTTCCCAGTTATCAATGTGAACACATCTCTTCTGACAACTAATTTCTAAAACTTTCTACTTTCTAAAACTCAACTTTCCTGAAGGGGCCACTCTCTTCTCTTAGTGGATCCTATCTGCTTATTACTTTGAGGTAGTCTGGTATCCTGTAAACACAAAGATAATATATCCCTACTGCATGACTACCTGAATCTTCCCTCCGCTGCAGAAGGATCCCAGATTTCTCTCTGGCTTACTCTGATTTGTGTGTGTATATGTATGGGTCCTAACTCCACGCTGGTTATGATATAGAAAAAGATGAAAAAAATAGGAAGCAATCAGAAGTAGATGATGGGAAGGGGAGTGTCATTGTACTAAGGAATGGGGATGTCTGTTATCAAGGCAGATCAGATAAATCCAGGACAAGACAAATAAAGTTAAAAAAAAAAGGATCATTTAAATGATTCACTTCATTCAAAGCATTAACCTAGATTTATGAGTTGGTTATTTACTTTACCATTACTTTAAGCACATTTTCATAAACAAAAGTTTTGTGCCAGAGTAGAGAACCTCGTTCATTTCTACATTATAGTCTCTTTTTGTTTTGTAGACTCTTAATGTCCTGATCCAGTAGTTTCTTAACTATTTATTTGTATTTTAGTAAATGAAGCATTTGGAAGACGGGAGAGGCTTGTTCTCAGCAATGCAAAAAATTCATCTATTAGTGGCCCTCTTGGGAGCAGGAGCTCAGACACACCAATGGAGTCTTAATGAAGATCAAGTAACATCTGCTTTGATTATCTTAACTCAGTTTTTTAAAGGTGGCCTAAAAGTGTTAACTGCAGCCATACAGAGCTACAGAAACAAAATTCATTTTCTACTGCCTGGAATTCACCTCTGGAACTGCAGTGGCAACACAGAGCTGGGCTTTGTGCTTACATTTCACATGGATGACATACACAGCTCTGGTTGCTTTTCTTACAAAGAATAATAAAATTTTTAAAAGTAATCTCTTAAACTTGCCATCTGTCATAGGTAATTTAGGTTTGTAAAATAAGTTACATAGTTTATGAAATTTTAAAAAGAGAAACTCCTGTAATCTGTAGAGGAAAAAAAATTGGGTTAGGCCTGGAAAGGTGATTTGGCTAAGATTGCTCAGGAAGTCATGAATACAGGCAGCTGCCCCTAGGACTCCACTTTTCTGTCCTCAAGTTAATGCTCAGTGCTACTCTTTGTAAAGTTGGTAAGTAAATTAAAAGTGACATGCTGCCTTTAATAGTATGGTATGTATTGTTATCAGAGAGAAGAGGCAAACTGTTCATTTACTCATTCTGAAACACTGAATGCTCAGCCTTGAGTAAGCTTGATTTTTAACTGGATTTGTTCCTGCTCTGACGTGCCAGGGTGAATCCTCTGGAAGATTCTACAGTTTTTCATACACAGTTTCTGGTATACCATCAAAAACTACCAAGCATACTAAGAAATAAGACCAAGATAGAAACAGACCTACGAGAAATTTACACATTGGACCTATATTGG
Source organism: Tupaia tana (assembly GCA_026018925.1). Lineage (NCBI taxonomy): Eukaryota > Metazoa > Chordata > Mammalia > Scandentia > Tupaiidae > Tupaia > Tupaia tana. Next base: position 211,633,518 of record JAKSZU010000006.1, read on the forward strand.
ACATTAGAACTTTTTTTTGTTTTGGAGAGGTTCCTGTTATAGGGCACGTGCACTCGCCAGAAAGACTGAGAGAGACAGAAAGCGAGAAATCACCCCTCGGGGGGATGGCTGTGCTGCAATCCCTTCTCCTCCTCTCTCTTCTCGGGATCTTGGGCACGCATACATACACACACACACACACACACACACACACACACACGGTGTGAGTTTTTTAAGCCACCAGGTCCAGGACTTGAACCGTGGTTGACTACATGGGAGTCCAACAACATAGCCATTACGCTAACTGCTGGTCCCTGGACATTAGAACTTTGAAATAGCCAGTATTGCTAAATCCAAGGGAAAATAAGATTGAATATATCATTAAACAACTGGGATCTTTAAAGAATCTAGAATGCAAATTCTAGAACTGAAATATTATGGGATTAATGACAACACAGCTGAATAAGGATTAATAATTTGAGGATAGATCAATAGGAACTCCACACTAAGGACAAAGAGAAAACTTTAAAAAACAAGATACATACCAAACACGGTACAAAGGTCTAACATACATATAACTGGAATATAAGAATAGGATGAGAGAGCAATATTTAAAGAGATTACTACTGAGAATGTTTTCCAAACTGATGAATGACTTTAAAGCCAATAAGCAGTTGGAAAGATGCCAAATACCATTATTCATATGGGAATACAAATCAAAGCCACAATAAAATACCTCTGCACACTTACTAAAAACTATAATAAAAAGACAAACTACCTGGGACCAGCAGTTCGCGTAATGGCTATGTCGCTGGACTCCCACATAGTCGACCATGGTTCGAGTCCCGGACCCGGTGGCTTAGACTCATGCCGGGCGCGTGTGCATGCGTGCCCAAGATCCCGAGAGGAGAATGGAGGAGAAGGGATAGCGGCATGGCCATCCCCTCTGGAGGGTGATTTCTCGCTTTCTATCTCTCTGTCTCTTTGGCGAGTGCACAAGCCCTATAGCAAAAACCTCTTAAAAAAAAAAAAAGACAAACTACCTGTAATGGTCTGTTTGATTGCCAATAGTACAAAATACCTGAAACTACATGATTTGGTAAGAGAATAGAAGTTTGTTCAGCTCATAGTTTGGAGGTTCAGGGGCTACATCTGATAGAGATTTTCCCATCCATGGGACCCAAGGCCATGCAAGGGGTCACATCATGAGAGAATAGGAGCCTGTTATCTCTTAGCCTGTTCATTTGTCCATATGTTCTGGTCACCTCTGTCTCCTTATAAACTCACCAGGAGTCAAATCATGGGACTCTCCCCACCACCGATCCTAACTGATCACTCCCAAAGGCCCTACCTTTCTATACTATGAAGGTATTGGATCATTAGAAAAGTCACATATTTTTCTAGGCAAAAAAAGTGTCATTTCCAGTGACTCAGGATTATGTTTTGTCTTACATTCAATGACCAACTCAGCACATACATTTTTGGGGCACACAAAACAGTGACCTACACATTCAACGCAATACTTACAAAAACATCAGTGCCATTCTTCACAGAATAAAAAAGCAATCCTAATATTCACAGGGAACCACAAAATACCCTGAATAGCCACAGCAATCTTAAGCAAAAAAAGCCAGGAGCATCACACTACCTGATTTTAAAATACTCTACAAAGCTAATCAAAAGAACTTGATTCTGGTAAAGAAACAAACAGACCAATGGAACAGAAAGAATAGAAAGCCCAGAAATCCACTCACCTTCAGCCAATTGACTTTCAACAAGATGCCATGAACACACATTGGAGAAAGGACATTCTCTTAAAAAAAAAAAAAAAAAAAACTGGGTAAATTGGATGTTCACATGCAGAAGAATGAGACTAAGTATCTTTCAACATATGCAAAAATCAACTCAAAATAGACTATTTAAATGTAAGACCTGAATCCTGGGAGAAAATAAAGGGAAAAATTATTTCATGAAATTGGATTGAGCAAGGGATCTTCAGAAAATCTCTCAAAGTACACAAAAGTACATAAATGAGATTCATCAAACAAAAAAGCTGGGACCAGCAGTTAGCATAATGGCTATGTCGCTGGACTCCCACATAGTAGACCGCGGTTCGAGTCCCGGACCCGGTGGCTTAAACTCACTCCGGGCGCGTGTGCCTGCCCAAGATCCCAAGAGGAGAACGGAGGAGAAGGGATTGCAGCATGGCCATCCCCCCTGGGGGGTGATTTCTGGCTTTCTGTCTCTGTCTGGTGAGCGCATGCACCCTATAGCAATAAAACCTCTCCAAAAACAAAACAAAAAAGCTCTGCACAGCAAAGAAAACAATAGTGTGAAGAGAAAACCTGCAGAATGGGAGGAAAAAAAAATTTTTTTTTCACAAAATTATTAAAAGCTTTATTTACGATTGGAATCATTCAACAAAAAAAGCGAAAGCAAAGGAGCCTGAAAAGGAGCTAGCCACTGCCTTGAAGTGCTCAGGAGCTGATAAGGGGTTAATGGCCAGAATACGCAAGGAGCTCAATAGAAAAAAAAAAAAAATCTCAATTAAAAATATGGGCAAAAGACCCTCATAGACATTTCTAAAAAGAAAACATAGAAAGGTCAAATATTAAAAAAATGTTCAACATCACAAATCATCAGGGAAAAACAAATTGATACCACAATGAAATACTACTGCATTCTATTTAGAATGTCTGTTATCAAAAAGAAAAAAAGTTCCATGTTAGGAAAAAAAAGTTCCATGTGGAGAAAAGGGAAATGTTACCCAATGTTGATAGGAATGTTAATTACTACAGCCATTACTAAAAACAGTATGAAGATTTCTCAAAAAAAAAAAAAAAAAAAAAAAAAAATTAAATAGAACTACCATGGGACCAGCAGATGGTGTGATGGGTTAAGGCACTGGACTCCCACATGGCTCCATTAGTTTGAGCCCCAGACCTGGCAGCCTGAAAATCACACTGGGCTCATGTGCATGCATGCCTGACATTTCAGGAGGAAAATGGAGAAGGGATTGCAGTGCTATGTTCTTGGGGGTAAGGGGGGAGGGTGTGATTTATCACCTTCCCTCTGTCTCTGTCTCGTTGGTAAGTGCACTCACTGTATGGCAAAAACCAAACACACAGACACAAAACTGCCATAATATCTAGCAATCCCACTCTTGAGAGTATACCCAAAGGAAATGAAATCAATATGTGGAAGAGATATCTGTGTTCCCATGTTTATCACAGCACTAGTACAAGAGTTGGAATCAACCTCAGTAATGAGTGTGACCTGGCAACTGAGTGCTTGTGCATGCGTGCCCAAAATCCCAGGAGAAAATGGAGAAGAGATTGTGGCATGGCTACCACACACACACACACACCCGGGGTGGGGGGTGGGGGCGGGAGGGGGCGTGATTTCTCACCTTCCCTCTCACCGTCTTTCTGATTTTCTAGTGCATGCACACACATTATGACAAAAAGCTTTAAAAAAGAAAGAAAATGAAATATTTTCATTTGAGGTAATGGATGAACCTGCAGAACATTCAGTTAAATAAACCAGATGCAGAAGGACAAATGTCACATGATCTCACTCAAATGGAATCTAAAAAAATTAAAAATTACAAAAGAGTAGAGAGTAGAACAGTAGGTACAGAGACTTGGGAAAGGAGGGGCACAGGGAGAAGTAGGAGAAGTTAGTAAACAAAAACAAAATTACAATAATTATAGGAATAAGTTCTGGTGTTCTATTGCACAGTAGGGACAACTGTAGGTAACAGTAATGCATTGTGTATTTCACAGAAACTAGAGAGGTTTTAGAATGTTCTTACTACAAATAAATGTATGACATGATGGATATGCTAATTTTCCTGATTTGATCATTATACAATATGTGTGTCAAAACATTGTATTTGTAGAGCTAGCAGGTGGCATGGTGATTAAGGGAACTGAATTCCCACATGGCCAACCGAGGTTTGAGTCCCAGACCTGTTGGCTTGTTTTCTCACTTTCTCTTCCTCTCTCACTCTGTCCCTCTTCAGCCAAATGAAAATAAAGTAATTCTTAAAAAAAAATTGTACCCCAGAGATATGTGTAATTATGTGTTAATTTTAAAAACTGAAAATTAAATCTTGGTGGATGTAACTAAAGCTATAGTCAGATGATTTATCACCTTAAATACATATTAAAAAAACGAAATCAGTATTCAAATAGTCATTTTAAAAAAATTTTAGAATAAGGACAATTTAAGCCCAAAAATGTAGACAGAAGAAAATAAAGCAGGAACTAATGTCATGAAATACAAGCAAGTAATACAGAAAGTAAAAAAATAAAACTGATTCTTCAGACTACTAAGAAAATTGATAAACCTATAGCAGTAGTGAGATCAAACACATCAGATGTGAAAAGAGGGACATCATTACAGACCCTTCAGACACTAAAGATATTTTGAACTCTAAATTCGGAAATGTGTACAAAATGAAAAAATACTTAGAAAAACAAATGATCAAGATGACTAAATAAATGTGAATGCCTCATAGTCATCCCTAATTCCCTAATAATCAGGTCAAAAGCGTGCCTCATAGTCATCTCTAACTCCCTAATAAACATATCAGGTCAAAGAACCAGGGAGTTATTGATGATTGCCCTGAAGTATAATTTCTTCTCACTAGAAGCCTTCAGGCTGATACAGTGATAAACCAGGAGCAAGAGTCTGATCTTGCAGGTTACGATTTTACCACATAGGTTTAAATCACAACTTCCATGGTTTTGTTTTTTTTTAATGGAAGATTTGGCTGGGTCCGGCAGGTGGTGTGATGGTTAAAAGCGCTGGCTTCCCACAGGGCTGACTGCGGTTTCTGTCCCGGACCTAGCAGTTTGCTTCCTTTCCCTTTTTCTCTCCCTCTCTGGACAAATTAAAAATAATAATAATAATATTAATGGAATTAATTTTTTATATTTAATTTTTATTATTTTTTTAATTTGATGAGAGGAGAGAGAGAAATGAGAGAGCAAGTCACCAGGTCCAAGACAAACTGATCAGCCATGTGGGAGTCCAGCACCTTAACCGCCATGCCACCTGCCACCCCGAATAAATACTTATTAAAAAAAAAATTAAAAAAAAATAATTAAGATTATTTGGGAGAAAAAGGTTGCAAACCTGAAAAAGTGGAATGGTGATATTCGAAAGGATCCCAAAGAGTAAGTCCTAAAACCCCTACAGGTTTCCTTTGACAGCAGAAGCAGCTCCTCCTCTCCTAGCTAATGAGAATCATTCTCAAATATCTTGTAAAGACCACTTCAGGTAGTTATCTTCAAGGATAATTCCAGGGACCAGCAGTTGGCATAATGGCTAAGTCACTGGACTCCCATAAAGTCGACCACGGTTCAAGTACCAGACCCAGTGGCTTAAACTCACGCCGGGCGCATGTGCATGCGTGCCTAAGATCCTAAGAGGAGAAGGGACTATGACGTGGCCATCTCCCCTGGGGTGATTTCTCGCTTTCTGTTTCTCGGTTTTTCTCTGTCTTTCTGGTGAGCACACACACCCTATATTAAAAACCTCTCCAAAATAATAATACCAATTCTCACTTACCACTGCTACCACCTCTTACTGCTTCTGACCTCTGACTAGAGGAAACCGTCAAATTCCTTATTAGCCATTTCAAAGTCAAAGGTTGGAAAAAAAGTTTATATAGTAACAGAAAATCTTGAGGAATTATATTTCAAAAAGATTCTGAGGATACTAAACCAGGGAAGGGGGAACATAGTTTAAACTGAATTTGGTATGGGTATATTTCACTGCAGGTGATAATTAACCCATATCTCAGCCGTGGGTGCCAAGTACAATTCTGTTTCCCATCTTCTAATGGTAACTGGATCCTCACTCCCTTGGAAGTCAGCCAGGTTAGATAACAATCCCAAGATGCTATATCCTTGAGGGTCTGTTTCCTGCAATATTTCTCAAAACCAATTTCTTGATCAGGATTCTTACTTGCAGACAATACAATCTCCTCTGGTAAGCTTAAGCAAAAGGAACTTATTAAACAGTATAGGTATCTCACAGAATCACTGAAAAGGGTGAAGAAAAAGAGTCACAGCTGAATTTTAGGCATGACTCCCAATCTCATACTACAGAAGTGAGCGTGCAAGGTGTAGCTAGCTGCTGCTTCTATGATTGGGAAGCTACCTGCCATATCAGAAAGTCTCCATCTGTGAAGTGACCAGCAGTTAGCATAATGGCTATGTTGCTGGACTCCCATGTAGTCGACCGCGGTTCGAGTCCTGGACCTGGTGGCTTAAACTCACGCTGGGTGCCTGTGCATGTGTGCCCAAGATCCCAAGAGGAGAATGGAGAAAGGATTGTAGCGTGGCCATCCCCCCTGGGGGTGATTTCTTGCTTTCTGTCTCTCTGTCTCTGGCAAGCGCACGTGCCCTATAGAAAATACCTCTCCAAAAAAAAAAAAAAAGTATCCATCTGTAATCACCAGAAGCTCTAAAATACACGATGATATCCAAGCCTGTAGAGGAGATGCTGCAAGCCCTCCTCTCCTCACATAATTCAGCCAAGTGCAACTGATTAGGGGAGTTTTAGTTTTGTTTAGAATCTTGCCTCTAAAGGAATCTGGTCGATTTAGCTTTCCAGATTCTAAAAGCAAGCATAGTAAGAGAGGATTAACATCTACCATTGATCAACTCCTGTTATATAAATAATAGATGATCAGGCCACATGCTTTTATCTCTTACCAATGTCTTAGAGATATTTCTCTTTTTTCACTAGAATTTATTTATTTAATTCCATTTGTTGTTATTAATTCGACCTGAGAGCGAGCGAGCAAGGGAAAGGGAGAAAGCAAGCCGCCAGGTTTGGGACTCAAATCATAGTGGGCCATGTGGGATCCAGTGCCTTCAACCACCATGCCACCTGCTAGCCCATCTTAGAGATATTTCTATCCTAGTATATACGGATTGACCTCAACCTCTTTAATAGCATTGTACTGTTTAAAATGGATGTGCCATAGTTTATTCATTTCCTTTTTTAATTTTGCTGTAGGGCACATGTGCTCATCAGAGACAGAAAGTGAGAAATCACCGCCCCCCGGGGGGGATGGCCACCCCACACTCTCTCATCTCAGGACTTTGGGCATGCACGCATACATGCCTGGCGTGTTTTAAGCTGCCAGATCTGGGACTTGAACCATGGTCAACTACATGGGAGTCCAGAGATGTAACCATTAGACCATCTGCTGGTCCCTCTCATTTCTTTTTATTTTTTTTGGAGAGGTTTTCGCTATAGGGCGCGTGCGCTCGCCAGACAGACAGAGACAGAGAGACAGAAAGTGAGAAATCACCCCCCAGGGGGGATGGCCACGCCGCAATCCCTTCTCCTCCATTCTCCTCTCGGGATCTTGGGCACACACACACACGCGCCCAGTGAGTTTTAAGCCACCGGGTCCGGGACGCCAACCACGGTCGACTACGTGGGAGTCCAGCGACATAGCCATTACGCTAACTGCTGGTCCCTCATTTCCTTTCTTGAGAACACTTCATTTTTTATCCATTCTCAGTGTTAAGATGCTGGTGTAGTAGGGGCCAGGAGGTGGCATGGGGGTTAAGGAGTTGGATTCCCACATGGCTGACTGTAGTTTGAGTCCTGGACCTAGAGGGCTGAAAATCATGCCAGTTGGGACCAGCAGATGGTTACATAGTTGGACTACTACAGTCAACTGTGGTTTGAGTCCCAGACCTGGCGGCCTAAAACTCATGTTGGGTGCGTGTGCATGTGTGCCCAAGATTCTGAGAGAATGGAGAAAGGATTGTGGCGTGGCCATAATTTCTTGCTTTCTGTTTCTCTAGCAAGTACATGCACCCTATAGCAAAAGTCCCTCTTTGAAAAAAAGGAAAAAAAAAAAGAAAATCATGCCAGGCCCATGTGCATGCATGCCTAAAATCCCAAGGAGATGAGGAAGGACTATGGTATAGCCATCTCCCCTTGTGGGAATTACTTCTCACTTTCCCTCTCTCTCCAGCAAGTGCACATGCCCCATGGCAAAAACCTACAACAATTTTTTCTTTTTTAAATCTGGTATAGTCTTCTATCCTCATCACACGCCCAGAAGAACAAACTATGATTATGGCATATTTTCTCTTTTGCATATGTGTAAGCATTTCCATAGAATTATGGGTATAGATAGATGTAAATATCTTGACACTGCTAAATTACCAACCAAAAGAGCTTTGATCAATACTCCCAGGGTGTCCTTTTCCCCAAAGGTAGGATATCTGATATTTGGGGGCCTGTTGGTGCATTGTTAAGACAATCCGTAAGGTAATCTCACTTCATGGATCAAGTCCAGAGCTACCCAGAATATGCTAGGCATGGACTTGCTTACGATTCAGCGCTGTCAGAAGGCTATGGGATCATGATGTAAGAGTACCCTGTTGGGGGTACTCTTTCCCTCCAGTGGAGAAAGGATCGCTACATAGCAATTCTCCCCGGGGAGCAATTTAACCCCGACTACTGAGATCATGGAAGAAAGGAAATGTGTAGTTCCAGCACGTTTCCTGGGCTCGACCAGGATGCCTTTGGCAAAAAGCTGAGCTTGAAGCTGCCCCAGGAAACAGAGCTGCCTGAGGCTTTGTGATGCAGTTGTCAGTAGCCACCTCTATCCAACCACTACGCGCCACACTGCCCTCAACTGTAGACCTGCCAGTTCTCCAAGGAAGCAGTAGGCACTACCATAAAGCAGTATCACAGGAGAGGAAGGATGAACTGCCATCACTGCCAGAGCAGTTTGTCTAAGCACTGTTACACAGAAATAGTGACTCAGAATGACCTCGACGCTGTAATTAAAAAAAACAATTCCTTCCCTTCTAACCTCAGGAAAACTCAACTTGTACTTGATTTCCCCTGAAAGACATTAATCTCCTTTCTCTGAAAAACAAGATTACAAGAGGAATCCTGTATTTTAAAAAAAGCTTTAATTTTAATCCTTCCTAGAGGAATACAAGTTTGAATGAAATACATTCATTCCATAAATACATTAGCAGCAAAACCTTCCCACCAAAGTCCTCTACTCCAGCCCAGAGGTTGTGCCTTCTAGCAGGAGAGCGTGTTCTACCAGTCCCTTCAACTTAACGATGGTCAGCTTCCGCGAACAGCACGTGAGACACGAAGACCAGGTGGATGGATGAATTAATGAAGCTGGGACCCCCAAAACAGGCCCATGTCATATCCATTAAGCTTTCCTTACCCTCCAACTCCTTTGGCATCTCCAGGCTTATCTGGTAAGGTCTGCCAGCACAGACAACTGGGAAGGCCTAACCTAGCAATGCACCAATGTGTTTACAGTTACTTGTTGCTCTGAGTTGGCAACATTTTAATGGTGTCTTGATATTTTTCATAAGGTAAATCAAATGTTAAGAGATCCTTTCTTTCCTCCCCTTACATTGGCTGAGGTCCCGCTGTGTCAGGTGAGTCCGTAACTGTTGGTCAGGAGGCAGTCCAGCTGGCATTATCTGAGCTCTCTGTACCTCCAGGTTCCCTTTGAATGACTGGAGGCTTTCTTGGATATGGATGTCTAAGCCTACAAAGATCTTTAAGTAACAATAACCAGGTTCCTTGCTCTGGTTTCTATCAAAGCTATCTTCTGGGACAGTGGCCAGGTAAAACATCTCCCTTTTCTTTTCCCATCCCTGCCTACTGACTGACTGCTCCTCTTCTATTTGCCCTCATGCATCTGCTGAAAATCTGGGAAGCAAGATCTACCCTAAGCTCCCAAATAACCAGGAGAGGTTAAGGCAGGTGCCTCTTTAAACTTGTGAGCTGCAGTCAAAAAGACACACACTGCAGCACCGCAATCCATCTGGGATGAGCACAAAAAACACAACCAGCCACTAGGACGGCTATGGAGCAGGGACCAAACTGAAAGTGTTAACAAGCTATCGGGCTGGGAGAAATAGGGCTAGTGGAAGAATCTGACGCATTCGATTTGTTTGTGTGGAGGGCAGCTTTGACCCAGGCATGAAATGCATCTCCCAGATTATCACAAAAATAAAGAACAGACCTCGAAAGCTGACTCTCTCCTTCCCATTCGTCACTTAAAATAGGACATATGTTCTCTTTTCCTAGTCTGCTTTAAAAGGTTTTCATTAGGAGACTCTTTCTTCTATAAGTGCTTTCTCCAATCTCATTCAGTCTATTTTGACTACTGTCTGAAATCAAAACCATTTTATATAAAAACATTGTAGTAGATAACTATTTATGTGTGTTTTTCCCTTTGCATTTTCCATCCAAAATAGTTTGCTTTTATTTATGTGTAGAGAGTGACTCATCGGCTGAATATACAGAACTGTTAATCCTACACTCTTCTGTCCCCACAGAATCTCCTAGATCCTCCTCCTCTGAGTCATCATCCTCTTCCTCCTCTTGTGCTGATGAACTGGAAGTGGGTCCTTTACAGGTTTTCAGGTGGCGGGTGAGATGGTATTTGGTTAGATACGCCTTTGTACATTTTTCACAGACATAATCCCGTTTTCCTTCATGAGAATTGAGATGCTTCTTTAAGTGATTTGTTCTCAAGAACAGCTTATCACACTTGGGACACTTGATCTGGCGTTCTCTAAGAACAACACAAGAAAAGACATGTGAAGTAACAAATGAAAACTGAGGCACGCACGTGTTCTTCACAACTGCAGGGCTTTTTTTTTTTTTTTTTTCTTTTTTTTTCTTTTCTTTTTTTTTTTTTTTTTGGAAAGGTTTTTGCTATAGGGCGCGTGCGCTCGCCAGACAGACAGAGAGAGACAGAGAGATAGAAAGCAGGAAATCACCCCCCAAGGGGGATGGCCACGCCGCAATCCCTTCTCCTCCATTCTCCTCTCGGGATCTTGGGCACGCACGCACACGCGCCCGGCGTGAGTTTAAGCCGCCGGGTCCGGGACTCGAACCGCGGTCGACTACGTGGAAGTCCAGCGACATAGCCATTACGCTAACTGCTGGTCCCAACAACTGCAGGGCTTTTTCAGAAAAAGCTCTACCCTACTATACATTTCCTATATAGGAAATGTATCTACCATCCTTTTCTATCAAAGAGACAGCACTAAAGAATTCAATGGAGTCCTTAGAATTCTCTGGAATAGTTGTAAAACCAATTTATTCCAACCTTTTAATTCTGCAGATGGAAAACATTATGTGCATAAAAATTACGTTAACCAGCGGGGACCAGCAGGTGGCGTAGTGGTTAAGGTGCTGGATGGACACTCCCATATGGCCGACCACGGTTCGAGTCCCAGACCTGGTGGCTTGCTTTCTCACTTCCTCTCTCTGTCTCCCTCACTGGTCAAATTAAAAAATAAACGAGTGAATAAAATTAAAGAAAAAAAGGTTAATCAGGATGAGCAAGTAGCATAGAGATGAAGACAGATTCCACATAGCTGACTCTGTGGTTTGATTCCTGGACCTGGTGGCTTAAAATCACTCTGGGCACACGTGTGTGCAAGAACCAAATCCCATCTAGAATACCACTCACATTAATTCTATCTTCCTGAAGACTTAGCTCAAACTGGGCCAGCGAGTGGCATGGCAGTTAAGATGCTGGATCTCACATGGCCAACTGTATCATTCAAGTCCTGGACCTCAGAGCTTGAGAATCACACTAGGCATGTGTGCATGGCCGACTGCATAGTTAAGCCCTAGACCCAACAGCTTGAGAATGATACTGGGCATGTGAACCCAAAACCCTGAGAGGAGACAGGAGAAGGGACTGTAGCATGGCTACCCCTCCTTCGTATGTGGATGACCAACCTTTCTCTGGAGAATATATGCACTCCAGAGCAACACTAGGGGGGAAAAAAAAGCTCAAACTACCAGGAAGCTTTTCCTCCTCTGATCTCTCAAAACCAAGTGCGTACTCTAACATCTGTGCCACTATCAGAAAGGTTAACTTGCTGGTTTCTCTTCCTGGGCTTTGAGCTCTTTAAAGACAGGGAGAGTGCCTTTCACCTCCACATTTCTACAACCTAGTACAATCCTGGTCATCAAATAAGTATATAAAGTGCATGGTTAAAGTAATAAACATGTGAGATAATTTTCAAAGAGAAAAATCCAATCCTTGCTTGGCTACATGGAATACAGGCGACATCTACCACAGCATGAAGCAGGCCACAGATGAGCCAGCACTTCCAAGCCCTTGACCTGGCAGGCTTGGCTAGCTGTACTAGGGATCCCTGGAGGGAGGATCTCTTGGCTGTAGGGTAACTTACTGTGTGTGAATGAGCACATGCTGTTTGAGGTCCTGTCTCCGCATGAACAACTTGTCACAGTAATCACACTTGAGATTCTTCTCCCCCGTGTGGATGACCATATGCGATTCCAGGTGAGCCTTCTGGGTGAAAGACTTGTCACACAAGGTACACCTGTAGTTCTTCTGACCTGCAAATTAACCCAAATTATCGCAATAAATAAAACAACTGCTGGCAATCAAAACGGGCAAACACATATAGCAGAGGCAGGAATGAGGAACTGACTGGTAACTGAACTGTCACCTGGCACTCTAGGCCTTCTACCTAGAATTATTCAGAGCTGCTAAATTTGTAATCTATTAAAGGTAGTAAAGGGAATAAAAATTTAACCTCCCTCTAGAACCTCTTACACACAAATATATTAAATATTTTAATATCTATAGCAAACAAATGAAAAAATAATCACTTTAGTAACAGTACCCCAATACAATTATTAAACAAAAGAACTCATCAATTTTTATTTTTTAAGAGAGATTTTGCTACAGGGTATGTGCGCTCCCTGGAGAAACAGAGATACAGAAAGCGAGAAATCACTCCCTGTAGGGAGAATGGCCATGTTGTAATCCTTTGTCCTCCATTTTCCTCTTGAGATTTTGGGCACATACACACATGAACCTGACATGAGTTTCAAGCCTCCAGGCCTGAGACTTGAACGACAGTTGGCCATGTGGGAGTTTAGCAATATAACCATTGTGCCATCTGCTGCTCCTAGAACTCATCAGTTCTATTACTTGTCTACTGGCACATTTTTTTTTTTTTTTAAGAGTTTTTATTGCTATAGGGTGTGTGAGCTTGCTGGGGAGACAGAGACAGAAAGCAAGAAATCATGGGGTGGCCACGCCGTAATCCCTTCTCCATTCTCCTCTCAGGATCTTGAGCACACACGAACCCAGCCAGTTTTAAGCTGCCAGGTCCAGGCCTCCAACCAAGGTTGACTATGTGGGAGTCCAGCAACATAACCATTACGCCAGCTACTAGTCCTTACTGATGTATTTCTACAAGCTATACTTTCTCATCTACTGTCTTTCTCTAGTTAACATATATGACCTCATAAAAGCAGGGATGAAATAGAATCCTTCACTACTGTAATTTCTAATTGTTGCAAAAATCCCATTTGGGACCTGGTTCCCTGGCACAATAATATCACGCTGCTCAAGAGAAGTTGAATTCCCTAAGGGGATCATGGTTCGAAACCCCAGTGGTGTCAGTCTGAACCATGTCAACACACACACAGTGCCAAAGATCCAAAGGGCCGGAAGACTGAAGGAAGGGGATCGCAGGATAACCAGATCCCGAGGCGGGTACTCATCTCCCTCTCCCCCTCCCTCTGCCTCACACATGCATTATAATGATTAAAGGGGAAATTTTGTTTCCCCCATTAATGAGTCTTTTTATTTGTCAATTATCTTTTTAAACTGAAGGTCCTGCTTCCATGAGTGGCCATGACTAGGAGAAAAGGGAAGGGAACCAGCCGGCACGGGGAGGGATCATCTCTACAACATTCCATTTATACACAGAACTAAGCAGACAAGCAACTAGTCACTACTGTGGTTAGAAGCTGGCAGCATGGGGAGGGGAGGAACTGACAGAGAGTAAGGATGTTGTTAAAAAATAATACAGGCCCCCCCCTGCCTGGGGGGAACTTGGTCTGCTTCAACCCAAGAAGGAATTGGAAGATCAAAAGTGGTTTGGGAAAGTCAGAACTGTCAGGGATGAAGGGAGGAGAAAGGTCCAGGGGGTGGGAGGAGGGCTGTTTGGCAACTGGGGTGAAGGGACTGCCCTTCTGTTGGGCCCACCAGTCCCTCTGGTCTGGCAGGAAGGGGGCTGCCTGCAACCCCCAAGGGCAGGTATGGGACTGCCAGATGCTCCAGGCAGGGGACTGGAGGGGGCTCACAAAGGTTTGCCCTCCAGGGAGATGACGGCATTGCCTCCCAGCTTCTCTGCCAGGGTGTGGTGGTCCTTGACCTCCTCTTAGCAGTTTGCTTGTAATTCATGCTTGATCCCTGTCAGCTTCTTCTTGATGGTATCCCTGAGCTGGCATAGATCATTTTGCTCTCAGGGGGAGCACACTCGGGGGCCCAGAAGATGAACACCAGGTCTTCCCCCTTCTTCTCCTTGGTCTCACAGGTCGCATCATAGTGGACATAGCGGCAGTCTTTATCTGGCAGCATCTTGACAAAGGCGGTGTCGAGGTCGTCGACAGTCTGGCCCACATCACCTGCCAGGATCTCCTTGGCCTCCTCCAGGATGATGTTCTTCTTGTCCTCACTCAGGCAGAAGAGTACTGCCTCCTTGCACTTCACCACCTCTGGTGTTGATGACTTGCGTACCTTCATGTCGTTGAACACCTTGATGACGCCATCAGAAACAGCCACACCAGAGGCCGAGTTTGGATGCCACGTGCTCCTCCTGAACACGTGGGCTCCATGAAACGATGCACGACGCTGCGGTTGAGGTGCGCTCCCATGCACCCCGACCCCTTCCCCACGGCTCATAACAGGGCGAGTGCATCAGCCGGATGGGGGAAAGGAAGAGAGTCCAGGGGACGAACGAGCGAAGTCCAAGCCGGCTCACCAAGGGGAAAATTTTTAATTAGAAGAAAACATTCTGACAATCGAGAATTACTTACCTGTATGTATCTTGAGGTGAGTCCGGAGGTTGCTGGGATCACTAAAGGCCTTGCTACAGAAGTCACACTTGTGGGGCTTCATACCCATGTGACCCATGAAGTGGACATGAAGTTTGGAAGGAGAGATAAAAGCCTGGGGACACATCGAGCACTTCCACTTCCTTTCTTTGCTGTGGTTTGGTCCGTGGCCGCTGCTGTGGCCCTGGCTAGGAAGATGGTTATGGATGTGGCTGGTCAGATGGGCTTTGAACTCTGAATAGGAATTGCACTCCTTGCCACAGTTACAGAGGTGCACATCTGGGTGTTCAGGAACACCTTTAAAAAGAAATTACTCAATGTCTCCTGATACTTTATCTTAAAACTTGCTCTTAATATTAGTAGCCAACTTGCCCCCTACCTGTAAAACCATCTTGTTCAATGCTCTATTTCCAGAATCTAAAATAGTGTACCAGGCTCATAAAAGCACTTGGTAAAACAAGATTACAAGGCTTCTTTCCTAAGCAAAATATTTACATTCTATAACACATGATAATTCTTAAACATCACTTGTCATGATACAGTGTAGAGAAAGCCTATGCAGGTTAAATCAAATCAAGGGACTCTGTTTTATGAACTTAAATCTGAAGAGTGCTAGCTCACAAATGTAGCCTTAAAGGCTCAGCATTTGGTGAAGTTGGCAGCATACTGAGCTGCAGTGCTGAGGCCACATGGCTGACCACAGGGCTCAGGTCCGTGGTTTGGTTGACCTTAAAGACACCTGGTATGGCCCAGACCTGCGCAAGATCTTAACAGGCTGGAGAACTGGGGCAAGTGGTTTGCAGCACGATAAAGCCCTACTGAGGGTGCCTGTCTCTGTTTTTCCCTCTCATTCAAGAGCACACACGTAGTCTCTATCATGAACAAAAACTAAATAAAAAATAAAATATACCCTTAGGAACTTGAAAGCGCCAAATCAAAGGTATAGCATCAAAGATCATTTTATGAATACTGTTTGGTAACATTCAGGTTGTCATGAACTTTACAGATTTTAAGAGCTCAAACACTGGGGTATTAGCTTGTTCTATATTTACAAAGGCATGTGGCTTGCTTTGCTGACATTTCAATCATCACCATAACTTTACTCTTGGTCCTTGACATTTTTACTGTGCTAGATTCACAATAAACAAATCTTACATTAACTTACCAATCTGCTGAGCATAATCCCGGCTGTAATAAAAAAGCAGTTCGTTTTCAGGAGGGATATCTTGTGAGGTGCAGAAATATATTTTTCCATCGTGGGGATAAGCCACCAAATTCTGCTCTTCCCGGTTCCTAAATCACCACATATAATAGACCAAGTTTATTAATTTTGAACTTTATACTAAACATATCATATACTCGATAGCAAAACCATACATGAAAACTGAGAACTAATTTCTCTGAATAATTATCCATCTATTAGGAGAGACTTGAAGAGAAACACAATTCTTACTCTAGTTTATCGGTTGATTAACAACCAGTACAGTCAGAAACACTAGAGTCTGCAGGACCAGCAGTTAGCGTAATGACTATGTTGCTGGACTCCCATGTAGTCGACTGCGGTTCAAGTCCCGGACCCAGTGGCTTAAACTCACGCTGGGCATGTGTGCATGCGTGCCCAAGATCCCGAGAGGAGAATGGAGGAGAAGGGATTGTGGCGTGGCCATCCCCCCTGGGGGTGATTTCTCGCTTTCTGTCTCTCTGGCGAGCACATGCACCCTATAGCAAAAACCTCTCCAAAAAAAAAAAAAAGAAATGCTAGAGTCTGTTACTTGAGGAAAAGAGTAAATAACATGAAGTCTTAAAAAAACAATATAACAGGGACCAACAGATAACATAATTGTTATGTCACTGTACTCCCACACAATCGACCGTGGTTCAAATCTCAAACTCAGCAGCTTAAAACTCACACTGGACACATGTGTGCCCAAAATCTCAGAGAATGGAGAAGAAGGGATTGTGGCACTGCCATCCCCCAAGGAGGTGATTTTTTTGCCTTCTGTCTTTCTCCATCTCTCTGATGAGTGCATGCGCTCTATAGCAAAAATCTCTCTTAAAAAAATAAAAAAAGACAAAGACATACAGATAGCTAGTTGAACAAGAATTAACTCCAGTAACAGACTGAGGAGGCTAACAGCAAATATAAAGAGAAGATAACCACCACAAGATATAGTTTTTTCTCACCCCGACATGGAACTTTCTCGAAGATTGACCACATCATAGGACACAAAGCAAGCCTCTGCAGATTCAGAGGCATAGAAACTATTCCCAGCATCTTCTCTGACCATGATGGAATTAAACTCGAGTTTAATTTCAAGAGAAATCCTCAAAAATACCTAAAAACATGGAAACTAAATAACCTACTCCTGAATGACTCCACTATTACCGAAGAAATAAAGTCCGAAATCAAAAGATTCATGGAAGCCAATGACAATGAAGATACAAGTTTCCATAATCTTTGGGACACTGCCAAAGCAGTCATAAGAGGGAAGTTCATAGCAATTAGTGCACATAAGAGGAAGACAGAGAAAAGGCTAATGGATCACCTAACATCAAGCCTTAGAGAATTGGAAAAGCAACAGCAAAAAAATCCAAAAAATTACAGGAGAAAGGAAATAATAAAGATCCGAGCAGAAATAAATGAAATAGAAAATAAACGTACTATACAGAAAGTAAGTGAAAGCAAAAGCTGGTTCTTTGAAAGGATAAACAAAATTGATACCCCACTAGCGAGACTTATTAAGAAGAAGAGAGAAAGGAACCAGGTGAATCAAATCTGCAATGAGGCTGGTAACATAACAACAGACATAGTAGAAATTCAAAACATCATTAGAGGATACTTTGAACAGCTATACGCTAAGAAACAAGATAATCTGGATGAGATGGACAAATTCCTGGACAAACATAATCTACCAAGAATGAGCCAGGAAGAAATAGAAAGTCTGAATAGGCCCATAACAAGCCAGGAGATTGAATCAGTAATAAGTAACCTCCCAACAAAGAAAAGCCCTGGCCCCGATGGATTCACCTCTGAATTCTACAAAACTTTCAAAGAAGAGTTAACTCCCATTCTGCTCAAATTATTTCTAAAGATCCAAAAGGGTGAATCTCTCCCTAATTCATTCTATGAAGCCTCTGTCACCCTCATCCTCAAAACAGATAAGGACAGGACAAGGAAGGAAAACTATAGACCAATATCTCTGATGAACATAGACTCAAAGATTCTCAACAAGATACTAGCAAATCGTATTCAACAAGTTATACAGAAGATCATACACCATGATCAGGTAGGCTTTATTCCAGGAATGCAAGGTTGGTTCAACATACGCAAAACCATAAATGTAATACACCATATTAATAGGAAGAAAGACAAAAACCATATGGTCATATCGATTGACGCGGAAAAAGCATTTGATAAGATACAACATCCCTTCATGATCAAGACTCTTAGCAAAATTGGCATAGAAGGGCCATTTCTCAATACAATAAAAGCCATCTATGAAAAACCCATAGCCAACATCATCCTGAATGGAGAAAAGCTGAAAGCTTTCCCACTAAACACAGGAACAAGACAAGGATGCCCACTTTCTCCTCTCCTTTTCAATATAGTACTGGAAGTCCTCGCCAATGCAATCAGAAAAGAGGAAAAAATAAAGGGCATTCGAATAGGAAAAGAAGAGGTGAAACTCTCTCTATTTGCAGATGACATGATTGTATACATAGAAGACCCAATGGTCTCCATGGAAAAACTACTGGAAGTAATACATGAATTCAGTAAAGTTGCAGGATATAAAATCAATATACAGAAATCAATAGCATTTCTATATACGAATAACAGGCAGACTGAGATAGAACTGAAAAAACTTATTCCGTTTACCATAGCCACTAAAAGTATAAGATATTTAGGAATAAATCTAACCAAAGAAGTTAAAGACCTCCACAAGGAAAACTACGAGAAGGTAAAAAAAGAAATTGAAAATGACACAAAAAAATGGAAGGACATCCCATGTTCATGGATTGGAAGAGTTAATATAATCAAAATGGCAATTCTACCCAAATTAATCTACCTATTTAATGCAATGCCAATCAAAGTACCAGACACATTCTTCACAGATCTAGAAAAGACAATCTTAAAATTTGTCTGGAATCATAAAAGACCCTGTATTGCCAAAGCACTTCTACACAAGAAGAATGGAGTGGGTGGCATCTCAATCCCCGATCCAAAAATATATTACAAAGCTGTGGTAATAAAGACAGCATGGTATTGGCACAGAAACAGACATGTGGACCAATGGAACAGAATAGAGTCCCCAGAAATAAGTGCCCAAACATACAGTCAACTGATCTTTGACAAGGGGTACCAGTCAATCCAGTGGGAAAATGAAAGCCTCTTCAGCAAGTGGTGCTGGAGAAACTGGACTTCCACTTGCAGAAAGACGAGTCTGAACCCCTACCTCTCTCCTTTGACAAGAATCAAGTCAAGGTGGATCAAGGATCTAAATCTAAGACCTCAAACTATAAAGCTGCTCCTGGAGAATGCTGGGGAAACTCTGGGAGACATTGGTGTAGGGAAAGACTTCCTAAAGAAGACCCTCAAAGCAGAGTCCATCGTCCACAAAATAGACAAGTGGGATTACATCAGACTAAGAAGTTTCTGCATGGCCAAAGACACAGTAGTTAGTGTGAATCGACAGCCCTCAGAATGGGAAAATATTTTTGTAAATGTTGCATCAGATAAGGGACTGATAACCAGAATACACAAGGAACTAAAAAAGGTGTTTGGAAAAAAGATGATCAACCCGATTAAAAGCTGGGAGAAGGAGATGAAGAAAACACTCTCTAAAGATGACATACGAATGGCCAAAAGGCATATGAAAAAATGTTCAACCTCCCTCATCGTAAGGGAAATGCAGATAAAAACAACAATGAGGTACCACCTAACCCCAGTCAGATTGTCTAATATTAAAAAAACAAAAAATGATAAGTGTTGGCGGGGGTGTGGTGAAAGGGGAACTCTTTTACACTGCTGGTGGGAATGTAGATTGGTCCAACCACTGTGGAGAATAATTTGGAGATTCCTCAAAAATCTACAGATAGATCTGCCATATGATCCAGAGATCCCACTCCTCGGTATCTACCCAAAGGACAGAAGAATTCTTCATTGGAAAAGTGCTTGCACATCGATGTTTATTGCGGCACTATTCACAATTGCTAAGTCATGGAACCAACCCAGATGCCCCCGTATGGAGGAATGGATTGAAAAACTGTGGCACCTATACTCTATGGAATACTACTCAGCCATAAAAACCAACAGAGCCCTGGCTTTTGACAGAAAGTGGAAGAATATGGAAGATGTACTGCTGAGTGAGGCAAGCCAGGCTATGAAGGAGAGACATTGTATGTCCCCACTTAACATATACCGTTTGTCTGCATTCTATGTCTGAAACTGATCGACTAACAGTTGAACAAACACAAGAGATGGGTGTGAATGTCAGATGAGGTGTATGTGAAGGAGTGGGGCCCAACGAAAGACATTTGGAGAAGGGATACAGAGGTAGAGCATTGACGGGATGGGGAGGTGTGGTGTTATCTGTTGAAGATATTTCGATCAACGGGTCTGGGGAGAAATGTTCACATATCGAAATGGTCTCATTGTAAGCCAAACAATATGATTGAAAGTATATACAAAATAAATAAATTAATTAATAAAAAAAAAAAAAAAAAAGAGAAGATAACCACTTGCAAATTCAATAGTGACTATATCGTTCTCGTCATTAAAAAGGGGTGGGCAGAGAGCGTGCTGGTTAGTTGTTGAACTACCACATGGCTGACTATGGTTTGAGTCCTGGACCCCAGTGGGCGTATGTGTGTGTGTTTACCCAAAGATCCCAGGAGAAAAATGGAGGAGGAGGGACTGTGATGTGACCATCCCCCCTGGGGGAGGTGATTTCTCATTTTCCCTCTGTCTCTCTCTGGTGAATGCACATGCCCTATGGCAAAAACCTCTAAAAATATGTTTTTTAAATAAATAAATAACTAAAAATAAAAAGGACAGCTTTGTGTGTTTTGATTTATAATTGCCATTAATCAACCACTACTGGAAAGAAGTCACTGAAAAGTCTTAGTATACCCAGGTAACAATGTGGATTTTTCAGCTCTTCCCAATTTTGTGCAAAGCTCCCTACTGAAAAACAGCTGAATGATACTTATTTCTCCCACTCAAGGCTACTGTTACCTGGCTTTGCGCACAAACATCATCCAATTACATTCATTTTCATCAGTTGCAATGATGCAGAATTCTAGGACACCATTGTGGTATATCTGCAATGGAAAACACCTCGTCAAATGAACTGACAGTGACAAAGTACTACAACAGATCTAGGCCAGCGATCAGTGTATTCGCTTAAGTGCAGTAGGTACACGCTTTCCTGTTCAGTGTGAAAATGGTAGCCCTTCCCACATGGCTGTCGTTTCAGTAGTCCTACTGCTCCCAGCAAGACTCAAGAGCCCTCAGACACCTGCAGTTAGTACTAAGTGTACAGAATGACTTTGTCCTTATATTCACTTTCATGCTGGAAAAGGAAAAAGAGGTCTCCTCATCTATCTGTCTTCATCAGCTGCAGGCATCACAGGCGCTAAATGACCGAATGTCCATTAAAGGCAGAGAATCGGCCCTTCTCATTTTTCCAACTGGACCTAGCACTCTCTGAGCTCTATTTTGAACACCATAATTGAAGTCCCCAATGACAACTGCAACTTACCTTTACAATTACCACAAGACCCACTTCCCTCACTTCATTTGCAAGCATCATTCTGAAGTCAGAATAGCTGTTTATGTCAAAACCTTGCATTTCTACTCTCTCTCTTTAGGGCTGAGGCACTGGACTCCCACATGGACGGCCATGGTTCGAGTCCTAGACCTGGAGGCTTGCGTTCTCACTTTCTCTCTATCTCTGGTCAAATTAAAATAAATGAATAAATAAATATAATAAATATTTTTTAAAAAGCTAAAAAAACCCCAGAGAAATAATCTTATCTTCTAACATCCTAGAACTTATTTCTTTAGCTGAGTATTGAGGAATGTTTTAGCTGATTATAAAATAAGACTTTCATCATACAAACTCCATGGCCTCAGGTACCACAAGTAATCAAAATGCAGAAAAATGATTGAAATCATGGATTATCTCACAACCTAGGGACTAAAACCATTTATTCTCTATTTTTAACAATACTCTAATATAAAGTATTTTGCTATATATTACTAAGTTGGCTATCAAGAACAGAATGGGGGCTGGCAGGTGGCATGGTGGTTGAGGGTGCTGGACTCCCACATGGAGTCCCACTCTCTCTCTGTGTGTCCCTTTGTGTTAAAATTAAAATAAGTAAATAAAGTTAAATAAAATAATTCTTTTAAAAAAATAGAATGAATATAATATTAAACAAATGTCAGGAGAATGGTACTGTATCAGTCCTGGCTAATTTAACTTCGTATCACTGTTAACTATCTTAGTATAACAAACAGCCAAAAGTCACGAAAGTTTCACCAACACTGACCTTCCAGATATGGTTAACTGCCTTCTCTGTCCATTCTGCTACTTCCATGGAGTGACTCTGCTGGCCAATTAGAGGCCCAAAGCAAGTCCGCACAGGAATGGTCTCTGCAGTCCACACACCTATCAGTAGAAGGACACCAACTACACAATCGATTTAAACAACTAGTAGGATAAAGAAGAGACAGATGCTTAAACCATGCAAAGAATCTTCTTTTCAATGAACCTAAAAACTACGGCTATGCCAGCTCTCTTGAGGACAGGCAGGCCCTAAGGTCCTAGCCTGCACATGTGTAAGATACAGTGAACAGAGTAAATGGGGAAACGCACAGGGAGAAGCAGTGTCAGAAATTCCAGAATACAAGAAACCGACCAATGTTCCTCCACAGAAATCATTTTGGAGTTACACATAAAGAGAAACAAAAATACTACTCTATTACCAAAATAGAAAGCAAGTAAACCAACCTTCTAAATTCTTATCTCCCTAAACCACTGCTCTCTATGATCTAAGCTGCTTAGTCACTTTGGAAGGACCCATGCCCACGCTGTAGCTGAAAGAGTAAGGCACCTAATTTCCTGTTTTCAAAGAAAAGGGACAGTACCTCAGAAGCCATGTTAAACTCCAAGTAGGCAAGTAGCCGCTGGCAGGCTACATTCCTTATCCCTTTTCCTAAAGAGCGTCAGGCAATCTACAAATATTTTATTTAAATACTAGGAGACTTAAAAAATTTCATGGAAAAGAGGAATTAAAATATGAGCTTATTTTGGTGCAAAAAAATTCCTGAAACCCATGCAGTTCTCCGTAATACACGTCTGTGACCTTTCTGAAGACCTCTCATACCTTCTGTGCCATGAGGTTATCAGTGGTGAATTGCCTATGCTTCCATAAAAGAAACTAAGTTGTTTTTTTTTTTTTTTTTTAAAGAGAGATTTTTGGTATAGGGCATGTGCACTTTCCGGAGAGACAGAAACAGAAAGCGAGAAATCACTTGGGATGATTGCCTGGGCATTTGGAATCCCAGCACTGACACTTCTAGCCTTATGTAACTCTGGGCAAATTACTTCCTTCCTTCTTCAGGGTGTCAAGGTCTCATGACTCTGCAGGGGGAGGAGGACCACGCCATGATTCCTTCATAATTCTCTCGGAATCTTGGGCATGCACGCACACACCCAGCATGCTTTTTTTTTTTTTTTTGAGAGTTTTTTTGTTATAAGGCGCGTGCACTCGCCAGACAGACAGAGAGAGACAGAGAGAAAGAAAGCGAGAAATCACCCCCCAGGGAGGATGGCCACGCCGCAATCCCTTCTCCTCCATTCTCCTCTCGGGATCTTGGGCACGCAAGCACATGTGCCCAGTGTGAGTTTTAAGCCACTGAGTCCAGGACGCGAACCGCGGTCGACTACGTGGGAGTCCAGCGACATAGCCATTATGCTAACTGCTGGTCCCCCCAGCATGTTTTAAGCTGCCCGGTCTGGGACTTGAACTGCAGTGGACTACATGGGAGCCCAGCGACATAACCATTACGCCATCTGCTGGTCCCAAGATACTAAGTTTTTTTTTTTTTTTTTTTTTTTTTTCTTTTTTTGGAGAGGTTTTTGCTATAGGGCGCGTGCGCTCGCCAGACAGACAGAGAGAGACAGAGAGATAGAAAGCAGGAAATCACCCCCCAGGGGGGATGGCCACGCCGCAATCCCTTCTCCTCCATTCTCCTCTCGGGATCTTGAGCTCGCACGCACACGCGCCCGGCGTGAGTTTTAAGCCGCCGGGTCCGGGACTCGAACCACGGTCGACTACGTGGGAGTCCAGCGACATAGCCGTTATGCTAACTGCTGGTCCCGATACTAAGTTTTAAAGAGAATATTGTTAGGATAATTGTTAGGGGATGAGACAGCTAAGTGTAAAAGACAAGTCTTCAAAGACTCAGGCCAGGCTTCTTTCCTCTACTCAATTCTGATTCTAAGAAACGGAAAGCCCTCCTGCCACTAAAGTTCTCTCTCTGATTTATTGTTACCACCACCAAATGACAAATATTTCCTAAAAGCATGAATCTTAAGTCACAGACTGACTTTTGGTCACCAAATAATCACTAAATCATACACGCCCACTTTCACGACTCCACTCTACAAAGGAAGAAGAGACTTAATGGGGTTTTATGGTTCCAAGACTCTTACCAACTTCTGCTCCCACAATTGACTGGCGGAGAACAAGCTGCTTTGGCAGAGAGAGCCTCGCTCTGCTCTCTATTGGAGTGTCAGGAACAAAGGTCACTGGTCCATGATCAGGGCAGTCAGAGGGATAGGCTCGGTCACAGAGAGTGCACCCTGTGGACAGCAAATAGGAGAGGCACAAATGGGCTTATTCGTTCAGCCAGGCGAGACTGCCACCTGGATTTTTATTTCAATGTTAACTACTAAAACAACCAGAAAGAAGCAAGGTTCCAGTAGAAATACTCTGCTCAAAGAACCACTTTCTTACAACAATACAGACATGCATCTCTACCTCCCTGCAGACTTCAATAAGATGAGTTTTCCTTTTGGGACGAAAGGAAAAGTTTCCCACTCAGTGCACGAGAAAGATGGATCAAAAAATAGCACTGTACTACCTCAGCAGCCAAGCACAGCACCCTACATTAAGTAGCTGATATGTAACATTTCAGATATGGTGCCCCCTAAGCCCAAAGATTCCAATCCTGAATTTTAAGAGGAAATTGAGTTAAAATGCTATTAATCACATAGAGCAAAAAGAGAGACATTACAAGACAATGGAGTCCAAAACAGTTGTATTATTGTACTCTTTTGCTTCACTTCTCCTCTCGGGATCTTGGGCACACATGCACATGCATCCGGCGTGAGTTTAAGCCACTGGGTCCAGGACTCGAACCACGGTCGACTACATGGGAGTCCAGCGACATAGCCATTACACTAACTGCTGGTCCCTTTTTTTTGGTCATTCATTTATTTTAATTTGACCACACACACAAAGTGAGAAAGCAAGCCGCCAGGTCCAGAACTTGAACAGTGGTCAGTCATGTGGGAGTGTCCAGTGCCTGACATATTTTCTTTTTTTAAGGTTTCTGACATAGGGCATGTGCGCTCACCAGAAAGAGAGCGAGAGAGACAGTGAGAGGAAAAGTGAAAATTATCCCCCATGGGGGATGGCCATGCTACAATCCCTTCTCCTTCTGGGATTTTAGGCATACACACACACGCCCAGTGTGATTTTCAAGCCACCAGGTCCAGGATTTGAACCACAGTTAGCCATGTGGGAGTGCAGTGCCTTAACCATGACACCAATTGCTGGCCCCACAACGACACATTCTAAGGAAAAGAAAAATCTACAACTTGCCCTTTTGGAGAGCAGCTAGAAACATATTCTTGCAGATGTATTTGCTTAGCTCTCTTATTGCCCATAGGGTCTTTCTTTTTGCATTTTCAGAGCAGTGCATTCATATATTGTCCTCTGTTCTCATCACTTCACTTTTACAAGCTTGTGAGTGCCCTCTATACATCTTCTTTTGGTCTAATCTTTACATTTCCTTTCTCTCTGTTAAACAATAGTATTCATGAAATTATTAGTGACTGAGTTCAAATTTTCCCAATTCATAAGACTGTCAGAATACATAATCTTTAGGGGACAAGCAGTTAGCATAATGGCTGTGTCACTGGACTCCCATGCAGTCAACCGCGGCTCAAGTCCCAGACCCGGTGGCTTAAAACTCACACTGGGCACGTGTGCGTGTGTGCCCAAGATTCCAAGAGAAGAATGGAGGAGAATGGAGGAGAAGGGACTGCAGCGTGGCCATCCCCGCTGGTGGGTGATTTCTGTTTGTCTGTCTGTCTCTGTCTTTCTGGCGAGTGCACGTACCTGTTTGGCGTGCAAAAACCTCGCGCGCCCCCCCCCCCCCCCCAAAGTACTGTCTCTTTGTAGACAGTTCTGTACTCAGCTTCTAGCAAAGGTTAGCACAGGGTACTCACACTTCTGCACGAATGATACCAATAATGTATTATTTTCATGCTGCTTTTTTTTGTTATTGCTCAATAAAAAATAACTCCTATATGCCAAACTATGGTCATTTATATGAATTTTGAACATGCAATAAATCTACATTTATATCTACCTATGTTTTTCCATATGGTTATAAAAGTAAAGGTGTGATCTAATACATTTGTTTGTTTTGTGCTGAAAAAGTACAGGGCACGGGCTGGTTAAGTGGTGTGGTGGTTAAAGGCGTTGGACTCCCACATGGCTGATCACAGTTCAAGTCCCAGACCTGGTGGCTTGATTTCTCACTTTTCTTCCCTGTCTCTCTCTCTCTGTCCTTCTCTGGTCAAATAAAAGTAAATAAAGAGATAAATAAAATTCTTAATAGAAGAAAGAAAAAGGGCATGTCACAGAACAGCATTTACTTAAGTTCACTTCTATTACCCTATATTTGTGAAACTTCAAATATTACTGGGCTGGGGACAGCAGGTGGTATATGGTTGTTAAGGTCCTGCACTCCCATGTGGCCAACCATGGTTCAAGTCCCAGACTTGGTGGTGTTCTTTCTCCCTCTGTCTCTCTCTGGTGAGCACACATAACTATAGCAAATTAAAAATAATTATAATTGGGGCTGGCAAGTGGCATGGTGGTTAAGAGCACTGAAATTCCACATGGCCAACTGAAGTTTGAGTCCTGGGCCTAGCAGTTTGCTTTCTTACTTTCTCTCTCTCTCATTCAATCACTCTATCCCTCTCTGGTCAAATTAAAAAATTTAAAAAAATAAAATTAAATAATTCTTTAAAAAGTAATTATAATAAAGAAATATATTATTGAGCTATAAGTTTTATCCATAAATTACAGAAGTAACTACTTTGTATCTCCTTTTTCAGGAGGATGCTGTAAGGACCAACAAAATACATATCATTTAGCTTACTTACACAAAAGACACCATACTGATATCAAGGACAATAAAAAGACAAATTTTAAAAAGAAAAATTCCAATCTGGTTACTTTTTTAAGTGTCAGGTTACTAATCATTCAAATGTTCATGGGTCAGAACACTTGAGCATAGACATAGCCTCTGTGCTCTCTGCCCACTACTGACACAGCTGTGACACAGCAGCCACAACTGCAATGCCTCTAGGGGCAGGTCTAGTTACCTTCTACACCCCCCTCTGTGGCTACGCTTGTTAGGCATGATGACCCTTTATACCAATATTTCCACGAGAGAAAGGCTGAAGCACACTCACAAATTGTAAACAAGGTTGCCATGTTTTCCTTGTTTGAATTGGAGTCTTCCATTTGCAGTGAAGGTGGTACAAAAGAAAGACTGTCTGAAGATACATCTACATGGCCTGTTCCCATAGCAACCTCCTGAGTGATAGAGGAGACAGCCACCGGTTCTAGACTGAGACCAACTTCATGGAGGGAAACAGACTCTAAGGAGGCGAGGTTGTGTGAGGTAGAGAGTGCCACGCTTACAGAGTTGGTGCTCATGGCCACAGTGTGGATGGAGTCATTGAGGGCACTGTCCGACATCCCGTTGACCCGACTAGTGATGTGGTCTGTCTCCATGACCACAGGGAGCTCCAGGCTATTCCCATGAATGGGTATCACACCACCATGTCCTACAGTGTCTGCTGCAAGGTTGTTGCTCACAGAATCCACGGACAAAGGTTCATGACTTCTGGAGCCATTTGCGATTTGTGAATGATCACCCGCCACACCATCCATTGTAAGTTCCTCTGCCATTCCATCGGTAGAGATTGGGCTGGTGACCCTAGAAACGTTCTCCATAGTGATTGCTGGGTCCAAGGCCACTTCATGGCCATCACTGGGATGAAGACTTTGGGCACCATGTGTGTTCACAGACCGAGAGTCTATTGAAACAATGCCTGGTTCTAATCCAACATTTCCATTGGACTGGTAGGGATCTAGTGCTGAAGGGTTATTGGCGATAGATAATGCTGTATTACCATCAACATTTATAGAGTTGGGGTGGATGTACTGAGGAGGTGGTCTGTCAGCTAAATAAGATAAAATGCCTAAGAGAAAGAGAAAGATGAAATATCAGAGACTGTTTAGTGCAGTGTTAAATATAAAGAATTAAAAATGCTAAAAAGCTATTTTCCTTACAAATACAATGAAGTTAAAATAATCTCCCTTAATGTAATCAACCTATACACTTTTATAAAGCAACAGATATAAATTACTTTTTTCTGTGTAACTCAGAAATCTTAAAAAATGATTTCACTGAAAATTAGTTATTTAAAAACTGTCTTTAATATTCATGGTTGCAGGACCAGCAGATGGCATAATGGTTACATTGCTGGACTCCCACATAGTTGATCACAGTTCAAGTCCCAAACCGGGCGGCTTCAACCTCACACCAGGCACACGTGTGTGCATGCCCAAGATCCCAAGAGGAGAATGGAGAAGGAATTGTGGCGTGGCCATGCCCCCAAGGGGTGATTTCTGGCTTTCTGTCTGTCTCTGGGGTGAGTCCATGCTCCCTATAGCAAAAATTTCTTTAAAAAAAAAAAAATGGTTGCAATTCCTGAGTCATATGATGCTAAAATTTGCTGTACAAGAATTAAAGATAAAATTATTTAGAATCAGATCATCTATGTTAAAAAAGACAACTAAATATGATGAAGTTTTTCTTACTGAATTATAACACATTAAATTTTAATCAAGACATGTTACCAGCTTAACTAAAACAAAGTTTAGCAATCATGCTTGCTAGGATCTGGTAAAATGGTATTTGCTACACAACCAGTGGAGTGTAAATTACTAACTTCTTTTTTTTTTTTTTAATAAGAGTTATTTTAGGGGCCGGCAGGTGGCATGGTGGTTAAGGGCGCTGGACTCCCATATGGCCAACCATGGTTTGAATCCTGGACCTGGTGGCTTGCTTTCTCACTTTCTCTCTCTCCCTTACTCTGTCCCATTCTGGTCAGATTA
This sequence comes from Tupaia tana, assembly GCA_026018925.1. Taxonomy (NCBI): domain Eukaryota; kingdom Metazoa; phylum Chordata; class Mammalia; order Scandentia; family Tupaiidae; genus Tupaia; species Tupaia tana. Next base: position 211,662,921 of record JAKSZU010000006.1, read on the forward strand.
AAATAAGTAAATAAATGGATAAATAAATAAAAATAATTATTTTAAAAAAGAAAAATAATTTAAAAAAAAAGAATTATTTTATTTAAATTTGTCTGCCTGTCTATCTATCTATTTATCTACTTATCTATCTAAATTTGACCAGAGTGAAAGAGAAAGTGAGAAAGCAAGCTGCCAGGTCTGGGACTCAAACCATGGTCAGCCATGTGGAGTCCAGCACCCTTAGCAACATGCACCTGCCGGCCCCATAACTACTTTTTTTTTTTCTTAAGAGAGATTTTTGCTATAGGGTACGTGCACTTGCCAGAAAGACAGAGAGAGAGGAAGAGACAGAAAGCGAGAAATCATCAACCAGAGAGGATGGCCATGCCAAAATCCCTTCTCCTCCAGTCTCCTCTGAAGATTTTGGGCAAACATGCACATGCACCCAGTTTGAGTTTGAAGCCATTGGGTTTGGGACATAAATCAGAGTCAACCATGTGGGAGTCCAGCGACATAACCGTTATGCCATCTGATAGTCCCATTAACTTCTTTGTAAAGCAAACATATTAAGAACCTCAAAATGTTCATACTCTAATTTTTTTTTTAGTTTTTGGAGAGGTTTTCGCTATAGGGCGCGTGCGCTCGCCAGACAGAGAGAGACAGAGAGACAGAAAGCGAGAAATCACCCCCCAGGGGGGATGGCCATGCCGCAATCCCTTCTCCTCCATTCTCCTCTCGGGATCTTGGGCATGCATGCACACGCGCCCGGCGTGAGTTTTAAGCCACTGGGTCCGGGACGCGAACCGTGGTCGACTACGTGGGAGTCCAGTGACATAGCCATTATGCTAACTGCTGGTTCCCAAAATGTTCAGACTCTCTTGCACAAGAGATTTCACTTATGGTAATCTTCCCTAAATACATTTGTAAGTACTAGACACAAAGATATTCATAAGAGGCTTTAATAATAATGGCAATGAAAACTAGAAAAAGCAAACTGTTCAACAATAAAGTTCAACATAATAAGCCACACAAGAGTCATCTAGTAGAAAGTAATACATCAACAAGAATAATTATAGGCTGACCCCGTAGTGCAACAGTTAAGCATTGTACACAGGGACCAGAATAATACATGGCTCATCAAGGTATGAATCCTGGCCCCAGCAGCTTGAAACACATGCCAGGTGAGTGTATGTGAGTGCCCAGGATCCTGACAAGATGAATAAATGGAGGAAAAAGGACTGTGATGTGATCATGTCCCATTTAGGTGGGTGCTTTCTCTCTCTGGCAAGCACATGTGCCCTCCAGCAATTAAAAGGAAGAAAGGAAACTGGGAGAGAAAAGTAAGTACGGAAACCATGTAACAGTCAAAGAAAATAACTGTGAAAGCAGAGAAAAATATTAAGTGGACAAAGGTAAAGAAGCTATAAAAAGTATGGTCTTGGGGCTGGCAGGTGATGTGGTGATTAAGGCACTGGACTCCCACATGGCCGACCACATTACAAGTCCCAGAGAGCTTGCTTTCTCACTTTCTCTCTCTCTGGTCAAATTAAAAAGTAATAATAAATAAAGTTAAATAAAGTAATTCTTTTTTGGAAAAAAGTATGGTCTTAATTATTAAAAACAGTAAACACCTATGTACTGGGCTGGCAGATGGTGTGGTGGTTAAGGGCACTGGATTCCTACGTGGCTGACTACAGTTCAAGTCTCAGACCTGATGGCTTGCTTTCTCACTTTCTCTCTCTCTCTGTTCCTCTCTAGTCAAATTAAAATATAAATAAAGTTAAATAAAATAATTCTTTTAAAAATTATTTTAAAAAATTTATTTAATTCCATTTGTTGTTATTGATTATATTTTTTTTGGAGAGGTTTTTGCTATAAGGCGCGTGCACTCGCCCGAAAGACAGAGAGAGACAAAGAGATAGAAAGCGAAAAATCACCCCCAGGGGGGATGGCCATGCTGCAATCCCTTCTCCTCCATTCTCTTCTCAGGATCTTGGGCATGCATGCACACGCGCCCGGTGTGAGTTTAAGCCACTGGGTCCGGGACTCAAACTGCGGTCAGCTACATGAGAGGTTCAGTGACATAGCCATTAACGCTAACTGCTGGTCCCAATATTTTTTAGTTTGACCAGAGAGAAGGTGAAAGGGAAAGGGAGAAAGCAAGCCGCCAGGTTTGGGATTCGAACCATGGTTGACTACGTGGGAACCCAGTACCTTTAACCACCATGCCATCCACTGGCCCCTAAATAATATTATTATTAAAAAAAAACAAACAAACAACAACTCTATGTATCAAGATAAAAAGAAAACAAGGTACACCAAGACCAGCAGATGTCATACTGGCCATGTCGCTAGACTCCCACATAGTGGACAGCAGTTTGAGTTCCAGACTCAATGGCTTAAAATTCATGCCAGGTAAGTGTGCGTGTACCTACAAAACCTGACAGGAGAATGGAGAAGGGATTACAGTGTGGACATACTCCCTGAGGGGTGATTTCTCACTTTCTGTCTCTGTCTCTCTGACAAGTGCACTTGCCTTGTGACAAAAATAAAATAAAATAAACTTTTAAATAAAAAAAGAAAGTACACCAAAAAGATGGATGACAGGACGGAGTGGTCCCCCTCCCACTTTATTTGCTGAATTTTCTGAAATGAGTATGTAATACTTTTATAACAGGATGAAAATGCAGTCTGCATTATAAACAGTGACACTGTTTTTTTTTTCCTGTGTAGGTCAGGCAGAATGGCTCCCACAAAGAGGGTGGCAAAAAGAAGGGCCACTCTGACACCAATGAGGTGGTGACCTGAGAATACAAAATCAACACTCACAAGCACATCTACGGCATGGGCTTCAAGAAACGTGCTCCTCGGGCACTCAGAGACCTGTAAATTTACCATGAAGGAGATGGGGACTCCAGATGTGCACATTGATACCAGGCTCAACAAAGCTGTCTGGGCCAAAGGAATAAAGAACATCCCATACCGTATCTGTGTGTGGTTGTCCAGAAAACTAATGAGGATGAAGATTCACCCAACAAGCTCTATACTATGGTGACCTGTGTACCTGTTACTAGTTTCAAAAATCTACCGACAATCAACGTGAATGAGAACTGCTGAATATCAAATAAAGTTATAAAACCACACACACACACAAAAAGACATTGTAGCAGGACACCAAATTGCTAAAAATTTTACTTGCAGAATGAGAGACACTAAACCAAGATGCTCAAAAAAAGGAGAAAAATTGTGGGACCAGCAGGTGGTGTAATGGCCACGTCGCTGGACTCCCATGTAGTCGACCATGGTTCGAGTCCCAGACCTGTGGCTTAAACTCACGCCATGCGTACCCAAGATCCCAAGAGGAGAGTGGAGGAGAAGGGATTGCGGTGTGGCCATCCCCACTGGGGGATGATTTCTCACTTTCTGTCTCTCTGTCTCTGTCTTTCTGGCAAGCGTATGTGCCCTATAGCAAAAACCACTACCAAAAAAAAGGGAGAAAAATTGTCTACATACAATGAAGAAATTTAGCTTAGTCAAACTGCTGTGTTATATGATCCAAGATGGATGGAAAGCACATAAATACATAAACAAAATTTTTTTTGCCTACGATTATCTACTGCTGGTAAGTATCATTCAGATCTTCAAGAGGGCAGAGCTGGCTGTTCTTTTCTAACATTCCGAATGACTATATACTTACCAGGTAGGATGGTTCTGAAGTAACTGCTCTCCAGGTGAGGGTAAGGGGGTGGAGGTAGGGTGTAGTTTCTCTCAGGTAACCCACACATCACCCCACGATCCCCAATACCCATTGGGAGCATCAGAGACAAAGCAGAAGGCAGAGAGCTCAGGGATGGACCCAGGTTTGGAATTGCGACTGGTAGGCCTACAGAAATAGAAAACTGTTTTTATTTCAAGTAAAAGGAAATACAAGTAAGTTCTTAATTCTATTAAAACAACTCGTAAACTCTTGGGAAAATTATTGTATATGAGCAAAAATCTCATCAAATATACTTTTCCACTCTATATAGTATTGTGCAAACATCCATAAATACGAATAAACAAAGTAGTCATAGTCCTAAAGTTAGTTCTCAAGCTAGTTTTAAAATGCCCAGTTGGACATGCTGGGTGCCTGTGCATGTGGGCCCACAATCCTGATGAGAGAGAAAAATGAAGAAAATCATAACATGACCATACCTCATTTCTCTCTCATACGCTCTCTCTGGCAATTAAAAAAAAAAAAAGTCAAGCTAGGGTTAAGGGAGCTGGAATCCACATGACCAACTGCAGCTGAAATCCTGGCCCTGGGGGGCTGGTAGGTGGCATGGAGGTTAAAGGCACTAGATTCCCACATGGGTGACCATGGTTCAAGTCCCAGACCTGGTGGTTTGTTTTCACTTTTCCTTTCTTTCTCAGGTCAAATTAAAAAAATAACAACAAATGCAATTAAAAAAAAAATCCTGACTCTTGTGGCTTGAAAAACACAAAGCATATGTGCATGTGCCAAGATCCTAAAAGGATTGAGAAATGGAGAAGGAACTTCAGCATGACCACACCCCATTGGAGAGTTCGTTTTCTCCCTCTCTCTGTCTCTCTCTAATAGCACACACTCTCTCGCTATTCAAAGATAAGTAAAATAATGAGACATCACATAGCGTAATGGTTACGCCACTGGACTCCCACGTAGTCGACCACAGTTCAAGTCTCAGACCCAGCAGCTTAAAACTCATGCTGGTGCGTGTGCTATGTGCCCAAGATCCCAGGAGGAGAATGGAGAAGAAGGTACTACAGTGTGGTCATCCCCCCTGGGGGGGTGATTTCTCACTTTCTGTCTCTCTCTCTCTGGCAAGTGCATACGTCCTATAGCAAAAAATCTCTTAAAAAAAAAAAAAGAGGGGAACCAGCAGTTAGCGTAATGGCTATGTCGCTGGACTCCCACGTAGTCGACCGCGGTTCGCGTCTCGGACCCGGTGGCTTACAACTCACGCCGGGCGCGTGTGCGTGCGTGCCCAAGATCCCGAGAGGAGAATGGAGGAGAAGGGATTGCGGCGTGACCATCCCCCCTGGGGGGTGATTTCTCGCTTTCTGTCTCTATGTCTCTCTCTGTCTGTCTGGCAAGCGCACGCGCCCTATAGCGAAAAACTTCTCCAAAAAAAAAAAAAAAAGAGTAAATAAAATGCCAATTTGATCCTGCAATTATCTGTATTGCTTTTAACTGTAATTTTAAAATTAAAATCCTAGTTTAAGGGGTTGGCAGGTGGCATGGTGGTTAAGGGTGCTGAACTCCCACATGGCTGACCGTGGTTTGAGTCCTGGACCTGGTAGCTTGCTTTCTCACTTTCTCTTTCTCTGTTGTCAAATTAATATAAATAAATTAAGTGAAATAAAATAGTTCTTTAAAAAACAAAATCCTAGCTTAAATATAATTTTTTTTGGATAGGTTTTAGCTATAGGATGCATGCACTCGCCAAAAAGACAGAGAGAGACAGACAGACAGGAAGCGAAAAATCACCCCCCCGGGGTAGATGGCCACGCCACAATCCCTTCTCCTCCATTCTCCTCTCGGGATCTTGGGCACACACACCTAGTGTGAGTTTAAGCCACCGAGTCCAGGACTCGAACCATGGTCGACTATATGGAAGTCCAGCAACATAGCCATTACGCCAACTGCTGGTCCCAGTTTAAATATAATTTAAGAAAATGAATTATATACAGAAAAAGACAAAATAAAAAAACAGGAAAAAACCTAACAGTGTTCACAAGAGTGCTCTCTGCGTAGTAACACTATGGATTGTTTTTTAAGAGATGTTTGCTATAGGGTGTATGTGCTCACCAGAGACAGAGAGAGAAAGTGAGAAATCACCCTCTGGGGCTAGGATGGTCAAGCCACAATCCCTCCTCTTCCCTTGTCCTCTTAGGATCTTGGCGCACACATACACATGAGCCCTCCCCATGTTTTTTTTTTTTTAAGAATTATTTATTTTTAATTTTATTTATTAATTTACTTATTTTATTTTGACCAGAGAGAGACACAGAGAGAGAGAGAAAGTGAGAAAGCAAGCCACCAGGTCCAGGACTTGAACCATGGTCAGCCATGTGGGAATGTCCAGCACTTTAACCACCACGCCACCTGCTGGTCCCAGCCCTCCCCATATTTTTTAAGCTGCCAGGTCTGGGACTCAAACCATGTGGTTGGCCATGTGGGATCCAGCCACCTTAACTACCACACTACCTGGCTGGCCCCAGAAGAAATAAACTTTTTAAAAAATTAGTTAACAACTAATATACTTTTAAAACTTTCCTTTTTTTATTTTTTTGAGAGATTTTTGCAATAGGGTACATGTGTTGGCCAGAGAGACAGAAAGCAAGAAATCACTACCCGGGGATGGTCACACCACAATCCCTCCTTCTCCATTCTTCTCTCAGGAATTTGGGCACACATGTACATGCACCCAGCATGAGTTTTAAGCCACTGGGACTGGGACTGGAACTATGTCGACTACGTGGGAGTCCAGTGATGTAAACATTACGCCATCTGCTGGCCCCCAAATTTTCCTTTTGAAGACACTTAAAGGAATGTGGAGAGACTCCAGATTAGGTGAATATCACTTCACTGCTTTATTTTAGTAATTAAGGAAGTAATTCTCTATAGAGAGCTATTTAAACTACAGATTTATGTAAAATATTTCTAAACATTAACTTTTATTTTGATAAAGTCTAATACATTATGTCGGGACCAGCAGGTGGCGTGGTGGTTAAGGCGCTGGACACTCCCACATGGCCAACCACGGTTTGAGTCCCGGACCTGGTGGCTTGCTTTCTCACTTTCCCTCTCTCTCGCTTTCTGTGTCTCTCTCTGGCCAAATTAAAATGAATGAATGAATAAATAAAATTAAATAATTCTTTAAAAAAACGAAGTCTAATACACTATGTTACAAATCCTTAAGGACCAGTATCTTACCACTGTTAAGAATCAATAGCAGGGACCAGCAGATGGCATAATGGCTACGTTGCTGGACTCCCATGTAGTCGACCACGGTTCAAGTCCCAGACCTGGTGGCTTAAACTCATGCCAGGCGCATGTGTGTGCATGCCCAAGAGAATGGAGAAGAAGGGATTGCAGTGTGGCCATCCCCCTTGGGGGTTGCCTTCTTGCTTTCTGCTGCTCTATCTCTTTCTGGCAAGTGCATGCGCCCTGTAGCAAAATCTCCCCCCACCCCCACAAAAAAAAAAGAAAGAATCAATAGCTTGGGGTTAGCAAGTGGCACAGTGGTTAAGGTCCTGTACACCCACACGGCCAACCACGATTTGAGTCCCAGACCTAGTGGCTTGTTTTCTCACTTTCCCTCTCTCTCCATCTCTCTGGTAAATTTAAAAATATATAAATAACAGTGGCCAGCAGATGGTGTAGTGGTTAAGGGCACTGGACTCTCACATGGCCAACTGCGGTTTGAGTCCTGGACCTGGCAGCTTGCTTTCTCACTCCCCTCCTCGCTGTCCCTTTCTGGTTAAATCAAAAAAAATAATAATAAGGGGCCGACAGGTGGTGTGGTGGTTAAGAGCACTGGACTCACACACGGCCAACTGTGGTTCAAGTCCTGGACCTGGCGGCTTGCTTTCTCACTCCCCCCCACCCCCTCTTTAACTCTGTCCTTCTCTGGTCAAATACAAATTAACAAATAAAAATAAAGTTCAATAAAATAATCCTTTTAAAAAAAAGTAAATAAAGTTAAATAAAATAATTCTTTAAAAAAAATAATTCTTTTTAAAAAATCAACAGCTTACTCATTTCTTTGTTTCAATAAGGAAAGAAACTAGCCAGCACCTCTCAAAGAGTTTTAAAAAGATCACGACAGTGGGTCAGCCTTTGGTGTGATGGTTAAGGCAGCCAGATCCCACATAGCGCCCACATGGTTCGAGTCCTGGACCAGGAAGCTTTAGAAACACACCAGGCATATGTGTGCCCAAGATTCTAAAAGGAAGAAGAAAAAAAGAGGAATTACAACCATTTCCTATGGGGGAGTTTTATCCCTCACATCCCAAGCATATGTACACTCTGGTAAAAAAAATAGTTTTGTAGGGTTTTTTTAAGAGATTTTTTGCTATAGGGTGCATGTGCTCGCCGGAGAGATAGACAGAAAGTGAGAAATCACTCCCTAAGAAGGATGGCCACGCCATAATCCCTTCTCCTCTGTTCTCTCAGGATTTTGGGCATGCACGCACAAACATGCAGCTGGCATGAGCTTAGGTCGCCGGGTCTGGGACTTAAACTACGTAGTCAACTATGTGGGAGTCCAGTGACATAACCATTACGTCATCTCTTGGTCCCAAAAACCAGTTTTTCAAAAGCTAAAAAGAGAGAGACAATGAGGGGAAAATGAGCTTTTCCTATATAATTTCTCTAAATACTGAGGCTCATGGGGAGTTCCATGCAACAGCTCCATCCCCGGTACCTCTTTCTACATAATTCTAGAACTGGTGCATTTGCAGCTGTCACTCAGTTCCAAACCCAGGAAAAGGAAAGCCTAATTCCCCATGCTTTCTGGGAATTAGCGTACATTTAAACTGATTCTCTTCTGTTAACTCAGGAACAGGGTGCCCAGATGTGAACTAAATGTATGGTTAAATGTAAGTAAATGGCAAGTCAAAGATAGCTCTGCACAAAATGCTACCAAGCCAAACAGAACCATCAGAAACATGCTATTCCTATGCACCGGAACTCTGGTACTCTATAAACACATTTCTCCCATCAGGCTGCCACATGTGGGACAACCACTAAGGCCTGCCGGGCTTCCCTCTTGGGTTACAACAGCTCTTGCCTCCTCTGGGCTCCACTGAAACCAAAAACCCAGGTAAGTGTTAAAATGCAGTGGCTTGGGGACCAGCAGGTGGCGTGGTGATTAAAGTGCTGGACACTCCCACATGGCTGACGGCGGTTCAAATACCGGACCTGGTGGCTTGCTTTCTCACTCCGCCCCCCCCCCCCCGCCCTCTCTGTGTGTATCTCTCTGGTCAAATTAAAATAAATGAAATGAATAAATAAAATTAAATAAATAATTATTTTAAAAAAGAAAATGCAGTGGCTCTCCCTTCCCACTCACCTGGGGCAGAAATGGCACTGTGGGTGGGGGAGGCAGACAACCCCAGGTGACTTCCTGAGACTGGCAAGGCATTGCTCACGGAGGATGAAGTCAGCTGCTCCATCCCCACGGGGCTCAAGTTCATTTCATTCATCCTAGGAAAGAGCATGCACAGCTAGTTATGCAAAAAATTACATCGGTGTCTCCATTAAGATACTCAAGAACCTGAAACAGCAGGGCCAGGCAACAGGATTTGACAAACTATTCCTTTTTTTTCTCTTTTTAAAGGTTTTTGCCACAGGGCACGTGTGTTACTCATCTGAGAGAGTGAGAGGGAAAGTGAGAAGTCACGCCCTGTGGGGATGGCCACATGGCAAACCTTTCTCCTCCACACTCTTCCTGGGATTTTGGGGACACATACACACGTGCCTGGAGTGATTTTCAAGCCATGCGACCAGGACTTGAACCACAGTCAGCCATGTAAGAATCCAACCCAGTAACCACCATACTACCTGCTGGTCCCTTCATTTTTATGCCCACAACCCTCTGAGATAACTAATGTCAGATTCTTTCTACTGATAAAGAAAGTGAGATACAGAGATGTTACTTAAGTCAGTGTCGAATAGCAAAAACAGGATTTGAATTCAGGTGGCTTTGTGCACACCACCTAAAGCAAACACAAACACTGCAGTCCTTAGTGTAGCAGGCAGGCAATGACAGTTTGCATTTTTAAGTCACCTAGGATGTCCTTTCATGTTACCTATTTCCTCAATTAGCTTATTATCTCAAATCAGTAGTTTTCTAAACAGTTTGTTTAAACCTACTCAAAGAACTTCCACTAATCCTTTCTATCAGACTTAAAGCAATAATGGGTCTTATTCAGATTATCAATGGTATCAAAAAACATTCTATTTCCTCCTAGATCAACATTTCATTAAATTTCTGTATCAGGGGACCAGCAGTTAGCGTAATGGCTATGTCGCTGGACTCCCATGTAGTCGACCGTGGTTCGAGTCCCAGACCCCACAGCTTAAACTCATGCAGGGCGCATGTGTGCCCAAGATCCTGAGAGGAGAATGGAGGAGAAGGGATTGTGGCATGGCCATCCCCCATGGGGGGTGATTTCTCGCTTTCTGTCTCTCTCTTTCTGGTGAGTGCATGCATGCCCTATAGCAAAAACCTCTCCCCCCCAAAATATTTGTTATCAGTCAGTAATTTTTTTTTTAAAGAGATTTTTGCTACAAGGCATGTGTGCTTGCCAGAGAGACAGAAAGCAGGAAATCGTACCCCAGGGGTACAATCGTACCCCACGCCACAATCCCTTCTCCAGTCTCCTCTCGGGATCTTTTTTTTTTTTTGGAGAGGTTTTTTGCTATAGGGCACGTGTGCTCTCCAGACAGACAGAGAGAGACAGAGAGACAGAAGAATCTATGAATCATTTTGTTCTTTTTTATTTGTACATTTTTGAATTTTTAAAATTTTATTATACCAGAGGGCGCACGAATGAGACAAAAAGAGGAGAAAAACACTCCCCAACAGGGCCTGGTTACACCACAATCCTTTCTTCAATTCTCCATCCAACAAGATCCTGAGTATAAGCACATCCAGTGTATAAGCCACTGGGGCCAGGATTCAAATCCTGCTTGGCCAACTTCCTCTGCAGTGTTTAACTACTGCACTACCAGGCCAACCTTAGCAATTACATTTTCTATGCAATCCATCATCCACTGCTATTAAAAATGTCTTACTGGGCCAGCCAGTGGTGGTGACTAAAGCAGCTGGATTCTACATGGCCAAAGGCACAGTCTTGAGTCCCAGACCTTATGGCTTGAAAAATATGCCAGGCATGTGCCAAAAATCCCAAAAAGAGGAATGGAGGAAGAGGTGAAGAGGAGGAACTGTGGCATGGCCATCCCCCACAGAGGCTGCTTTCTCACTTTCCTTCTCTCTCTACTCTCAACGGGCAAGCATGCCTTCTAGAAAAAAAAAAAGCGTGAAAACCAAGCTGCAGTGGCATATAGGTATTGCCATAGCTCGAGAAACTGGAAGTTCTGAGGTTCAGTTCTCCAGTCAATCTGAACACACTGGGCATGGCTGAGTCAGTAATCCTAGCTAACTGGGCAGCTAAGGCAGGAAGACTGAGAAATGGCAAATCTATCCAAACACCCTGTCTCTCTTTCTCCTCCCATACCCACACAGGAAAAGTCTTAGAAGTAATACTGGGATGGGGCCTGCAGATGATGTGGTGGTTAAGGGCACTGGACTACCACATGGCCGATCACAGTTCGAGTCCCGTACCAGGCGGCTTGCTTTCTCTCGCTCTCTGTCCCTCTATGGTCAAATTAAAATAAACAGGGGACAGCAGATGGCATGATGGTTAAGGGTGCTGGACTTTAACATGGCCAACTGCAGTCTGAGTACCAGATTTGGTGGCCTGCTTTTTCACTTTCTCTCCTTTTTCCTTTCTCTCTCACTCTATCCTTCTCTGGTCAAATTAAAAAAATAATAATAAATAAAGTAAATTAAAATAATTATTTTTTTTAATTAAAAGAAATAAATAAAGTTAAATAATTCTTAAAAAAAAAAAAGTAATATTGGGGGCCAGCAGGTGGTCTGGTGGTTAAGGTGCTGGACTCCCACATTGCCGACCACAGTCCCTGATCTGGTGCCTTGCTTTTTCACTTTCTCTCTCTCATCAAATTTAAACAAATAAATATAAATAAGTAAAAATAATTTTTTTAAGGAATTATTTTATCTATTGATTGATCTATTTCACATGAGTTTTGCCAGAGAAAGTGAGAGAGGGAGAGTTAGAAAGCAAGCCGCCAGGTCCGGGACTCGAACTGAGGTAGCCCATGTGGGAATTCCAGCACTTTAACCACCACTCCATCTCCTGGTCCAGTAAAAATAAAAATAATAATAATAATTTGAACAAGACATATGCTGGAGGTCATTATCCGAAGTATTAGCTCCTTGAGGCAGACAGGTGGGATGGTGGTTGAGGTGCTGGATTCCCATGTGGCCAACTGTGGTTTGAGTCCCAGAATTGGTGGCTTGCTTTCTCACTTTCCCTCAATCTCTTTCCATCTCTCTCTGGTCAGATTGAAAAATAATAATAACAAAATTTAAAAATTCTTTAAAAATAAAAAAAAAGTATTAGTTCCTATATAAGAATTTAGAGACTTCTACAGTTTATATTGTAATTTCAAGAGGCTCACCAACAGGTCTCTAATGGACTCCAGTCCTTACACCAGGCTAACAGAGCAATGAATTCTTCTTTGTATGCCTATATAAACACTAGGAGTGAAACAGAGCAAGGGAATTATAATAAATGGGGCAACATATTCCTTAGCAGTGAAAGCAAACCTAAACATATTTTTAAAGGATTATTTATTTAACTTTATTTATTCATTCACTTATTTTTTAATTTTACCAGAAAAAGATAGACACACAGAGAAGGAAAGTGAGAAAGCAAGCCACCAGGTCTGGGATTCAAACCGTGGTCGGCCATGTGGGAGTATCCAGCACCTTAAACACCATGCCACCTGTTGGCCCTCCCAAACATATTTCTCATTCTGAAAAAATGGCAACACTATTTGTCAATCAACCTGAAAATAGTAACAGCAAACACTTATTACTCCCTTACCCTTACCATGCCATTAGGCACCAGGCTAACTGACTTATATGTAAGGATGACCCTTGCATCTACTGTGCTGTATGGTAGGTATTATTCTTAATTCCATTTTAAAGATGACATCAAGACTCAGTGAGACTAAAAAAACCTAACTCAAGATCGCATCACTAGTAAGAGGCAAAGGTGGGATTTAAATCCAGAATAGTCTAATATAAGAAAATCGGAACCAGCAGATAGCGTAATGGCTAAATTGCTGGACTCTCAGGTAGTAGACGCTATTCGAGTCCTAAACCCAGTGGCTTAAAACATGTACATGTGCACACACGCCCAAAATCTCAAGAGGAAAATGGAGAAGGAATTGTGGCATGGCCATCCCCCCTTAGGAGGTGATTTCTCGCTTTTTGCCTATCTCTCCGGTGAGCACACTCGCCCTGTAACAAAAATCTCTCTTAGAAAGAAAGAAAAAGAAACTCAAGTTCAGGCCAGTTATGGCCTAGTGGTTAAGGGAACTGGATCCCACATGGCCAACTACATACTTTGAATCACGGAGGCTTGAAAAACATGACAGGTAATAGATGCATACATGCCAAATATCAACAAGATGGAGAAATGGAGGCGGGATGGTGGCATGGTCACACTCCATTGGGGGTTGCTTTTACCCCTCTATCTTTCTCTGGCAAACACACATGCACTCTAGCACAATTCAAAAAAATTAAAAAGAAGAAATTCATGCTCTTTCTTTTAAAAGAGAGATTTTTGCTATAGGGGTCATGTGTTCACTGGAGACAGAAGGTGAGAAATCACACTCCCAGATGGGATGGCCACACCTCAATCCCTTCCCCTCCATTCTCCTTACCGGCTCTTGGGCGCACATGCACATGCACACTGTGTGAATTTCAAGCCACCGGGTTTGGGACTCAAATCCCAGTCACCTACATCAGAGTCCATCAACTTAACTATTAAGACCATCTGTTGGGCCCCATGCTCTTAATTACAGTATGAAAAATACAATAACAATACAACAAAAGAATTGCTTTGCCTGTGGGGCCAGCAGGTGGTGTGGTGATTGAGGCACTGGACTCCCACATGGCCCACCGTAATTCGAGTCCCAGATCAGGCGGCTTACTTTCCCACTTTCCCTTTCTCTCTCTCTCTAGTCAAATTTTTAAAAATAAATAACAAATAAAATTAAATAATTTTTTTTTAAAGAAAAAAAAAGAATTGTTTTGCCTTTTACACAAATTCCAATACAGTAGGACGTATTCATATCGTGGGCTATATCACAGGTCCTAAAAACATTTATGGAAAATATGTATTAGGCAAAAACTATGTACAGATTTCAAAATAATTTTTTTTTTTTTTTGGGGAGAGGTTTTTTGCTATAGGGCGCGTGCGCTCGCCAGACAGACAGAGAGAGACATAGAGACAGAAAGCGAGAAATCACCCCCCAGGGGGGATGGTCACGCCGCAATCCCTTCTCCTCCATTCTCCTCTCGGGATCTTGGGCACGCACGCACACGCGCCCGGCGTGAGTTGTAAGCCACCGGGTCCGAGACGCGAACCGTGGTCGACTACGTGGGAGTCCAGCGACATAGCCATTACGCTAACTGCTGGTTCCCTCAAAATAATTTTGTAACAAAATAGTCATACTCTATTCTTCAACAAACTTTTTGAAGTTTCCTAGTACTTAAAAGCCCCAAATGGACCTGCTGCCTGCATTATTCTATTGCCACAGGATTTCTCCACATCCCTGGCCAGGTAGTTCACATACCTGAGGTCTCAGACACCAATCAAGTGTACAGCGTTGACCTAGAATAATACTTTGTGTAGAACATGCACTCTGCAATATACCTTAGGAAGAGCAGCACATTAATACAAGTGTTTTATTATGCTATAAAAGAATGCAAAAAACTCCTGTGACTACCTTAATTTTGAAAGTTTCTGTGGTTTAAAAGAAACCTTGCCTGTAACTTTTTACAGTTACAACCATAACTGAAACGTTACAATAGCTGGAGCCTTAATGGCTTACAACAAACTGGTCACAGTAATTTTTTTAAAGTACTGCTAAAGTCCGTAGCTTCAACTCCCATTCTCAAAGTTCCTTAATATTAATCTCTGTAACTAATCTTGAGATAAAAATCAAAACAGTGTTTCTGGGTTGACTTCTAGGCCTTCTCAAACCAGTTCAAACCAGAGTTTAATGGGAGAGGCTCAGCAGATTTCTGCTTTGTTGTGAGTCACTAAAATGTGATGACCTCAGCAACCATAAACCAAAGGTAACTAGTATCCCACAGAGAGAAAGCAGATGAAAGGAATACCAATAAGACTCTCTAAGACTTTCTCATTCTGAAGTACAATTCTACCCTAACCACCCTTCTCCTAAGGGATTATAAGAAGCAACCTTCCGAAAAGAGCCAAATCGAGACTCAAATCTCTCTCTCTTTTGTGGCTAAAACAACTTCCTACATTCTTTCTACAGTTTCTATGTGTTTCTAACTAACCTAGGTAACCACTGGCCAGATGATCTCACGTCTTTTTCTTAAAATACTTAGGAAAAGAGCCAGCCCACGGCATAGTGGTTCAGGCAGCAGGATCCCAAATGGCCAAACATGAGTGGACTCCTGGACCTGGATTTAAAGGAGGGAAGAGATGGAAGACGGGATTGCAGGGGAACCATGCCCTACCTCGAGATGATCACGAGCTCAAAGTATTACTCCACGCTCAAGTAACTCAAAACATGGAATAAAAGGTGTCAATCAGACAACGAGAAATGTGTGGCTATTTGGAACTACTCCCATCTGGGGCGAATTAGGAAGAGAGTATGTTCGACCCAACACTAGTTTCTGGATTTCTCGTTCCCCTTGGGACACAAAGCCATTTGCAAATTTCATCCGTAAGCTTCCCAACGGCACCAAACACAAAGGCGCCAATTCTGGACACTCCCGTGCCAGAGGTTTTCCAAAGGTGTCACCAGCGCTAACCCACCCCCTCCGCCGACTCACCTGTGATGCATCTGCTCGCGGCCGAGTGTCAGAGAAAAGGGCGCCCGCGTGGCGGAGAAACGGCATCAGGGTTTGCGCTCCAGGGTCACGTGTTACCGCATCCTGCTTAATACCACTGCACAAACGCGGCCACTCGTCCCCAGGGCCACTCGGGGCCACCCGACTTCTCCCGAGGGCCGGTGGCCGCGCACTCCGCCACGGAACGGGGCATGGCGGGGGACACCCAGAGCCTTTCCACGAGAAGCTTCAGGAGGGGTGCTGCCCAACCTGGGGGAGACGAGGGACAAGAGGGTCACGAAGAGCACCGGGAGGACGGGCGGGCCCCTGCCGTGGTGGACACCGCTCCCGGGCGGCCGCTCGCCCCGCCCCGGCCGGGCCCGCACGCAGCCCACCTGCCGGCCGCGCGGGGGGCGCGCGCCCGCCCCACCGCTTTGTTCCCCATCCGGGCGGAGCTCGCCCCGTCGCGGGCCCTCCCCGCCCGCTCGCCCAGCCCCGGGGGCCGCTCGCCTAACGTTCCCCGCCCCGCCCGGCCCGCCGCCTCCTCAGGGACGCACCCTCGGCGGCGCGTTTCCGGCTCCTCAGCCACTCTGGGCGCCCGCCGCCCCGCCCCGTGCGTGCGCCCCTCCCCGCCACGGCCCGCACGCCGCCCGCACGCCGCCGCGCCCTCCCGCAGCCCAGCCCGGCCCGCTGCGCGCGTACGCAGCGCGGACACCCGCGCGGGAGAGGGCGGCCCGAGGGAGGATCCCCGCGAGCGCCGAATCTCGGTCCGGCCCAATCCAGTCGAGCGCCGAGCGATCGACTCACAGTTGCTAGGCGACCGGGGCCGCTGTGTACACTCGGGTGCACCAGAGTCCTCTGAATGCACCAGACTCAAGGTTTCGGTGCTCACCGTATTTCCCTACTCGGGAAGCTTGGGTCTACATAAGCCCCCAAAATTAGAAATAAAGGATTTAGCCTACAAGTCTGGCGGTGTTACCCAGAAGTAATTGGGATTATGTTCCAAATATTCGTCGCCATATGTTACAGCTAGAGGTTGCCCAGTTCTCCTGCTTCGTGTTGTAAATGGTGGTGTGTGTGCTGCACAAATGGCCTTCGCCCTCGTTCTTTGCCCTTCCCCCTGCTGCCTGCCAGGGACTGCTAAACGCGAGGGTTACTGAGACCTCCTGGCAGATAAATGAGCCCACAGAGACGACGCTGGTATCCTCCCTTCGTTCAGAAAGTATTAATTGAGTTGCATCTCAAACACGGGGAGACAGAACAAGACACAGGTCCTGACCTGCACCTGCTTGCCGTCTAGAGAGGCCTAGTGAGTTCTGGAATTTCCGTCTAACGTGAAAAGCCACAGACTCAAAAAAAAAAAAAAAAAAAAAAAAAGGCACAGGCTCAGACATGGTTTTGGATGAGAGCTGAATTTTGAATTTTTTTATTAAATAATTTGATTTATCATTATAATTTTAATTTCCTACAGGACATACAGACTTACCAGAGACAGACAGAAAGTAAGAAAGCAAGCTGCCAGGTCCAGGACTCAAACTGCATTTACACGTGTGGGAGTCCAGAGCCTCAACCAGAGCCATCGGTCAGGCCCCCTCATTGTATTTTCTTTCCTTAGCTGCTCATAAATTAAGGAAACCGCAGTCCAGATGAGAGAATTTATCACAGAACATTGGTGAATCATATTGTCTTTGCGCTCTTGTTTACAACTAATATTAATCTAAATCAGAAAGTCATATCACGAGAGACAGTATTCCCTGAAATACCACTTTGACCCTGGGGCTTAGTGAATGGTTATGTATTTCACTGGTGGCTGAATGCTTTCACCTTTTCAGGTTAGAGTGCCTATCCTTTTTTAAAATTATTATTATTAATTTTATTTATTATTATTATATTTATTTATTATTTATTATTATTATTTTATTATTATATTATTTATTTTATTTATTATTTATTTTATTATTATTATTATTTTTTATTATTATTATTTATTTTATAATTATTTCTTTCATGAGAGTAATGCAGGGGAGAGAAAGACAAGTATCCTAACAGGGTCTCATAGTCAATCCATTCCCCCTCCAGCCTTCCCAGCCAGCCAGGATGTATAGGTTCAACTGAGAACCGAACCACAACCTTCCATGTGGATCCAGCAACATTTGAGCAGCACCAAGCCAGCCTTCAGTGCTTCTTCTTTTTGAACAATGTTATTAAATTCAGAAGTGTACATAAAAATCAGGTCAGATAAATGTAAGAACTAATTGTTACAGATTAAAACATAGCAGGAAAATCTTCATGGCCTTGATAGGACACAAAAAACATGAACTGCTAAAAATTGATAAATTTTATAAAACTGGCCTGCAGGTTGTGTGGTGTTTAAGGCACTGGACTCCCACATAGCCAACCATGGTTCAAGGCCCAGACCTGGTGGCTTTCTTTCTTTTTTTAAAATAATTATTTTATTTAACTTTGCTTATTTATTTATTTATTTAAATTTGACCAGAGAGGGAAAAAGTGAGAAAGCAAGCCATCAGGTCCAGGACTCGAACCACAGTCAGCCATGTGGCAGTCCAGCACCCTTAACCACCATGCCATTTGCCAGCCACACTTCCTCACTTTCACTCTTTCAGTCCTTCTCTCTTTCTCTGTTTCTCTCTGGTGAGTGCGTGTGCCCTATAGTAAATTAAACTAATAATAAATCAGTAATTTAAAAAATTTAAATACAAAGTAATATGTATTGTAATAAATTAAACATTAGAGAGATTTATAAAGAAAAATTAATACCTCTCCCAGCCCCAGTGCTACTCTTTTTTAAGTGGCCAATGTCAAAAAAATTTTAGTATATTTCCTTCTACTTCATTCTCTGCATTCAGCGAATTATTTTATGTTCACGCTGCATACCTCTTCAATTTGCTTTTTTTCATTTAACACATTATGTCAGTAGATACCTCTGCAAGTTCTTTCATGTAGATCTTACTCTTTATTTATTCATCATTTACCTTAAATTTGCATATGCTTGTGGGAGAAAGAGCAAGAGAACAGAAAGTGAGAAAGCACTCCCGATGAGGAATGGTCACACTGCAATCCTTTCTCCTCCGTCTCGCCTATCTTTTGGGATTTGGGACAGGACTTGAACTGCAAGATCAGCCATGTGGGATCCAGCCACCCTAACTGCCAGGCTACAGGCTGGCCCTCCCGTTAAAAATATTGCTTTCGCTACCAGCAAATGATGTAATGGTTACATCACTGGACTCTCACATAGCCGACCACAGTTTGAGTCCCGGACCCGGTGGCTTAAACTCATACCTGGCACGTGTACATGTGTGCCCAAAATCCCCAGAGGAGAATGAAGAACAAGGGACTGAGGCATGACTATTCCCCCTGCGGAGGGGGGGGGGGGGGTGATTTCTTGCTTTCTGTCTCTGTCTCTGTCTCTCTTTGTCTTTCCGGCGAGTGAACATGCTCTATAGCAAAAATATTTTAAAAATAAAATTTTTTTAAAGAGATTTTTGCTATAGGGCACGTGCGCTTGCCAGACAGACAGAGAGAGACATTAGAGACAGAAAGCGAGAAATCACCCCCCAGGGGGGATGGTCTTTTGTCATAGAGCACATGAACTCACCAGAGAGAGACAGAGAGAGAGGGAAAGTGAGAAAGCAAGCTGTCAGGTCTGGGATTCGAAACATGACCAGCCACATGGGAATTGGTGCCTTAACCACTGCGCCTTCTGCTGTCCCAATAATAGAAAAATATTCTAGGGGCCAGCAGATGGCAGGATGGTTAAGGGCACTGGATTCCCACATGGTCAATCACGGTTCAAGTCCCGGACCTGGTGACTTGCTTTCTCACTTTCCTTTTCCCTTTCTCTCTCTAGTCAAATTAAAATAATAATACTAAATATAATAACAAATAGAATTAATTAATTAAATAATTATCCAAAAAAGGAAAATATTCTTAAAGTTCTAATTGTTTCCCTATTGATAGACATTCAGGCTATTTCCTTTTTTTCTTTTCTTTTTTTAATCACTATAAATGCAGCAACAAATATTATACAAGTGAATTTGTGCTGGTGCATTTATTTTTGTAGGAACACATTGTAGGGATCTTTGGGTCAAAGGGTATATGATATGCACTGCTTTATTTATTTATTTATTCATTTATTTGTTTGTTTTTGCTAGAGGGCACATGTGCTCACCAGAGAGAGACACAGTGAAAGGGAGAGAAGAAAGCACCTCTATGGGGAATGGTCACACTGCAATCCCTTCTCCATCTCTCTTTCCTTTCAGAATTCGTGGTATGCATGCACATGCATCTGGCATGTTGCTCAAACCACTGGGTCTGGGATTTGAACAATGCTGTTAGCCATATGAGATCTGGCTGCCTTAACCACCAGGCTACAGAACTGGGCCAAATGCACTATTAATTTTTAATTTACTTTTAGAGAGATTTTTGCTATAGGGCATGTGTACTAGCCAGAGAGACAGACAGAGAGATAGGAAGTGAGAAATCACCAGTCTTGGATCTGGTGCCTTGTTTTCCCTCTTCTCTCTCTCTCTCTTTCTCTCTGGTCAAATTAAAATAAATGAGTGAGTAAATAAAATTGAATAGATAATCTTTTAAAATAAATAAATAAATAGATTTTGATATGGTCGAAAGACACCTTGTGGTCTCACATCTACCTGTCTCTCTGGTAGGCTTTTCTTCTAAAAGAAAGGAATTTCTGGGAACCAGCAGTTAGGGTAATGGCTATGTCACTGGACTCCCACGTAGTCAACCGCGGTTTGCGTCCCGGACCCGGTGGCTTAAACTCACGCCGGGTGCGTGTGCGTGCGTGCCCAAGATCCCGAGAGGAGAATGGAGGAGAAGGGATTGCGGTGTGACCATCCCCTCTGGGGGGTGATTTCTCGCTTTCTGTCTCTATGTCTCTGTCTGTCTGTCTGGCGAGCGCACGCGCCCTATAGCAAAAACCTCTCAAAAAAAAAAAAAAAAAAAAAAAAAGAAAGGACTTTCTCAATTCCACCAAGAACTCATGACAACATACTAGGCAGTTTGCCGGTACAAACCTCATAGGGAGGTACACCTTTTAAACTGCGACTAACCTATGCCTGAAAGGAATAATTATTTCTTTTTTATTTGCCTTGATGGAAGTGTTTTTCTAGTTGCTGCAGGCAGATCATTTGGAGTAAACAGGAAAGCACAAGACTTGTCAAAAAAACGTGTTAGGGCAACACCTTGGTTTGCAAGGAATAGGTAGAAGGTCTGATCATAAAAGTGGGGGTTTTTGCATCTCTTGTTTTTAAGCTAGACTTTTAAAGTAGACGAGGTCTTTAATGTGCTGGTTTGCAGCACAGGAAATCTGATTTTCAGTGTGATAACACATTCTTTGACATTAACCAGTACAGTTGGATTTTTAATGACACTTTCATCTTCAAAGGCCTTTACCAACACAGAGGATTAATTATTCATTTTTGGGTTGTGTGTTAAAAAGATAAATCTTCAAAGACATCATCCTTTCTCCTTGGAATAGGGGCTCTCCACCTTTCAAATGCTGCTTTTTTTGCCCCCAAGGGGAAAATTTATTTTTTTTTTTAAGAAAAAGAATACAATGGGAAAATACTCTTTGCAAAATGGAAAACTGATGTTCTTATATCCTGGGTGGGATTAGAAGAGGTCGGAGAAGCAGTATTTAAGCTGTGTTTACAGTAAGCATTCTAGAAAAAAGAAGGCTAAAGGTGTTTGTTACTGTTCAGTCTTTTGATGTTTTCTTAAAAAGTAGCAGGTACACATAAAGCCCCTTGCCTTCAATATAAGTTGAAAAGTAATATGCCTACCCCTCCTTGCTAAATTTTTTTTTTTTTTTTTTTCTCCCTGTTCCTTTCGAAAAATGCCTAACTGGTTTTTCTTAAGATTTAGTTTGGAGCAGGAAACCTCAAGCCTCCCCTGGGGTCCTCCTTGACATGACACATAACCACAAGAGAGCAGTCTTCACTTTGATGAGGTCTCTCCACCTCCCCAGAAATGAAAGAGCAAGTGCAAGTTTGCAAACACTCTAAAAGCTCCTTCCATTAGACCTGGACGCCGGAAGCCACAAAGGGCAGTCAAGTTTTGCTTTTCAAGGAGAAGCGCTGGCAAAGTTTTGCTCTGCCGCCAGGAGATCTGTTAGGTTCCTGGGAGGAAAGCTCTTCTCAAATCTTAAGGATTCCTAGGCTCTTTGTGAACGACTCATCTCTTGAAGACTCAGGGTGGTGGATTACAGGAACTGAAAAGCTGGGGTGTCTTTGGAAGATTATTTGCTGTGCGCTCACATTTCCCGGCTAGAGGACCCAGACGAGTATCACTCTTTGTTACCTTTTGAAGTAAGATCAGAGGGCAAGTTTCAAGTGTAGAGTAAGGGGTCCCAAATCTTTGCCTATCACTTCGTCTAAATCTTCATCAAGGAGTGCAATGAACTTCGGGCATCACGCAGTGCACTTGAAGTTTGTGCTCGAACCTGGCTTTTGGGCCCAGAATCTTCTCCCAAACCAGACCTGCCGCTGTGCCCGGCAGGCTGTATGGACCAGCACCTCCTCTTCGAAGATTTAAAAGTTCTTCTTCTATTGATAGGTCGGTTGATCTCTTGGGTGATCTCTTTGCTTTTCGGCGAATAATGGAGAAACGTAAATCCGCGGGACTGCTGACCTTGCCCCTGCGCACGGTGGCCTCAGGCGTGCCAGGGACCCTGCCCCAACTCTCTCTTAGGGACTCCTTCAGGGTCTCCTTGCGCCTGGACGCTGCGTGCTGGGAACGGGCGCACGCAGGCTGTGCACGGAGGCGGGCGTACCTGCCCCTGCCGCTGGAGGGCGCCTTCGAGCCCGCCTTCCTCCGCAAGCGCAACGAGCGCGAGCGGCAGCGGGTGCGCTGCGTGAACGAGGGCTACGCGCGTCTCCGAGACCACCTGCCCCGGGAGCTGGCTGACAAGCGCCTCAGCAAAGTCGAGACGCTCCGTGCTGCCATCGGCTACATCAAGCACCTGCAGGAGCTGCTGGAGCGCCACGCCCGGGGGCAGGAGGGCACGGCCGGCACCTCCCCCCAGCGCAGGGCCGAATGCAACAGCGACGGCGAGTCCAAGGCCTCCTCGGCGCCTTCGCCCTGCAGCGAGCCCGACGAGGGGGGCAGCTAACCAGCGCCCCGACCTCGCCGGGACCCCGGCGCCCACTGCCCTGCGTGCGTTCGGACTCTCGGTCCCAGATTCTATTCGAAGATAGTTTGCATCTCTCACCTGGTTTCTTCTCCAAGCCTAAATCTTAGGAAAAAGCGATGCGTGCTTGGGCGGCGGCGGAGGTATTTGACTTTAGTATGTTTCCTCCCTCTTATTAGGTAGGTGACTGCAACTTAAAGGTGCTAAGAAAACGCTTTTGTTGCACTTCTAAAATACAAGCGTTCCAGATTCTGAGCGCTTCATTCTACATAGAGTATTCTAAAAACTCTGATGTTGACCATTGAAATTTCCCACAGTCGATGGTGTGGGTGAATTATTTACATAACTATTCAACTTTAGCCAAAGAGGACCTTTACCACCAAAAATAAATAAAAAGACAACCCTTAAGATGGGAAGATTTTGTTGCATTCCTTCCTGTGGGAATTGTGTTAGAAGGTTCACGGGCACTGTGTCTCCGGGAAAGACTCTCAACTATGGAGGACACGTTTGGCGGCGCTGCGCTGCGGCCGCTGTGGACTCTGGGAATGATCGTGTTAGAGAAGCTGACCTGTATTTGATACACCCTCCTTTATTAACTAGTGGCCACGTGGAACCCTCATAACATGTAGCAGATTATAAAATAATCTGAGCGTTACTGATCTCTTCCGAAGAGAGGCCGGATTCATGTGGCAACGTATTCTTCCTCTGTGTGTTTGTCCACTGTTTTTTTTCATTTCCCTTTTCTTTGCATTTCTCTGTAATCCTCACTCCATCTAGCCGCTGGTTACACTAAAGTGAAACTGTGACTTTAGCAATTAAAAAAGAAATAGACTTGGATGTGCCTTTTCGAGGTGGAACTGGCCGGTCGGAAGGGATGTGAATCAAGAGGGGTGGGTTGAGCTGACACGTTCCCAAACTTGTCATCACCTCAAGGGCTGTGAGGTACATTGAAACTATCTAGCAACCTGGGCTATGTTACCTGTCTTTGAAAAATTGTTTATTCTGGCCTTTTTTGAGAAAAAAATGATGAGTTTATTGGGTAAATGTTTGTTGGCTTACAAGATGAACCTCTCAAGCTGTTTTGCCCTTTCTTGTGGGTATGGCCAGGCGCAGAAAGGGGGAAGTGGGCAAGGAGTATTAACGTTGGGAGCACTTCCCAGTTACTGTGCATTTCACTTAGTCCCCACAATGGCCTTGAGGGGTAGTTTTATTACACCCCTACCTTTTCCCCCCCTTTCTTTCTTTGTTTTCCCCCTCATTGCCTGAGGGTACATGCACTGGCCTGAGAGAGATAGGGAGCGGAAAAAAGAGATGCAGAAAGCACCCCCAGGGAGTGTGGCCAGCCTCAATCGCTCCCCCTTACAGATGTGCCAACTGAACGAAACTAATATTCAGCAAGCATCTTTTTGTTGTGTGCTTTTTATATTTTATCCTATTTAATTCTCATAAAATTGGGGGGGGGGTTAATACTACCCGTACTTTGTGGTTAAAACAAAGAGGATGCTCAGAGAGGTTCCATACCTTGACCAGGTCAGTGTTGTGAGGATTGGATTAGCTGAGATCCAATCCTGAATCTAACCCCAAAGCCCTGGTGTTCTCTCTCCCCTGCCACACTCTCTCTTGTTCTGTCACGTGCTAGCCAGGAGACTGAGTACATTTTAGGGTGTTTGCTTTATTTTTTTGTGAGGGAGAGGTGGTTTTATTTTGTTATTATTTTCCCCTTTTTATTGTGATCTGCTACTTAGTTTCCTCATCCCTACGATTTCACAGGAGCTATGTAGGGGTGAAAGGCTTTGGTAATATGCAAGGTACTGGTAAATATGCAGTATCATCATTTGGAGAAAGTAGTACTATATCTCAATTTTATGGAGAGTAACACCTTAAGAATAAGCTTGGTGGGGCTGGCAGGTGGCATGGTAGTTAAGGTGCTGGACTCCCACACTGCCCACAATGGTTCAAGTCCCAGACCTGAAACCTTGAAAATCATGTCAGAGGGCTGGCAGGTGGTGTGGTGCTCAAGGATGCTGGACTCCCACATGGCCGACCACGGTTTGAGTCCCACACTTGGCGGTTTGCTTTCTTACTTTCCCTTTCTCTCTCTTTCTCTCTCACTCTGTCCCTCTCTGGTCAAATTAAAATGAGTAAGTAAGTAAATAAATAAAATACGTAAAGTTAAATAAACTAATTCTTTTAATTTTTTTTAAAAAGAAAGAAAGAAAGAAAATCATGTCAGGTACATGTACATGCATGCCCAGAATCCTGAGAGGAGAATGGAAGAGAAGGGATTGTGGTGTGGCCATCCCCCCCCGGGGGGGGGTGATTTCTCGCTTTATGTCTCTCTGTCTCTGTCTGGCGAGCGCACACACCCTATAGCAAAAACCCCTCCAAAAAATAATGCCAGACGTGTGCAGTGGGTGCTCAAAATTCCAAAAGAAGGGAGGGGTAGAGAAGGAATTGTAGTGTGACTCTCTCTCTGTTTTCCTCTGGCTAGCAAATTAAAAAAAAAAAAAAAAAAAAAAAAAGGTCCCTCCCTCAAAAGGGGGATGCTGGGGACCAGCAATGACCGCATGAAAGTAACGGGGGTTGGTCTCACCAGGTTGTGCTTTAATGTTCCTCATGGAACCTGGAAGCCATACTGCCAGGAAACGCTGGGTGAGCCCTGGTGATCCCACAGGGCAGCCAAGTCATCTTGTCAGATCCCATTTGGCCTCAGGTCCTGTCTCTGGCTCCACACACCTCACACACCAGCCAAGATTATTATTTTTATTTTTAGGTTTGCCGTAGGGCACAGGGGTTTGCCAGAGACAGACAGAAAGGAACAGTGAGAAATCAACCCCAGGAAGGATGGCTACACCGCAATCCCTTCTCCTCCGTTCTCCTCTCGGGATCTTGGACATGCACGCACACGTGCTCAGCATGAGTTTTAAGCCACGGGTCTGGGACGCGAACCGCGGTCGACTACATGGGAGTCCAGCGACGTAGCCATTATGCTAACTGCTGGTCCCTGTCTGGCATGTTTTACAAGCTGCCAGAGCAGGAATGTGAACTGCATGATCAGCATGTGGAATTTGATTGCTTTAACCATCAGGTTACAGAACTGGCCCATTAATCTTTTTTTTTTTTCAAATAATTATTTATTTAACTTTATCACTATTATCATTATTTTTTAAATTGATACAGGTACTCACCAGAGAGAGACAGAGAAAGAGAGAGAGAAGGAAAATGAGAAGGCAAGCCACTAGGTCCAGGACTTGAACTGCGGTTGGCCATGTGGGAGTCCAGTGCCTCAGTCACCATGCCATGCCACCTGCTGGCCCCTTGCCCATTGGTCTTAAAACTCTTTTTTAAAGAATTATTTATTGACTTTTATATATTAATATTATTATTTTAAACGTGCTATAGGGCATGTGCACTCACTAGAGAGAGAGAGAGAGAGAGAGAGAGCGAGCGAGCGAGAAACTAAGAAAGCAAGCTGCCAGGTCTGGACTCAAACCACTCAGCCATGTGGGAGTCCTTAACCACCACACCACCTGCTGGCCCCAATTTTATAACTTCTTTACTTTTTAAGGTATTATTTATTATTATTATTATTATTTAAAAATTTGCTATGGGGCACATGTGCTCTTCAAAGAGAGGAAAGGGAGAGAAGTTAGCGTAATGGCTATGTCGCTGGACTCCCACATAGTCGACTGCATTTCAAGTCCCGGATCTGGCGGCTTAAACTCACGTCAGGCGCGTGTGCATGCGTGCCCAAGATCCCAAGAGGAGAATGGAGGAGAAGGGATTGCGGCGTGGCCATCCCCCCTGGGGATGATTTCTCGCTTTCTGTCTCTCTGTCTCTGTCTTTCTGGCGAGCGCATGCGCCCTATAGCAAAAACCTCTCCAAAAAAAAAAAAAGAAAGAAAGAAAGTGAGAAAGCAAGCTGCCTGCCTTGGGACTCGAAAACCACGCTGGGCCATGTGGGAGTCCAGTGCGCCTCAAACACCATGCCACCTGCTGGGTCCATAACTTCTTTAGGGAAAAATAAAATAAATTTTTCTTAGACATTCTGGATGGCTTAGAGGAAAAGCATCAATCCAATCTAGAAATGAGATAGTTTTATGTGTTTGATCTCCCCTTTTCCTTGAGTGTTCACTTCATCAACAATAGAACAATGTGGGCCAGCAGGTGGTGTGGAGTTTAAGGTACTGAATCCCACACGGCTGACTGTGCAGTTTGAGTCCCGGATCCAGTCCTTGAAACTCATGCCAGCGCATTTGTGTACTGCCCAAAATTCCAAGAGGAGAACAAAAGAGAAGGGACCGTGGTGTGGCCACCTCCCTGGGGGTGATTTCTTATTGCCTCTTTCTCTCTCTGGCAAGTGCATGTGCCCTACGGCAAAAACTAAAAAGAGAAGAGAAGAGAAGAGAAGAGAAGAGAAGAGAAGAGAAGAGAAGAAAGAAAAGAGAAAAGAGAAGAAAAGAAGAAAAAAGAAGAGAAGAAAGTACTCCCTGTTGCTCAAAATCTAAGTAATTGCTGTGACACCCAATCCCTACTCCCCTGAGTGCAAAGAGGAAGGGGGTGGGGTGCTGGGCCAGGGCATGGCAAGGTGGGGCCTGGCTCTGGGCCTTACTCCAGCTCTGCTACTCCCAACTAAGTGATTTTGGGCCAGCCCCTCATCACTGTCTCAGGTCCCTCTGTGAAAGACACACAAAAAATTGGATTATCTGGGGCCAGCAAGTGGCGTGGTGGTGGAAGGTGCTGGACTCCAACATGGTGGACCGCGGTTCTAGTTCTGGACACCTGGTGGCTTGCTTTCTCACTTTTTCTCTCTCTGGTCAAATTAAAATAAATAAATAAAGTTAAATAAAAATGATTTTTGTTAAAAAATTGGATTTTACGATCTTTTAGCTTTTTTCAATTAAAAAATTTCAGTCACCTGACAAGCGCAAAGTCCTCAGCTGGGGACAAAGAAACGAAGGAGGCATGCCCACTCCCTGCCACACAGCACAGCGGCTTTCTAGTCCTGTGATTCTCTTTCCCACTAGAACGATCCAGCCCTGGGAGCTGCAGCCTATTATTTTTTTGAGCCTGAGTTGCTGTTACTATGCCGATTTTTTTTTTTTTTTTTTTTTTTGGAGAGGTTTTTGCTATAGGGCGCGTGCGCTCACCAGACAGAGAGAAACAGAGAGACAGAAAGCGAGAAATCACCCCCAGGGCAGATGGTCACGCTGCAATCCCTTCTCCTCCATTCTCCTCTCAGGATCTTGGGCACGCACGCACACGCGCCTGGTGTGAGTTTAAGCCTCTGGGTCTGGGACTCAAACCAAGGTCGACTACATGGGAGTCCAGCAACATAGTCATTACAGCAACTGTTGGTCCCTGTTAAATAAAATAATTCTTTTAAAAAATTAAAATTAAAAAAATATACACCATTATGAAAAAGGAAATGAAATGTTGAAATTAGGAGGGAAGTCAGGATAGCTGTAGATTTGAGTCATATTCCTGTAAGTACTAATAATAAATGAACTCTCCAAGAGAGAATACTGGTGAGAAAAAGAGAAAAAAGTGGGCCAGCAGGTGGTGCAGAAGTGAAAGTGGCTGAATCCCATATGGCCGGCTGGGCAGTTCAAGTCCCAGACATGGAAGTTTGAAAAAAATGCCAGGAGCATGTGTGTGTGTGTGTGTGTGTGTGTGTGTGTGTGTGCGAGTGTGTGTGTGTGTTGTGTGTGCCCAAAATCTTGAGAGGGGAATGGAAGAGAAGGGATTGCAGCATGATTTCTCACTCCCCTGCCCCCATCTCTCTCCGATGAGCACATGTGCCCTGTAGCAAACTTAAAAAAAAAAAAGAAAAAATCAAAAGAGACAAAAGCTTGGGTTGGCCTACACTGAGGAGTGGCAGAAGAAGAAATGTTTTTGAAGAGGACTGAGAAACAGGAGCCAGAGAAGGTGGAAGGAAAACCAGGCTAGTGTGAGGTCATGGCAATAAATGAAGGTATCATTTTATAAGGAGGGAGTGAATGGCAGTGTCATACAAACCAGAGGTGTCAGATCATTTAAGTGTGGGAGATCTCACCAGGTTGAGTCACTGAAAGATCACCAAAGAACTTCATAACAACATCAAAGACCAGGAGCTAGCATGATGGTTAAGGTGATTGGATCCCACATGACCAACTGCATGGTTCAAGTCCTGGACCTGGTGGCTTGAAAACAACACTGGGCACACATTCATATGTATGTGCCCAAAATCCTCACAGGAGAGTGGAGGAGAAGGGATGGTGGCGTGGCCATGCTCAGTGTGGTGGGGTGATTCTGTCTCTCACTGGCAGGCACATGCACCCCACAGCACAAGTGTAAGAAAGAGCATCAGTGTCACAGTGGATTGATGACTACATGGGAAGGAGAGGCAGGGATAAGGTTGAACACTGTCCTTTCAAGATGCTTGAGTGAGTGGAGAAGGGGAGCTGGGGTGATGTAATGGGGACCCAGGTGGAGGAAAATATGTTATATCCAAGATATTCTGGGCCTCCGGTCTTACAGTGAGACGGTTTAGTATTCAGAGGCCCATAGGTGACAAGGATCAAGGAGTCTGAAGTCAAGTGGAAGTGAAGGCCCTGGGAACCGGAGAAATTGAGAACTAGGAGGGCAGGACCTGGAAGGTAAGGAGCTAAGACTAAGGTAGATGTTCATGTCGTCAAAGAAGCTGGAGCTGGTCTGCCATTTGCGGGCAATGGAGATGAAAATGAAATGAGGCTTATGGGAAAAGCCTAACTGTGAGAGTTTAGTATTGTTCCTTAGGAACAGACTGATTTCAAAAACACCGAGGTCAACTTTTAATAACTTGGTTAAAAAACTGCACAAATATCCTAATGACACAAAATTTAAAACAGTATTCCTTTTTATCTATAAAGTTTTATGACTTTAAATAACTTCAGAAAGTTCTGCAGTGTTTATTACATAATAGTAATAAAGGCAACATACCCTTCCCAAGAATATGGCAGCAAGTAACTAATGCTTAATAATTTCCTTTTGTCAATGGCTTCCATGGTTAAAAAAAAAAAAAAGTTTCTTGGGCCAGCAGGTGGCGTAGTGGTTAAGGATGCTGGATTCCCACATGCTGACCATGGTTTGGGTCCCAAATCTGGTGATTGGCTTTCTCACTTTCCCTTCTTTCTCTGGTGAAATTAAAAAAAACAGTAATAACAAATAAAAATAAAATAAAGTGGATAATTATTAAAAAATACATTTCTCATGTAGAAAAAACATCAATAAGGGGCGAGCAGGTGGCATAGTGGTTAAGGCACTGGACACCGACATGGCCGACTGGTTTGAGTCCTAGACCTGGCTGGTGGCTTGAGAATCACGCCACTTGCATGCGTGCATGCCCAAAGTCCCAGGAGAATGAAGGAGAAGGGATTGTGGCATGGCCATCTCCCCTGGGTGATTTCTCACTCTTCCTCTTTCTGTTTCTCTGTCTTTATCTGGCAAGTGCCCAAACCCTACAGTAAAAACCTTAAAAAAAAAATCAACAAAGTAACCAGTACAGAGAAAATGTAACAGATTAAGAGCTAGAGAAAAATAAAACACACACACAAAGTAGCTTATTTTCTTTTCTTTCTTCTTCTTTTTTTTTCTTACGAAAAAAATAAAAAGAAAACTATCAAATAATGGGGTTTGGGAGAGAATAGAATCAAGACACCTTTCAGTGCCTAGCTCTCCTTTCACAGAGCAGTTTTGTTTGTTTGTTTTTTTTTTTTTGTAAAGAGGTTTTTGCTATATAGGGCGTGTGCACTTGCCAGAAAGAGACAGAGAGATAGAAAGCAAGAAATCATCCCGGGGGTTGGGGGTGGGCGCACCGCAATCCCTTCTCCTCCATTCTCCTCTTGGGATCTTGGGCACCCATACACCACGTGCCTGGCATGAGTTTAAGCCACCGGGTCCGGGACTTGAACCACAGTCAACTCCATGGGAGTCCAGCGACATAGCCATTACGCCAACTGCTGGTCCTGACAGAGCAGTTTTTGATCTGTAGGTGACACAGCTTCAGTCCTAGATGCTTAATTCTCTTTCTCCTGACTCCGGTGCCATAAACCTGCCATCGACTGAATGTCCTCCTCAGGAGGGGACAGCTAGAAGATGGGGTCTTGCCAGAACTCAACCTTGCTGGCTCCCTGATCGCAGACTTCAGAGAGGTGAGAAGTAATGTCTGTTACAGAATCACCCCGTCTGTGGCGCTTTGTTAAGGAAGCCCAACTCTACGGCGACAAAGCCTTACATTGGATTTGAGAGCTGAATCCCATCCGGCCAGGGAAACACCGACAGGCTGAATCAGCATTACCCAAGTATCAAGAAATCAAGCTTTCAGATGGATGGTGCGTGTCAAAGCCTTCCGAACTGTTTCCGTCTAGACAAGGGCTTTCTCCAAAGTTCCCAAAGTCATTAGTTCACCTTCAAAAATGGTTAACAATCCCATTTATCATCCTGAGAATGAAACTACTGAGAGAAATGTTGACCGGCAGAATCCCTCTCTGCAGTGACCCCTGCAAGGTCACACACTAGCCCAAGGAGGGCTTTTCGATCCTTTTCTCGACTCTGTCTGCCTGCCATCGCCAACCCTTTCAATCGCCATGTCAGACAGACAGGCTGCTGGGGAAGGGCCGAGGGCATGAAGTTGCTTTATCTTTTCTTTATTGGACCACAGAACCAGAGGACCGTCTCCAGCTCTTTGATTATTATCCGAGTTGTGTGTATGTGTTACTTTCAGGCTCTCTGGGTGGGGAGGTTGTTTTTTAATCCATTCATTGCTATGTAGCCGCATGCTTTGGTGAAGGCCTATCAGGTGAAGGCCTTTTTGATGCTCAGCTACTCACTGTCATTAACTGTGGCCAAAGTGAAACCGCAGATGCTGCAGAAGGAAGTGTGTCCAGAAGAGAAAACTCTCCAAACTAGTTCTGCCTATGAAGTAGGCCTTGAGGGGCCACTCCTGGGAGACACGTCTCATTTCCCTGACAGGGAAAACATTTCTGATGAAGGAACCCACCTCTTGAGTCTTAGGACTAGAAAGTGCTTTGGAAAATGACCTGATGGGACCCTGGAGAGTTTGAGAGATGATCAAACAGGGCAGGGCAGAAGCCTATCTGTTCTCTTTTTAAAAACTTAAAGACAGGGGTTGGCAGGTGGCATTGTGGTTAAGGTGCTGGACTCCCACATGGCCAACTGTGGTTTGAGTCCTGGACCTGGAGGCTTATTTTCTTACTCTCTCACATTAAAAAAATAATAGTAATAGGGACCAGCAGTTGTCGTAATGGCTATGTTGCAGGACTCCATGTAGTCAACCGTGGTTTGAGTCCCGGACCCGGTGGCTTAAACTCACACCAGGCGTGTGTGTGTGCATGCCCAAGATCCCAAGAGGAGAATGGAGAAGGGATTGCGGTGTGGCCATCCCACTGGGAGGTGATTTCTCACTTTCTGTCTCTCTGTCTCTCTCTTTCTGGTGAGCGCACGTGCCTTATAGCAAAAACCTCTAAAAAATAAATAAATAAAATAAAATAATCCTTTATAAAAGCCCAACAACTTAAAGATAGTGTCAACCTATGGTTAAGGGAGCCAGAACCCAAATAGTTGTCTGTGCAGTTTGAATCCTGGCCCCTGCAGCTTGAAAAACATGCTAGGTAAGTGTGCCCAGGCCCCAAACTACAAAAGGCTGGAGAAACTGAGGAGGGGACTGCAGCATGACCGTGCCCCATGGGTGCGGTGCTTTCTCCCCGTCTCCGTCTCTCTGGCAAGGACACACATCTTCTGGCAAAATGAAAAAACAAAAGCAAAAACACCTTAAAGACAGAGGTTCTTCCACCAGCTAAGGTTTCCTGAGGGCCTCTTCTGAGGTAGACTAGCCCTTATATGTTATTCTCATCTGATCTTTAAATCTCCCTACAGGGTATGCATTATACATCACCTCCATTTTATAGATGAGGAAACTGAGATTTAGAGAGCTTCAGTAACTACACAGAGAGGTGGCAGAAAACCATGTCTGGTTGCAAAACCTGTGCTCTACAGCCATTCACTTGATCTTCATCCGTCTACTCATCAATAAGGAAATATTTACTGATTGCTTACATAAAGCTTAATTCTAGTAAGAAAAATCAATAGATAACCATAAATAACAGCATTTCTGGTGGTGAGAATGGCTAAGAAGAAAAATAAAATAAGCATTTTTGTCATTCAATTACTTTTCATTTTTTTTTTTTTTTTGGAGAGGTTTTTGCTGTAGGGCGTGTGCGCTAGATGAAAAGACAGAGAGGGAAAAAATGAGAAATCACCCCCCAGGGGGAATGGCCACACTGTAATTCCTTCTTCATCTTGTCTGGCTTAAGCCACCTTGTTCTTAGTCAACATCTCTTTCCCCTTCCTTGTTCTGAGGTGCGGCCCTGTGCAAATGCCTCAATAACTTGCAACTGTAACAGCCTATTTGAAGGCCGATATTAAGGCCCCCTGGAAGGTCTTCTTGAGACTTGTGGTTGCCCTACTCCAGCTCAATATCCACATAAAAAACAAACAAACAAGGAAGACAAGTAGAATAATGTATGTTTGAAATCCTGATTGGTTAGAGAAGCCTCATCAACCCCATTCACAGGCACCAAGGTTGATTCACACCATCTGCGCAGTCAGCCATGTGGATGACAGGGCTTGACCACCCGCCACCTGCTGGCCCAACGCCACCTTTTTTTCTTTTTCTTTTTTTGAGAGATTTTTGTTATTGGGTGCGTGTAGTTGCCAGAGAGAGAGAAAGCAGGGATGGCTGCAATCCCTTTTCCATTCTCCTCTCAGGATTTTGGGCATGCACACAAATGCACCCACAAATACATGAATATCAAGCAGCCGAGGAACTCAGATTGCAGTCAGCTACATGGGAGTCCAGTGTCTTAACCACTATGCCACCTGCTGGCCCCTTCACAGCTTTTTATTTCCTCCTTTGGGGATATTAGTTATAAACTGACTACAGACCTTTAAAAAAGGACCAAGATGTGCACAGGAATAAGAATCAAGTCTTCAGGGCGGGCAGGTGTGGTTAAGGGGGCTGGACTTCCATGACTGATTGTGGTTCAAGTCCTGGACCTGGCAGTTTGCTTTCTCACTCTCTCTCTCTCTCTCTCTCTCTGTGTCCCTCTTTGGTCAAATTAAAATAAGTTAAATTAAAAAAAAAAAATCAAGTCTTCACTATCCATAGAACCAGACAGTGCACTCAGAGGGCATTCCCAGTTGCGTGCATGCACACAAGTTTTGTTTTTCCCCGCCAACTCAGGACAGTAAAAACATTTAGTTATTTCAGCTTCATCGGGTGACTGATTTTTAGACAGGTTTGTTGTCTCAATCCTCCCGCCTCTGCCTGAGTTGCTGGGACTACAGGTATGTGCCACTGCCCCTCGCTCTCGGGGGAAACTAGAACTGAACCTGGGTCTCCCATGTGGTCTCAGCCTGCCAAGCGCTGCCATGGCTGGGTCTGACGAGTTATTTTTAAGTGGTTTCCCTATAAATGGGGGAAAACCATCTTTGGAACAGGAAATACAATGTGACTTTTGTTTTGAACTCTAAATATTAACCGTTACTTTTTATGGTCATAAGTAGGGCAACAGCACAAGCTACACAGAACAATTAAAGCAGAAAACTCAATGGCATAGCCATTACTCTCATTTCCTTTTTCACCTGCTCCTTTCTCACTTCACCAAAGAATAACTTTCAAAGCATCTAGTGAAACTTTATGCATGTAAAATGACCTATAGCATTTTCAGCATTGAAACCAGTTTTGGGAGGAGACCTTGCTTTGAATTCGTTTCCAAAGACATGTCATTAGGCAAGCCCAGTTAGAGTCTGCAGACTCTAGCGGTGCCTCACCTCTGAAGAATCCAGCACCTAGCCAGAAGCCCGTTCTCATCTTTAAGTGCTCTCCGGCATTCACTGGCAAGTTTGCATCCTTAAGTCATCTGTTTAACAGCAGCTGGGCATCTGAAGGGATCAGTAACCTGTAGTTACCACTTTAGGATTTCTGACTTACTGGTAACTTTCAAACTTCACCAATGAAAAAACAAAGTACTCAGAATAAAGAAATGTTATTACTATATTTCCTAGCATACATTTTTCAGAGAAAGTTAACTTCTGTCCAGTCTTCCAAGCAGCATCATCTAAAAGATACTCCAATGGCAGCTTTTATTATAAGTGGAGGAATTAATTTTACGTAAGATTTTTAGGGTGTCTCTAAAGGCAACCTGGGAGAAAACAGCAACCTGTTTAAAGTGCATTGGGTATTTGGGCAAGCAGGTGGGTCTGGTGGTTAAGGCACTGGACTCCCACATGGCCAACCACAGTTCCAGTCCCAGACCTGGCAGCTTAAAAATCATGCTGGGCGTGGGACCAGCATTTGGCACAATGGCTATGTCGCTGGACTCCCATGTAGTTGACCACAGTTCGAGTCTCGGACCCAATGGCTTAAACTCACACTGGGTACACGCGTGCATGCATGCGAATGGAGGAGAAGAGATTGCGGTGTGGCCATCCTTCCTGGGGGATGATTTCTCACTTTCTGTCTCTCTTTCTGGTAAGCACATGCGCCCTATAGCAAAAATCGCTCAAAAAAACAAAAACAAAAACATGCTGGGTGCATGTGTATGTGTGCTCAAAATCCCAAAATAGATTGTGGCATGGCCATCCTCTCTAGGGGGTGATTTCTCACTTTCCCTCTCACTGTCTCTCTCTCCAACAAGTGCACAGGCCCCATGGCAAAAACTTGAAAAAAAAATTAGGAGGGCTGGCAGGTGGTGTACTGGTTAAGGGCGCCAGACTCCACATGGCCAACTGCGGTTCTAGTCCTGGACCTGGAGGCTTGGTTTCTCACTTTCCTGGACCTGGCAGCTTGCTTTCTCACTTTTTCTCTCTTGTTATGTCCCTCTCTGGTCGAATTAACACAAATAAATAGTTAAATAAAATAATTCTTTTTTTTTTTGAGAGGTTTTTTCGCTATGGGGCGTGTGTGCTTGCCAGACAGACAGAGACAGACATAGAGACAGAAAGCGAGAAATCACCCCCCAGGGAGGATGGTCACGCCGCAATCCCTTCTCCTCCGTTCTCCTCTTGGGATCTTGGGCACGCACGCACACGCGCCCGGTGTGAGTTTTAAGCCACCGGGTCCAGGATGCGAACCGCGGTCGACTACGTGGGAGTCCAGTGACATAGCCATTATGCTAACTGCTGGTTCCCAAAATAAAATAATTCTTAAAAAATAGGTGCAAATGTTAACTGTCCTAATAAAATATTAAACACAAAAAAGCTTTCAATTTCCTTAGAATTTTCTATTTTACTGGCTGTTTGGACTCAAAGCTGTAGCGATATATGACAGTGGTCCTGGCCTTCAACATCTTTGAGGTATCACTGTTCTTAACTCTGAAATCTGTTAAGTGGCACAAGTCTTGTTTTGTCAATGTAGAATAAATGCTAATGTCATAGATTTGACCACTTAATGCTGTTTAATGACTCAATCACAAAATGTAGATCTTAGGTGAGGGCTCTTTGCTGTTACTCCAGAAGGCCATTATTCAACAAAGGCTTGGCAGGCCTGATCAACGATAAGACAGCAGCAGAAGCCATGTTGCAGGCAAGTCAAACTCTTGCCTTATATTTAGAATAAGAGGTAGTGAGCTAGTGAAAAGGTATTTTTCTTTTCTGGGTCCTGCCATGGTTTGCCTGTATCCTCCAAACGCCATGTGTTCCCCAAACTGGGAGGTGGGGCTTGATGAAAGGTGTTTAGGTCACGAAGGCTCCACCCTCATAAATGGATTAATGCTGGTTATAAAAGGGCTTGAGGCTGCAAGTTCTCTCTTGCACTCTCTCTGCCCTTCTGCCACGCGATGATGCAGCAAGAAGGCCCTTCCCAGATGCTAGCTGCTGGCCCTTTGATCTTGGACTTCCCAATCTCTGGACTGGGAGCTAATGACGCAGGTCTTCCTATTACAGCAGCATGACATAGACTAGGACAGGCCCTACTCCCACACCTCCACGCACTGCCTCCTCAGTGCCCCCCACTCCCCACTGATCTAGTACCCTCTTTAC
This sequence comes from Tupaia tana, assembly GCA_026018925.1. Classification (NCBI taxonomy): domain Eukaryota; kingdom Metazoa; phylum Chordata; class Mammalia; order Scandentia; family Tupaiidae; genus Tupaia; species Tupaia tana. Next base: position 211,699,860 of record JAKSZU010000006.1, read on the forward strand.
AATCCCCTAGGTACCCTCCGAGTAAAAGTATTTAGGGTTTTGCTCAGTAGAAGAGTGGTGGGTAGATGGATGAATGGAAAAACTGAGAAGCGAAGAAGGAAACATTCCAAAACCTTAATTTAATAGAATGTTCTTCATGACACTCCCTGGGATATAAACAGAGCTTGAATAAAGAAGTCCATTCTGATGATCAAAGAATTATATGACTAAGGCAATTTCTTGACCTCTCCCTACTCCTTAAAAGATTTCCCTAAAAACCTGTGGGACAAATGAGGAGGAAGCATATTCATCCCACCCCAAAGGGGGAGATGTAACGTCTCCCGGGAGACCGTATTGTACTATGCTGGCTCCGGAAAGCAGCAGCCTCCCTGCCAGTCACTGGGCACGGTGGCAGCTGTGCTCTCTGGAACCTGTCAGCTCCAAGTCTGATGTCTGAAGAGCGTTTCAGTCCACTTCCACTGCAGGGAGCTTCGTGGTGATCGGCGCCCCGGTGGCTAAGGTCCTACCCTTTAATAACAGCAATTGGTCTCAGTTTAATGGCTTTCTTGCTGATTCCAGCATCATGGCAGGTATTCACGACATCCGTCACATTCTTATAGGACTCAGGAGCCTGTAGGAGAGGAAGAAAACAGTCGAAGTCAACTAAAAATGGACCTTTATGATTATTTTTTAACATGTTTTTGCAATAGGGTACATGTGCTTACTGGATAGAGACAAAGAGGGAAAGTGAGAAGTCACCCCCTAAAGGGGATGACCATGTCACAATCCCTTCTCCTCCATTCTCCTCGGGATTTAGGACATGTAAGCACCTTTTTAAGATGCCGGTCCAGGACTTGAACTGCAGTTTACCATGTGGGAATTCAGTGTCTTAACTACTTTGGAGCCTCCTGGCTCCAAAAATGAAATTTTTTTTTTTGAGAGATTTTTGCCTGTGCACTTGCTGGGGAGAGAGACAGTGAGAGGGAAAGTGAGAAATCACCCCTCAGGGGCGATGGCCAGGCTGCAATCCTTTCTCCTCCCTGATCTCTCTCTCTTTTTTAAAAGAATTACTTTATTTAGATATATTTATTTTAATTTGACCAGAGGGGGACCAGGCTGGGGGAGAGTGAGAAAGCAAAGTTGCCAGGTCCAGGACTCAAACCACGGTTGACCATGTGTGAGTCCAAAGTCCTTAACCATCACGCCACCTGTCAGCCCCTCCTCCCTGGAACTCGGGCACGTATGCACACACACCTGGAGCGAGTTTCAAGCTACCAGGTCTAGGACTCGAACCGCGGTCAGCCATATGGAAGTACAGTGATGTAACCACCTTGCTATCTGCTAGTCCCTAAAAATGTACTCTTTAAAAGCACTGACCTTCACCCATAATTAAAGAAACTACATTAAAACAACACTGAGGGTCTTTATTTGCCTACTAAATTAGGGAAGATTAAAAACGAAGTACATTGGTAAGGGGTCTGAGATAAACATGTTTTTTTCTGTATCTCTAAATTTCTCCAAAGGACATGCATTACTCGTGTAATTAGGAAAATGGTAAATCTAATTAATTAAATAAAACATACACACAAATATCTGCTAGGGAGAAATGCGTAGACCTGTTTAACTTTCTTTCTTTATATATTTCTGCAGTTGTCAAAAATTTCTGAAATGTGGGGCCGGCAGGTGGCATGGTGGTTAAGGGTGCTGGACTCCCACATGGCTGACCGTGGTTCAATTCTCAGACCTGGTGGCTTGCTTTCTCACTTTTCTCCTCTCTCTCTCTGTCCTTCTCTGGTCAAATTAACGAATGAATAAAGTAAATAATTCTTAAAGGAAAAAAAGGGGTTCTGAAATTAACGTGTATTACCTTCACAAGAGAAAGTTATTAAGTTCATAAAAATAAAAGATTAGGGGTCAGCAGGTGGCATGGTGGTTAAGTTGCTGGACTCCCAACATGTCTGACCACAGTTCGAATTCCGGACCTGGTGGCTTGAAAATCATGCTGTGTGTGTGTGTGTGTGTGTGTGTGTGTGTGTGTATGTGCGTGCACATGCCCAAAATCTCAAGATGACTGCAGCAAAGCCGCCTCCTTGTGGGTGATTTCTCACTTTCCCTCTGTCTCTCCAGCGAGAGTGCCCTATGGCAAAAACCTTAAAAAAAAAAAAAAAAAAAGAAAAAGAAAATAAAATAAAAGAAAAAAGAATGAATGACTATCTGTGCTCCTAGCAGAGGCAACTCTACCCCCTGTATACTACATCCCATCTCCTGTCATCTGCTCAAGGACACTAATCTAGTAATCTACCCCCTCAATGTTCTGCTTCATCAATTTCTTTTCTAGATTCTTCTCATGAGCATGCAAACACACTGGGCACACTGGGTCACTATTCTGCTCAAAACCCTCCCATGTCTTTTTTTTGGAGAGATTTTCGCTAGAGGGTGCGTGCGCTCTCCAGACAGACAGAGAGAGACATTAGAGACAGAAAGCGAGAAATTACCCCCCCAGGGGGGATGGTCACGCCGCAATCCCTTCTCCTCCATTTTCCTCTCGGGATCTTGGGCACGCACACACACGCGCCCGGCGTGAGTTGTAAGCCACCGGGTCCGAGACAAGAACCGCGGGTCGACTACGTGGGAGTCCAGCGACATAGCCATTACGCTAACTGCTGGTTCCCAAAACCCTCCCATGTCTTTTCATTTCACTCAGAGTGAAAGCAAAATGCTTTATGGGGGGGGGGGGGCGGGGGGAGGAAACACCTATTTTGGCGCCCCCTACCTTAACTCATCTCCCCCTTGCTTGCTCCTAAGCAACCTGGCCCCTCCTTGCTGTGTCTGGAACACTCCATGCATAACTTCTGGAAATCACCCCCTATGGGGGACAGTCACGCTGCAATCCCCTCTCCTCCACTCTCCTCTCAGGATCTTGGGTTTTTACACTTACTGCTCTCAGCCTGTAAAGCTTAGCTCAAGATAGCTATGTGGCCTGTTCACCCACCCCCTTCAGGTCTCTACTCAAATATCACGTCTTCCCTGACCAGTATGCAGGACTGCACCCACCTCTCCTTAGCCCTTCCCTGCTTCATTTTACTTCACAGCACCTCACCCTCCATGAACACAGGACAGAGCAGCAAAAACCACTTGGTAAGTTCCCGGAGGAAGGAATTTCAGTTCTATTTACTGCAATATCCCTATCTCTGGTCCCTTGAACAGTAACTAAGCATAGTAAATGTTTACTAAGTATTAGCTGAGTAAGTGAATGAAAAAAAATCACAAGTCACAAGTGAAGACAAAAAAACAAAAAATATGTTAACAGTGATTATCTCTAGTTATCAAAATCTAGATGCTTTTGGTTTTTTCTTTAGTTTCCAAACTTTTAAAACGTGTTAAACAGTTATTAACAAATAAGGCTTGTTGAACTGTTTCTCCAAACACTTCTCGCTTCCTTTTCAAATTTGCTTTCAAACTGAAACATAAATATAAAAACCAAGCAAAAACAAGGTCAAAATGAGAAAGCTCAATTTTTAAATTATCTTTAAATCTTTATTTTATTACTTACATATAATCATTACACACCTTTGTAGGAAAGTTCATATTTTTTAAAAGCTTGTTATGTAGACAAGGACTATCTATATGAATGGTAAATATCACTGTTATACACTTGGCTTATAATTTATCTCAAACAAGAGAAGATAATGATAAAGTAAACTTGAGGGCATTAAAACAAAACTAGTTTCTGTTAGTAATGCTATCCTCATTCACTGATATAATCACTAATGGTTTTATGCTTAAATATTATAAAAAATTCACTCACCTCTTCCATAACCAGTTTTGGTGAGGCAACACGGATTGCAATTCCCATATCTGCCAATTTGTCCAAGACATCCTGGAAATCTAAATTACGTCGAGATTTTGCACGGGATAAAGCACGGCCCTAGAATAGGAGAAGGATTGAACTTCACTGTATAATTCCTCGTTAAATTTTATGTTTAACTCCAGCAGTCATTTAAACCCTTGTAATTACATGCCTTTTATTTTTTTATTTTATTTTATTTTTTTCTTTTTTTGGAGAGGTTTTTGCTATAGGGCGCGTGCGCTCGCCAGACAGACAGAGAGAGACAGAGAGATAGAAAGCAGGAAATCACCCCCCAGGGGGGATGGCCACGCCGCAATCCCTTCTCCTCCATTCTCCTCTCGGGATCTTGGGCACGCACGCACACGCGCCTGGCGTGAGTTTAAGCCGCCGGGTCCGGGACTCGAACCGTGGTCGACTACGTGGGAGTCCAGCGACATAGCCATTACGCTAACTGCTGGTCCCACATGCCTTTTATTTTTAAAAACCATTTATTTCTTGAGTGAGAGGGAGGGAGGGCCACGCCCCGACAGGGTCTTCGTACCATGATCCAGCCCCAGCCTCAGCCAGCTTTGATCACGGGCATGTATCCAGAGAGCTCAGGGAGCTCCCAGGTTGGGATGTGAACCCAAGAGCTTTCTCTGTGGGATTGATGTGTTACTGCTATGTCACCGTGTGGCCTCTTCCTGGATTATTTTTTATTTTTACTTTTGTGATGGGTGTGTGAGCTCACCGGAGAGACAGAAAGACAGAAGGTGAGAAATCACCCCCTAGAAGGGACGGCCACACCACAACCCCCTCTCCTCAGTTCTCCTCTCAGGAGAGGAGAATGCATGCCTATGTACCTCGTGTGAGTTTCAAGATGCCAAGTCTGGGACTCAAACTGCAATCGACTATGTGGGAGTCCAGCGATATAACCATGATGTCATCTGTTGGTCCCAAGGATTTATTTTTTAAACCAAAGAAAAGTAAAAAAAAAAAAAAAAAAAAAAAAAAAGGAAAAAACCTTTCTATTTTGTCAACCTTATTATGTGCATTTTGTTATAAGCCTCATCATATCCTTTTAGAAAATAAATTTCTATGGGATCAGCAGTTAGCGTAATGGCTATGTCGCTAGACTCCCATGTAGTTGACCACGGTTCGCGTCCTGGACCCGGTGGCTTAAAACTCACGTCGGGTGTGTGTGCGTGCCCAAGATCCCTAGAGAAGAATGGAGGAGAAGGGATTGCAGCGTGGCCATCCCCACTGGGGGGTGATTTCTCGTTTTCTGTCTCTCTGTCTCTCTCTGTCTGTTTGGTGAGCGCACCTGCCCTATAGCAAAAAAAAAAAAAAAGAAAAGAAATTTCTATCTACACAAAGCATTCATATTTAAAGATTTAGTCTTGTGTTTCTAATTACTGCTAATTATTAACTCACTATAAATACTAAACATTTTAACTCTAAACAGTTATATCTGTTATCACAAAAACCTTGTACTCTTTGTGATTCAGAATGGTTCCCAACCTTAGCACTACTGACATTCTGGACCAGACAAGTCTCTGCCCCGAGCACTGTAAGGTGTCCAAAAGGACACCTGCCTTTACCGCCAGGTGCTGGAAGCACATGCCCACCCTCAACCACGACAAACGACGTTTCCTGTGCCTAATTTGGTCCATCACCTGTTTCTGTAAATAAAGTTTCACTGGATATAGTGGTACCTGTTTACATAGTACTTATGACTCTGCACTAAAATAGGACAGATGAATTACTGGTACAGATAACAGATGGCCCGAAAAGCTTACAATATTTATGGGAAAAAGTTTGCTGATGCCTGGGTTCCAAGGTGAGAGGGAATGTTTTGAAATAGTGTGCAGCATATACACGGGTTCTGTTTGCAAAACAGGCATACTCCTCAAGTCTTAAGTGAACGTATCTAATAGGAAGAGCAAATTAAGGAAATGAGCAGGTCCAGTGAACTGCTGAGATATGCTGTGATGTAAATTTGCATAAATTAAAATTATATTACTTATAAACCAGTTACTATAATCTCCGCTGCATAAGGATTTTTTCTTTTTTTAAGAGAGACTTTTGCTATAAGGTACATGTGCTTGATGTAGAGACAGAAAGAGATGGAGAGACAGAAAGTAAGAAATCACACCCCCCCCCTCCCCTTGGTGGCCATGCCGCAGTCACAATCCCCTTTCCTCCATTCTCCTCTTGGGATCTTGGTCACACATGCATATGCACCCAGTTTTAAGCCACTGGGTTCAGGACTCAAACCGTGGTCAATTACATGGGAGTCCAGCAACATAACCATTATGCCACCTGGTCCTGTGATGATTTCTTTAGCCTGGATTTCCTGAATTTGCAGGGATGAGGAATAGTCCCTGACCCTACAATGATCCTACTAGGGTAGGGACACTAGGTGACCTTAGTCAGTTCACAAAATGGTTTAAGATTGTGGGGAACAATTTCAAGCAGCTATGAAAGACCCAATCTTCCCTTTTGTCATTTGATCACCAGAATGCAAAAGAATGGTTACACAGAAGAAAGCACTTCTGAGGAAGTTTCCATTTCCCTTACCGCTCCGTGGCAGGTTGTTCCAAAGGTCTCGGTCATGCCCTGTTCAGTGCCGGTAAGAACGTAACTGCAGGTTCCCATGGTGCCGCCAATGAGCACCGGCTGTCCGGTGAGCTGAGGATGCATGTATATCCAACAGGTTAAAACTCAGAAAAGCCTAAGTTTCTATTTATTTATTTTTATTTTAGATTTTTTTGCTATAGGGTATGTAGGCTCACTGGAGAGACAGAGACAGACAGAAAGTGAGAAATTACCCCCCCAGGGGATGGCCATGCAATCCCGGCATGAGTTTTAAGCCTCTGGGGCTGGGATCTGAACTGCAGTTTACTACATGGGAATCCAGCAATGTAACCATTATGCCATCTGCTGGCCACAAGCATAGGCTTTTGGTGCCTGAAATTTAAATCTTCACTTACATTTTAAGATTGAGAGAGAAAACTGGGCCTCCAAACACTGCTTTTACAACTACATGAACATACTATCTTGATCTTTTGGTGAATGAGGGGGAGGGAAAAGGGAATGTAAGTGTGAGGACCAGAAAAATGCTAAAAACAGTGTGAATGTAAGAGCAAAGTTCAAAAGTGTAGGGAAATGCTACTACAAGAATCCTAAGGTCTAACTCTACCACAGCAAGACAACAAAGGCTGACAGGAGGATTGAAGTAGACTAAGTTCAGTCTTATCCTGCCTTCTAATAATTCAAAGACCTTAACTCAGCTTATTGGAGTAAAATATCTCCATGAGTGCGTTTTAGACAGCACACTGCAACACTGCACACATGCACAGATGACGTGACAGGAGTTACTGCTTTAGAGCAGACTGAGAATCCCAGATCTCAAGGGCAACAAGATTATGTTTTTTTTTTTTGGAGAGGTTTTTCGCTATAGGGCACGTGTGCTCGCCAGACAGACAGAGAGACAGAAAGTGAGAAATCACTCCCCAGGGGGGATGGCCACGCCGCAATCTTCTCCTCCATTCTCCTCTCAGGATCTTGGGCATGCACGCACACACGCCCGGCATGAGTTTTAAGTCACCGGGTCCAGGACACGAACCGCGGTCGACTATGTGGGAGTCCAGCAACATAGCCATTACGCTAACTGCTGGTCCCACAAGATTATGTTTTCACAATGGCTATTTTCCTGTTTAAACACATCCATGCTCCAAACTATCAACCACGTCCCCCTAGCTCATAACCATGAGTGCAGGCCACATACCTGGTAGTCCACGGCAATGAGGGGATGGTGAGGTGGGAAGGCACGGGTGGACCCCTTTCTGTGCACCAACAGCGTGCGCTCCTTCCCATCCACCACGTGCTGCTCCACTTTGGCAATATTGTGAGAAACGTCATAGATCACGTGCAGGTCCAAGTCGTCAGGGGTGGTGTTGAAGACTTTGGCAAAAGCCTAAGAGAAAAAGCTTGAGTTAAAAGTAGCCAGAATTGGAGCCGGCAGGTGGTGTGGTGGTTAAGGGCGCTGAACTCCCACTTGGCTGACTGCGGTTCGAGTCCTAGACCTGGCGGCTTGCTTTCTCACTTTCCCTCTCTTTCTCTTTCTCATTCTGTCCCTCTCTGGTAGAATTAAAAAAAAAAAAAAAAAAAAAGAAGTTCAATAAAATTAAAAAAAAAAAAAGGCAGCCAGAACTGGTACTTCAAAACTCATCCTAGTACTCTGCCCCGCGTGCCGTGGCCGGGGCCTGCCCCCGCGTGCCGTGGCCGTGGTCCTGTCCCCGCGTGCCGTGGCCGGGGTCTGCCCCCTCGTGCCGTGGCTGGGTTCTGCCCCACGTGCCGTGGCCGGGGCCCTGTCCCGCGTGCCGTGGCCGGGACTCTGCCCCCACGTGCCTTGGCCAGGACCCTGTCCCGCGTGCCTTGGCCGGGGCCCTGCCCCGCGTGCCGTGACCGGGTTCTGTCCCGCGTGCCGTGACCGGGTTCTGTCCCCGCGTGCCGTGGCCGGGGCTCTGCCCCGCGTGCCGTGGCCGGGGTCTGCCCCCTCGTGCCGTGGCCGGGGCCCTGTCCCACGTGCCGTGGCCGGGGTTCTGCCCCGCGTGCCATGGCCGGGGTCTGTCCCGCGTGCCGTGGCCGGGGTCTGTCCCCGCGTGCCGTGGCCGGGGTCTGCCCCCGCGTGCCGTGGCCGGGGTCTGCCCCGCGTGCCGTGGCCGGGACTCTGCCCCCGCGTGCCGTGGCCCGGGTCTGCCCCGCGTGCCGTGGCCGGGTTCTGTCCCCGCGTGCCGTGGCCGGGGCTCTGCCCCGCGTGCCATGGCCGGGGTCTGCCCCCTTGTGCCGTGGCCGGGGCCCTGTCCCACGTGCCGTGGCCGGGGTTCTGCCCCGCGTGCCGTGGCCGGGGTCTGTCCCCGCGTGCCGTGGCCGGGGTCTGCCCCGCGTGCCGTGGCCGGGACTCTGCCCCGCGTGCCGTGGCCCGGGTCTGCCCCGCGTGCCGTGGCCGGGACTCTGCCCCGCGTGCCGTGGCCGGGTTCTGTCCCCGCGTGCCGTGGCCGGGGCTCTGCCCCGCGTGCCGTGGCCGGGGTCTGCCCCCCCTCGTGCCGTGGCCGGGGCCCTGTCCCACGTGCCGTGGCCGGGGTTCTGCCCCGCGTGCCGTGGCCGGGGTCTGTCCCCGCGTGCCGTGGCCGGGGTCTGCCCCCGCGTGCCGTGGTCGGGGTTCTGCCCCGCGTGCCGTGGCCGGGGTCTGCCCCGCGTGCCATGGCCGGGACTCTGCCCCGCGTGCCGTGGCCGGGGTCTGCCCCCGCGTGCCGTGGCCCGGGTCTGCCCCGCGTGCCGTGGCCGGGGCCCTGCCCCGCGTGTCGTGGCCGGGGTTCTGCCCCGCGTGCCGTGGCCGGGACTCTGCCCCGCGTGCCGTGGCCGGGGCCTGCCCCCGCGTGCCGTGGCTGTGGTCCTGCCCCCGCGTGCCGTGGCCGGGGCCTGCCCCCGCGTGCCGTGGCCGTGGTCCTGCCCCCGCGTGCCGTGGCCGGGGTCCTGCCCCCTCGTGCCGTGGCTGGGTTCTGCCCCACGTGCCGTGGCCGGGGCCCTGTCCCGCGTGCCGTGGCCGGGACTCTGCCCCCACGTGCCTTGGCCGGGACCCTGTCCCGCGTGCCTTGGCCGGGGCCCTGCCCCGCGTGCCGTGGCCGGGGTTCTGCCCCGCGTGCCGTGGCCGGGTTCTGTCCCCGCGTGCCGTGGCCGGGGCTCTGCTCCGCGTGCCGTGGCCGGGGTCTGCCCCGCGTGCCGTGGCCCGGGCTCTGCCCCCGCGGGCCGTGGCCGGGATCTGCCCCGCGTGCCGCAACCGCTGATGGCCGTCTCTGCTTTCCTGAGCCGCGTTCCTGAAACTGTGTTCCATGGAGATTCACCTACATTTGCGGGGCTGCACGAGACCCACCCTTGGTCCAGCCCTGAGTGCAGTCTACGTTTCCTATTGTTGGGAACTTTATGATCTGATAATTGGAAAAAAAAAATCATGTTTATCATAAAAAATAATTAGAATAATAATAATAATGATTGGGGGAAACATAGGAAAGATATTGAATGTTGAAGCGGGGAGATTAATGTCTCTGTACTGACTGACATGCATGGCATTCCCTTTTGAAAAAGCAATGTAATACACTGTAAAGTTGTATGTAATTCAATGTAATAAAAAATAGATAATAAAAAAAAAATAAAACTCATCCTAGTGATTTCAGCTAGTCTGTTTCTCTAGGAAATGAAGTTTTGAGTTTTATAGTTTCCCTCCCCTCTTGACTTTGGTTGGAAAGCTGCCTGCCTATCTTGATCCCACCCTTTAGAATCGCTTCTCCCCCGCCTCTGCAACAGCATTTCTGTCCTCTTTGCATCTCAAGGCAAAGTCCAGGAATCGCTGTGGCCTTTCTTCCTCTCATTCCCCACGCCTGATACCCTGCTGCTTTAGTATTAAGCAACACTAAACCTTGAACACCTCTCTAATACGTTGGATATTTGTAACAAAAAGATCTCTAAATCCAAATCCCACAGGCTCTGACCTGACTACCACACCGTGTTTTAAGGAACAATGTCAACATACCTGACGGGTTAAGAAGGTCATGGAGGAGCGGTTGACCCAGGCATAGTTCCCAGCTGCTGCCATTCCCTTCAGGTAGTCCTGACCCTCTGCGGAAGCAATTCGAGCACAAGCCAACTGGCGGTCGTTGACTATAATCTTGTCCCTCTTCATGGCTTTTTCCATAGCTACCAGTGCATCTGGAACAAAAGAGCGACAGTCCCAACCGGTGAGGCCTCCCTTTATAATTCCAGTTTACTGCAAAAAGGGAGGCTGCATTCAAACTCATTCCACAGAAGAACAAGTGAAATATAATTTCTTTATTGTGTTCCTGTTCTCATCTATTTGCTCAATCAAGATGTATTCATTAAGGATTTTCTCTGTCAGAGTACAGTGATACAAAGTACGTGGGACATTGCGGCTGGCAGGTGGTGTGGTAGAGGCTGGATTCCCACAGGGCCGACTGCAGTTCAAATCCCAGACCTGGTGGTTTGTTCTCTCCCTTCCCCTTTTTGTCTCTCTCTGGTCAAATTAAAAAAAACAATAACAACAAATGGAATTACATAATTCTTTAAGAAACAAATAAATGAAAAAATAACTATGTGGGACACAAAATACCAACTGTACTTTAGGAACTTGTCAGAACTAAACATGAACAGGGACCACAGGTGGCATGGTGGTTAAGGTGCTGGACACTCCCACATGGCTGACCACGGTTCAAGTCCTGGACCTGGGAGCTTGCTTTCTCACTTTCCCTCTCTCTCTCTGGTCAAATTAAAATAAATGAATGAATAAATAAAATAAAAAATAAATCTTAAAAAAATAAAAGAACTAAACATGAACACAGCAGCAACACATAGGCTGAGTTACTCGTTTTCCAACACATAAATGAATGAGAACATAAGTAGTAAAATACATTTTACTACCACTATAGTTTTTATTTTTAAAGAATTACTTAAATAAATAAAATATCATTATTATTTTTTAATTTGCTACAGGGCACATGTGCTCACCAGAGAGAGACAGAGAAAGAGAGAGAGGGAAAGGGAGAAAGCAAACCACCAGGTCCAGGACTTGAACTGTGGTGGGCCATGAGAGAGTTCAGCACCTCAACCACCAAGCCACCTGCTGGCCCCACCACAATGGCTTTTTTTTTTTCCTTTTTTTTTGAGAGGTTTTTGCTATAGGGCGTGTGCGCTCACCAGAAAGACAGAGAGAGACAGAGAAATAGAAAGCGAGAAATCACTTCCCAGAGGGGATGGCCACACCGCAATCCCTTCTCCTCTATTCTCCTCTCGGGATCTTGGACACGCACGCACACATGCCTGGTGTGAGTTTAAGCCACCGGGTCCAGGACTCAAACCGTGGTCGACTATGTGGGAGTCCAGCGACACAGCCATTACGCTAACTGCTGGTCCCCCACCACCATGGCTTTTAAAATTAATGTTTAGTGTTACCTAAAAGAGCTGGACACAAGTTGTTAGGTCATCTGCAGGAAAATCAAATCCATGCTAAGTACAGAAAAGTACTCAGCAGAATGCTTCATGTTTGCTAGATTTAATATTCTAAAGAGTTAATATCCATTCTTTTCTTTCTTTTAAAACTTTATTTATTTAAATTTGACCAGAGAGGGACAGAGTCAGAGAGAGAGAGAGGAAGAAAGCTGCCAGATCCGGGACTTGAACTGTGGTCAAGCATGTGGGAGTCCAGTGCCTTTAACCACCACAACACCTGCTGGCCCCAATATTCATTCTTAAAAGATGCAATACAGGGACCAGCAGTTAGTGTAATGGCTACGTCACTGAACTCCCACGTAGTTGACTGCAGTTCGACTCCCGGACCTGGTGGCTTAAACTCACACCGCGCGTGTGTGCATGTGTGCCCAAGATCCCGAGAAGAATGGAGGAGAAGAGACTGCGGTGTGGCCATCCTTCCTGGGGGCTGATTTCTTGCTTTCTGTCTCTCTCTGTCTTTTTGGTGAGCACATGCGCCCTATAGCAAAAACCTCTCAAAAAAAAAAAAAAAAAAAAAAGGAACATGAAAAAAAAAAAAAAGAAGTACACATACAAAGATAAACTACAACACAAAATTTAAAGATCACAGCAATTTCCATGTCTATATGCCTTTTCATATATTTATAAATCCTTTCCTATACCCAACAAGTCATCCCAAGTGATCTACCAGCTATCTCCCTGTCTCTAGCTTTTGTTCAAATTTTTTGTCATGAGTGTACCTTTTAAAAAATAATTATTTTATTTCACTTTATTTATTTATTTAAATTTAAACAGAGATGGAAAGAGAAAGAGAGAGAAAGCGAATAAACAAGTCGCCAGGTCTGGGACTTGAACTGTGGTTGACCATGTGGAAGTCCAGTGTGCCCTTAACCACCACACACCACCTGCTGGCCCCGAATGTCCTTTTTTTAAAAAAGGATTATTTATCTATTTAATTCCATTTGTTATTATTATTATTATTATTATTTTTTAGGTGTTACTTTTTTTTTTTTATACATTCAATTATTATACATCAGTTAGCTAGTAAAGTGAATTTTTCAGCATGAAAGCATTTCACACAAGTCCACTTGGGGATACAATATATTTGTTATTATTATTATTTTTAAAGAATTATTTTATTTAACTTTATTTATTTAATATAACCAAACAGGGACAGAGGGACAGAGAGAAAGTGAGAAAACAAGCTCCCAGGTCTGTGACTGGAAAAGGTCGGCCATGTGGGAGTCCAGTGTCCTTAACACCACGCCACCTGCTGGCCTGTTATTATTTTTAATTTGACCAGAAAGAGACAGAGAGAGAGGGAAAGGGAGAAACAAAGCCACCAGGTCTGGGGCTTGAACCATGGTCGGCCATGTGGGAATCCAGTGTCTTTAACCACCATACCACCTGCTGACCCCCACGAATGTCCTTTTTATGTGATTATCCAAATTGCAAAACCCAGTTCAAATGTTCAGTGTCTGTGAAGCCATCTTCAAAATCTATTTTTCAAACACGTTATATTTGTCTCTCCTACAGTATTTTATCAATTACTACCCTCTATCTTTATTTTCTTTTAAATTAATATGAACTCTCCTTAATAGACAATTTGATGGAAAGTACCCATTTCATCACTGAATTACTTAACACTTAATTTTGCAGAGTAGGTATTTAATAAATATTTGCTGAATGAATGCCCACTTCATAAATTCCACAACTGAAGTACTTTCTTAGCCAGTTACAGTAACCTATAAAATTATTAAAACTATAACTAGAGCTAACATTTACTTACTGTTTACTAAGCATCAAGTGCTGGAACTATGCAGTTAACACAATCAAGTGCTGATTTAAGTGCTTTGCATAGTGTACATTATTTCACTTAACCCTCCTATGCCAACACCATATGAAAAGTTACTATACCTATTTTTAAGATGAGAAAGTAAAGTTTTTTGACTTCTCCAAAATGAAAACAGGAGAACTATGATAAAAACACATGCAGTATGGTGCCAAAGCTTTCTTTCTTAAAGTTCTATGTGGCTCCGGGCAAAAATTAGGTCTAGAGCATACCTGTGGCTACCTGGTGGCCCAAGCCTCTGCTCCCGCTGTGGATCATCACACACACTTGTCCCTTATGGTCAATGCCCATTTTCTTTGCAGCATATTCATTGAAAATCTCATCCACAACCTGGATTTCAGCGTAGTGGTTACCTGCTCCCAGAGTCCCCAACTGCAAATGTAAAAATGTCTGATAAAAGAGCTTCTAATTCCAGCTTAAAAAGAAAAAAAACATTAAAAAAACAACTTCTTTAGAAGGTGCCTGGTTTTAAATGCATCAACTTTCAATGAGAAAATAAGACCCTGAGAGGTAAGAGTCTTGCCCAAGGTCACTGTTGATCAGTGGTAAAGTCATCAAAATTAGCTGCAAACTTTAAATGCGTAGTCTATCTTCTCACGGACACCATGAACTGATAAAAGTATCTCTTTCTAACTTAGACCTAATCTGTAGATTGTACACATGTAATTTAAACATGTTTCAAACCTTATAATCATTTTCTCCGATCCACTTCTAAGTCATGACATCTTGTTTTATTTTATTATCATCTACAAGCTTCTGATAGCTTTTTTTTTTTTTAAAAGAGATATTTTTGGCTATCGAGTGTATGTGCTTGCCTGAGACAGACAAAGAGAGAAGGTGAGAAATCACCCCCCAGGGGGAATGGCCACACTACAATCCCTTCTCCTCCATTCTTCTCTAGAGATATTGGGCATGCACACACACACACACGCCTGGCACTGAGTTTCAAGCTGCTGGGTCTGGGACTCGAACTGTGGTCGGCCACATGGGAGCCCGGTGTTATAACCACTATGACACTTACTGGCCCCTTCTAGCTTTTTAGAAGAATGAAGCATAAAATATGCATTATTTTTGGTATATTATGAAAAAGTCAGCGACTATGTTTGCTAAATAGAAGATGTAGACTATGCTTCCCTCTAATAAAAAAATACAGAAAAAATTAACACATCACCCCTCCAAAGTGAGAATTACCTGAGGAAGCCCTCTTTTTTTGGCCCTTGCCGAGACCTTATTGGGGTCAGCTTGCAGCATCCTCCCATACTCCTCACAGTGCTCCTTGTCTTCTGCCCAGGCATAGCCTTCTCTCAGGGACCAGTCCACACCCATCTCCAGGGCCTCCTCCAAGTCTCTGGGTGAGTAGTAAAAAGTGCTATCATTTCACAGCCAATGTGGAGCAAAACCCATGTTTGACCACATATCAAAGGGGCAGAAAAGCACACTATATTTATCTCCTGAGTACCAAGCTTTATGTTAGATGCCACCAGGTCCGGGACTTGAACCGTGGTCAGCCACATGGGAGTCTAGCACCGTTAACCATGCCACCTGCAGCCCGAGTGCTATTTTATTCTACTATAAATACTACCTTATGTCAAATGCTGTTATAACAAGCATTAGTTGACTAGTATCTCCAATAAATGGGGCTGGACCATATGATTAGAAAAACAATTCATTACTACTTCCTGGAACCCAAGCAATACCCATCTCCCAAGTGCCCTTGGATGGAAATGGAGCTGAGGGTCACACAGGTCTATCTCTGCCAACCATCTGATGGAAGCGTGTGCTCTTACTTGGCATTCATGGGGATGACACCTTTGGACCCCACTCCCACGGGAATGTGGTCAAACATGGCTTGGGCCAGTTGCTCTTTCACAGGCTGGACATCACTTTCATCCAAGTTGGTTCTCAGCAGGCGGACACCACAGTTAATGTCAAATCCAACACCACCTATGATGTAGAGAAAAGGGAGTCAAATAGTCACAAAACTAGGTGGCTGGGCACTGTTTCCTGTAGTTTCTCAACATTAATGAAAGGTTAAAAAGACACTGATTCTTTATTTTTATTTATTTATTTATTTTTAAAGAATTATTTAATTTTATTTACCATCTTTTTTTTTTGTTTTTTTTTAACTTGACCACAAAGCAACAGAGAGAGAGAGAAAGTGAGAAAGCAAGCCACCAAGTCCAGGACTTGAACTGTGGTTGGCCATGTGGGAGTCTAGTGTCTTATTCTTTTGAGTGAACAATGAGATTTTCCAAAGGCTTACATGACATATGATAACATCTTTCCTCTCAGAGATAATGAAGCTTGTGCATTCTTTTTTTTTAAGAATTATTTTATTTAACTTCATTTGTGTATTTACTTATTTTGACTAGAGAGGGATAGAGAAAGAGAGAGAGAGAGAGAGAAAGAGAGAGAGAAAAAATGAGAAAAGTAAGTCTCCAGGTCCAGGACTCGAATCGGAGTTGGCCACGTGGGAGTCCAGTGCCTTTAACTACCATGCCACCTGCCGGCCCCAGTCTGTGCATTCTTGCTTTAAAAATTTCTCAGGTAGCCTGGGGGTAAAGATGCTGGACTCCCACATGACTGACCATGGTTTGAGTCCCAGGCTTGGCGGCTTGCTTTCTCTCTCTGTCCTCCCTGTTAAAACTGAGTAATAATAATAATAAATTAATTAATTAAAATAAAAAATTCCAAAAACAGTTTTGCAGTTTTTCTTTTCCCTCTTCCTTCATTGCTAGAGGGCATATGTGCTCACCAGGGAAAGATAAAACAGACAGAGGAAAAGGGAGAAAGTACCCCCAACGGGGTATGGTCATGCTGTAATCCCTTTTCCATTTCTCTGTCCTGTGGGAATTTGGAGAATAAACATACACACGACCAGTGTACTTTCCAAGCCACCAGAGCTGGGATTCGAACTGCAGATAGCCAAGTGAGATCCAGCTTTCTTAAATACCAGGCTATGGGATTGGTCCCTATTTTAATATCTAATGAGGTGAACACTGATCAAAGACTTTGAGATCAATTCTCAATAACTTTTACTGAATGTACAGCGGTCCTGAGCCCAAAGTTTGAGAACTGCTGTTCGTGATTCTAGTATCTTGAAATTTGAGAACTGCTTTATGACTCACAACATGGTAACATTTTGGATGTACTTGAAAAATATTCTCTTGAAACAAAACCAACCAAACAAGAAAACATTTAAAGGACCAGCCGGGTGGTGTGGTAGTTAAGGCAGCTAGATCCCACATGGCTGATAGTGCAGTTTGAGTCCTGGACCTGGCAGCTTGAAAAACATGCTTGGGATACATGCATGCATGCCAAAATCCTGAAAAGAGAATGGAGAAGGGATTGTGATTTGGCCACCCCCCCCACCACCCCACCCCCCCCAGGGTGATTTCTCACTTACTCTCTCTGTCTCTGTCTAGTGAGGGGACATGCCCTATAGCAAAAATGAATTAAAAAAATACATAAAATGTTGGGACCAGCAGATGGCGCAATGGTTACATCGCTGGACTCCCATGTAGTACACCAAGGTTGGAGCAGCAGACCCAGCAGCTCAAAATTCACACCAGGCACATGTGCATGTGTGCCCAAAATCCCAGGAAGAGAACAGAGGAGGGATTGCGGCATG
Source organism: Tupaia tana (assembly GCA_026018925.1). Lineage (NCBI taxonomy): Eukaryota > Metazoa > Chordata > Mammalia > Scandentia > Tupaiidae > Tupaia > Tupaia tana. The sequence continues at coordinate 211,717,215 of JAKSZU010000006.1, forward strand.
GCCATCCCCCCAGGGGATGATTTCTCGCTTGCTGTCTCTCTGTCGACCGCATGTGCCCTATAGCAAAACAACATTAAAAAAAAAAACCAAGCCTCTTAAAAACATCGAGCTGGGGGAGGCAGCAGGTGGTGTGGTGTTAAGGTACTGGAGATTGCCACATGACTCACCACTGTTTGAGTCCCAGACCTGGTGGGGCTTGCTTTCTCACTTTCCCTCTCTATGTCTCTCTCTCTCTCTCTGGTCAAATGAAAATAAATGAATGAATAAATAAAATAAATATGTAATTCTTAAAAAAAAAAAAAACCATAAATTTTTTTCTATACTTGTAATAGAGTGTATGTATGTGCATATGACAGTGACAGAGAAGCACACCCCTCCACAGGGTCTGCTCATGCCATGATCCACTTCCTCCAGTCCTCGAGCCCAGCAGAACTTGGGCACCTGCATGTGTTCCCTGTGTGCTTTACACTGACCAGACAAGGGACTCAACCAGGGCCATCAGGTGGAACCTGGCTTCTGCAGAGCAGCGCATCATAAAATCGGCCCTATTCTGCATTTAAAATTTTTTAAAATTAATTAATTTTATATTCATTCACTGAGCATCATCACAGCATACAAAATGTAACTTCCCATCTAGAATATACTACATAGTGGCTTAATTGTACATGTTACCCTTGATCATTTCCATTTCTAGTTTTATATATATGCATATATATTTTTCCCCCTATTTCTCACCCTCTGCCATTCCCACCCTCCTCCCACACTATATCAGGTGTCTACAGTTGTTTTCTATTCCTTTTGTCCCCCACATTTTATTGATTCACAAAATTTCTTAAATAATCTAACTACTTTCAATAGCAAGTTCAGCTGATATGTACGTATCTGTGAATACATGTCTGACTTTAGGTGTGAAACTCTGAGTAGAATGAATATACTATAAAGTAGCACCTAGCTGATGCTACATAGCTTATTACGGTCATTAAATAGGTATTTTTAAATATATTTTTTAGTTTCAAGAAAAGCAGTTTTAGCTTTAATAAATCAAAATCAAAGAAATGCTAAGAGAGCTTCACTTAAAACTTAAAGCCAGAAAACAGGTTAAGATTCTGTTCAAATAGTAGGTACATGAACCTATCAGCAGCTCAAGACGAGACAAAAACCCTTTAAACCAAAAAACAAAGCCTAGGAGAATCTTTTAGTCATAAGATTCTATTTAACCAGTTCAGTCTCATGCATTTTATCTTCTGTTGTGGTCCAATCTTCTTGATTAAATTATGGAAGATAAGATTCAACTCCATACTTGTCCCTACCATTAAGTTGGCCATTTTCTTAGTTGTTTTTGAACTCTCATTTCTGTGTCTCTGTATTTAGTTTTCCTGGTATAGCACTCCCTTGAAAACTTTCTGGAGATCTGGTCCTGTGTTGGTAAATTCTTTCAGGTTTTGTTTATCTGAGAATGTTTTTGTCTTTTCTTCCCATATGAAGGATAATCTTGCCAGGTATAGTATTCTTGGTTGAAACTGCCTTTCCCTTAACACTTTGAATATATTCCCATTCTTTCCTTGCTCACATTGTTTCTGATGAGAGGTCTGTTGTGAGCCTGATAGGATATCCTTTATAGGTAACTTGATGTTTCTCCCTGGCAAACCTTAGTATCTTGCCTTTGTGGTTTTGGTCAATCTGGCTATGTGTGTTAGAGAAGATCTTCTTGGGTTCTTTTTATTTTTTCATTTATTTAAAATATTTTAAAGAATTATTTAATTTTGTTTTAATTTACTCATTCATTTACTTTAATTTGACCAGAGACAGACAGAGAGAGAGAGGGAGGGAGGGAGGGAGAGGGAGAAAGTGAGAAAGCAAGCCACCAGGTCCAGCACTTGAACCATGGTCGGCCACATGGGAGTATCCAGTGCCTTAACCACTATGCCACCTGCTAGTCCCCTTCTTGGGTTGATTCTATTTGAAGTCCTTTGTATTTCATGGGATTGGATCTTTGAATCCCTCTCTAGGTTTGGGAAATTTTCTTCCAGGATTTCATGGAATAGATTATCAATGCCCTTATTAGTCTCTTTGCCTTCTGGGATACCAATTATCTGGATGTTCAATGGTTATCTAATATTTCCTGTATATTATTCTAATTCTTGGGGGCAATTTTCTCAGTCTTCTTGGTGGATTTTTCTAGGTCAACGATTCTATCTTCTATATCTGAGATTTGATTTTCTGTACGATCTAGTCTGTTTTTAATACTTTCAAGGGAGGTTTTAACTTTCTATATTATAGCCTTCATCTCTAACCATTCCATTTGATTCTTTTTTATGGTGTATATCTCCTTTTTCAGATGTTGCAAGAACTTCCTCACCTCCTGGAACTTGTTGGCTCCTTTCACCTACCTCTTCTGTAGTTCTTTGTCTTTCTTCTCTTCCACCTCTGTAGGCTTTGTCACTATGAATATCCTAAATTCTTTATCTGACATTTCCGTGAGTTCCACTGTACTGTCTGAGGATGAAGAGGAGTTATTCTTCTCCCTTGGAGTAGAAGTATTTTGCTTTCTCATATTTCTTGCGACCCTACGGTGATTTCTGGTCATCTGATGGATTCTTCCTAACTCTTGAAATTCAATCTGAGCGTTCAGAGGCATGCAGGAAGAGTTGATCTGCAATCTCTCTTCCGTTCCGTTTTTCACTCTTTGTACATCAGATTCAGTGGCAATTGAGGAATATTTTGACCCTAATAGTATTCAGATGTTTGGATACTGTTCATTTGGACCTGTCTAGAAACTCAGTGCCTGGAGGCCATTAGAAATGAATCTGGAGGGAGACGTCTCAGCAGAAGATCTTCATTTTTAGTTCCTGAAAGCAGTATTTCACAGCTCAAGTTCAGTAGCCATCTCAGGATAGGCTTGGGTTTGTGTCACTCCCACTAGAAATGAATCTGGTAGAAGTCTCAACAGAAGAACTTCATTTTTAGTCGCTGAAAGCAGTATTTCACATCTCAAGTTCAGTAGCCGCCTCAGCTATTCTGCATTTAAGTGCACTGTAATGCATGTACATATACAACCACACATGTGAGAGGTCAAGTTTGTTAACTGGATCATTACTGATTGAAATTTACTAAAAAAGGTGCTAAATGTTGGGCTTACATATATGTACCATTTATTTCCCTCCTTCTTCTGGTTCGGGGCCTCATAAGTTCTTACTGTCTTAGTGGCTTTCCTGTGCCTTCGCAAAGATTAAAAAAAAAAATAATGATTTATCAAACCTTTCTCACTATTTTCAACAGGCGATTGGTCTGAAGTTTATCACTGTGGGGAATAATTTGCAAGATGTCATTTGAACTTTTGTTTTTGATTCACATTCTTTGAATGCAAAGATACTACTTCTGGTATGGAATGTTTTCAGTGAAAGCACTCCGTAACTCCAGTAGAAAAGATGTACACAGGGGCCAGCATGGGGCTTGGTGGCTAAGGAGCTGGACTCCCACATGACTGACTGCGGTTTGAGTCATGGTCCTGGTGGGCTTGCTTTCCTCACTCCCTGCTTCCCCCACCCAATCTCTATCTCTGGTGAGTATGAATGTCCTGTGGCAAATTAAAAATAGTAATGATAAATAAAATTAAATAAATAATTCTTAAAAAAAAAAAAGTACACAACCAGGGGTAAATAACAATAACCACAAGAGCAAACTTACCGAGTGATCTCCTATGTGCTTAGCACTGTGCTAAGTATTTTACAGCTGACCTCATCAATTCCCACAATAATGCTATGTACTATGTTAATTATTAGACCCGATCTGTCTATGAGGTAACTGAGACACCAACATATAGGATTTTCCAGAGATTGTGTCAGTTTGTTTTGTTGCCAGTGACTATTAGTTTCTGGCATTTGCTAGGAGTGCAAAACTTTTCAATAAATGTATGTTTTACTTAATATTCTAACAGTTCTGAATGTCCGTAATCAAGCTCAGTAAATGAGGAAAAGAAAGGGTAAAATATGGTGAAGTTGAGAGATGCGCACAGAGAGAAGCATGGCTGTTTTGGGAGGGCTACGACCCACAGAGAGAAGCTACACGCCTGACAGCAGAAGCCCATAGGGACCTTACCTGGGGACACCACTGCTTCGGGGTCGTTCATGTCAAAGGCTGCCATATTCCCAATAGCAAACCCATAGCCTGAATGGACATCAGGAAGCCCAATAGATCGCTGCAAGAGAACAAGAGGATGAAGTACAGCTAGCTCAACCTGCTGTTCTGGCTGCCCACCAGCCCGGATGCTCATTCTCAAACAGGCTGCAGGCCAAAGCTTTCTTAAAACCAAGATTCTATTTTCACAAAATCATCTTTGTTGGTTGAAATGAGGTATAAGAACTCCTCATCACAATCACAAAGCTGAACACAGTGAGAAAAAAAAACCTTTTTAAAGTCTATTAACTTATGAAATCCCGAACAGAAAAGCAGACCTCAGGATAAAAGGATATAGGAGGACCACATACTAACTTCAATGTATTATTACATTAAGATGACCAAATCATGATCATGTCAGCTTAAGATAGAAATACCTGAATTATACAGGTCATTAGAGTTTAAGGTATCACAGAAATATGTAATCCATTCGATGGTATGAATATTGTATTGCTAACCCTGGAGCTTAGAAAGACTATTACCAAGGAAGAATGCAGGTCAAATGTGGTAAGGATACATAGACACCTATGAGTTCCTTAAATGCACAAGCAACATCATTTCATTTTCCCTCCAAGTGCCCAGCATAGTTGATGGCAGAAAGACCTCAAGAAAGACCTGCTGAATAGATCCTTTCCCAACATCTACCTCCAGTGGTAAAATCTGAATGTTAGATTGCAGTGGGGTCCTCCTGTACCATCCAATTCAACCCTGTTACTGCCACCATCCTTCTCCAATTACAACCAGAATAGCCACGTGGTTACCTCCCCATCTGCATAGTCCTAACCCTTAAGCTTCTCTCCATTCCTTCTTCAACTGTCCTCTTGAAGAGAGTCATAGTGAAACCTACAACATCGGTAGCATACTGATCCACTGACTCAGTAATAATGATGTTTCTATGACAACAACAAAACAAACACAAGCAGGTGGCGTGGTGGTTAAGATGCTGGATTCCCACATGGATGATAGCAATATGGGTCCTGGACCCAGTGGCTTGAAACTCATGCTAGGTGTGTGTGCACGCACACCCAAAATCCTGAGAGAATGGAGGAAAAAGGACTATGGTGCTGGTCATCTCCCTTGGGAGATAATCTCACTTTGTCCCTCTCTCTGTCTCTGGTGAGCACATGTACCCTATGGCAAAAACCTAAAAAAGAAAAAACACCAAGAAAACATATAAACCACTTTGAAGCTCTCAAATGCTAATAGATGACAAAGGCAACCAGAAATTGAGATGTTATTTAGACTCAATTATTTTTTTATTTTTTTAAAAGAATTATTTAATTTTATTCATTTATTATTTTTTAATTTGATGAGAGAGGGAGAAAGAGAGAGATGAGAAAGCAAACTGCCAGGTTTGGGACTCAAATCATGGTCAGCCATATGGGTGTCTAACACCTCAACCACCATGCCACCTGCTGCCTCCAAGATGCAATTATTTCTTTAGACCCCATTGTTATTTCTAGATGTTCAAAGGTCAGTGTCTACATGACAACATTATCAGTTAGGCATGGTCATTCACTCTCTCAACAAACTTTGTACTAAGAAAAAATAGAAATTAAAGCTCTGAACTCTGACTCACATGAACAATTCCAGGCAGGGCTGCCACGTTACCAATCTGTTTCATGGCTGGCAGGAAGCCACCAACACCTGTTGACAAAAATTCAGTATTAGAAAAGATGACACATTTGATTTTTGTTTTTAAATGTTTTTGCCAGAGGTCACGTGCTTACTGGAGAAAGACACAGAGACAAGTAAAGTGAGAAAGCACTCCCCATGGGGAATGGTTACACTGCAAGCCCTTCTCCATTCCTTCCTCCTTTCAGGATTCCGGGCACGCACACACGTGCCATCACATGGGGTTTGGGACTTGAACTATGCAGTCAGCCACATGGGATCCAGTCTCCTTAACTACCACACTATGGGCTGGTCCCGTAAATCTGAATTTTAGCATTAGTTATATTCACATTTCCAGCCTTTATTACCTGAAGGGGCTACAACAAAAAAGCACAGCAGGATACTGTGTGGGAGTACAAGTGGGAGATACAAGTGGCAGAGGAGTTTGTTCACAAAGGCAGCACAGGACCGAGTGGGGGCAACTAGACTAATTACAAACAGGCTGTCAGTGTTCTGTGTACACAAGAAGGCTGCTTGCAAAGAAATAAACCCGGAGATATAAAACATAATCATTGAACTTTATGCTGTTAACATAGAAACATTTATTCTTTCATTAGTTCACATTATTTAAAAAGAGAAATCAACATTGATTTAATTCTAAATGACAAAGATGTGCAATGTGGAAGAGCTGGGGAAATACTGAATTGAGAGTCAGGAGATGAAGGGTTCTAGTCCCTGATCTCTCACTTGGTAGCTATCATTTTATAGAAGTGAGCATAACCTGGTGGGAGAGCTTTCTGATCTATAAAAGGGCTAAGATAGATCATTTTTATTCCACCATCAACACTAGAGTATTATCTCAGAGCTTTCAACATTTACCTCAAAAGCTTGCTGCAGCCTGTTGTCCTATTTTATATACAAAATACGTAAAGGCTAATCCGTGTATTGGTAAAGAATACTGGCTTTGGGGACCAGCAGGTGGTGTGGTGGTTAGGGAGCTGGACCCTCCCACATGGCCAAGCACGGTTCAAGTTCCGGACCTGGTGTTTTCTTGCTCCCCACCCCACCCCCCGTCTCTCTCTGGTCAAATTAAAAATATAATAAATGAATGAATAAATTAAAAAAAAAAAAAAAGAATACTGGCTTTGGAACCAGACATTCTTGGATCTCAATTCTGGCTCCATCACCAAGAAGCTGTGTGGCTTTGGGCAAATTAAAATCTCTTCATCTCACAGAGCCTTGAAAAGCTCATCAGTAAAATGGGGATAATATCTCCCCCTAGGGTCACCCCAAGTATCACAAGGTAATCTGTAAATCATTTAGTAAAATGCCTGGCACACAGTAAGTGTGTGATAAATGGCAGCTCTTGTTATTAATGTCCAAGGTTAGCTCAGATCCACCCATTCCCAAATCCTTTCTAGAAGACCAAGTGGCCAGCAGTGTGAATGCAAATAAGGTTTTGGGGTCTCATTTCAAGTCCTGATGATACTTTGACAATATTTAAAAATGGTAACTATTCAAGATTATTTGGGGGGGGTCACGGGGAAGGAACATCTGGACTATCCTAAGTGAAACTCTAACGCACTTACCGCCACCTCGACAGGCATTCCTTAATTCCTCAAACATTAACTTCTCCAGAGCATCATTCACGTAGAAAACTCCTTCAACCTGGTACCAAACAAAAGGAGAAGAGATGTCTGAGAACTTGTACATGAAATATACAGGTGCTGGACAGAATACCCTGTAAAGACTATCCTGCTTTACTTTTTGTTTTTAGAATTAGTTAAGTTTATTTATTTTAATTTAACCGGAGAGGAACAGAGTGAGAGTGAGAGAGTGAGAAAAAGAGAGAAAGAGAGAGAAAGAGAGAGAGAGAGAGAGAGGGAGAGAAAGTGAGAAAGCAAGTTGTCAGGTCCAGGACTCAAATCAACCGTGTTGGACTATGTGAGAGTCTAGCGCCCCCAACCACCATGCCACCTGCCAGCCCTGCTTTACTCTTTAGAAAGCTTTCACATTACCTTAAGCTAGAAAAAACTTATCAAAGACTTACTAAAGATGACCCATTTAAAAAAGTTTTATTATTTTAATTTGGTATAAAGCATGTGCGTGTGCCCATGTGAAAGAGAGACAGAGAGTGAGGATGTAGGCTACCAAGCCTGGGACCCCAAATGTGGTTGACCATGTGGGACTCCAGTGCCTTAACCACCATGCCACCTCCTGGCCCCGACAATCCATTTTTAAACACACCTTAAAAATATACCTTGCAGAATCAGCAGATGGCGTAATGGTTATGTCCTGGACACCCCCACCCTCATGGTTCTGGTTTCAGACCAAGCAGTTTAAAACTCACACTGGGATCAGGTGCATGTGTGCCCAAAATCCTGAAAGGAAAATGAAGGAGAAGGGATGTGGCATGGCCATCCCCTGTCTCTCCAGTGAGTACACATGCCTTACAGCAAAAATGTCTCTCAAAACAAAACAAAACAAAACAAAAAAAACCCCCCAAAACAAAAAACTTTGCAATGTACACAAATTGTTTTATTTTCCTACTCTAAGCCTAATTGAACAATTCAACTAATAAAACATTTTTTGCATGCAGTTAAATCTTCCAACTATACTTTCATAAAAGCCAAAGGTCTAAGTAATCTCATGCTTCTAATATACCAATGAATTTGGAAAAAAAAAAAAAAAGAGAAATCGAACGTTTAACATTAAAATGCAGTAATCTGACCTTAATGTCTTTTTCTGTGTAAGTTTTATTGTGTGTACACCCGTGCTGTGCCACAGAGCCAGCCCTCAAAGTGTTATTTTTGTTTTGTTTTTTGTTTTGTTTTTTCAAATTTCAGATATTTATTAACCGGTGTAAATCTGAACACATCAAAATGATTTCATGCATTTAGGAGAAATATTTCCTGGTTAAGTGGAAAATTGTGCAGATGGCTTCTGGAAGACCTTCATTATGAGCAGCTTTATAAGTGAAACATTTCATTTAGAAATCTGGACCTTCTCCAGTTTGCTGTAATCCACATTCACTGAGTAAAACTTGTACTGATCATTGGGACCCAGTTTGCTCCAGGGTTCAGGGTGATTCTTTCTATCCCAGGAGACATCAGGATTGAACACTGCCAAAAGCATGAGATACAGTGCTGCTCCAGTACCTCCAGCTCCAATAAACATAAACAGGGGAATCAAACTCGGATGCTTCTTGGCCTGACCCAGGAGCTGGCGGAGCATGTTTACGGAGGACGACTCCGGTCCGAAAGCAGACCCTCAAAGTGGTTTTAATTTGCACTTCCCTACGACTACTGATATGGAATGCATGTCCCTGTTGGTCATGTCTATTCAGGTCCTTCACCATTTTTTTTAACTGGGTTGATTTTCCTCTGTTGAGTTGTACTTTTTTTTTTTCTTTAAAAAAATAGATTTTGGATATTAACTATACAAAATAAATAATCACTGGCCTGTGTCTCACAGGAAGCTGTGACACACTAAACTGTCTTTATTAAAAAGCAGCATGAAACGGTGAATGCTAATATCCTAGCTCGGGGAACAAGGTCTGTGGGAAGGTACACAGTAACCAGCATGACTCAGGAAGTGAGTTCCAGTCCCAGCCTCTCTCTTCCCGACTAACGGAGCCGCCCACGGAGTCCGCTGAGGTCTGCCGGGCTCAGAAACAGAACACACTTCCCGGGGCGTTCCCGAGACTTCGATTTGTGAAACGCCTAGTATTTACTTGGGTCCCCTACACGAGGCTTCCCGGGGACTTGGGGCCCTCTCCAGGGGGGCCCACAGATGGAGCGACTCCAGGGGCGAGATTAGAGGGGCAGCTGGGATGCGGGGGGAATCCTCTGGGGGCGGGGCGGGCCCAGAGCTGGGGAGAGGCCGGGAAAGCGCGGAGGAGGCCGGCCGGGTCTGGGTCCGGGACCGAGCGCCACGAGCCCCAAGGCGCGCAGGCGCCGCCAGCGAGCGCTGGTCCCCCGCCTCACCTGCATGTTGGGCACGAAGCCCTTCTTGATCCTCCAGCAGTTTTTATTGATCTTGTCCAAGAACTGCAGCTCATCATTGTAGCTGCGACTCATCGCGGCAACAACTGTGACGACAACCCTCCTCTTTGAACAGCAGCTGCCGCGTTACCCAACTTCTTGCGGCGTCGCCGTCTAGGACTCAACGCGCAGGCGCGGCCGGCTGGCGGCTAGATGGACAACGGCAAGCGCCAGGTTCCAAACTTTTCTCACCCATCGCTTTTCTTCTTCGCGGTAGACTGCCCTCTAGTGTTCACCTTTTGGACACTAATTCACCTTTTGGACACCTTTTGGTCTCCTGATCTCTGTTAGTAGACCTTGGCTTCAGCTCGTTGTCTTTAGCTTCTTCTGACCTAGTACTTCTTTTGGGAGGTGCTTTTGAGCAAGTCAAAAAATACCTAGGACCTGAGTCAGGTCCAGATGCTCTAGTGAATCTAACGGCTTGGAGTTTACACCCAATAGTGAGGGCAAAAATAAATGCCTGTGGCTGAGACAGATAAATGTTTGAATAAACACCACATCTGGAAATTTGTCATTTTTTTTAGTTTTTTTTTTTTTTTTTAGAGTTTTTTTGCTATAGGGCGCGTGCGCTCGCCAGACAGACAGAGAGAGACATAGAGACAGAAAGTGAGAAATCACCCCCCAGGGGGGATGGTCACGCCGCAATCCCTTCTCCTCCATTCTCCTCTCGGGATCTTGGGCACGCACGCACATGCGCCCGGCGTGAGTTTTAAGCCACCGGATCCGGTACTCGGAATGGTCCGCTACGTGGGAGTCCAGCGACATAGCCATTACACTAATTGCTGGTTCCCGAAATTTGTCATGTTTTAAAATCAATCTGTGGATATACCTTAAGTAACTTTTCTGTCAGAAAAAAGCACCCCAAAGAATAAGACATGACAATTTACCATCACTCCACAAATATTTATGATGGCCACACGTGCTGCAAAGAACAGTAAATCACAGTCCCTTTGAGTGGCTGGGGCTTCCCAGCTTCTTCTGATAAATAGGCCCTCAGTGATCATGTATTTACACTCAGGGTCATTTGTTTGTCCTCATAAGTGAGCTTGGAGTGATTTCAGTTTCTGGCTCTTACTCATTTAAAGAACAGTAACTTTGGAATCAAGTTTCATTCATGTATCACATGCAGGTACTTCATCCCTTTTCATGGCCAGATAATATTCCATTGTAAAGATATACCACAGTTTGTTTATCCATTTGTTTGTTGATGGACGTTTGGGCTATTTCCACCTTTAGACTATTGTGAATACTACCTCATGTACAAGTATTTGGATTTGATTTCCATGTGTGCTGTTTACTAGTGTTGTGAGTACTACCTCTTGACGTCTGTTCCCTCACCTATAAATGAGATCATGATTCTGCATGGAATGGTCGTGAAGAATAAGGAGTTAGCAGCACGAGGCTTGCCAAGAGTAAGGACCGTGTAAACGGTTCTCTTCCATTCCTCCACTAGACTCTGAGCACTGCAAAAGCAGTTCATGGTTTCTCACCTTATCCCCCCCTGACCTCCTTTCTTCCTCTTCTGCCCTATTTCACCCTAACACGAGTATCATATCAATGATGAGTTTTGTACTCTGTACTGTCATTTCAGTGACTCTGTCGGGGGAAATACTCTAAAGTTGAAAGGAATGATATAAGTTCCCACTGTTTCTTACAGGGAATATTAAAGAGGCAAGGACTGCTAGGGCGATCTGTGTGGTGGGCTGTGAGAGGCTTCAAAGACTCAGAGGTAAGCAGATAGAAAAGGTTTATTAACTTCCCAGAGATGAAAGGGGGCCAGATTCACTCAGCTCTGAAGGCTAGGGGCTATAGGCTTTTAAAGGAAAGGGGTTTTAGGGTGGAGTAATTAAGGCGACCCTATGACAGGTTGCTACGTGGTCTTTTAAAACATCTGGGCTGTTTCCTTATTATCTCTGTGTACAGCCATCTGCAAAAAAATCAAGCAGCCCCCCTTTCTTTCCTCCTTTCAGGTAGAAATCTTCCTCTGATCCCAGGGAATTCGCTGGTGGGGCACATCTCCAACCATGAGGAGGGCCAGACCAGTTTGACCCTTAGGCCTTCCTCCCTGCCTGCCCAGGACACCCTGCCTTCCCTCCAGTCTAGTCCAAGATAAGGGACAAGAAACCAGCAGAAGGCATAATGGTTACGTTGCTGGACTCCCACATGGCTGACCCCAGTTGGAGCCCTGGACTCAGTGACTTCAAATTCACACCAGGTACGTGCGTGTGCATGCCCCAAATCCCAAGAGTAGAATGGAGAACAAAGGATCGCAGCATGGCCATCCCACTGTGTGTGTGTGTATGTGTGTGTGTGTGTGTGTGTGTGTGTGTGATTTCTTGCTTGCTGTCTCTCTATCTCTCTCTGTCTGTTGAGCACACGAGCCCTATAGCAAAAATCTCTCTTAAAAACAAGAAGAAGAAGACAACGGACAAATATTCAAGCGTTAATCTCTAAAAAAGAAAGGAAAAAAAGGGACCAGCGGCTCACGTAATGGTTATGTCACTGGACTCCCGTGTAGTTGACTGTGGTTCAAGCCCTGGACCTGGTGGCTTAAAACTCATGCCAGGTGTGTGTGCACACCTGCGTGGCCAAAATCCTGAGAGAATGAAGGTGAAGGGATTGTGGCATGGCCATGGTGGGGGGTGATTTCTTGCTTTCTGTCTCTCTGTTTCTCCAGAGAGCCCATGCACCCTATAGCAAAAATCTCTCTTAAAAAAAAAAAAAAAAAAGAAAAAGAAAATGTTTGAGGCAACTGCAAGGCATTGGCTGCGCCTTTCCCATTAAAATGCCTAAGGTACTTCGGAGATACTGAATATACTCTTTCTAGGAATTCTCTCTTTAAATTCCCTTTCTATTTTATTTATTTTTTTAAGATTTTTGCCATAGGGCATGCGCTTGCTGGAGAGAGACAGTGAGAGGGAAAGTGAGAAATCACCCTCCAGGAGGATGGCCACACTGCAGCCCATTTTCCTCCACTCTCCTCCTGGGATTTTGGGCACACATGCACATGAACTGGGTGTGACTTTCAAGCTGCCAAATCTGGGACTCGAACCACATTCAGCCATGTGACAGTCCAGCACCTTAACCACTATGCCAGCTGCTGGCCCCTAAACTCCATTTTTAAATAATGCCTCGGCAATTGTACAACCTCAGTGTTCATTAATGTTGAAGAAATGAATTCCCTCCTCTCTTTCCCCTCTTATTTTATTAAAAAAGAATTCAGGGCAGAACATTTCCCAAATTAAAAAAAAAAGAGATTGATATTGATAGAAAACAATTTTAATTACACACAGGGAACAGTAATAGTGACTATAAAATATAAAATCCAACACACAGGTAGGAGAAAACACCCCAGAGGCCTAAGGGCTCTCCACTCATAACAACCAGTACAGAAAGGGACTTGGGAGTTACTTGCCTACCTGCTCAGAAATCCGTGCCTAGCTCTCGTCCTCAGACACACACGCGGCGTGCCTACACTCACCCCCCCCACCCACACAGGCACAAGTAACCCTCTTTGGCCCTTTAGCCCAGGCTGACTCATTCTAGGTCCCTGAAGAAAGACAACTTTCTGCATCAGCAATTCACAAGGACTGAAATCCCAGTGTGCAGAGTCTCTCCCTTTGCATGTACAGTGACTGTGGGGTGAAGGCCCATTTAGTTCAGAGGTAGACTGCAAACAAGCAGTCAGGGGGCTGGCCTCCCCCTCCACTGTCCACTTAGCAGGTTCAGACCTTCCCACAGGTGGACACTTGGCTGCTGCGTTGAGGGGGCCAGGTGGGCACTCGGCTGCTGCATTGAGGGGGCGTCGTACTTCATGTCCGTGGAAATCAAAAGGAAGCCCTGAAAAGAATGCAACAATGAGATAATGCCAGACTCTGGGTACTCCTGGGATTGCCTGAGCAACAGGCTGTCGTCTTGAATGAGAGACAGACAGCTACTTTATTTTTTTTTTAAGGTTTTTGCCATAGGGTGCCATAGGGTACATGCACTTGCTGGAGAGGAGAGAGACAGAGAGACAGAGAGAGGGAAAATGAGAAGCGCCCCTCCCCTGGAGGGTTTAGCCACTGCAATCCCTTCTACACTCTCCTTTCGGGATGCACACAGCATGTTGGCGTGATTTTTAAGCCACTGGGTCTGGGACTCACACACTACAGTCAGCGTGTGGGAATCCAGCCGCTTTAATCACCTGCTGGCCCCGGATGGTTTCTTTATCAGACCTTCAGTATCATGTCACCCTTTGAGAGCATCTCAGACTTAGAAACAGGCCATTTTGGATTACTGTCACTTCACGTGACTTAGGCAGTGATAGGGCAGGGAAGGGATGAGGAAGGGGGGGGCGGGGGGAGAGAGCGGGGGAGCCCAGGGTAGTGTATAGGATTGGAGAATTCTTTCCGAAACTCATTTCCATCTACCTGAAACAACAACAGCAAAACCCCCAAACAAACAAACAAACAAACAAAACAACACAAAAACCAAAAAGAAAGGAAAGTTGAAAAAGTTATTCTGAAGTGAGTTAATAATGATTGACCAGAAAACAGCTCTCAACACGTCCTGGAACCCAAGGAAGGACGTTAGTTTTGGGAAAAGTCCTAACAGGAAAAACTCCAAGAGCTGGTAGGACCCCACTGTGCCCTTTTCCAGCGACGTGAGTCATTTCTCCTCTCTGAATCTCACTTTCCTCATCTGTAAAATGGGACTAACTGTTTGTCTTAAATGAAAATGCATTAAAAGGCATCTTATTGTACTGTAGAGTGAATAAATTTGGCTGCAAAGTGAAATTGGACTTGGTCTGATTTTTTAAAAAAATTATTCATATTATTCATTCACTTCTTTATTTTAATTTGATGAGAGAGAGAGAGAGAGAGAGAGAGAGAGAGAGAGAGAGAGAAGAAATGCAAGAAAGCAAGCCACCAGGTCTGGTGCTTACACTGTGGTCGGCCATGTGGGAGTGTCCAGGGCTTTAACCACCACACCACCTGCTGTTTCCAACGTGAATTTTAAGTCACGGGGTCCCAAACTGAAACCAGGTTGACTACATGGGAGTCCAGTGATGTAATCATTATGCCATAGGCTGGTCCCCAGGTTTGGGATTTTTTTTTTTTTTTTTAAGAATTATTTTATTTAACTTTATTTATTTATTTATTTAAATGTAACCAAAGAGGGACACAGAGAGAGAGAGATAGAAAGTGAGAAAGGAAGCTACCAGGTCTGGGACTCAAACAGGTGGTCAGCCAAGTGGGAGTCCAGAGCCCTTAACCATCACACCACCTGCCACCAATTTTTTTTTTTTTAATTTTTAATTTTGCCAGAAGGCCCATGTGGTTTTAGAAAAGAAACAGAGAGGACAAGTGAGAAAGCTTCCCCCATGGGGAATGGTCACACTGCAATCTCTTCTCCATCTCTCTCTCCTTTTGGGATTTTGGGTGCACATGTACATGCATCTAGTATGTTTCTCAAACTATCACATCCAGGACTCAAACCAGGCTTTTGGCCATGTGGGATCCACCTGCTTTAACCACCATGCCACAGGGTGGCTCACTGGTATGACTTTTAAACTCAAGTTTAAATGCTTTTCATTGTTAATTGCAAGGTTTAAGAGCTAGTCATTATTTACACATTTCCTTGTGTTGAGAAGAAAAGCAGAACAAAATAAAACAAAAAATAAGCAAAACAAGAGGAGGTTTATTCTATAATACAATGAAAAGAAATGGGCCAGTTAAGAGGAGCTTCTCATTCTTACCTCAAGAACTTCGATATCTGAATTGACAAATGATATTTTGTGTGGGTTGGGCAGAGGAAATCCTTGCTGCAATTTTGCTAAAATATAGAACAAGACAAAAAATAATTAGACATGGGCATAAAAGTTTTGAAGAACTTTTTCGTAAGAGACTAACAGGCAGCTTTTTAATAATTTATATTTTCATTCTTCCTGGTTCCATGGTTTCATTTTCTCGAATATGTCCTGGCATTTTCCTGAAAGAATTGTTCATTCATGTTTAATACAAATACACCTGCCATTACATGCATTTGGTCAGCAGAAAAATACTGCGCATTTTTAACTTGCCCAATTATATTTTTGAAAATACCTAATTAGTGGATCCTGAGAATATTTTGGTGTTTAATATAAAAACATTTAAACTGAGCCAAACTCTGGATTCTGCAGTTTTTTTTTTTTTTTTTTTTTTTTTTTTAAACAATTGTAGTGTGAGAGAAGGCCTAGGATCAGTCATCAAAGCTGTATCTATCCAGATAGTGGTTCTTGCATAAAAACCACAAAGATACTTCCATAGTGAATAATCTTATTTCCAGCTGTCCCAAAGGAGACTCAACCAGAGTTAGCCATTCTCGCTTAGTTTACAAATTGAGTTGCTAAAGAGACTCAGACCTAGAATAATGAATTTTGCAACCATATCATGGATGGTACAAACTTTGCAAATTTTTGTTCTGGCCTAAATTCCTAATAACACTGTAGAAGTACAGGCTGTGGGACGAAAGGTCCCAAACAATTCCCAAAGTTTAGTTAATATCAGAGTCATATCATTTCTTAAGACCCTCTTACCATTGGCCAGTGGGAGGACGCCAAAGTGAAGAATGGATGACAGAATATTCTCAAACCTCAAGACCTACAATGACAGAGGAAATGGAATTGGATATCAAATCAGGGCACTTGAAAGTCCCATGCCTGGTTTGGGAATACACAGAACTTACAGGATAGAAACAGTAACTAGAGGGACCAGCAGTTAGCGTGATGGTTATGTCGCTGAACTCCCATGTAGTCAACTACGGTTCGAGTCCCGGACCTGGTGGCTTAAACTCACGCCGGGCGCATGTGCATGCGTGCCCAAGATCCCAAGAGGAGAATGGAGAAGAAGGGATTGTGGCGTGGCCATCCCCCCGGGGGTGATTTCTTGCTTTCTATCTCTCTGTCTCTCTCTGTCTTTCTGGTGAGCACACACGCCCTATAGTAAAAACCTCTAAAAGAAAGAAAGAAAGAAAGAAAGCCACCAGGTTCGGGACTGGAACTATGGTTGGCCACATGGAAGTCCAACATTATGTAACTTTAATTACAATGTATTATTATAATGGTTCTATTTTTTTTATTACTTATTGTTGTTACTTTTTACTGTGCCTTACTTATAAATTAGACTTCTTAGTAGGTGTGCATGTATAGGAAAAACACAGTTTATATAGGATTTGGTATTATTTTCAAGCATCCAGGTCTTAGAATGTGTCCCTTGTGGATAAGGGGGGACCACTGTACTAGCTTTCCCAGTTAGCTCTGTTCCCTTTAGTTACTGGGAACCTTAGCCACGGTTCCTTTGCATTACATTACGCTGTGAAGGTAATGGCATCACTAGAACACCCAATTTATCTTTAATGAATTATATCAGTTGTATAATGTAGACAAAGTGCTGGATCCTAGAAAGATTTCAGGTATTAAAAATAAACGAATTAGGGGTCAGCATGTGGCATGGTGGTTAAGGCACTAGACTGTCACATGGTCAACCATGGTTTGAGTCCCTGACCCAGTGGCTTAAAACCCATGCTGGGCAAATGTGCGTGTGTGACCAAAATTCTAAGAGGAGAATGGAGAAGAGGGCCTTGCTGTGTGGCTATCCCTGCTGGGGTGAATGTTCACTTTCCTGTCATTCTCTCTCTCTCAGTCTCTCTCCAGCAAGCATAAGTGCCCTATGGCAAGTATCTGAAATAAAATAAAATACAATAAAATAAAAAGCCCACAAAGAACATCAATTCATTCAGTGAGTACTTTTTGAGCATCCTATATACTTAGCGACACTAAGAACCTCTTTGCAATAAAGCAAGGGTGTCTCTGAAGCGAGACCTCCTAGGTTTAACTCCTGTTTTTCCACTCGCTAACCTTGTGGTATTGGGAAAGTCACTTAATTTCTCTGTGCCTTAATTTCTTTCTTTCTTTCTTTTGGAGAGGTTTTTGCTATAGGGCACGTGCGCTCGCCAGAAAGACAGAGAGAGAGAGATAGAAAGTGAGAAATCACCCCCCAGGGGGGATGGCCACGCTGCAATCCCTTCTCCTCCATTCTCCTCTTGGGATCTTGGTCACGCACACACACGTGCCCAGTGTGAGTTTAAGCCACCAGGTCCGGGATTCGAACCGCGGTCGACTACGTGGGAGTCCAGCAACATAGCCATTACACTAACTGCTGGTCCCCCTGTGCCTTAATTTCTTCAGTCATAAAATTAAGATAGTAGTACTAGTCTCCTGGGATTGCGTCAGCATTAAACAAGTTAACATTAGTAAAATTGTTGGTGTGTGCCACTGTCATGTTTTCAGAAATGCCATGGTTCACACATTCTGTTGATACCAAACAGTTTGCTGGAGTCTTCTGGAAAACTTGATGCATTTGGGCTCCTTTCTGGACTCAGGAAATACTATTTATGAGAAAGTCAGCTGTGGGACCAGCAATGGCATAATGGTCATGTCGCTGGACTTTCACGTAGTCAACTGCAGTTCGAGTCCTGGACCTGGTGGCTTAAACTCATGCCAGGCACGTGTGCATGTGTGCCCAAGATCCTGAGAGGAGAATGGACGAGAAGGGATTCTGGCATGGCCATCTCCCCTGGGGGGATTTCTTGCTTTCTGTCTCTCTGTCTCTCCAGGGAGCACATGCGCCCTATAGCAAAAATCGCTTTAAAAAAGAAAAAAGAGGGAACCAGCAGTTAGCGTAATGGCTATGTCGCTGGACTCCCACGTAGTCGACCGCGGTTCGCGTCCCGGACCCGGTGGCTTAAAACTCACGCCGGGCGCGTGTGCGTGCGTGCCCAAGATCCCGAGAGGAGAATGGAGGAGAAGGGATTGCGGCGTGACCATCCCCCCTGGGGGGTGATTTCTCGCTTTCTATCTCTCTGTCTCTCTCTGTCTGTCTGGCGAGCGCACGCGCCCTATAGTGAAAAATCTCTCCAAAAAAAAAAAAAAAAAACCAGAAAAGAAAAAAGAATATAGAAAGCCAGTTGCGCATTTTCACTGACTGTAATATATCATCTACTAAAATCCTGTGCCATGTGGGTGCTAACCACCAGGGCTCAGGACAACACTATTGAGTTGTTGGAAAAGTCGTGACATATTTTAGCATAGAAAAACATAGAAAAATACATCCTGACTTTCCCGACAACCTGATATTTTATTATTTATTTATTTATCTATTGATCTATTGTGATTTTTTTCAAACTGGTGGGTTCAGGACTCCAACCATGGCCAGCTATGTGGGAATCCAACGCCTTAACCACTATGCCACCTGCTAGCTCCTGGACAATCCTATTTTAGACCTCAATGCCTGGCATGAAAAGTATGCCTTATTTTCAGGTTGACACTCTGCTCCTGGCTCCTAATCTTCCCAAACTGGAAGCCAACATGCGCTTCTAAAATTGAACAGCTAGACATACATCTTGTTTGGCCTCCCGGCTAAATTCTCTGACTTCTTGGCAACGTTTTCCAGATCTAATCTAATCGTATAGCAGTTTCTGTTAAACATGCTGATAATTGGGACCAGCAGATGGTAATGGTAATAGTGTAATGGTTACGTCACTGGACTCTCACATGGCTGACTACGGTTTGAGTCCCATACTTGGAAGCTTGAAACTCATGCCAGGTGTGTGTGTATGTGTGCCCAAAATCCTGAAAAAAGATTGGAAAAGAAGGGATTGTGATGGGGCGATTTCTTGCTTTCTGTCTCTCCATCTTTCTCTGTCTCTCTGGTGAGCACACACACCCTATAGCAAAAAGTTCTCTAAAAACAAACAAACAAACAAACAAACAACAACAAAAAAAACATGCTAATAATTAAATTCAGCACTTACTATGTCCCTGGTGCTGCCTTGTGAGAGGTTAAGTGTCTGAGGCTACACAGCAGGAAATGGGAGTTCGCTCTGGCAGTGTGGCCTCAGAGTTTGCATATGAAACCACTATGCTGAACCATCTCTTGATGTAAAGATGATAATAACTGAAGGGATTCTTATACATAAACAAGCAAGGGCCATCCTTTATTTAATGTCTTCCACATAATCAATGTGCTAAGTGACTTTCATAATCTCAGCCCACCCTTTTAACAACCCCATGGTTGTACCTCCCAGCTCCATACCTACACCAACAACCTATTCTGATTTATTTTTCTCTGTAGAATTTTTACTTTTTGTTTTAAGTTTATTTTATTTCTTTCACAAGAGAGCAGACACACGCACGCACACTTAAGAGACAAAGAGAAAGAGAGGCCCTCAGCAGGGTCTCATCACGCTGCAATCCCTTTTCCCAGCCCTCTACCAGTCAGGATATAGGGCAGTGTGCCTGGTGTGTTTCAGGTCGGCTTGGGATCCGAACTCACAGCCAGCCACGTGCCTTCCAGCACTGAAGTGCAGTACACTACCACTGTAGGCACCACGAAGGCTGGGCCTACAGTATTTTTTAGTGCATACAACATGTATTTGTTTGTCTGCCATCCTTACTGTGACATGCACATATTCACACACTCACACACACTCCCAAACAGGGTTTCCTGATAGTGGTGCTGTTGACATTAGGGGATGGATAATTCCTTGCTGTAAGCTGTCTTGGACACTCTGAGAAGTTTAGCAGTGTCCCTGGCTTCTATTTCCTTGATGCCCACAGCATCCTTGTTCCCATCCCAGGTCTTGGGCATTGCCAAACGTCCCTGGGGAGCTGAGTTGACCCAGCTGAGAAGCGCTGCTCTAGACTGTGAGTGTCATGGGGGCAGCAACTTCCTCAGCTTTGTCCAGAACAGTGCCAAGCTCAATCAGTTGTTGTGAATGTGTAAATAATAATAATAGTAATAGCTAACGTTTGTGTAGGGCTGACCATGAACTAGACACCATTGCATCTGGGCTTTTAATCCCAAATCCCTGCACTGAACTTCTCTCTGACAGTGTCATCAATGAATGAATGAAGTAGTGATTTGGCTGATCTTTCTGAACGCTGGGGGAAGGGAGTTTCCAAGTTGCATATTGAGGTATCTTCTTCCAAATACAGCTCACCAAGTTGGGTTCCCTCCCCCCCAAAGGTATCTACACAATTAGCCTAATTTTAGGAGGTGGGTAGAAAGTCTTTGAAGAGCAAACCTGGTCATGGCCCAATAGTTTACATATAGCCTTCTCCTTTGAAATTCTGGACTGTAAGTTTAAATCTGGATGATTCTTTTGTCTAGAAAACAAACCCTATCCTCTAAGAATGCCTATTTTGTCCAGCATTACACAATGTCTTAAAAGTCTTTAGAGTTCTTTTAAAAGTCTTCCTTCTTGAGTGAAAGTAAATTGAATAGTTCTCTCTTATAGTTAATGGGTTCCATAGAGGAGGAGCTACAGAAGGAATTTCAAAGTTAAAACCTAAAGTCACAGAGAAATCAATTTTCAGAGGGACAGAAACGATCATTCTTCTACTGTATGGAAGATTTCCTTCTTCCCTTGCCAGGGAACCCTGAGGACTCTGATTCCTACCTCGATATTGCTGCGATTGGACTCTGGCAAAGAGAGGCGGAATCTGAAAGGAAATGGGAAAAGGTTAAAGGAGGGTGGATTTATGAACAGCAGCCTTGATAGAAAGAAACAAAAAAGGGGATTTTCTTTTTAGCTCAAAGAGTCACCAACACACACACACACACACACACACACACACACACACACGGTCATAGAATTTGATTATCCTTTTATCTTTACATTTTGCTGCTTAAGAAGCAGAAGCCTGGGCCAGCAGGTGACATGGTGGTTAAGATGCTGGACTCTCAGATGGCTGACTGTGGTTTGAATCCCAGACCTGGTAGCTTGCTTTCTCACTTTCCCTTTCACTGTCTCTCCCTCTGTCTCTTTGGTGAGTGCACATGCCCTGTAGCAAGTTAGAAAATAGTAATAATGATACATAAAATTAAATAAATAATTATTTTTTTTAAAAAAGGCAGAAGGCTTAGGTTGGTAACCCGGGTGGGTTCCCAAGTGCATTCGCCATCTGGGATGCACGGCTGGGAATCTGGACTGTGGGACAACTTTAAGAAACAGTTTCCAGGTCTTCTTGCTCTGACCTCAACCTTATAATTTCTCTGAGCCCTCATTGGAATCCCTACCTGACACTAAACAGAGCCAGAATATAGAGGCTGGGGTATATCTGGGATAGAGAGCCTGCCTGACTCTAAACCCTCTGCTCAGTCCAGCCTATACCCTTCAGAGGGCACTATTACCTGTACAATTCTTTTTTAAATTTTTTTTCAATTTCTTCCTTTTTTTTGGGTAGTTTTTGCTATAGGATGTGTGTGCTCACTGGAGAGAGACAGTGAGTGCCATAAGAGAGAAAGTGAGAAATCAGAGAGCGAGAGAAAGAGAGAGAAATCACCCCCATAAGAAATGACCATGCTGCAATCTCTTCTCCATTCTCCTCTCAGGATTCTGGGCATATACACGCAAGTATCCAGGATGATTTTTAAGCCACTGGGTCTGGGACTTGAACCATGCAGTCGCCTATATAGGATCCAATTGCCTTAACCTCCCCGCCATCTGCTGGGCCACCCACACAAGCAATTCTTCAAGCTGTTCAATCATACCACGTAAGCAAAACATCAGCTCTGAGAATTGTCTGGTGTGAAAGGCAGTGAAGCGCGATTGTTAGCAGAACGTCTGAGTTTGAATCCCATTTCCGTCTCTTACTAACTTTGTAGACTGACTTAATCTCCTTGGATCTTAATTTTCTCAACTCTAAAATATGAATAAGGTTAGTCCCTGCCTCAAGAGCTGTAGGAAACATGGAATGAGATAATGCACAGCCAATGCTTAGAACGGTGTCCAGAGGTTCCCGTTTTCTTATCAGTCTACAAAGACGAGTCATTTTTATTATGAGGAGAAACACCACAGTGAGATCAGCGCACAATTTCCTCGACACTGTCAAATGCCAACAGACAATTTGTGGAAGGCCCAGGTAGCTCGCCTCCCCCGACTTCGAAGGGTAGATAACAGTAAGTGCTAGTGCTTCCTATTTTATGGGGATCTGAACCAGAACACAAAGGCCAACATGCTTCTTCCCCAATTCCATCAAGGGCTGATCTGTCAGTAGTCCTCCTGACATTCATGTTTGATTTTCTTTTCCTTTCTTTCTTACTTTTCTTTTAGTTTTTGCTATAGGGCATGTGGTCTTGCCAGAGACAGACATAAAGAGGGAAAGTAAGAAATGACCCCCCCCCCCCCCCCAAAGGAGGAATAGCTATATAATACAATCCCTTGTCCTCCATTTTCCTTTCCGGATTTCAGGGACTCATGCACAAGTGTCCAGCATGATTTTCAAACTGCTGGGTCTGAGACTCAAACAGCACAGTTGGTCATGTCAGATCCAGTGCCTTAAACTCCATGCCACCTGCTGGCACCCATGGTGGGTTTTCTTTCTTTCCTTTTTTTTTTTTTTAAGAATATTTTATTTGTTACTCTTATTTTTTAATTTGACCAGAGAGAGGCAGAGGGAAAGAAAGGGAAAATGAGAAACCAGGTCTGGGACTCAAACCACAGTTGACCAAGTGGGAGTTCAGTGCCTTCACCACCACCACGCCACCTGCTGGCACATGCTTGCTTTTCTAAGCAATAGTAATAGTAATAGCAATATGGAGGGGTTATCAATAAAGAGGACCCCCTTGTTTTGCAGATGGAGAAACTAGGGCCCAAAGAGGGTCCTAAATGGCAGATTTGGGACTGGAATTCAGATCTGATCTCTCGATGCTCATCCTAGAGATCCCTTTCATTGAAGGATGTTGCCTCTTGCACTCCCCCCACCCCCATAGGTTCCTGTGACTCGCTTTCACCCAGTCTCACTCCTACATCCGTCTTCTATCAAATTTCCCTGTCTCTAGTATATACATTTTCCAATCTATCTCTTATGCTATTTTCACAGAGAGTTACATTCTAGCAATGCCTGATAAGGACACACTCCTGATCAAAATTATTTTATTTTTAAAAATAATTCTTTATTTACTTAATTCCATTTGTTATTACTATTATTTTAAAAAAATTACCAGAGCGAAAGAGAGAGAGTGAGAAAGCAAGTTGCTAGGTTCGGGACTTGAACCACGTCAGCCACATGGGAGTCCAGTGCCATTAACCACCATGCCACCTGCTGGCCCATGACCAAAATTCTTTAAGGGTTTGCCATAAAGTCCAAGAAAGTCCAAATCAGTTATATGGCCTCTGAGACTGCCTGAACTCTGGATCCTTGCTGCCTCTCTGCTCATCCTGTCATTCTCTCCTGGAGTTTTATCCTTGGAAAAACTAAATTGCTGAGAACTATGGTATTTTCCTCATCAGGCATTATAGGTCTGAGGTTGAAAAAAAAAAAGTGAGACCAAACCTGTAGTTTAGTGGTTAAAGGAACCAGGTTCCACATGGCTGATCACAGTTCTGATACTGGCCTTGGGGACTTGAAAAACATGCTGGGCATGTGTGTGTGCTCCAAATCCCAACAAGAGAGAGAAATGGAGAAGGAATTGTGACATAACCATGCCCCATTGGGGGGGGGGGGTGCTTCCTCCCTCTCCCTGTCTGCCTCTCTGTCTCTGGTGAGTGGACACAGCATCTGGCAAATTGAAAAGTACATGGGCTTGAAAAGATATGTTGAAAAATTAAAATGAATAAACGCCTACAAAAGATAATGCAGTTGCTAGTTGCTACAACTCAGCCCCACTTATTATATATAATGTTGACTGGATTTGAATATATGGAGGATATTTTGGACAGCAGTCTCCAAACATTAGAGCAGCTGGGCCAAGAGGCATCTTGTTTTCAAAAGTTATTTTATTTATTTATTTTAATTTGACCAGAGAGGGACAGAATGAGAGAGAGAGAGCACGGAGAGAGAGCATGGACGCATGAAAGTGAGAAGGCAAGCCACTACGTCCAGGACTTGAACGTGGTTGGCATGTGGGAGTCCGGCATCCTTGACCACCATACCACCTGCAGGCCCCAGATTTCTTTTTTTTAATTTCTTTTTTAATTTTAATTTTAATTTTTTTGGAGAGGTTTTTGCTATAGGGCACGTGCGCTTGCCAGACAGAGAGACAGAAAGCGAGAAATCATTCCCCAGGGGTTTGGTCACGCCGCAATCCCTTCTCCTCCATTCTCCTCTCGGGATCTTGGGCACGCACACACACACGCCCGGCGTGAGTTTTAAGCCACCGGGTCTGGGACATGAACCGCAGTCGACTACGTGGGAGTCCAGCGACATAGCCATTACGCTAACTGCTGGTCCCAGATTTCTTTTTTTTTTAAAGAATTATTTTATTGGGACCAGCAGATGGCATAATGGTTACGTTGCTGGACTCCCATGTAATTGACTGTGGTTTGAGTCCTGGACCTGGTGGCTTAAAACTCACAGCAAGCACAAGTGCATGTGTGTCCAAAATCCCGAGAGAAGAATAGAGGAGAAAGGATTATGGCATGGCCATCACCCCGGGGGTGGGGGGTATGATTTCTTGCTTTCTGTCTCTGTTTCTCTCTGTCTGTCCAATGAGCACACATCCTACAGCAAAAATCTCTCTCTCTCTCTCAAAAAAATTATTTTATCTAACTTTATTTATTCTTATTTATTTATTTATTTATTTATTTATTTTATTTTGACCAGAGAGAAACAGAGTGAGAGAAAGAGAGAGAGAGGGAAAGTGAGAATGCAAGCCACTAGGTTTGGGACTTGAACTGTGGTCTGTCATATGGGAGTCCAGTGCTCTTTACCACTATGCCACCTGCCGGCCCCAAGAAGATTTCTTAAAAAAATAATTTGCCAAAGGGTGTGTGCACTGACCAGAGAGAGATTGAGAGACAGAGACAGGAAGAGGGCCACATTACAACCCTATCCCCTCCATTTCTCTATCCTGTCAGGGGTTTGGTAACACGTGCACACATGCCCAGTGTGTTTTTCAAGCCACCAGGTCTAGGGCTTGAACTTCATGGCTGGTCATTGGGAATCCAGCTCTCTCAAACACTAGGTCACGGGCCAGCCCCCAAAGAAGATCTTAAAACAACTGTGAGGTTTTCCATGCATCTTCCATGGTGCACCTGGCCTCTGTGCCTTTGCTCATGCTGTTCCCTCTTTCTGAACTTGTTCTTTCTGTTTCTTTCTTTCTTTTATTTTTTTGGAGAGGTTTTTGCTGTAGGGCACATGCACTCACCAGAAATACAGAGAGAGACAGAGAGACAGAAAGCGAGAAATCACCCCCCAGGGGGGATGGCCACGCCGCAATCCCTTCTCCTCCATTCTCCTCTCGGGATTTTGGGCACACACGCACATGTGCCTGATGTGAATTTAAGCCACCGGGTCCAGGACTTGAACCGTGGTCGACTACATGGGAGTCCAGCGACATAGCCATTGTGCTAACTGCTGGTCCCCATTTCTTTTTGAAGGGTTAACTTTTTTTTTAGCCGCTTGAGATTTAACTCAGGTGTTCATCTCTTCTAAGAAACTTTCTGTTATTACATTTAAAGAGCAGATATTTACAGAAGAAGTAAGTTTGCTTATTATCAGCCAATGTCATGTTAACATAAATTAGGTTTTGAGATTGCTTTAGAATGACAACTAAGAATAATAAACAGAAAGACAGTTAAGTTTTGCAAGGGTCAGAGATGGCATCAGTGGCAGGGAGGTTCAACCTGATCCCAGTGAAAAGCGAGGACCAGAACTCAGAGGGCATCTTTGATGGCACTGTTGAGGGTGCGTGAGGAGGCTGGCTCCCCCGGTTATGCTGCCTCTTATGGAAAACCTATTGCAGGTCAGAGAGTCAGCCTACACCACAGTGGAACACAGCCGTGCATTTCTTTTCCTTCATCATAAACCTAAACCCTACCTGGTCATCTCAAACCGTCCCTATGAGTGAGCTTACTTGGGCTTTCCCAGACTATCCTTTTTCTGAGATGGCCATCTTAATAATGTCTCTTTTCATACACTAACCAGATGAGTTTACTAATGGTCAACTGCAGAGAAACAGCAAAGCAAACCTCCCTGCCCCTGGTTCTGAAAAACACGTAAATTTCATTTAGGCCACTAGATGGCATCCACTTCAGTCCTTCAACCTCTACAGACTAATCTGCTATGGAAAGCCCTGCTAATAGCAACTAATTTTTTTTTTTAAATTATTTTTCTTTTTCAGAGAGATTTTTTGCTACAAGGCGCATGTGCTCGTCAGAGAGAGAGAGAGAGAGAGAGAGAGAGAGAGAGAGAGAGAGAGAGAGAAAGAGAGAGAGAGGAAGTGAGAAATCAGCCCCTGGAGGGATGGCCACGCTGCAATCCCTTCTCCTCCATTCTTCTCTGGGGATTTTGGGCACGCACATGTGTGTGCCTGGTGTGAGATTCATGGCCGAACCACGGTTGTCCACGTAGTCTAGCACCTTAACCACTACACCACCTGCTGGTCCAGTAACTAATTCTTAGAACCTTGGTGTCCTCCAGGAGGAAAAGAGCTGAAACAGCCCTACATTGTAGGCCTATAAAAGTAGAACTAACTTTAAAAGTTTTAGAGAATGTTCATTGCCTCTTGGGAAACAGAGCTAAAGTGAAAACACTTTTTCTTTTCTTAATTGCCAGAGGGCGTATGTGGTCGCCAGAGAGAGACAGAGAGACAGAGAGGGAGGAAGGCCCCCCCACTGGGGCATGGTTATGCTGCAGTCCCTTTTCCTCCATTGCTCCATCCTGTGGGATCTTAGGCATATACACTCATACCTACACGTGTGCCGGGCGTGATTTCCAAGCCTAGAACTCAGCAATCAAACTGCAGTCAGCCATTTGAGATCTGATTCCTTTAACCTCAGCCTATGGGACTAGCCCAGCTGCAAAATCTTAAGCATGATAAAAAGCCCTTCATGATCTGAATCACTATAACAGACATGACATAATGAAGGCCAAGTGTCACAGGCACTAATAATGTCAATCCTCCAACCCAGTGACCATGGCAGACATTGAAAATCAACCCCACCGCTCAGGATCCTATGAACTCTTGTTTATGTCTTTGCTGCCTTAACGATGCATTCTCTGAAGGCAGAGAGCCGATCTTTTTTTTTTTTTTTTTATTTTTGAGAGAGGTTTTTACTATAGGGCGCATGCGCTCGCCAGCCAGCCAGAGAGAGACAGAGAGACAGAAAGTAAGAAATCATCCCCCAGGGGGGATGGCCACGCCGCAATCCCTTCTCCTCCATTCTCCTCTCGGGATCTTGGGCACGCACGCACACGCACCCGGCGTGAGTTTTAAGCCACTGGGTCCGGGACGTGAACCGCGGTCGACTACGTGGGAGTCCAGTGACATAGCCATTACACTAACTGCTGGTCCCCCGATCTTCTTTTTAAAGAATTATTTGTTTGTTTAATTTTATCTGTTACTATTACTTTTAAATTTTGACCAGAGAGAGACAAAGGTTAAGTGAGAAAGCAAGCCGCCAAGTCCAGGACTCCAACTGCAGTTGGCCATGTGGTAGCCCAGTGCCTTAATTACCACGCCACCTGCCGGCCCTGGAGATCCACTCTTAATTATCCTGGTGGTTCCAGGATTGAGTATGGTCTGACACATTTAGGCACTTAGTGTCCTTTCATTCATTTGCTGACACACTCAGCAGGTCTTTATGAGACAGAACTGGGACAGGTGTTGGATTTATGATGGACACAGCCACTGCACTCATGTAGTTTACTGCCTAGAGTGGAGGCAGACATTGATCAAAGGAGCCCACTAATTGCAGGTTAATTACAAATAGAGGTCAATGCTCTAAAGGAAAGAAAGAAGCTCATTGAGTCAAATGACAAAGGAACTTGACCTAACCTGGTAGATGTAGAAAGGTTTCCAGGGAAGGGATCTTTGAATTGAAATATGAGGATTCTAAGGGCAAAATGGAGACCGGATTCAAGCAGCGGTTGTGAAGTTCCCATGGAGGGAACTGAGAAAGGACGTGGTAGAGCACCGCGAATGGGGTTCACCAGGCTAGATGTCTCAGGTCATGCGAAAAACTTTTTTTTTTTTTTTTTAAATTTGTTGCCATAGGGCATGTGCAATTGCCTGAGAGGGGAGAGACACAGAGAGATGGTGAAAGGTAAAGTGAGATATCATCCCCTAGGGTGTAGAGCCACACCACAATCCTTTCTTCTCCATTCTCCTCCTGGGAAACTCACACATGCCTTGCAT